>OX439474.1:42427620-43847358 GCA_949320105.2 Crepidodera aurea
CTGTCAGTGTTTCTTTATATTTAGTAAACGTCATTGCTGATTTGTGTTATATACGTCTTATAAATACCGATTTTCTAAAAAATATCAAAGAAAATATGCACCCAAAGGAACCAAAAATTTAGTGCCGGAGTAATCCAGACCCTCCTCATAGAATCAGCGGGCGTTATGGCCATAACGCCCGCTCATTTATGCCCTAGTGCGTTATGAGTGTATTTGTAGCAACCGTATCTAACGTAAAATAAACGAATAATATACAAGCGAAAAATAATATCTTTTATACAAAATTCCATATTGAAAAACTGACAACGCTCAGTTTTCATGGTTTTTAATACTTCATGAAATTGACAAAAGCACCACATGTTCTTATGCCACACAAAACGTGTTAAAACGTCCCATGTCAATTGATGCTAGAAGCCAAATAAAAATTAATAAATAAGATATGTGCCCTCTGTACGCGAGTCAAAAAGTCTCAATTGGAACTAAACTTTAGCTAATTACTAATAGGATTCTCCACTTTTCTCTAAAATTCAATTATCGGGTTCTGCATCAGGTATCCAAAAAATTTTAGGGTAACGCAAAACTTAATTTGTTTTTGGTTTATTAGCTAAACGGATTAAGATAAAATAAAATTGTATCAGGCGAACAGAAGAGCGAGGAGGTTAATTTTCAATTTTTCTCGCAGAAATTTTTATTCGTGAAATTCAACTAATTTCGAATTTATGTATCAGGAGAGGAGGACGTTTAATTTGAATTTGTCTCGGAGATATTTTTAATCGTGAAATTCAACTATTTTCGTTAAAATTTCAGACTTCGGTACCAGGAGAGCAGAAGATCAAGGAGATGTAATTTTCAATTTTTCTCGGAAACATTTTTATTCTTGAAACAACTAATTTCGTTAAAGTTACTTTTTGTATTATTTATTTAAACAGTTTTCATCCAAAAAATAACTGACTTATGTTTGGAAAACTTCATTTTGTTCTGTCTAAGTACCAATTTTCAGCTCGATCGGAGCAAATTTTTTTTTTTAAGGAACACTTTTTTTTTAAATATCTTGAGGCAATACATTTTACAGGTAAGAAGCGTAAGTAAAAAGAAAAGAGATGCCAAGTAATAAAATCTTTAATTATACTTAACAATTTTTTTAACATGTATATAAAAATAATTCTCTTATACACTTTTTACAATTTTATAAATAGGTTATGTACATTTTAGTGTACAGGTTGCGGATGTTGCCCAATCGCTAAGAATGGCTTATGTACACTATAGAAATGATAGCAAATTAAAACAAAAGTTTTTTTTACTTAACATTAAAGGCTGGATAGTAATTGCATAAGTTGAATTTGAATAAAATGACTGTATGAAAAACTATAAAAAAATTGCTTACATAATTGCCCTTTCTTTTGATTTGAAAAAAAGCGTTTGTGTGTTAAGAATAATATTTCATAAAATTAACTGTTTTACATTTTAAAAATAACCATATGAAATAATGTGACATCGCATAAAGCCTTTGAATTCAATATGGTATTTACGTAATTTTAAGTTCGTCTTTTTCTTAAAAAAATAAGACTTGAATTGTGCTATTGTATAGCTTCCGACACGCGTCTGGACCGTTGGAATTCAATGCCTGTGGGGACATTACCCCCAGGAGTAGTTGTTTTCGTTTCAAGTGTGGTGCAACCTTAATATAATTTATATTATATTTGATTATTGACTTTGAGAAGATTTATTTTCTATAAACAATATATATCTTAACTTTAACTTAACAAGGTCACTGCCTTTATGGTTTTGCAATGTCAGCAAAGGAGCGACTACGGTTTTTTTATTTTTCACGCTTAGTTATTGATTTTAAAGTATTGCAAATTATTTTATTTAGAGTATTAAGTTTATTTTTAACTTTTAAATACACGTGACCACTGATTGACATCGGCACTCAACGTCAATATTCAGATGAACCGATATAGTGGAGTGTAATTGCTAATTGATATCGAGTTTTAACTACGTAAGGTAAAATACAATGAATAATTTCTGATATGGGTTTATACATTTTTAAAGTTCAGATTATTTATTCGAAATTAGTAATAAATACAACAACTTGAAAACGCTTATGCAGAAATATAATCAGTAGTAATATCGACGAGACTTATTTTGCGAAACACCACGAGAGCTTATTATAAACGTCAAACGTATTGTTACTATGACTATGACTTTTCAAGATGGAAGGATGCGAAATACAAAACGATTATACCACGTCGTCAAGGGTATAATCGCTTATCAATACATGGTAACTAAGTAAAAATTGCAACTGCTATTGGCTAAATTTATGGTGAGTTGTCTAATCTCTATAAGGTCGACAAAAATTCAAGACAACCGATGTCATCACTGTGGTGACATTGGCATTAACAATTTTCGGCATTTAGCAATTTTTCATGAAAATTATATAAACCTTTGGACGTGTTAAAACCAGTTTCAACGATAATTTAAACTTTTCGTACAGTCAGAGTTTTGACAAAAAAAATAATATGCTTGAAACATATCGATTTAAATTAATTTTTGTTGCAGAGAAAAATTATCAGTTTTTCATGTTACAATCATTTTAAAAAGTAAACATATACCATATTTCTTTTTGGTGTAGGGCACAATCGGCCTTCATCACATGCACGTTGATTAGTTTCCAACATTGGTTATCAGAGAATAAACTGACAATCCAAAAAAACGGGTAAAGCTTGTGTAGGATTAAGAAACAAAAAATATGCTTTTTTCACTCACAGTTGACTATTGACATTAGGGGTAAATTTTATGGATGACTTTCTATTTACATAAATCATACTAATGAGTTTCGATGATCCCAATAACAAATGTTGAAAAAATATCAAATATACACAACTTATATCACATTAGCGAAAAACAAAATAAATAAAACTAACATAACCATCATCTTTCATTCATGTTTGGCGACACTTAACTACTTCCAATGCTATAGGTAGTTTGTAAAATATAAAGATTAAAAAAATACTGAATATTTTAAGAAAAATAACAGTTGAAATAAGTTCGAAAACATACAGGGCGTTTGCTATCACATAAATTAACATATGGTTTAAAAAAAGGCGTTAGGTCACACTTCTCTTACAACAATGGTATTTAAAGTGATTTAAATTAAAAGTACAAAATTTAACGGCCAACAAAAATAAATGCTCCACATTATTGAGTGCAAAATTGTATCTGAAATTAAAATTATCCAAGAAATCTTTAGCGATTTGAGTGTGTTTTGATGAATTTTCAGTTATTTCGATATCAGATCAGGTCTGCAAAAATACGAGCTCTGAGATGGTCAATTTGAATTTTTGCAAAATCATTTTAAGCGTTTATTTATCAGCATGTCTGTGAGGGCTCTGATGAGCTTGTGCAGTGCCGGCCTAAGAGCAAAATATTGTGTGTGCAAGAATGAGTTTTGGCGCCCCTTACAATGAAAAAGGGTATGGAAAACCCTCCAAAAAATGTTATTTGTGCTATAAAACGAATTTTTCTGAAATCGCTTAAGAATGGTTACTTTCTCGGAGCAATTTCACACCCCAAAATACGTTATTCTAGTATTTTAGTCCGTTGCTGAGCAACGAACGTTCCCGGATCGAAAACAGTCCGGGAATATTTTTGCGGTACAAATCTACGTAATTTCATGAAACGTCAAAGTGACAACTATAAACCAAAGAAGTCAAAAGTTTTGTCTGATGTACAAATTGAAACCAGATTTTGTATACTAAATGAATAAGGTACGGTTAGAAAGAATTTATAAAAATTCCTTAATTGATGATAATGTTGATTGCGATTTCAGAAAAAATAGTATGTAGTAAAAGCACATTCCCAGACTCCAATGTACAATGTCGTCCAGGAATGTGTCGCTTTTACTACTAGGTACACAATGTACTATTGTCAGAACTTAATAATTTGCATTAAAAATAAAAAATTTTACCCAATTATTTTTTCGTGTTTTTTTTTCTCATTTCGGCGCCCCATCCCAAATCACACGCCTTAGGCCGGCCCTGAGCTTGTACGTCAATTTATATTGACGGAATTCAAACCTCCTTAAGCGAAAATGGACGATATAACATAACTGTGCTCAAACTAGTATTGCCATGTCACAATGTGATGTGATTTTGTCAAACTAGTGAAACGGCGCATGAACTCCTTGGGCTCAAGCCATCGGGAAGCCCTAGGTCACACGTCGACTCGATGAATTCTCGTTTAAAGCGATATGGTTCTCGTGCGTTAACATATGATTAAGTTTCAGTCGATATAAGAAAAAAAACTTTTGTTTTACACATTAATGTGGAACGGAACAAGACATGCCAACTTGTTTTAAATGAAGTGTGTTCTTTAAAATTAACAATTCGATCTTTTCAACAGGAAAACAAACGACATTTTTACGTTTTATCAATTATTAATGGCGCACCTTCAAAGTAGGATATAATTAAGTTCTCACTACCAGGTAAAAATTTGTGTTGAACTGCCATTAAAAATGTGAATAGTATTACAACGTTGACTGGACATGGTGATCGAGAAAAGAAAAAAGTCGGAATTACTGTTAACCCCAAAAAAAAAATTAATCGCGACTTTCATTAATTCCGAGAAACATATGGCGATTACTTTTAAACAAGAGAAAACGCCGGGGTTTGTATTAATCTCGAAAAAAAATCATGATTACACTTATTCCCGTGAAAAAAATACGTGAATTCGGCCTTTTTTCGACTTTCCATCGATTTATTTTTAAATTTTTTTTGTGATTAGCACTAACCACTTTTTTAGGGAAATCACCAGTTTTTTCTCAGGGTTAAAAAACTTTTTTCTTCAAGCGTATAATAACTATATTACTTTCGGCAACACAGACCTTAGAAATATCCAATTATTTTACTAGTACAATGATAAATATTTAAATACTTATTTAATGTGACGTTTGTCAGTTTTGAAAATTTTATTGCAAAAATGTCTCAAGAACTTGAAAAAAAATAGTATATATTACTCGGAGAAGAAGGCGCTAGTATTATATGTATTACGTTCAGGCGGCAATTCGCCTCGGCTGCAAACTCTGAGCCCTGCTATAATAAGGGATTCCTCAGTCTACTAGATAATATATTATTTGGTAATTAAATGAAAACACGACTTATACCCTTAGTTTAAGTATAATCACTTTTTCTCCGCCTTAAAGAAAAACTATTTTTGCGGGATTAACAGAAATCACGACTTTTCCCTCGAGATTAAAGGACATCACCAATTTAAAAGATAACACTACTTTTTGCCTTGTATAAAATAGTTATTTATTATACAAGCGAAAAAAGTAGTAGAATTTTAAACATCCAAGAATAATGTACGAAAAAAAATTGATTTGACATTTTCTCTCTATCTTGACAGATAATGAAATGTCACTATTTGTAAAATTACTTTTTTCCCGTTAGAAAAGTATGCACTTTTATTTTACAAAAAGTGACATTTCATTACCTGACAAAATGTTACTTTCCCCGACGCAGAAAAAATACTTTTATTTCGTTATTCAATGAAAACACTTTTAATCCCTTAATCATCATCATAATCACGGCGTTTTCTCGATATTAAAGAAAATAACTTTTTTCTAGCAAATAAGGGAAGTCGCCACTTTTTCTCGAGATTAAAGTTATTGCACAGCTTTAGTGAATACATTTGAACTACTTAAATAATCTGTACTTGTATATTTGCATATTCACTAAAGATAGATTAATCAGTAACTTTATTAAGATTAACATGTAGTTCCACAACGTGTAACTCTATTTACAACCATCAAAATATCAGAAATATCAATGGAAATGTCCGAATGAATTTTTTAATTCCTTTTGTTGTGAGGCGGCTTGAACTGAATATTATGGAATGTACAAGAATGAATAAAGTTGGTTCATTTAATAAACAATGTAAAATTATTTTTATTACCCTGTACATTTTAACACTCTGTTAATTTTTTTATAAATATTTGCCTTCAAAAATATAAGTTTTAGAAAATAAGTAGAAAATATATTGTGTTGCCTCACTTCACAAAAATTACATAAAAAAAAACAAAACGATTACTTTCATCATAACTCATCAACTGCTTTTTTAACTTTTTTATTAAGATTTACTTTTTCCTTTTTCGCGCCCACGGTTTCACTTTTGTCACTTTTTATATCACTAACTATAATTTCATCTGTTACTTCTAATTTTAGTTTATTAAAAATTTTATCTAAAATATCCGTAGTCTCGTGGATATTATCCAAATTTACTTCGTCCAAATACGAGTTTAACTCTTTCAATTTATTTCTCTTCTGATCGTTGCTGACTAGGGCATCCTTGTCCGTTTCCGACATCTCGGTGATGATGCTGATTCCAGGATCGGCTTCTACTTGAACTAAATCGTCGTCGTCTTTCTTCTGATACTCTTGGACAAGCTCTTCTAAAAACCACTCGGTTTGTTTAATCACGTCACTTTTAGAGGGTTCTTTGGAAGTAACGCCACTTAACGTCTTATGATATATCCTAAGAATATTTAGCGGAACTAAGAGTTCCTTATTTTCTGACGTAAGTATGGATTTCAAAAGTCCTTTTCTGATTTTAATCCACTGATCGTTGGTTTTAACGTCTTTACTTAGTGCGTATTCGTTTTGGGATCCTTCATATGTAATTCGGACTTTATTATTACCTATAATCGCTTTAAATCCACCCAGTTCCACGGTTTTAGTAAATGCTATGCCGGTGTGTTTATTCAAGAATTCTTGGACGGAGATTTTCAGTTTTTGAAACATACTTTCTTCATCGTTTTGGGAAAAATTATCGGATTCCTTGAGCTCTCGAATGGTAACTTCGACTTCGGGGTCTTTGTTTAAAGCTAGTAGAAGTTTGGAAGCCTCTTGGGTAAATAGGAACACAGCAGGTATTTTGACATCGTCGGTGCCGTCGCCGGACATTGAAAACATGGGGGAGTTGGTAGCACTGCTACCAGGAACATTGTCTAGGATGATAGCTCCCACAGCTCCGTATTTCTGGATTTTTCTTGCCTGTTAAACAAATATAATTTATTAATAACTAGCTCAAAAGCCTGCCTACAAGAGATAAGACCTTACTTGATGATCAAAAACCAATGTTTATTAAAAGTTAGTGTGGGGGATTAGACGAGAGTTGTGCTGTTCTAGCCATTAGTTGGCTAATGACTAGCCAAGACAAAAGTGGACTGTATAATTAGGTTCTTCAATGCCGAAACCGGTCTAGGACTGAATAGCTCATTGAATAACAAAATCAAAGGGTTGACTGTCCGTAGTATGGTTTTCAACACGCATCTGGACTGATGTAATTCAATACCTGTAGGGGAAAGTAGTAGGAGTAGTTGTTTTATGTCCAGATGCGGTACATATACAGGGTAGCACAAATTTAATTGAACACTATTGGGATTTCGTAAACCGTTATAGATACAAAGTTGATTAAATGGGGAAAAGGATGTGTATTTTCAAAACGAATTTATTGATTTTTTCAAAATTAAAATATCAGGTCCGGTTTCAGAGATATCTGGGAAAAACAGAAATTGACGATTTTCGTTTTATTTAATTAAGACCTTATTTTTTTAAGACAGAAAAAAGTTTATAACATTTTGAGGAATTTTCACAGAATTATAATAATTCACAATGACTGTTTAGTAGATTGTAGTAATTTATTGGATTCGAAAAGCCTAACTGACGAAGGAGGAAGAAACCGGTCTGAGGATGTCGAATCTGATAAATTAAATTCCTTACTCGTTTGCTAACTTTATATTAATCTCTGAAAGGGATACGAAAGAAAAGAGTGACATTTTGACTAGAATCAGTCAAATAAAAGCTTTGCAACACGCAATGCAAATTGTGTATGCAACTGCAATACATCGGAAATTTTTCGCTTTAAAAATTATCAATACTCTCGTCTAATCATAGATGGTAGCACATCTAAAAATTCTAATAGGGTGTTTAACGAATTTTCAGATTCTATTTAAAACCTTAGTTTTTAGTTAGTATATAGTATTTTTTTTTTGTTTAGTTTAATTTAGAGTTTGTTTGTAAGTTAGAGTATTTGTGTTTTCGCGACATGCTTTTTAATCGTTTACCGTAAAGGAAATCAGTACCCGTGCCAGTGACGTATCTATATTAAAAATTGCATAAAATCTCAATACTTTTCTTATTATTTTTTATCTACTTTAAGCAAAAAAACAAAAAAAACATGCAATTATGTAGAAAGTAATTAAGTATGAGTAATTAGAAATATAAAATAAATCAGGTTAGATTTGGAGTTAAACGCCTAATTATCTGTTGTAATTCAATAGTTAAAGTTTAAATAAATTTTATTTACTTTCTGATTGTAGTTTCTTAAGAAAATTTAATTCAGGTATTTAATAGAAATTAAGTATACCTACTTAGGGTATAAAAGTACACTCAATTTTTAATTAATTTTATTCAAAACGATTTATAAATATTTTCAGTGAAAACAGGACCTTACTTAGCAAAATTCCTAAAGTACAGTTCATTGTCAAAACCTATTAAACATATTAAGTATTCTACATGGTTGAATAGAGAAAAAAATGGGAATTTCAAAAATGAAATAAAATGTACAGGACCGTATTAAAAAAAATAAATGAGGGTGGCACTTCAAAAATAAAACATTGTTTTAAAAATTGGATACGCTATGTTAAGTTGTATTTGTGCTTCAATAAAAATTTTTTTTCTATCTTTCAAAATTAAGGCGTTAATTAAATAAAACGAAAATCGTCAATTTCGGTTTTCCCCAAATACCTCTGAAACTGGACCTGATATTTTAATTTTGAAAAAACCAATCAATTTATATTGAAAATACGCATGTTTTTTTCTATTTAACCAACTTTGTATCTATAATGGTTTCCGAAATCCCAATAATGTTCAATTAAATTGGCGCCACCCTGTATATCGGAAAATTTGTTTCCTTGTTGAGGTTGCAGAGACATTTGCAAATTTTTATTCTAGTAAAACCTCGTATTTGAGTTTTGGTATAGTTTTCTACCAACTAACCTTGTAGAGCGGGTCACCGATCCGCAACTTTGGTTTTGTTATTTAAATGAAGATGGCGTTGGTCTTTCCTCGCTCTGAACACTTACTTTAATGCAAGCAGTTTTACTATGAGCTTGAATAACAAAACCAAAGGGTTGACTTTGTCCATAGTATGGTTTTCAATACTAAACCTAAATGAGGCTAAATATGAGAAAGTTTTCTCTACAAGATAGTAATTTTTACGATAATACAAGAAAAGATGATAAGTAAGGTCCAGATGGTCTAATTACTTATGGAATTTATGAATGTGGAAGTATAATATAAAAAAACGAATAATTAATCGAAGTTAAAAATTCTTTAAGCACTGGATAAAGATTATTTATTTATTTTCTAATCAATGTATTGGATCCCATTTAGACTTTAAGAAAATGTATAAGACAAGATGATTTAGAAATAGTATTTTTAATTAATACGAATTAGTAATTTTGTTCAAAATACCATAAAAATGTACTTTTACCTTATCTACAAACATACAATCTCCTCTCTCTATTACTGCTATTTTTCCTGAAATAGTGGAATGATCATGTGGAACATCACAACCACGTGACGGTTTCACTAACACAGCCTGCGCTTTGACGTGTTGATCGCCTTTGAGGTTTCTACCAAACTGAGAAGGACCAGCATGCATCACTATCGTCTGGTCCTCACCTTTATCGTCTCTCATCATAACGGTTACTGCTTGAGCCGCAGGTTCGGGCTGTTGGGATTGAAGTTTGGATAGATCGACCATTTCCTGCATGAAGAGCAGACCTTCTTCAGCATCGGCGGCAGATCGGGCCTGAATTAACATTAAATATCTCACACACATAACAAAACAAATAAATATGACTTTTTACTTACCGCTGAAAAAGTATGAAGCAATTGCACTCTTCCATCATTTAGAGCGATTATATTTATTCCCATATCTTTGATGATTTTTAAATGATTTAAATTAGCGGCCGAAAATTCGGCAGCGGTCAGTCTTCGTTTTTGAGACCTTTTCGGACACATTCCGTCAACCATATTTTGCAATGGTTTTCGAAATGATTCGGGAAACAAACGTAACGTGTTCGGACAGGTCCGATCGAATTCAAAGTCTTCCGTTTCCGATTCAGAATTTTTGCTTCCTGTAATAAATAGTGAAAATTGAAAATGTCTTATAAAAAACAAAAATTTAGCTCAACTTTAACAGACCAAAACTTAAAAAAATCACGTAGGGCTAAAAATTACTGGACAATTGTAGAAACATATGTTACGACTTTCTGCAAAAGGATTTTTTTACAAATACCACAGCCTAGGTGGCGCTAAAAAAAATTTGAAAAAAAAATTATTTGTCCATAACTTTTTCTGCTTCATAGACAACAAAAAACAAGTAGTAACGGCACCCGCTAGAGAGCGGGAACAATAGACTTCTAAACTAAACGAAAAATTATTTATTAAATTTGAAAAATCAGTATTTTGTTAATTATATAATCGGCTAATGTCGTAGAAAGCTGAAATTTAGGCGTGCACACATTCAAGGTATCCTGAGTTCATATCCGTTGTCCGTTAGTCTCTATCAGTTCTGGAAGCTGAGTTATAAATGCATACAGACAGACGGACAGAAGCGTTCCATAAGACTTTTCTAACTTTAGGGTTTAGAAGTCTAAAAAGAAATAGAAACTCTCTTACCGTTAGTTGAATGGCCAGAAAGACTCAGAGGCAATAGATGGCCTTCGGTGGTGAACAGAAATTCGTCCAAATTTAAAATGAGATCATCCTTATCGGCGAACAATAAATAGAGATACTTGAAAGTTTCTGCTAATACAAAAGAATCCATTCGGTCTTCCTTTTTACCAGTTCTCACGTCATTGACGGCGGCGTAACCACAAGGCACTCTGGCATATTTTTGTAGACTCTTCAGTACATGTTTACCTACCTAAGGTTTTAATAAAATCTTTTAAGTAAACCAGACACTCTTCTACTTTCGAAGAATTTAACTAACTAATGGGTATTGAAAATCAATTCATTGACTGAAATTTTATTTTTGCTCGATTTTTATTAAAATAAAATAAAAAATCATCGAAAACTCCGGTATAATTTTCTATAAGTTTTCCCACACTTTGACGTTAAATTCATTTAAACAATCCGTTAAATGAATTTTCTATAGCAATATTTAGTACATGATTAATTTGAACTTACTTCTAGATAGTAGGGATCATTGGTAGCAATGTACAGAAAATAAGTAGATTCTAGAAATTCAGGTCGTAGAGGGTGGTTACCCCAATGAACTTGAAAATCAGTAGTGAAAGCTTCAGGAATAAATTTGTGACGTTGCATTACTTGATAAAGCATCTCATGCGTTTCGACTGCTGGTTTGATGTCACCCTTCAATACTTGGAGTCCGGGCCAAAAAGCCAAAAGGGCGTCCATGTAATTTCGAGAGTTTGTGTGTGGTCTACAAATATAAATTTGAGTTCGATTTGGAGTTAAATTAACCTTTCTTTATAAAATAATAATTTTGAGCAAACAAGTTAGGAATTTAATTTATTCGATTCAAAATCCTAAGATTGGTTTCTGCCTTTCGGCTTCGTCAGTTATGCTTTCGAATCCAATAAATCAACCATCTATCAGTAAAACTGATAAATGAAGCTTACAACTCACAAAGCAACAAATTCCCAACTTGCATTTGGGGTACAAACCCAATTTGCATTGAGGGTTGCCGTTTTTTGACCGATTCTACTGAAGGAGTCAATCTCTTCTTCGTATCCCTTTAAATCAATATATATATATATATATATATATATATATATATATATATATATTTATTCATTTCGATGTTAATCCAGCTTTTCCGGCAGATAAATGAAAAATAAACGAAGGAAAAAAAGGCATTTATTCGGGATAAAATTAGAGGTTTCTTTAAACAATGAGCACTTTTGCTTGCTACTGCTTTGGTATAATGATACTTTAGTTTTTTTTGGTTATTTTTATGATTCAACATTTTGATTATGACAAAGAAAGTAGACTTTTATATTATTTAAAGAAGCAAGTAAATCATTTGTTTTTATAATTTTTTTATAGCACTAGTAATAGTAAAAACATTGGAATAATTTATTATAAATACTTTTAAGGTATTAAAGTATCACATTAAAAATTAAATAGTTTTTGTGGCTCCTGAAAAGTACTTAATTTCTTCTTCAAATAAATGATTTAATAGTTCAGTTTTTACCCATGCAAAAAATTTTAAATTTGCTAACTAACACTAACCTTATCTGTTATTACAATAAATGTTCAAAATGTTCCTCGTTAACCTCCTGGCAAATATAAAGTCTATTTTTAGTTTCAGCCCTGACTTTGCAAAGTTTCTCGAGTAATTGTTGCATACACTTCCGTAATCCGCGCTCACAACTCCTGAATAGAGTGACACTGAGTCTCGTATATTTTCGATTTTAGGTAAACCCATAGAAAAAAATCTAAAGGAGTTAGATCTGTTGCCGCGAGTATCTGTGGAATAGCCTCCAAGAGTACCAGATCTAACTCCTTTAGATTTTTTTCTATGGGGTTACATAAAATCGAAAGTATACTCTATTCAGGAGTTGCGAGCGCGGATTGCGGAAGTGTGTGCAACAATTACTCGAGAATTTTTCAAAGCGTCAACGAGGAACATTTTGAAAAATTATTGTAATAACAGATAAGGTTAGTGTTAGGTTAGTTGCCTTCCTGTTTGTGATGTTTGGTTATTTTTCAAAATTAATAACTCAACATGTAATGAAGCAAATTTCAAATTTTTGCAACGTTGAACGGAGAATAACCCCCCCCCCCCCCCTTCCTCAAGTGAGATATCACTAACCACAACATGCCATTTAAATTTTTCGAAAGGAATGCTCCCCTCCGGTAAGGGATAAAATTAGGGGAAAATTATTCATACAAAAATGTACATTGTAGAAATCAAAAATTGACGTGTCTCGGGGATTTTCCTAACAAGAGTCCAGTAACGAGTTAGATAGTGGGTAACACTTATGACGCTCACTGTATGGAAGAAATAATACTAACTACATCCGATTCCTTTACACGAATTTTACTGTTGCATCCTGTTTTTTATTTTATCATGTACTGTCCACCTTGTTGTAAGATATAAAAGAACAGTTTATCTATATTTTATAAAAAAAGTGAGTATCTATCCACTACTAAAAGGTTATTTCGTTATTTAAATCAAATTCTCACCTGTGCATATGTACATCCAACAACATAGGTCCTTGCGAAATGTATTTCATAACAGCATTGTAATGCCTATTGAATCTGCTCAAATATTTATTATCACCTAGGAGTATGTATGCTTTTAAGCAATATTCATAGTATGAATCTATTCCTGCCCCAACTCCAGAATCTCTTCTTACCCAATCGCCAGAGTGAACATTCAAAACGGTACCTGTATAAAAATTTACCCTTGTGAATAACTAAAAATAAGTTATACAAAAAATAAATGAAACTGAAAATGAAATCGTTTATGCGACATTCCTAAAGAGCTACACAATCAATAATTTTTTTTGATTATTTACCCATTTGGCTTGTACTGTAGAGTTTCTAAAGAAAAATTGAAATATATGAATTATAAGGATTTTTCAACTATCATAAGTTTCTTTAATCCTCAAACGGCACACTGGTGGTATTCTTTTTTTTTAAGAGTGTTGTAAACAATTTTCTAAAATCATGTCAAAGTAAGTAAAACTGAAAGTTTGTCTTAAATAGTAAATAAAGCAATTTGTAGATATCCGACGAAGAATCGATTTTTTGAGGAGAGAGACGGGGGATTTAAAGCAATAAAGACGTTTATTATTATTATTATTATTAATTGATTCTCTTTTAAGAATAAAAACAAAAAATATCACAAATAATAGCAACAAACACCAAAATTTACATATTTTTTATGATTGCCATAAATATTGTATAAAGAGATACAATTAAAAGAAACTGAGAACAAGTTAAAGATACAAGAAAACAAAAGTAACATCAATTCAAGAATAGAAAAAATTGAAACTAAAATAGAAACAAATAAAAAAGAGGTTGGAAAAATTGAAAGAAAAACAATAAAAGAAATACAAATGTTAGAGGCTAAAATAAATAAAGATATAGAAGTAAACATGGGAATAGCAGAGGACGAAAATAATAAAGTTAAAAAGGAATTAAAATTAGAAATCAGAAATATGCAGACAAAGATTGAAGAACAAATCTGAAAAGAAGGTTATATTAGAGAAAATTACATGCATCCGAGACTAACGACATATGGTGGAAGTATTCATAAATTTGATGAAAATATTAAAACGTTGCATCCAAAAGTATTTGTGAAGATATTAAAAACAAAATAAGAGAAATGCAAGAGATAGAGGACATCAAAGAAAGTGGAGAGAGAAATTGGAAGAAAAAATCGAGCATTGTTTAAAAACCAAGTTTATTATAAGATAGTAGATCAGAAGAAAGAAGCGAACAAGATAGAATAAACGAAAACAGACGCACAAACAGGACAGACAAATGCACAAATACATAACCAAAATTTTTAGACTTGCACATTAAACAAAATACAAGGACATAAATTTAATAGGTTTATAGTATTTATATAAATTGAAGATAGTAAATATTAATAAAATTAGTAAAATTCGTTGGACTTTTCTTATTCATTACATTGCAAGAAAAGGTCAACGAAATTTTAGGGAATGTTGTTATGGTGTAAAAAATGGGGCAAAATTATGGGAAGTGTATTTTAAAACGAATTATAAAAAAAACTATGTAAAAAGGACTTAAAAAAAAGGTGATCGTTAGTGATGACATGTTGGTTTTTGGTGTTTATGTTAATGGTAATTAAAATGTCAGATATTAAAATAGTTAAATACAGATTATTAAAAGTATTTAGAAGAATTTCATTAGCTTAACAATATGTAATAATAATAAATAATACATAAAGTTTAAATATAGCAGTAATCTTAATTGAAAAGTTAATAAAGTTTTGTTTTATCCTGATAAACAAACTGACACGATTATTAAAAATTTTACGATTTTGAATTTCCTAATTATTTAATTTTAATTAATAAAATTTGATATTTTATGTAGAATTACAGTACGTTTTCTTTTTGTTTTCAAATAAAAATGTTTTCGTTATTATTAAAAAAAGCAATAGAACGTGATTTTCTCAGTTAGAATGTAAAATATGAAAATTGAATTAATATTTACCCATGAGATCAGAACTACGATGACGCATTTTCCACAATTCGTCCATCGCTTTTTGAGCTTTCATCTCAAAAATTGGTTCACCCGTTAAACGTGAAAGGGCAGCCATTTCTAAAATCATAGATCCAGCACAAGCTGTACACGTTTCTCTTGCAGATTCCAGTCTATCACTCTTCAAACCATATTTCATATTCACCTGTGATAAAGGTAGTTAAAATTTTATTGGTGTCAAAGAAATCAAGCAGTGTAATCAAAAATTTTAAAAATGAGAAATTAAAAAGAGCTAAATCGATTGTTAAACAGTTTATAAATCTTCGATAATTACTCTATTTTTTTACTGAATTTTATTATAATTATTATAAAAAACCATTTCTCATACAATAATCTCTCATCATTAATAGAAAGGCTCTGGCATCATTAAAATTATATTTATAAAAAGGACTTGCCCTAGAATGAGGTATTCCAGTGGTAGTGTTAAATGCTGGCAAAAGCCTATAGCCCACATCTTTTGCCATATCTAAAAGTTCTCCTTTATACCATGGCATTATCTCATCCCGTTGTTGTAAATATTCGGAAATGATATGTGCCGATAATAATCCACTAAAAATACAATATAATAATGTTTGCAAAAATATTTAAAATATACACACTGTGTATCATTTAACAACAACCAATCCTTAACAGTATTATGAAAAATCGGAGACAGGTGGTTTTATTTGAAGAAAATTAAAATCAACCCCCGTTCATGTATACCCTCAATATATACTTTTTTAAATAGCATGAGCACAAAGTAATACCTCATTTGAAAGGTTTTTTAAACCCATAACTCTCTTAGATTTTGATATATCGTCTGGTTAGTTTAGAATGGAGTAACCGTTATCTAAAAGTCACAGAAAAAATGGTTTACACCTTAACTAAAAGAACAAAATAATTATTGACTATGGAAAAATGCCACAATGCCAAATGTAATGGCCGATAAAAAAATTAATTTTAATAGTTTCCCGATTTTATCCACACTTTCACCATCTTTTATGCTAAAAAATTCGGCATGATTTCCTTTTTCCTAAATCGACACCGAATAAAATCAAGAAGTAGATGGAGGTTTAAAGGACCTTTCAAATTCGGAATCACTTGCTCTATTATACCATTAAAAAAATATTATTGGGTCTATAGAGAATGAAAAAGTGTTTGAACTAATAATCATGATTAAATTGGGAAATTGGAACCTTTGGTTTATCAACTAAGTTGAAAACTATCGTCGACCGTGATAGACTATCATCAACTCCTGATGATGCCAACATAGTTGGCGAAACGCGCGTAGAGTGTGTGAAAATTGTGTTTTGGTTGAGTGGTCGACGATAGTTTTCAACTTAGTAATCATGATATTGGGGGTCAATCGACCTGTTTCTATAATGATTTTCAAATTGGATCGTGTTTAAAGGATCAAAGTGTATTATGTATTTTTACCGTATACTTTAAAACCTGATTTAATATTTACTCACCCAATAACTCGAATGTTTGTTTCGAAAACAGACACCACGACATCATTGTCAAATGTAACACCTCTAATGACCAGCTTAACTGCATGTTCAAATTCTTCAAGATCTCCAAGTATCGCCAATGTATCGAGCGTATCAATTAGTGTTAATGAAAAACTAAAAATAATAAATTATGAATAGACAAGGCGGAAAGACCGAAAGTATTTTGGGAAATCAATAAGGATTTTTGTTTTCTCAGGACATTTACATTTATATACAAAAATTTTAAATCACCCAATATGAGTACGATTATAAATAATTTCATTCAATGAATTATTAATTAGGTTTTATTACAGACTACGGCCAATAATTAAAACAATGTTATAAAAAAAAGTTGTCGTTTTATTTATAATTGTATATAACTAAAACTATTCAAACGGAAAAACTGAAGTAAACGTCGAATAGGTAAAACCAACTTGTTATGCAATGTTAATTAATTCATTTATTCCTCAATGCAATTAATTTGTTTTTATGTAATTTGACAAAAACCCTGCCAGAGTTTAATTATATTGACAAATGCAAATTTAAACAAATTTGAGCAATTACCGCCCAAAGCATCATCTGATGGTGAATACAAGTCATAAAAATAATAAAAACGAAAAATTTAAACCCACATTTTTTTAAAGTAACATTTTATACATACATGAATCCAATATATTCTTTTTTTTTAATTCGAAAGTAACAGAAAAGTAAAAAAAACCTAAAATGTATTCAGATGTTTTGGGTTAATAGCTTTTTTTTCTTTACATTTGGTTTTGGTATGATGGATATCTTAAAGAGTCTTTCGAATGTAATTTTTTTAATAGAATTTAGAATCACTACCTAAAAGGATTTTCCAAAATTTAGAATAGTTTTCATTGTATAACTACTTTTATGACAACGCGTTGAGCGCGATTTTGGAGCATATAACATGTTGCTGAAAGCAAAATCCATCAGCTGACGTCGCTGCCAGGGAACACATTTTTTTTAAGTTGGTGCGGGTGATAACTCAAAGAGTGTTGACCCGATTTGTATCCAAAAAAGGATTCATTGTTTTCATTCTACAGGGTGTTTTGTGAGCGAAAAAAGGTGTTTTTGTCAGGAGAACTTTTCAAAAGTTTTTCGTTATTTTCAAAACATAATTTTAGATGATTAAAATGTATTTACAAAAAATTCTCAGAAAAACTGAATTTTAACAGTTTTATGTAAGAAATACGGACATAATTATTTAATGACTTAAAAAAATAACCTCTAGAACGTTCGACATATCGATTTTAATACCTTAAAATTTTGTAATTATAATTACAATTTACTGAGGCAATAGCAAAAATAATAGTGCAATTAAGATAATATGTTAATGAGACTTCATGGCAAAAAATGTTTGCATGTTTTATATAAGAAAGTAAATTACTTTAATAGAAAACAGAATGTGTTTCGAGAGAATTTAGTAAATACCTTTTTGGATAATAGGCGAACATGTATTTAACAAAAATGAGTATGTCGTTATTTTAATTGACACTATGAACCAAGTTCAAATAGAAATAGAATTTTTTCATCGTGAGAATGACATATTTCATAAACTAGATAATATTATGTATAACTCCAACACTACAATAGTAAAATATTAACGAAAAGAAAATATATATATTAAGCTAAAAACAATAAAGTGACACCTCATTTTAAAGGGTTTTGGTAATTTTATCCATCCAATGGCGGACTTTTTAATTTCTTTTAGTAACTTTTATATGTCAATTTAAAATGAAACTAAATCTGATAGGATAGCTCTAAAAGTGTATGATCACGTATAAGACAAAAAAAGCTTAATATGTTCCGCCTCTTCCCAAAATGAATTAAAATGTTGTGTTAGATTGGCAAAAAACTACATTCGTCAATTGATAAAACTGGTAAAAAAATTCAAAACAGTCCAGTGGAGTGGTGGGAAGGGTTAAACTTTTACAGACAAATCAATTAAACATTTACAGAATTCGCTTCACGTTTATTTCTTTGTTCTGCAAGTTATGCAGGAATTTTGGATTCATTCAATCTAAGTTAATAAAAATCTTTTTAATTTAACATACGGATGTAATCAAAATCAGAGCAGTAATTTTGATTAAATTCTTACAAAAATCACAACTCTTATTTAAACTAAATATTAATTGTGATAGAAAAAGAATTTTTATTTTTCACAGTTTTTAAATTAAACTTTTTTGTGACATCAATGAATGCTAAATGTTTCAGTTTTAAATGTGACATGTTTTTATAATATATATTATTTATTTGTTTAATAAACAGTTTTTATTTTTGAGAACCACATCAATAACTAAGTAATCATTTTGAAACTCAGTTAGAGGGTATATCCTAAAATATGGTTACAAGCACTGATGGTAAAAGCCAGCACTGACAAAAATTTCGATGTTGCTAAGCTGAAAATATCATATGACTGTATGAGATAAGTATTTGCTCCAAAATTGAATAAGAATTGACAAAACTAATGAAAATAAACATACTTAATTATTTTAAAGTTGACAATATCCAGTTAAGCTCTCTACCCACGAAAACATAATAGCTATGCGTGAGGGGTATGGCAGATAAATCTTATTTTTCATCATCGGTTTCCTATAATTGTATTTTTATAATACATTTGAGTTTTGTATTATTATTTCAGGTAAATAAAAAATACCTAGGGGTCAGCAAATGGTCATTTATATTATTAATTCATTTTGCAACTATATTGTATTTACTCAACCAAAATTGCAAAATCTTGGTATGATGGTAATACTGTGTGGTCTATGTTTAGAATTAATCAACTTAATGTAAAATATCCTACAATGTTTGCATGTCAAAAAATATTTACTGGTTTATTAAAAAATCTATATTTAAAAATTAAATCAGCAGTCTTTTCGTTATATTTAACAAATATTTTGAGTTATAAACAGGATGTTCAAAATTATTTATATATAGATAAACCGGCAAAATTTTAGAAACCATAGAAACTAATAAATGTACAATAAATTCAGTTTTTTTTCAAATGTACAGCTATTTAGTAAATTAGCATAGCAATCTTTAAAAGAAAACTACAGGGTGTCCCAACTAAAATTTGCACCCAAATATTTCGAGTTTTGTTAAAATTTTGAAAAAATGCCGAAACAGGTCAATTGTAACCTAGAGAGGGCTCAATTTTTATCGTAGTTTCAAACTTCTTTTTTATCCCTCTAGCGTCCAGATCCACCCCTTGAAAAATCTTAAATAGCAAGGGGTGTTAAGTGACACATCATTTTGAAGCTGCTTTCATTAACTAATGCAACCCCATTCTTTTTTTTATTTTGAATTACTCTTTTTTGAGAAAACTGCTTTGATTACACAGCCCCACAAAAAAAAATTTTTGGCTGCGCCAAGAACTTCACCTCTGTAATTAGGGGGTTTTGGGGTCGTTGAATCCGAATCCGAAATCCGCTTGACATCATCAGGTCAAGGTCAAGGTCATTTGAGGGATGATAGAGCATCAAAAAGAAAGGGGTCCAAAATATGAAAATTTTGAAGTTTAAAATGACATTGAATTTAGAGTAGGCACACAGTGTATGACGATTTTGGTAAAAGTGAGTAGACTGTGGCTGTGTTGATTAGAATTAGAACTGTCAATCTAAAATTTTATTAATAATTCTCTGTCTATGGTCTATGGCAATGCTAGAAGAGCATTCTCAACTGGTTTTTGTTCTGTTATCCATTAAACAATCATAAATAAGTCTTTTATTTTGAAAAGAACAACCTTTATTCATACAAATTTTTAAACCAGTTTTACGAGATTAATACAATATTTAACTAATCCAGTATTGAATAAAGGTCATTTATAGAAATGAGTACTAAAATTTGTCCTAAATTTAAACATAATTAAAAATTGACCATAACCTTGAATAACTAATTGTCATTTTTAACAGACTGGTCAAGTTTATTACTTTATATTGCTGACTTGTACTTAACAGAATTACCTTGAAATTATTTTGTAATTTATTTAAAACAGATTTGAGTGTGACAGACTATTAAGTAGACAAATTTTTGCTATTTATATTTATAATCATTAATAGGTCAAGCAAGTATTTTTGTTGACAATTAGTAATGCATAAATCTAAAAAGACTAAATAAAAGTTTATTATGATGGTAGTTATATGTCCAAACTTACTTTGTTATCTAGATTATATGTTTAAGGAACAAAAATATTATTTATTGAGTTTTTAAATATTTTTATACCATTGTCAATTTTATTTTAAACAACTAAACCAAATAAATTTTGAAGGATTTTTGTGTAGAAATCAAAGAACATGTAATGATCAAAATAATTATTGATATTTTTGAGTAACATGGCGTTGCTCGTCATTTAAATTTGTTAAACTTATTTTGTACACTATTACTTTATTTAAAATTAAATCAAAAGATTTTTAGTAAAAAGTTTAGATTAGATAAAATCATATTGTTATCTAAATGTAAAATTTTATTATACACCTTTTTATATTCTATATAAGATCAATAATTCTGAATAAAATTTAAGATTAGATTATTTTTAGTACATATGATTTGAATAAAAAAATAAGCATTTTTTGTATTAGTCAACAGACACTTCTAAAATTATTCAATAAATAAGTAATATTTTAAGTAATTTGAAATATTTACAGATAGATAGAGAGAGAAACACAATTTATTGATACTCTATTAAAGGTATTTCATCCCTCAGATATGTAATTTTTTATGTTTTTACGTTCTGTTTAAATAATTAAATGAGCAAAAATTAGACATGATTCCTAATTTCAGTATACGTCTATTCTTTTAGAAACCAGAAAATACACTATCTAAGTAACTTTAATTAATAAAAATTAATACTTTACTGTTGTTGTAATTAGTAATTCTTAATGATTAACAATAATGCATGATAATTTCTTTGTTCGAACTCACATGAGATTCTCACTGTTTCTTAAATTCTCTGAATGAATTATAAGAAAATGTGTATAAGTGAAATCGTTTTCTTTTGAAAGGAAAATAAATTAAAATATATTTATGTGCTTATCACTATTAAAGGAATTTTGTATTTTAAGAGGAATCATAAATTTTTTAATATATTTTACTTACTTTCCTAAAGAATCGTCTATATCTCCTCTATGTGGAGAGACTCCTCTATATCTACCAGCACAACTCAGTGGCATTAATTCATCAGCAGGATAGGCTTTGTCCATATAAGCATTATATGCATGGTAAAACATATCTCTTGCCTCTTCCCTACGATGAAAAACACGAAAACAAAGTTGTTTTTAATTTTTAAATGAAACTCACCTCAGTTGGATTTTTTCTTTGGAACTCATATATTTGATTTCTTTGGATAAACATGTCGTAGTCAAGAACACTACACTAACTATAAAATTGGCCAGAAAATTCTCAAAGGAAAGCATTTTAATTTTAACGAAAAATTCGTAAATAAAATCGCCTTATGTTTATTAACATATTGTTAAAGCTTAGCTGTCACTAGCACTTGATAAGACTTCTTATCAGAACAGACAAGGTTCTCGAGTTAAGGTGGTTCCTTTTGCGCAGCATATTCACCATTTTTAAACTAAATATAATTTATTGCACTGGTGGGAAAATTATAATAGAAACAATTAGGAAATTTTGACATAACTTTTAAGGAATTTGTTGATTTTAATTTCTACACAAAACCTGACAGAAGTCAAGTTGAAGTTATCCCAGATCCTTGCTGATAACCTTCCCCACTACGTCAAAAAATGGGCGGAGCTTATATGACAAATTTGACGTTTATGTATGGCTTATCAATTTCCGACATGATTAGTGAATTTGTTTATTCTCTCATTATTTATATTTTTAAAAATAATTATTATACTTAATTTTTTTTCAATGACAGGTGCCCACTGATGATTGGTGGTAGAAACATAGTTGCCGTTACAGCCAATCATACGACAGCAAATGACCTACTTTCTGATGTCATTTTTGTCATATTTTTTTCTACTATTGGCAACATCGTTAGTTTTGCTTTAAAATCCTGTGAAACGTACTAGAGCTGTTGAGATATTTAAATCTTTGTTTAAAAATCGTCAAGAGATATAAAGCAAATTTGGGCTTGAATATTACACGGTAGAAAAGATATTCTACATACATTATAGATATAGACACATAAAAAAGGAATTTTCCCTAAAGAACAAAAACATGTTCTCGCCTGTACGTTATGCAACACTACTTACAAGTGGCTCAAAATACAGGGGCGGGCTTCAAATTTTTAGATATATGAGCGAAATCATATACGAATATTTAAGACGTAATTAGGGAAAAACCATTAATTCAAGACGTTATATTGAATTTAATGAACCTTTCATTTTAATAAACGGAGTATTTCTCTTAACATTTTTTCCACCATAGTTTGAATATTTTGTTACGCTTTGGTGCAATTTCTTTTAGAAACAATTAAAACTCGAACAAATTAAAAGACGTGTACATTAAAAAATTTATTACAAACTCATTCAACAACTACAAAATCTACCAGCAGAACAAGAACAATATCAAAATATTTTCATAAAACACATTTAACAATCATTATCAAAAATAAGTCTAATAAACACTTTAAAAATAAAAACCTTTTTTAGGTTGTCTCAACCTAGGGACACTTAATTCCTTGAAAAAAATTGTGCACTTTGGTTTGAATATATTTATAATACTGCAACCTGTCTTCAGGAAGATAAAATAGAAGATCTTTCTTCACCTTCATTACCTCTGTTGTAAATTGTTTTGCAATTTCACTAAAAATAAACAATCAAAATAGTTTTTATTTACCATAGTGGCGTCTGTGAGACGGAAAAAACCATGTAAAATGGACCAAAATTTACCCGGATTAAGAGTACCTCCTCCCCCCGTTTTCGAGGATGCTGAACACGATAGCGGTATCAGAATTACTGTTTTCGATTGCTGAACCCCCTAAAACGGCAAAAAACTACCCCCTAAAGGGGTTAAACGGGCAGCACATCATTTCCCTGTAAAAAACGTCTTTCCCCCCGTTTTCGAGGATGCTGAGCACGGTGGTGATGTTGAAGATTACTTCCGAACCTCACCTACCCCTCCACAGGTCAAAACTCACCCCCGAAAGACGTTTTATTACATGGAAATGATGCGCTGCCCGTTTAACCCCTTTAGGGGGTAGTTTTCGGCCGTTTTAGGGGGTTCGGTTGGCGAAAAGAGAAATTCTGATACCGCGACCGTGCTCAGCACCCTCGAAAACGGGGGGAAAGACATTTTTTACAGGGAAAAGATGCGCTTCCGACTCACAGACGCCACTACTAACAAAATAATACATTACAGTCGTATTTTTTCAGCTCGTTTTCATGTCTACATTGATTAAAAAAATGGAGTGTTTATTATTGAAAAAAATCATTGAATTTCAATGCTTCCAAATTTTTTTGGATAATTCGAAACACTCGTACAAAATTAAAGGCACTGTTAGAGACCTATCAGATATGGCATGAATTCTTGAATTATTTTGCTATTTATGTTGTGCGCATCAAAAGAAGTGGGAGTTTTTTTAGTTTCATAATTGTCCCGGACACAAAAAGAAGAATGTCCGGGCCTAGGAAGTTTGTATTTTACAAAATCGGAAACAAATGACTGAAAATATTTTTGCTAAAAAACATATTCACCATAAAGGATAAAAATGTGGTAAATCTATAATACTTTTGACTGCCATGTAACATTTAAAAGTTATCAATATTTTATTTGGGTTGATTTTTTCGGTGAATGTAAGATTTATGGGCTAGTTTAAATAACTAAATTTCTCTTATCACATTTACCCTATTTATTTGGAATTGAATTAACGAATTACATTCGATATGCAAATTTTCGGTTATATCCACAAATATAAATTCTCTTAAAATTCTATTTCGATAAAAAAAATATCAACATGCAAAAATTAGAAATTTTAGTTGTATACTGCGTTTGTTATACTTACGCAGGTTTAGAAATATCATGGGATAATTCCGTTGAGACCGATTTTAATAGTATAGATTCTAATTTGTTTAGAATGCAGACAAAAATGGGTATGCCGAATTGGTTTTTCATATTCCCAGGTGAGATTTATTACTAATTTTTTAAAAATTCCTTATTTTTCTTAACCTCATTAAATATTTAATAACAGATTCAACATTTTAAACCCTTATCAATTTTATATACAGGGTGTAAAGGAATGGTCAATATTTTAATCATAGGACCAGGACTTCGAAATATTTTACTTAACAACTCTGTGTCACATTCTATCTACTACTAAGTTACAGGGTGTTGAAGATAAAATTTATTTTTCATTTTTTCATAATTTATTTATTATTTAATATATTGACATTTGGTAAGGTTATATTTTTAAGTTAGTAAATCATAAGCGTGTTATCAATTTTGAGATTAGATAAAGAGGGCGCCACCTACACTCTAATGGATGAAGATAAGTATCAATTTTTTTTATTCCTGGCCTTTTTTGAATTTTTTTCAAGTCTTTATGATACACCCTGTAAATTTGAACAAAAAAGGTATTCTTGTTTTAATAGCATAAATTTAGCTCATTTCGAGATATTTGCATTTAAAATATTTCAGCCACAGTATTTAATTTACATATTTCAACATAGTAGGCTTTGAAAATAAAATGAAAATGAACAGATGTCAAATAATTAATTGTTAGATGTAATTTTGTTCACTAAATTCCATCTAAGTAGGTAATGAAAATGCCACGATACAACCATTTCCCTAATTCAGAAATGAGAGATATGATTTGTGTTTTTCCACAAATAAATTTTTCTGGACTTGCTGCTGCCATCTAACAATTAATTATTTGACAGCTGTACATTTTTATTTTAGTTGAAATATGTTAAAGTAAATTAGGCTAGAATATTTTAAATGCAAATATCTTGAAATGAGCCGAATTTATGCTATTAACACTAGTATACCTTTTTTGTTTAAATTTACAGGGTGTGTATCCTAAAGACTTATATTCATCCAGTAGAGTGTAGGTGGCGCCCTCTTTATCTAATCTCAAAATTGATGGCACGCTTATAATTTACTAACATAAAAATATAACCATACCAAATTTCAAGTCAATATATTAAATAATAAAGAAATTATTACAACAAAACGAAAAATAAATTTTAGCTTCAACACCCTGTATTTTAGTAGTAGATAACATTTGACCCAGAGTTATTTAGTAAAATATTAATATTTGGAGGTCCTGAACCTATGATTAAAATATTGACCATTCCTTATGATACACCCTGTATTTTTGGTCCTACGTTTCTTTAATCAAATTTTTTTAGGTAATTTTTTAGTTCTACTACAATCACCGTTCAGGTGTAACTACCTTGAGTTATTTTTAAACAGATATTGTTTAATATCTTTGTATTTTGTCACAGTGCTTTCATATTTCATTCTTTGATATAAAGTAGGGTTAGCCATATGTGAGTAATAATTACTGAAGGTATGGAAGAAAATAAAGTCCTTTTTATCTCACAAGTTATTTTCGTTATTAAAGGAGAAAAAACTTTGTTCGAGGCAGACTGTTAGTAAATTAATGAGTTCGATGAGTTCAATGTCTGACAAATTAGAATTGGACAAATGTGACTTGATGAAATCCAATACTTCTGGTGTTGGTACGTTAGTAAAGAGATTAGGTACATCTAAAGAAATTAGATAATCTGTGTCTCCAACTTGGACATCCTTGATCCTGTCTACCAATTGAATACTTGTGAGATAAAAAGGACTTTATTTTCTTCCATACCTTCATTCTTTGATAGTTTAGAGTTAAAAAAATAATTATTTATAAACCTTTCACTTTTTAATAATAAATAAATTTGTATCGTTGAGTGACTTTGCGGTTTTTCCATTTTTATTTAAATATATGAATATATTTTGACTGGTAATTATTATGTGATTTTTATGAGAAGAAATGGAATATGCAGCCACAAAAAATTATTAAAAAATTATCTTGTTCTTGGGGAGTAACTTACCAATTCGATTTTTTCTCAAATAAAATCATTTTCAACATAGTATATACTCGATACCTGGTATGAAGTAGTTTTTAGGTATGTTTAAGAAAATATTATTAAATTCATCATCTTAAAATAAGTTTTTAAAAATCACGATACCGTAGAAGTGGATTTCGAGATTTGAAACAATTGTATATTTTTATTAGTTTCCTTTTATTTAACATTGATATAGCAATTTGATTTTTTATCGCATCATTCTAAATTATAAAGAATTTGAAAAACACCAAAAAACTAATCTTTTGATTTCGAAAAGCCCGATAAATATTTGATAAAATCGTTGGAAATTTATTTTTGTATGTGATAAGAAAATCGCTGGATTGTACTTTTTTGAACTGTTTTTCAAAAGTGTCATAAATAACTATAAAAAATTGCTGCTATATATTGTGTGTGAAAAACAAATCGTCGGAAATTATTTTCTATACCAAACTATCGGCATGAAGAACTCTCTAAAAATTGCAGTTATATTGTGCGTTTATAACGTTGCAAATGGTTATAATTATTTAGGTTTTAAAGATTTTATTTTGTATTCGTTTGGAAACAACAGTCATTTTGAAGTACCGAAGTATCCCGGTAAGACAAACTTTACCATTTAAATATTTTTAGATAAGAATGGTGTCAAGTGAGGTTCAGAACTTAATTTTAGGAGAAATCACGCTGTATAATAAAAGAGAAGTTTTACCTTTAATGCCAATATTTTACGGGTACTTTTGAAAAGACTGGGCTCCTAAATTTTGAATATTTTAACGGCCAAATTTCCATTACTTTATTTTCGATATTAAAGTTAAAAATATTTGCGAATTAACAGTTACGTGATTTATAAAATCATTTCTCTCTTAGACGAATAAAAAGTGCATTTATTTTCAGGTACAAAATGGTGTGGTCCTGGAAATATATCCGAAAATGTTAATGATCTCGGTCAAGAAATAGATACTGACAAATGTTGTAGGACTCATGATTTTTGTCCGGAGATTATAAATGGATACCAGACAAAACACAATTTAAAAAACCCAAACTTTTATACAAGGTGACAAACAAAATTGGTTATAGTTATGACAATAAGTGAAAATTTTCAATAGTAATTTATGTAGATAAAATTAGTGGGAAGCAGTCAATAGTAAATAAATTAGTACGATTTCTTCGTGTTAAGTCGAGCTTTCGAAAATGTTTATTTTCTTTATCAAGACAAATAACATGAAATTCAGAAAAAATTACATACAAAAAGAAACATCACTGTTAAAATTTAAAATGACAATTTCTAAAAAATGCAATTGTACAAAGTATGTATAAATATATAAAAAATCAATTCAAGGAGGACGAGTTAAGAAATTTTATGGTTTTTTAATAGATATGTGTATATTGTACTGAGGTAATTGATATCTGTTCTTTTATTCGTTGATTTTTCATTGTTATTTATATGAACCATTTCAAGAAAGAGACGCTTATTGAGATTTCGTTCATTATCAAGAATTTTGGCATTACATGATCTTTATCTATTACATGTTCAGCAAGGCGACAAGATCTCACATTCCTTCTGCCAGTCACTTTTATGAGAGGTTATTCTTTAAGCATTCTACTTGTTTATCTTTACCACATATTGTAGATGGTTTAACATCAAAACTCATACATTTGTTCAAAAATGAAAACAATATTAAAATAGCTAAAACCAATTTGAAAACTATTTCACAAATACATTCTAAATTGAAAACACCTATACCAGTCAAAAACAAATCAAATATAATCTATGAAATCCCATGCAGCAGCTGTGATGAAGTGTACATTGGTCAAACAAGTAGAATGCTTAAAGATAGAATAACCTCTCATAAAAGTGACTGCAGAAGGAATGTGAGATCTTGTCGCCTTGCTGAACATGTAATAGATAAAGATCATGTAATTGACTATAATAATGCCGAAATTCTCGATAATGAACGAAATCCAAAAAGCGTTTCTTTTTAGTACACTGGGATTTTCACCTTTTAGTTATTTATACTATTGGTCATCTGTAGTTTCACTAATATTCTTTTTATTGTAAATTCCGATAAAGCCAATCATCCATAATTACCCCTTTATGTGGAGTTTTATACTTCTTGGAAAAAAATTGGGAAACGATTTTGTCATCGATTTAGAATTTCACCATTTTCCGGACATTTTCACCTCATTTATTACATATTTTTTATATTAATTTCGATATTGCCAATCAATTTTGGTACTTCCCCGCTTCCTATGGCAATCCTATGTTCCCAAATTATGAATGGTCACTATATAACCATTGACTGAATTTTATCACTCAAAGTGTCACTCGTTTCTCTTTCGTGGAATGATTTACTGATAGATCCCAACACAGTTTAGTTTAGTGGGTAGGTATTGCTAAGGATCCCACGCAAGTGGAATTTATTTATTCGAGTTGAATGTTTAACTTAAGAATCCAAAAGGTATACACTGATTTTCCCATTTATATTCATTTTTAGGTTGCATTGTGACTGTGACGACGAGTTTTACAGGTGTTTAAAATCAGCAAATACCACCACTTCCACACAAGTTGGACAAATATATTTTACTGTACTAGGCACTCAATGTTATAGGGAAGATTTTCCTATTACAGGTTGTAAAAAAGAGACACACTTCCCGTAAGTAAAAATAAAAAGTTCCTTAAACGTAGAAAATATAAATTCTAAAATGACAATTAAAATTAATAAAAATAATTTTGTTTTTAGGACAAGAAAATGTTTGGTTTACAGTTTTGATGAGAGTAAAACAAAGATATACCAGTTTTTCGATTTACCAAATTTTTAAAAAAATTATACATTATAAAGAACCGCAAAATTAAAGGATTATAACTTTAATAAACATTTAATTTTTCAGTTCGAAACTGAGTTTTGTTTGTTATTCGGGTATTTAAAAACCATATAAGAGAAGTGAATCATGCTTATTCACTCACTGTACTCATAAAAATAAATTTAAAAAGCATCACTAGCGGCGGTTCCTCTAAACTTAAAATAGGCACATAAAATCCTTTGATTAACTTCACTACTATACCATGTAAATATTCACAAAGGCATAAAGGAAATTGTAAAAAAAAGGCGATAGTAAGATTATGTAGTCGTAGCTTTATAGATAGTTTTTCGGAGGCTTTGACTGAATGTGAAAATTATTGTGTTTTGCCATAATTTGTAAATATCTGCAGGTATACTAGTGAAAGAAACATTTGTGATGCTTGTTTTTTAATTTTATTGTAATCCAATTTTAGTTTTAATTTTTTTTAGAACTTTTTCAAAATCTTACGCCTATGTGACCTAAATTATTAGGGTCCTTTTTAGTTCTGTTGAGCCATTTTCATACAAATATCGTTTAATATATTTTTATTTTATCAGAGTGTTTCAAATTTCATTGTTTGATCGAGAATATGAATGAATTACATACATTAAAATATGCCATTGACTGGTAATTATTATCTGATTATTACGTACAAGAAATATGGAGAACGGAGCTAAAAAATGTATCTCGTACTTGGTAAGTCAATCACCAATAATTTTTCAATTATTCGTCAAGTGAAAATTCGTCTCAAATAAAATCATTTTCAGACATTAGTAAATAATAATATACGCCCTGCAATTCACTCCCTTACGAGTGAACCACAGAAGCTCTGCAGCTTGTGCGGGGGAGGGACGGCTATTATTATTATTATTTGCCGTGGCGCTCTGGGGCGACTTACTGATGCTTGATGGCGCATTTGCTTTACAGTTGTGGGAAAACCCAGAAAAACCACGCAACACCATCACCGACAACGATGGACTCCCCCAGGATTTTAAATCTTTGCAGCGTAAACTAACATCAAAGTAATTAGTGTTAAATACGCTACAAATCATGCCCAGAAGTAGGCAATGAAAATTTGTATTTAAAAATCTCATTGTCTAGACCGGGGCACGAACCAGAGCACGGACAGACCTATTAATGGTACATATTGAAATGTAACCGCCTTTGCCAACTGAGCCACCGTCGCCGATAGTAAGTCTATTAGAATTTATAACATGGGGTAAAATTCGCCCCAACCAATTTGGGCAATTACTGCTTGGAATCTATGCGTTCTATAGTAAAATCGCAATCTACACGGAGTAATAGATGAAAATTTTATGGTTTTACAGCACAGGCGGCTCAAACAAAATCTGTGATTTTAAATAGCAGGTAGTTAAAAGGTGTGTTAAAATCAAGAATTTTGCCTGTGTGCCGCCCGGTTTTGTTGGACATAACAATAGACTATCCTTACTTTAATCCCTTTTAAGACTCTGATGAGAGCACCGTTGGGTAAATTAGGGTGTATTTGTTTGTATTATTTTTTTTGTTACTATTTTAAACTTAAATAATTGTAATTTAACCGCCGCGGTGCTTGTTTTAGGTGAGTTTTTTTGGTGGGTAAACTTGGTAAATTCAATATTTTCACCACTTTTTTTGACATGCTCCGGTTTTGCTTGCGTTTTTGCAGTCTTGCACGCTTTTGAGCTTTTTTTGGTGGTTTAGTTTCTGGCAGCGTTAATTGGGATTTATTCCATTTATATTTTTAATACAATTATAGTCACATTTATAGATTTTGAACCCTCAGATTACTTTCTACAATCTAAGCTAAGCTAAGATTTCCAAGAAGTCAATGATGAATAACGATTTAAACAATTTAATGTATGTATACCTAATAGTCAAATTTACAGGTCTTGAAAAATATTTATTATATATCTTGTTGTTAATTTACTCAAACAGATAACTCTATCATTTATATAACAATTGCAAATAACTCAAAAAACATTTTGTAAAGTACCCCGTAAATAATATATAGGCACCCACATCTGAACTTTCCTGTTCTGACAGATACATTACTCCGGCTCGATTGCGATTTTACTATAATAACAAAAGAGGATATTTTATTTAAACATAAGGTAATAACCGTTTTTCAAGGTTTAAATAAGGAAAAGTATCTTGGAAAAACAAAGCGGACATGACTACCAGCATAGGAAATTCAATGTGTTAGAGAGAGAACGCGATATTATGTGACGTATCTCCGTTGTTAGAGGTGTGATTTGAATGGGACAAACGGCATTGTAATATAGATGGGTTGAGTATTAGATAGGTATTCTTTAGACATGATCCTTTCGGAAGAATAGGTCTTTTTTAAACTAATACTAGGCGGTGGAGGGTATTCTGCTATAGAGTTGGTCCCCTAAACTAACAACAGATGGGTCTACTAGTGTTATTTTAAAAGTGCAATACTGGTAAAATCCGCAGCCTCCGGTGAGTAGTATATCATAAAACTTGTTTTCCTATTGGAAGAATTTCTGAAATTACCACAGATATCAAGTGGTTTTCAGATGCCTGTTTCGGAAAATTTGATTAAATTCATAGGATCAAAATAGGTTTTCCAAAACCTGTTTTTTTTATTTAACTTGGTATACCAGATTTTTTTTTATACTCGGATGCTGTCCCATCGCCAGCTGCACCTCAGCCTCTTGGGCTTTTTGTGCCTTAATTATACCAGACTTAATAATTTGCTTGTTTTTTCAAATTATAGAGAATTTGAAAAACAACAAAAATCTAATTCTTTGATTTCGAAAACCCTGGTAAATAAATGTTGGAAATATTATTTTATGTAACCATTTTATGATAAAATTATAAAAAAAATATGGTAATATTGTGTGATAAGAAAATCGTTGGATATTTTTTAAACTGTTTTTATGAAAGTGTCACGAGAAACTATAAAAAATTACGGTTATATAATGCGTATGAAAAGAAAATCGTCGATAAGTATTTCCTATACCAAACTATCGACATGAAGAACCTATTAAAAATTGTAGTTATATTGTGTGTTTATAACGTTGCAGAGGGATACCAATATCGGTTGGATCCCAGCTTTACAAATTGGCTGACGGATGTATTTGAAACGTATCCAATATATCCCGGTAAGACAAATTTTACCATTTAAATATTTATAGTTTAGACTAGTGTTAACTGAGGGTCCAGAATACAATTGGGAGGGGGGTCACGTTATTCAATAAGAGAGAAGTTTTAACTTTAATGCTAGTCCAATAAACGAAGGTGCCAACCCGGGCATCAGGTCTGTCAGACACCAGTTTTTTTTTAATTTGCAGGTATTCATGGGTACATTCACCCCCGAAAATCTCAGCTGTCTGAAATTTGTGAAAAGGCGGGAAAATGGCCAGTTGGTCTCAAAAATGTGTTTTTTTTTTCACCTATTTTCGCCGATATTTCCGAAAATATGACACTTAGAGAATTTTTGTTTGGACTAAAATGAAGATCAGTTCATTACCTACAAAAATGATCCTTATCATTTTTGTCAAAAATTTGATACTTTTCGACATAACCGGCTCCAAAACGCACCCCCATTTTTAGCTCCTTCCCTGCATTAGCGAGCACACTCTAAACGAATGACACTCCCAAGCGGATTACAAATTTTTCAATAAATTACGCAAAAATTAATATTTTTTCATGATTCAAAGTTCAGATGAAAGAAGAAACCTGTAGCTATAATATCACGTTACTTTTTCCTTTCATCTATTTCTCTGAATTATTGAAAAACCGGGCCAAAGTTTGTTTTTGCTCGATATTTTGACCCTCCTATAAATTTATTCATATTTTTTTTATCAAGACTAATTTCACCGAATCCTTTTGGATAATGGGGCTTTGCAAGGTGTTAAATATATTCAGAAAGATTCAATAAATTATTTTTGTGTATTTTCATAAACTTTTTTTTATGATTTTTGTGTATTTTCATAAACTTTTTTTTAGAGTGTTTTTTTTTTCCGCAGTTTTCGAAAATGCTCGGGTCTATCGGGCATTAATAGATAATCAAGGACCTTATCGGTTTTCAACGCCGATCATTAGAAAGCTTAACTTGTCCCCTTGTCGATGGCATTTTTCTTTTTTTTTCATATTTTTTGTTTTTCCGGAAAATTGAGAAAATTCTCACCACTATGAAAAATCGACATTTTTTTTGGAGGATTATTTTCTTCTCGTGCTAAATTTTTTTGGGGTTAGGAATTGTACTAAATAAAAGATCACATTCTGACCTTTTCATCAATATATATATATATATATATATATATATATATATATATATATATATATATATATATATATATATATATCAAGTATTTTATTAAGTGCACGAGAAAAAACTCTGCCTTCAAACTTTCTCAAATTGGCTTTTTTTACAATAAATTTATTAATTAAGTGCAAAAAGTAAAAAAAAGTTGGTTATTATTGACTTATCTTACAGGGAGAATATTGAAGGTTTGGAAATCAGTGTATTTTCAGACCCCGCAGCATCCCAGATATTGATAAGGAAGCGCCGTATTTTCAGATTCTCAAAATTGCGAATTTTTGAAACACCGTTTTTGCAAAAAATATTAGTGTAGCGAAAAAAATCATAGGGACAACTTTTGTAGGTAATGAACTACTCTTCATTTTTTGTCTAAAAAAAATTCTGTCATATTTCGGCAGATATCGTCGAAAAACGGATTTTCGGGAATTCTAGCCACTTTCCCACCCTTCCACAAATTCCACGTAGCTGAGATTTTCGGAGGTAAATGTACCTATGAATACCTGCAAATTGACGGACAGACTTGATGCCCAGGTTTGGGGTTTTTCTGGCGTTAATTTACTGGACTATGCAAATATTTTATATTATAAGAACTGGGCTCCTAGATGTTAACTATTTCTAACGTTCAAAATTAAAATAGTTTTATTCCCGATATTATGGAGCTCTTAAAAATATTACAGATTTATTGATTTATATAATCAAAGAATAAAAAAAATCGTTTATTTTCAGGTACAAAATGGTGTGGTGTTGGAAATATATCTGAAAGTCCTGATGATTTCGGTGAAGAAATAGATACTGATAAATGCTGTAAGACTCATGATTTTTGCTCGGATGTTATACAAACAGGCGAGATAAAACACAATTTAAATAACTCGCTACCTTACACAAGGTGAAAAAACCATCTATATTGGCTTATTAACCGTAAATGAAAAGTTTTATAGTTATGACAAAGTAATGCTTCGGCAATCCAATAAGTGTACACAGATACGCACTTAAACAAGACGGTAGTCATAAAAATATTTTGATGTGACCAACACTTATTTCTTATAAGAAAATGGAAAAATTATAGAAAAGTTCGTTATTTATACTATTGGACATTGTATTTAGAATGTGACATTTTTTTAAATGTAAAACACGTTATTCTGATAGGGATTTTAGAATTTGATTTATTTTTTTATATATTTTCAATTTTTCTTTAATAATTTTTCATCTAAAGTTACCCATTTGAATGTCACTTCATCTTTCTTGTAAAGATAATTTGAAAAATCGTCCATAAATGCGTTATTTACACTATTGGACATCTGTATTTTTCAATGTCACAATTTTCTATGCATTTTCGTTTAGGATTTGATTTAATTTTCCACATCTCTTCACTATTTTTCTGACTTTCTCACCCCTTTTATTAGAGCGACAATTTTTTTAAATTAGTTTCGACATTGACAAAAAATTTTGGTACCTCCCCGCTTGCTATGGCATGTCATTTCTATCCGCTGACGGTGTATTAGTAAACTGATTAACAAACAGCAATGAAAAGAGCATTAACATCCATCTGACCCTGTTCCCAAATTAAGGGTAATTACATAGCCCTTGACTGAATTTATCACTTAAAGCGTCACTCTTTCTCTTTTGTGGCACGATTCACTGATAGATGGCAACACATTTTAGTTTCCATCCTTTTAGCGGATAATTCTAATGAGCCCACTCTATTTTGAAGTTTATTTATTTGAGTCGACGGTCTAACTAAATAGTAGAAACCGATATTTTTTCATTTCATTTAATTTTTAGTTTGCACTGTGATTGCGATGAACGGTTTCGTACGTGTTTAAAAGCAGCAAACATCACTAGTTCCGCAGTAATTGGAATTACTTATTTTTCTCTAATAGGAACTCAATGTTATAGGGAAGATTTTCCTATTAAAGGCTGTAAACAAGAGTCAAGTGGCGTGTAAGTAAGAATAGAAAGTTCCTAAAACGTTGAAAATATTAATTTTTCAATAATTTAATTGTTCGAAATTAATAAAAATAATTTTGTTTTTAGGAATTTTTTTGGGAAAAGAAAATGTTTGGATTACAGTTTTGATAAGAGTAAAAAAAAGATATACCAGTTTTTCGATTTAGCTGATTTTTAAAAACTGTTACATAAAAAAGGACACACAATTAATGGATTATTACCTCGAATAAAGATTTAAACTGTTCAATTAAAAGCTGTATTTCTTGTTATTTGAGTATTTGAAAACTAGATTACAAAACCTCTAACAGAATTAACTCATAATTATTCACCAACTGTATTAATGATAAAGAATAAAAAACTAAAAAACACAAAAAAAAATTTAACAAAATTTTTCGCATAAACTGTTTTTTGGTTTTTTTTTGACAAAATTTTTACGTTGAATCGAATAAATTAAATTGCTTACTTTGTATTTTTCCCTATCCGAAGAAGAGAGTGACATCTTGACCAGAATCGTTCAAAAAACTTTGAAACCCCCAATACAAGTTGGGAATCGTTGGTTTGTAAAGTTGTCAAAACTCACTGCTGCACTTCATTTATCAGTTTTACTAATAGATGGTAGCACAATTGCGAATTTTATTTTATAGCGGATATAGCTATTGACTTACGCGTGTTTGGAATTTGATTTATTGGATCTGAAAGCTTAACTGACGAAGCCGAAAGGCAGAAACCGGTCTTCAGGGTCGAAACGAATAAATTAAATTCCTAACACGTCTGCTTTGTAACAAAATCGTTTTTCTGGGACAAAAATACAAGGATATAAATAAATATAAAAAATAGAAGATATCTAAATAGTAGATTTTTCTGTTTGCAAAAAGGGTGATTTTTGATAAAAAAATTGATTAGTAATATAAAAATTTTCGAAAAAAATATATTTCCTGCTAAATTTTTTTTATAAAAGTCAGGAAAATGGTGAAAAGGCGCGGAAAATTACGTTAAATCTTAAAATCAAACCCAAATGGTTTTCTGTTTGGACGAGAATAAATAAGAAATTATGAATTTGAAAAATACAGATATTCAATAGTCCAAATTATATAGCATTCGACTCAATTTTTGATTTTGAGTCAATCCCCATGATTTTCAGCGTTGGCAAAGGTAAAATAAGCTCAAAAAAGGTCAGTTTTCAATGAGAAAATATATCTAACCTAACCAGACCTGCCAAAATGTGACACCTGTCAATATATGACAACTGTCAAAATATAACACCTGTTAAACGGTGGAGAAAGCAACTGATAACTATATCAGAACAGAAATCCTGGAATGGGTGCCTCTGCACCCCCATCAGCATGCGTACCAAACGGGCAAATCCACGGTGACTGCATTGGTGCAATTGACAGATGAAATCCAGAATGCACTAGAGAACAAAGAATCTGTAGTGTGCCTTTCTAGACATAGAAGAAGCTTTTGACAACACACCACACGAAGCTGTCAAAAGAGCACTAGAAGAAAGAGGGGCAGACAACACGACAACCAGATGGATGTCGCGACTACTGTCTACCAGAATAGCAGAGACTAAAATGGGACAAGACACTATTTCCATCTGCACAACCAGAGGATGCCCACAAGGAGGAGTGGCCTCCCCTCTTATGTGGAGCTTAACAGTGGATCGACTCCTCTGCAATTTGACCGAGATTGGTATATCGTGTCAAGGCTATGCAGATGACATAGTCATAATCGCAAGAGGCAAATTCGAGAATACCCTCTGCGATATAGTTCAAAGAGGGCTATACTAAAGAATGGTGTCAATCGATGGGACTTACTTCCTTAGTTGCCTTTACACAGAAAAGAAAGATTAACCTCAAAACCATCGAATTGGACGGGAAAGTTATTGAATGGAAGGCAGCTGTCAAATATCTGGGACTAATACTAGATAATAAACTCATCTGGAATAAGCACGAAAAAGAAGTAACCAGCAAAGCCACAAAAGCTCTAATGGTGTGCAGAAATTTTGCGGGAAAAAACTGGGGATGTAACCCAAAGATCCTGCAGTGGATGTACACGTCAATAGTGAGACCGGCCATCACTTATGGAGCAGTAGTCTGGGGCAGCAGAACTAAGCTGGCCAGTACAAAGGCAAATCTAGCGAGATACTAGCCTGCGTATGCATAACAGGTGCAATGAGAACATGCACAACGGCCGCCATGGAGGTAATCCTAAGCCTTACACCCCTCCATATAGTAGTGGAGAGTATAGCGATAATGACAACCTACAGAATGACCAGAGAAGAATCAACCAACCGTAAGTTTCGACTCCTTCCTGGAAATCACCAAACCTGGGACATGCCCCAAGATGAGATGACAAAGAAGTTTAGCTTTGTGAAAGAATTCAACACAAAGCTAAGTAACAAAAGCGAATGGGATAAAGATACCATCTCAAAACTCAAGAGAAGTGCCATTAAATGGTACACAGATGGTTCTAGAACAACAGAAGGAATAGGAATAGGAGTATATGGGCCTGGAACCAAATATTCCGAAAGTTTAGGCAAATCTCCGAGCATTTTCGAAGCTGAAATATACGCCATCGGAAAATATGTCCAGTTCAACATAGAAAGAAATTTTCGCAGACATCATCATGTCAGACAGCCAAGCAGCCATTAATGCCTTGAACTCCCACGTAATCAACTCCAAGATAGTTTGGGAGTGCCTAGAGAATCTAAACGAACTAGGCAAGAACAACACTGTTACCCTAATATGGGTTCCGGGACATACTGGAGTGGAGGGTAATGAAATAGCAGACATACTCGCAAAAAAAGGGGCTGAAACACCATTTCTGGGACCTGAACCCTTCTGCGGAATAAGCACCAGTGCAATACTTGCTGAACTTGGAAAAGAAGTAAATAAGAAAAGATCCCAATACTGGATAGGACTACAAGGAATGAGGCAGGCAAAGACACTATTGGGGAACTATAACCAGAAGAGATCTGTCGACTGCATCAGTAAAAGTAAAAATAAGCTCAGAATACTAACGGGTATCCTAACAGGGCACTGCCGTCTGAGAGGCCACCTAAAGAAACTCAGATTAGTTTACAAAGAAGAATGCAGATTCTGCGAAGAAGAGGAGGAAACCTCAATCCACGTTCTCTCAGAATGTATTAACCTGCAAAATCCAAGAGTACGATACCTTGGAGAATATCAAATATAAGAGGAAGATCTACCTAACCTGAAGCCTACCGACATCCTGAACTTTTTGAAAGCAATAGGACTGGAGGAACTGCTCTAATCGTTGAGACATCCTTAACGACTGGGCAGCAGTAGGGGTCACAATAGATCTTATAGGTAGCAGTGTATCGACACCCCCATCACAGATAGATAGATAGAACACCTGTTAAAATGTGACAACTGCCAAAATGTAACACTTGTCAAAACGTGATATTTGTCAAAATGATTTTGATGGCAAGCCAAAAATAATTTCATTATTTGGCGTATAAATTTATTTAGGTTCTACTAAAGGGTCAGAAATGGAGACAAGAACGCTAAGAGACGGGTCGGCGCATAAACTTTCAATGCCGAGCAAAGATTCACAACTCATCTGCAACTTCTTTATTTGACCTTTTCGGACGCATTTGACCTTTGCGGACGCTGAAAATCATGCGGATCGACTCAAAATCAAAAATTGAGTCAAATGATATATAATTTTGCACTCTAGCGAGGGACCCTAAAACCAATTTGAGCCTTATAACTTACAATTCTTCCTGAGTCACATTCTTGATCTCCGTGAATTTTTTCATGTCGACCATTTTGCACATAAACATTATTTTTGCAGAAAGAAGAGGAATGTATAAAGTAGAGAGTCCATTCTCTAATATATGAAATATTAATAGACCGTATTTGAGAATTTCCAGTGGGTTTTCTACAAAATAAAGTAATACAACAATAGTTAATAATTAGGGTATTTTTTACCGTTTTTACCTTCAAGTCCGAGATGTTTTTCGTATATTAATCTATAGATATCAAGGAGATGTAAAGAGTTTGACGGAAATATATGTCTGTAGCTTGTTTCCAATTTTCGAAGCGGTTCTAAAGAATTACAGTTATTATCTGAAAAAAGAAAGCTTAAAAATAACATATCGACATGAGTTTTGAAAAAAAAAGAATTATGACCATTAACTTCTCTTACAGGCACTTTTATATTTGGCAGCTCGTTTTATATGTTTCATTAGGGCCTCCAAAGGAAAATTTCTTAAACATTTAGTACAGGTTCCTAAATGTTTACCGTTTGAATTCTCAAGTTGTTTGGCATTACCGTTTTCACAAAAAGGACATTTATATGGCGCTTCTATCTAGAAAAAAACTTAATAATACATTTTTTGAAAAGAAAAATTGAAATACGACATACCGAATTTTCTTCAAACAAACAAAATGCGCATCTGCAAGTAAAATATAATAATTGTTCCGTTATTAGTCTCCGTTCGGCTATGCTAAAGAAAGCATTAACTTCAGTGTAACAAACAGTTATTTCTTCTCCCTTCCTGATGGATTTGATACTTTTTACGACAAGATAATTAGAAGAAATACTGAAAATATAATTTTATAAGTAAATTACAATGATCTAGAATCTGTTTCCTGTAGAAAAATTAGGGCGTATTTAACAACCCTGTATAGACAGATATACGTTTATTTGAAAAAGGTAAATAAAAAATATACAAACAAATAAATATAAACGACTATTTTCCTCGTCTTAATCTCCACCAATCACAAACGCGCAATTTTGAATTACAAATGGTTTCTAGATGAAAAAACTGTATGACAGCTCCTGTCAGTAGTTTTTTCGAGTTTACCCGCGGCAATACTTTACAGCTGTTGTCACAAAAAAATAGTTGTAAGTTAAACGTTCATCTAGAATAACAACTGATAGATTATTTTTAACAGTAAACCCATTATGCATATCTGCAAATGGATAATGAGCATTATTCCAACATCACAAACACCCTTAGAAGTGACGCCTCAGAAACTCCAGCTAAAAAAACAGAAAACAGAAGATCCTGCAGCCACTCCTCGAGCTTCTTACTCTACACCTGGACCCATCAACAACATTAATGATTTACCTACACCCAACGTTATCAATGAGTTAACAAAGATTTCAAACAATACTAATACTGTGTACCAAAATTGCAATTTATATTTTAAATGTACCATAAATAATTAAGTTTGTAGTATTTTGTGATTAAATAAATTACCTGTTTTTCAGTTTTCAAGTTAATACCTACATATTTATTATGTATGCATATATAATAGGTAGTATGTTTTGTATGCTATGTGTATGCAGAATAATCTGTTACTCATGAAATAGTCTTGTCAAATACAATTCGGGCATCTAATCTTTTTGAATGGATAGGAAAGCAGCCGCTTGTAGGCAAAATGAATTCGTTAACATAAGAATGTTCTACAGTTCCCAAGCGACAAGACGTGTCTCCGTTTTTTATGTAACTGTCTCTGATATGTTAAAAATTCTTAATATTAAGAAATAATTTCAAGTCTGAAATGATGTGAAATGTACTGTACAGTAAATTTTGTAAAATTAAAAAGTTAAAAAACAAACCAATGTAATTTTATTTCTGTAACTAGAAGGGCATTCAACAAACCTGTTATAATTTGTAAATAATTTGTTAGACAAATGACAAAATAAGCAGTTATTCAATGAAAAAGTGAATACGTTGCAGGTTAAAGACATTCAAATAACGACACATTACTTGTGTAATAGAATGAATGGTATATTACGAAAAAAGGGGTGATTCAACAATTAAAAGAAAATTTAAAGGTTAACGTGTCACAAACGCGCTTACCTGTTGTATAATTCGTCTCTGGAGTAGTGGATAGTGGATAGTAGCAGCGGTACATGCCCAATGCATTTCTGGGGCACAAATTGCACAAAATGTTTATTCATAGCACAATAAATTAGTCCAAAAATAAGCGATTTGAGACTAGGCGCGAAATATTTAAAACCAGAAACACAAAATCATTCATTCTGAAACATCTTGTCGACCAATCAGAAGAGAGTTGTGGTCAGGGATTCAAAGCACTCCACAAATGATACAGTATAAGAGAGATGGAACAAGGATTGTATCCATAGTATGTTAGAAAAGTGCCATAAACCCAAAAGAGGGACCAAGCATAATCGAGATTAGCCAGTGACTAATTGAAAAATGTGTTGATTCGGATTTATCAAGAATTGTTTTGTTCACCGATGAAGCTGCAAAGAGTAAATGTTGTGGTCCTAGACTAATTTCAGCGTTAGAATTAAAATTCTTTACTACCTTCTGACAACTGAGATCACATGACAATTTAGTTTTTAATATATAATATATAGCTTAAAAAATTATTGTGGACATTTTGAAAAAGAATGTTTTAGATAGAATTGTGCTACATCTTTTAATTTGTTGTGTCTTAAGATTTACGTATTTATATTTAATTAATTTGTTTGTATATTATTTTATTGCCAGATTTACATTTAAGTATTTACTACAGTTACCTAATTCACCTCAAGTTTTCTATATATTCAAAGTATTATTAATAATAATAATTATTATTATCAACCCAATTTATATTTTAAAATAACTTACATTATAGTCGCATTGGGAGAACAAGCGTGATTAATGAGAGCTATTGTTGGACAAATAGCTTTCCCACTTCCACTGGAGATATTAAGTCCCGATGCTACATTTAAATTTGGAAATTTAAGGATGATACCATTGATTTGAGCCTGACAATAGTGCTTCACCAATAAACCACCCATGTACAAGTACATATCATCACTGTTGGGCCTAGATTTGTATGGCTTGAAAAAGGATGTTTTGTTTTTGAGGTAGAGCAAGTTTCTCACAGCACTCTGTAACATAAAAACAGGGTATTTTAAAACTCGAATAACAATGAAGTATTTTTAGTCAAAGAAAATTAAATCTCTTGATTTTTCAGGGATTTAATTGTTTAAATTATTTCAAGGACAGACAAAAATATTTTAAATTGTAGGAAACTAAATGAACCACATACAGGGCGAACATATTGTGTGTGGAAGTCTGGTATATCCTTTATTATAGAAGATATTAAAAAAAGTTATTTACGAAAATGGATTATTCACATTTTAAAATGAATTAAAAACGGTGTTCCTTCCAGCAGGTCAAATGTAGCTATTTTAGTGTTTGATTAAAAAAAAATACTTACATATAAAATTATATTGACCTTCGCTCGAGACATGTCTTTAAAATGCGTTTCCAATGCATAAATAAATGGATAATTATTTTCAATACTTCCATAAGAATAATTAGAGTAGTCGGTATTAAAATCTTTCGTAGCTCCATATAACAACATTCTTAAAGATATATAGCTATAGTCTGTATCATCCATTGACCAAAAATGTCTTTGAAGTCCTAAACATTCATATACGTGGTACTCTTTAAAGGCAACGGTTAGACATTTTCTTGAACAAAATATGCACACGTTACAACTATCACATCTAAAAACAAAAATATTTCAAATATCAAATTTCAGGGAGTAGGCTTGTCCTACGTATAAAACTGCTTGCAAGAGGTTCCGCAATGGTGACATCTGTAGAGCGAAGTGCGACTGTCTCCAACACAGGTACACAGAGGAGCAACTTGTATAACTGTGGGTATTTCATTTATTATTACTGTATTTCTGGAAATGTTTTGGGCTGCTACTAATTGATTTCCTTTGTCAATATTTCGCCTAAAAGAAATTTTAAAATGCTTATCTTAAAATATTATTTTATGAACAATGAAAACTACATTTTAATGAATTTGCATTAAAAATAAATTACTTACTGTACTCTCACATGGTCAGTTGCATATAAAATACTTTCATTTTTCTGATGATCAGAAAATGGTTCATAAAATAAATTTAATTGTAATGTTTTGGTATCCTCGGCAACATTGTTATAAAGATCACAGTAATCACCCATATTGTCTATATCTTCAGATATTTTTGAAATGTATCCGTTTGTGCTAAAACAAAGATACTTAGGAATGAAGTAACAAAGGATCGGAATCCAGAAATTCTAAATGAGTAATTCAACGTCACTGCACGAACGTGTACTACAATTTTTTTTTTTAATGAATTTTTAAAATTCAAATTTTGTCACAATAATTATGAAACACTCCTTGCTCATATTCAAGTAAACACGTCAGCCACTTGAAATTTAGTTACAGTGAACTGAAGAATCCTTGTTTATTGTACTGTTGAATGGAAAATAAAATATGATAATTATATAAATCCTTTATTAAGTCACAAAACCTAATTTTTACAGTATAGGTACAAAGTAGAACAAAACAAATTCAAAAAACAACATATAACATTTTTTCTTTTAAAAATCCAAGGATATTATTAGAAGTATTTAAACCTTTAGTAGAAATCGAATTTTGTATACGCTTTTATTAACATTTTAAAGTTTTGTATTATGTTTATGAACATTCTGGCTGTATAATAAAAAATAATAGCATAGAGATTAATAGTAAATATATTATAATAAAAATGAAAAAAACTACAGTCAGCCATAATGATTTTTCTATTTAATTATTCAATTTTTATTACATAATGGACCTCTTCAAGAATACAGGATCTACATGTATTTAGTAAATATTTATTTCTAATGGATAACCACTCTAAAGTAATAAAAGTTGTAATGAACAACCAAATATCATCCTCATTCCATTTGTAATTTTTAAAGATACTGTACTTTATTTAATAATAAACTTCCTTTATTTGACTAATATACTATTCAATTTACAACACTGTGAGTTACTTTACTCAACCCCAAATTATAATTCAGAATAAACTAAGGGATATTAACACTAAAATTGCATAGCACCTAGAAGTGTTATTTTTTTTATTATCTTTGAGATATAATATTATTTTTCTATTATATTTCAGTAGAAATATTAGGGTATATACAAATTACAGTTTTGCTCTATTTTCGGAAATAAGAACATAATCTTAAATAATTAAATTTATTTTGAGAATTTGTATAGGTACTCATTTTTAATAAAATAATTAAAATGCTTACCGAATGTTCCTATAATATTTAGTAAAAGCATCGTATTCATTAAGGTATTCTTCTTTAAAATAATATGTATGCATAGACCTTTTCTGTTCACCACCTAAAACTATTTGAAATGTGAGACAAAATTAATTAATTGATGAGCTTTACTCTACATGTATAAATAACCATATTAAACTTGGTCTTAGTCGGACCAAATCAAATAAATATATAGAAATTTTGGATAGTCTTTTTTACCATCAAAAAGTCTTTGTTTATAACAAAAATACTTTAATACTTAGGTTATTACCGTATTGAGGATTCCTAAAACAAAAAAAACCAATGAGTATGTAAAAATAAAAATATTCGAATATTTATAAACTACTTACATTTTTAAAAATCTAAGAAATTCTTTTATTTTGTTTGGATGTTTAGTATCAAAATGCAATACAAGCGTAAGCGGTAACCAAATAGTAGTAAGGTCAAGATCAAACAGTGTTACCACAATGTGTATTCACCAAGGGTTATTGAAAAACGTAATAGATTTGGTGATAATTAGCTTAAAAGGTGTTTTCCATTGAAGTACTTGGAACTTGACATTTCCAGTGTCACCAACCCAACAAGCTTCATCTTAATTATGTGGTGGAAAGTTTTCCGAAAATATACGAGATTTTAACACTGATGAAATATGAATTATTTTGAAAAATTGATATTTTCAGAAAAAAAAAATACGCTGTGACTAGCCACAGGGGAAACGTCACTTCAGACGTCATCGATGTTTGTGTACTATCTAATACCTAACCTTACTATTCATTTGCCCGCGAATTTCTTTAAATTCTTTTATATTGTGAGTGGTGCTATTTTAGCTTCATTTTTTGTAGACTGATTCGATTGATTTATCTCGTAAAATTAGCGAAAATTAGTGTTACTAAAAATGAATACTACAGCTGCTAGTATGAATATAGTAAATGAAAGTTTTCAAGAACTTTTGTTGGGACAGGAATTCAGTTCATTAGAACTTTTTAAAAAATCTTTGAAGCAATATGAAATGCACCATAAACAGAAATATACAATTTCTAGTAGTAAAACAATTGAATCTGCTAAAGTTAAATATAATATAAATCCGCAACTTGTCTATTATGAAGTTGTTTATGGATGCATTCATAGAGCAGGCTTCAGACCAAGTGGAAAAGGAATTCGAAATAGCAGGTATGTATTATGATTATACCTAACAAGTTGTGGCAAACAAATTTTGTTTTTATAGAACTTTAAGAATGAAGTAAGTTGATTATTAAAGAGATGAGGGAAACGCACATTGGACATGATTTGTCAACAGTAAATGATTTATTTAATAACACTGACTGCCTATACAGAATATCATTAGCTTATCATAAATAATAAACAAGTTTTTTTAAAAAACTTTGGTAATTTGGAAAATTTGCTTATTTTATAGGAACATCAATTATTTTCCAAGGAATTATGCAATCCAAGACAGAGAAGGCAGTATTATTTAGAACATCAAAATGTTTCTGTTGATTGCACAGTCCAGAGGGAACAAATTGTAGGCAATAGACCAACCATTTTGCATGCAAGCAAAAACAAAACCTTGTCTGTGCCACAGAAGAGAAAAAAACTCCTTACTGTAAAGAATTCAATGGCAACTTTAGGTAGCTTATCATGCAATAGCATATTTGAATATAGAATTAAAATTTTGAAGGAAATTGAATCTGCTTGGAGGGGAAGAAATTAATATTGAATCTTCATCAATGGAAGGTAAACAGCTTAAGCAATACATTCATTTAACACATACATTTCATTTTTATTTTTTAGATGGAGAATCGGAAGACCTAATCTCGGACGGTATAGTACATTATTTCTAATTAGAGTAGACAGGGGATGGGTCAACAAAGACACGCCCTTTCAGCGCCACCAGAAAAAATTCTCTACTCTTATTCTTTATTTGAATCGGTAATTTGAGAAACCCCATAAATCGGTGTTTTTATAAAAATGACTTTTTTATTGCAATGCATTTGTAACAGATATTTGTACGCACTGAACAAAAAACATATCAATCAGTATTCCCAAAGCCCAAATATGATTGGCCCAAAATCGCAGTTAATTAAGAAACCCTATAAGTCAGTGACTAGTTTTTTGGGTATCCTGAAAAATTTACTTTCCTTGACTTATGTGCTTTTTCAAATTACATATTCATTTTTTTAATATTACCAGATTTTAATTTTTTATTTTATTGTAGAAATTGAATGTGCAGGGGAAGGAGGTGACTGATGAGGAAAAAATTGATATTGAATCTTCATCAATGGAAGGTAAACAGCTTAAGCAATACATTCATTTAACACATTAATTTCATTTTTATTTTTTAGAGGGAGAATCGGAAGGTATAACACATTATTTCTCATGAGAGTAGGGAATGGGTAAATAAAGCCACGCCCTTTCAGCGCCACCAGAAAAAAATCTGTCTGCGCTCTTATTTTTTTTTGATATTACCAGATTTTATTTTATTGTAGATTTGCAATTCTTAAGTTTGCTTTTGAAGTTTTACTAGTAGAATGAAATGTGCAGTCTCAAAAACTTCGTATTCCCATTCAACTTTTTCCGTTCTTTTCGAATATGCAACCCAATTTTTAAAATTTTGATGTACAGGGTGCTGTTTAGAGCAAAATCATTTCGATAATTTTTTTTGAAGCCGGACCTGGATTTTTATTTTGGTCACTATGTCTCTTGATTGTCCTAATGGAGTAGAACAAGCGTGCCAAATATAAAATAAATATACAGGGTGGTTCAAAAAATACGGGGGATCAAAGAAATTAGCAAAATTGATAAAACACCCTTTAACTCAGTAATGAAGCGAGTTAGATATATCAAATATCCACAGTTAGCGTGTGTTCATTTACCTATGAAACGCCCTGTATAAGTAAAAAAATAAATTAAAACGGTTGATAATATAAAACATTTTATTCAAACTTATAATATAATTTGAGTAATAAGCCCTGCAGCAATAGTTACTCCCCCAACTCTAAGCATAATTCTCCCTAATTCTTTACACTCACTGTATAACTCAAGTGCAATAGGCCTGGAAACTTGTATCTCGACAATAGCACTCGTATTATTTCCTAAAAACCTTGGATGTTTCTTCACCAGCTCCCCAGTACTCTTATTTAATTGTGATATCAGTTTGCTTACTACAACTGGCTCTACTAAAGACTGGTGGTGCAATACAACAGGGTATCCTTTGGTGATGGGTACAGTCACATTAAAAACAACTATCCTAGCCTGGAACTTCATTGCAACTTGAACAGGGCTTTGAGGATCGCATAGTATGTTTCCTACTGAAACGTTTTGCATTTCTACCCCAGATAGGGTAGCTGTTACTTGATCTCCTGCAAAAACAATATTCTTGGGGGATTCTTCGATTGAAAGTGATTTTACTATGGCAGATTCTCTATTAGGGCATACTAAAACTTTGTCACTAACACTTAGGGTTCCAGTTTCTACCCTACCGGACACACAAAATAATGTACCTGTTCCCTAAAAAAAAAAGTTAAAAAGTTGAATACCGATGAGTTTTTGTGGCATTTTGCCTTAAACATCGATTTTATAAAAAAAATATCTTAAAATGCACATCAAGCGAATTCTAAAAACATTGTAAATCTGAAGTAATTTAGTAGACTTGTTTGAGAAAGGGAGAGACCTGAAATTTTTACTTTAAAAAAATTCGTTGCTTTAATTTTTATATAAAGTTGTTTTTTTTTTACCTTACCTTAAATATATCATTGATTGATAATCGAAAGGGCCTAGATACAGGCCTCTCAGGTGAGCGAAATTGATCTGAAATAAAGAAAAAACTAATTCTAAAACAAATTATGATTAATAAAAAACCACTAGTAGGAATATTTACTTTTATTTTAGTTATCCGATTTTTTCTTAAAATACATTTTTTAACAAAAGTTACTGGACAAGTCATGTTTTACACAAAAGAATGAATTTATACAACAATTTATACAAAAAAATCATTTTCAAAAGTTGATAGAAATTAGTAGCAAAATTCAAATGCTGTTGTTTTTAAGAAAAATAGTGTTTTTTTGTAGGATATATTGTAGGTTTTAGCCTCGCCAAAACTTTTAATTTATAATTATTTTATATGCAACTGTAATCTTTCACAGCCATTTCTAGAATGATTTTTTTTTCATAAAAGGAAAGTGTGGGATCCACATGAAACATTTACACGCAATAACTTTCTTCATAAACTAATTAAATTGTATTCGGGGGTAATACCACTATAGCTCAGATTTGGCAGGTCATTTTGGTCAGACAGATAAAGTTAAATTGCCTATATGAAAGTAAATACGAGAAATCAAACTTACAAAAAATATCCTGCCCAAAATCTGAGCTCGAGCTATTTGGTATGACAATTCCATGAATTTAACTGACGTGACACATAAATAAATAAACACAACGTGGTATTATCCAATTATATTTTCTCTTCCTTCCTCATAGGCTAAATATCTGATAGCAAACTACGATTTTTGAATTTTTATGACATTTTTTAGTATAATTGTCTTTTGTAATATTAATAATTACACTTACCTATAACTGCCAACAAACAAGGCCCATTGTACCACTGCAACAACTCGTTCTCAGTGGGTTCACTGGTCAAATTTTGTCCAGTCAAGCCACTGCATGGTACAAAAGTGACATCTGACTCCTTGAATCCAACTTGTTTTAAAAACGTTTTCAATTTTTTAACGATATCAACAAATCTGTCTTGCGACCAGGAGACGGTGTCTAACTTGTTAATGGCGACGGCGATTTGCGAGACTCCGAGGGAACGGACGAGGAGCGCGTGTTCACGGGTTTGACCACCGTAGTCAAAGCCTGCTTCAAATTCACCACGGTTAGCGTCTACGACTAAAAGAGCAACGTCTGCTTGTCCTGCACCCGATATCATGTTTGGAATAAAATCTTTGTGACCAGGCGCGTCTAGAAGCGTCACCTATTTGAGAAATAAATAAAAATAATGTTAGAGTCAATACAACTGTACCGAAATAATATTTTTTTATAACAACTAAATGTATAAAATGAAAAAAAATCAAAAGATTGGTATATTCATAAAGATGTCTAAAATTTTTAATTTTTTAATCATCAGATACTCACCAAAATTTCGATGTGATAAGACAGGAATTTTTTCTATCGTTTAAAAGCTTATAAATTTTTTAATTTTTAATAAATTGGTATAATAATAGTTGAATATTACTCAATAAAGTATGCTTTATCCGACCCTTAAATAATTAGTTATACCTGCGCAAAAAATTCTCAAAAATATAAGGTACTTACAGCTTTGGAAGCCGTTTCAAATTGGAAGCGTCCTACATCCATGGTTATGCCTCTATTTCTTTCTTCACCAGTTTCATCTAAGACCCAAGCATACATAAAACTTTGCTTTCCTAATTTCCTGCTTTCCTGTTCATATTTATGCAATACTTTTTGATTAACCTGAGAAAACAATAGTGCCAAAATTATTAACCCTAAAGTTGAATGGAAGAAGTACTACTTACTTGCCCCAAGTCACACAGTAAATGCCCCATCAAAGTACTTTTTCCAGCGTCGACATGTCCAATCACAACCATATATAAATGTTCTTTATCATCCCCCCTTTCTTTCTGATACAATTTTTGGGGATCAAACTTACTGTCAACAATTTTTGCAGTCTTAATTTCTTCAACAGTATCAAACATTTGATTACCAATTGGAGTAACTTTGCCAGAAGCAGGAGACTGAGATCTTGGAGTGATGCTAGCCCTCACTTCCTTTTGTGGCAACTCAAAACCCTTTGTTATACTGGTTACCGTTTTTTGGGTAGAAGAAATAACCTTCGTTGAAGTATCAAGCTCTGCAGTTTGTCCAACTCCTGGTTGGCTGACTGCTTTGTAATTGAAGTGAAACAAAAATTTTGTACTGTGTAGGTTTTGTTAATAGGAAACGAATGGATAGAATAAATAAGTAAATTGACTTGAACTTTTAATTTAAATTACCATTTTTTTTAGTTTCTATGAAAAATTTATTTGCTTCTATTCAATTTAATGGAATTTTAAAACCAATTTAATTAGTTTTTGAGTCATTTATTAAAAATATGTCTAAAAAATTGCTGCATCATTCCACAACAATTTCTGTCATTAAAAAGAAAAAAACTAAATTTAATATGTAATTTAATTTTACATAATACACATCTTAAAAATATTTTTTTGTGTATAAAAATACACTTGTCCCTAAATTCAAATAATATTTATATTAAAAACATATTATACAGTAAAAACAAACTAAAATAATCTAATAATATAAGCCTCCTCTGAATTGCAATTTTAAAAACATTCATGATGGCCTTTTTAGATAACCAATAATTTTAGTATCAGGAGAGAGGGTACTGAAATCAAACATTTTAATATTTTTCGAGTAACTCTTTTTCTCGATCTGTTTCACATATTTTTTATATTTTTTGCATATAATTTTTCCAAATAAACTCCTTTTCTTTTCCGCTTTTAGTTGCAGATTTTTTAGACTAATCATATTAAAAGTGCATAGTAAATGCTCATTTAAAGCCTCATTCTTCTTCAGTCTCTGAATCTCTGGTTCACAGTCTATAAAAGGTATCTCAAAACTTTCTCTCTGATTGTTAGTTGAAACAAGTGGAGCACTAATAGTGTTTTTTAATGCAACTGAAAGGTCTATCTGAAATTTATTTTCACTTTTGTTTGGCATTTCACATGAAGATTTAGATTCTGATAAATTTATTTTTGCTAATTTGGGAGTTATTTCTAATATTTCTGGTTTATCTAGATGTAAATTTTGCATCTGAGTTTTAATATCAATGATTGGCATTATTACAGAATTGTTTTTTAAATGATTTGAAACTAGGTCTGACAAATTGCCAAAATGTTTTTTAGCAGAATGATCTAGATTTGGGATTTGAGGCTTATTAGTAGTTTCATGAAGTAATTTTGGAATGGAAGATGTTTTATTTAATTCGTCAGTATGCAATTGTGGTATGGTAAATTTTGGCTTATCGTTTGGGACTCTACTTTGCAATTTTGGTATAGTAAATTTGGGCCTATCACTACTTTCATTAAAAACTGGAATACTAAATTTTGGTTTGTCTCCAGTTTTATTAAAAATATTGGGAATAGTGAATTGCATATTGCTTCCAGTAATGTTTGAATCAATATTGAATTCATTTGGTAGCGGTTTAATATTTTGTTTGTTGTAATCTTACCTTACATGGAAAAGATGAAACCAGATCCAACATGAAAATAAAAAAAAATATTCTACTTAGATAGACATAAAAAGTAAGAAAACACTGAGATATAATATAAAAAAGCCGTTAAAATAGAAAAGTAAAAATTATTTAATTTTCTTTCAAAATTGAACAACCTAATTACTTTCCTTTTACAAATACACTTACATAAAACACAATTACCTTTATCTGATGCTGTAGAACATACAGAATCCTCTATAATAGCATTTATGGTTTTTTCCACATCAAATTTCTGCTGTATAATGATATTGACTAGATCATTTCTTGAAATATTAATAGAACCTAATGTTTGTTTAATTTGATCAATACATGAAGACAATTTGGCTCTGTCCATATCAGATAACTCTGCTTCGGATTCATCTTCTTCTTTAATATCCCCTTCAGAACTTCTTTGTGAAAGTTCTCTATTATACATAAACTGCCTATTACTTGGAGATATATAGTAATCATCATCCACAGAATGTCCATAGACGTCGTCATATCCATCATAATCTAAAAATTATGTATCAGCTAAATAATCTTAGTATGAATATTAATACCCTACCTTCCGAGTAGTCCATGTTTCGAATATCCCTGTGTCGAGCCATTTTTAGTTTTTAATAATTACTACTGAATTAAAATGTTACTCTTGCATTGATGTAAATAAATTTTGAATACTCTCCATAAATGCCAAATCAGACAAAAACAACCAACAGCATTTATTACTCGTTTGACTAAAATCTGCTTTTTGATAAAAAAAAATGAAATATACAAATAAGTACGTGTAATGAGGTCAGAACAATTAATTCACATGTATTTCTTTGTTCAATTCAAGTTTAATCTCGGATTTTCTCTTTTAATTAGGTATTAAGAATAAGAATTGACAGCTGTGAACTTTAGAAAAACTGACATTTCACATTTCTTTGACACGTGACATAAGGAGTTATTTAGCAAGAAAATGTCTCAACGTTGCCGAACACAGAGAATGAAGAATATTTCTATTTTATTAGAAATATACTGAACAAATATTTGTTAAACCATCCCATTTATTTAAAAAATAGTTTACTTGATTCACAATCTCTATTAAAATGTTGGAAAGGTCACAAACTACTTTGAGGTACAACTAGCATCATTCGTGTGGCTAAGTAAAATAAAAAATAAAGGCCACACTACCGCCAACTAAATGTCAAAAACGAATATAAAATATAAAGTACTTATTTAGTTGCTTTTGAACATAATTTAAATTTGTTTCTAATTTTTAATGATAACATATTTTTGTTCGTTGATAAAGACAAAACTACGAAAAAATGGATAATATATCACAACAGTCTGATGAAATTGAAGCCCTAAAATCAATTTTTGGAGATGAGTGGCATGTAGATACTGAAACTGGTACATATAATATTGATATTACTAAAGAAGTCAAACTATTTATAACTTTAACTCCGGACTATCCGTCTAGTTCTTTACCAAAATATGAATTACTAGCACCAAATTTAAATATTAATCAAAAGAAAACTATACAACAAAAATTTCAAAATCTTTATATGTAAGTTGTTTTTAATCATAGATTTGATTTTGGATGTAAAAATACATTACGATCATTATATTTCAGTACTGAGGGTGGTGGTCCTCTTATTTATCAAATGATAATGATCATTGAAGACATAGTTAAGAAAAGTAGCAGTTCTAAATCAGATAGTAGCTCATCTTCAGCTGTCAAAGTTGAAAGTGAAAATGTAGGCGATAATATCTCAAAATTTTCTCATTTAAAAATTTGCCATGGCCCAACGATAGTAGATAGGAAAAGTGTTTTCCAAGGGCATGTTTGTGAGGTCAAAAGTAAAGAAGACGTAAGGTGTGTATTTAAGAAATTTCAAGTTTAAAGGCTAATTTAGATTACGTCAGGTTTTTCAGTAACGGTACTTGTATAAACACTTCTGTTCCATTACTATACATTCATTTTTTACTGTCTGGACAACACACTGGCAGTGTTAAATCTCTTGGACCATTTCATCTGTCTTTCCAATATGTAGAAGGGAGTTTATAAGCTATAGCTCCTGACCAACTGGCTTAATCTAAATTTACCTTAAAGTGAAGTAATTTTTAATCAATTGTAAATTAATTTCAGTGGATTTATGGAGTTACTTCTTGAAAATAGGAAGATAGCCCAAGCAACACATAATATTTCTGCATATAGGATATTATTGCAAAATAATGTATTACTACAGGTAACATTTGATTTTAAATTACACTCTTGATGAAAAAATATACAAATTAACTTTTAATTTCAAATGGTGTACACTGTACACATTTATAAGTTTAACTAGGAACATTCCCATAAAATCCTAGTACAAGTATTTTTAAGGTACTTCTCAAGTAAAAACAAAATTACACTTAATCAGTATTTGATGCCTATCCATTTTTCAGGATTGCGATGATGATGGAGAAAATAGAGCATCTTCTAGAGTACTTGAGTTGCTTCAAACATTGAAATTAAATAATGTAATGGTGGTAATTTCAAGATGGTAATTTTTTTTATGGAAACCAATTTCTTTTACTGCGCATGAGCATGTATCAAAAACATAAAAATTACTATTATAATTTTTTTAGGTATGGTGGAATTCAACTTGGTCCTGACAGATTTAGACATATTAACAATGCTGCTAGACAAGCATTAGTGGAATCTGGTTTAATAAAGAATTAAATTTTTTTATATATTTTTATTGTAAATAAGTTCACAAGTTTTTAAAATAATTTTTGTTTAACTATCAAAATAAAGATTTTGTTTTATTGTTACAGTTATTTTAGGTTACAAAAATCACAATGCTATTAAGTCTAACCAAATACTGCTTTTGATGATTTATTGGGTTTTAAATTATTGTAGAATATCTCAATTAACGAATAAACACATCAAAAAACAAAATTAAACAACTACAAATTAGGTAATACTTAGGGCCAATAACAAATCTCAATTTTATGGAGGTAGGTTATATCTCATGGATTCATTATGAATGGCTCTAATCAGATCTTGATTAACGGAAAAAATAAATCTTAAACAAGCTATTTCAACAACAGCATTGTCATATAAACGAACTTTATTCCCTGCTGTAATTGGTCTTCCATCAACAAATATTGGTCTTTTGCCTTCAGAAGAAAGATAAAATTCGCCGGTGTTCCTCAATCTACAATTTAAAATATTTGAGGCATTAAAAAATACTGTGGTTGAATTATTGAAGACGTTATATAGTTAAAAAAAGCATATAAACGAGTCCTGTACACTAAATAAAAATCAAATCGAACAAATTAAATTCTAATAAGATCATTAAGCACGTCATTTGCGAGTTAACCATTCACAGTGACCATTAGATCAAGATGGGACCGGTCCTGTATTATTTGGAATAGAGTTCCTGGTAAAATTTAATATAGTGCAAGGTCTGAACCAGTAAAAACTGATAATTTAAATAGACCGCGAAGTCGGAACAAATCAAAATTTTGCACGCGACATTAAACCAATTTCCGCCCAGTCCGAAACGTGAACAAGGCATGGAAGAAACGTGCTTCTAGGCATTCAAGAAGACATGTCAAATTATACGGTCCACTTTTGTCTTGGCTAGTAATTAGCAAACTATCAGGGCGATTAGGGTTATAACAGCACAATTCCCATCTATTCATTGACACATAACAACCCTTCTGTTTACATTAGGGGTTAAAACTACAAAAAAAGACTTAATGCATGTTATTGTAAATTACCTTAAAGTAGCTTGTCTTCTAGAAATTTTATGTGCTGGTCCTTCTAGAGACAAATCTATATCTACAACATGACCTTTCCCTGATCTCCCAATACTGATTTCTCGACTTCTCATTAAGTACCGAACCATTCTTCCCCTAAGAACAGCCAAAGTCTGGTTGTCTAATATACCTGGACAGACACCAGTAACACTGTCTACTAAAACATTCCACCTTCCCACCTAAAATAAATAATGTAAAAACCACCATCCAATTTTATTAAAAAAATTAAATGAAAATGAAATTTTACTTATTTTACAAACCTCGTTTTCCAATTGCCTGATTTCCTTGACATTCCTCCTTTGTTGGACTCTTAACTCTTTATCTAATGCCTCATCAGGCGGCTCAGTTAATTCTGAATCCTGTACAAATTCTTCTGCATCATTGAAAGTCATTATGGGTCGACCAGAAGTAGGCAAAGGACCTACAGTTTGATCTGGTAGAAGGTTGTACATTTTCAGACTTTGCCAATGACGGAAAAGAGAAGCTGCAGTCCGGCCTGTGTAGAAAACATCTGGATGTTGAGAAAGGAGTTCGGCAAATGTTTCTATGGTGGGTGCTGGGGTAGTATTCTATAAAATAAATGTTTTGAAAATATACAAAGTTTTGTGCTGGTAGGTATGACTATAAATGGTAAGAATTTGTATATACATACCGACTTAATATTGCTTAATATTTTCTCCTCCTGTTGACTCCATAACGCTCTATCTTGGACAGCAGCTATCATGTCAGGATGCAAATTTCTCATTGCAGATACTGCTACTCTAGATACAGCTTGGTCATATAACAATGCATACCATCTTTGCTGTAACTCTTGTACAGTAAATTTACAAGAAAATTTTGTTCCTAAGTGAACAGTACGTAAGTCATTGGTCTGTTGGACTCCAATAATAAGAGCTAAGTCATCCACTGGCTTCCATCTGCCCAAATCTTTTGCAGTGTATTGTCCTCCTAGTTTACCACCCTTTTTACCTCGTTTAGAAGAAGTCAATACATTTTTTGAAACGTGTTTTCTTTTGGTGTCTATGAATATTTGAGAAGTTGAAGGTTGTGGTAAAGCAGGAGGAGTAGATGGAGATGCAGCTGAAAATTCAGAATGGGCAGAATGTGTCCGAGCTCTACCACTCTAAAAGTAAATCAAATAAGAAGGAAGTTTAAAATTATATAAGTGTTTACCTTTATGTTAGAAATGCCAGGCATTCCTAGGCTATATTCTACTAGTTCGTCGTCGAATTTTCTGCGCTTAATAGAACGGTTTGAACTAAAAAAATAAGGGAAAGATTTATGGTATTAATAATAGTTTAGTAAGACTCACCTTCTTCGTCTAGTTACATCGGCACTCTCACTGAGATTACTTTGAGAACTTAAACTATACTCATTACCAGCCTGAAGTAAATCAGATTCATTTATTAAGTCCATTGTTGAAATAAATAAAAAATTATCAAATCATCCGAAACCGATTACACAAATAAACAATTGACGAAGTCTTGACACTAATGACAGTTGACAATGTCACCTGTCCTCGTGAATTGTGACCAACGTAAAGATAACAAACAATCCTAAAGTTTTCAAAATAATTTAATTTAAAAGTGTTGCCATCTATAATTCACTAGCATAGCAGTAAAATAAGGTTTTCAGATTTTGTCGCAAAATCACCCGTGGCACCACCTCCTAATATACATGCAACTTTGTTTTGACTCTCTTGCTCATACTCATGAGGTTGAAAGACAACGCTTTAATTTTCAAAATTTATTCTGACATATCCTCAATGGACCGTGATTGGTAACTCGGATTAAGATTGCAGCGCTCATGCGGTGAAAACTGGAACTGTGCTAAGGAGTAATAATGTGTTTACTTTGTGCTTTCTTATGGGATATTTCATGTGTATTTAGTTGTTTATTTGGTATAAGTTTTGTTTTTTTGAATTATTTCTAGGTGTAAATTTTGTATTAGTGACATTCATTTTATTTTATAAACTATACATAAACATTTCTTTTTTATCTTTTAAAGTTATATTTAGTAGTTTGGTCACGAGTTTTATCAAATACTTACATTTTAGTCTCAAATTATTGTTTCCATTAATTTTTAGAAATGAAATTAAGCATTTTAGAGTACCAATGAACTATTTGGGCGGGTCGGTTAATTCTAAATGTGTAGTTGAAGGTGAAAATGTTCTCAATGCAGGACATCTGATTTTAGCGGAAAAGACGATAGAAACTTCTGAGTGGATTGAAATATATTGTTTGTGTTTACAAACAAGTTCATTGGAATCTAATCCACATGAAATTACTGGGAAATTATCTATTTCCAACATCGTAAAGGTAAAGAACCTCTTATGTTCTTGTAAAGCAGGAAACAGTGAGAAATGTAAACATATATCAGCTTTTCTTATTAAGTGTATAAGGTGTATTAAAGTCCAATCAAAAAAGCGTTATTGTGCAAAACTGATTTTAACCATTACTTGAGCAAAAAAAATTTGGACGTTCCTGCTTTTGGAAACGAATGAAAACTTAGTTCTTATTTTTCCCCATGATGAACACTTAGGTACACAATAATAATGATTACTCATTATAAAAAAGACCAACAAATCAAAATTATTTGTAAAAAAGACGAAAACTCTATGAAAAATACTTATAACAACGCTAAAGAAATAACCCAAAATGTCAAAACTACTCCTTAGCTCGGTTTTCACACTTTTCACCAGAGGGCGTATTAGTTAGGGCGAGAAGCGTATAGTCGTGTCGTTACATCGAAGTTGGTAAGATGTAATTGGTGCCAAACAAAACAATGTTACCATGGCAACGATGTCACCTATCTGTCATGATTGACAACTATGACACTATGGTTACTACACATTTAAATTTAGACAACCTGACAGCGTTGCTATGGTTACTCTGTTATGTTTGGCCCCAGTGACGACACAATTTGGGACACCCTGTACAATAAAAATCACGGTCCATTGGATTTAATTTATATCAGTGTAACCTGGTAACTGAGGCCGGAATTTTCTTTAGATAAGAAAAATTTCTGTCAATGTCCTCGTGCAGATGCGCTTTGTACTTTAAAATAACTTTGTTGAAAGTTGAATGAAAGTGATTTGCCATAATTTTATAAGAATTCGGGTATTTAAAATCGACCAAAATATTTTTTTGAATGATAAATTAATGGACATTAACAATTTGATATTAAAATCATGTTTTTTATTATTTTTAAATATTTTATTGAATAAAAGTAGCTTTAATATCCAGAAGGAAGATTGTATATTTCTTTTCTGCAATTACAGAGCTACATTTTTTAGTTCTAAATTATACATCCAGTTTTTGTAAATGTTTTACGTATGGTAACACATGAGCGAAGCATGGTGGGTTGCCGATATCAACATAAATCTCACCTCTTGATAACTCACAAATTGGCAATCCTGCTGACAATCCGGTGTTGTCAACATAACCAGTCAACGTGGCACTTGAAGAACTTCAAAATTACCCGCCATTTTCTGCTGCTAAAAATATTTTTAAAATAAAACATTTCAATACTATCTTTTAATGAATGAGTAAAAATTTTATTTCATAAAATAAAACAAAATGGCAGAAAAATAAAATTTAATTACATTCGTTTTTTCTTACAATTTCTTTTATTAAATAGTAAATGTTTTTTCAGATTTGACTTCCGAGTAAATGATTTTTCACAAACATTGCATTTAAAATCCTTATCACCAGAATGAATTAGTAAATGTAATCTTAGAGATGACTTCTGAGCATATGATTTTTCACAAATGTTACATTTAAAATTCGTATGACTAGAATGAATTAGTAAATGTTCTGTCAGATTTGACTTGTAAGTAAATGATTTTTTACAAACGTCGCATTTAAAATTCTTATCACCAGAATGAATTAGTAAATGTAATTTTAGAGATGACTTCTGAGTAAATGCTTTTTTACAAACGTCGCATTTAAAATTCTTATCACCAGAATGAATTAGTAAATGTTGATTTAAAGAACCGTTCCGAGTAAATGATTTTTCACAAATGTTGCATTTAAAATTCTTATCACTAGAATGAATTAGTAAATGTACTTTCAGATTTGACTTTCGTGTAAATGATTTCTTACAAACGTCGCATTTAAAATTCTTAGCACCAGAATGAATTTGTAAATGTTCTTTCAGATGTAACTTGCGAGTAAACGATTTTTTACAAACGTGGCATTTAAAATTCTTAGAACTAGAATGAATGAGTAAATGTCCTTTTAGATATGACTTCTGAGTAAATGATTTTTTACAAACGCCGCATTTAAAATTCTTAACACCAGAATGAATTAGTAAATGTCCTTTCAGAGATGACTTCTGAGTAAATGATTTTTTACAAATGTTACATTTAAAATTTTTATCACCAGAATGAATAGTACAAGAATCTTTTGTAACATCAAGATTCTCCTCTATCTCGAGATACTGCCCCTCTAGTTGTTGAATGTTCTTATCAACTTCTTCTAAACGTAGTTCAGTTTCATCCTTAATATGTATTTCTTGTTCTTCAATCTTAAAACTGTGATCACTGAATAATTTTCTCTCAATATCTGTATATTGGACTGTACAAGAATCTTTTGTAACATGAAGTTTCTCCTCTATCTTGAGATACTGCCCCTCTAGTTGTTGAATGTTCTTATCAAGTTCTTCTAAACGTAGTTCAGTTTCATCCTTAATATGTACTTCTTCTTCAATCTTAAAACTGTGATCACTGAATAAGTTTCTCTCAATATCTGTACAAGAATCTTTTCTCACATTAAGATTCTCCTCTATCTTGAGATACTGCCCCTCTAGTTGTTTAATGTTTATCTCATCCTCCCATTCGGGTTCAATTTTTATTTGGCATTGAGAAATAATTCCTATTTCTTGAGATCCCATCTTATTTGTATAAGATAAAAGTAAAAAGCTCTACTCTCCAACTCCTACACAGAGAGAATATAATATATAATAAATTGTCTCAAACATTCCAAAACAAACTGACAGTGAAATTCCAGATTCCAGAGCAGCCAACATAACCGGTCAACATGGCACATAATTTTTCAAATCGGAAAAAAACCGCCACATCGTTACATTGATAAGATGAAGTTCAAGGAAAAGAATCATATTTTTGTTGTGTAATCTATTCTATGGATAAGCTGCAACATATAACGAAGTACCCGCCATTTATGCTGCTAAAAATATTTTCAAAATAAAACATTTTAATACTATTTTTAATGAATGAATAAATTTAATTTTATTTCATAAAATAAAACAAAATCTCAGAGAAATAAAACAACTAGTTACTAGACATGAAATACATCCCTGTGTTCTTTGAAAAAAGGATAATTGTAATATACATCAGGGTGTCCCAACTAAAATGTGCAACCAAATATTTCGATTTCATTATCTAATATGCAACCCCGTTCTTTTTTTATTTTGAATGACTCTTTTGAGAAAGCTGCTTAGATTATTGTGAAAGAAAACAAAAGTAGTTCTAAAAAATAATTTAATTTTAACGAAGGTACTGTTCAATTCAAGGTTTTTTAATTTAAATACCGTTGTATGAATTTTTCCTAGGTTTCCTCAATTTGACCTTCAAATGACCTTGACCTGATGAGCTCAAGCGGACCTCGGGTACTGATTCAGCGACCCTGCGAACCTTTTATATGCTGTCAACATAACCAGTCAACACGGCACTTGAAGAACTTCAAAATTACCCATTTTCTTCAGCTAAAAATATTTTTAAAATAAAACATTTTAATACTATTTTTTAATGAATGAGTAAAAATTTTATTTCATAAAATAAAACAAAATGGCAGAAAAATAAAATTTAATTACATTCGTTTTTTCTTACAATTTCTTTTATTAAATAGTAAATGTTTTTTCAGATGTGACTTCCGAGTAAATGATTTTTCACAAATATTGCATTTAAAATCCTTATCACCAGAATGAATTAGTAAATGTAATCTTAGAGATGACTTCTGAGCATATGATTTTTCACAAATGTTGCATTTAAAATTCTTATCACTAGAATGAATTAGTAAATGTACACTCAGATTTGACTTGTAAGTAAATGATTTTTTACAAACGTCGCATTTAAAATTCTTATCACTAGAATGGATTAGTAAATGTTGATTTAAATCACTTTTCCGAGTAAATGATTTTTCACAAACGTTGCATTTAAAATCCTTATCACCAGAATGATTTAGTAAATGTTGATTTAAAGAACTTTTCCGAGTAAATGATTTTTCACAAATGTTGCATTTAAAATTCTTATCACTAGAATGAATTAGTAAATGTACTTTCAGATTTGACTTTCGTGTAAATGATTTCTTACAAACGTCGCATTTAAAATTCTTAGCACCAGAATGAATTTGTAAATGTTCTTTCAGATGTAACTTGCGAGTAAACGATTTTTTACAAACGTCGCATTTAAAATTCTTAGCACTAGAATGAATGAGTAAATGTCCTTTCAGATGTGACTTCTGAGTAAATGATTTTTTACAAACGTCGCATTTAAAATTCTTAACACCAGAATGAATTAGTAAATGTTCTTTCAGAGATGACTTCTGAGTAAATGATTTTTTACAAACGTTGCATTTAAAATTCTTATCACCAGAATGAATAGTACAAGAATCTTTTGTAACATGAAGATTCTCCTCTATCTTGAGATACTGCCCCTCTAGTTGTTGAATGTTCTTATCAACTTCTTCTAAATGTAGTTCAGTTTCATCCTTAATATGTATTTCTTGTTCTTCAATCTTAAAACTGTGATCACTGAATAATTTCCTCTCAATATCTGTATATTGAACTGTACAAGAATCTTTTGTAACATGAAGTTTCTCCTCTATCTTGAGATACTGCCCCTCTAGTTGTTGAATGTTCTTATCAACTTCTTCTAAACGTAGTTCAGTTTCATCCTTAATATGTACTTCTTCTTCAATCTTAAAACTGTGATCACTGAATAAGTTTCTCTCAATATCTGTACAAGAATCTTTTCTCACATCAAGATTCTCTTCTATCTTGAGATACTGCCCCTCTAGTTGTTTAATGTTTATCTCATCCTCCCATTCGGGTTCAATTTTTATTTGGCATTGAGAAATAATACCTATTTCTTGAGATCCCATCTTATTTGTATAAGATAAAAGTAAAAAGCTATACTCCCAACTCCAACATTCCAAAACAAACTGACAATGTGACAATAGTGACAGTGATAATCCAGATTCCAGAGCAGCCAACATAACCGGTCAACATGGCACACAATTTTTCAAATCGGAAAAAAAACCGCCACATCGTTTCAACTGAAAAAATACATTACTAAAGCCGGTCCCAGACAATCGGCGAATACGGTAGTCGCGAGTTGTGAAGTTCAAGGAAAAGAATCATATTTTTGTTGTGTAATCTATTCTATGGATAAGCTGCAACATATAACGAAGTACCCGCCATTTATGCTGCTAAAAATATTTTCAAAATAAAACATTTTAATACTATTTTTAATGAATGAATAAATTTAATTTTATTTCATAAAATAAAACAAAATCTCAGAGAAATAAAACAACTAGTTACTAGACATGAAATACATCCCTGTGTTCTTTGAAAAAAGGATAATTGTAATATACATCAGGGTGTCCCAACTAAAATGTGCAACCAAATATTTCGATTTCATTATCTAATATGCAACCCCGTTCTTTTTTTATTTTGAATGACTCTTTTGAGAAAGCTGCTTAGATTATTGTGAAAGAAAACAAAAGTAGTTCTAAAAAATAATTTAATTTTAACGAAGGTACTGTTCAATTCAAGGTTTTTTAATTTAAATACCGTTGTATGAATTTTTCCTAGGTTTCCTCAATTTGACCTTCAAATGACCTTGACCTGATGAGCTCAAGCGGACCTCGGGTACTGATTCAGCGACCCTGCGAACCTTTTATATGCTGTCAACATAACCAGTCAACACGGCACTTGAAGAACTTCAAAATTACCCATTTTCTTCAGCTAAAAATATTTTTAAAATAAAACATTTTAATACTATTTTTTAATGAATGAGTAAAAATTTTATTTCATAAAATAAAACAAAATGGCAGAAAAATAAAATTTAATTACATTCGTTTTTTCTTACAATTTCTTTTATTAAATAGTAAATGTTTTTTCAGATGTGACTTCCGAGTAAATGATTTTTCACAAATATTGCATTTAAAATCCTTATCACCAGAATGAATTAGTAAATGTAATCTTAGAGATGACTTCTGAGCATATGATTTTTCACAAATGTTGCATTTAAAATTCTTATCACTAGAATGAATTAGTAAATGTACACTCAGATTTGACTTGTAAGTAAATGATTTTTTACAAACGTCGCATTTAAAATTCTTATCACTAGAATGGATTAGTAAATGTTGATTTAAATCACTTTTCCGAGTAAATGATTTTTCACAAACGTTGCATTTAAAATCCTTATCACCAGAATGATTTAGTAAATGTTGATTTAAAGAACTTTTCCGAGTAAATGATTTTTCACAAATGTTGCATTTAAAATTCTTATCACTAGAATGAATTAGTAAATGTACTTTCAGATTTGACTTTCGTGTAAATGATTTCTTACAAACGTCGCATTTAAAATTCTTAGCACCAGAATGAATTTGTAAATGTTCTTTCAGATGTAACTTGCGAGTAAACGATTTTTTACAAACGTCGCATTTAAAATTCTTAGCACTAGAATGAATGAGTAAATGTCCTTTCAGATGTGACTTCTGAGTAAATGATTTTTTACAAACGTCGCATTTAAAATTCTTAACACCAGAATGAATTAGTAAATGTTCTTTCAGAGATGACTTCTGAGTAAATGATTTTTTACAAACGTTGCATTTAAAATTCTTATCACCAGAATGAATAGTACAAGAATCTTTTGTAACATGAAGATTCTCCTCTATCTTGAGATACTGCCCCTCTAGTTGTTGAATGTTCTTATCAACTTCTTCTAAATGTAGTTCAGTTTCATCCTTAATATGTATTTCTTGTTCTTCAATCTTAAAACTGTGATCACTGAATAATTTCCTCTCAATATCTGTATATTGAACTGTACAAGAATCTTTTGTAACATGAAGTTTCTCCTCTATCTTGAGATACTGCCCCTCTAGTTGTTGAATGTTCTTATCAACTTCTTCTAAACGTAGTTCAGTTTCATCCTTAATATGTACTTCTTCTTCAATCTTAAAACTGTGATCACTGAATAAGTTTCTCTCAATATCTGTACAAGAATCTTTTCTCACATCAAGATTCTCTTCTATCTTGAGATACTGCCCCTCTAGTTGTTTAATGTTTATCTCATCCTCCCATTCGGGTTCAATTTTTATTTGGCATTGAGAAATAATACCTATTTCTTGAGATCCCATCTTATTTGTATAAGATAAAAGTAAAAAGCTATACTCCCAACTCCAACATTCCAAAACAAACTGACAATGTGACAATAGTGACAGTGATAATCCAGATTCCAGAGCAGCCAACATAACCGGTCAACATGGCACACAATTTTTCAAATCGGAAAAAAAACCGCCACATCGTTTCAACTGAAAAAATACATTACTAAAGCCGGTCCCAGACAATCGGCGAATACGGTAGTCGCGAGTTGTGAAGTTCAAGGAAAAGAATCATATTTTTGTTGTGTAATCTATTCTATGGATAAGCTGCAACATATAACGAAGTACCCGCCATTTATGCTGCTAAAAATATTTTCAAAATAAAACATTTTAATACTATTTTTAATGAATGAATAAATTTAATTTTATTTCATAAAATAAAACAAAATCTCAGAGAAATAAAACAACTAGTTACTAGACATGAAATACATCCCTGTGTTCTTTGAAAAAAGGATAATTGTAATATACATCAGGGTGTCCCAACTAAAATGTGCAACCAAATATTTCGATTTCATTATCTAATATGCAACCCCGTTCTTTTTTATTTTGAATGACTCTTTTGAGAAAACTGCTTAGATTATTGTGAAAGAAAACAAAAGTAGTTCTAAAAAATAATTTAATTTTAACGAATGTACTGTTCAATTCAAGGTTTTTTAATTTAAATACCTTTGTATGAATTTTTCCTAGAAGGTTTCCTCAATTTGACCCTCAAATGATTTTGACCCTGACCTGATGAGCTCAAGCGTACCTCGGGTACTAATTCAACGACCCTACGAACCTTTTATATGAATTTTTTTTATAAGTTTTCCTCAATTTGACCTTGACCTGATGAGGTCAAGCGGACATCGGATTCGGATTCAGCGACCCCAAAAACCCTAGTTACAGTAGTGAAGTTCTTGGCGCAGACTAAAAATTTTTTTGTGGCTGTGTTTTCTCAAAAAAGGGTCATTCAAAATAAAAAAAAGAACGGGGTGGCATGAGATAATGAAATCAGCTTCAACATGATATGTCACTTAACACCACTTGCCATTTAAGATTTTTCAAGGGGTGGTTCTGGACGCTAGAGGGATGAAAAAAGAAGTTTCAAACTACGACAAAAATTGAGCCCCTTCTAGGTTAAAATTGACCTGTTTCGGCATTTTTTCAATATTTGAACAAAACTCGAAATATTTGGGTGCAAATTTTAGTTGGGACACCCTGTAGAATACACAAACAAGACCTTTCTAATGAAATCATTATTTTTCTTTTCAATGCTTTGCTAAGGGAGATAAAACAATCTATGTCGTTCGGAATTGTTATAAATAAAGTGTCCACACAGCTTCAAGAAAATGAGTAAAAATGTAAGGACTAATTAATTGTGTTGTTGTTTAGGATAAATTTATTGAATTGTATATTATTAGCTATATGCTAAATAAAACATTTATTATTATAATTACATTCGTTTTTTCTTACAATTTCTTTTATTAAATATTTTAAATAAAAATCGACAAACTTGCCTTGAGGAACTAGTTAATTATTTGAAAATGATTATAGAAAAACACTGTTCATTCTAACCGAATATTTTCCATTTGATAGAAATTCTTTAATGAATTAGTAAATGAAATGATTTATTTAATATCATTATAGATAATTTACAAACAACAACAAAACAAACATATTTTACCCTACAAATGTCCAAATTAAATTAAAAAAAATAAAAAATAAGATAACATTATTAAATTAAACAAATGAGAAACAACAAAAGAAACATGTGAAAAGAAAAGAAAACTCGGGTCAATACAATTGACACTTTATTGCTAAATGTTAAATGTTGGTTTTTATAAAGTGGATTAATGATCTCTTAAAGGCACCTACATTATGGCTATTTTTAATTATGCCTCAGTAGATTATTGAACTGCACAATTCCCTTGTGAAATAAACTTTTCATCGAACTGGCCTTGTTGGTCGCTTTAACATAAAATGTTCTTCTAGATGTGACTTCTGTGTAAATGTCTTTTCAGATGTGACTTCTGAGTAAATGATTTTTTACAAAAGTCGCATTTAAAATTCTTATCACCAGAATGAATTAGTAAATGTAAATTCAGATTTGACTTCTGAATAAATGATTTTTTACAAACGTCGCATTTAAAATTCTTATCACCAGAATGAATTAGTAAATGTCCTTTCAGATGTGACTTGCGAGTAAACGATTTTTTACAAATGTCGCATTTAAAATTCTTAACACCAGAATGAATTAGTAAATGTTCTGTCAGAGTTGACTTTTGAGTAAATGATTTTTTACAAACGTCACACTTAAAATTCTTAGCACCAGAATGAATTAGTAAATGTTCTGTCAGAGTTGACTTTTGAGTAAATGATTTTTTACAAACGTCGCATTTAAAATTCTTCTCACCAGAATGAATAAGTAAATGTAATTTTAGAGTTGACTTCTGAGTAAATGATTTTTTACAAACGTCGCATTTAAAATTCTTAACACCAGAATGAATTAGTAAATGTTCTTTCACAGATGACTTCTTAGTAAATGATTTTTCACAAACACTGCACTTGATTTTCTTTACATTAGAGTGACTCGGCAAATGTTTATTTAGATCGACTTTGTGAGTAAATGCTTCTTTGCAAACGACGCACACATAAATTATTTCACTTATGTAAACTAATAAACGCTTTTCACGATTGCCTTCTTGAGAAAATGTATGTTTACAAATATTGCGCTTATATTTTTCTTCATCATTAGTAAAACATTGTTGGCAACCATCCTCTTCAAAATTCTTGCTGTTCTTATCAACTTCTTCTAAACATTGTTCAGTATCATCCTTAATATGTATTTCTTCTTCTTCAATCTTAAAACTGTGATCACTGAATAATTTTCTCTCCATATCTGTATGTTGAACTGTACAAGAATCTTTTCTAACATTAAGATTCTCCTCTATCTTGAGATACTGCCCCTCTAGTTGTTTAGTGTTTATCTCATCCTCCCATTCGGGTTCAATTTTTATTTGGGCTTGAGAAATAATCCCTATTTCTTGAGATCCCATCTTATTTGTAAAAATATCACCTATCCAAAGTTCCAAAACTAACCGACAATACAATACAATGCACTGTGACAATAGTGACAACCCAGTGCTACCAACATGGCACTTGAAGAACTTCAAAATTACCCGCCATTATTTGCTGCTAAAAATATTTTTAAAATAAAACATTTTATACCTTATTTATTTTAGCGAGGCAGTGACGTAATTTCTAGTTATTTCTGTTGTCAACAGAATAAACACGAAACCACCAAGAGCAAATAAGATTTAAACTTAACATGCAGGGGAAAATAACTGTTGGCAACACTTCGCGACGTTGCCGCTGTGACATAGCGAAAATTCTTGATTTATTTAGAGTAGCTACAAATTGACCGCCAACGTGTCAATGTAAAATAAAAATCCCAAAACTACATAACTTTTAATTTTTATTTGAATCTTAAAAGACTTTTCTTACAATTGAATAGTCAACATTTTATTGTTCTATTCGCTTCTCGTCCTAACCGATACGCCCTCTAGTGAAAACTGCGAAAACTGAGCTAAGGAGTAGTTTTGACATTTTGGGTTATTTCTTTAGCGTTGTTAAGTAATTTTCATAGTGTTTTTGTCTTGTTTTTACAAATAATTTTGATTTGTTGATCTTTTTTATAATGAGTAATCATTATTGTTGTGTACCTAAGTGTTCATCATGGGGAAAAAGAAACCCTGAACTAAGTTTTCATTCGTTTCCAAAAGCAGGAACGTCCAAAGTTTTTTTTGAAACCAAACTTGGCAATAGAGAATTAGTGGATAGGAAAAGATTGTGGATCACAACATTAAAAATTGGCAAGAAAGTTTCAAATACCATGAGAGTGTGTTCTCTACATTTTGCTGAAAGTGATTTTATTCAAAAAGGTATGGTAAAAATATTTAATTATTATTTACCACTTTGCTTTGATTTATTATTTACAGTTAGAGTAAAACTGAGAACATTAAAGCCTCATGCTATTCCTAGCAGAAATTTGCCAGTAACTTCAATTGATCTACCAGGATCATCTTCCAGACCCAAAACATCTAGAAGAATTCAGACAGGTGATGAAACAATTTCAAGTGATATTCAAAATGTCTCTGCCTTGCGAAAATATGCTTGTTGTTGAAGGCCAGAAAGGTAGGGAAGCAGCAGAAACCTTAATTGCCCTACTTAACTTTACAAGAACATAAGAGGTTATCCACTTTTACAGTGTTAGAAGTAGATAATTTCCCAGTAATTTCATGTGGATTAGATTCCAATGCACTCGTTTGTAAACACAAACCATATATTTCTATCCACTCATAAGTTTCTATGGTCTTTCCCGCTAAAATAAGATGTCCTGCATTCAGGACATTTTCACCTTCAACTACAGATTTAAAATTAGCCGATCCGCCCAAATAGTTCATGTACTCTAAAATGCTTAACTTCATTTCTGAAAAATAATGGAAACAATAATTTGAGACTAAAATGTATTTGAGTAAAACTCCTGACTACTACTCACCTAAATACAACTGGAAATATCACACTTTAAAAGATATAAAATAAATGTTTATGTATAGTTTATAAAATAAAATGAATGTCACACTAAACACTAGACAAAAACAACACACAATTTACACCTAGAAATAATTCAAAAAAACAAAACTGATACCAAATAAACAACTTAAATACACATGAAATATCCCATAAGAAAGCACGAAGTAAACAAACTACTACTCCTTAGCACAGTTCCAATTTCACCGCATGAGCGCTGCAATCTTAATCCGAGTTACCTATAGACTAGCAGTTCCTTTTTACATCCATTCCAATCTTTAATTCAAGCTAGGAAAAAAGGAACTGGAACAATTTTATCTTTATAAGTGAACGAAACAAAATTCTAACTGGCAACGCCGCAAATTTTTGACGTGTGACGTCACTGTCTGGCTAAAATAAATAAGGTATAATAGGCCTCTTGCAGATGCGCGCGCATCGCATTTTTTGAGGCCGCTTTTTTGTATTTTAGATTGAGCTGCGAACTGCGAAACGAAATTTTTTCAAAATATAATAAATAAAACGTTAAAATAACTTTGTTGAAAGTTGAATGAAGTGATTTGCCTTAACATTCATGCATAAAAGTAGTAAGTTTACATCATAATATTTTCGTAATTTTTTGTTTTTATTAATAACATAACTTTATTTCCAACTTGAGGAGGCTATTTTGAGTATTTTTATTTTTATTATTATTAAAAAAATTATGGATGTATTGACGTATGTACTGTCATTTTTCTCAACTTGGTGTGACCCTGGGACAAAAAAACCCCAAGATTTGTAGATATCTGATAACTTCCGACACTGTTTACGGTGGTCGTCTGAATACGCCAACTTTTCAACATTGAGGAATCCTGAGAACCATTTTGTTGTTTATTGAGAAATAACTAATTGTCGTCTGAATAAGCCAGAAAGATAGGTATAAAAGTTACTAGATTCAAACCACCCGCCGCTTTTTCGCGCACGAGCTCTAGCTAAAATGTTTCTGTCTTTGAAAGATTTGGTGCGCATGTCATGTACTGAGAGGTTAGATATGTCAAAATCAAATTCGTAATAGATCAACATAAATTTCACGCGTGAATGGGATTAATTATCTATATACACAGATGTCTTACTCGAATCATTTTGAAACCATAATAAAAATAAACTCGTACTACGCCAAATAATTTCAATCTACTGTTGTCTAACAACAAAAATAACTAAGAGGGAAATCTCTATTACGTTTTTCTACCAGTCGCAACGATGGCAACACTGCTTAACGGTTAGTAATTTAAAAATTAGGGTTACCGGTTTGACGGTTTGACAAAGTAGTGGTTGATGCAAATTTAAAATTATTAATAGAACAATGTTTGCTGCTACAAAATTTACTCCTACACCAAAAAAGAAAAGGGAAAAGACGACAGTGTCTTCATCCAGTTCTGACGTAGATAGGGATCCTGTACATGTATATTGCCGTTTACGACCACTTCAAGAAAACATTGATTCGATATCATGCATGACACTTCTATCGCCTCAAGAAATTTGTTTAACTAGTGAATCTAAAGGTACGAGAAGAGATGTATCTTATAAATTTAAACACGTATTTACGGCTTATGCATCTCAAAAAGAAATATCTGATCATGTTGGGTACCCACTTTTGGAAGATTTGTTGAGAGGTAAAAACGGTTTGTTATTTACTTATGGAGTAACAGGTTCGGGAAAAACTTATACGTTAACAGGTGATAATAATGATCCGGGGATAATGCCTAGATGCATTAATACCCTTTTTAATTCTATTCATGATCTACAAACTCCGAAATTTATTATAAAATCTGATAGGATGAACGGTTTTGAAATTCAAACTGAAGAAGATGCTTTGCAAGATAAGGTATCTGAAAATAGAACGTTAAAAGCCACTAAAAGTGGAAGAAAACTAAATGCTGACAAAAATTTTATGAATGATGGTACTATGATCCCAGTCTTTAACGAAAACAATGCATTTGCTGTGTTTATTTCATATATAGAAATATACAATAACAATGTATATGATTTATTAGATGAATCTAGTAATGGAAAAACATTGCAAAATAAAATACTAAGGGAGGACCCCAACCATAATATGTATGTAAATGGTGTTGTGGAAATAGAAGTTAAGTCTGCTCAAGAAGCTTTTGAATTATTTTTTATTGGACAGAAAAGGAAGAAAATGGCATATACTAATCTTAACTCCGAATCTAGTCGCAGCCATTCTGTTTTCAATATAAGAGTTGCACAGTTGGAAAAAATACCTGTCAATGCTGATGGGAGACCAATTATTCCAGAAAAAAATTATTTAACTGTTTCCCAATTGAGTCTTGTTGATTTAGCAGGATCTGAGAGAAGTAGCCGTACTCAAAATACTGGTGCAAGGTAATTGGTTTTTACAGTTTTAGCAATAATTTAATTCAGTAATTGAGCATTAGAATAATTAGGTGAAAATAAAGTTACTATAATAAAACCCATTTTGAAAGGATATATATAATTATTTAATGTTTGTCTGTATGAAAGTAGTTAATACCAAACTAAAATGTTTAACTAATGTTTTAAATTTAGAAACATTTTACTAAATTGAAAAATAATTTTTATTTAAAATATGGCATTATTTGATGGGACCTTCTTTCCTTTTAAAGTTATTATTTATATTACCAACAAATGTATGTAATAAAAGATATTGAAACATCTCTGAAGCTCTTTCTAAGGACATTGAATAGTTCTAGCAAATGTTAGCACAAAATTAGAAAAGTACAAAAACAAGAAGTCAGTAGTAACTCAGTAATTTACAATAAACAAATAACTATGTATTATCTATTAAACTTTCTTACTGTTCAAATAAAGGTCTAATGCATTTTTAACAAACTAGCAGAGGATATTACAAATCAATAGGAATATACAGGGTGGTTCATAACTATTGAGACATAGGCTAAGGGCAAGTTATTGGGACCAAAATATTGCGATAGGACCAAATTTAATATACCTTAATAAAATATTGCTGTGGAATAAGATACAGGGCGTTAAAGTTGGAATTTTTTTTTTTCGTTTTTTTTCTGATAATGTATATTTATCAATTGTTATCAAAATCGGCACAGAGGCATAATACTAGTACATAATATTAGTACTCTTGTTAATACATGATAATTTCACCCGTTTTCGAGAAAAACGCAATTGAACAGGTAATTTTATGTTTTCTTTGATATCCTTTATTACAAGAATTAGAAAAGGCATAGAGGTCGGAGAAGGCCACATAGAACATTTAATTTAAGTTTGCTCTTTTTATGTTAAATTATTTTTAATTCTGCTTTATAAACCGTTGACATAGAAGCATTATGTCACAAGTTTTTTATTGTCTGTTTGAAATCCCCTTCTCAGAACTGTTCAATCGCGTTTTTCTCGAAAACGGGTGTAATTATCGTGTTTAAACAAGAGTATCAATATTACGTAGAAATGATGTTTACGTTATATTTTCTAATCAAAATCACTAAAAAGTTTCGTCAAAAAGAGATACCACTTAATTTCATCATCAGGAATCATTCACGTGGCGCCCCTATAACAAAATGAGAAATAATACATACAATAATAGTCCTTGTCGAAAGCCTCTGTGCCGATTTTGATAACAATTGATAAATATAGAGGGACATTATCAGAAAAAAACGAAAAAAAATTCCAATTTTAACGCCCTGTATCTTATTCCACAGCAATATTTTTCTTAAGGTATATTTGGTCCTATCACAATATTTTGGTCCCAATAACTTGCCCTTAGCCTATGTCCCAATAGTTGTGAACCACCCTGTATAACAGTTCAGCAAAAAACAATATCTTAAGGAAAAAATATTTTGAGATTGATAATTTCATTTAGAGAGATATAAATGGAAGAATAAGGCAGATTAACAAGTTTCTGAATTAAAAATATTTTTCTTTTGTTGTTAGTTATTTTGTAAGCAATTTTATGTAACAAATGTGTATTTTTTTTATATCGACTAAATAGCTGTTACTTATGACTAATGTAGAAACATGAAATTTTGTATATGTCATAAAGTATGAGTAAAAACAACCAGCTTTTCTATTGTCTTCTGTAGCGCCAATTTGGGTGCTATAATCCTGTCATCTGCAGTGAAAATTTAGCATAAGCACAAAGCTTTAGTGGGGTTGGACACAACCTTGCAATCCCAATGCTACGCAAAATGGTGGGAGGAATCCTATCAACTTTTTGTCTTAATGTATTGTTAGCAATAAATAATATATATTTAGAGTATTATACTTTATACATATAGAAGTGGATATTTCGAAGGTTTGCAACAAAAATGAATATCTCAGTAAAAATTACAAAAAAATTGTAAAAGGGGTAAAAAGTGTGGGAAAATAGTGAAGAAATGTGGAAGGTTTAGTAAAATCCTGTTTTATTTTTTTGCAAAATAATGACTCTAAAAACAATTGTACAAAATTAAAAACCCAAACAAAATAATAATTTTGGATGAAAAATCGATGGGCATTGTCGAAGTTGATGGGCTGTGATAAAATCGACGCAAAAATCTTTTTTTTTAAAGAAACTGCAAAAGAAATTATGAGGTTTTAAAAATAACTGTTCACTGGTCAATTTTTTATAAGAATAATGAAAATCCTTTAATAAAAATAATGTGAAATTAAAAACCTATTCACAGATAATTTTTTGATAAAAAATTGATATTCAATATCTTAAACTTAGGAGAGAAAGTTAGAAGGCGAAAAAATTCTAAAAATTACTTCAAATCTTAAAATCGATGCGAACTCGTTTTTGTCGACGAAATTACCTAGGAAATTGTGAATTTTTGTTAAAAATTTAGATATCCAAAATATTTTTCTGGCCACAATCTTAGACAACAGGACATTTCAATTAAAAATACATGAAAAGTCTGATGTATAAAAAAATTCATAAACTTTGATTTATTATTTGATTTCCATTTTTATACTTCTTTATATAAATATTCAGGGTGTGATTTAACTATTCGATGAACAATAATTTTTTGTATCAAGTAAAAACAATTAAAATAATTTGTTAATTATCGCAACTTACACAATATTTTTATCAAAACTAAATTGCTGTTTGGAGGCACAGTACAATGTAAAAAGGAAAAGGAGAGAATGCTCAAATTATCACTAACACTATATATAACTTGCATATCACTTTTTTTAAGTTTTATTTCAATTCTATTCATTCAGGAATTGATTTTAAATTGTAGTCCTTATACCTTATCTTTTAACATTCTTTCTTTTATATAAAGTCATTTTTTTTTGTTAAATTGTTTGCCTAGATTAAAGGAAGCAAGTGCCATCAACAATTCACTGATGAACCTCAGAACCTGTTTAGAAGTCCTTAGAGAAAATCAACGATCAAAAGCCAATAAAGTTGTACCTTATCGAGACAGCAGACTTACATATTTGTTCAAAAATTATTTTGAGGGTGATGGAAGTGTTCAAATGATAGTGTGTGTAAATCCTACAATAAACGATTTAGAAGAAAATCTTCACGTAATGAAGTTTGCTGAAATGACTCAAGATGTAAAAGTTCTTAAATCTGAACCCAAAAGAACTCCCATTATAACAAAAAAAGTCATCTGCAAAAGAGTTGCTACACCAGCTAAAATTACTAAAACAACTTTATTTTCTACTGCACCAGAAATTCCCATTTTTAAATTTGACTTCAGTCAAGTAGAAGAATGTGGATTTACCATTGATAAAATACTAAATGTCTTAAAGTATTACAAATCAAAAAATAAAAGTTCTGAACTTAATAAAATTAACACAGAGTTGAGAAAACGAATTGTAGATATTGATAACAGAAAAGTATTAAATAAAGCTGAAATTCGTAATCTTAACCAACTTCTTCATAGACAACAAGTAAAAAATAATAATTTGGAAACCAAAATGAACCAACTAGAATCAAAAAACAGTAATTTAAGTGACAAAAATAAGGAACTTCAAGATGTGATTCGATCTTTACATAACACCATAAATGAAAAAGACTTAAAATTAAATCAAAATTTATTAGAGAAAGAAAGGACTAAGCAGAAAATTGCTTTGGCTAGTGAAAAAATGGGCCAGGAACTAGATGCCAAACTAAAAAAACAACGTGACCATTTAAACGCAGCCATGATTGCTAAAGAAATTCAACTAAAGAAGGTTAGAGAGGCTTTAGAAGCTGATGTAGTTGTTAACCCTCGAGATATTGAAGTTGAGAATATACCTCCAATTACAGCTCCTAAAACTCCTTCGTCTGAGTATTCCAAAGTAAATTTTGGAGGATATACTCCTAGGAGAAGATCTAGGTCTTGTGACGAGGTACTTTTTTTATGTTATTAACAAAATAGGTTTATGATATCTCTATATTTAACTGTGTTGTCATCCTGGTTATTTAGCAAAGTTTGACCACAAATTTTCCTCCATCTAACCTTTTGAAAATGAAACTTGTTTGAATAACTTTAACATGTTGACTGCCAATTACGAGATAAGTCGTATGTTCCTTTCTTGGCTTCACAGATTGGACAGAAATAACATGTTTCTAGGCATTTTTTTAGCTATTGTACAAATTAATACAATAATAAAACTACACACTCAAGAAATTCGTAAAGGCACCTTTCTTATGGGAAAATGGCTTTCCGTCAAATTTTCTGAAAACTTGGTATGATGTAGAACTCGATGCTCTGACAAAAAGGGTCCATTGGCCCAAACCGGTCCTATGGCTAGATTTCGAGGTACATCAGAAATGTCACTTTTTTGTAACTAGATTTCTCATAACACACCTGTTTTATCGCGTTTGTTATAAACAATTACTGGACAATTTGGTTATTTACAGGGTGGTTCGAAAATAAGTAATATGGTTTTTTTGAAGAAATCATTTTTTTTAGAACAGCTTTAAAAATACAAGTAAATGTCACTTCATCATGAATATGTAGTTTAAGTAATTTCTTCTTGGTGATGAATCATATTTTATACAGGGTGACTCATAAATGTAGTTACAGAAGGCATATAATATATTTTAGCTTTAACGAATCGCCCCTTATAAACGATGTGTTTATAAACATTTTGTATTATCTTAAACAAATGTACGACATAATACTCTACCATCACTCTACGTCATACTGTGTGTTAAACTGATTGCAAACACTTTAAAAATTAGAAAACCTGTATTTTGTGCACCACCCTGTTTTAAAAGTTTCTTCGTCAACTTTATAAATGAATACATTTTCACATTAACAGAAGTTCAGTAACGGAACAAAATTTTGTTGTAATCCTATGAGCAGTTTTCCTAAAATGTGTAACCATATAGTTACTAGTTGTTATAAAATACTATAAAAAAGGTTACTAATTATGAAATCAGAAGGATGGGTACACATTTTAGGAAAACTGGCCATAGGATTACAACAAAATTTTGCTCAGTTAAATACTGAACTTCTTTTAATGTGAAAATGTATTAATTTATAAAGTTGACGGAGAAACTTTTAAAATACAGGGTAGTGCACAAGACACAGCTTTTCTAATTTTTAAAGTGTTTGCAATCAGTTTAACACTCTGTATGACATAAAGTGGCAGATCGTACATTTGTTTAATATAATACAAAAATTTTATAGGTTTGTTCCAACATAACACAAAACCAGTTTTCGTACGGTCGGGATTCTGCGCAGTCTAGATTTGGTGTCACCGATTCTAGTCTGCGCAGAATCCCGACCGTACGAAAACTGGTTTTGTGTTATGTTGGAACAAACCTAATAACACATCATTTATAACGTTAAAGCTAAAAATACTATATTCCCTCTGTAACCACATTTTGTGAGTCACCCTGTATAAAATATAATTCATCACCAAGAAGTGATTACTTAAACTATATATTCATGATGCAATGACATTTGCTTGTATTTTTAAAGCTGTTATAAAAAAAATGATTTCTTCAAAAAAATCATATTACTTATTTTCGAACCACCCTGTAAATAACCAAATTATCCAGTAATTGTTTATAAAATATTGTTGCCAATTAATCTATAATTCATGTTTTCTACAACAAACGCGAATAAAACAGGTGTGTTATGAGAAATATAGTTGCAAAAAAGTGTCATTTCCGATGTTTAACACCCTGTACCTTGAAAACTAGCCATAGGATCGGTTTGGGCCAATTCACACTTTTTGTAAGAGCATCGAGTTCTACATTATACCAAGTTTTCAGAAAATTTGACGGAAAGTAATTTTCCCACAAGAATGGTGCCTGGTCCTTTGATGCACTCGACTGTATCTGATTTAGTACTAACAAACTTAGACACATATCCCTGATTCGGCAGTAGCTGATCTTTTTTTAAAGCATATTCTCTATGCTTTTATGATAGCTATAACTATATAGTACAATAGCCCAGTTGCCAGAGAAGGATATTGACCAAAAGCTCGCACAAAATGTGATCTCGATGAAAGTTGGCATTTAAGTACTTGAAAGGGTGTAGAAAACAATAAAAAAATCTTTGCTGCTCTAAAGTAACTTCACAATTTAGAAAATAAAATCGAAAATTTGGTTTTTTCATTATATCTCGAAAAAAAAATTTTACTAAAAAATAATATAAGTTATTTTAAAAAAGAATTTGTATTACTATAAAAAATTATTAAAAATAAGAAAGCAAATTCGAAAACTCTACACGCGCCGAGCCGTTGAATACAAATATTCAGGCGAAGCGTTCGGAAAAACTAATGTATCTTTGCCTCAAATATACGCAAAGAAAAAAAAAGCGTTTTAAATAGGAGCTTTCTCAGGAAGTCACTAGTTCTTAATATTTTTTGTTTTCTCAAATAATTTGACTGGAAATTATAATTTCTAAAATTCTCACTGATTTTTATAAAACTGAAGATATCTATTAATAGAGGCATAACAAAAAAATCCTTGTGTATCATCATTGTACTTTTACTTTTGATTTAAATATAATTAAAATGATGGACATTATCTCTGTTTAATAAAACTTATGTTTTAAAATGATCATTTTTTTTACAAAGCAAAGATTTTTTATTAATTTCTACACCCATTCAGCTACTTAAGGGCCAAATTTCATCGATATCACATTTTGTGTGAGGAAAAACTCTCTGACAACTGTGATACAATTATAGTTTTTAATTATAATATGAGTAAATTAATTTTTTTTTTAAACCGGACTCCTGAAAATTACCGTGGCAGTCAACGTGTTACAAAATTTGAGATATCATGGATTTTAGTCATTTTATGGATTGTTCCAATTATGAAAATATGCTTTATATATATTTTAGGTATGGCTTGAGCACAATTCAATTAAACCTGTTCCGCTCGGTACTGTTCTACAACCTATTATGAAAAAACGTAAATCTGTGACGAAACTAACTAAAGCTTCAGATGTAACCAATCCAAAGCAATCTAGGTATTGTCTATTGGCCCAAGAGCAAGATAGAGATGGAGAAATCGAAACCAAACTTTACAAAGCAGACATTGTTCCTACCACTGGTGGTGGAGCGCAAGTAATATTCAATGACGTAGAAAAGTTGACACAAGAATTTCCTACTTCAAATGGAAAATAAGTTTTACATTTTTTATTGGACTTAGATATATAATATTTTTATATGTTTTATTAACTGTATTGTAGTGTTTTTATATATATATATTTTTTAGTATATGCATTTAACAGTATTGTAGTGTTTTTATATATACAGGGTGTTTGGTAGAGGGTTAGCCAATCTACAAAAAAAAATCAAAAAAATTTGGTTTACGCACAATGAATTTTGTGTAAGAAACGATTGGCAATGTCAAAATTACTGAAAAAAAATGGTTGGGCAATTTTTGAGGGGAAAAGTGAGTTTTTTTGGGATATAAATGGACCTAGAATCTACAAAAAAATTAAAATTTGGTTTAGGCAGAATGAATTTTGTATAAGAAACGATTGGCAATGTCAAAATTACCGAAAAAAAATGTTTGGGCCATTTTTGAGGGAAAAAGTGAGTTTTTTAGGATATAAATGGACCTAGAATCTACAAAGCAAATTCAAAAAAATTAAAATTTGGTTTACGCAAATATGAGAAATATCCTCTCATTGCCGGACTTGGGGGGGGGGGGGGGAGGGGTTTCTCTTGTTAGATGGTGTACTCTTTGGTTTCGACACAGTTAATAATACTACTATCCAAGTTACGTCTGTTTTAGCAATAGCAATTTGCCATTTAGACCATGACCTTTATTTAAAAATCAAGATTTTATAAATATAGTTCTTCTAATCGCTTTAGTGTGGCCATGGCCATCTGAGAAGTGCTTTAAAGTCGATGTCGAGTGTTCTACTTAATAAAATAGAAACATGCATTCGCTAAGATGTAATCGAAGCGACTAATCGCTCGGCCACCCGACCAAATCATAGTTTAACTGGTCTTTGCGTCCTATTCCTATTACCCACAGATTGAGTAAGCCACATTGTCTAATCACAGCGCTTCGTTTCAATATTCAACCAATGACTTATCGACTGTCCACGTTGACTGCCTCAAAGGATGCCGCTACGTTGGCGATGCTGAAGTTTTTTGGTAGCAACAAAAGCTGTTAAATTGGGGCTACTATATACAGGGTGTTCCGATATTCGACCGACAACGCTTTACACGTGATAGCCCTTGACAAATGATGAAAAATGAGTTAGGTACATAAGCCCCTAAGATTCTTAGTTTACGAGATATAGGGTGTTAAAGTTGAGAAATTAAAATTATTTCGACCCCCCTATTTTTTAAGACACTGTATAAAGCGGTTTTTTTCATTTTATTTAAATCTTTGGTTATTTATGTTACAAAAAGTTATTAACTTTTATTGCGCTAAAATCAACAATTTTGGAGATATTTGACGCCTTTTCTATCGTCGCACATAGTGGGGCCGAATCCAAAATTTCTGGCAAGCAGTGAAGAATTTAACTAATTGACTTTAAAATCTTAACTCGGGGGTTTTGGGGTTCGCCAATCACGAATCTGATGTCAGAATTTCAAAATTCAAAATAGCGGCTTCAATATGGCGGACGAAGATTCGAAAAAAGGTGCAAATTGTTCTAAATTCCGTATACCGGGGTTTTCTAGGTCGCTGATTACAAATCTGATGTCAGAATGTCAAAATTCAAAATGGCGGCTTTAATATGGCGGACGAAGATTCTAAAAAAGGCGCAAATTGTTCTAAATAGCATATACCCGGATTTTCTAGGTCGCTGATTACAAATCTGATGTCAGAATTTCAAAATACAAAATGGCGGCTTCAATATGGCGGACGAAGAGTCGAAAAAAGGTTCAAATTGTTCTAAATTCCGTATACCGGGGTTTTCTAGGTCGCTGATTACAAATCTGATGTCAGCATTTCAAAATTCAAAATGGCGGCTTCAATATGGCGTGACGAAGATTCTAAAAAAGGTGCAAATTGTTCTAAATTCCGTATACCGGGATTTTCTAGGTCGCTGATTACATCTGATGTCAGAATTTCGAAATTCAAAATGGCGGCTTCAATATGGCAATGTATCATGTTCATTGCATGCTACAACCGGAAAGCTTTTTTAACGCTAATAAGCCAGTCTTTATTTAAAAAAAAATTCTCTGGACTCTATTTGTGCTCCTACAGTTCCCCTTCATTTTTGTACATAAAATCTTAAACTGTTGATTTACATCATTTCTTTCTTGCGTACATTTTCCACTTTTTTCTGCACTAGCTTCCTGCATGATATTCAAGATATTTTCTTGTGTATGGTGCAGTTTGCCTTTTACGAGAAGGAAAATATCTTTTCTTGTGAACTCCACCTCTTCATCCCTCGATCGTAAATAATTAAAACGTAAATAATAATTAAGATAAGTGCAAAGCACGAAGCACAGTTAAATATCTTGTATTTTTATAACACATCCTTATATTAAAAAATTTGATAATTTAAAACTACTTAAATTAATGAATTTATTATTCACATTCATATAATAACTTTAATTTATTCATTTCAAAATCAAAAATTGATACTAATTAATTTAAAATAAATACACAAAATTGCAAGTAACCTCTGCTTGAAATGCCTGCCAAATTTGTAGACAAGCGCGCGACTAAACTAAAATTCATATTACAATTAAAGTTGCAGCAAGTTGCAGCTGGTATTGAAATGCGTTGGAAAGAAAGATATTATGAATAGATCCTGAAAGTTTCAAAGTGGAACCTCGCGGAACTTTTTTAAAACACCTATTCAACAGCCAGTTCGAGAAAAAAAAAATCAAAAATTTTCTTTTTTCATCGATCACATTTTTCAATTGTATGAACGTAAAATTGATCATATGTTTATATATAAACACAAAATACATACTTCCAGGAAGATTTTCCATCTTTCAGAATTGAAATTGGACCAAGACTCGATGTTAAATCTGTAAATCTGTAACTCTTCAAAGTCAAATATCTCCAAAATTGTTGATTTTAGCGCAATAAAAATTAATAACTTTTTGTAACATAAATAACCAAAGATTTAAATAAAATAAAAAAAAATCTGTTGTGTCGCCACAAGACTTTCCCGGCAGTTATAAAATAAAAATTAAAAAAATTATTTGGTGTTAAAAGTCCAAATCAACTGATATTTGGTAGGTATCCAAAAAAAAAAAATTCGTTTCGAATTTTTTTAAAGTAAAAATGACATTTAAAATATTATAAAGGGAAAAACATTTCACATGTTAAAAAAAAGTAAAACAATTTTTTAGGGTCGGAATTTTGTTTACTTTTTCTTTGGCATTAATAAATTAAGGAATGAAAATTTCAGGATGTATTTACAAGCCAGTGAGGCACTTAAATAGAGAGTTATTGCAAAGCCAAACTTTATTAAAGGATCCTGTAATAAAGTATCCTGTATTACGAAATGTCACGATTGGTTTATGAGAGTTATTAGAGAGTTGAAGTAAACACAGTACGTAACCCTTTACGTAGAAAATACCGTACGAAAAATAACGTAATAAAGTTGTATGAAATTTGAGTTGAAGTGTTCATGTACGTACGTAAAATAGATGTCAACTGTCAACCTTTAATTAATTGGTCTGTATTTTGCTGTTATGTTGTTTTATGTGAGCAGAAAGTCGAAAAGTCAAAATTAAAAAATTTTTTAATAAAATAAGAGGTTTTATTATATCCATTAAGAAGAGTATTTGAAGTACAAAGCCACTAATGAGTTATAGAAATGAAAAACAAAAAATATATATTGGAATTGGATTTCTTGAAATTCTACTAAAATAGAAGTTACATTTTTATGGTAAGCACGTCTTTATACATGTTCAATTAGGCCCTATTTATTTCATTTAAGGTGGAAGGTATTCTTGATGCAGCACAACTTGGGGATTCAGATTTCGAAGAAGATGAAATGGATGAGGTAATCTTGCTATATATATTCAACAATGATCCTGTTGGGAATCGAGCAGAGCTTTATGGGCGATTGAGCCTCCACACAACTGGAACAATATTTGGGAAATTTAATGTTCTGTTCAGCACACACATATTTTCAAAATCCATCATGCGGATTAAATTTTAGTAAATGCACCTAGATTGATTTTTGTAAAGTTAGTATCGCAATATTAAAGTAGCATACCTTTTATCAAGCAAAAACAACTTTAATGTTTGTTTTATTACCAATATTTTGTTTGCTAGTTTCAAGATCCAAAAAGCGCCATCAACTAAATTTAGTTGAACATTTCTACACTTTGTAAATGTAATTTTATTGAGTATATTTTCTAAAAATGTAAAGATTCGCTGTTTTGTAGTTTTAGAGATAAATATTCAGTAATATTGTTTTGTTATTGTTATTGTGATTCATAAATATTTATATAATAAAAAATGTTTTAACTTGAAAGTTTTTTATTATCTTACTGAAATATGAGAAATAACCTTTAGAAACATAATAAGCGAATATTTAGTAACTTCTATAGGAATTTCTCAACCGAATGTAATCTAATAACAGAAAAATAAACAAATTCTTTTGAGAATTTCTAAATCACACTTAAATTACTAAATTATATAAATCAAATGAAACAAAACGAATATTTAGTAACTTCTTGAGTGACCCTTAATACCATGTTATTTATATATAAAATGATTAATCAACTATAGTGCCTCAATTTGTAAATCATTGTAGGTTTGTTAAAGACATATATAAATATTCCACAAGATCAAGAAACAATTTTTATTTAGACAGAGTAAGCACTATAGTTATATAGTCAGAATATAGTCTGTTTTATAAGGGATTAAAGCAATACAATGAATTGCCTGATTTTATTAAAAACTGCAATAATTTAATGAGCTTTAAAAGAACATGTAGGTTGTGAATATAAGTATATAACTATTTATTTTTTTTTGTAAACCTAAATGTAAAAATAATACTAGCCAAGAGCTAAATTAAAGATTATTCATTTCGGAAGCTCATAGTGGTTTGTATTTTAATTTCTCTCTCTCTTTCCACTGTATTAAAACCACTTAGTTGTTAAAAAAGTTTTTTTATTGTCAATAAAAAAACTTTTTTAACAACTAAGTGGTTTTAATTCAGTGGAAAGAGAGAGAGAAATTAAAGGATTATTATTATTATTACTTCTATAGGAATTTCTCAACTATTATTATATATTATATTATATTATTATTATATTATATTATAACTGAATGTAATCTAACAAAAAAAAATAAAGAAAGTCATTTTGAAGCTATGAATAATTTACTTTAAGTCAAAATTCAAAATTGGGACATTCGCCATTTATCGGTGTCACTCGTATAATCTTCGGTTAACGTACGTAGATTTTTAAGGTATCCGTGAGAGAACGCAAGGTTACGTACGTACGCAATCCTATTTTTCACGTAAACGCTATTTCCAGACAAATGCGCATGCGTAGATGTCAATACGGCTCCTAACGTTTACGTACTTGGCACATTATTACAACAACTGCACATTTTATTAGGGAAAATCATGGACATCTGTTACAGAATTTGAATGCACATCAATCGCTGAATAGGGATAGGTACCAACTATATGCACAGGTACTTTGAATATACCTTATGTGAGCAAATATTTTTTAATAATTTTAATTTTTAGTCCATAACCAACAAGGGAGGAGCTGTCCCAAAATTTATTGATGGTACAGTTCGACCTAATATATGCAGACCATCTAATGATCAGGAAGACTCTACTACTAATAATTTATTAATTATTATATCTTTAATAATAATTTAGTATATCTTTTGTTATATCAATTTTTTGATTTATACTTACACATATATATTGTCTTTGTATTTTAATTATAATTTAAAATTGTAATTTATATCTTAAATGGGTCCGTAAATATCTAAATATCTTAACAAAAAGTATGTATTACTTATATATGTACATATATTTATTGTGAATGAAAAATATATACAATATGTACTACATCAAATATGCTTTTGAACTATTTCTAGTAATTTATTAATGACTGTCTGATTATCGAACACTTTTTGTTGCTGTTCGGACTCCAAACGAAACTTTTTCTCTGCTAGGGCAACATTCTGTTCTGCCACACCTACTTTTCTTCCTTCAATGTTTAACCTTTTCTGTTCCAATGCCATCTCTTTCTCATTTTTTCTTTGAGATAGTCCAAGCCGCTTCTTCGTAGATAGGGTTTGATATAGGATTTATACGATTTGTGGCAGAAATATACATTCATTTCGGAAGCTCATAGTGGTTTGTATTTTAATTTCTCTCTCTCTTTCCACTGGATTAAAACCACTTAGTTGTAAAAAAGTTTTTTTATTGAGGTTTCGGCTTTCTTAACAACTAACTTAACTTTTTTAACAACTAAGTGGTTTTAATCCAATGGAAAGAGAGAGAGAAATTAAAATACAAACCACTATGAGCTTCCGAAATGAATGTATATTTCTACCACAAATCGTATAAATCCTATATCAAACCCTAAAAGCATATATTTACGTACCCCCACACCCCTTCTGGAACTTTTACTCTGTCACTTGATTTTTTTAATTTACCCTAAATTTTCCGACCATCCACATAGTGCTAAGAATTTTTTTTATTTTACAAATTATTGATGGCCCTGCTCTATACTTACGTTTTTTTTTATTTTATTTGGTGCCTGTTGATTTTTAACAGTTTGAATTTCATTAAGTTGGCAGAACCGCCCTTCATAAGTCAAAATAAAGTTTCTTTTATTAAAGGTAACCTGTCCTGTATTTAAATTAAATACAGGACGCCTGTATTTTAATAAAAGCAAAACTTAAGGAACTGTTCACTGCGCATGCGTACATGTCAAAATAAGGGATCTTTTATTAAAAGATCGGCCAAAAAGAGGTTGGAATAACTCTCTATTATCAAATAAAAACTTTAAGTCTTATATTTTTTTCGCGACATACATAGGGCTCCTGCGCCCCCTGGTGGGGCTATTTCAACCAAACACTAATGGATTCAATCCCCGATCACCTGAAACCCATATACCAAATTTCAGCTCAATCGGATTAAGCGTGCGGACTCTATCGTGGAAGAATACAGACACACAGACAGACAGACGGACAGACATCTGGAAATCGTTTTAATCGTCTCAGGGGACCTCAAAATGGATATATCCGTCGTTATCTCAAATTTTTTTTTTAGCGCGTTCACAATACTTTCCCTTGGCGAGGGGCCGGGAAAGTAAAAAGTCGATTTATACAGTGTCTTAAAAAATAGGGGGGTCGAAGTTACCACTACCCATTATTGAGCGCCACTGAATGAAGTACGCCAAGCATATTTTTTGTTAAATTTTTAAGTTTCTAAAAAGTAAATCGACTGTCAAGTTTGAACAAAAAATTTAAAACGGTAGGTGAAATATCGCAAAAAAATTATTTTAATTTCTCAACTTTAACACCATGTAGCTCGTAAACTAAGAATCTTAGAGGCTTATGTACCTAAGTCATTTTTCATCATTTGTCACTGGCTATCACCTGTAAAGTGTTGTCGGTCAAATATCGGAACACCCTGTATGTATTACACGAACTATACCTTTTGTCTGGTAATGCACATACACCAAAATTAAAAATAAAAGTGGGTATAAAAAATGACAAATCCAGTAAAAAAATTTTAATAAATAAATTATGTTAGGTATTACAAAAAATTCAATTTTAATCAATTTATTTTATTCACTGTTTATAAAAAGCCCCGGCACTAACAGGAATAAAATCAATTAGGGCATAGATACGGTATTCTGGTTTATATTTGGAATGCGAAAAAATAGTTTTTGGACGAAATGTTAAATTTTAGATTTATTATTAAGCGTTTTTTTGTAAAAGTAAAATTTGGTTATTAAAAAACACTAACACCACAGACAGAATTACAAAATGATAAACGCAAAAAATCGCATTATTTTTTGTCCCAAATTGAACGAGATTTCGTCCAAAAACCTAAAATTTATGCTACAACTCTCTTAATGTAAGAATTGATTCCTATACCAATTGTATTGTTCCATTTTAGACACTTAGTTATGGTCACAATCTTTAATTTATGATAAAGAAAAACAATTCGAGACTAACATATTTATCTACCCAAGTTCAATGGGTATAAAGTTTCCACTAATTTTTGTGACACCTTTCAGCAGTGACTTGTTAAATTTTAAATTCACTAAGTTCATTTTGGCGATGCAATCGATTTGATAGTAATCAAATAAGAGTAATTATGTTTATCATTAAGAGTGCACAACCTTTATTATTTGTTAATTCATTTTCTAAACAAAACAAATCAGTTTCTTGATAATCTTTAATCTTATCCTCTACGTAGATTTTGATCTTTGCAGAATCCAATAAATTCGCTAAAAATTAAGAACAAAAACATAATTAATCTAAGTAAAAAAATATCATTTAGTGTAATTAATATTTTCTCCTCGGCCACTACTGATGAATGTAGTTATTCTGAAAAACAGAAAAGAAACATTCTCGCTTTTGAGATTGAAAGAAAATTCTGAAACACTTGTCTCTTATGTATTTTATACGTATTTCATTCTTGTTTAATTTTCAAAAACAAAATTAAACATATAATCTCAAACCGACAACATTGTACCAAATATTCAAATATATCATACTTGCATTTTATCATGTAGACCCAGTTCGACAACAATCTGACAACATCGCACGACACGCAGAGCTTTCAACGAATTTGTGACTACATGTATCTTGACACGTAGGCCAAGATTTAATAATTTTAAAATAAAATTCAACGTTGTTTCTCCAACGTGAGAGAAAAAGACGGACATAAAAAATCCACCCATCTAACCAAAATCGATTCGCCCACACGATAACAACTCTTTCTAGACTATTCGGACGGGCGGGGATAAGCCTGAGCGATTAGACTTCATCAACTTTTTAAAATTAGTGTTTTATCACCACGCAAAGACAAAACATCTCATACGCGCATCATGAACTAAGTTAAAAACGGTTCATATTTTCTGAATGATGTGATTTATTTTCGTTATTTACTAATATGGTTTAGTGAATTAAACATGTACTGTTATCGTTAATTCGTGCGTTGTTTTTCGTCATTTACTAATATGGTTTAGTAAATTAAACAAATACTTTTATTGTCAATTTGTTGTTCTTTCGTTATTTACTAATATGGTTTAGTAAATCAACCATGTACCTCTATTGTTAATTTGTGCGTTGCTTCTTCGTTATTTTAATAAATCGTTAACTACAAGGTGTTTTTGTTTTTGTTCTTGGGGTTGTAAAGACTCAAAAAATCCTAAATCTACAGTCCATTTAGAAGCTACGACATAGTTTAAAAAAGCGGTATGTTCAACACATCGGCCGACTTGGTAAACTGATGCACAGTGGGCAGGGCCGGTTTAAGGCGCACGCGAAGGATGCAATTTTTTTTTCTAAATGTAATGTAATAAAAAGTATCCCAAAACAGCGTTTTAGACTACTCAAATTTTAAAAATTCTCCCAGACCCCCCGGTATTACCCCCCCAACTAAGCCACTGGTATGAGGGGCGCCAGTGAATGAAGAATAATAAAATATCACTTCCTAACCGTGTAGCCTAAATATTTAGAAATACGCCTGTTTTTGTTTCATTAAAATCAGGCAAGTAGTGTTAAACTTACGACAATGTTAGTTACCGTCCTATTCAAATATTTCGTGTGAGCGCGCTATGCTCGCGTGACGTCATTTTACAACGCAACGTTTTCACCGTACACTCATTCATTGCTTTGCTATCGGATGTTCTCTATGTTCGACCCAATAACCTTTTTAACTTACGTTTTTATGTGAACCAGTATTGCACTAGTGTTAGTATTAGATATGGATGCCGGTTTTGAAAAAGGACGATCTGATAACTTGTATGAGTCGGAAGAACATGGACCAAAATTTACCCATATCGAGAGGACCTCCCTCCCTCGTTTTCGTGGATGCTGAACACGATAGCGGTATCAGAATTTTTCATTAGGCCAGGCCAACCCCTAAACGGCCAAAAACTTTCCCCTAAAGGGGTTAAAAGGGCAGCACATCATTTCCCTGTAAAAAAGCGTCTTTCCCCCCGTTTTCGAGGATGCTGAGCACGGTGGTGTTGTTGAAGATTACTTCCGACCCTCACCAATCCTCCACTGGCCAAAACTCATCCCCTAAAGGGGTGAATTTTACTATATATCAGCGGCTTCGGGGGTGGGTTTGGTCTTTTGGAAGGGTTGGTGAGGGTCGGAAGTAATCTTCAACACCACCATCGTGTTCAGAATCCTCGAAAACGGGGAAACAGGCGTTTTTCTGCTGTTAAAGAAAAAAAACATCACCGTCGGGGGTGAGTTTTGGCCGGTGGAGGAGTTGGTGAGGGTCGGAAGTAATTTTCAACACCACCACCGTGCTCAGCATCCTCGAAAAAGAGGGGAAAGACGTTTTTTACAGTGAAATGATGTGCTGGGCGTTTAACCACATTAGGGGGTAGTTTTTGGCAGTTTTAGGGGTTCGGCTGGCGAAAAGAGAAATTCTGATACCGCTTTCGTGTTCAGTATCCCCAAAAAAGAAGGGGGATCGATTCGGGTAAATTTTGGTCCATATGCACAGGTCGGGAGCAGAGCACGCATTGACCGACCGTTGTAAAGTGACGTCACAGCCGCCGATGACTTCGCGTCGTCGCACGCCTAGCTAAAGAATTAAATATCCCGGAAACTATCAGACGTATCAAAAAAAAGTTTACGGCATTTTTGTATTTTTAATAGAGTCTATTGTAAGGTAAAAATCAAAAGTTGGTGATATTCTTCATTGTTCGCATCCACTAGAAAAATGTCTAGGACCGGCACTGACAGTAGGGTATCTTCATCTGATCCCTCAACAATTCTTATACTCTAGTGTCAGAACTTTATTAATTTCAGTCGTACCAAAATAAAATCCAACACTTTTAATTTGTAAACTTTGTTTTTCACGTCACTTGTATAAAAAACACTTGTTGATAAAATTCTTCCATTGTTTAACCAGCTATCGTTTAAAAATTGTCTCTTTTGTTAGTTTTAATGTTTTAATTTGTTTGTAAATGTCCTTTTTGACTGCTGGTTAATTTTTAGTAAAAGTTTTAAATTTTATAGCTACGTTTTTTAAAAAATAAAATATAAATTAAATTTTAAATATAAAAAAAAGGACCTATAAGATCGGCCTTGTTTCTAAAAAAATAGAATTGTATTTTAATCTATTGTGTTGACATGTTTTTGGTGTTTTCCTGCTGTTTTTCCTACGTGGAAAAGTTATGGTGAGTTTTTGCTTAAAATTGAAATAAATTAAATTAAAATAAATTTCTTAAATTATATAACTTAACTAAACTGCCATTGTGACCTCCTTTTAACTCCATAATTTTTCCACGCTTGAAATAAAAATACTACACAATGTTGAGAGAATGAGGTTTCATTTTACTATATTCAATTCCTACTTTCTGTGGCCGTGGAGAAAGTACAGTCTGTTACTCTGTTGGAATGAAAATTCGACACTCGTGGTTCCTCACGCTCCCATTCGCTCGCGTTCGGAATCCTCCACTCGTATCGAATTCTCATGCCAACCTTGTTACAGAATATACTATTATACATTTCAACAGCCTAAATAATTTTTAGTTTGCATACATATTTAAGTACTTACTCAATGTACTGTGGGATTTTTGGATCACTAGTTATTCCGGTATGTCTATACCCAAGTCGTCCAAACTGATGATAAGTTACATTTCCTTGTGGTGGTATCACTCTTTTGGTTGCAGCTACCTCAGCTACCTGTTAAAAAATATAATATATCTAGTGAGGTATTGCAAAAAAAAATCTGTTGAATGTTACAATATCCCGAACATCAAAATATGCAAGAACAGTGTGAATTTTCAAAATCTAGAATAACTGGTAATCATGTGTAGTTAAAAAATGACAGTCTGGTATTAGTTGTCTATTAGATAAAATGTGACTAACCGTTCTTCCTAGAGTATAGGGAACGACTTCGTCATCTTCAGCGTGTAGGCTCATGATAGGACAATCGACATGTAGAATATTACTTGTAGTTCTGAAGAGAAATCCGTTTCTCTCAAGGGGTGCTTGCACAGTTGATTCAAACCATGGCATCCATGAAAAAAGCTAAAAAAAGCAAATAAAGTAAACATCTTTATTTTATAGTCTCAAATCTTGTTTTAAGTAATCTTGCAGTTAAAACAGGGAAGACGTTTCTTCTTCAAGCGTAACCAATCAGAATGCTGATTGGTGAAAATATCGCAAAACCCTGTTTAACAGTAAGCAGCAGTTGGAGTAATGTACTAATTTTCTTTTACTAGACGGACTCTGGGTACATTTTCTTTTAAAGTTTTTAAAGGTTACTGGGTTGGTTGAAAATAGCAATAAAATGATAAATGATTTTATTTTGAAATTTGCTACTTTTAACAGAAGGTATACTTCTTTTATACCTGTAAGTATTTACAGTCTCGAATATGGTCTGACCAGAAATATCAGAAGGTAATAAATCACCATAAACCATAAATGATAAACCAATTGATCTATCAGCTGGCGGTCTACTAAATTGGGTTAAAATAATTATTAAAAAAAATCGCTTGAATATAATTTAGAATTATTTATTTAGCTGCAGAGCTTCGTAAGGGGGTGAATTGAAGGGAGTTTATTATTATTATAGATATAATATATATGATAAACATTGTCACACATAAAGTCCGCATCATATGGGATTTTTTCCTAATTGCTGTAGATAAAGTAGCAGAGAGTGCTCCCCCGGAAATTTTTTTAAAAATTAGAAGCAAAATGGTGAGTTTTAAGCCTCTTTTTAAGACTCGCAAGTGACGGGAGGGGGGAATCTGGAACCCTAAATGGTTTTACTTCTACACACCTTTTAAAAATAAAAAAGGAATTTTTGCTAATTAAAAATATATATTTTTTCCATTTCAATGATAATTTTTTCTGGTCTACCATCTAGAAAGAAGTAGAATAATGATAAATGAAAAATTGAACCGATTCATAAAAGATTCTTAAACACATAAATTCAATAATTTTTACATCTTTTCGGGACATTGATAAAATTGATAAAACCGGGTGGGACACCCGGACAAGAGCAAAATACCGGGACTGTCCCGGTTAAACCCGGACGTATGGCAAGCCTAACTGTTTCGACAAACTAAAAAATATGTCCGTTTCTCAAGTATGTGGAACTACTTACTTGTCCTAACGATGTTGCAGGAATTTCATCTCTCATTGTGGTGAACGCGGATTCTAGAATTAGGCCCGTTGGGACAATATTATCTGCTTTATTTAGTTTTCTAACGGTATGAGTGCTTAGGGCGCTACCCAAAGAATGACCCCAAACATAAATGTCGTTGTTGGTTTTTGATCGTATCCACTTAAAAATTTGAGCTGTGTCACTTACGATTCCTAATTCAGATGGTGGTACGTTTGGACCAGAATCACCATAACCTGTTTAAACATATTTGAAATAACTATTTTTAGTCCAGTCAAATAAGGTTTTTACTTCGGAAAAATTAAAAGTGAGCTGAATTTTTGTGTACACCTTTATTTGGTGTTTTCAAACAACGTCCTAAAAGTACCCTTGATTTGACCTAGAGCTTCACGACGGTTAGACTTACGCAAAAACTACTAGAATACTTTTTTGTAGAGAATTTTGTAAAATTCAATTTCTCTGTACAATGTTCTATACCTAAAGTCAATAGAAAAGAAGATATAAGCGAAAAAACAAATGTTTGCTACATTAGCGCCCTATAACTCGTGAAGCTCAAGGTCAAATCAAGGGTACTTTTAGGACGTTGTTTGAAAACACTAAATAAAGGTGTACACAAAAATTCAGCTCACTTTTAATTTTTCCGAAGTTTTGCTGTAAAATTGTCTAATTTGACTGGATTATTCTATTCAATGTGATTAATAATTACATGGTATGATAATGTGGAAGTATTTTTTGATAACAATAAAAATATTACAGATTATCAGCAGATCGACTCAAGAAGAAATTTTAAGTGAAGATAAACCGAACATGGGCCGGTTGTACAATCAAAGCTTAAGTGCAGGTTTAGGTAAGCCACCCTTAACTCTAAACTCAGCTTAATAAACGTTGGCAGTTGTACATGTCAGATTTTAGGGGAGTTAAACAAAGCTCGGCTTATTAAAAATTTGTTAGGTTGGTAGTCTGTACTCATGCACATTACCTGACAATTACGAAGAATGAGAATTACCAAAAAGGGATGATGGGAAGAATGTAGTCGATCAAGGAATGATTAAAATGAATGTGAACAACTAATTAGGTAGAAAAAAACTGTAATAACTTCAGAAAATTATAGTAGAAGACGACAAATATCTTGAAATGTTTTCTGAATGAGTAATTTGTCTTACCTCTATGGTCAGGTGCAACTACCATAAAATGTTTCCGAAGTATTTCGTAAGTTTCTTTAGGTAAAATTCTGTTGCATCCAACTCCATGTAAGTACACAACAATGGGATAAGATGTTTGTTTAATTATATCTCCTGCAGTTTCGTTGTCATGTGACTGTATCGGAGTTGTTTTAATTTGACTTTCTGGTAGTACTAACCAAACTCCTATACTAAGTAAGGACGAATCGTCTGGATCTTTGGTGGTTACATAAAAGTTTACTATCCCTTCCATATCATATTTTTGGGGATTATTGAAGTCTGGATTCTTAGGACTTTGGACTAAAATTAAATAAATGTTAACAACGAATTGTCTTGGAATAATGGAATTCCGCAAGGTGCCATATTAAGCCCTACTTTATTTCTGGTTGCGGTAAATACAGTGGCAAATCCACTCGGTATTCTAGCGAAAACTATTAGCAACATTGATTATTTAGTTTGCATAAAAAGTAAAAACGTTTATATTGTCATTTTTATAATAAAATGTTTTATTGATGTCTACTGGGTTAATTCTGTCCCGTCATAAATGTCCGATTGCGAGATATATGTCTGTACCATTCAAAATGGCGGTTTTTTGGTGTAATCATTAATTTTCATGATTCATTAATTTTTGATGAACAAATCGAGCTTCAGTGTCTGTGATAAGAGTAGGTAATTAGCAAATAATTAGGAAAAATGTACTATGTTAATTACATCTGGCAATGCCGTCAAAGAGGTTAGGACGCTCTCGAAATTGTAACGTATATCTATGATACCGTTATTTCTCGCCCATCTCTAGTCGCGTTTTAGGTGGCTGATGTCCCAGCCAGAGCCCTAATGTGAATTACCAGTATTTTTTGTATTTTTTGTCATAGGGAAGCTCTTAGTAATATAAAATTTGCTCGTTATCGTATTTAAAGTTTTGAATAAAAATAGTTATTAATGCTGTTTCCACATTTTATCATTAATAATATGAATACTTATTTTGAATGTGGTGTCGCCCAAATTTATAATTTCCGGAGTGCTTGAGTGACGAGCCCGATAGCTTTTTGAGTGAAACAGTTACTGAAAGCATACTTCTGTCCCGTTTGCTTTAACGCGGCGTTGCCAAATATAAATACTACTGTAGTCAAATTACACAGAGCACACATTTGACTATTGTGGTATCGAGAGTACTACCTTAATGAATTAAAAAAAATTAAGCTCAATAATGAAAATGAACATGCCAAATCTGATTTATTAAAAATACGAGGTGGTACTGAAATCTAGTTGAAACTTCTCCTTGAACAAAACCGAAAGCTGTTACCATAAAGACGAGTATGATGTCTGATAAATAGTTTAAATTTTTACCAACTCCTTATTGTGATTTAAAGAAAGCTTTTTTAAAAGGCTTGTCCCGCTATGACATGTTTTGTGTTTAAGATGATAAAAATATTTGTATACTTACAGTTAAAGAACATGCAAAATCGCTGTATAGATATACTATTCATAAATACTATAGGAAATACAACCCATATTGCTAAAAATACTAATAGAAGGAGAGTAAATCTGAAAAAAAAATAATTGTTCTCAACTTATTTTTAATATATCTTATTTTTACAGCTTTATCGATAAAATCTGTTAAATTTTATCTATAAGACTTTATTTAAAGAAATACTTTAAAAGAAATAATATTTAAATTAAATCTAAACTATACAGGGTACAGGGTGGTTCATAACTATTGGGACATAGGCCAAGGGCAAGTTATTGGGACCAAAATATTGTGATAGGACCAAATATAACTTAATAAAATATTGCTGTAGAATAAGATACAGGGCGTTAAAGTTGAAATTTTTTTTTCGTTTTTTTCTGATGATGTCTCTGTATATTTATCAATTGTTATCAAAATCGGCACAGAGGCATAACTTTGGACAAGGACTATTATTTTATGTATTATTTCACATTTTGTTATAGGGGGCGCCACATGAATGATTCCTGATGATGAAATTAAGCGGCATCTTTTTTTGACGAAACTTTTTAGAGATTTTGATTAGAAAATATGACGTAAACATCATTTCTACGTAATATTGATACTCTTTTTTAAACACGATAATTTCACCCGTTTTCGAGAAAAATGCGATTGAACAGTTCTGAGAAGGGGATTTCAAACAACAGACAATAAAAAACTTGTGACATAAGGCTTCTATTTCAACGGTTTATAAAGCAGAATTAAAAATAATTTAACATAAAAAGAGCAAACTTAAATTAAATGTTCTATGTGGCCTCCTCCGACCTCTATGCCTTTTCTAATTCTTGTAATAAAGGATATCGAAGAAAACATTATAAAATTACCTGTTCAATTGCGTTTTTCTCGAAAACGGGTGAAATTATCAGTAATAAACAAGAGTACTAATATTACGTAGAAATGATGTTTACGTCATATTTTCTAATCAAAATCACTAAAAAGTTTCGCCAAAAAAGATACCACTTAATTTCATCATCAGGAAGCATTCACGTGGCGCCCACTATAACAAAATGTGAAATAATACATAAAATAATATTCCTTGTCCAAATTTATGCCTCTGTGCCGATTTTGATAACAATTGATAAATATACAGGGACATCATCAGAAAAAAACGAAAAAAAAATTCCAACTTTAACGCCCTGTGTCTTATTCCACAGCAATATTTTATTAAGGTATATTTGGTCCTATCACAATATTTTAGTCCCAATAACTTCCCCTTAGCCTATGTCCCAATATTTATGAACCACCCTGTATATTTTTTGCAAATCATTTTTTGTTGTTCAACCATCTTCAGGTTGCCGTTTCTAAACAGACTTCCAAAATGCATTGGAAAATCTAATAAAATATAAATATGTATAAATAAAGTATAATTAATCTTTTACATTTAATGCTAATGAGGGTTATATCCTTTTAATTATATATAGAACACGATATAGAAATCTATATTTAGTAATTTAATAAAATGTGGCACGACAGCACAGCACATTATGGAAGATTATTAATTAAAAATAAAAAGAGAATGCATATAATTCGAACAATTATCACTATTGTAGGAAAATGTACTTCTTTTTGGATAATAGATATAAAAATGTTTTTAATTTAAAATTTCGACTTTTATTTTAAATTCGTTTTCAATAATTGAAAAATTAAAATTGAACGACGTCCAATTAAAAACATTTTTATACAGGGTGTTTCATAGTTAAACCGACATACGTTAACTGTAAATAGAGGGTACTTAGGTGATTCCAAATAACCTTGGTTAATGGATCTAACGCCTTTAATAACCGAGATACGGGGTGTTTCATCCATTTCGGCCAATATTTTGATAAGCCGTAACTTTAGAACCACCCCGTAGATTTCTCTCATACTTGGTACAGGTATACTGTGTTAATAGCCCAATCATATAGTGTAAGAACTACAATTAAAATCCAGATCCGGATTAAGAAGAATTTGCAAAATTTGAAAATCTCCAAAACAACACCCTGTATATCAGATTTTTTAAAATTGGGATGGATATTTGAAAAGATCGGAAAAAAATGAGTTAAAGTGAAAAAAATTTTCAAGTGCACCTCCCATTCTACTACTGGAGTTTTAACGTCAAATTACATCCAATGCCTTTTTTTTCATTTTCACAAGGAGTAACTTTCGAAATACCTGGTAGATTTCTTTCATATTTGGTACAGGTATCATTTTTTAGTAGCCCAACAGTATAATGTAAGGACTATACTACAGTTAAAATCCAGATACGGGTTAAGAGAAATTTGTAAAATTTGAAAATCCCCAACGCAACACGCTGTATATCAGATATTTTTTAAATTGGATCAGACATTCGAAACGAATGGAAAAAACTGAGATATTCTGGCATATTTTTATAAATGCACATCTCGTTCTACATATTACTCAACTTTTAAAGTAAATTCAATTAATGCAATACATATTGTCATTTTCATAAGCCATAACTTTGGAAACACCCCGTAGATTTCTTTCATATTTGGTACGGGTAGATTATTTAAATAGCCCAATCGTACAATACAAGAACTAAAGTTAAAATACAGATCCGGATTAAGAAAAATTTGTAAAAGTTGGTAATCTCTAAAATAGCATCCTGTATATCAAATTTTTTTAAATGTAATCGGATACCTATTTAAACTAATAATAAAAAAGACAAAAGATGTGTTATACTGAAATATTTTTATAAGTGCACAAGAGCATTCTACAAAAAAATACAGATTTAATTTTTCGGATTAATTCCGGATACAAAACTATCAACTAAGCTTCGGCAATAACACATCTTTTTTCTTTTTTTTTCTTTTTTCAAATATGTATCCGATTACATTTTAAAGAATCTGATATACAGGGTGCTATTTTAGAGATTATCAACTTTTACAAATTTTTCTTAATCCGGATCTGAATTTTAAATTTAGTTCTTGTATTGTACGATTGGGCTATTTAAACAATCTACCTGTATCAAATATGAAAGAAATCTACAGGGTGTTTCCAAAGTTATGGCTTATGAAAATGACAATATGTATTGCATTAATTGAATTTACTTTAAAAGTTTAGTAATATGTAGAATGGGGTTGCGTTGGGGATTTTCAAATTTTACAAATTTTTCTTAATCCGTATCTGGATTTTAACTGTAGTATATTCCTTACATTATACGATTGGGCTACTAAAAAATGATACCTGTACCAAATATGAAAGAAATCTACCAGGTATTTCGAAAGTTACTGCTTTTGAAAATGAAAAAAATGCATTTGATGTAATTTGACGTTAAAGCTCCAGTAGTAGAATGGGATGTGCACTTAAAAAAAATTTTCACTTTAATTCATTTTTTTCCGTTCTTTTCAAATATCCATCCCAATTTTAAAAAATCTGATATACAGGGTGTTGTTTTGGGGGTTTTCAAATTTTGCAAATTCTTCTAAATCCGGATCTGGATTTTAATTGTAGTTCTTACACTGTAGGATTGGGCTATTAACACACTATACCTGTACCAAGTATGAGAGAAATCTACATGGTGGTTCTAAAGTTAGGGCTTATCAAAATATTGGCCGAAATGGATGAAACACCTCGTATCTCGGTTATTAAAGGCGTTAGACCCATTAACCAAGGTTATTTGGAATCACCTAAGTACCCTCTATTTACAGTTAACGTTTGTCGGTTTAACTATGAAACACCCTGTATAAAAAAATTGATTTTATTATACAAAAAGAAGAATATTTAAAATAACAAACCACTAATAATTACAGAAATGAATTATTGTGGGAGTTTTGTACGTCATAATAATATTAATTTTTAATAAATTAAGTATTTTTTTACATCTCTTAACTCTGTTGAGAACAGAAGATTATCGCCGCCGTATCGAATTTTTAAGTTTTTTTTTAACTAAATAAAAACTTGTATGTTAAAAAAATGCTAATTGATTGTGGGTCATGTCTGAACGACTTGACCTTTGATTGATTATAGCCTTATTACTTGAAATCACATGTTAGATATTTAGATAAAATTAATCACATTTTTTTATTTAGTTATCTGAAACTTTCGATAAATTAATTTTAATTCCAAAGTGAGAAATAAACGTTTAAAACAGCTTTCTAAGAAAGAGCTCTTTATCATCTCAGACTCATTACTAGAATCTACTGTCAACTTGTATAGTAAGAACAAGAAATATAGTAAAGTGGTTTATGTGACTGCAAAGAGTAAATGTTTACGGTTATTTCTGAATACGAAACCCATATCGCATAAGTACCGTGCGCTTTGTGAAAGAATTCAGCACAAAGCTCAAGAAAAGTGCCATTAAATGGTACACAGATGGATCCAGAACAACAGAACGAACAGGAATAGGAGTATATTTGCCTGGAACCAAATATTCCGAAAGTCTAGGCAAATCTTCGAGCATTCTCCAAGCTGAAAAATCGAAAAATAGGTCCAGTTCAATATAGAAAGAATTTTTCGCAGACAGTCAAGCAGCCATTAATCCTTTTAACTCCCACGTAATCAATTCCAAGATGGTTTGGGAGGGCCTAGAGAAACTAAATGAACTAGGCAAGAACAACACTGTTACCCTCCTATTGGACGGGACACACTGGATTGGAGGATAATGAAATAGCAGACGTACTCGCAAAAAAAGGGGCTGAAACACCATTTCTAGGACCTGATCCGTTCTGCGAAACAAATACCAGCACAATACTTGATGAACTTGAAAAATAATTAAATAACAAATGATCCCAATACTGGATAGGACTACAAGGAATGAGGCAGGCCAAGACACTACTGGAAAACTATAACCAGAAGAGATCAGACGACTGCACCAGCAAAAGTAAAAACAAGCTCAGATTACTAATGGGAATCCTAATAGGGCACTGCCGGTTGAGAGGGCACCTAAAGAAACTCGGATTAGTAGAGGAAGAAAAATGCAGAATTTGCAGAATGCATAACCCTACAAAATCCGAGGGTATGATACCTTAGAGATTATCAAATAGAAGAGGGAGATCTACCTAACCTGAAGATTACCGACATCCTGAACTTTTTGAAAGCAATAGGACTGGAGGAACTGCTCTAATCGTTGAGACATCCTTAACGGATGGGCAGCAGAAGGGGGCACAATAGATCTCACAGGTCGCAGTGTATCGACACCCCTACCAAACAGAACATAACCCATATCGTATAGAGCTTGTCCATATGTAATTGTTGATGTAAAATATTCCAAACACGTTGTGACAATATATACCTACAGTGTCTGCTATCTGACGCACTTTCACTATTTGGTCATCCAAAACGATTTTGTGATCTTTTTGGATCCTTTTAGGGTATTTTCGCTGATAACAACCTGGCTCTGCGTTCTCCATTATTCCAATATCCAAAAGATATTCGCTCTTTGCACAATACGAAAGGAAAATTGAGATTAGGTCATAACCAATTTGTATAAACCCATTTCACTTTTTACTGTCTTATATATCTGGCCAAGTGTTTTGGGTTCGACATGAAGAAGAATATTCGGAAATTAACAGCTGGAGTATTACAAGGTAGCGTGCTTGTATGTATGTATTTATTATACACGAATTATATGTCTTAAAATAACTGTTGTATCAGTTGCAACGTTCTTAGACAATACCGCAATACTAATCACTAGCCAAAACAAAGAACAAGCCACAAGAAAACTGCGGACTGCAAAAGATAACAGAAAGAAATGGATAATCAAGCTTAATGATAGTAAATCTGTGCAGATAGATTTTACAAATAAAATATTTAAACTAGAATTAAACGGTAACATTCCGCGTACTTTATTCGAGCCAAAGACACTAGACACTAAACATAGATGGATATGAAGAAGAAACATCAAGAGTTAAAGGTAAAATATAAAAAAAAATGTACTGGTTGCTTGGTCAAAAATTAAAGTCGCTTATCTGTATCTGTATCTGTAGAGTGTAGGGAGGGTGAGTTAGTCTCACAGCACATTTGACCCATTGTACATCTTCCCGAAGAGTTGTCCTCCTAGGTCATCGTCCATCCTGTCCTTTCCAGGAAGTTGGACAAGTCACTAGGAGACATCTCCTTTATATCGGCAGGTATAGGCCAAGACTCACCGAATAAGCACTCTCATTGACGATAACTCCGGGTAATCGCATAGGACATGATTGACCGTTTCGTCTTCCTGTTCACACATCCTGCTTAGGGATGTGTCCACTAGCCCCATTGTACGGAGGTGTTTCCTTAGTTGACAGTGACCAGTCAGAAATCGTACTGCTAGACGTAGGTTTTTCCTGGTCATCGCCAAGGATTTCTTCGACGCCAGCTTCCCAGGGTCGCCCAGTGTGACCCTGGCAAAACTGCATCCCTTGATTTCATCCCATCTCTAGAGATTGAGCATGGGTGTAACGTTTAGCTAGTTCCGCAATTGCCGAAGGTTAAGGAATCGGCAATGCGGTTTCCTTTACTCCTGTCGTGGCCTTTAACCCACCTCAGGATAATATTGTTATCTACCTAGGCGTTAGCTAAAGCTTGATGGCACTCTAATACTAGCCCTGATGTAACACGCTGTCTATTCAAGGCTAATAGAGCTTGTCTGCTGTCAGTGCAGATTATTATGTTTTTGCCAGAAATTCCTTTTCTGGTTAGTTCTTTTGTGGCAATTGAGATACCAGCCAGTTCTGTTTGAACCACGCTGGTATTTCTTCCATTCCCCACTTAATTCTTAGGCTTAGTGATCTGGAGTAGACACCACATCCTGAGCCTTCTTTGATTTTGGAGCCGTCTGTGTATATGCGTATGACCTGACCTGACTCCGTGTTCTGTTTTCAAAGTTGCTTATCTATAAGCAGTTTCTGAAACCCATATAGATCTAATGGATCTACGAAATTCATCTTTGCGGATGTGCCAATCCTTCGAATATGAATATATTCTTGATCCCACCTTAAGCTTTAACCAACACATACCTATGGCTATCCATAAATCCTTGAAAATGTTAGGATTTATCAAAAGACTATCCCACGATTTCACTGACACTACTTTAATTAAAGTCCTTTATTGTTCACTAGTCCGACCCCAGCTAAATTATTGTTCTTCTGTCTGGTCTCCACACTACATAACGTATAGCAGGAACATCGAAAAATTTCAACATAATTTTCTCAGATACATAGCATATAAATTGGGTGCTCTTTGTGATTATGAATTGATAGAGCTTTTTCTGAACATCACCTCCTTAGAAACTAGAAGGAAACATAGAGACCTCACATTGCTTTTCAATATTATCAATGGCAGATGCAGCTATACTGAATTTTTAGTAAAAATACGTATCCTTGTTCCAACCCGCACAACTCGACAGCAACAAACATTTTATGTACTTACCTTTATTGTTTAAACCAAGCATTTAACAGCTAGAATGTTAAGATTAGCAAACACATAATAATCTTGAGATGTGTAACACCTCCTTTATTATTTTAAAACTCAAAAAGTCAATACCGAGCTTTAATGTTTAATGTACATAATATGTTTTATTGAATCTTTATTGTCTTTTGTCTTTTAAATTTCCTGACTTATTTTGAGTTTGTATGACGTAATTATGCCACTTTTATATTTTATATTTTACATTTATATTTTTGTATTTTAATTATAATTTAAAATTGTAATTGACCTCTTAAATGGGATTGTCCGTAAATAAATAAATCAATTATAAAATTATAAATAAATATAATATAATGATTTGAGAGCAAAGTGCTAAGAGGCATAATCAACGCTCCTTGGTCCATACAAAACGTCGACATTCGAGTTCTTGAAATAAAAAGTGTAGAAGCAGAAATCAAGGGGATATACAACTATCCAAGTACTTGACCATGGAAATCAAATCCGGAGGTTCGAGAAAAAGAAACGGCAAGGCAAGAAGTAGTGGTAGATTATTAGACTAGTTGTAGGAGTAAGTAAAAATTAAAAAAATCTAGTGTCTAGTTAATTGGAATTTTTAATAACTTAAGAAAATTACTTCGTGGTCTGTAGGTAAATAAAAAATAGCATGTACTTACAAAACTAATCCAGATATAAACAAAATTTTCTGCCACAGGTTCCATCTAGTAAAAAATCCCTTTTTCATTTCGGGTTCGTCGCTATGCCCCACGTAACTATATACGGAATCAGTTGAATTTGAACGCTAAAAATTCCCATTTAAAACTAACACGTTACGTACAGAATGTATATATAAAACTTACTAAACATCGTATCCTGCCCATTTTTTATTTTATCTCTCCCAATAAATAAACGAACGAGAAATAAAGAGATAATTATTTTATTAATTTTCTTTATAATAATCGATATATATATAAAGCGTTGAAAAATTATCTGTCGATGTAATATTGGGTTATCTCTCTTCACAAAGATTAACCGTTCACCGTTTTATATAATGTTAGGTATGTTTTGATTTCGTTCGTAGATAAATTCTTATCTTTTAGATGATTTTCAATTTAATTTTGATGACATATGGGAAAACGATTATTATGAATTACTTATAGTGGTTTTGCTACGAAATTATTTCTATATCTAAGAATATTTATACAGGGCGTTTCATTACGAAGTGTCCATACATTAAACGCAGACGTAACACAATTGTTTCCCAGCAAACAATGAATCTCTGGCCGCCTTCTGGCCCATTGCTGGCCATGCTGGCTATAAGCTGGCAACAGCAAAGCTACATCGGCAAAATGATGGCCCAGTGTATAGCAAACTGTAATCGGATACCTATAATCAAGCCAGCAATGGGCCGATGAAGGCCAAGAATGTGACGTCACGCGGCCATCTTTGTTTGCGCATGTCAACGATCAGTCTCCAACTCCAAACCCAAGCAAAGCATAAAGTGTCTTAAGGAAGATTTTAAAAGTGTTTATAGTATTTGATATTCGTAAGTAGATTTTACATATTACTATATTGACTATAATATATATTTCTTGTAATATTACATTCCTTACTTAGGTGCAGTTGCGTAGCCAAGGGAGGGGGGGGGCCCTGGGGGCCCGGGCGCCCTCCGAAACTTCTATAAGTTTATAAGAAAATGTGGTAACCATATAAGTTATAATTATTTAAGGGTTTTTGAGCAAGCGATTAAGTTATATTCAGATGATTTACAAACAATATACACGGTTATTCTACGCAGTGAATGGGATATTTGGACAGTGAAATGCCAAAAAGTATATTCCTGTCTTCCTCAAAGTGCAGTCGATAATTTAAATGTAGCAGATCCTTGTTTGTTTCCGAACATTTTTACGCTATTCCAAATTTTAGCCGTTTTACCCGTTACCACTGCCTCCGTAGAACGAACTGATCGAAGTTTCTCAACGATGAAAAGACTGAAATCATATTTTCGGAATAACACATCTACCAATTGATTAACAGGCCTAGCTTTGATGTCAGACAAACTCGCAGAATTGCCTTTGAATAATGCTCATTCAAAGGTCAATCTTATATTAATAATTATTTGTCTTTTAATATTATCTTAATAATTAACAAATTGTTGTTAAATAAAATAATGTATTTAAATAGCCTACATTGTATACAGGGTGAGTAAAACGTTTCCGAGTTTTTCATTTTTTTCACAAAAACTAAGCGAGATACGAATAAACTTGAAGAAGAAAAAAATTGGTGTATTTAACTGTTTAATCCAATAAAAGTAACGAACAGACAAAAAAACAGTGGCGTACAATGATTTGTCCCAATATCAATTAAATTACCTTGTGGAACGTCACTGGAATTAATAATTTAATTCTAATAATATTTAAATTATTGCCGCAAATAAGCGTGCCAAGTTTTATCAAAATCAACCAAATTGTTTTTTGAGCAATTCATAAAAAACTCTTTTGTTCTAAAATCAAAACAAGTTAGGACCCAGGATTATGGGAATAAAAAATCTTATTTTTTCCTGAAAAACAGATCCTGAACGTTTGACGGTTTAATCCTGGGTCACCTTGTATATTTACCCCATCCCTGCTGAAAAAAGTATTTATAGTAAGTATTATCAACGAGAAATGGTGGGCCCCTCCGAAAAAAATTCCTGGCTACGCCACTGCTTCGGTGCAAATTTAAATTTTGTCGAAATTAGTAAAGTTAGGTTAGAATCATATATTTATATGAACGAAGCAGTCCATGCTCAAAGTGAAGTTTAAGTGTAATGAACCAAAAATGAAACTCGTCTCCACAATATATATTTATAATTTTAGACCCCAAAGTAGGGTGTTGAAAACAAGTTTTAGCAAAAGACTCTAAAACTGTTTCAATACAAAATTCAATTCAATCAAGAATATGTTTTCGAACATAGAAGTGTTCATTATCAGTTCATTTTACAGGAACAATATTACAACTTTAAAATTAAATTTTTTGTAATATTGCTTCTGAAAGACGCTTATTGCTTAGGTAAAAAGTTTCTTAAGAAAAGAGTGAATTTTTTCATTTTTTTTTAATTTTTTAGGCATAAAGATAGAGAACCTTATATACTCTTTAGTTTGTTCTTGCCACTTTGTGAATAATGACAAAAGAAATGGCCCAACAATTTTTGATCATCATAAAACAAAGCGTTTTATATATGATCCAACGACCTGCCAAAACAAATAAAAAAAGGCAAAGTAAGAAGTCTGTACGTGTAATATTAACCTTTGTGATTTTTTTTCTTTTAAACCAAATAATTGTTTTTATGTTGTTTCCTTTATTTTATTTATTTATTAACATTTGTGATTTTTTTCTTTTAAACCAAAGAATTGTTTTTACATGTTGATTCCTTTCTTTTCAATTTATTAAGTATATATAAACTATATATTTTCATCTTTCTCCAGTTTTTTGTGATATTTTTCTATGAATTCAAGTTCATTTTGGTACGATTGCTTAAGGAAAATTTGAACTTTTTTTTTCACTAAGATTATATAAAATTTCATTCATTACTTTTCAAAGAAAAGGCAGTCAGTAAATATGTATAATTCACAGTGGGCCAACCCTCTAAGTAGGTAACTTCCATTGCAGTATTTCTACTGGGCCATCAATGATTTCCACCTTTTTCCTTCAGAGGCCCGTCATTCAAGACACCGTTGGTCAGCATTGGCCCTGCAAAGGCCCGTCAAAAGACACCGATAGCCAGCATAGGGCCTGCAAATGTCCGTCTTTCAAGACGAAATAATCAAGTGTATTCAAATCAGGTGATTTGGGAGGCCAGTTATGAGATCCACATCTACCTATTCACAAATTACCAAAGTTGTTATTTAACCTGGAAAAATTTGTTAATTTTTCCTAATCCGGACCTGGATACCTTAAAGGAAGTTCCTTTGTGAAATATGAAAAAAAGATACCACTCTGTATCTCAGTTAGGAAGGGGGTTACACCCAACAAATATATCGCTTTTTTGGAATTGTCTAATTGTGTTACGTCAGCATTTAATGTATTGGACACTTCGCAATGAAACACCCTGTATACACTTTATTTACAGAGAATTCCCTGCTGATATTAACGTCCACGTAAGTAAAAATCAAAATACTGTGAACGTATTTAGCGAAAGATTATTATTAGATTATCAGATGATCCATTGAAAGTCCAATAGATAAAATTCTAAAGAACGTTACTGTTATACTTGAACGATATGCTAGGGGAAATAAGGGCACACTGAAAATAAACAGACCCCACACACTGAAATGCGAGAGCCCAAATAAACAAAAAGCGAGTTACTTGAATTGTCAATCCTCTAAATTATATATGACGGCCATATTGTAATGCCAATCGTAATGGTTATGCAATAATTACAATATACAGAAAAAACAAACATACTTATATTTGCCTAAGGATGTGAAATAAAATCCCACATGTTCCCAAGAACAAGGACATTAAAAATGTCCTACCCTGCACCAGCGTCTGGACTTCAACAACTACTCCTTGGGCTATATGCCCCACCAGGTATTGAATTACGAAAGTCCAGACGTAGTTTGGTGCCCGACCAAGTCGGGGCTTTAAACCAAAAACTTCGATTTTGTTATTAAAGAAGCTTGCCATTCTTAGACCGGTTTCGGTATTATTGTACCTCATCAGTAAGAAGCAGGCTATCGCTAAAGGATGTCTGAAAATGAATTCGACTCGTTCTTGATAAAAGTGTTTGCGTTAGAGCACGTATATCACCTCGTTCGTGATATACTTTAGCGATAGGATGTCGAGCTGATGAGGTACAATACTACCGAAACCGGTCTAACAATGGGAAGCTCCTTTAATAACAAAATCGAAGTTTTTGGTTTAAAGCCCCGACTTGGTCGGGCACCAAACCACGTCTGGACTTTCGTAATTCAATACCTGGTGGGGCATATAGCCCAAGGAGTAGTTGTTGAAGTCCAGACGCTGGTGCAGTGTAGGAAATTTTTAATGTCCTTGTTCTTGGGAACAAGTGTGATTTTATTTCACATCCTTAGGCAGTTTTGTTACGCCCATGGTCCTTTTTTGGAATTTTTATGGTTCAAAAATTTCCACCTTCGTTATACTTATATTTAATTGAGTTGATACCGAGAGGACTGTTCACAAAATAATTAAATGAGTAACAGTATTTAGTTTGCGGGAAAGATAAGAATTTAAGAAAAAATTGAGCTCAAACATGACAAACCTAAGAAATTACATTAAAATTTTAAATATTAATGAGTTGTAAGGATATAATCAAATAATTTTTAAAATTGAAAATAATGTCAGCCATTTTGTTCATCCAGCACGCAATGAACAGTATTGCATTGGCTAAATTTACAGTGCATTTGTAATGTAAAAGTACAAGTAATAACTATTTTTATCAATAAATATGTCAAAAAAAACTAAACGCATATTTTTTATTAAAAGTTTTTAAATAATAGAGTTGTCAGTAATTTTTGCGCACTCCTTCCGCTAATACGCATTAAAACAATAGATGCCGAAAAAAAAACTTAGAAAAAGTCTTATCTTCTCTATTAGGACAAAAGGTGGAGTATTTCCTGACAAGTTTTTGCACTTAGAATGTTTAGATAATGACCGATTCATTCACATCTTATCTAAAAACTATTTAGATTCGAATTTGTGGAACAAGCCTAATATGACAAATACATTTACTCTATGGAATATCTGAAAACAAAAGAATTTTTTTGTTGTCATCTAGGCCTATGAAAACAGATTTACAGGACCGTACTAGGAACCCAGATTTACCTATACAACACCCATTTTATTTATTTTTGTAAAATTGTGTAATTTGAAGTAGAAGAGTAAAAAAAACTAAAATCAAATTTTTTTAAAGGATAAAAGTACATAGAATGCATTGTGAATGTGACGCGTTATTTATTTAAAGTTGGGAATACTATTTGTGAAATTAAATAGATACGTCAACAACACATCAGTCAAATCATTTTTAGTTAAATAATATCAAATTAAATTACAAAAAAAATTAAAAAATTACACAACACTTAAAAGACTAGAAAAAAAACACATAATCCATTTGTTACCAGGGAAGCTCATTCGCAATATAAATTTTCGGTAATTCTGTGGTGCAGTGTTTTTAACAATAAGTTAACTGGACCCCATATCCTCCCTCAAAGATTAACTGGAGGGGTTTACTTAGATCTTCTTCAAAATATTTTACCAATTTTGTCAGAGGATAAAGGGTTTATATTCGTTTCGTCCAATAACCAAAATTTACCTCCGTTGACCCTTTCAATTCTCGATTCGTCGATTCGTCCAATAAAAACGGTATCTTATATACTTATTTATATACCTAGGATTTTTTCCTATTTTATATGCTCTCTTGCCAGACAAAACGGAAGAGACTTATATAAAATTGTTTAGCCTTTTATTATTATTAAATTTAATGATTATTTTGTGGACGAGTGGATGGAATCTCCGCCGCCACCGTACCACTAATAGCATTGAAGGTTGGCATGCAAGACTAAACAGAAAAATTGGAAAATGTTATCCAAATATATATGAATTAAAGAAGAATTAATGTTGAATACTTCGAAAAGACAAACAAAATATATATGTCTAGATGACCGAATTATGAAAACTTTAGAAAAATTTCTAGAACAAGAAATGATCCTTCAGGAAACAATAATACGGTTAGCTTACATTGTACAATATGGTTAAAACCAAAAAACAACAATAAATGACGAAGCTACATGGCGAAAATTTGTAAATATGTCCTAAGCCTGGAAAAAGTGTAAAGGGAAGAATTTTTCTTTAAAAAATTGAGCTACCTATGTACTCACGTTAAATAGTATTCATTCAAATCCCCATAAATTATGTACCATTTTAAATTACTGGACGAATCGAGACTTGAAAAGGTCAACGCATGTAAATTTTGGTTATTGGACGAAACGAGAATGGACGAGACGAAAAATCACCGGATAAAGGTATAGACAGCTGGAATTTATTTCCAACACGATGGCGCTTCTCATCATTTCAGGCTAATAATTTTTTTTTATAGGTGGATAGGTAGAGGTGGTCTTATACTTGCTTTGCTTGCTTGCTTAATTTTAACGCCTCCTTTCTGCAACTAAGGCTAATTTGGACGGGACCTACAGCTTATCGTGGGCTCCGAACCACGGTCCTCAATCACCTTACACCCAGGACTATGCCTTTGTCATGCATGTGATCTACCGACTAATAAGTGTGTAAATGTGCCACCAACCCCTATCAGTTCCACGAGATATCCGATCTCATCCGGCCTGTTTACCGGCGTGCATGAAACTGCGTATGACACAAATACCTTTTTGCACTTGCCTGACTTTTAATTCCACTTGAGTTTCGCAGGGATCGAACCTACGACCGAACACTGGCCTAGTACAAAGACCGAGGCCTTAACCAACTAAGCCAAGGTATCCGGTAGGTGGTCCTATACATTGGCCTTCAAGATCACCGGACTTTAATTCCGTTGATTACCATATTTGGGGACATTTAAAGTCCAAACCTTATTCAGCTCAAATAAATACCAGGGAAGAACTAATTGGAAGAATAGTAAACGCCTCCCAAGAGGTTAAAAATAACGAAAACATCATTCGAAAAACTGTAAAACGAATTATTAAGCGGGCAACAACATGTATTCAACAGCATGGGGGCCATTTCGAACAATTATTATAATTTTTTTAAACTTCAGTTTTTCTTCCTAGTCTTTTAAGTGTTGTGTAATTTTTTAATTTTATTTATAATTTAATTAGATATTATTTAACTAAAAATGTGCTTTTATGTAGGTACTTTTATCTGGTATAAAAATTTGATTTTAGTTTTTTTTACTTTTCTACTCCAAACTACACAATTTTTCAAAAATAAGGTAAAAAAAAATAAAATGGGTGTTGTATAGGTAAATCTAATGTGACATTTAGTTCCGTACGGTCCTGTAAATCTGTTTTCATAAGTCTAGAAGACTAAAAATTTTTCGACTAACATCCTTTTCAACCAAATAGTTAATTAGGCCAAACAATATTGATTAAAACTTAAAGTTAAATTAAATTTTTAGTCCTTTTTTTAGATATGGTAAATTTTTTTGAAAATTGAGCATACAGGTGTCGTTCCGGAATTTGTCAACTTTTAGTCAATCCGGGCCTGGATTTTCAATATTAATAATATCTCAATTAATTTGTTAAGATGTACAGAGTGTATGTGTACCAAATATTATAAAATTATACAGAGTGGTTAAAAGTACAGGAGGCAATGAAGAAGTGGCCAAAATGTACAAAACACTCTGTATCTCAGCTAAGGGATTGTAGACCCATAAAATATGGGTTATTTGGAATCACCTCAGTGACTCCTATCAACTTTTCAAATATTTCCCTCTCCCAATGAAACACCCTGTATAAAGGCTTAATTGTTTCGGCCTTTACTTGATGAAAATCCATAATTATTTTAGGAAATAAGACCCAACTTTGGTCGATTTTCACAAACACTTTTTATGTAAATAAATTTAAATATTTAAACATGACATATGGGTCTTATTTCCTAAAAAAAATATATAAAGGCCATTGTTTCTTATATTTTATATTTAGTCGTGAAATATCAAATACTTGCAATGTTGGGCTATGTGCTGCACCTTGCTTCGAAATATATTACACAAAAGAAAATTTTGAATATATTTTTTAAATAAATACTACTATTATTATTATTTCTGTTGGAAACGTATAAATAAATATTTTTACTGATAAAGATATGTTTTTTTTTCGAAACAGCAATTCGAAAGAAAGATAAGAAAAGTCGATGTACGTGCAATATTGCAATATTCTGCAATGAGGATCAAAATACAAAATTAAAATAAAAATTTTGATTAATTTTTTTTACCAAAACAAGGTTCTAAAATATTAAATCCTGGTTGAGTGCTAACAAAAAAAAATTAAGCTTGCGAGGGAGCAAATAGCTGTAACACAAATTAAAATTTCTTAAAGTAATTTTTTGATGAATTTCGTAAAAATTTGAAGTTGTTTTCAGAACGAAAGATTATTGATGTGATAATCTTATAAAAATAATCGATAATTCTTAAAAATAATTAATTGATTTATGAATTCGAAACATTTTTACGTTATCAGAATAGATTTTGATAGAATAAGCTACATTTTAGTCGAACTTATTAATATCAATTAATTTATAATCCGACAAACGGCCATATTTTTGTCAGTGCTATAAAAAGCAATGTTAAATTTATATTATGCGCAGTTTAAAGTTTTTATATGGATTTCGAGTTTGATAACATAAAAATAAAACTTACTGTTTTCTGTTGCGTGAATTGAGCAATCTTTTAATACGACGAAAACCAATAATAGGCCTAATAATTTTACACAAATATTTGCCAAAAGATCCAATACCAGTACACAGACTAAAAATAAATCAACTTGTAGGTACTTCATTTTAAATCATAATATAAATATTAAGCGTACAACAATTATCCAAAAAGAGATTGTGTTACAGGGATACTGAAAATAAATTACCCTGAAGTTGGTGGCACTTTTATTTTATCTCTCTATTTTTTTATCAAGTATATCGACCGTCTGGTCTCACAAATAAATTCCTTTACTCGAATTTCTGTAAATCACATGTGGTTATCTCGCGTGACTAAGCGTGTTATATTTTCAAAAATACCCTCCTCTTCATTTCCCTACGAAAGCCCTAATATAATGAGGATTAGTAATGAAATTTTTCTATTGGCCCATATGAAACTGTATGACCAGTAGAGTACATTTCCAAAATTTTTCCTCTTCATTATTAAAGGGGGCCTGGGAAATTAAATTTAAATTTATGAATCGTGACGTATTGTGAACCGTGACGTGGGCCAATGAAATAATTCCAGTTGCCACATTTCTATAGTTTTTTCCCGTTGGCATAATCTTTTTCTAATTAATAGAAAGAGCGAAATGGATACTTCAAGAGTAGTCGTAGCTAACACTGGACTTCTTTTAACAGGAACATACGACTGTTAATCATGTTTGTGGATTCCCGAAAAAAGTAGCGTTACATGATGTTAAACTCTGAATTTATATTTGAAGGCAAAAAACCAAAGAAAGTTTAAAAAATATTACTAAAAATGTTCTTATTAATTTAATAGGTATCAGAGATAAAAAATAATGTCCATTGTACCCTATTAATGTCTGCAATTATAAGTATTATAATTAAAGGATTAAAAAAATTAAAAACTGTTAAGTACGTTTCAAGTCGAGACTTTTGAAACAAAAGCTAAACCTTCAAAGTAAAATTATAAAATTATTTATTAATATCTTTCTCGTAACCTTTTTGTAGAAAGTACAACAAGAAACAACCAGACACTGACCTGAATCAGCTGACGACCATGACATTTGGATATAAATATAACCTCATTTATTTCTAATGTTATTCCTATGACAGACTTACGTCGAACTGGTGACTGGTGTAAGGATATGCTAAGAGAATTTAACTCAGAAATGACAACATCGACGAAATTAATCGCATCAGATTGACACGCCATTGGTTAGATTTGCCCGGGAGATTTAATACTAATTATTCTTTAAATTGCAATTTCTCTGGAAACGAGTAATTATATCTTGAGATATTTTTACCTAGAAACACTAAATCCCCTTCTTTATCGTTTCTGCATAAATTCACTTAGAATTTCCGACCTAGTGGTAAGCCTCGTTATCTAAGCTAAGCCAGAGTCACTTTCCACTACCTGATATATATTGTAATGATATAAATGTTGTCAATTGTTATTTAGGAATTTAGTTATTTTCAAATTATGTGTAGGGGTATTTAAAATTTGACAGGGTTGCTATGGGATGTTGATTATTTTTGTTGGGAATAGGAGAGGTTTGAAAGATGTCAAAGTTGACAAATGCAAAATAAATTTTAAAAAAAGTAAAATCGTATAATTTACTGAATTCATCTCAATTTGGCTTACCAACGTGGGGCTCGAAAATAAAGAGTCAATTAAAATAAACTAAAATGAATCTCAGAAGTGGAAACATAAAAACATGGTTAGAAGAGAAAGCACAAGGAGACAAAGAAATAGAAACGAATATCAGTGAAGAGAAACCAATAGAAGCACAGGAAGAAATAGAAATTATAGACGAGATAATAACAAAAGATCAAGAAGAAGACAGAATGATGCAGATGTTAGCCTTTCTGAAAGTAAGAAACATCCTGAGCGGACAGGCACAACTATGGTTCTCGGGTGTAGAAGAAAATCTAATTGAAGAGCAAAGAAAAAGATGTAAAATGAAAGAAAAAGAATTAAGTTAGTTATAAATAAACTGTAGTCTGTAGTTAAATTAATAAAATTCGTTGAATTTTTATTGTAATAAGAAAAATTAAACGAATTTTGGGGGATATTTGTAATGATGTAAATGTTGTCAATTGTTATTTAGGAATTTAGTTATTTTAAAATTATGTGTAGGGGCATTTAAAATTTGACAGGGTTGCTATGGGATGTTGATTATTTTTGTTGGGAATAGGAGAGGTTTGAAACATGTTGACAAATGGAAAATAAATTTTAAAAAAGTAAAATCGTATAATTTACTGAATTCATCTCAATATTTATAAACTTTGTTTTACTTTAGTTCATGTAAAATATTTATGTTGTTATTATTTATATTATATTATTATATATTGTACTGTATTGTAAGGTAATCTGAGGTTATTTAATTGTAAATGTATATAGAATTAGTTATAATAGTGTTTAATGGTGCGATTCCCCACTCGACCATTCACTGTTGGGTTCTCATTAACAGTGCTGTTCCTAAAGTGGCGCTGGGAAACAGTAACAAAGCCTACACAGAACACGAGGCTAATGACCAGAGTAGTCGATGCCGTTGACACTAAAGTAAAAAAAAAAAAAAACAAAAAAAAAATAGTGTTTAATAAAATAAAGATAAAAGAAGAAGAATGAGATTATAACCTAAAAAATTAGAAAAGTCAATTTTGAAAGATATAAAAAAAATATAGAAATCGAGGAGTAGGGAAAAAAAAGGAGGGTTAAAAAAAGTTGTCAAGGAGAAATGTCAGAAATTTTTGGCAGTAAAAAATATTTTGGAAATATCGATAAAAAGCATTTAATTAATAGCAAACACTAAATAAATTAAAGAAGTTAGAACGTTGTGGTGTAGGAGATATAAAGTAAAAAGTTAGAAGAAATCGAGGGAGTTGTATCAAATCAGAATTTCATTCAGAAGGTTACAGTTACGAGGGGAGATTAAAAAAGAAAAGGTATAAGAAGTTAGAAATTAAAAATAATCGAAGAAGACATCTGAGTTCTATCAAACTCTGATATTTAAAGGCAGAAAGTAAAGGTTAAGGGGCTGAAGAATAGTAAGAAAGATATAAATTGTAATATTTGTGTAAATTGTTTATATTAGTAATTCATTTTTTTTTGGTTATATAATAAGGGTACAACAAATAACCTCAGATTTAATCTACATTAATGTTTGAAAATAAATAAATAAATAAAATAGAATCATTTTAAATTTTAAATTTTGTTTGTTTTTGAAAATATAAATTATAAATTTAATTTTTGTTTAATTTCTATTTAAATAATTTCTTTAATAATTTAAAAAAAAAATTATTAAAAATAAATGTAATTAAAAAGAATTATTAATAGGTATCCAAGCCATAAGAGTCGTTTTTTAAAATTTTAATTTCTGCATGTTCATAAAACAGGACAATATATATATTATATTTAAATTATATTTATATTTATATATACACTAAATAAAATCAAATCAAACAAATTAAAATAAAATAATTACATTTCTAATAAAGATAAAAACATTACGCACTCCCATGGTCATTTGAAAATCAAACAAACAATTCACAGTGACCCTGAGATCAAGATTATGGTTCGGTATTATTCCGAATTATTCAACACAAAGAGCTGTAATTTGAACGGAGCGCGAGGTCTGAACCAATAAAGACTTGCTTGCTGCTTGCTTGCTTAACTTTAACGTCTCCTTTCTGCAACTATGGCTAATCTGGACGGGACCTACAGCTTATCTTGGGCTCCGAACGACGGTCCTCAATCACCTTAAACCCAGGACTATGCCTTTGTCATGCAGGTGATCTACCGCAGGGATCGAACCTACGACCCGAACAGTGGCCTAGTATAAAGACCAAGGCCCTAACCAACTAGGCCACAGCGTCCGGTAACCAATAAATACCGATAATTTGAATAGACCGCGAAATCGGAACAAATCAAAATGAATTTTTAGCAAATGTTTTCCGTCATCTCCAAAGCGAGTAAGGCGTAAAACGAAGCATGGTTATTTGATGCCATTGCTATCATTTTTCAGTCGTTTAAGCTCATCGGGCTTTTCATAAATACATTCTAGAATCAGTGTTTAATTTCCAAATTGGCAACCGCGCCAACCGCGTCACTAACAATGAACAAGTACTGGTAGCGTACTAGTAGCTCGCCAAATGTATTTAAGTAAGATAATAAAATAAAGTTAGAAATCTTTCACTCAATACGAGTAGGAGTGAGACGAAATCGTCAATTTTGAGACGGAAGAACTTTTTTAAGCATAGCGGACTTTCGAATCGGAACACCTGCGTCGCATATTCTCACGTAAGCACACATTCCATCACATATCCGCATTCCTAAGTGTAACCAATTCTGGGCGAGACTAATTTTTATTTAGTGTCTTGTCAGCTGCGAAACCAAGCTGACCGCTCCGTTGTCCAATACAACGTAAAAATATGTCGTTTCACAAATCATTTCATAGTATCAGTCTTTTGTCCATTGAACAAGCTCGACAGGCATTCCTGAGGTTTCGAAGAGTGCTTACCTATTCCGAGTTTGAACTTAACCTGAGATTCATTAAATGCTACGTTTGGTTGGTGCTTCTCTACGGAATGGAGGGTTGGACGTTGAAGGCGACTGCAATGAACAAATTAGAGGCTTTCGAGATGTGGCTGCATCGCAGAATCCTCAAGATACCTTGGACGGGTAGATTAACAAACGAAGAAGTTCCAAGACGTGTCAACAGACAACGTGAACTGTTTGAATTGATTAAGAAAAGAACCGCATATCTGGGACATATAATGCGAAACACGAAATATCAATTCTTGCATCTATTGATCGAAGGCAAGATCGAAGGCCGGAGAGGGATAGGAAGGAAAAAAATGTCCTGGCTGCGAAATATCAGATAGTGGACAGGGCTACGAGATATACAATCGTTGTTATACTCCGTAAGGAATAAAGAAGCAATGGAAAATATCTCAAACATCCATTAGTGCATACGCATTGGAAGAAGAAGAAGTGCAACGCAAAACCTGCATTGGCCGACCTCGTAAACAGCTGCAAAAAGTAATATTCTTAATGAATACTAAATAATCAGTAAATAACAAATTCGTTCCAGATGAGTTCCATTTTTTAAGCAATTGCTTGCTAATAACTAAACAAGAAGTGTAACTTTATGAATATATGAAATTTTGTTAAGTGTTGCATTTTATTCCACCTCTTCAAAGTCTACAAGAACGAACAGGAAGCAGCAAATGTAGGTAACCTAATTATACAGTCCACTTTTGTCTTGGCTAGTCATTAGCCAACTATTAAGGCGATTAGGGCCTGAACAGCAAAATTCCGGTCTAATACAATACAACGTTTATAGCGTTTAAAAAAAAACTAAATTTGATAAGAGGTATACTTACATATTCATGAGGAAGTTATAATAATTATTTGTCACCTCAATATATTGCAAATTTGTTATATCATCGAATATGGTAACCATTATTGTATTTCTTACTGAAAAGATAATAGTATTTCAGTATAATAATACACAGAAAAAAAATATGTCAATTTTATTTTATAACTTTTGTTGCTGAAACCTTAAATTACTCTGATATTTCCGCAATCACATTTTAAACTATTGTATGACCTATTACCTCTTTTTTTATGCCATTTATCCTTTAAGTATTCCTGAAGAATATATTTAAGGATATAAATAAAAATATTTTTTCCAAATTTTCTGTTTGATTTACAGTATATAAATAAAGATGAAACAATGAATGATTTTGCGCTTTATTTTGACCAATAAAGCCAAAAGGTCGTTAAATTTTACTTCTTGTTGTTATTTTAAACAAAATATAAGTTCGGAGCATTAAAAAAACGTATACTGAAATAAATAAATCATTTGATCATTATAAATACTTCTCCTCCTCTACCTATCGAATTTAATTATCCAAAGCACTCTAAATTATTATTACATGCAAATCAAGTAGTCATGTACATATGTAGAGTTACTTTTCGTAGGGCCCTTGTATTTTAAAAATATAGGATTGGCTAAAGATTTTTCATATATTATGGCTTAACGTTATAAGTTGAAAACATATAGTTCTTTATGGTTTCTATTGAAAGAATGAAGTGAATAACTTTCGATCTGGAAAGCCGAAACGTCAATAAAAAAACTTTTTTAACAACTAAGTGGTTTTAATCCAGTGGAAAGAGAGAGAAATTAAAATACAAACCACTATGAGCTTCCGAAATGAATAACTTTGTAATAGAATATTTTAAGTATTTTTCTGATGACGTCGATATACTAAAATACTGTATTTGTTTAATAATAGTATTGCTTTTCCAAATTGTCAACACTACTCAGACAAATCTCGAAATTAAAGTAGAAAAAATCTCAATTCTGATAGGTGATGTAAACGAAACGACGAAATATGATTTTTTGAGTACGTTTGTGATGACCCCGGTAAAATAAATACTGATTTGGATCATAATAGTGTTGCGTTTCCAAAGGCACATTTTAGGCAAATTACGAGATCAAACCAAAAATAGTCTCAATTTGTGGTAAATAACCTTTATTTTCTGTTTTTGTAACTACTTTTAAAATCACCCTGTTTCTCCGAAACTAATCATACGATTTGACCATGGTCCATTTAAAGTGTTACCGATATGTCATGATCTACAACATACTAGAGTTTCATTAAATTCCGCAATCAACCGTGCAGGGTCCTTTAAAAGTATTAGTTCAGTAAATTAACGCCAGAAAAACCCCAAACCTGGGCATCAAGTCTATCCGTCAAAATTTTTCTTTTAATTTTCAGGTATTCATAGGTACATTTACCTCCGAAAATCTCAGCTACGCGGAATTTGTGGAAGGGTGGGAAAATGGCTCTTCTAGAGTTCCCGAAAATCCGTTTTTCGATTATATCTGCCGAAATATGCCCTTAGAGCATTTTTTATACAAAAAATGAAGAGCAGTTCATTACCTATATATTATAGCTACAGGTTCCTTCTTTCTTCTGAACTTTGAATCATGAAAAAATATTAATTTTTACGTGATTTGTTGAAAAATTTGTAATCCGCTTGGGAGTGTCATTCCTTTAGAGCATGCTCTCTAAATGCAGGGCAGGAGCTAAAAATGGGGTTGCATTTTGGAGCTGGTTTTGTCGAAAAGTATCATATTTATGATAAAAATGATGAGGATCATTTTTGTAGGTAATGAACTGGTCTTCATTTTCGTCCAAACAAAAATTCTCTAAGTGTCATATTTTCGGAAATATCGGCCATTTTCCCGCCCTTCCACAAATTTCAGAGAGCTGAGATTTTCGGGGGTGAAGGTACCCATGAATAACTGCATACCTGAATACCTGCGTAGTTGCTACAGTTTTCGGTCGATATGTGTGTAGGAAATCTAGACTCTTCCGATATGTAGTTATCTACTAAGGAGTCTGCAAATTCTATGACTCTTAACGCTACGTTCCACTAAGCACTCACAACGATCACGCTCATGACCGCATTTTTCCACTTCCACTTGCTTGCGAGCGGTACAATCAGAAACTTAAGTGGAATGGATCTTTAACCCACCTAAGCAGATGGGTCGTTGTGAGCGAAAATAATGACGTCATCAGTGACGTTTTCGCCGCGACCACAACGACCTTGATCGTCATGTGGAACGGCTGAAGGAGTATTTTGAGCGTTGTGAACGCTTTGTGGAACGTAGCGTAAGTCGCTTGTAGTTTATCTTTCAAAGAATCGATTCATGATTAATTAGTAATAATGATTTTATTTCAAAAGAAATTTTTAATCTCTAATCTCTACCTCTCCTAATTATCCAAACTGGGGCGCTACTCGACCATCTTAAAATTTAGACTTGAATTAAATATTTTGGTAGCTGGTTCTCCTACATTTTTTATATTTATTTTTTAACGGTTATAAGCCTACAAAACATTAAAATTGGATTACGATCGAAATTTCAGGCGGTTGGTTAGTCTCAAATATATTTTAATAGCTCACCTTATAAATTTTTTATACTTTTTTTTCCAGTACCGACACAATGATTTTATTCATGCAGATATTATGAAACAATGTTATAGATAAATAAATTCGTATTTTTCATAGTCAAATTTTAATATTTACTGTAAGTAAATAACTGATATAGTGATATAAACCATCAAGTTTATTTGAACTAAAAATATTCGAGTTACGAGTGGGATTTATAAAAAATACGGGTAATGTGGTAAATATTTTCTTAGCAAATCAACAATCATTAAATTGTCGTTTCTGCTGACGGGTTAGTCCTGATTTATGAATCAGACAAAGAACCTTCAACAAAGCAATTGAAATGTTTCAAAATTTCTGCGAAAATTGTTACATTCTTGAAAAGAAGACAAAAACAGTTGTTTCAAAATACTTTTCTCGGATATTAAAAATAATACTGCGGAACAAGATCATATTCATTTGAATAAAAAAAAAGGAAAACTAAAATCCGGCTACGAAATAGTAGATCGCAACCTTCACACGCGTGTCTTTTATTATTATACTTCCAGACATTTACATTTGTCAAAAAAAAGTCTTTCATTCTCCACTTTCTTCCTCTCTTCAGCCGCAGTGTACGGATCTGGGGCGGAAGGAATGGTGGTAGGTGGATGTTACTGACCCAGTATTTTCCTATCTGCATATGAAAAATCCCTGAAAAAACTCGTAGCAGGTCAGACAACTCACGAACTCCCGAATGCGAGACAGATGCGTTGACACAGAGTCACCGCGTTCGGTAAATTATGCAGCGTTTTAGATTGCAAAAATCTCGACGTTTCGGCCTCAGGCGGGGTAGATTAGATTATATTAGTATGGGGCTTATGTGCTTATAGTAGCCTCTACACTGCGACCTTTGCAGATCTATTGTGTGTGCCCTCATGTTATGTTAGAGTACCCTGTCTAGACCCGTCCTTATTATTAGACTCCATAGGCCAGACCTTAGGTCTTCCATATATTGGGAGGGTTGTGGTTTTTCCTCCCCTGTCGTCGAAAACCTTAGCCTTGCCAGACCTTCGCAGTAACACAGAATGTGTACTGAGAACCTATATATGTTATATCTGCCAGTCCGATGATATTCATGTATTTGTGGAGTTTACAGGGCCCTATCAGGAGACCAACCAAGATTCTGGTTGATCGCCTATTCTGGTTTAGTAGGTACTCCGTAAATTTTGGCGATGATTCTTTAATGAACTATTTGGCATTCCTGGTGCCTTGTACAACCATTCTCGAGACTGCTTTGTCATCCAGGTACTGTTATATGTTTTCCTCAGCGTTTTCGCTATACCACAGAAAGGTTCTGGGCCAATCGGGGAACATCTTGCCCCTTTTCGGGCTAGTGAGTCAGCCTCTTCATTGCCCTTGTAACCCCTCTGGCCAGGAACCCAGGCTAAAGACAGTCTGTTTTGACTGCCCAACTCTTGTAGGTTTTTAGGCAATCCCATACAAGTTTGGAATTAACTTGCATGGAGCTGATTGCTTTTATAGCCGCTTGGCTGTCAGAGTATATGGCAATGGTCTTTTCTTTAAACTCTTGCATTGCTAACTCTTCTGCACAGTGACGTATTGCTGCAACTTCTGCCTGGAATATCGTCACTTGTTTTCCTAAGCTCAGGGAGACTCTTGTCTTTGACTTGGCTATGTAAATTCCTGCTGCTACACCTTCTTCGGTATTTGAGCCGTCTGTGTAACAGGCAATTTCGGCATTTATTGGAGGTCCTTTACTCCATGCCTCTCTGCCTGTAATGATTGTTTTGAAGTTTTTTCCGAAGCTATACTTAGGAAGCATCTCGTCCGATGGCATTCCCATTATGGGGTCGATTTACAACTCTTTGTATAGCTCGTTGTACATCTTACTATGCAGTCTACTTATGGGCGCTTGCCCTCTGGTCACCCTACTTGTGACTGACCTGGCTTCGCCATGTATGTGGACATGTAGTGATGATAGGTTCAGCAAGACTTCTAAGACGGCTGTTGGGGTTGTCCTCATAGCTCCCGTGGCAGCCAAGCAAGCTTGCCTTTGGATATCACTTAACCTACGGATCGCCCCAGCCTGCTGAGTCTTTAGAGCCACCATACCACCGAACCATATGCTATCATGTGTATATAGCCATATGACCATTTTTGGTTGTAGCCCCCAATTTTTCCCGCACATTCTTCTGCATAGGTTGAGGGCTATTGTGCTTTTTTAGATTATTTTCTGTAGGTGTTGATTCCACGTCAACTTGTGGTCAAAGATGACTCCCAAGTATTTTGCCTCTTGTGCAATTGGAATTTCTACCCCGTTCAGAACTGGCGAATTCAGTCCTCTCAGTACTTTCTTTTTGTGAAAATCACAATTGTGGTTTTGAGAGCGTTTACAGTTAGTTCCTCCCCGTGGCACCACTTATTTATTATGTTTAGAGCAGTTTGTGTATGCTCCGAGACCGTCCCTGCGAACTTGCCTTTTGCAATAATCGCAAGATCATCGGCGTACCCTAAGCAATGCATCCCTTTGGATGTTAGCCTTTTTAAAAGTTCGTCAACTAGGATAGCCCACAGAAGAAGTGATAACAGCCCACCTTGCGGGCATCCCCTACCTGCTCTAGCTGTGACTGTGGTTTCGCCTATGGATGATATAATTTCCCTTTTTTCCAAACAGACGTTTACCCATTGACACAGAAGGGATGGGAGCCCTTTCCTTTCTAGAACTTTGGTAATTGACTTTGTAGATGCATTGTTGAAACCACCCTCAATGTCGACAAATGTCGTCATGGCTATATCTTTATCCTCTAATGATTTTGTTAATAGCCTGTTGGGATCATCCAGTGCCAAGTCTGTTGACTTGCCTGGCTGATACGCATATTGGCGCTCATTTAGGGGGTTTGTTGATAAAACCTCATCCCTAATGTATCGGTCTATTAGTCTTTCCAGTGTTTTAAGCAGGAAGGACATTAGACTGATTGGACGGTCCCGTCATTTAGTCTCCCCACCTTGGGTATATAAATCACCGTAGGTATGTATCGCATAGCTATGCAAGCCTTGATTATTCTACATAGGTATGGAATTACAGGAGGGATGAGAAATTATTGGGTTACGTGTCCTCAATTTGCCTACTCCACATACCGAATCGTTTTCATTAGTTGTTGCCTACTCCTAAGATTCAACTGACGTGTCAGTTGTCTCGTATTTTACAGCTTTTTATTGGCAATCAATGTGGCTGCTCACTTAGAATACTTACAAATGGGCGAGAATATTAATTTCGGGAAAAAAATACCACAGCTCGAATTACTACGAGTCAAGTGGAAAAATATTTTTTTTGATTTTTTAGTCGTAGTTCGTTTTTAAAAAAATCCCGAAAAAATATTCTCGTTCAAACGACGAAAAAAGACCGGAAATTTACGTCACAAGTGCTTTGGCGGCTTTGGCCAAACACATAGCGCTCGTAGGCTGCCGAGGCCAAGCGAAGCTAGGAAAACATCGTTGCCGTCTCTATCTATCGATCGGTAGACGACACACAATTCATAGCCCTTGTGACGTAGCATGATTTTCAAATGGTGTTTTTCAAAATATTACAGAATAATTTGTAATAAAAATTATGCAAACATGTCATTTAGTGGTTATATTTTACTTATTTGTACATTTAAACTGGATTTACTCATTTGTGATCTCCCCTATTGACCTCCAACGTGTCAATGTACTGTAACATTACAATAAAAATTACAAAAATACGTAACTATTAATTTTTATTTGAGTTTTAAAACACTTTTCTTACCATTGAAAATGCTTTATAGTCAAGATTTTATTGTTCTATAGACTAGCAGTTCTTTTTTTATTTCCATTCCAATTTTCAATCAAGTTATAACTTAATTAATAACACTTTAAAGTTGATAGCACTTATATTCAAGCTAGACAAAATTTCATCTTTAAATGAACGAAAAAAAATTCTACCTGGCAACTCCGCATATTTTTGACGTGTGACGTCACTGCCTTGCTATCGTAAAAATACTATAGTAATGAATATTCGAAGCATTTTCAACCAATTAGCGATAGGTATTAATCATAATATTTGTAAAGTTAGCCATGAATATATGTAGTAAAACAAAAGGTGGGTGGAAATAAGCCTATGTCGTAATTGGTATTTAAATTTAAAAATACTGATGAAATAAATAAAAAAAAGTCAGTAAAATTTTTCGAATAAATAAATACTATTTCACTCCCTCTCCCATTACTTCTATATATATGTTTTCTTGCGATTTCTGTTTTTTTTGCAAAAAATTAGATAAATTATTGCAAATTCCGCAAAGTATTTTCGTTGAAAAAAGTTATTTTGTCATCGATTTTAGGATTTGATTTAATTTTCCAGTCATATACACATTTTTTTGCATTTTCCAAATTTTTCTTCCTTTTCCCACCATTTCTTTTCGTAAATTTCGATGTCAATCGATTTTTTCTCTAAAAATACCTGTTTATTTGGGCTTTTAATTTGGTACGATTTTCCAAACGTTTTTTCCCAGAAATATCAAATTTATACACCACAAAAAAATTAAATAAAATTTTCTTTCACCGTTTTCTGAAATTTTAACTGTGTATACAGAGTGTTAAAGATTATATGGAGCAAAAGTGATATCTAGGCTCATCCTAAACTGCTAGGACTGAAAATGAATTTTGGTAAATACCTACACTCTATAATAGAAAAAATAAGTGTGGACACATATAAGGTGTTATATTTTAGTAAAATTTAAAAAACTTTATTAACATTATTTTTAAGAATTAGGTGTTATTAAATATTCTGAAAATTAATACATATCGTTTTAGTCATTTCAATTTAAAATAAAAATACATTATGTTTAAAAATAATCTGTACAACTATTTAATATATACGTAAGTAAATTAAAACAAAAAAAATTAGGATAAATACGAAATACAATAAAATTTGATGTAAATACTGTATAAACACAAAATTTTAAATAAATAATATTTTTCAAGTTGTCAAAGACCAAATTTTATCAATTCGCAGCACTATTTGATCGAAAATTAAAATTACAAATAAAATCCAAATTTAAATTTGAAAATTGGACCCTATCAATTTTGACTCGTAAAATCCAAATATGCAAGAAATATATAGGGTGTACCATTTAACAATCAAGATTTGGGGTAATTTCCGGTCAAACCAAAGTTTTGAATTTTCATGACATAATTTAAAATTTACTTTAATCCCAAATTGAAAAAAAAACGAATGCCCGGTAAGCAAGTTAACTGAAAAAAAAAATTCTTTACTTTTGGGACATAAATGCGGGGCTTTGAGTACGACCAGAAGCTTAAATTCTTAAAAAAATCAACAAATATAATATTTGGGTGTCTCGGCAAATATTTGTCATGTTTACTAAATTAACTTGTTGATGAAAGAGCTAAATCTTGCATCTAGGCGCTTGGTACTCCTACTCCATCACACTGAGTAATGACAATGAAAGTCATAAAAAATTAAATTAATATTTTCTAATAATAAATTAACTTTTCTTTATTTTCGGTCTTCCCTTACCTAAGAAAATTGTTACAAATATAAAACTGAATAATCTAATTAATACTTTTACCGATAAATATAATAATAATAGGATTCCCACACAAATAAACAATAAGAAACCAACAACGTCTAGCATGTAATATTTCCAAGCTGGCATGCCGATTGCTGGGCTCCGAAGGTGTTTCGCTCCTTTATGCCTGATGACGTATTCTGTCCAATATACTGCTCGTTGCAGACTAGGAATTTCTTCATCTCTGAATAGTTCCCCCATCATTTCGGCTGTATCTCGATAACTAAAATGTTTTATTATTATTATTTATTTTTATTATAACAAAATTGTTTTATAGCCCAGTTGTCAGAGAGTTTGACCTCGCACAAAATGTGATATCGATCAAACTTGGCATTTAAGTACTTGAAAGGGTGTAGAAGACGATAAAAAAATCTTTGCTGCTCTAAAGTGTATGGTAACTTCACAATTTCGAAAATAAAATTGAAAATTTGGTATTTCCAATATATGTCGAAAAAAAAAATAAAAACTTCGAAAAACTAATAGTAGCACATGAAAGAGCGGAAAATTTTACTGAAAATTATACAGCGTGTTTCGTAGTTAAACCGACATACGTTAACTGTAAATAGAGGGCACTTAGGTGATTCCAAATAACCTTGGTTAATGGGCCTTTAATAACCGAGATACGGGGTGTTTCATCCATTTCGGCCAATATTTTGATAAGCCTTCACTTTAGAACCACCCTGTAGATTTCTCTCATACTTGGTACAGGTATAGTGTGTTAATAGCCCAATGCTATAGTGTACGAACTACAATTAAAATTCAGATCCGGATTAAGAAAAATTTGCAAAATTTGAAAATCCCCAAAACAACACCATGTATATCAGATTTTTTAAAATTGTGATGGATATTTGAAAAGAAGGGAAACAAATGAGTTAAAGTGAAAATTTTTTTTAAGTGCACATCCCATTCTACTACTGGAGTTTTAACGTCAAATTACATCAAATACATTTTTTTCATTTTCACAAGCAGTAACTTTCGAAATACCTGGTAGATTTCTTTCATATTTGGCACAGGTATCATTTTTTAATAGCCCAATCGTATAATGAAAGGACTATACTACAGTTAAAATCCAGATGCGGATTAAGAAAAATTTGTAAAATTTGAAAATCTCCAACGCAACACGCTGTATATCAGATATTTTTTAAATTGGATCAGACATTCGAAACGAATGGAAAAAACTGAGATAATATGACATATTTTTATAAATGCACATCTCGGTTATTAAAGGCGTTAGACCCATTAACCAAGGTTATTTGGAATCACCTAAGTACCCTATATTTACAGATAACGTATGTCGGTTTAACTATGAAACACCCTGTATAAAAAAATTTGTATTACTGTAAACAATTATTAAAAATAAGAAAGCAAATTCGAAATCTCTACGCGCGCCGAGCCGTTGAATACAAATATTCAGGCGAGGCGTTCGGAAAAACTAAAGTATCTTTGTCTAAAATGTACGTAAAGAAAAAAAAGTAAAGCATTTTAAAGAGGAGGCTTTAAGCTTTCTCAAGAAGCCATTAGTTTTTATTTTTTTTTGTTTTCTTATAGAAAATTTGACCGGAAGTTATAATTTCTAATATTCTCACTGATTTTTAAAAAACTGAAGATATCTATTAATTAATAGAGGCATAACAAAAAAAATCCTTGTAGATTTATCATCATTATACTTTTACTTCTGTTTTAAATATAATTAAAATGATGAATATTATCTCTGTTTAGTAAAACTTATGTTTTAAAATAGTGTTTATATAAATCAGAAATTAATTTTTTTTAAATAAAGTTAAAATAATTTAGAAATTGATTTATATAAATAAATAAACACTATTTTGAAAACCAAAATCGCGTCGAATGAATGTTGTAAAAAAAAATGAGATAATGTTCATCATTTTAATTATAAACGTAAAAGTATAATGATGATAAATCTACAAGGATTTTTTTTTGTTATGACTCTATTAATAGATATCTTCAGTTTTATAAAAATCAGTGAGACTTTTAGAAATTATAACTTCCGGTCAAATTTTCTATGAGAAAATAAAAAAAAACTAATGGCTTCCTGTCTCCTCTTTAAAATGCTTTCTTTTTTTTTCTTTGCGTACATTTTAGACAAAGATACTTTAGTTTTTCCGAACGCCTCGCCTGAATATTTGTATTGATCTTTGAATAACGTTTTTATCTTTTTTACTTTAATTAACATGGAGCAAAATTTCTTACATTGGATTTTGAATGACTTCCTTAATTGTTGTTACCAGTATATCCTTGGTGACTGTTCTCCTGTCAACTTTCAATCCATACCCTTTTTTGACCATTTTATTTACGTTTGTTATTTGATCACCAAAGAATGGAATTCCAATTAAAGGTAATCCATTGACCACAGACTCCTGTAAAGATTGTAAACCCCCTTGGGTAATGAACAACTTAATGTTTTTATGTCCTGAAAAAGTAGAAGTAGAAAAAATCAGTCATGTTTATATCCAAGAAACTCTTCTAAGTACTAATAATAACTGTAATGACATAAAATATTTATGCAAAGATGAAAAAGATCATTTTTACAATTCATAATCTCAAAAAATTAGCTAGAATTTTTCGTAATATTTAATAATTCTGTCTGTGTGAAGGATGACACCCTAGCCAAAGACGATGTGTTTTGAATAGAACTCTGAACTGCGGTTTCGTTAATTATTATATTGTTTTCTTAAGCTGGGATTCAACAGCTCGTTGCTCGTTCCTATTCTTCGAATAATAACCCTCTACCCATAGATATAGGAGAATAAGATAGAGTTTGTTTACATTTCGGCCCGCGCTATCAACAAGTAGAAGTCTAAGCGCTGTGTTATTAAATTTATATTTCTAGTTTCAATGTTGTCAAAGTTATTATAATTTTTTCCGTCATTATCAAAATCCTAAATCTATGTAAAAATTATCTTGGAAAATGAGATATTTTGTTTCGCTAAAATAATTGTACATCTACGTTAACACTAATTTTCGTAACTAATAACACAACAAATCATTTTGATAGATAAATATTGACAAAGATACTTTACCACGATTTAAGTTTAAACCATTTCTACGGAATTTTGTTAGAAGCGGCAACTAAGCGCTATCAAACGTTATATCTTTATCAATAAACCCAGCAGATTAGAATGTTTCGTAGTTAAGTAGTGGCTGCACACAAATCTGTATGTTTATTAATGTGTTTCATAGGTTATAGTATTATAATTTTCTTTTTTACATTGAATTTATTGGTTTAAGTTGATTTATTGGATAAATATGGTTCATCGGTGTGTTGTGTCCAGCAAAATGGGTTATTTAAATCCCCAGTTATCATTTCATCGTTAAGTTATATGTAAGATTATCAACAAAGCTCAGGGGCGTAGAATTAGTATTTTATCGACTGTATAAACTATTCAATAATGCCTAAAGGATTGTTTTAACTTATTGCAACGACTTATAATTATGTAGGTTTCATATATTTTGTTAAAAATTAAATCACATTTTGTTTTTCTGCCAAACTACCTAAGTATTTAGGTAATATTAATTTTTCATTTAAACAGTAATACGAAGACATATGACTTTTAGGTTTCCTGCAAATGTTGAAAGAAGAAATATTTCGTACTCGTTGTTAGGATTTGAGGAAGTGAAGATCCTACCTAAAAATGCTTTTATTTGCACAAGTCATTTCCGTGACAATGACTTTGAATATAAACCAAGTGGAAGGAAATAGATATTTGAAAAAAGATGCAAAACCAATATCGAGGTAATATACCTATATTTATTTGTTTTTTTAATAAATTTAGGCTATAAGATTTAAAAATACTTTGGCGAAGTAATGTAAAAGGTCAAACCAATCTTTTGAGAATATGTTGAATATGTTAAGCAATCAAAAACATTTCCATACCATAATTACCGACTGCTTAAACTCTAGTGATTTCCCATTAATCTTGTAACTTTTATTGAAATTTTAATTTTGTATTTTTGTGTTCTGTAATTGTAGTTTTAACTAATTACTTATTTGATTCGATTTGTATGTCGTTTCACTGTCAATGCCGTCTCGATTGCTTCGTGGATTATGAATGTATATAATTTTAATGTAGCGTAGTGTAGAAAAAATAAATAAAACGCGGCTTGCCTCACAAAAAAATAGTAGATGTAGAAATTTGTTACTGCTGCCAACGTTTTTGTTAGTTGATATTTACTAACAATTTTTTCTGTTGTAGGTTCGATAAGATTTCAGGATTTATCTAAACGTAGAAGGTTCCTACTACACCAACATTATTTTTTCTATTTCAGGATGATACAACTAATAATTCATCAGTGTTTAATTTGTAGTTAGTTCCCTATTCTTCCTATTCTTACCTCAATCCCGAATGTACTTGTCAAAGAACAGCCTGATAAAAACAACATAGACACATTTGCAAGGAAATGATGAATTTTCCCTTGAGCCTGCATTGACATACACTAGGTGTTCTGAGCGGACTAGCGAAATAACTGATCGTCAATTTTTTTACGATTACTCATTTGATTAAATAAATATATTTTCATTAGTATTTTAAATTTGCTATGTAACCGACGTGGTAAAATTAAAATCGTAAAAAAAAAATAAATATATTGTGTCACATCCCATTTTCCTCTGTAACGGTACGCCCATGCATCGCAGCATAAATTGGACGACATTTTCACACATTTTATATATCATCTCACTTCTTCCTTGGGCACGGAATATTTGAAACTTATGAACGACTTGGGGATGTGCCTCTACCGCATAGATTTCCATACAAGGATCAAGGATATAAATAAAGGACACATAAAGAAAAGTAAACAAAACGCGTACAACGCGTGACCAGATCTGTATTGGCTATTTCGTAGGAAGTGGGCGGTCTGTCTGAATTTGTAACAGGTGTGTATTAAGGATTCACTATTGTACTGTATATGCAACGCTTAGAGTGACATGGATTACTTATTTTTATAAAACCCTTAATGCGACCATGTGTTAAGGTGTGTCTTGTCTGGACGCACCTTTAGTACACATAGAACAGTCACGCGTTGTACACGTGTATTTACTTTTCTTTATGTTGGACGTAGTATAGTAAGATGTGTTAAATTTATTGCAAATTTTCCGGGAAATATCACCTAATTAGAGGTAAGGAATAAATATTTTAAATTATTTATAGAATCTTTGGTATTTGTTTTTTACTTTATTTACTTGGGTCTCCTTGCAAAATTCAGTCCGAGCAGACTCTATTGGATATTTTCCTACATGAAAAAATTTTAGGCAACAGTGTTATAATTTCGGTCAATTGTAAAGGTTATTTATATTAAAAAAACGCTTATTCCATATATTATATTATTTCATTCTAAAAACAAATAAATGTTTTTTGTTCCTAATCTCTTAATTAGATAATAAATAATAAAACCTTTTTTGTTTAAGAATAATTTATGCAATAAAGGGTTAAAAAATATTGATATAAAAGGCGAATGAACTTTTTGGGAATATTTACAGCAATTTTCGACATTTCGATTTCTTGTTTTATTATTCAGTACAAAAATATTTTTAAAATAAATATTTCTATTGCGTACATTCTAATACTGTATCAACATTAAAGATAACCTGTATTTTCTTTAAATAAACTTGAAGTTAAAATATTTAATTAAGCTCAATAGTTTTAAGAGTGTGATCATTTAATTTTTATTTCATTCATTATATAAATCTGATATTAATATATATCTGTAATCACGAGTTATTTATTACAACATTAATAATAACGTGTATTGTTTAATACATAAACATTTAAAATGGAAAGATGAAAGAATAATAGTAGTTTATGATAAAAGGACGAGATGTGTTACTTTTTCGGACGATTATGGAGTTTGCAAACCATAAGAGTTCGAAAAAGAAACTTCTCGTCCGTGTTATCATACTATATTAATATTTTTATTCGAATATAAAAAAATATTAATAAAATAAAGAAAAATACTAGTTCTACTTTTAATTTTATTATTGGGGGGGGGGGGGGGGATTTCAAAGTAGTGACTGCGGATTACTCTGTAATCCATTAGCCTAACCATATATATAATTTTATTATTGTCAATGGATCTTGTGTTAGAAAGTGTAGTACTGAGCTACACAATTTTTAAAAAACGTGTTTCATTGCATTTGTATAGAGTAAGAAGTACTAAAATAAATAAAATATACACAAAACTTTTCGAAGCAACATACCTAGCATGTAGAATTTATAAACACAAAGTTTTGATTTATGATAAACTACACCAGTGTTATTAGAACTTTTTCATTGAATTTGAGGATTGCGAATAGCTGATCGGTTCTGTCAGTGCAATATACACTACACGGAACAAACAAACAAGTGTAATAAATGTAACATAAGCTCAGAATACTAATGGACGGTTGGTTGAGAGTACACCTAAAGAAACTCGGATTAGTTAGATAACCATTTCGGGCACCAGTAGTATAGTCGAACCTACTGCTTTATGAGAAAGAAAAAAAGTTATAAAAATAGCAAAGGATACCGCCAATAGAACAAATTGTGATGCATCTGGACGTTTTTGAGTACTTTAATATCGAAAACACCGTACACTGTCCATATACATACAAATAATAGTAATGTAATGTATCAAGAGGTAAATTAAATTACGCCATTTACCCCTATTAGGATCTTCAGTTAAGTTGGATATTGAATCTTTGCACAGTGGTCCTAATAGCCAAAATATTATTTTATTTTTATGTATATGGAGAGTGTACGGTGTCTTGGTTATTTTTTTTTTATAAATAGTTTATTTACAATCTACTCGATTACAAAAGAGTATTTAGTAAATTTGTTGAATGAGCTATGGCTTGTGATGGGTACCGTCCACTGACGGTTCTTCATATCTTCACCTAGTCACCTAGGTCTTCGGGCCAGACCCTGTTGAGGCTTCTTGCATCTAGTGGCGGTTGGTAAAGTTCTTTTATGATTTGGCTATCGTGAGCAGAGTTTCTTTCTTTTGATTTGTTGGCGTGAAGGTCAATGACATCTCTGAAGAATGGAATTCCAAGATCTGTGTGTAGGGTTAGGTTTGAAACATACCATGGAGCATCTGCTATCATTCGGATAGTTTTAGACTGGAAGTTCTGGAGAATCTTGGTGTTAGAAGCTTTACAGCAGCCCCAAAGCTCGATGCCGTATGTTCATATGGGCTTTAAGATTATCTTGTAGATTAATATTTTGTTACATACAAGCAACCAGTGCATTTGCCTGACTTTTATATTTATAGCCGAGTTCTTTTGGCTTTAATATGGCTTTTCCAGGTTAATTTCTGGTCTAAATGTAGTCCTAGGTATTTAACTTCAGTTTTTTGTGGAATTGGTGTATTGTTTATATAGACTTGAGGACATAGCTGACGCCTTGTAGTGAATGTAACTTGCGTGGATTTGTCGGCATTTACTGTGATTTTCCAACGTTCAAGCCAAGTTTTTAAAAGTTGTAACTGATGTTGTAGTTTTCTGGAAGCTGCATCAGGATCTGCATCTGATGTTAGGAACGCCATGTCGTCAGCAAAAGTAGCCGTTAGGATAGATATCATTACTGATAGGAGTCTTCGATATTAAAGTACAAAAATGTCCAGATGCATCACCATTTGTTCTATTGGCTTTGTTGTTTTTATATCTTTTTTTCATTCTCATAAAGCATTGGGTTCGACTATACAGGGTGTGTCACGTAGATGGCCCATTAGCCATTATACCGGAAGTAGTCATCAACTTTGTTATTTCAAATGACATATACCATTTTTCTTTTTATTTTTGGATTCAGCATCAAATCTTAAACAAAAAATTATTAACATACCGCAGGTCTGTTTACATTTTCCGAGATATTTTAGATTTTTATAAAAATTTTTGAAAAACTTTAATTTTCATATCTGGCTTAGTTGTTAAGCTATTAATTTCAAATTTTATACAGAGATTGTGAGAATATCCTAGCATCCGGTGAAACGTCAAATGCGATATTTTATACAGGGTGTCCAATGTCTATATTTTCAATTCTCAATAAGTCGATAATTTCAAATGAAACATCCTGTATTTTATTATCATGCCTGAATCAGTTTTTTATTCTCTTTCTTTAGCATTCCCTATAGCTAAAGTTACGTATTTGTGAGTTATTGCTAGATTTATTGGTGGGTAATATAATCTAGCATGCCATGAAAATTGAAAATGACAGTTGTAACAAACAAACTACTGGACAATTACATTATTTTATTTTCTAACTTCGTTCAATTTGTAAGTAAGTGAAAATGGCTCTTCTGGGTTACAGTAATGAAGATCCTATGAATTGTTTTAAAAGATTCTCTTAAACTAACTTTTGCATCCCGCAATGACGGATTTGGAAAAGCAGGAAAATATAACTGTTATTTTGAAACCTGTGAACGCACGTTCCTTTGATTCAGATATATATCGATCTATCGATTACAAAAATCGATCGCGAATTAAGATTGACAGATGAGAATAAGGTTCTTTTCTGAATCGGGTTACAGTAGCAGTTAAACTAACTTCTGTATCCCGCAATGACGCATTTGGAAAAGCATGAAAATAAGCTGAAACTGTTATTTTCATCAACTTTTGGTTTCTCACAATCTCTGTATAAAATTTGAAATTAATAGCTTAACAACTAAGCCAGATACGGAAATTAAAGTAAATGCGTGTTTTTCAAAAATTTTTAAAAAAATCTCAAATATCTCGGAAACTGTTAAACTTAGACCTGTGGTATGTTAATAATTTTTTGTTCAAAATTTGATGCTGAATCCAAAAGGTGTTTATTACATTAAAAAATAACTTTCTAATATGTAACAATGTTTATTTACAAAAAAATAATTTTTTCTTTTTTCGAACTTTTCTTTGCGATAACAATTTATTCATTTAAATGCATCCTTACAATGTTACAAACTGGCGATTAAGCAATTGAAAGGTTATCAATGTTCAATAAAAATGAGAAATAACTGTTTTAAATAAAAACGTTTTTAACAAATTTGTTCGGTATCTGAATTCGTTGTGTGTGTGTTTATGAATTTTAAAATTCTGACTTCAGATTTTGATAGAGCATCAAAAAGAAAGCTTAGGGTTTGATGTGCCCCGCCGTACCTCTTCAGGAACACCTTCAAAATGGCGTCCAAAATATGAAAATTTTGAAGTTTAAAATGTCATTGAATTTAAAGTAGACACACCGCGAATGACGATTTCATGATGTTTCAAAATAAAGGATTTTTTGAAGTTCAATTGTGCTTACTTACCTATTTAAAAGATCAGTTTATGTATTCACATCAATACATGTTTATTTTATTGTCACGTATTTATAATATAATATATTTACGTTAAGTGGTCGATATTAGACCAACTTCCCCTACGAGATTATCAAACCCTCTTAGAGGAGCAGGTACAAGGATCAGTTTTTGGTGCCCGGTTTACACCCGCCGTTAATTTTTTGATTATTTGATAAAAAAATTGCTTATCTGTATTTATGTTTATCATTATAGTGATTTTGAAGAAAATATTAATCCTGATCCGTCTACATAATAATGTACTTCTTTACTTCATTATTTGTATGTTTTATTGATTATATATTACTATCATGCTATATTCTTTTTGCCCCACGTTTTGAAAATATCTATGTGTCATCCAAATATATAAAAGTAATCGTCATCCATCTTTAAACAATTGTAACTTCTGAAAAACTGTATTCTCTTGAGAACTGAATTAGTCCTAATTCTTAAAGCTTTCCCATTATCTAATATCATTCATTTGAAACCTATTTCTTTTAGCAATTTCCTAAGACCTGCCAAACTCACTTTTCAAACAAAACATTTTCTTCCATTGCATGGGTATTTCAGTTTAAGTTTTATTTACTGCTTCGACTTTTAACTTTTTTAATTTTGTTTCATTTATGCCGAGATTATCACACACGTGTTGATGTACAGATAAAAAGTAATTTACCTATATTTAAAACACGCTTTATCAGTTTCAATTGTCAAAATCAAAAGGTATACTGAATAAATTTACCTAACATAGTCCATGTTCATATCTATATCATACTTATATACCGTTTATATTTGTAGGTGTCTTGAAAATCTACAAGTAAAATACCACTTGAATAAACCAACCCTGCGATTTAGCCAGCTTTCAAGTAAATACTACTGTATCAATAAATTAAATGTTGTATCATAAATTCATCAACATCCCTATACACTCAAAGTAATTGGTTTTTTAAAAATTACCATTATAAACAAATATTTTAATATTAGATGAAATTGAAGTTAGTAAAAAAACTAGTCGGTAGGATTGCAAGGAATTTTTAAAAAAGATAGGGCGAGTGGCTCAAGGTAAAACATTGGACCCTGATTTTCAATTTATTAAAACTGTATAAATTGATATTTTTATAGACTAGTGTGGCGCCTGGAAACAGTATGTACAAAATCATACAGAAAACTCGAGGCTAATGACCACAGCAGTTGATACCGTTGACACAAAAATTAAATAACAAATTACTTACTCAAAATATCTTGTTGGGGCATCCATTTTCTTACTAGAACATTTTTTGAAACTGCATTTAATTCGCCGTCCATTTTTAATAAAACTTTGTATGGAACTTCTGCGAATGCCTCTACGATCGCTTTTTTAAAATTATCCGTTAATAAATTCGAATTGACGTTGCTTCCTAGACTGAAGTAAATCACACCATTTTCTGCGTCGTCCAAAAATTTTTGTAAATCCTAAAATTAATAAAAATTTTATCTGGATGTTATTTTTGACTTGTTTTGTGAATTATAGCTGCAGTGGGTCGTAAACTGCCCAGTGGGGCCTAGATGGGTTAGTAGAATAAATAATCGAATCTAGTAAAAAATGTCATCACAATCAATATATAGGGTGGTCCTTAAGTAATTGTACATAGAAGTATGGTAGATTCCTCACTTTATAATATTACGATTTGAACCAACTTGCTCTATTAAAATGTTGCTAAGAATGAATATACCGGGTGTTAAAGGTTAAATTTTAAGATTTATTGTTTGCAATAACTTTAGCGTTTTTGGATATGCATACATAAAAATTTGGATCTGGGGATTTTTGGGAACGAGAAATCATAATCTGGTACCTACTTCGATGTATTTTGTAGAGGGCGCTAGTTAGGCCACATTTGTGGCATAAATGTGCGATAAACTTTTTTGCTCTTTAAGGTAGCGCTATTTTTGTAAAAGAATATTAAATCCACCGAATTTTAGTAGAAATAAGCACTCTTGTTATTAACCTTAAAACTTAACGGTTGACGAGATAATATCATTGGCCCTAACGCCATTCTTGCTGATTCTTATGTAAAATGACCTGAATCCGAATATGACCTTAGTTATCCCCCATTATTTTCATTCCTCCAAATTAAGGAAAAGTGATAAAAATAGGTGGGTAATGGGAAAAAACTGAGATTATATTTCATTCATTTTACATAAGAATCAGCAAGAATGGTGTAAAATGCGGTTATCACGTAAACCGTTAAGTTTTAAAGTTAATAACAAGTATATTCTTTTACAAAAAATTTACTTAAAGAGCAAAAAAGTTTATCGCACAAATGTGGCCTAACTAGCGCCCTCTACAAATTATATGGAAGTAGGTAACATATTATGATTTCTCGTTCCCAAAAATCCCCAGTTCCAAATTTTTATGTATACATATCCAAAAACGCTAAAGTAATTGCAAAAAATAAATCTTAAAATTTAACCTTTAACAACCTGTATTTTCCTTATTAGCAACATTTTATTAGGAGGAATCTACCATACTTCTATGTACAATTACTTATGGACAACCCTGTATAATTGTGTAATGCAATGTCTCCAAAACTTTTCTTTTGGCATGAATTTTATTTGACGACCCCTTCTTACAGTGATATACTGTTATGATATGAAATGACACTCTTTAAAGGGGAAAATTGTTATGGTATAAAAAAAAATGGGACAAAATTATGAAAAATGTGGATTTTAAACGAATTAAAAAAAAATATGTGAAACGGACTTAAAAAAAAATGTCAGAGATTAATTGCAAATAAAGAATATTAAAAGTTAAAAATATAAGAATTTTCATTATAAATAATTCAATATTATCTCAATACATAATGATATAAAAAAACTACCCTTTTATGACGACTATGAAGAATAATATTGCGGTATAAGTAAAGTTAGTTCGCCTCATCGCGGTGCACCCTGGGTAACGCAAAATGAACTAGCAAACAACTGGCGGTCAGACAAACCAAGAAGGTTCTCCTGACCACTCAAGAGACACAAACAAACAACACATAACAGAAGAATGTCCTAGAACAGCCTACGAGAGGACATCCGAAGATTTCCTGATGGCGACGTCCGGATCAATTACATGTATATTTATAAAAATTTAATGTGTCTTGTGCCATACGCTAAATAATAATAATAAAAATTAAAATAACTTACAATAGGTAATTTTTTAGGGGCAGATATGTGCATGCCACCTCCAACTGGTATAGTATTTAAATTCAATGGCCGTACGTCATGAAACAACGGATGCGAACCAACTAACATCAAACTGATACTATCTTGAATATCTTGGAGAGGTGGCAATTCTTCACCAAAGTACTTTTTCATATGGGCGTGATGTTTAGGAGTAACTTTGTTGTACGCGAACCATTTATATCCAAAAATATAGATAAAACTTTTAAGTCTATCCATAAAACTCATATTTTTATTATCTTCAATGTTTAAATTATAATCTGGATTGAGAACAGGATGTACTAGATTTCCAAGAGAGTCGTGAAACTGTAAACCAGGTTCCATCGAACATATGGCTATGATGGGGCACTTGAATCTCCAACCAAAAGCGAGCGTGGCTGGTAACATAGCTTCAGTAAAATATAAATCGAATTTAATTTCCTTATTATGAATCAAATCTTGAACTCCTGGTGATGACAGGATATAATCATGGCACTCTGTAACCGCTTTTCCCAAAACAACTGCGACTTCCATATGACTGTTATTTTCATTACTAAATTCATTGGTAACATTATATTTATCGTATATTTGATAACAATAACTGATATCCAACTCTTTTAAGTTCGGTATGGAAGAGTTCTTCTGTGGTTCGGTGGTTACAACTGTCACCTCGTGACCTCTGAGAGCTAGCTCTCTCCATAATGGTTGGAAAGGAAGATGGTGACTTCTTGAAGCCGTTGGAATTATGCTCAATATTCGAGCTGCGTCTAATTCATACACGTGGAATTGAAATAGTAATACTACAATATATATCGGAGACATATCGATCAAAACTGCTGTTGATTATTAAATTTCTAGATGCACGGCACAATCTAATCTCAAATTGATTAAACTACTTCAAACTGTTTTGGTACTTAATTTACTATTTCAACTTTTAATTTTGTTTTATTTATATATGCCAAGCGTTGGTATATAGATACTTAAAAAGTAATTTACCTCCATTTAAAACACGTCTTATAACTTTCAATTTTCGAATAGCCACTTTAAAATCAAAAGGTATAGAGAAATTTACCTAATATAGTCCATGTTCATATATATTATCGTCGGCTTAGTGCAAAAAACCATTATCTGACAAAATGGTTATTTGAAAATAATTACATTTGAAATTACTTTTTAATTACCTATAGTCTAGTCAAATGGTAACATGAGCCCGGTACAAAATTTTTCAAGGGAATTATATGTTTTTCGGGGTGCTGAACACAAATATAAAGTTTGCTGCCTCGTCAAGGGCGGATTTACGGGGGTACAAGGGGTAATTACCCCCCCCCCCCCCCTCTCACCCATGATTATAATTTCTAAAATCAAAAAGTGAGGAAAAAGAGGAAAAACTTGCGCAATCAATAAATTATCCTTTTTTAATGAATTAATCTTAAATACAATTTTTCATAAAAATAAACCCCTCCCGAGTTATAGGGCGAAGAAGATTACGACTTTCACCACAAAAATTCTACATTTCTAAAAGTTTTTTAAATATAACCGAAAATCTGTTTGTATTACATAAAAATTGATATGAATTAATTTTATGGCCTTGAGCTAACAATTTTTTATTTTTCTACGATTAATGCGAAGGAAAATATGGCAATTCAAAAATGGGTATTTAAAGAAACTTGATCGTTCTAGCGTCAATATCTGGAAAAATAAGACTTCCACAAAAAAATGTCTCACTAAGTTGGAACCATATGGAAAACTTATTTATTATTAATTTTAGGAAAAAAGTTATTCTTTATAAAAAGTTCTGCTTGATGAAAAACGAAAAATACAATCATCAAATATAAAAATTTTCAGTCGAATACGAGGTTCGTCAAAAAATATAAATTTTGTTCTACAGTAAAGTAACTTTACTCTAGATAATATCGAAAATTTTTATTAAGAACAGTTGATCAGAATTGAAAGTAACATTCAGATATGCAATTACATGCATTTAGCATCAAAAATAAGGGGTTGTTATTATTACAAATTTTCCTACACATTGTAAAGCATTTATATTACTTTTAATTTTATAAATTTAAATATTGAACATTTATCTATTTTATCTGTTAAAAATATGTTAAACTTTCTTAATATTTGCTAACAATTTCGCAATTTAAATACGTAATAAAAGCATAACAATTATTTATTTTCAGGTCAGGTCAGGTCAGGTCAGACAATATTCACCCACTCTTTCTAAATATTTAATCGTACCATATCTGGAGTAATTTTCTAGCATTCTTCAGAAATAATCCTCTCCAAGTTATCAACATCTTGAAAGGGCCTTCGCTTATAAACCTGCTATTTAAGTAACCCACCATAAAGGGGGGTTAAGTCAGAGGAGATCCGGCAGGTCAATGTAAATGCATGTAATTGCATATCTGAATGTAACTTTCAATTATGATCAACTTTTCTTAATAACAATTTTCGATATTGTCAAAAATAAAGATAATTTACTCTTGAGCAAAATTTATATTTCTTGACGAACCTCGTATACGAGTGAAAATTTTTTATATTTGATGATTGTATTTTAGCTTTTAGATCGTGCAGAACTTTTTATGAATAATAACTTTTTTCCTAAATTGAATAATAAAAATATTTCCATATGGTTTCAACTTACTGTGAGACATACATACATCCTAATGAGAAAACACCATCGGGAACATTTTAAGACCATCCAGAACCGTTTAACATAAGCAGAAAAAAAGTTATGGACAAAATAATTTTTTTTTACGCCATTTTTTAGTGCCATCTAGACTGTGGTATTTGAAAAAAAATCATTTTGCAGAAAGTCGTAGCATATGTTTCTACAATTGTCCACTAAGTTTTAGTCTGTTAAAGTTGAGCTAAATTTTTGTTTTGTATAAGACATTTTCAATTTTTGGTCAATAGCGTGAAAAGTATTGATTTTTGAAAAAAAATTAAAGAGCCGAGACTTTGAACAAATGTTCTTTCGAATAATTTATATTTTTTTAATCTTTTATCTATAACGAGATATGGCCCTATAACTCGGGAGGGGTTTATTTTCGAGAAAAATTGTATTAAACATTAATTCATTAAAAAAGGATAATTTATCGATTGAGCAAGTTATTTTCTTTTTTCGCCTCACTTTTTGATACCGCCCAAAACCTCACTAACGAAATTTTTCTACTTCTGATCTGGACACCTTTCCTAGCAATTTGCAAAAAATTTCAAGTCGATCTGATCAGTTACTAGTTTCTGCTCGATATTACAAAAAAATTTACTACCTTTCTTGGACTACTTGGTAAGTTTTACCCCGCCCCCCATAAAAAACGCAAAAAGCCTCGAAATTTTAGGAGTTTTTCCGGTTTTTCACTCATGTTTTGCAAATAACGCATCGTATGGAAAATGTCGCGGTATTCAAAGTTGAACAGCATAAAATTCTGCGTCGAATGACCTCCCTACCATTCTAACCTCAATTTTTACCAACTTTTGTGAAAACTGCAATATACTCAGTTAGACGACTGTGATTTAAAAAGAGCCACTTTATGTGAAAAACTGGTAAAATAAAAGTTGTAAAACATCAAATTTTGAGTTTAGTGAGCACCAAAATTTTAAATTTGGATCAATATATATGCATATACGCTTATTTGACCAATATGAAGGGGTCCAATAATAACAAGTCTGCGATTGTCGATATGAACCCCCCTCTCTCTCAAACCCCCGTTTCCAACCCTAAGTTACTTCCCCCCTCCTTTTTTTTGTAAGCCTTACTTGAGGACTTAGTATTATGTAGATGTAATAAGAAGTAAGTAAGTAAGTACCCATTTACAAAAAACATTTACCCATTTATTACATTTAAATTTATAAGACAAAAGTCATTTTTCAATATATATTGGAGGAAAAATCATGGAAAGACCAGTCAGCAGCAGCAAACTTCAGGTGCGTGTTCAGCACTCCAAAAAATATATAATTCCGATGAAAAATTTTCTACCGGACTCATGTTACGAAACAGGCACTTTTGAACACCATTTGATCAGGATATTAGTTTACATTATCTTCTAATTTATGGGACGGAGGTAGCGGAAAAAATTATATTCATATGAAGGAATGTTGGTTTTGTATATTATAAAATGAAAACTTAAAATTATTCTACATTTACAAAAAAAAAATAAAACAATTTTAACGACATCTAGCAAAATAAAAATAAAATTAAAATAATTTTTTCGACCACTATATGTGAAAATGAATCATATCAATCCTAAAAATCAGACCGAAAGTAAAGTTTTCTGGCCTTGGGTCGCAAAAATCATAAAGAATAAAGAACACGATTTTGTAATTTTTCGCTATCTACACACCCATTACGATTTACAGATGTCCCATCCTATATCTTCCAAAGTCAGTAAAGATACAAAAGGAAAATCCCGGAAACAACACTCGGAAGTATTAACAAGTAAGCCTATGAAAGAAAAAGAGAGGAAGAAAAAGATCAGATTAAAAAAAAACCAATCACATCTGATAAATTAGCTGTGGTAGAGCAAGTAGAGCAAGAAAAAAAATGTGAAGAATCCTATTGCATCTGATAATATCTCATCATCCGATTAAGAAAAGAAAGCCATTATCAGCAAACTCTGTGACGATGATAGCGATGATGACATGAGCACTGTCACTAATTCAGATGAAAACTTGTGCATCATTTGTGGCTACAAAGATGGAAGATTACCGTCAACAATGATAAGTCTGTACAAATTACATTTACAACTAAAAGAAGTAACTGCCCGGAAGTCAGATTAAATAATGCTCTGATCCCAGTGAAAACAGAAGTTAAATATCTAGGCCTCCATCTGGATCAGAAACTTACGTGGAAAAATCACATCAGAGCAAAGAAAATACAACTTACCTTAAAAACAAGACAAATGAACTGGCTACTCGGAAAGAAATCGCAACTGTCACTAAGCAACAAAGTATTAATATACAAGACTATACTCAAACCCATATGGACGTATGGAATAGAACTCTGGGGATGCAGCAAGCCCTCGAATACAAAAATATTACAGACCTTCCAATCAAAGACGCTTCGAATGATGGCAAACGCTCCATGGTATGTAAGCAACCAGACGATTCACCAGGATTTGAGAATACCCTTCATAAATGAAGTAATTACAAAATATGCCAACAAAGCAGAGGAACGAAATGCTGCCCACAACAGTCAAATAATCACTGATCTGTACCAACAACCACTAATTGACAGAAGATTAAAAAGGACTTGGCCAGAAGACTTAGTTAACTAGGTGTAATGGAGAGCTGTCGATGGACAGCACCCTTTCAAGTTGAATGCTGCCAAAATATTTGCTAAATACTCATGTAAATTAGAGTAGATTGTAAATAAACAAGAATTTATAATAAAAAAAAAATTTGTGGAGAAAGGGGAAAAGAAGAATTATGGTATGGTTTAGGTGCATTTTGTGTGGACAGTGGGCACATGAGGAATGTACTGGCCTGGATTCTGCAAAGCCACTTCTGTTTAAAAATGGAGAACTTTAAACATCGTTTGTATTTTTAAATTAGATTCGGTATACTCGTATTCTGTACTTTATGTAGGTGGACAAGACAAAGGTTCAAAAGTTAATCTTTTCCTAAAAATAGTTATTTTTGCTGTGATTTGATGCCTAATTAAGTTATATATACCAAGGTTTAATATACTTAGGTGGTCATGATTCCCCCACTCTCCCCTAAGGTGCTCGGTAGATTTTATATTTGTTGTGAGGTTGTGTTGACATTGTGGTGACATAGGAGGGATTTAGACGCAGATAAGCAATATATTACTGTAACTCTGCCAAAACTGTTTCAGGCTGTTAAACATTTGATATACAAGAAACAAAGGTTTTATAATACTTTTACACGAATATTTACACATTACTTTAAATTCCCCCACTCTTCCCTAAGGTGCTCGATAGATTTTATATTTGTTGTGAGGTTGTGTTAACATTGTGGTGACATAGGAGGGATTTAGACGCAGATAAGCAATATATTACTGTAACTCTGCCAAAACTGTTTCAGGCTGTTAAACATTTGATATATAAGAAACAAAGGTTTTATAATACTTTTACACGAATATTTACACAATACTTTAAATTCTTGAAAGAAACATACGTTGTCTGAAAATTGTATGATGTTTCATGATATTTCGTAATAATACACATATTTAAAATACATAATCCTCGATGTCAAGTTGATTTGTTTAAAAAACGTCTTTCCTCATATTTGAAAATAACGCGTTCTAAGAAAAAGATTTATCTACGTATTAAACAAAACAATTTTATCATAATTTTATTTTTGTTTAAGATAATACTTGGCGTCTAAAATTTTTACCTACATACATCTGTAAACCAGCAAGTTCTTAAAGCATAAAAAAAAATATATTTTTATTGAAAAATAATTAAACCAAATAAGCAAAATATTTGAAAAGACTTCTAAAACTCTTAGAAACTTAATTTGTTTCAAATTCAAAATTATACAGGGTGATTCAAAAAGAATGGTAAATATTTTAAATGTATGTTGAGAGACTTAAAATATCAATATTTAGGTAAATAAAAGGGCTTGATATTATGTCCTAAATTGATATTATTTTGGTTATTGGTTTATGAATTTATATAAAAGTTAGGACAGGTGCCTTTTTTTGTGGCAATAAATAGCCTAAATGTAGCTATTTTCGAGTAATTTTCTATTCAAATTAAAATTAAAAGTTCACTGTGAAATACTATTAATTTAAAATATGGAGACTAAAGACTAAAAGCTGTAGTATTGACGTCTCAAGTGGGCATTTTGGAACTTTAAATATTTTTGCTTAGATTCTTTATTTTTGAGTTTTCAAATTTCCGCTTTGCTAAATGTTTTAGTTGTAGATAGTCACACTTCTGTATTATTTATTGATCCAGTATATGTCATATCGGATGAGAACTGACCAATTGTTAAATTAGTTTTTTATCTATAAACTAAAATTTTGATCAAAATCATTTTTTAAATCGACAATAAAAACTTTTCGTTATTTAAAATGCACCAGTGCAGATAGCTTTGAAAATGGTAAAAAGTGAAATAAAATAATAGTAGGATAAAACCCATTGGAAAAGGAAGAGAATATAACAAACATGAAAGGAAAAATAATTTACAGGCGCTCTGGGGTCGGGAAGTGGAAGGGGGCAGTTTTTAAGGGTAGAAAACTGTTTATGTCGATTTCCGGCAAAACTACAAGTCCTATGGAAAAAATTTAAATGGCAAAGTTGTAGGTATTAAAAGATCTACAACTTTTGTATTTACACTTACACTACAAGTCCTATGGAAAAAATTTAAATGGCAAAGTTGTAGGTATTAAAAGATCTACAACTTTTGTATTTACACTTTTTTCACATAACCTCAAAATTTATGTGAAAAATTCAAATAACCAAGTTTTTGGTTTTTTATTTTTATCTTTTACAAAAAAATTTTTTTTCACGAAATTTGGTGTAAACACAAGGCGTCTCTAAAAGGTCTTAACAATCTATTTCCAAATAAAAATAAATTTACCTTGAATTTTGCGAAGTCCTTTTAAGGATACCATATATACTTTGGTTTTTAAAAGGTAAATTTAAAAAAAAAATCAATTTATAGTAATCATGAATGATTTCGGTTCTTTAGAAGATTAAAATGATTATTTCCCTTGCCTGTCAAATATCAATTTTTAACCAATCACGTTCTTGGAAACTGATTTGACGCAGCCAATCAAAACAAAACAAAGCGACTATTCACCTTGGTGGTAATTAGTCGGCTATTTGATCATCGTCCTCAATATTCACCTGAAGGACGTATAGACGTATAGACGTATATTATACGTACGTATAGAATTTTTTTTGACTCGGGAAATTATCTTATTAAATATAAAGCGACCTTGACAAATTAGCTACTATTTTTATTGCTACTAAATTTCTCGTATATTTTACAATTTGTCTCGACAATTTTGGCATTAATAATCAAAGAATAACTCCCTCGAGCTAAAGCTCTCGGGAGTTATTCAGATTATTAATGCCAAAATTAAGTCTCGACGAATTGATCCTAAAATAAACTCGAAATTTGTCAAGGTCTTGGGATATTATTGAATTTTGGCAAATATAAATAAAACCTCACATGAAGATTCTGTAATATGTGGTGATGGCGATATGTAGAAAGATTAATTAATTTTTTTAAATTTATTTTTGTTATTAATAATGTCAAATTGTTCTATTTTATTTGTACAAGAAAAAAAATATTTGCGTCTTTCATATTGTTACATTTTATACGCTTCATTTGCAATTTTAAAAGACAACACATTTTTGTATTTTTTGCAGACGCCCTGATGATGGCTTAATAAAAAGCCGAAACGTTGGCCTGATGAAAACAAAGATTTTCAAATTTTTTTGCTTTAGGAAATATCACGATTGCAAAATGTATGAAATGGGAAAATTTTTACACAAAATTGGTTATTACAAAAGAAGTAAATATTTTGTTAGAACGCCAATTTCAAATGTGAAGGAATTCGTTTATTTAAACAAATCAACTTGACATCGCGGATTACATATATTTATACGTTATTATAAAATATCAAATACCACACAATTCTTGTATATTTTTTGACAACGTAATTTTTTGCAGAATCTAAAGTATATATAACTTTTTAAGGTAAAAACAATACTATTTACTTTGAATTAACAAATTAAAAACACGATTACACGTTTTTAATTTAATATAACAAGATTTAGTAAACTTTTAAAAAACATCAAATAAGGAACCATTCATATGATTTTTTTTATTAAAGATAAGGATGATTTTTTTGAGTAATGAAATACTTATTAACTTTGTTGGATAAAAAGTAAAAAAAAATAATTCATAATAATTTTTAATAATAGTACCTGTAACAAATTAGTTTAATTTTCAGTTCAACTGGGAGAGTTCAGGCGATTTTGTTCATTCAGTATTTAAGGGTAGAAGCTAAAAAGGTCGGATTGTAGAAACGAATGTTAAATATAAATTTAAGAGATATGTTTTTGCCATGTTTTGCTCATAAACTAAATTTAGTGCCAAATGATGCTGCCAAAATATATAACGAAAATTTTTAAAATTTATTTTAGGTATACAGTGTCATCCCCAAAGTACGCACCATATGGGTTTTTCGACAAAAAGTTATTCTTGATAAAAGTTTGTGCATCCCCTAAAACTAAACATGCACCACCAAAATATAGTAAAACATTCGTAATAAACGAGGAAGCCTTCAAAAATTTGATTTTGAGACAAGAGTAAAATCCCCCTTATTTCGAAAAATCTCGGAAAATGTTACTTAGAAAAGTTGTTCAGCATTAAAAAATACATCAAGATTTAAAGTCATGGCCATTTAAGTGAATTTTCATTTTTTTACCCATTTTTTTAAAATGGGGACTACGAAAAAAATTTGCTAAAACGTTAAATAGACAACATCCTGTATACGACGGTTTATTTAAAAAGCCTGTAATATTACAAATTACATAACTATTATGAAGAGTAAAATAATTTTCAAAGTTTTTGGCGCGTTATTTTTATTTTTTGTTAACACCGAAAATTACCGTATATTACGAGTGTTTTACTAGATTTTATTGGTGCGTATTTAGTTTTAGGGGATGCATAAACTTTTATCAAGAATAACTTTTTATTGAAAAACCCTTAATAAAAAAGTTTCCCATATGGTGCGTACTTTGGGGATGACACTGTATTTAACTGTGCCAAAAAAGAAGGTATGTTGTATCCCGTGCGATTTCACTCAGTATCCCCAAATATGAAGTTTGATAACAAAATATTTGGTGCGTTTCACCAGCCAGATCCATTCTTTATTTTTTTTAAATTAAGCCATTTTTTCAAACGTCGAAAACCCGTAATTTGAGATCTAATACCCGTTTTTAGCGAATAACTTTGTGTTTTCAGTTCGGCAATCAGTTTTATACAGTTTTAACATTGCGAGGCATTAATGAACTTTGTTTAAAATGATACACGAAGTTACAATTGCCCAAAAATGACGACAATAAAATAATTAAAACCCGAAAACGGTTGAAAATGAGATATTTTTTGAGCACGTCATTTAAATACAAAATTATTTTTTGTCGTTATTTACAAGATTCTTTTGCATTATAGAACACCGTGAAAGGTGAAATATAACATCGAAATGTCGGCTGTTATAAAATAGTTCAAAAAAAGACCTTTACTTACTACTTACTTTTGGTAAAGGGCGAGGATCCTGAAAATGCATCCCAGTTCCTATCGAAATAGTATTTGGAAACACTGGTCTCAAATTGTGAAAAATAGGATGAGTGGTAACAAACAACATGCTGATATTATTTTGTACTTCAACTAAGGGAGGAGTATTTAACCCCGAATCCCTATAGACACTATCTAAAGTTGGAAATAAGTAGGCATTTATTAAAAACACAAAACCTATACGGTAAACAAAACTCGTAACTCTTTCCAAAAAATTCAAATCCTCTAAATTCTCCAGCGGTAGATTGTAATCCGGATTCAAAATGGGGTGAGCGGGATTTCCAATAGCAACGTTATACTGTATCCCTGATTCCATTGAGGATGCTCCTATCCACGGACATCTAAAGTGACCTATTAAACCAAGTATGGATGGAAAATGGGCTTCTCCAATTACCAGATCGAAAGTTTCATTTCTCAACTGTTTAATATCCGGATTCTCGATGAGAAGTTTTGCAAGATCTATTGTAACTTTCTTTAAGAAAAGCGCAATATGCCAAAAGTACAAAGGATCTCCTGAGATGGTTTCGTAAAATTGGATGTCTTTAAAAAAATCGTAAATTTCGCTAATATTTATCTCTCTTAAGTTCGCAAGGGAAGTATCGTTGAAAGGATCCGTTGTAACAACAGTTACTTGGTGCCCTCTTAAGGCCAGTTCTCGCCATAAAGGGTGAAAGGTGATTTGGTGACTGTACGAAGCTGTTGGGATTATTCCCAAAATTCTTGCGCAATAACAGCCACATCCCGATAAGATCACGCACACAAGAATACACTTTACAAATAAAGCGGAATTCATAATGAAAACTAAACACTAAAATAAAAAAACACTTTTATATGAGATATAAAAGACTATCGTTTAAATATTAAATGTGCTAATTGTTTTCCTAGAAAAAATCAAAACCCTTTATTCTTGAGATAAGGAAACTGATATTTCTGACAAGTTTAAGAAAGATCAAATATTGTAATCTTCAGAACCGGTCGAAGGAGTAGGTGTATTTTGAAATCTGCGTACTAGCCGCTATTGCAAAAATCTTTGAATATGTGCTAAACAATAACAATAAATAATAATTATTATTATACGTTTATTGCTGTTAAAAACACATCGCTTTGTTTTGACATATAATAATAAATTGTTTACAAAAAATATATGACGAAATGAAAAATTAAAACAAAGAAGAAGAAAAAATTGACTTTGGATCATGTTAGTCTAGTAGGGTCAATCCATACCAAGTGGTTCAAAAAAAAATAATTGGTTACTTGACCATCTCAGAAAAAACTAATATTTGGTAGGTAGATTCCCTTATGTTTTGGGGGTTCAAAAATATTTTTTCAAAATTTTTACTGTGTACTATTTGGAAATGGCGGCCATATTTGTTTCAGGCCGCACGCTATTTTTCGCGTTTGCAGGCATCTACGATTTTTTAAATCGTACAACAATGGATCGTCCTAGCCTTCTCAAATAAACTGCATTGAGTTCAGTACACTGTGGCCTACAAAATAAAACCATAATTACCTAATTATATGTATTTATTCATATATTTTTTTACAGCTTAAAATTATTGGTCGGAAATTGGCAAAATTCAATTTTTGAAGGGTAATTTTTCAAAGAAGGAATAACTTCTCAGCCTGAATATTTTTTTTGCTGTTACACTACACAGTATAGTTTTTATAAAGTGAGACTCTTACCATAAAGAGATGTGCATTTTTAAAAAACAACTTTTTGAACTTGTTTTTTTTGTTTTTTGTTTGGGGGACCAGATAAAAATCTGAAAAATGCACACATAATAGGTCTTTATGATATCAAACTTAAGTATACATTTCAACTTTGAGATTCAACAACAAAAAAATACCTTATTTTCGCTTCCGCTATATACAGTACGTATTTTATGATTATCCAATTAAATACAAACTTTGAGTCTCAAAGTTGAAATTTATACTGAAGTTTGATATCATAAAGACCTATTGTTGAGGGCTCTGGATTAAGCCCTATGTTGTGCCAGTTTCCCAGGACGGCCAACAAATGTGTTACCACCTTTTTAAACCGCATCTGAGTTCGAATTTCGTGGACTGTATTTTTTAGGTGAAGAAATATGCTGTAGTAGGTTTACTTCCTCAACTTCATCCAATAAAAACAATGGACACTTTTATTTAACCATTTATTAAAGCTCGTTAAATAAATAAATGAACAAAAAAAACAACAACGTAACAAAGATTACATTAAATTAGTAATCGTGAACAAAGTATTAAAGTTGATTTAAAGAAATGACCACATCATTCAGAAAATATTAGTTTGCGTGTGTACTGCATGAGTGATAGTTAGACCCTGAGAGGTCCTAGCCTGATCATGGCTAGAGACGCACTGAATTCGCCGTACTAGGAGGCATTATGAATAACAAGCCCTTATGTGAAGGAACTTGCGATACGTCGCACTTGACGGAGTAGTGAATCGTTTGACGATCAAAGACATACTAAAAAAGGTTCTGAATACATTGTTTTAGACAATGGAGCGGCTAGTCTGGTACGCGACTGAAAACACACTAATTTTAATTCGACGACCTCCGTCGCTTCAAATCTTTCTTTTCGGATTGCGCAACACCTTCCCGAAAGGTCCTTTTAACTTGAGCCGCGTAACACGTGTAAGCTTTTTTTTTCTATTGTCTAGACTCGACGGTTAAATTTACGACCCAAAAAATTAACTTTGATGAGACCGCTTCCGGGTTGTACGATGCCGCTTGCAAACGTATTTGGTGCGCCGTTGCCGGTTTTACGGTTTTACGAGTAAACGAATATGAGTTTACATGTTTAATTATCTGAAATTAAACACCTATTATGTGTGCATTTTTCATATTTTTATCTGGTCCCCCAACAAAAACTTTGAAAAAAGTTCAAAAAGTTGTTTTTTAAAAATGCATATCTTTTTATGGTGTAAAATGGGCAAAATTATTGGAAGTATATTTTAAAACGAATTATTAAAAAATTATGTAAAAAGGACTTAAAAAAAATAGTTGTGATGGTGATGACATGTTTGTTTTTTAGAATGTTTATGATAATGATTTGTGAAATGTCAGATGTTAAGAATTTAAAATAAAGATTAAAATAATTAGAATACTTTCACTATCTTAACAATACATATAATTAGGTAATTATGGTTTTATTTTGTAGGCCACAGTTTACTGAACTCAATGCAGTTTATTTGAGAAGGCTAGGACGATCCATTGCTGTACAATTTAAAAAATCTTAGATACCTGCAAACGCCTAAAACAAATATGGCCGCCATTTCCAAATGGTACACAATAAAAATTTTGAAAAAATATTTTTGAACCCTCAAAACGTATTGGAATCTGCATACCAAATATTAATTTTTTCTGAGATGGTCAAGCGAGGGGTAAACCGCGAGTTAAATTTTTGTACACTAATGGCTAGTAATGTCTAGTAATGGCTCCTCACTATTGGCTAGTAATGGCCGGTAATGGCTCACTAATGGCTACTAATGCCTATTAATGGCTACTAATGGCTAGTAATGGCTGAGTAATGGCTACTAATGGACGAGGTCTGTAGGTACACCAAAATGGACCTCGCGGTTTACCCCTTGTGGTCAAGCAACTAGTGCTGGACCACTGGATATGGATTGGCCCAGTAATCTAGTCAAAAAATTTGAAAAAGGCTTCCGTTATGGGTCTAGAAGTAAATCATATGACTTTTTGGTAAACGGTGTTTTCTTACTAATAATTGTTGCCCACTCCATTTTCATCCTCCTTTCTCCTTTCTGAAATAGTCCACTCATATTGAGACCTTGGCAAAAAAATTATCTTCTGCATGTTTTGCCATTAAAACTATTTCTGAAGAGCTAACCCCTACTACTGCATTAATGACCTACTTTTCCTTATTCGAATCTCACCTTCGCTATGGTTTACCGTTCTGGGGTTCTTGTAGCTTATACTACTTCGAATCTATTTTCAAATTACAAAAAAGAGCAATTCATTATGTATTTGGTTTAAGTAGTAGGACACACTGTGAAAATTACTTTAAAATTTTCAAAATTCTAACCCTTCCTGCTCTATTTATCTTTGAATCCATCTGCTTAGTTCGCAAGCATATTCAAAAGTTATCGGAAAGACCAACTCGTAGATATCCTACAAGAAATTTAGATACCGATGTTTACTTAACTATTCCCACCTCTGACCTAATAAAAAATTCTACTACCTACAATGCACAAAAATTGTATAATAAGCTCCCGATACAGTTAAAATCTATAAATTCATATGATAAGTTCAGAAGATCGACTAGGGATTTTCTTCAAGAAAGACCATTTTACACAGTGGCATAGACTTTTGGGTTGCAGCATATAGGAGCAATAATTTAATTAAGTTAATTTGAAAATTTTGTTTGAACAATAATTTATAGTGACGAATATTGCATATTGCATATTGTATTGTTATTCATATTTTGTTTGTGTTTTGTTTTCTCTAGTAATTTATTTTTATTATTTAATTTCGCTTTGTCAATAAAATTTTTGTAATTTTTCTATGACAATAAAGCATATTTTCTCTCTCACCCTAGAATCATGGATCATCCATTTAAAGCATGGAATATTACTTTTGAGTAAAATATCATTTCTCCCTATATTGACCCATCTGAATATGCCAGTTGCCCAAGCGGAATCCCGACTGGAAGTGAGTTATTCAAGATGGCAGCCAATATGTTGCTGAAATCCGGAATTGCCGCTGAAAAGCCCACCTTGACACAGGACCGCGTCCAAAATTATATGTTTTTGAGCTTAAGGAATTAACAAATACACAGTTAAAACATTGGTTATGTTTATTCAAGATAGGAAAAACTTATAATATCTCAAGAATATTACTATGTACAGAGTTTTGAGCAAGGGACGTTTGTTTTCCTACAACCACAGTTGTTTGAGTTACAAAGTCCTTTACAGTGGCAAACAATAACTTCTGGGCACGTCTTAGGAATGGGATCGAGCGTTAGGAAACGTGGAACTACTTTTTCGCCGTCTATGGTCCAGTCGCATTCTCCCATAGATTAAAGAACGTTTTTACATTCTTTATGATTTTTATTGTGGTGTGTTTCAGGCAAACTTACTTGGTAGTGGCATTTTTTGATGTGAAACCTAATGGCATCTGTTGTAGGTGGGAGAGAATCTGGCTTCCTCCCAGGTCCAAATGAAATACTGGAGGATCAACCTGTATGGAAAATTTAATTGTTTGTTTAATTTATTTATTGAATGCGCGAACTCAACTCGAAAACGTATGTCTACTTAGCTTATACAATTTGACGACCAACGAAGTTTTTCCTATCTTGAATAAACAAAACCAATGGCTTAACTGTGTATTTGTTAATTCCTTATGCTCAAAAATATACAACTTAAATATTTCACTTCCAGTCGGGATTCCGCTTGGACAACTGGCATATAAGGATTCAGCGGGGTCACTATAGGGGGAAATTACATTTTAGTCAAAAGTAATATAACCGGTTTTCTGTAAAATGAAAAAAAACACAGTTTACCAAAAAATAATATGATTTGCTTCTAAAAATTCGATTTTCGGAAAGTTTCACTAGTGTGGGATATATGATAAAAATGTTGAAAGGTAGAGCATATAAAAAAGTTATTATGAGAAAAACGCGATGACACTTACAGCTAATTTACGATACCATAGACTATACCTATACTGTGAAATAGGAAAGAAAGGATTCCATTCTCGCCAGGGGGAGGGGACTGATCGCTAGAGGCACTTTGAGCCTCTTCAGCCACCCTGGAATCATCTGGGTATTAGGTATCTGAGAGGACGTTAGTGACCCAGCTATTGCCTATTGCATATGAGGGAAACTCCACAAAAAACTCAGTGGGGATCGAACTCGCGACCTTCCGAATTCGAGGTAGATGTGTTACAGCAAACCCACCTTGCTCAATTTAACTGTATATCAGCTTCAAATTATAATAGGGGATATCATAAGAACCAAGAACAAAGGGCGTGTAGATATGAGCGTTCAGATAGCAATTCATTTTTTATGTTAATCCTTTCGAAAAAATGTAATAAAAAAAACCATTTTTCCAAATTGATAAAGTGGAATGAAAAATGTATTCAAAATAACTTTATCTAATCAAACTATTTTTCTTTAAAAACTATTCAGCTAAGACCGCCTCTGTATTACAATTCTAAAAATGATTTATAAGTTGAGGGTACACCAATTACAAGAATTGTTGAAATAAAAATACAATTTACGTAGGTACCTGTGTCAGTGTGTTAAGACAGTTGAACGATATACTATTTCTACACAATGAGACCTTCTTTAATCCCTCAAAATATAAAGTAAAGTGGTAGTTTTACTCACTAGGGATTAAAAGCGTTAACTTTTATTTTATAATGAGCAATAACACATTATATTATAACTGCTTCCCCAACAAGTACGGGATCAAAATTATTATGTTTTGTGAAAGCGGGACAAAGTACATCTGGGATGCCATTCTTTAGCTTGGAAAAGAAAATGTACCTCCTAAAGTGACCGCTGGTGAACTTTTGTAAAATGTAAACGAAATACAAAATAACTACTGTTGGTACAATAAAAAAACCATCGTTGACTGATGAAGCTACGGATATAAAGTTTAAAAATCGAAATGTATCCAGTTCATTAATTGACCAACAAATAAAAAACTACTAGTATTGGAGTATAGTATGCGCAGTACCAGTATTATTCATGATACCACAAGAAAACCAGAGGTTGTTTATATGTTCAACGAAACAAAAGGAGTAGGTAGATAGTTTCAACCAAATCTGCCAACTGAACTACGGCAGAAACCACAAGGTGGTAGGTTTTTCCGACCGTAATTATTATAGCTGCCATAAATGTATATACGATTCATGCCCATAACTTGTGCAGCCATGGGCAACAGCCACAATCTACAGTTAATTTCATACTATCCTCACACAAGAAATATTTTAAATTCTAAGGCTTATAGGCGCAACTGAAAACATAAATAAACCCGGCGAAGACCAACATGAGTTCTGAAAAGTAAATGTGCTGTAAGAATTTTCCTGCATTTCCATAAGCAATCGCTACGGTTCGATCTGCAATTTTTTGTTCATTTCATGGTTACGCGTCGGGTCTTCATGGGGTAAAGTGCAGGTGCCCTGTCTCTTGGACGAATGCCTACAGCGGGACCCTGTCGGTTGGAGATGCCGTTTATTCTATCTCAATAACAACCAAGTTGGACACTATGGACCTTCTGGTAAGGCTACTATACCTTATTTATTTTAGCAAGGCTGTAACGTCACACGTTAAAAATCTGCGGCGTTGTCAGGTAGAATTTTTTTTCGTTCACTTAAAGATAAAATTGTGTCGGTTACTTTTTTCCTAGCTTGAATATAAGTGCATCTAATGTGCTATCAACTTGATTGAAGATTGGAATGGATGTAAAAAAAGAAGTTAGTCTATAAAACAATAAAATCTTGACTATAAAGCATTTTCAATAGCAAGATTCAAATAAAAATTAATAGTTATGTAGTTTTGGAATTTTTATTGTAATATGTTACAGTACATTGATACGTTGGAGGTCAATTTATATATACTCTAAATAAATCGAGAATTTTCGCTATGTCACAGCGGCATCGTCGTGAAGTGTTGCCAATCTTTAACAGTTAATTTCCCTTGCCCGTTAAGTTTAAATCGTATTTGCTCTTAGTGTTTTCGTGTTTATTCCGTTGACAACAGAAATAACTAGAAATTACGTCACTACCTTGCTAAAATAAATAAGGTGCAGGCGTGATTTTTGCATACATATTTAGTCTAAACAGCGTTTCAGATACAATGGCGTCTGCTCTGTTCCAATCTAAATAATAACATCTAAGTTTTGAATATTGTGAGTACCATTTAGGCCTTCTATGTTTGACAGTAGTGACTTTTCAACGTCATGTCAGGCTTCTTTTGTGTGAAGTGAAATTCGGGGGAATTCTTGCAGCAAATTTACCCAGAAAGTACTGCAACTTGTGCCATTATTCCAAACGAATATGTACCACCATTTGTTGCAAATGTGGATTACCCATTTGCCGTAAAGCACACTGACAGTACTTGAAAATCAATTTGTAAGTGCATATTTTTTTAAGAATAACCAATAATAATGAATATTAATTTTACTTTCCCGGGCCCTCGCCAAGGGAAAGTATTGTGAAAGCGCTAAAAAAAATTTGAGATAACGACAGATATATCCATTTTGAGGTCCCCTGAGACGATTAAAAGGATTTCCAGATGTCTGTCCGTCTGTCTGTGTGTCTGTCTGTATGCTTCCACGATAACGTCCGCACGCTTGAGCTGAAATGTGGTATACGGGTTTCGGGTCATCGGGGATTAAACCCATTAGTTTTTGGTTTAAATCGCCCCACCAGGGGGCGCAGGAGCGATATGTACATCGCCAAAAAAAAATATAAGACTTAAAGTTTTTATTTGATATTTAGGTGCCTCACTGGCTTGTAAATACATCCTGAAATTTTCATTCCTTAATTTTGAACCAAACCTAAAAATTTTTTTTTAATTAAAAAATCGCAACCCGTAGCAACCCAAACGCTTGATCCGATTGAGCTGAAATTTGGTATGTGGGTATCGGATCATCGCGGAATGAATCCGTTTGTTTGTGGTAGAAATCGCCCCACCAGGGGGCGCAGTAGCCCTATGTACATTACAAAAAAAAAATAAAAGACCTAAATCAGAAACGTCACAAAAATATGATTGAAACAGTGAACAGTGAAAAGTGTACTATGTTGATGTCGTATTTTTGCAACATTCTGTTTCTATAGTAAATTTATTTATTTTGTTATGTCATTTTGATAACGGCTTTCGATAGGAAAGCCGAATCGTCAATTAAAAACTTTTTTAACAACTAAGTGGTTCTAATCCAGTGAAGAGAGAGAGAGAGAGAGAAATTAAAAGACCTAAAGTTTTTATTTGGTATTTAGGTGCCTTATTGACTTGTAAATACATCCTGAAATTTTCATTCCTTAATTTTAAAACTAAGCAATGGAAAAAAAATTTAAGAATTAAAATCCAAATGACATTTGACATGTCAAAGAAAAAGTAAACAATTAAAATTGTTTTACTTTTTTTTGACATGTGAAATGTTTTTCCCTTTATAATATTTCAAATGTCATTTGGGATACAAGTATCATTTAATTTGGACTATAAAAAATTTTAACACCAAATAAATTTTTTTAATTTTTATTTTATAACTGCCGGGAAAGTCTTGTGGCGACACAACAGATTTTTTTTATTGTAAAAGACAAAATAAAGCTTGTTTAATGTTTTATTTTAAATATTTACTTAATAAAATATATCAGTTTAGAACATGAGTAATACAGTAATAATAAATTTTTTATTTAATTTCAAACAAACCAGACAGAAATGCTTAAAGCTAAAATTATAATTAAGCAATTAACATAGTGGATAAGTATAAATACTTGTTTAAAATTGCATAATGAGAACAACAATGCTTGCTTGCTTGCTTAACCTAAATCAATCACCTTAAACCCAGGACTATGCCTTTGTCATGCAGGTGATCTACCGACTAACAAATGTGTAAATGTGCCAACAACCCCTAACAGTTCCACGATATATCCGATCTCATCCGGCCTGTTTACCGGCGTGAATGAAACTGCGTATAACACAAATACCTTTTTGCACTTGCCAAAGTCCTTACTGACTTTTAATTCCACTTGAGTTTCGCAGGGATCGAACATACGAACCGAACACTGGCCTAGTATAAAGACCGAGGCCTTAACCAACTAGGCCACGGTGCCCGGTAAGAAGAGAACAACAATATATATTATAAAAAGTATATTATTAATATTAAATTATTTAAATGCGTTACAAAGTAGAATAGAATAGAATTTTAAATGCAAAGAATAAATTTGTAATCAATAAAAGTAGTGTACTTGTTTTTGGCTTTTTTACTTTTTTGGCTAGTTTTTTAAAGGTGCGAAATGCCCTTGTAGAAGTAATTGCTTCTGGACGTCTGTTACACAATTTTAGACTTAAGGTTTTTCTTACTTCTGGTAAAAAATGCCGGAGTATTTTATGTAGCATAATAAATTGAAAAAAAAATATGTATATTCATCTACATTTGTGTGTTTTATTGTGTATTTTAGAAAGTTTGTAAGAAGCACTTTCTTGGTTTACTTATAAAAGTAATTTTTGGCAAAAAATATATGTTCAGAAGTTAGAAGATAAAATCTCCTGGATATTACATTTTAATATACGTTTGAATTCTGTATTATTATTTAACGTAGAATTTTCTATACTTTCATACATGATTTTAGGTATTTGAGAGTATCTACCATGAATAGCATTCTTATTTATATTTAAATATAAATCAAAGAAATCTATATTTAAGTCTTTTGATGATATTCCACTAATTTTAGCAGATCTTTTAAGCATATCCTCAAATTCCGTTACTATATTAAGAGAATAAATTTTTGCTTCCTGTATCGACATACTCAAATCAATTGTCGAAGTGTACTTTTGACCAGAAACTTTCCTAATAAAAACATCTAAAAGTAATAATGTGCTGTTAACATCGCCATTTTGAATTGATCCAGAGTTTAAAGTTTGTGTAGATGTTGCATCTGAAATCAGCTTTGTGCATCGCGAGAGATCTGGCAAAGAATTTTGAAGTAAGTTCTTCATCCAAGGAATATTTCTTTCTACCATGTTTCGATAGTGAGAGGTACTTTTGATTGTTCGAATTAACGTTCCATAATGGCCTCCTTTAGATATGAGGTAAGCCTTAATTTTAGAATCATCTCCAAGGCCTCTTGTACAGTCTAAAGGTGTTTTACCTGCGTTATTTTTAGCATTTACGTCAGCCCCACTCTCCACCAAACTCATTACCATCTTGATCATTTCTGGTGTTTCTAAATCGTAAGTATGTTCAATGGCGAGATGTAAAGGTGTTGAACCAAACGCATCTTTATCATTTACATTAGCACCTTCTTTTATGAGGAATTGAAGGACATCATTAGAGCTATATGAAGCAGCTGTGTGCAATGGAGTTGTTTTGTTAGAATCTCTTATGTTTACATCACATTTTTTATCTTGAATGAGATACTTTACTAAGTCTATAACGTTGCATTTGCTGGCCAGATGTAAATATGTTCTACCACCGTAGTCTCTGTTATTTAAATCTGCTATATTGTCATCGAATAAATATTTTATAATGTCTAAATGCCCGGAGCAATAGTTAGGGCAAAACTCAAAAATATCCATAATAGGAGTATTTCCATTTTTACGTTTGATATCAGCGTTTGCTTTTTTATCTTCTACAAGATATTTAACAACATCATAATTATTAAATTTTACAGCAGGATAAAGTAAATCTTCAATATTTGCCGAAATGTTCTTTTCATCTATAAAATATTTCATTATATCTAAATAACTCCCAACGACAGCCGTATCAAGAACTGGATTTGAGGGCTGGTTTGAAAAAGGCATAATATATGAAGTTTCAAAATTTGTATATTTGGATAACGAGTTAAATTTCCCCAAATCCTTTACGGTTGCTATTCTGTTAGGGTAAAGTGAATATCCGGTTACATTTACTTTTATCTCGTCAACAAAATATTTTACTATATCCAAATTACCAGATGCAATGGCATACTTGACAGGTCCAGCCGTGATTTTGTAGAAAGCCGTAGTGCGAGCACCTTTTTCAACTAAATATTTGACGGTTTCTAAATTTCCCGCCAAAGCAGCAAAACAAAGAGGACTGATTGCTAACATTGAAAAAAAACTATTAACTTTAATATGTTTTTCTTCTACAAAATATTTTACTAAATTAATATTCCCGGACAATGCTGCAAAGTGCAAGGGTGAGAGTCTATTTGCATCATTAGGACCTATTTTCGCATTTTTCTCTTCTATGTAATATTTTACAATGTCAATGTTACCGTATCTAGCAGCAATATTTAGAGGACAGTCTGATGATAAATGTTTTGAAATGACTTTCACTAGATCTGAATTTCCATTCAAAATAGCAGCAGCTGCTTCCCTATAGTCATCAGGAATGGCTCCTTTTTGGAGAAGATATTTATATAATTCCATGTGGTTATTCCATACAGCATATGTTAAGGATGAATAACCGCTATTTTTGGAATTAACATCAAAAAGTTTTTCATTTATGAAATAGTTCACTAAATTTATGTTACCTGATAAGGCAGCATAATGTAATGCAGTATCATAAGTATCCGTTACTGCTTTGATATTTATATTTTTTACATCAACTAAGTATTTAACAATTTCCAAATTGCCTGATAGAGCAGCTAGGTGAAGGGGAGTTTCATGATAATTATTGTTAATTTCAATGAGACAGTTTTTATTATCTACTAAATATTTTATAATATCAAAATAACCATATCTACTGGCGTAGTGTAACGGTCTATTATTATCTTTGTTCAAAATTTCAATATCTGCATTTTTTTCATCAACCAAATATTGTATTATATCTAAATAACCATGTTTCGAAGCAAAATGTAAAGACGTCGATCTTTTGGAAATATCTAGACTTTTTAGGTTAACCAAACTTGCATTAAAATCTACTAATTCGCGTAAAACTTCTATTTTGCCTCTTTTGGCTGCAATGTGAACTGGACATAAACCATCTTTGTCATATTCTTTGATATTTGCACCTTTATTTAACAGTACTGTGGTGGATTCTTCACTGCCGTAAAATGATGCAAAATGGAGAGGCGTAGAACCGTTACATTTTGAATTTTTATCTGCACCATGTTCTATTAAAGTTGAGACAATTTCGTGGTTATTGTGAATTGCGGCAATATGCAACGCTGTTAAATTATCTCTTGTTCTTGCCTCGATTAAAACGTCTTTTTCTAATAACTTCAATGTGATATTTTTATTATTTAAAATAGCTGCAAGATGAAGAGGTGTAATGTCACCTTTTGCTTTTAAATTTGCGTCTATTTGAGTTAAATTTAGTAATTTCTCAGCGACATCAAATTTTTTTAGAGATATTGCGAAATGAAGCGCAGTTAAATTATTAGATGATTGTTTATTTATATTTGTTTTGTTATCGCTAACCAGAATTTGTACAATTCTTAAATTCCCAAGAGATGAAGCAAAGTGGAGAGCGGTCATATTTCCGTTGGCGTCAATATTTGGATTCACTTTTTTGTTATCCATTAATATTTTGGCCACATAAATGTAATCATTAATTGCTGCTAAATGTAATGGCGTCAAACCGTCTTTGGATTTTGCGTTTACCTCTGTTTTGTTATTAGAAGTTAAAATATTGACAACATTTTTGCCACCAAATACTGCACTATGTAATGGAGTAAAATTTGTATTATCTTTCGCGTTAATATCAGTGTTATTATTTTCCAAAAGTATTTCGACTGTAGAAACGAAACCATACTGTGCAGCTATATGTAGAGGTGTAATTTTTTTGATATTAGTTTGTATATTAACGTTTGCACCTTTATCCATAATAAATTCAACGAAATCATCGTAACCGGCCTCGGCTGCTACGTAAATGGGAGAATAACCATCGTCATCTTTGATATTTACATTAATAGTTTTATTTTTTAGTAACAAAAAATCTGCAATTTGCATGTTACCTTTTTGAGCAGTAGCATGGATGGCTCTTCTTCCATTTTCATAACATTCATCTAAATTAGCACCGTCATTTAGCAATGTTTCAATTTCAGACTTACTTCTTCTTTCATCAAAATTTAATGCAGCATTATAAACGTCTCTACTAATATCTTTAAAGTCTGTTTGGTAATTATCTTCAATAACTCCAACTAATTCTGGTTTATTGTTATTAAATTTTCTGTAAATTAGTCTTGTTCTTCGTTGTGGGTCAACTGGAATTTTTAGAATTGGATTCGCTTTTGTTGAAATCACAGCTGGATCAGACCAATCTCCTATCTTAGAGTAGATATTATTTGTTTTAGATTGAACTGCATAACTAACTGTTGCTCTAGCCTTCCATGCTTCTAAAGGTGTTTCCACTTTTGAGTTAGTAAAGTCTGGTCTTTTTCTAATCTTTTCAGATTGATCTGGGTCTATAGGGAGAATCATTTCCTGAAGTTTAGTTGTAACAATGTTTAATGAATCAATTCGTTGATTTATTAGTTTAAAAATATCGTTCCTTTCATTTCTTACGAACAGTAAATCTTCAACTTCGTTTAAGATGTTGATTACTTTTTTAATTAACTGTTCTTTATTTTTAGTGCTCAAAAGTTTCTGTTTAAAAGACCTAAAGCTTATTTGAAGCAAATCAAAATATCCGTTGCATTTTTCAATATCTCCTTCTTTGTAGTAAAAATCAGCTAAAAAGGAGTATTGATCAAGAAAAAAAAACATGACTGAAACATAAGTTTGCACCCCATAGTACATTATGTGAAGAGCAGCAAAAGCTACATTGTCGTTTTCATTTGTTGGAATAGCAAGTCGTTGATTAATGATTTGATTTAAATTATTATGTAAAATACCGTCAGAATCAACAGCATTATTTAACCTGTCTAATATACCACCCGATCTGTTTAGTTCTACAACACGTACATGTGGTGACAGTCCATTTATGACAGCTACTTCATTTTTAAAATCGTCAATAAATGTAGCTAAATTAGAAATTTTATCAGCAACTTTCAGTTCTTGTAGACTGTCTAATACTTTGTTAAATTCTAAACGCATTTCGATTCTTGTTTCTTCAATAATTGATAGTGTTCTGCTAGTAACCTGGTATACCATCTGCATTGCCGCAAAATTTCGGTCAACTTTATTCCCCACCTCTTGAATAGCCGCATAATTGTCACCTATAGCAGTAAGAACTTTTTCAAATTCATCGGTTTGTTTATCTGGAAGGATACCCAAATCTTGAAATAAATCTTTTACGTCAAAAGCTATACTAACGATGCTTAAAACTCTATCAAAAATTCCTCTTCGTTTTCTAATGGTCAGTTTAGTCCTCTTGGCTCTATTTAGAGTAGTACCAGCTTCATGTTGATTGACCTCTGCTTTAAGATTATGTATATTTTTTGTAGACATTATTATTCTATATTTATGTCATCCAATTTTAATATACTAGTTAATAATTTAACTTGATTTTGGTGTAGTTTCTTTATGTAATCTATTTTCCATTCTTTAACTAAAAAAAACAAAACATACATTAAAAGGGAGGTCACAGTTCACTTCTTAATTTAGAAAATAAATAATTCACCACTCTCCGGCAGGCCCGCGCGCAGGATTTGCTCAAGGGGGGTTTTCATAAAAAAAACGAAAGAACTATAGTTTGTCCATCGTAAAGAAAAGTAATGTAAACAGACTTTTGGCAACATTTGCCGATTTGAACTATAAAATTTAAATTTATTGGGATTTCGTAAACCGTTATAGATACAAAGTTGATTAAATGGGGAAAAAGATGTGTATTTTCAAGACGAATTTATTGGTTTTTTCAAAATTAAAATATCAGGTGTGGTTTCCGAGATATTTGGGAAAAACCGAAATTGACGATTTTCGTTTTATTTCTACTAGAGTAATTGCAATTTATAAGTTAGTGTTATTTTAGTAATTATCTAAAAGAGAATTAGTTGAAAATTGATGAAAATTTCTGGAAAATGGGCAAAGTATACTAAATAATTAATTAATTTTATTCAAAAAGATTTATAAATATTTTCAGTGAAAATGGAACGGACCGTACTTAGCAAAATTTATAAAGTACATTTCATTGTCAAAATCTAATAAAAATATTAACTGTTCTAATTAATGAATTAAAACGCACAGGGCCGTATTTAAAAAAATAGTTGAGGGTGGCACTTCAAAGACGAAACTTTGTTTTAAAAAAATTGTATACGCTATATTAAGTTGTATTTGTACTTCAATAAAAAAGCTTAATAATTTTTTTTACTAGTTTTTAAAATTAAGGTGTTAATTAAATAAAACGAAAATAGTCAATTGCGGTTTTCCCCAAATATCTCTGAAACCGGAAATGATATTTTAATTTTGAAAAACCAATCAATTTGTCTTGAAAATACGCATCCCAAAAAAAGTCAGGGACTACGAAACCCTTGCATACACTGTTTTATACAACTTCCTCTTAAGGCAGATAATCCATTGGTGCGACACGTCGCACGCTGCAAGCCGCACGCGATTTTGGAAGCGCGACTTTTGCACAAGCGGCAAGCCGCGGCTCGATATATAATTTATTAGGAGGTGGAAGAGGTAGCAACGTCAATACCGTTTGCACTTATTGTTCAAACACAACCTCTCTCTGTGAGTCGCGCTTGAATAATCGCGTGTATGGGTCATGCTCCATATGAATCTATAGTAACACTGGTCGCGCGCGACGGAAAAGTCGCGAGTTGTCGCGGCCAGTATTTTTGCCGCGCGCGACCAAGCTACTTTGTCGCATCAATGGGTTTTGCGCCATACATTTATACATCAATTGTTGTCGCATGCGACTTCTCGCGGCATGCCGCGCGCGACCTGTCGCGCTAGTGGGTTATCTGCCGAAACTATAATATATGTTCGAATAGATTTCCGCGGTCAGAATAATGAAAGTCTCTGGTTTTCCGGCAAGAACTGCGTTTTAGATTGCAAATGTCTCAACGTTTCGGCTTCTCATTTTAAGCCATCTTCAGGAGGGGTAACATATTATTAGGTTACATGGCCTTAATCTGCCTACTCCACGTACCGAATCATTTCCATTAGTTGAGTATTGACTCAACTGTTGAGTCTGATGAGTAGGCATATTGTGTGACCTGATCTAAAGGTTTCTACTTTTTTATTTTTTTGTTTCGAATAATATTAGAAAACGGTAAAATGCCCTACAAATTAAACACGGTTCTTCCTCTTTAGGTGTAAAATATTCAAAACTCCCTTTTTATTGGGTTTCTAAACAATTGGATGTCAAATTCCATATTTCTAGCAGCAGTATAGCCTAAGCGTAAGGATATTTTAGGTGCACTATAGTATACGTACTTAATTATCTCTATTGTATAATATTTATTTTTATCAGTTTGGGCTGAGCATACATTTCAGATGAACTATATAAAATTCATGTAGGGTCAGTTGTTCAACAGTGAACCACCCTTTTTTCTTATCGTTATTGTGTCCTTCCGACTGAAGCTAAAATTATGAGTGGGCCTGGAAAGTAAAGTGCGGCTTAAATCCTTCAACTTTAGATACTATTAGTGTGGTTAAATATAAAATTATTTGTACTATGAATAGTTAAAAAAAAATTACCCTTGGTTCACTGTGGAACTCCAGCGGTACACAATGGACCACGTCTGTGTACACAGTGAACCAGGACATAAGTTACCAAGGATAAAATATGCAAACAACATTTAAGAAGAACATTTACTACAAAAATAAACAATATTTCTTAATAATAGGAAAAATATAGAATACAAAACTTTTGATGACGAATTACATTTTTATTAAAATCTATGGAACACATGTTAAGTGCATTGAAAGAAACATCAAATTTGCAGTAAGATTGTTGTCGAATTGTTTCGTCGCTAATCTAGGGGCTTGGAAGAAGATACTTTTTGATAAGAAAAAAATTATCAAACCTTAATGTTCATTAATATCATTAGTTTTTATACTCAAGCCCATTCATCATTACTAATGACAAATTGGGAACAATAAACAATAGCCGCTGTGATGTAAACAAGGAAATTATGAAAAATATAACTTACGTTAAAAATTTTAGTTTGGTACCAAAGAATCACTTAAACCTCTTTACTGCAACACGTTCTCGCTGCCGATTGCAAATTGAGGAATGATGAGGGATTGGGATTAGTGTCTTATGTAACGTACGTTTTCCACTGTAATATTTTAAATTTGGTTAATGGAGGGGGTTCACTGTTGAACAACTGACCCTATCGTCACAGTAGATACAGTAGTTCCACTTAGCGTCGGCACCTTTGATATTGGTGTCCAGCAGTTTCATTTTTTATATTCGCACTGGTATTGACACTATTGACAGTAATGACATTTCTCCCCGCCACGATCCCTAACAATGCTCATATATACACTGCTCGATATATCAATTATTGATATAAACTGCTCGCTAAAATTCAGTCTATGCAAATAAGGTTGGAAACATGGAAAAGTAGTAAAAATTAATTATGCAGTTTTCAATGAGGTAAAATTCATTTAATCGGATGCACCCGAGATAAAAAAAAATGTTTGGTGATTCTTACGTATTTTTGTTTCCTGAACACGAATTTGAAGTCAAAAAGCGGAGGTCTCGAATGCTTTTTGAGATATAGGCCCGAAAAGTATGAAAACTTGTTTCTAATCTCACGATTATCTTTATTGCCACACTTATATTAACTTCATATGTACGTTTATTAGTACAAATTTGAACCATTTCTAGTCGAGTTGAGATTTGGCATATATTTTTATATGAACAAAAAATGAGTTTTATGATTATGGGTCGATGTTATTCAAACGTGGTTTAGAGGAGTTTTTGGGAATGGAGTTTCTGCCAAAATTCAATATGACAAATACAAAATTGTGGTTGAGTTGTGTGCTTATATAGTTTGATTCTGTTTAAAAAAGTTAATACAGCCATTCTATATTCATTGTTAAAAAAAATGCAAGAGATTATTACGAAAATATTTATTTTTTCCATTTCAGTTGTCCTTTCACATTCCTAATATATAAGAAAGAAATTTATTGCATACAATGTACATAGTGAATACAATTTTTTTTAAGAAAACAAGAACCAAGAATGCATGACACCTAATAAAAACATAGATATATAGATATTTATTAATATAAAATTACAAGAAATTTACACTCGTCACAAAACATTACAATTATTACAAGCTTAAAACTATAATTTACAATAACAATAACAGACAGACACCCACACAGCAAAGGATATTCCCAGAATATCCTCACAAGATACCAATGTTCTTTTTGCAGAATATTCCTAAGCAAATATTCTGAGAGCGATCATAGAATGTATTGGATATATTAAAATATTTAGCACATCTATAAAAAATATCTTCAGTTAGTAATGAAGTTCAATATTGTTTCAGAAATTACTCACCTTGCATCATCTTTGGGAAACCTAAAAAAACTTAATTGGGGATTTTCCCTCGAATTGCTTCGAAATACTACACAAATTGTACATGGTTTTTTAAACACAACATCACCAACAACTGTAGACATTTCGCTTTTACTATTTCGCACAAAACAAACAGAAAACACCACCAAATAATACAAACGAAAACGAATGAAATAATAAATTGAGCAACACAATTAAAAATGTTTTCATATTGCAATGTTGCCAATGTGAATTGTTAAATTATCATAATTCGAGATGCTATTGTAGAATTGTCACAAAAATGATCACTTTTCAATGAAATAAGTGGAACATACATAGGGATTGACGCCTCATTGATAAAATATCCTAAAACCAGAATTTGATGAAATAAGAGACTACTTTATGAAATGTTTATAACACTTCTAATATATTACACAGTAGATTGTATGAAACTTTTTAAATCCCGCAACTATGGAAGAGTGCCGGTCATTCTTAAACTCGTCGTTTGCGCATTAGCCAGGAGTCGCAACTCCTGGCTAATGCGCGTTGAAAACTTACAACCAGAAATTGGCCGAAGTGGAATTACTGTATCTACTGTGCTATCGTGGTCCACAATCAAAATTTAAAAAAAAACGGTGGTACTCGTATTCATGGGCGCCGTTACAAAAAATGTCAGGGGGGGGGGCACATTTTTTCAAATCAAAGTATTGTATTAAATTGAAATGCAGATCCTGTTCGTTGCGAGTCACGTGGTCAGGACGGCCGAATAGTGACCGCGAAATCTACCGAACTGTTATTTGATTTTAAGGGGGTAGCGGGATAAGATGGGTGTGGCGGCCCTCGCTCGATCTGACTTGCAAGTCTGAAAACTTTGTTTTTTTTAATGTCAAAAAATTTGCTGTGTTAAAAAATGCGTGTTTCTGAAATTATTCCACTAAATAATTTTGTGAGTTTCTATCTGGTCAGTTGTACGATCGAATTCGATTGATTTAATTTTATTACACTCAAAACTGGATCATAGGATTTTTTTCAGATTTTTTTGCAGGCCCTGGGACCCCTATAACTTGGTGCAAACAACCAAAAAACGTGAATAAAAAATTTTTTTTCAGGAATGAAATTTTTTTTTGAAAGGGTTCTTATGCGCCTACAAAAAGGGGCCAAATTGCATAAGTAGCATTACTAAATAGCTTCATTTTTCGCTTAACCGCATATAAATATCTTCATTTGTTCGCGCGACAATTCAAATTAAGTAAATCTGTTTTTCCGTGTGAGAGTCGGAAAAAAGCCCTAAAGTGGTAAATATTTTCAACCGGAACAAGATTACTCCCCCCCCCCCGTTTTCGGGAATGCTGAACACGATGGCGGTGTTATAATTTCTCTGTGGGGTTGCGCAACCTCTCAAAACGGCAAAAAACCACCCCCTGGCGCTTTACAAGGTTTCCTGCAGAAAAATACACTTTCCCACATTTTAGAGGATGCTCTCCCCTGAAAGGAGTGAATTTTTTTAAATACCAACAAACCCCTCCACCGGCCAAAACTTTCTCCCGAAAGGGATGATTTTTTTTTAAATATCAGCGGCAAATATATCCCCCTGTTTTCGAGGATGCTGAGCATGGATGGTGGGGCTGAATATCGCTTCCGACCCCCACCAACCTTAGTGAGGTTTATAGAAAGTAATATTGAACACCACCATCGTGTTCGGCATCCTCGAAAACAGAGAGGCACCCGTTTTGCCGCTGATATTAAAAAAAATTCACCCCGTTCGGTGGAAAGTATTGGTTGGTGGGGGGTCGGAAGCGATATCCAACACCATCTCCGTGCTCAGCATCCTCGAAAATGGGGTGAAAGTGTGTTTTCTGCAGGGAAACCATGTAAAGCGCGTTTAACCCCGCTGGGGGTGGTTTTTGGCTGTTTTGAGGGGTTTCACAACCCCAAAGAGAAATTGTAACACCGCCATTATGTTCAGCATCCTCGAAAACGGGGAGGGGGGAGGTAATGTTGTTCCGGCTGAGAATATTTACCTATTGCACTATTACGGAAAAACAGATTTACTTAATTAGAGTTGCCGCGCGAACAAATGAAGATATTTATATGCGGTTAAGCGGAAAATGAAGCTATTTAGTAATGCTACTTATGCTATTTGGCCCCTTTTTATAGGAGCACAAGAGCGATTTCAAAAAAAAATTATTCCTAAATTTTTTTTTGTGTTGAGTGTAATATTATTAAATCGCATTTTTTCAGTTTTCACACTTGCAAGTCAAATCCTGGGGGGGGGGCGTCCGCCCCCACTTGCCCTTATGTAACGGCGCCCTTGCTCGGATTCATTTTGTTAGTTAATTAATAGGCATTTCTATCAAAGAATTAATAAATATAAAATGTGGCTCATTAAAATGGAAGAACAAGGGGCATAGAGGGTTAAAAAAATATTTCCTTATAGCTTTTTATTATTAAACAAATTTTAACAAAATTTGTTACCAAAGTATTTTTATATTCCTTATATCGTGCGAATCCAGTGGTATAGTCAAAATAAATAACACAGGCACACAAAAAAAAATTATGAACCAGAGGGTAGACCCCACTATTCTTAGGTTTTTGGGGTCGCTGAAACCGAATATGACCATGAAAAATAATTTCAATTGCCCGTTTTTCCGATAGCACCCCTTACCATCCCTTAAAGAGTTCGAATTTTGAATTTTTGTTTAAAATTGAGATGTATGTCTATTTCTATGTTTTTTGGAATGCTAAAACCGAAAATGATGACGAAATATGAATATAATACCTCTCTTACCCATTAGAACCCCCTTATCACCCATTGAAGAGGGTAAAAAGTTCAATTTTTGTATAAAATTAAGATGTATGTGTATTTCTATGTTTTTTGGAATGCTAAAACCGAAAATGATGACGAAACATGAATAAAATAACTATGTCGGTTAGCGTAGCCTGTTGGTTAAGGGAGCTGCAGCTCTCAGACGTCTGCGTGAGAGGAGGCAGGTTGGACAAATACGATACACTCAAGTTTAAGAGGAATGAGTTACTATTTCCTATGGTATAAAATAAAAGACGAATTGGCATAAAACGAATTTAAATGTCAATGAATGTGTGTGTGTGTGTGTGTATGTGAGAGAGATGCTCACGTGAGTGAACTATTCGTCGCTAAACGCTTGAAATTCCGATTCCCAGTCAATTACTTGTTTATTAAACTAGTTTAAGATTACTCTCAGCTCTTATATTAGGCCATTAAATGCTTCATCGATCAGAAGTATCAGATATATTCATGATTCAATTCTATTATTAGCGTAACCCAGGAACAATGGCGTAGACGTAGTAGGTTTCTGTTCCCTTTGGGGTGCTTGATTAACTTGAGTCCCCTTGCCTCTCACTATTCGGGATGCTGGATTAAAGTGAGTCCCCTCGCCTCTCACTATTCGGCATCTACCTCTTTCTATGATAGCGAACTCTCTTGCTTTCGAAAGATCTTGTGGTTTTCTCTTATTGGCTCTTTTCTGTTCTGGCAAATATCTTTTCAAATTCCAACAGTAGTCTGCTAACATATTGACATCCCATTTACCCTGATAGCGCTGTTCCATTGTCTTCAGATCCTGATGAAACCTTTCACCTTGCTTCTCACTGTAGTCTCCTAAATTTTCAGGGAAATAATCTAGATGAAATTCGAGGAAGTGTAATTTCAAATTTATCAAGCAACCAAGTCTCTTATAGTTCATTAGCAGTTCCTTTATTTCTTTCTTGTAGTTTGGACTATTTTTATTGCCTAAGAAATTCTCTACTACACTCTTAAAACTTAGCCGAGCATTTTTTTCTTCAGCACTCATTGACTGAATGAACTCAGTATCAAGCAAAAGCTTTCGAATTTCCTGCCCATCGAAAATTCCTTCTTTAAGTTTAGCGTCAGATTTGGTTTGAAACTTCTTACGGATGTACAAAAAACATAGAAATACACATACATCTTAATTTTATACAAAAATTGAAATTTTTACCCTCTTCAAGGGGCGGTAAGGGGGTGCTAATGTAAGAGAGGTATTATATTCATGTTTTAGCATCACAAAAAACATAGAAATAGACATACATCTCATCTTTGAACCAAAATTCTAAATTCGAACCTCTTTAAGGGGTAAGGGGGTGCTAGCGGAAAAACGGGCAATTGAAATTATTTTTCATGGTCATATTCGGTTTCAGCGACCCCAAAAACCTAAGAATAGTGGGGTCTACCCTCAAAAAAATTTTTTGTGTGACTGTAATTAAAGCTGTCCTTGAAAATGGTGATGATTTTTTAAAATTTTGCCCCTCTATGTCCCCACAAAAAATTTATGCGAATCATTCGCAAAATATGAGTTAACTAGGGATACTTCCATTTTAAATAATATCACTATAGAAGACGCTAAATACATTATCGCATATATTTGGAACATAATTAAACTTAGAGCATTTATTATTAATGAATGATTTACAATTTATAATTACTATTTTTTCTTCATTATGTAATTTGTTGCGTTTTTTAATTATTTTAGCTTGATAAGTAAACTCTTGTACTCATTGCTACAAACTATGTTTTATAAGCAATAAAGTTATTCTATTCTATTCTATTCTACTTCCATTTTAAGTGGGTCATAATAGTATATTCTGTTACAAGGTTGGAATGAGAATTCGACAAGAGTGGATGATTCCGAACGCGAGCGAATGCGAGCGTGAGGAACCACGAGTGTCGGATTTATATTCCAACAGAGTAACAGACTGTACTTTCTCCACGGCCGCAAAAAGTAGAAATTAAATATAGTAAAATGAAACCTCAATCTCTCAACATTGTGTAGGTAGTATTTTTATATTCAAGCTTGGGTTTTTGCGGTAGCAAATTTTGAGTTATATTATCGGCATATTTTTTTATTTCTGGAGGAGTATTTTCAAATTCTACATCTGAATCGTTTGATTTTCTTCTCCTTTTCAATAAATTAAAAGTTTTTACAAACCAATATTTAGACCACGTCAACTAATACTGACAGTTACTTTGACATTCACGGCAAACCTTATTTTTGTAAACAATCACGGAATACAGATTCTATCTCTAGTGATAGAATGTAATACATATAAAATACATAAGAGCCAAATGTTTCAGAATTTTCTTTCAATCTCAAGAGCGAGAATGTTTCTTTTCTGTTATTATAAGTGGTTTCAGAATAACTACATTCAGTAGTGGCCGTGGAGAAAATATATTATTTGATCATATTAATTTTGTACGTACCTATAAAAATCTGCATAAACGACTTTGAAAATTGCAATGTGATATTAGGATTCTTAGTATCAAACACAACGTATAAACTAAGATAATTTGTTCGTCTCTACGATAAACAAACTAAAATTATTCTTATCCGTTGTTTACGTGACATCAGAGCAGTTATATACCAGGAATGAAAGAATTTCTTAAGCTGTGTTTACACTGTTACACTGTTCACTGCTCATTTAGTGTCTTTTGTGTATGCTGTGAGGTTCAGCAATGTGGTGGCTAGGATGTCTCGTTCAAGAAGGAATGCAAGGATTATTAGAGGCATTGACTTAATTTCACTTGGACTAATACATGACCTGAACCCAATTATATCGACAACTGGCCATACTCACAGACATTGGATGGTGAAACCATGGGTTTCAAAGAGAGAAAATCTTGTCTTGCCACTTGAATGACACTGTCCTGAAAATAGTTTAATATAATAAAAAAAAACAAGGAAATTTTGCACTAGGACAGATATAGTGAACTAAATAGTGAATGGGACTGAATAAACTCGTTTACATTTTTCACTGCACCTTCATTCTGTATGGATCATGGGTTGAGGATTGAGGAAAGTGAAATTGGGGACAATGAAGATGATCAATCTACAGAAAACTTCATTTCTGACAAAAAAAATTAATTCAAAATGCTGTATAGTTACCTGCATCCTACGTCAGTTACTACTCTATGGAAACAGTAAATTAAGATTTACATAAACTTAAAAAAATAACAACAAAAATGCAACTAAACTACATGAGTTTGATGCGTTCTGTAACATATTGGCAATACAATTAAAAAAAATGCCTCTTCGACGTGCTCTCATTTGTCAAGAACGATTACAAGCTGTTATCATTGCTATCAGAGGAGACCTCTCAAGCCCTAACTATGAAACCGGGCCCAACTTATCCATCACTATTATCAGATAATGAAGAATATCACCAATTTTTTGTTTTAACCATACAATCCACTTTATTAAAAATAAAAAATACCGTAAATTTTTTTTGATACGTCTTATAGTTTCCGAGATATTTAATTTTTTAGTTGGGCGTGCGACGACGCGAAGTCATCGGTCGCTATGACGTCACTTTACAACGATCGGTCACTGCGTTCTCTGCTCCCGACCTGTGTAAATGAAGTTTTAAACAAATTGGCAACTACGCCAAATATCGAATCAGCCGCGTCTCTGACAAAGAACAAATATTCGCAACAGTGTACTAGCGGCTAGACAAATATTTAAATTATACGATCGAAATAAAGTCAATATTTTTCACTCAATGCGAGAGCGAGGGGGACAGAATTGTTACTCTTCAGACGGAAGAATCGAAACGGACTTCCGACTCGCCATTGTACAATAACACGTACTTCTGCCCTTCGTATAACGTATGCAAATATTCTCACGTACACCATTCGGTGGGCATGGCTTAAACAAGAAGAAACTTGGTTTCCGAACAGTTTAATAATTTTTAATTAGTAAGATCTTAGCCGCGTGTCAAGCAAGACTTCTCCGTCGTCTCAAATATGACGTAATGTTACAATTTCTCTGACAAATTAGTTGCGGATGTGAATAGGATGCTTGGTTTCATTTACAGAAATAGCAAAAACTTCAAAAACGTTGCTACCATAAAATTGTTATATTTTGCTTATGTCAGATCTAAGTTGGAGTTTGGTGCTTTGATATGGGCGATTACCAAAAACGTCATTTGAAAGTGTACAGAGAAAATTTTTGAAATATTTATGCCTGAAAGTCGATGGACAATATCCTGTGAGAGGCATCGATCATAACATTTTGCTGTCACAATTCGAAACGACATCTTTGGAAATAAGGAGAATTACTCTTGGTATAAAATTCTTGCATAAATTAATTAATAACAATATTAATTGTACGGTTCTCTTAAATGAAATTAATTTTCTAGTACCTAGAATCGGAGGTCGGCACAATTTAAAGTTTTATTGCGAAGCATCACGATGTTATGTTACGATCACCGTTGAATTTCATGTGCGGTAGCTTCAATAAAATTTGAGAATTCTGTGACATTCATTTTGACTCTTTGATGACTGTTATCTTATGTATCGTTGATCATCTATAATGTTCATGTCTACTACACCAACTTTGCAGTATTTTAGTGTTATTTATTTTACTCATATTCTTCTTTTAAACTTTACGTGTGTTAAATATTTAGTATATACTCTTTTCAGCATTCACTTCTATATATGTATGTAGTATCTAATTGATTGTACTCTGATAGCATTTCCTGTAACTGGGTACCACTGTTGGAAATAAATTGCTTTTTTTTTAAGACTTTGGCCGCGAATCAATCCAATATACTCAAAATATCTTTCATCTCCGCTGTCCAAATGCAGTGCAAATTTGTTTCATTTTTATAATTAATTGACCAAAGCATTTAAAAATGCAAGTGCTTTTTTCTGAGTGATTGGTGACATAAAGTGTAAACCAATGTAAAGCTGGTTTTCTCTGTTACTTTGTATTTGTTCGTTGTTTATAAAAAGTTTTAATAAACTGTTAAATACAAGTAGGTAACATGTGTGTATCATTTCGGAGTTCTGGGAAAGGAAAAATTCAACTGCAAAAAAACTACAGTCCACTTTAGAAGCCACAGACAATTATTTAAAAAAGCGGTGTTGTCAATGCATCGGCCGGCTTCAAAAATAATTGCAACATTTTATCTCAAACCCATGAGATCAAAACACTCATTTTCATTGTAAGGGGCGCCAAAACTTATTCTTGCCCACACAACATTTTGCTCCTAGGCCGGCACTGATTGTCAACGTTGGATGTCTGTTAATCGCTTGAATAAACGGCAGATATAAGGATTACTAGAATACAATAATTGCTTAGGTGACCACTAACGGTGACGTGGCCACAAATGGTGCTCCTACCCTACACAAGATGCTATCTTTGAACTTACTACCGAAATTGCACAAAATTTAAATATTGGAAAAAAGACAATAGCTGTGTTTATTGATTTAGCGAAGGCTTTTGATACAGTGCCTCATGGCAAGCTTCTCGATGTCTTAGAGCATTATGGTATCCGAGGCACCGTATTAGAAGTTTTCAAAAATTACCCACTAAGTAGAGACCAATACCTAAAAATTAATAATACAATAAGTTACCCACTAAAAATAAAAACCGGCTTCCCACAAGGAACCATTTTGGGCCCAATTCTTTTTTTGACACACATTAATTTCTTACTAGACATCTCATGAGATCGGAGGTTTTCTCTTGCAATAACAATTTAAAAGATATGGTTAAAGAAGGTTTTAGAAAAGTCCATAATTGGTTAAATAGTTTTAAATTATCCCTAAATATAAAAAAATCTAATTACATTGCTTTCTCAATAACAGATGCAAATAGACCACAATTTGATAAAATCCATGTGGATGAAAATAATAATCTCGAGCTAGCATCGGTAGATAATACAAAATATCTGGGAGTTATGATCGATAAGCACTTACAATGTACAAATCATATTGAGTATTTAACAAACAAAATAAGAAAACTGATTTGTAGGTTCTATGCAATAAGAGAGTTTTTGACCATTAAACTAATAAAAATAGTGTACAAATCACTAGTTGAATCTCTCATTAGATATGACTTTATAGTTTGGGGAGGAACTTATATAGTTGTAATTTGAAACCATTGCAGATTTTTCAAAATTATTTACCTTTAAAAAGGATAGAATGTATCCCGCAAAATTATTGTACCAAAATGATATGTATAGTGTTAAATATTTATATACTTTTCTTTCATGCTCATTTATACATAAAAATGCGAAACTGAAAATCTTTGTGAATCATTGTCATCTGACAAGACTGAACAAGAACAAGATACTAGTACTACCCCAATCTAAGACTACATTAAACCTAAAATCAATAAATCACATAGGAATTCAACTTTACAATATACTACCACTCGAAATTAGAAGCTTAGTAAAAATTAAAAAATTTGACAAACAATGTAAAAAATACATCATAAATAATTTTGAAAAATCATTTTCTAACCCTTGTACTTGTCAACATAGACACGCTACAATGTTCAATTAAATTGTTCCACTATATAAGCACATACAGATGTCGCCATCTAGGTGCTTTCTTCTTTTTCTTTCTCAAAACAATGCGTTTGTATATCTTCAATTTTAATTTAAACTTTACTGTAAACAACAGTAATAATAAGGAAAAGATTGTGATATACAGGGTGTGAATCAAACAAATTTTGTTTGTTTTTTTTCAAACAGTCAGCTGAAATTTATAATTTTACACGGCATAAATTGTTTCTAAATTTACTATATGGTATAACAATTGGAAGATAATTTTTTAACACCAAATATTATAGTTCTATATTTTTATCAACAGGCTTAGTTAAATGTATCATCCTGTATATAATAATATTTGTATCAATTGTATATTATTGTGTAGATATTTACTTTACATTGTTTGTAATTTTGTGTAAATTTATAAAATTATGAACTTTTGCTAAAATGTTAAGTATGTCATGTATATGGAAATAAATAATTACTTATTAAATTGATAAAAATTTCTAACTTTATATCAAGTGACGATTTTTGTTACCGATTATAATACTCATCTATCATATTGTCTGGGTTTTTAAGTCTTTTATAATATAATACTTGAGATTCAATTGTATCTTAAACCAGTGGTGGCACTTTATTCAAAAAATAATAATAGGCACACGTCCTTTACGAGTTAACCTCAGAAACAGCTTGTGCGATGGACCTCCCAGGATTAAAACCATTGCAGCATAAATTAATATTAATGGCGTCACAGTAGATACTAATTTGCATAACATGTACTAAATGTTTTATTAGAACAACTATTTTACAACAACAAATTGCCATTGTTCTATCTATCATCCATTCAAAATTATTTTAAAAATGATATTAAACCAAACACGTACATAACTTCCAAAAAAACTTGTTTCACTATCTATCATTAAAAATTTAAAAATTTCGATTTAGAAATTAATTCGCGTGACATAAATTGTAGTCAAGTAATCGTAGAAAATTGTAAACAAATACTTTTTGTGAATGTGTCGTTAAAAATATCTTATGAACCAGTGTGGGGAAATGTGGGGAAATCAGACGTTAAAAGGTAAGGCCCCGTCTTCGTGAACTCGGACATACCTCGTAGATGGCGGTAGAACAATTTTGTTTACCTACGGCCACTATAGAAAACAGGCAAAAACGCACGACACACAGCCTCAGTATATAGCTCATTACGCACGGTAAACAAAATCGCACAGTTTTGGTAAACAAAACGCACAGGTTATACCTAAAAGTAAGCGGAACTTTTAATAATTTGCAAGTAGGTAGTGATCGCTTAATCGCCCGTCATCAGCGTAGTCATAGCAACTGTCAAAATCGAAATAATGACAGACATGAAAGACAAATAAGTTCGAATTAATGATTATAAGATACATACTGTTTAAAAAAGAATACCTACATTTTCAATGTGTCAAGTGATAGTGAGGCGGGAATCTATTGGATTTGAAGAGAATTTTGTAAAATTGTTCAAAAAATCTAAAGATGCCATAAAATTTAGGGTATCCCATTTGAAGAAATTAAGTCATAAGTCCAGACTTTTTGGCACACTGTATATGGCCGTAGGTAAAGTATAGTACGTAATGCGTGTTGTAAAGTAATTACATAATACATTAAACCTATGCTTTTTACAACATTTGTTACGTAATATACTATTAAAGACACGACCATGTATTTTTTGTGACAATTTATTTAATAATCTCTACGACTAAATGATTTTTGACTTATTTACGAAAAATTTTGTTGTGTTATTTTCTATGATATTTTCAATTTTAACTCATTTAAAACGGTGGCTGTGCTTTTTCTTACAAGCTGGTAGAGCTTTCAGTTATTTAAAAAATAAGCGTACCTACGGCAATGTGGCCCCAATCAAACCAAAACCTTACCAAAACAAACTGCTTAACACTATTTTTAAGACCATTGCCTATATATCCGAAAAATGGGTTTTTAGTAGTTTTTTCTTGCTAACTTTCACAACTAGGATCTCGAAAAAAAATAGTGGTGGCAGAGTTCATAAATGCCTTTAAAACATATTTTTTTAAACCACATGACTCACACTGACCTCCAAAAAAATAATAAAAATTGAAAATTTCATTTTAAAAATGATTTTATTTAGTGTACTTTAACAATATCAAATGTACAAAATCAGTTTTAGATCATTACAAGTTATAAGTAGTTTATCTAATTTATAAGTATTAATAATAATGTTGGGTTCTAATTAACAGTGCTGTTCCTAAAATGGCGCTGGGAAACAGTAACAAAGCCTACACAGAACACGATGCTAATGGCCATAGTAGTCGATGCCGTTGACACAGAAGTAAAAAAAAAAAAAAAAAATAATAATAATAGCAGAGACAACTTATGAGACGGGCAACTCAATGTATTATTCTTGTTCGGTAAAAGTTGTTCGGGCGATTGTAAACGGAAGGCAATAGGAGAGGGCGCACTAGTCAATATTCTTCTTTCTCAAGACCTCTTACTGCTGTGAGTATCCATTCATCAGTGGCGGGAAAATTTAAAATTATACTGGAGCCAAAAATGTATATATTAGAAATAAATCATGTTTCTATACAAAATTTACAGGACAATAAAAACTGTCATTTACTACAAACTTGAAAAATGTTAAAATTACAGTTCAATATGTGTAGTGAAAATAACGTTTTTATTGCTCCTGTAAATTTTGCCAAAGAAACACAAATTACACTAGATTATTAATATTTAGACTTAGAAAAATGATAGACCAAACTCTTTTTGCTTTCTATAAATTGTGTATTGTTTAAGATACAGAATAACAAACTACACTAATAATTATACAAAATAATGGGGGTTAGTGGCTCAGCGGTAGAACACTGAACTTTAATTCCGCCCTCTTCCACTACATTTACAGTGTTGAGATCTGCCTCTTTGAATTTAAGTGGTACAGCGCTTGGTTTTAACTTCCAACCAATTTCATTAGTATAATTATTTCTACTAAAATGATTTCTGCAGATTGTGTAGTTCCTCATATTAATGTTTGGATAGGTTACACCCAGACTTTGGTACCACATGTTGCACCTAATATGAATTAAAATCATTACTAATAAAACTGTATTTTTTGCATGTGTATTGCTTAATTAAATGAGAAGATAAAATGCTTTCATGTCACTATTTCTTGGAAAACAACGCAGTTTCTAAACTTCGACGTCACTGCAACCACAAATTAAGCAAGAATTCACCATTGTTTTTAAAAGTCTCACAATCATCACTATACAAACTAAAATTACTCAACACAACAATATCACACACAGAGAAATAAACAAAATGGATTCTTCAAATACATATCAACAACCAATAACATCCAACGTCTGACACTGTCGAAAACCTCAAACGTCAATCACAAAATATGCAACACCAGCGACCTCAACGGCTGCCTCCCTCCTGAACAACGGAGATAGATTTATGTCCAGATTATTGTAATTTTCCTATTAAGTTACCCGTCTCATAGTTGTCTCTGATAATAGTACTTTATTGAAGTCAAATGGCTATCGACCGAGGTCCTTCAGCCTAAGTATTAATAATTTAACGTTTTTTCGATTTATGTACCACATTTCAGAAGTATTTTCCATTACTTCCTTTACAGAGGAAACGTATTAGTTGATATAAATGATAAACAATTTTAGTAAACAAGTTGTTCAGCGCACGAAGTTGAAATTTTTAAATCAAAAAAATTTCAAAAATGTTACCTTGTGAGTAATAAAACTACACAAATAATGTGAAATAAAATTACACAAGCTCTGCACCAACGTCTGGACTTCAACAACTACTTCTTGGCCTATATGCCCCAACAGGTATTGAATTACGTGAGTCTAGACGCGGTTTGGAACCTGACCATGTCGGGACTTTAAACCATCAGCGTTATTGCTGGCCTTAAATATAGGGATGATTGCAGACAAGCATATAAGACCTAGATAATTCTCACTGTTTTATTTATTAAGGGGGGTGGGGGCACTATATATTATAGAACAAATGCCAATGCTGAGCAACTTGTCAGCACATCGAAGCAACTTGTCGGTACATCTGGGATTTTTTTTTTATATTTCTGCAATTGAAAATGGATAAACTATAAGATATTGACTGGGAGAAATACATTGTTATACACACAGATGGCTCCAAGGCTTTGTCAGGACATCGATCTGGTCTTATAGTCAGATTACATGAAGTACTGCCAAATGCTACATGGTTACACTGTTTTTAACATGGAGAAGCTCTTAAGTCAAAATCTTCTGAAATGGATTTTGTTTCGAAAAGGGTCGTTTAAGTTGTACATTAATTTCATCAAAAGGAAACCTTTGCAGACTTATTATTATTATTATTATTATTATTATTATTATTATTAGTAGATAAAAACTTTTCATGCAATTTCAAAATGAATAATGGGAATGTGAGAACCTATTTTCCAATTCTCTTTGGCTTATTTGCTGATATTTTCGAATTTTGAATAGTAGTAGGCATATTACCTACACTTTGGGAACTCCTGTACTAAATAAATATATCTGTTGAAAATTTATTTGTTTTAAAACTTTTTTTGATAGACATAAATGGTAACCATAATCGAATCAAAGTTTAATTTGTCTAACTGGATTAAATACCGAAAGAATAATTTTTCAACGACCCTGAAAATGATTTATCTCCGCCTATGTATGTGTCGATAATAATAACAATGATATATTAAATGAATAGCACTCTGCAATACAGGTAGTACGATTTGGTACCGACTTTATAAATAGGTACTTGCTTCAAACGTAATTTTTTTCATTTTTAAGTATTATGTTTTTTACAAAACTGATTTTTTTCCTGCTATTCGCGTTCTATTCAAAGGCAGAAAAATGCAACTTGCCTCAAGATCTGGTAACGGAAATTCGCGGTTACAAGGAAAAGGTCAATCAGATCATTGAAGAAGTTACTAAAGGAAAGCACAAGGGGAAGACTTATGATGAGCTGGCTAAGTTTGTAGATAAATTCGGGGCTAGACAGGTTGGTAGTGAAGTACTGGAAGAATCAATAGATTATTTACTGGAATTAATGCCAAGTGACGGATATTTGTTAGAAAATGTACATGGTGAAAATGTTAATGTCCCACATTGGGTGAGGTAAGTTGGGAGCCACTTAAATTTAATAAATTAAATAAAATATTAAAATTATTTTTAATAAAATGTACACCTTGATGTAAGTAGATAAATCGCCAACTATTTTAACGTATTTTTAAAAAATCCGGTTCTGGTATTAGTCTTATAGTTAGAGAGATGACAACCAAAACCATGTTTCATAGCACCCCGGCTAAAACCGTGTAAAATCGATAGATTAGATGACCCTAGAGCCGACTGGTGAGTAGTAACTTCCAGAAGTGTAGCATATAACAGCCCGTCTGATATTGAAAATGTACATAGATATTGTCATTTCATCACTAAAATTTACGTGTATTTTCAAAAATGTCAAAAAATCTGACCTAAGTGACTCATAGCAGCTCGGTTCATTTTTGTTTCAAATCATTTGTATGGATGCCCAGATCATAAAAATAATGTTGTCAGACATTTTGAGTGTCGCCTATTAGTCCAGTCGACAGTTTGAAATGTAAAAGGTGACCCAGAGGTGTGTGCATGCTCCATAACTTTTTTCTACCCAAGCTATCGATTTGATGTTTTTTTTAAACGATAGATCCGACAATGAGACACATTCTAAAAATATTTCTATTTATACACAGGATGTTCCAAATAAGATAGACAACTAAGTTCTGTTTTTTTACATGGCAACCCCCCATTTTTGTTACATATTTAGATTCGCCATTAAATTGTCGATATAACGCACCTAGGTTTCTTCGACTTATTTGCAATAGTTTTTGACTAATGTCAATTTATGTGTCGAAATAGCGTTGTGCAGAGATCCACAAAAAATTCAGAACTTCAGAACTGTTCAAGATAACTTAATCACATTTTTTCCAGTCGATTCCTTAAGCTTTAACGCATCTTTCGAGATGTAGACGAACTCGGAGTCGATGTTCTATCTTCTACTACGATTTTTTTAAAAATGACAAATTACAAATAGCAAAAATTCGACTTTTTCAAATACATCACCCTATATTTTATTAAATCATTGCATGGCATTATGTTTGACGGTTTATTCGAGAAAAAAAGGAATCGAGTAGGCCGCTGTCGTAAAATTTGACAGATTCATACAATTTTGAAAAGAAAATGTTTCAACAAAACAAAATTGTAATAGAAACAGAAATACATTACAATGTGAAGAATTTTAGTAATACAATTTGCAAGAACATGAAAGAATGATTAATAGGAAACATTATAAACATTTTTGATTTATAACAAATGCTCGTAGGTCACCGTCACCATCATGTTTCACACAAAAATCATTAATTCATGTTCTTGTAAATAGTATTACTAAAATTGTTTACTTAGAAAATGAAATTGGAATATAAACAAAAATACATAAAAAAGTAACCAATTTTAGTAATACTATTTACAAGATCATGAAATAATAATTTTTGTGTGGGACATGATCGCCACCATGGAACATGATGGTGGCGGTGGCCTAAGTACGAGCATAAATCAAAAATGAGTAAACCAGTAAGGAATTTTAATTTATTAGATTCGACATCCTAACTGATGAAGTCGAAAGACAGAAACCGGTCTTAGGATGTCGAATCTAATAAATTAAAATTCCTTACTGGTTTACTCACTTTGTATTAATCTCTGAAAGGGATAAAAAAGAAGAGAGTGACATCTTGACTAGATTCAGTCAAAATTTAATGTCAATACTCTCTTCTTACCATAGATGGTAGCACATATAAATCAAAAATGTTTACATTGTTTCCAATTCTTTCATGTTCTTGCAAATTGTATTACTAAAATTGTTTACTTTGTAATGTATTTCTGTTTCCATTACAATTTCATTTTGTCGAAACTTTTTCTTTTCAAAATTGTATGAATCTGTCAAATTTTATGACAGCGGCCTACTCGATTCTTTTTTTTCTCGAATAAACCGTAAAATATTTCTTATTTTGCATAAATCTCGTAAGTTTTACAAAATAACCTCCATAAACCATATATCAGCAAAAAGCTCTTAAAAATGGCATGCAATGATTTAATAAAATATAGGGTGATGCATTTGAAAAGTAAAGTTTTTGCTATTTGTAATTTGTCATTTTCAAAAATTCGTAGTAGGCGATAGAACATCTACTCCGAGTTCGTCTACGTCTCGAAAGATGCGCTAAAGCTTAAGGAATCGACTGGAAAAAAGGTGATTAAGTTATCTTGAACAGTTCTGAAGTTCTGAATTTTTTTGTGGATCTCTGCACAACGCTATTTTGACACATAAATTGACATAAGTCAAAAACTATTGCAAATAAGTCGAAGAAACCTAGGTGCGTTATATCTGTCGGACCTATCGTTTAAAAAATCATCAAATCGATAGCTTGGGTAGAAAAAAGTTATGGAGTATGCACACACCCCTGGGTCACCCTGTATGGGGTTAGGTGGGAAAAGGGTCGGAAGTTAATGAAACTTTAGAATGTTGTTCATGGATGGTTAATTAACATTTTCTCAAGTTTTTGACTTCGAGGACCCTGTGCGATTCAAACATATTTGTATGAAAATTCTTTACCGAAATACGCCGCTTCGAAGAAAAGGTCATTTTTCAAATTCCGCTAAAAAATGCCAAAAAAATGCAAAATTCTTCTGTTATACCCGAATTATAATGAAATGTTGTTGTAATTATGGTTCCTTGTTAAAATCACCTTTTGACACCCCGAAGTCGAGAGCTGCAACCATGCTGAAGGAAAACCAAGTTCTTTGGTAGTAGTCTGTCATGTTTGGTACTTTGTCAGTTATCAGTTCCTGATAGAGCCGTTTGTCATCCTACGGCCGAAAATTCAGGGATCTGAAACCGGAATTTACAGGCCAACGCGCGGGAGGGTCTACCTGGGTCTGATTAGTGAATAGTTTCATATTAATATTATTAAGGTATTATAGTTCTACTTATATGGATATCAAGCCTCTCCTTCGAGATCTCTCCCGTATCCGAGCTTTTGTAAAAACAGTTGTCATCACCATATAGCGCCACTACATCGCAATGTCATGTGTTATCAGGCAGTATAGCTGAGGCGATAAGACTGAGCCTGCCTCTATATTATATTATAGTGATTATTTTTTTCATCTGTCAAAACAGGCAGATTTTGTGGTTTCAGCCAATAACAGCTCACGATCCTAACCAATCATTGTGTTTTATACTGATAAATTAACTCCAATGTTAAAACGTCATATACTTGGAATTGCTTTTGTCACTTTGACATCGATAAAAAAGGTGCATCATTTTTTATCGCGATAAAGACTTCTCTCCCTCAATATCTAGTAAGCGGACGTCACTTTATTTGTCAACTTTAGTTATAATTTCATAGCAATTAAGTGTAAGAGTTGGCAAAACTGCAAAAAAATATCAATGAATAGTCCATCAAATTTTTGAATTTTAATACATTGTTAGTGATTATTATCACGAAAATCTTGTTAGTAATTTAAGAGAAAATGAAAATACGACATATATAGAGACCCGAGAAGAAAATATTAAAATAAATACACCAATCCAACCAACCTATAATAATTGTATTTTTAATAACTGTTCGTTTAATTAATTGTTCTGCTAAATTATTAATTGTTCAACAAAAATAAAGTTTCTGTTTTTTATTCTTATATTCTGTCGTTAATTTATCTTATCAAAAAACACGCGAACTTTTCTTTTATGGATAAATTTCTTTTTATCTCAACATTTTTCCATCAGTAATTTTACTCTAAAAACTGACATTTGATAAAATTACTGATTGGCAAAATGTTTCGATACAAAGAGAAATTTATCCGATAAAAAAAAAGCTCTTGTGTTTTTACTGTTGATAAAATAGCTTCTTCGTAATTGTTTTTTGATTAAACTGTGTTTACCCTTTTTGAAATGTCAAATATAAACATTTAACAAATTTTATTTAGCATTATCAATTATTATTCTACTAAAATGTATTGCAAATCTATGTTAATACCCAAATTTCAAAATTTATTTGTAAACTAACCTGTTTATTCGTTTATTCACACACACATCAGTTTTTGAATACCCAAATACTTAAAAATCCATAAATCTCTTTAAAACTGACAAATGTCAAACTCTATATCCGAATTAAGCCAAACGCAATCACGTATGCCTTGGTGGCCCTGTATTTAAAACTATATCAGCTCAATATTTTTTGATATTTCAATTTAATTTGATAAAGAAAATAATGAACATTTGTGTGTAAAGTGTATTTTGCCTAAATGACTATATTCTCTGTTTTTAATACAAAATGATTCAAAAAATAACCTTCCAAATACCACACGTCTTCTCAAATTTTATAGATTAAATTTTTGGTCTCCATACTCAAACGTGAAAACCAAAAATTTAATCAATAAAATTTGGAGGACTTGTGGTACCTTTGAAAATTTTACACCAACATTTTTTAACCAATAAAAAGCTTTCGTTTCAGCTCGTTACTGTAGTAACCACAAAATTTGGCGATAGTATTTTCCTCCTGGGTACTCGGTACCACAGCGATAGTATTTCTGTCAAGTGTCAAGTTATAAAAATACACCCTTTCGTTCACTGTAAAATGATACAGATTGGTTGATAGCTAATAGATAGATTATTTTAGACCAACAAATGTTTATTTCATACTACTAAAATCCTAGGAACATATTCTTTTGGAATATATGAAGGTATCTTACGAAAGTGTTATAATTTTGTATACTACTTTGGTGTGAAATTTTCTTACCGAATCTCCCACGATCTTCAATTACTATCTGGAAATATCTCCTCAAGCATGAATTCGTTTAAAAAAGTTTCCCTCGTCTTCGACTCGGGATAAATTCATGCTTCATGCTTTCGGAAATATTTTCGATCGTAATTCAAGCTCTAGGGAGATTACTAGTGATAAATTATTCATTTTTACTTAGAATTTCCTACCAGAAGATTGTAAATGCCTCCGTCGTAGATACGTTTTCAAAAGTTTTCTAAATGTCCAGGTTGTCTTCTTCTATAATATTGTTGAATGTGAAATGTGCGTTTGTTTTCAAATTTACTGAATCGTCGACGTCAATAAAATCACCTGTATTTTTTGGTAAAGGAGGTTATTTAGAACGTCTAGCATAAGCAATTCATATCTTCAGCCGTTAGTAATTAATTTGATTCTGTCGGATTAAATTATTTTTTTTGATAAATTCATTTTGATAGCCTCTCCAAAGGATTTTCGGCTGCGTTCCTTTTTAATTTCTAATTTCCTGGCGGTGAATTAAATTACTATTTATAAGATGGTGATGGTTCAAATAAGTTTCTATGATGTCAACTGTATAAATTTTTGCCTAACAGCATACATTGCTTTGAGTATTTTACAATTTTTTTTTTAACTTTATTATTTATTTTTTAGAGGAGAAGAATCTGGACAAATGGTTAAACCTCGTAAGGCAGACATTCCAGTACTAGCCCTTGGTGGATCTGTTGCCACTCCTTCAAACGGAATAGAAGCTGAAGTTATTGTATTTAAGAATTTTGATGAACTTGAAGCACAGTCAACAGCAGCAAAGGGAAAAATAGTGGTGTTCAACAACGAATTTAAATCTTACGGTGTATCTGTTGCTTACAGAAGTGAGGGACCAATTCAAGCTGCTAAACACGGTGCTGTAGCTGTACTAGTTAGATCTGTGACACCGTTTTCTTTGAATACTTTACATACAGGTCAAACAAATTATAATGAAAATGTAACAAAAATTCCGGCTGCTTCAATTACTGTAGAGCACGCAAACATGTTTCAGAGGTATCAGGTAATTCAACATTTTATATTAAATATATCAAAGTCACAACAGCCTCGTTCGTGATATACGTGCTATAGCGCAAACACTTTTATGAAGAACGAGGCGAGTCGAATTCATTTTCAGACATCCCTTAGAGATGGGATGTCGAGCTAGCCTGCTTCTTACTGATGAGGAACGATAATTCCGAAACCGGTCTAAGAATGGCAAGCTCCTTTAATAATAAAATCAAAGTTTTTGGTTTAAAGCCCTAACTTGGTCGGGCGCCAAACCACGTCTGGACTTTCGTAATTCAATATCTGGGGGGGCATATAGCCCAAGGAGTAGTTGTTGAAGTCCAGACGCTGGTGCAGCGTAGGACATTTTTAATGTCTTTGTTCTTGGGAACAAGTGTGATTTTATTTCACCCCCTTAGGCAGAAGCAGCTTTTTGTAAAGATTTATTAATAAAAGAATCTTGGCAAATAGTTTCTGTCTTGCAGGAACTTGAAAAATTAACAAATAACAACAATAAATTCAATTCAATGTCATTTTAAACTTGAAAATTTTCATATTTTGGACTGCATTTTGAAGGTGTTCTCGAAGAGGTAGGGAGGGGCACATCAAACCCTAAGCTAACTTTTTGATGCTCTATCAAAATCTGAAGTCAGAATTTTAAAATTCACAAACACAAAAAAGCTACACATATACAGATCGAATTCAGATACCGAACAATTTGTTCGGTGAAAATAACTTATGGGTTATGGCCACAGAATACTCCATCTAATAAGAGGCGAAAGAAAGCTGTTTTCCTGATAAAAAATTTGTATGCGCATACGCGATTTAAGTTGTATTACTGTCAATGTCAATCATCATTTCCGTTATTCCGATTGTCGCGGGTAATTACTGGTATTTGCCGAAAATGAGAAATGCTGCCAGGAAATATCTGAACTAAGGTCCTTGAAAAAAAAGTGTATATTCAATAGGTATAGACCAAAATAATAAACTCTTCATTTTCTCAGAAATTGTAAGGAATACTATACTAAAATTATGTATGCCGTGAATGCAATCAAGTTCAAGTTTCTCCAGTAATGTCATATTGTCAACACTGTCTTTTTTTTCAAAAAAAGGTAAACCAAATAGTCGAGGAAATTTAACATAAAAATAGCCCAGATCCGGAACTCTGGTTCAGTTACGCTGCGGACAGACACAACGATTTTGGAAGTACGATAAAAAGTCGTGACGTCCACATTTCTTTAGTGGCGTGAAGATATACATGGAACTTTTCACATAGCACGGTACGACTTTTTATCGTACGTTCAAAATCGTTGTGTGTGTCCGCAGCGTAAGTAGGATTGAGATGGAATTTTTTGCATTCGCTTCGTTAGCTCGTCTAGAAATTTTGTGCCATATTTTGATCTTGTACTTTTTTGAAGTTGCATCGCTGCATCAAAAAGTGCATTTTTCTTTCCAAGCGTTGAAGAAAAAAATTCATATCTTGCACAGAAAAAATTATATTGTAAGTTATTTTGAAAAAGAATTTGTATTACTATAAAAAATTATTAAAAATAAGAAAGCAAATTCGAAAACTCTACGCGCGTTGAATACAAATATTCAGGCGACGCGTTCGGAAAAACTAAAGTATCTTTTTAGATGTGCTACCATCTATGGTAAGAAGAGAGTATTGACATTAAATTTTGACTGAATCTAGTCAAGATGTCACTCTCTTCTTTTTTATCCCTTTCAGAGATTAATACAAAGTGAGTAAACCAGTAAGGAATTTTAATTTATTAGATTCGACATCCTAAGACCGGTTTCTGTCTTTCGACTTCATCAGTTAGGCTTTTCGAATCCAATAAATAAAATTCCAAACTCGTACAAGTCAATAGCTATATCCGCTATAAGATAACATTTTTAGATGTGCTACCATCTATGGTAAGAAGAGAGTATTGACATTAAATTTTGACTGAATCTAGTCAAGATGTCACTCTCTTCTTTTTTATCCCTTTCAGAGATTAATACAAAGTGAGTAAACCAGTAAGGAATTTTAATTTATTAGATTCGACATCCTAAGACCGGTTTCTGTCTTTCAGTTAAAATTGGATTGGGCGATTCCATAGGTTTCCAAGTTATTGGTTTTCTGTGCTTCCCAAAATGTAGGGTCTTCCATAAGAAATAATATAACTTTGATACGCCACATTTTTTTGGGACAACCTGTATAATTTAAAATAATTTTAAAATGTAGCCTTTATCAACCCACATATCCATGATTAAACAAAATTTTCAAAATATTAACCGTTTAGCCACAATGGACCGTCGCGTATACCGTGACTCACCCTGTATAAATAGTATTTTGAAAATAAAAAATGCGTCGAATGAATGTTGTAAAAAAAAGATCATTTTAAAACATAAGTTTTATAGTATATTTTAGGCAAAGATACTTTAGTTTTTCCGAACGATTCGCCTGAATATTTGTATTCATAAGTTTTATTAAACAGAGATAATGTTCATCATTTTAATTATATTTAAATCAACTTAATTGCTACTCTTTAAAATGCTTTCTTTTTTTTTCTTTGCGTATATTTTAGGCAAAGATACTTTAGTTTTTCTGAACGCTTCGCCTGAATATTTGTATTCATAAGTTTTATTAAACAGAGATAATGTTCATCATTTTAATTATATTTAAATCAACTTAATTGCTACTCTTTAAAATGCTTTCTTTTTTTTTCTTTGCGTATATTTTAGGCAAAGATACTTTAGTTTTTCCGAACGCTTCGCCTGAATATTTGTATTCATAAGTTTTATTAAACAGAGATAATGTTCATCATTTTAATTATATTTAAATCAACTTAATTGCTACTCTTTAAAATGCTTTCTTTTTTTTTCTTTGCGTATATTTTAGGCAAAGATACTTTAGTTTTTCCGAACGCTTCGCCTGAATATTTGTATTCAACGGCTTGGCGCGCGTAGTTTTCGAATTTGCATTCTTACTTTTAATAATTTTTTATAGTAATACAAATACTTTTTAGTAAAATTTTCCGCTCTTTCACGTGGTGCTATTAGTTTTTCGAAAATTTTATTTATAATGGAAAAACCAAAGCTTACATTTAAGAGCAGCAACGATTTTTTTATCGTTTTCTACACCCTTTCAAGTACTGAAGTGCCAAGTTTTATCGATATCACATTTTATGCGAGCTTTTGGTCAATATCCTTCTCTGGCAACTGGGCTAGATAGAAAATATACCATTTTGTAACGTCCTTTTACGGTCCTGATTTGGATCACTTAATTAAACCATTTGATCGTTGCCATTAAAAATGACCCTGACAGCAGTGACAGCTGCTAAGAAAATACATTGTTTATCAAGCATTTTCACCCCTCTTTACTGATTGCTGTAATATCTATTTTCATTTATAGTTATTCACTCGGTTTTTCAAATGGACGATGCTCCTAATCTGAATTAATTTTAAGATAAGAAAAAACACAAGATATTGTGACTTTGAAAAGTAAAAGTCCCCTTATGATTTTTTCGGGAGTTTTCCCAATCCCTCTCGGATGAAAATCAAAAAAATACTTTTTTCTGAAATCACTCAAGAATGCCTACTTTCTCGGAGCAATTTCAGACCCCAAAATACGCTATTCTAGTACTTTAGTGCGTTGCTAAGGAACGAATTTTCCCGGATCGAAAACAGTCCGGCAAAATTTTTGCCGTACAAGGCCGTCCAAATCCAAGGATGATAAACTGGAGAGAAGGATGGGCCACTTCCATAAGAAGCAATGTATTTTATGACGTCACGAAATACTTTTTAGTTATGCCGGGTGCTAAAATTGTGTTGTTTCTGGCTGTAATGCAGAGTACTCTGTTTATAAGAAGACAGGAATTGTATTATGTACAGTATTTCTCTCTAGTTTATCATCATTGGACAAAATCTACGTAATTTTCTGAAGCGTCAAAGTGACAACTTAAACCAAAGAGGTCTGATGTACAAATTGAAACCAGATTATGTATATTATAGTGGCGTCTGTGAGTCGGAAAAAACCATGAAAAATGGACCAAAATTCATCAGGATTGAGAGTACCTTCCCCCCATTTTCGAGGATGCTGAACACGATAGCGGTATCAGAATTACTGTTTTCGTTTGCTGAACCCCCTAAAACGGCCAAAAACTACCCCCTAAATGGGTTAAACGGGCAGCGCATCACATCCCTGTAAAAAAACGTCTTTCCCCCCCGTTTTCGAGGATGCTGAGCACAGTGGTAATGTTGAAGATTACTTCCGACTCTCACCAACCCCACCACAGGCCAAAACTCACCCCCGACAGGGGTGTTTTTTAATTTTTTATATCAGCGGCAAAATATCTGTTTTCGAGGATGCTGAACACGATAGTGGTGTTCAATATCACTTCCCCCACCAACACCTCCACAGATCAAAAATCTCTCCCGAAATGGTCGTTTTTTTAATATCAGCGGCAAAACGGATGTCCCTCTGTTTTCGAGGACGGTAAAGACGAAGATTACTTCCGACCTTCACCAACCCCTCCATAGGCCAAAACTCACCCCCGACAGGGGTGTGTTTTATTTTTATATCAAAACGTCTGTTTTCGATGATGCTGAACACGATATTAGAAAGAAATTCAACCCTTTCGAGGGTGAGTTTTGACCTGTAAAAGGGTAGGTGAGGGTCGGAAGTAATCTTCAACACCACCATCGTCTTCAGCCGCTGATATTAAAAAAAAAGACCCTTTGGGGAGAGAGTTTTGACCTGTGGAGGAGTTGGTGGGGGGTCGGAAGTGATATTGAACACCACCATCGTCTTCAGCATCCTCGAAAACAGAGTGACATCCGTTTTGCCGCTGATATTAAAAAAACGATCGGGAGAGAGTTTTGATCTGTGGAGGGGTTGGTGGGGGGTCGGAAGTGATATTGAACACCACCATCGTGTTCAGCATCCTCAAAAACAGATGTTTTGTCGCTGATATAAAAAATTAAAAAACATCCCTATCGGGGGTGAGTTAGTTATGGCCTGTGGAGGGGTTGGTGAGGGTCGGAAATAATCTTCAACATTACCACCGTGCTCCGCATCCTCGAAAACGGGGGGAAAGACGTTTTTTTTACAGGGAAATGATGGCAGTTTTAGGGGGTTCAGCAATCGAAAACAGTAAATCTGATACCGCCATCGTGTTCAGCATCCTCGAAAACGGGGGGGGGGGAGGTACTCTCAATCCTGATGAATTTTGGTCCAGACGCCACTAATACTAAATGAATAAGGTACGATTAGAATGTAAGAATTTGAAAATTACCTAGATATTTATGTAGTCTTTACTATTTAGGTTGCTTTAATATTTAGTGTTGTCGGTGAATTTATCAAAATTCCTTAATTTATGATAATGTTGATTGCGATTTCAGAAACAATAGTATGTGTACCTCGTAGTAAAAGCACATTCCCAGATTCCAATGCTTATTGGCCTCGGTTTAACGTATCGGCCACCAATTTGCATTGTCTTTTCGGAATCTATCGCTTTTACTACTAGATAAACAATGTACTATTGGTTGGTTTGCTTAATTCTTGGGTTTTAACTACTACTTACGTGATTTTATGAAGGTCAAACTAGTGTTTGAATGGGACCCCGATTAATAAAGGAGATAACGTAAAAATTTGTTAAAACGGTTTATTGGGTGCACAGAGTCGCATCAAAAATATTTAGAAATATTTAAGAGGTGAATACTTTTATACTTTATTTAAAAACCAATCTGTTTATTAATAATTTTCATATTGCCACTAAAAGGGTATTTTCTTAGATATGCCATACTCTTATAAATAAATAAAAGAACTTCAAATTTTTAGGACCGTGGTCAAACCATCCAACTAAAATTAATTCTTCAATCTACCACACTAACAGATAGTATATCGAGGAATACTGTAGCGGAGGTGAAAGGATCTAAAAATCCAGAAAAAGTAGTTATAGTCTCTGGTCATCTTGACAGTTGGGATGTGGGAGTAGGAGCTATGGATGATGGAGGAGGTGCTTTCATCTCATGGTACTCTTTGGTAGTTCTTAAGGCTCTCGGTTTAAGACCGAAAAGAACTGTAAGGTAAGGACATCAGAACAATGTTGTTTTATGTTTTGCAGTCCAGGGGCCATATTTTCAAAATCACTCGAAAAATTAAATATACGAATAGTCGTGTACGAAATATTTTCGAGTGGAACACAAAGTCTTTATTTTGAAACCACATTCGAATCGGCTCGAATAAGTTCCGTAGACGTAAAATAAATCGTTCTAGCATCGCTGGATTCTTCTTCTTCTTCTTCTCTTCATTATAGGCAATTCTGCCTGTTCAAAAATGAGTTATTCCTCTATGGTATATTGTCACTCCATCGTTTGCGTGGGCGGCCTATACTTCTTCTTCCCAGTGGTGATTTGTCTCTAGCTGTTCTGACTACTCTACTCTCCGTCATTCTGTTTATATGATTGTTCCATTCTATTTTTCTTTTAAGTGTCCATTCGTTTATTTCCTCCACATTGCATTCTCTCCTTATTTGTTCACTTCGTACCCGATCCCTCAGCGTGTTTCCTGTTATTCTTCTTAATATCCTCATCTCCGCCGTTTCCAACATTCTTTGTGTCTGTGATGTGTCCGGTCTTGTTTCTGCTGTGTATGTTAGTAGTGGTCTTATCGTTGATTTATATATTCTCGCTTTTGTTTCAGTTTTAATGTATTTATTTCGCCATATTGCGTCGTTCAAGCAACCTGCTGCCTTATTTGCTTTTTGTACCCGGTCTTTCACTTCTTTTTCGATATCTCCATAACTCGATATGGCGATACCCAGGTAGTTAAATTCCATAACTTGTTGGATACATTTACCGTCGATCTCTATCTTGCATCTAATGGGTTCTTTACTAACTACCAGTGATTTTGTTTTTTCTGTTGAGATGATCATATTGAACCTTTTCGCTGTCGTATTGAATTTGTGGACCAGTCTTTGTAAATCGTCTTCATGTTGAGCGATTAGTACTGCGTCATCTGCATAACAGAGTATTTTGATGTCCTTGTTCCCCATCCTGTATCCTCTCCCTTCTCTGGCATTCTCTATTACTACGTCCATTATTAAATTAAATAATAAGGGGCTTAACGAATCTCCTTGTCTAATTCCCGTTCCGATGTTTATCAAGTCTGTGAGTTTTCCATCAATTCTAGCTTCTATTGTGTTTTGTTCATAGATGTTTTCGATAGTTTTTATAATGTCCAAGGGTATTTCTCTATTATATAAAAGGTGTATGACATCTCTCGCCCTTACTCTATCGAATGCTTTTGTCAGGTCGATAAAGCACATAAAGGCTGGTTTATTATATTCGATTGCTTTTTCGGTTATTTGTCTTATCACAAAAACTGCATCTGTGCACGATCTTCCGCTGCGGAATCCTTGTTGTTCATCTGCCAATGTTGTTGTTTGGTTTATTCGCGTTGATAGAATTTTTGTTGTTAATTTTAAAGTTGTATTCAGTAGGTTTATCCCTCTATAATTCTGGGGTTCTTTCTTATCGCCTTTTTTAAATAATAAGATTAGAATACTTGATTTCCATTCTTTTGGTACTGTATTACTTGCTATAATTTTATTAATTAGTGTTGTTATTTGTTCTGTTACCGCAGCTCCTCCATATTTTAGAAGTTCATTTGCTATTTCATCTCTTCCTGCGGCTTTACGGTTTTTAAGTTTTTTCTGTGCTTCCTCTACTTCTAACATACTAATTATTGTCTTCGTGTTTGTTGTAATCTCTGGGGTCTGTGGTTCTCTCTGTATGGTCTGTTTCTCTGCATATAATTCTTTTAAGTAATCTATCCAGGTGTCCTTCTCTATGTGCTTCACGTCTATCAGTTCTTTAGTTTCTGCTCTTTGCCCCCTTATAAAGCGCCACATTTCCTTTTGTAAGCCATAGAAATCGTGTTCCATCTCTTTCGAGAATTGTTCCCAATGTTCGTTTTTAATCTTTCTCACTAGTGCATGTGTTTCATTTCTCACTCTTTTGTAGTTATCGTATGTTTGAGGATTTTTATTTTCCATATAATCTAGGTATGCTTTTTTCTTTTCTTTGCATTTCTCCTTGACTTCATTTCGGAACCATGGTGTTTTTTTATGATATTTTCTGTTTTTATCTATTTTTCTTTCTCCGAGGGATTCTTTCGCTGCGTTTACGATGTTATATTTAATTTTTGACCAACTCTCCTCTACCCCATCAGTTTCTGTTATCTTGTTATTTCTAATTCTTTCTTCTAATCTTTTTTGATATAGATATTTTATAGATTCATCCTGTAAACCCTCCACTTTTATCTTCGTGACATATTCTGGTTGTTCGGTTTTGTTCATAATTTTTCCCTTAAATCTTAAGATTCCCAGTACCAGTTTGTGATCGCTTCCTACCCCTGCTGAAGATAGTGCTCTCACTTCTAAAATTTGGGAGGGGAGTATTTCTCTATTCGTCAATATGTAGTCGATCATTGATCTGTGTCCCCGAGTATTTTCAAATGTATATTTGTATTGATCCTTATGAACAAAAAAAGTGTTGTTAATGCGTATTTCATTGGTGCTGCAGAAATCAATTAGCAGATCTCCGTTTTCATTCCTGACATTTTCATTGAATCGTTGTTTTATTGCTGGTATTATGCTATCGCCCACTCGTGCGTTAAAGTCTCCCATAATGATCATATATTCGTTCGATGGGTACTGATTTAATGTGTCTTGTAGCGCTTCGTAAAAACTTTCTCTGGTGGTAACATCTCTGTTATTTTCCGGTGCATAAATTCCAATGATATTTAAAGGTTTGTCATTTAATTTGAGTTTCACGCAGACAATTCTTTCGGATATGTACTTGCATTCTTCAATTTGACTAATGAGATTTTTTTGTATTAGTATAGCCACACCTTCTTTGGCTCTTGTTGTTTTTGGTACCCCGCTATAGATCACGATGTAGTTGTCCAATATCATCTGACCTTTACCTTTTTTCCTCGTCTCTTGCAATGCGCATATATCTATTCCTCTTTCAGTAAGTTCTTTGTTGATTTCTTGTTCCCGCGCGTTCAAGGATTTTATATTCCAAGTCCGTATTCTAAGTTTATTTTTCGATTTCCATGAGTTCGTTGTCCTATTTCTCGCTGGGGTCGTCATCTGTGAATCAATCCTGTTCATCCGAGGCATAACCCTGTTCCTGTGAGCAACTGCATATTTTAGGCCATAAGTAGGGTGCTAACCTGGCTCGTGGACCGGCAACAGTAATATTAGACTACTCAATCCATCCAATACTACTGCAGGCGGATTGAAACTAGTAATAAGAAAATAAATGTAAATATCCCTAGATATCCTAGCGATATTTGAGTTTTGAGGGTGGTAGTAGTTTGTTTATGTTGACTAATTTGTTGTGCTGTTATATGGGAGATAAATATTTAGTTTATTGGAAAAATGAATAATTTAAACATCATTATAAAAAAAAAAGGGGATCCAACATGACTCCGCAACAGAAAAAGGGGCTAATGGAGTTGAATCCCCAGCTTGATAAGGGTGTTTTTCAAATAATTTTACTTTTAAAAATGCACAGGGTTTATGGATGCAAATAAGCAAATTGGAAAAGTCAATTAACTCTCTAGTTAAATCTTTGGTTAGACGATACATCTTTATAAATTGATTTTATGTTAAACTGAACGGATCTCTTTGAGCATTAACACGCCTTTCTCCTATTTCCACCAATATTTCTGCTTCTTCTAAAGCATTTATTGCCACCAAATTTATGATTTCGTTTAAAGCTGCCATATTAAAACAAAATATTTAAATAATTGACAGTTATTCCTCCGTCAAAAACCCGTTTCGAGTGTGACTACGAGTGGTTAATACCCAATATATTCGTATACGTTATGTAATCGGTTGTTTGAAAATATAGACGATTACATTTCATTCGTAAAATCAAAGATTCGTGTACGTAATGAATTTGAAAATATGGCCCCAGGATATATGGTGTATAATTCTTCGTGAAATACGTTATTTATATACAAAGAGTGCATTTTATTTTAACACATTTTTTGGGACCTTTGAGGAACACCTAGGACGTATTATTTTTTTAATTTTAGAGCAGTACTTTGGACGGCCGAAGAAAATAGTATGGCTGGAGTCAATGCATATAATAAGACCCATGAAAAAGATCTGGACAATTTTATTTTTGTAATGGAATCTGATGAAGGTACTTTTACTCCTCTGGGTCTAGAGTACGTCGCTGGTCAAAAAGGAGGATGTATTTTAGAAGAAGTATTAAAGTAAGTAAACCAAACATTTTTAACCTCTTGAAAAAAAAAACATACTACCTTCGTGCCTTTGTCCTGGTAATATTAATATCGATATTTTAGATTCCTATCGATGAAAAATGTAGGTTACAGGTTTCTATCTTTATACAACCAAATTGATTTAGTAAAAGGATCTAAGGCCATATCCCCTTTAATAATCCAGTGAACACAAACGGTCCGGTAGGCATATTTACAAACCCTCCTATATGACGGCACCAGCGTGCTGAAATCTGTGAGCCTTTGTGGCCAATAGTTACGCTACAAAGGCTCACTGATTTAGGCGCCTATGCATGCATGCCTTCCCACAAGACGACATCAGGTTGCTGAAATCTGTGAGTCTTTGTGACCAATAATACTACAAAGGCTCATTGATTTAGGCACCTAATACGCGAATTGTTTAACCTATATTTTAACGCTTAAACCGACAGAGTAAAATAATATAACCACAATCATGTTGAAATCATTATTTATTTAAAAAACGTATTACTGCTATCATATGGTATATATACGATTATGTATAGTAGAACCCACTTGTTTACGCTAAGCGGCGCCTTGTTTTACAAAATATACATTACAGGTCTTGAGTCAGTACCCTTAACTACCATGGAGTTGGAAAGACGAAAATTGATAGTGTGTTGTTTGTTGCGTAGGCGGAGAAAGAGAAATTATTGGGTTCACCCAATTAACGAGAAAAGATATTTTCATGGTGCATTTACTATTTATGGACCTGACAGAGGAGGAAACAAAATTTTTTAATTATTTTAGGATGTTAAGCAATACAAAAAAAATAAAAATAGCTTCAAATAACATGGGCGTAGAAAATGATTGGGAAAAGGGGACATATTCTTCTAACTGCACACCACTGGATCTCGATATGAAACATGATTTTTTACTAAAATATGTCTTTTTACATTTAGAAATGACCTGCTAAATTTCAAATTAATATATTAATCCGTTTTAAAGTTTTTAAATAAAAACATTTATTTTTTTTTAACTTTAACGCCCTGTATATCGAAAAGTAATCGAGTTGGACCCCTCATTCCTTATATCATTTTGTCCAATTTTACGAGAGGTATCTACAGCCAGACGTTGTAAGTGTCGTTTGGAAACACCCTGTATGTAAACTAATTTCACCAGAAATAAAAAGTAAAATTTTTTGTGCTGTGATTTAAAGCTCGCTAGAACAATAAAATTTAAAAATACTATAATACAAAGGTATTTACTTACCAAATTCTTGACGCTCTTTATCGGGAAGCTCCTCGAAGTTCTCTTTTAGCATCTCACAGACATTCTTCCAAGCATTACTTTTTAATTGTTTGTTTTTATAGTCCTCATTTGACTTATCCCACAACAGGGGTCTGTTTTCAACACAAGCTATTAAAATTTCAATATCTATTTCTTGAGACATCGTCAAAACAGCAACACATCAACTGAATAATGAAATAAATGAATACGGTACTGATGCTTGAAAGTCTAGCAGTGTCTGCGCGATGGAAGACGAGACGGGTCCGTGAATGCCCGTGTGGCCTCGTAGATAACAAACAATGATCCGCTAGCTAGTGACGATGCGAAAAACGGAGACGGGCCCGTCCAAAGTAGCAGAACCGACGGAGGGTCCGCTACACAAAAACGGGTCCGTTAGCCAATTTACGGGCCCGTTCCGTTTAGGTTGTCGTGTGGCCTGTATCACTGCTCTCCATGTATCATAAATTCGAACGGGCCGGACCCGTTCCGTTTAGAGTGCCGTGTGGCCTTACGCTAACAAACAATGATCCGCTAGCTAGTGACGATGCGAAAAACGGAGACGGGCCCGTCCAAAGTAGCAGAACCGACGGAGGGTCCGCTACACAAAAACGGGTCCGTTAGCCAATTTACGGGCCCGTCCCGTTTAGGTTGTCGTGTGGCCTGTATCATTGCTCTCCATGTATCATAAATTCGAACGGGCCGGACCCGTTCCGTTTAGAGTGCCGTGTGGCCTTACGCTTACGCTTAGGAGAATGAAAAAACGTTATAAAAACACAAAGGATACCGCTAATAGAAGGAATGCTGATGAATCTGGACATTTTTGAGCAGTTTAATGTCGGAAACACCCACACTGTCCATATACATAAAAATAAAATAATATTTTGGCTATTAGCACCACTTGCAAAATTCAACAACCAACTTAGCTGGATATCGTTATAGGGGAGAATGGCGTATAATTATTTAATATGAATTTACATTTTAATTTCTATAACGCATATTAGATTTGAATAGAGGTTGATATCTTCATTTTTTGATCTCTTGTGAGATTAACAAACGTTACTAATTAAAATTTTGTCTCAAATTTTAATTCTAAAATTAAAAACACAGCGAATAAAGTCATAAATATTATAAATTAATTAAGCTTACCTACCCTATCTCAATCCTCACCATCGGATTCACTGTCATCAACATTGATAATAAATTGGGTCGGACTCGTTACATAAGAATTGTCTTCTTTGATGACATGTTTGATTTTTTTCTGCCAATCATCAGCTGAAATTTTGTTAATTTCTTCTTTTACCAAATTTGCTATCAACCTATCAAACTTGGGAAACACGTTATAATGCTTTATTCTTTTTTTAAGTTGTCCCCAAATTAATTCTATGGGGTTAAATACACAAAAATAGGGCGGAAGGCGCAATACCTCGTGGCCCCTTTTTGATGCGATTTCATCAATAAAGAATTTTTTTTCAAATGATTGTGTGCCTAATACTTGAAGCAATTGTTTTTTTGTGTAATTTTCTTCGAAATAAAGTTCATGATTTCTTAAAAATTCCTGAATCTCAGACTTATTTGAGTTGGTATTGGGAACTTTTTCTATTAAGCGGGAATGATATGAAGCATTATCCATCACTATGATGCTATTCTCTTCAATATTGTTTAACAGCTGATTTTCAAACCAATCTTCAAAACTTTCTCCAGACATATTTTTGTGGTAATCTAAATTACAATCTTCCAAATTTTTTCCAGAGAGTTTGAGGCAATTTTGTACCCACCCTGAGTCCGATCCACAGTGAAGAATTGTAAGTCGAGTTCCCTTGTTACAAGGAACATTTACTGAACATCTTCTTGTTCCGTCAGACCATCCTTTCTTTGGCGTATCGTGGGTATCGAACCACGTTTCATCTAAATAGTATATTTTTCTGTTACTATTTCGAGATGCCTTCATTTTTTCCAAATATTGTATCCTCCATTTTATGATCCTCTGGCTTTCCATTATTACAGTCCTCTTGTTGATAGTTTGGTATTTAAATCCAATTTTCGATATCCAACGCTGTGTTGTGCGTTTAGAAATTCTTAAATCTGGCCTTTTACTTTTTAGTAAAGAAAATATACTATCCACTGTTGGGAACTCATTTCTTTGGTAAGATTCATAAATAATACTACCAATTAATTTTGATATTGAAGGATCTAAAGTTTTAACACATCCTTTATCACACCTCTCTTTACGATTTTTTGGACCATTCTTTATAATTCTATAAAGAGTGCTAATGGGAACATTTGTTAAAAAAGATGTTTTTTCAATGGCACTCCTTTCACCTTCGGAAGTTACAATATTCTTATAAACATTTATACATATGGTTTACAAAGATATTGTTTTTTCGAGGTGGATATTTCTTGATACTCTGAAGTTCTTTCACCAAAAATATTCTCTTCCTAATCGGAGCTATAGGAATCTTTGGGACTACAACCTGATACCACATAATCCATTGGAATATCATTTAATGATTGTTCCGATTCTTTAGATCCACTTAAAGAAACTGTATTTTCCCAAGGACGAAACATATTGAAATTGACACCAAATAAATAAATAAATAAGAAGTACACTGTAACCATGTTTCAAAATAAAAAAAGTATGTATATACACGGAAGCCAAGCATAATATTAACTGAAATAAACTAACGCCACGAATCACCTACCACCTACTATTCATTAAATCAAAAATCAAGTGCGAACACAAGCACAGTGTATCACTGTATGAATATTTTCCTAGCCCCCACTACTGAAGACAATATTTGTCTAACTTCTACTTCCTACTTTAATTGCAGAACAAAATGATCCCGCTTTATACAAGTCGCTAATACCGACAAATCCACTTGTCGGCACATCTACATGCCGCTAATACCGACAAAGCCACTTGTCGGCACATCTACAAGCCGCCAATGCAACCTGTCTGCACATCTGAGAATTTTGTTTCTGCAATTGAAAATGTAAAAACTATAACCACACTTCCATTGTCGCCTCTTATGAGTGTAACCTCACACCCCACAGTTTAGTTAAATTAATTTAAGACAAAATTTTAATTAGTAACGTTTGTTAATCTCACAAGAGATCAAAAAATGAAGATATCAACCTCTATTCAAATCTAATATGCGTTATAGAAATTAAAATGTAAATTCATATTAAATAATTATACGCCATTCTCCCCTATAACGATATCCAGCTAAGTTGGTTATTCAATCTTTGCACAGTGGTGCTAATAGCCAAAATATTATTTTATTTTTATGTATATGGACAGTGTGGGTGTTTTCGACATTAAACTGCTCAAAAATGTCCAGATTCATCAGCATTCCTTCTATTAGCGGTATCCTTTGTGTTTTTATAACGTTTTTTCATTCTCCTAAACAAGTGGGTTCTACTATACTCGTATATATAATATATACCATACACCATACAACAAAATACAAAATAATTTTAAAGTCTAACTAGTGGCTTGCACCATGTTTCTACTGAAATGTTGACACACGAAATCTTTGCGAAAATCAATTTTTTTTATATTTGGATATGTGTATCCACTCAGTACATGTTTCTACCGAGTATTTTTTTATCCAATTTCTGCATTCGTTTCCATAATCATCGGAAAATTTTGTTTTTACTTCGGCAGTATATTTATCTTCATTGATAACTGTATTCAACACAATCTTACACGCTGGATCAACACGCTTTAAAAGGAACTTTATATTTTTTTCATATTCCTCCTCCATTACGACGTATAAATAAATAACAAACACGTGCTTCACTGTGACAGTAGCGCAAATATTGGCTTGGCAAAAGTGCGCGGAAATACCGAACATAGGTTAAACAATTCGCGTATTAGGTGCCTAAACCACTGAGCTTTTGTAGTCTAATTATTAGTCACGAAGACTCACAGATTTCAGCACCCTGATGTCGTCTTATGAGAGGACATGCATTCATAGGTGTCGAAATCAGTGAGCCTTTGTAGCGTAAGTATTGGCCACAAAGGCTCACGCTAGTGCCGTCATATAGGAGAGATTGCAAATATGCGTCCGATAGTTCTAAATTTTTGATATGTGGTCTAGGATGGTTAGTGAGTGTTTAAGAAACAAAATGCACAATTCCTCTCCCTCCGCGCCCGCCGCCATGTTGAAAAAAACCGAAAAAAATCGGCAATTTCTTCAGATTTTCGCTTATATCTTCGTTTAGGTGCATTTTAGCTAGAAAAGAGTTTTATACAATGTTGTAGAGAATTAAATTTCCTATACATTTTTATGTGTTTCCCTTCAACTTACTTTTAGATACTAGACATCATTATTAATTTTTTGTTTTTTCTGGAGTATTTGTTACACTTTTGACGTTTTAGCTCTGAAGATAACCGGTTGTCAGGTCGAAAGCGCTTAGCTAAATAATTTAATAAATTTTACACACTTTGCTCCAAAAATAGAAAGTTTCATTTTCCTGACCTATAATAGAGAAGCCATAACATATTACATTACATAACAGAGGAATGAGTTGTTGACATTTTTTATAGTCATTAAGAGAATATTATGTTGTGAAATGTAACCTCACATGAACACACTAATCTGTACAGGAAACTAATTATGTAACGTCAGGCTCCGACAATAGTTTATTTAAATATTATGAACATTAATTCTTTCCGGTTCCACAAAATTACGTAAAGTTTCATCACTCCCTCTTCTCTTTTTCCTGAAAACTTCTTCTTTTTTAGTTTGTTAAGTCCAATAAATGCATCACAGACAAAACGATCAGAAAGAGGTGTTGGATCAGATATAACCTTATGGAAGGATTTAATTCCCACTGGAAGCCTTTTGAACGATAATGGAAAATACTTTTGGTATCATCACAGTAACGCGGATACCATGGATGTCTTGGATCCGGATGCGTTAGACAAAGCTACTGCCCTTTGGGCATCTGTGGCCTATGTTATTGCTGATTTAAGTGAAGATTTTCCTAGGGATTTTAATAAAACTTTACCAGGTGGAACCTTCCGTATTATGGCTCCTACATTTTTTACGTTGTTAACTTTAATTTTTGTTAAACTTATTTTGTAAATGTTTGTAAAATAATTTGACTTTATTGCAATCTGTAATTATAAAAATGTACCATTTAAGCTAAAAATAAATTAAATTTTAAATCAAACCTCTTTTTTTTTGGGCCATTCGATGTTTTTAAGTGTAAGTCATTTCTAATTATGTTGAATGAAAATTTAAAATGGCTAACTTCCGGTTCCGATTTTTAAAAAGGATACCCTGTATATACGAGCCCAAATATCAAATCGATTGTTATTTTTAATTTTTGTTTATAGAGTTCAGCGAATTGCTAATAATTAATGAAAATTGGTCTGTAATCACCTGAAAAATATTGGGATTATAAAGTTTCTGACCCATTTTAACTGCAAATATCTCGGAATTCAGAAACGATAGGCAGGTGCGGTTTTCACTGAACAATTTCTGTTTATATAAAGTTTTTTTACGGGGTATTCTAAAAAACGGTCTCTTCAAATGCAAATATCGTCGATTTTTTTAACGAAATACCCTATATATTTTGATTCTATCTGAAAGGTGAACGCTTTCCCTTTCCAAAAATGTATAATTTGTTGAATTTTAGATGAAAAATAAGTGAGTTATTTGATTTGTAAGGATAGGCAGTTATGTTGTATTTTGGTAAATTGTGTTTGATTGCAAAATCTTAAATTATATTAGTGTTAGATTATGTGATTGAAATTAGGTATTAATTTATTACTCATTTATATTTTGGAAATACAAACCTTATACTGTATTTGAAAATCAAGAGAGAGTAAATTCCCAGAATAAAAAGTAATTCGGTATGCAAAACTATAGTACAGTACGTGCGGTAAAACTTCAATATTTGTAATGCATTCTAAATTGTTTTTGTTAATTTCAATACAAAATTTATTAAATTTCTTGGACTATCACATTATTTTATGATCTTTCATTGTTACTACAGTAGGCCTAAGAGGATTAACGTGCGTCATAGGCGTAACCAGAATAGAAAGGGATAATTGTTATTTAACGACCTCCGAATGGCAACAGCTTCTAATGACAGATATTTTGACTTAAATAGTTTCTAGAAATGCAGTTATTTGATTTTCGATAAACGTGACAAATAGTAGTGACTAAAAATGGAAGCAGTTTGTGAGTATACGCCAGTGAAAAAATTAAAACTAGACCATTTATCGCTCAATGAAAAGAGTGCTGTAGTGAATGTGTACCACTATTTTAAACATCAAAATCCCTCAAACACTATTCACAGTGTAGTTGAAACAACATCTAAGGCAATGGGATATGGAAAATCTACAATATATAGAGTTCTAAAGAAGGAAAAATCAGGTGGAGTAACCTCACCAAAGCCGAAACCAGGTAGACCAAAACTATTAAAAGTCAACGTGGACGAGTTTTTTAAAAATGCTATTCGTAAGCTTGTTCACTCATTTTTTATAAACAAGCAAATACCAACTTTAGATAAAGTTTTGCAAGCCATTACGAATGATGTTGATTTACCCACAATAAGCCGGGATAAACTATGGAAAGTGTTACATGAGTTAAACTTTAAATTTGAAAAAATGGGCAGACACTCAATGCTAATTGATTCTGAAGAAATTGTATGTTGGAGAAGACAGTACCTCAGAAGAATACAACAAGTTAAAGCTCAAAATAAAAACATTTATTATTTAGATGAAACATGGGTTAATGAAGGACATTGTGTAGGAAGAGTTTGGAAAGACAAAAATATAAAATCATCCCATCAAGCTTTTCTAGAAGGATATACTACTGGTTTTAAGGAACCTATAGGAAAAGGTAAAAGATTAATTATTTGTCATATAGGCAGTACAAACGGTTTTTTTGAGAATGGTTTACTCTTATTTGAATCAAAAAAAACCGTTGATTATCACGAAGAAATGAATGGAGACGTGTTTGAGGAATATTTTGAACAGATGATTCAATTCATACCAAAAGGATCGGTTATTGTAATGGACAATGCAAGTTACCACTCCAGATTACTTGAACCTTTACCAACCACTAAATGGAAAAAGGGTGAAATTGCAAAATGGTTATCTTCTAAAAATTTAGCCTTTGACAATACAATGCTGAGGGCAGAATTGTTAACTATTGCTAAAAAACATAAGCAAAATTATAAAAAATATAATATTGAGGAGATAGCCAAAAAACGAGAAATTGAAATCCTTCGTTTACCACCCTACCATTGTGAGCTGAATCCGATAGAATTAATATGGGCTCAAGTTAAAGGTTATGTTGCCAGAAATAACACTACTTTTAAATTATCAGATGTTAAAAATCTCTTCAATAGGGCAATATCTGAAGTAACAAGTGAAAATTGGCAAAAATGTATTAGACACGTTACAGAAATAGAAAAAAAAATGTGGGAGCTAGATAACATAATTGATATTACTATAGAGCCCATTGTAATTTCTCTAGAATCAGATGGTGAATCTTCTGACACAGAGTGCGAGGAACCATAACTTTAAAATTATTAATTTATGTACTTTAATTTTATTTTTAGATTTTTATTTTTTAAGATTTAATATTGTCGTATTTTTTGCATGTCAAATTTTATCCTTGCGGTTGGTTTTTTTTTTCTCATATACCTACTTAATTGTTTTTTTAGCTCCTCATATTAATTTATAAATAATTGTAATTATCTGTACATATTATATACATATTTTGTAAATAAACATATGCCTAAAACAAAATGCCTAAAATAATATTGACTTTTTCTTCATTTTACCCAAATTAAATTACTACTTACGAATTATGTTTATCTATCTAAAATTGGTAATCTAGGTATAAATAACTAAAACAAATTAAATATTTCTATTTCCATATTAATTTAATTTTGAAAACGCACGTCTATGGTTTACTGCCTTTAACACTGATAACTGCAAAACATTTCTGGGAATTTACTCTCTCTTGATTTTCAAATACAGTATAGTATAGTACAAATATAATTGATACCACGGCAGCCCACTGAGTTTCTTTTATAGATTCTGGGTCCGTTTATATCCTAAAAAACTCATTTTTTCCCTCAAAAATGGCCCCAACATTTTTTTCGGTAATTTTGACATTGCCAATCATTTATTATTCAAAATTCATTCTGCGTGTTGAGGGCTCTGGAATAAGCCCTATGTTGTGCCAGTTTCCCAGGACGGCCAACAATGTGTTACCGCCTTTTTAAACTGCATCGTAGTTCGAATTTCGAGTGGACTGTACTTTTAGATTGAAGAAATGTGCTGTAGTAGGTTTGCCTTCTCAACTTCATCCAACAAAAACAATGGACACTTTTATTTAACCATTTATTAGACTTGTTAAATAAATAAATGAACAAAAACAACAACGTAACAAAGATTACATTAAACTAGTAATCGTGAACAAAGTATTATAGTTAATTTAAAGAAATGACCACCTCATTCAGAAAATATTAATTTTACGTTGAGCTGGTGTCAACGGAGGGTCTAGCCTGATTCGCAGCTAGATACACACTGATTTTAAATTTGAATATGAAATGAAAAATAAAATGGACCGCCTGATACGCAGCTAAGTACCACTGTGTAAAACGAAATATTTTTACGTTGAGCTGGTGTCAACGGAGGGATCTAACTTGGTTCGCAGTTAGACGCACACTGAGTTTAAATTCGACGAACCTCCGTCGCTTCAAAATCTTTCTTTCCGGATTGCGCAACACCTTCTCGAAAGATTCTTTAGCGTGAGCCGCGTAAACAAGTGTAAGATTTTTTCTATTGTCTAGACGCGACGGTTAAATTTACGGCTTGATACCATCATTGAAATAGAGCAAAAAATTATCTTTGTCGACACCGCTTCCTGGTTTGACGCCGCTCGCCAACGTATTTTGGTGCGGCGTTGCCGGTTGAACGAATAAACGAATATGAGTTTACATGTTTAATTATCTGAAAATTAAACACTGCGTAAACCAAATTTTAATTTTTTTGTAGATTCTACTTCATTTATATTCTTAAAAAACTCACTTTTTTCCTTAATTATGGCCCAAACATTTTTTTTCGGTAATTTTGACATTGCCAATCGTTTCTTATACAAAATTCATTCTGTGTAAACCAAATTTTAATTTTTTTGTAGATTATAGGTCCTTTTATATCTCAAAAAACTAATTTTTTCCCTCAAAAATGGCCCAAACATTTTTTTTTCGGTAATTTCGGTAATCGTTTCTTATTCAAAATTCATTATGCGTAAACCAAATTTTAATTTTTTTGAATTTTTTGTAGATTCTATTTCATTTATATCCTAAAAAATTCACTTTTTTCCTTAATTATGGCCCAAACATTTTTTTTCGGTAATTTTGACATTGCCAATCATTTATTATTCAAAATTCATTCTGCGTAAACCAAATTTTAATTTTTTTGTAGATTCTATTTCATTTATATCCAAATTTTAATTTTTTTGAATTTTTTTTTGTGGATTAGGTCCATTTATATTCTAAAATACTCACTTTTACCTCAAAAATGACCCAAACATTTTTTTCGGTAATTTTGATATTGCCAATCGTTTCTTATACAAAATTCATTCTGCCTAAACCAACTTTAATTTTATTGATTTTTTTATAGATTCTAGGTCCATTTATACCAACAGGTTAGTTCTTAAGTAATTGTACATAGAAGTATGGTAGATTCCTCACTTTAAAATATTACGATTTGAACCAACTTGCTCTAATATAATGTTGCTAATAACGATTATACGGGGTGTTAAAAGGTTACATTTTAAGATTTATTTTTTGCAATAACTTTAGCGTTTTTGGGTATCTATACATAAAAATTTGGAACTGGGGGTTTTTGGAAACGAGAAATCATAATCTGGTACCTACTTCGATGTAATTTGTAGAGGGCGCTAGTTAGGCCACACTTGTGGCATAAATGTGCGATAAACATTTTTGCTTTTTAAGTTAGCGCTATTTTTGTAAAAGAATATTAAATCCACGTTATTTTAGTAGAAAAAAAGAATACTTGTTATTAACCTTAAAACGGTTTACGAGATAATCGCATTTTAGGGGTCAGCGGCATGATCACACTGGTCGCCCCCCACCTATTTTTATCACTTTTTTCATAATTTGGAGGAATTAAAAAAAACAATAGTTTATTAGTAATTAGTAACTGTACTGAAAAATTATATTGAAAGTTATTGTAACTATAATTATTATTATAATAATTAATAAACGTTATTATTATTACCTATCTTAAAGTTTTTATTTAATTAGATAATTTATATGTTAATTATTTTACCATACGAAGTGGTAAAGTCTTGTAATCGCAAAAAAAAAGTTCAGCTTTCAGTGGATTTACATGTTTTGAGACCCCCTAAGTCATTTAAGACCATTTCCAGAAAATGTATGTATGGAGTATGGAGTATGGAGTATGGAGTATGGAGTATGGAGTATGGAGTATGGAGTATGTAGTCCGGAAAAATTTGTGTGCGCTCCAACTGCGATCGGAATTTCCTAACCATATTTTATATTTAGCATTTTTACAACATGCTAATGAGCTGATTAGATTTTGGGCAAAATCGGACAACCGGAAGTGGGGGTTTACTCTTGAGAATTTTCAGATTTTCGCAATTATTATCGTTTCTATTAAGTTCATGTAAAAATATTAAGAGAAAATTTATTTTAAATTAAATTTACTATAAATTTTGTTAAAAAACTTTTTTCAAATTTTGTATTATAAGCGAGTTAAAAATAAAATATGGAATAACATAGTTGCATAATAGCGCAAGCGCAGTAGAAGTGTTTTGTTTCATGGAGACAATTGTACGCTCTTGCCAGGCATGGCCTGCCTTATAAATGTACGAGTAATTGGATTATGAGCCCGCAGGTCCGTTAAAATCATGTGCATGGCCACATCCGATTTTTTTAATAAAATTTGGTTTACATCTTTCTACTTTGTTTTGTTATTTTCTACAAATAGTTAGTTATGGGATTTCTTATTAGTTAACAGGTAAATAATAAACAATAATCATTAAAAACCAAATAACTCACTTATTGTTCATCTAAACTTCAACAAATTATGCATTTTCGGAAGGCAAAGACTACACCTTTCAGATAGAATAAAATTATATAGGGTTTCGTTAAAAAATCGACGATATTTGCATTTGAAATTACCGGTTTTTTCAAACACCATATAAGATTTTACTAACTAAACATTTATACTGAAAAAAACCGCATATAAAAAGAAATTGTTCAGTGAAAACCGCACCTCCCTATCGTTTCTGAATTCCGAGATATTTGCAGTTAAAATGGATCAGAAACTTCTGGGACACCTGGTATTTATACGCCATTAAGTTTTAATTCGTTTTTTAAAGTGAACTTTTCTTATGCAAAATAAGAAGTTTAATTGATAAAACGATACGTATCGATTCAAGGGCATATTTCTGACACAAATATAAAGTTCACATTCCTTATTGCAGGTTAATAATTTAAATAACACATTTTTATAGATAATTTTGTAAGAATAATCAATATTGTTCTTCATATTTATCGCTAATTCAATATAAAAGAATGACATTAACCGAGTATTAATTGATAACTATTTTTATTTCACTTCGAAATGTTATTAAAAGTATTGTTTGTTTTAGTGATATTTTTTGGTGTGTCATATAGTGCTAGAATTTTGTGTATAGCAGCTATTCCTTCGTATAGCCATCAATTGTTCTACAGACCGATTTGGTTAGAATTAGCCAAAAGAGGTCACCACTTAACTCTCCTAACTACAGATCCAATAGAAGATGCTCCAAGTAACATACGACAAATAGATTTACATTTTTCTTATCAAATAAGACATGTCAAACACAACATAACCATGAAGATGCAGGAATATAATTTTAATTATCTTAAAATAAGGAGCTCTTTAGGAATCATGCTTGAAGATGTAGTAGACGAAGAATTATCTCACCCTGAGGTACAAGCATTGATTAAAAGTAAATCTGAGGAATTTGATTTGCTTATAACGGAATTATTTCCTCGAGTAATGAGCAGTTTTTCTGTAAGGTTTAACTGCCCTTATATTTCAATATTTTCGACAGAGATAGCCAACTCCTATCACCAAGCACTGGGCAATCCTTTACATCCTATATTATATCCTGAACTTTTTTTGGAACGCCAAAGAGATTTGAACTTTGAACAAAGGTTAATTAGTACTTTTTACCATGTCTATTGCTTCATTACAGAAGTTTTATATGAGACAGCTAAAGAAGATTTAATAGTAAAAAAACATTTTGGGGGCGAGTATCCTCCTTTAGAACAGATTACTAGAAACGTCAGTATGGTGTGGTCATATCAATGAAAAGCAAGCATTGCCACAGGTAAGCAAGATAAAGAACTTTGCATTTTTTTGTTTATTACTCTCCCCAAAATATAAATAGGGCATAAGTATTTAAAAAAGGTTTTCCAACAACTGTAAAGCAAATGCGCCATCAATCAACAGTAAGTCGCCCCAGAGCGCTACGGCAAAGGATAATAATCCCTGCCCCGCACAAGCTCTGCTTCTGGAGTTCACTCGTAAGGGGTTGAATTGACCCATCGGGCGCTAAGATCTATATAACGCAGTGTATAAATAACTATTGTAATCTGTTTCTCGTATGTTCATTTGTATGTCTCTTCCACCTTTTTCACATTCCATATTTTCCGCAATATCTTTTTTTATTTATTATGTATCAGAACACTGGTTACATGATTTATTTATCCACTTCTTCGAACTCTATGACATCTGATTTTTCCATTTTTATACTATATTTGAAAATCAAGAGAGAGTAAATTCCCAGAAATGTTTTGCAGTTATCAGTGTTAAAGGCAGTAAACCATAGACGTGCGTTTTCAAAATTAAATTAATATGGAAATAGAAATATTTAATTTGTTTTAGTTATTTATACCTAGATTACCAATTTTAGATAGATAAACATAATTCGTAATAATATGTACAGATAATTACAATTATTTATAAATTAATATGAGGAGCTAAAAAAACAATTAAGTAGGTATATGAGAAAAAAAAAACCAACCGCAAGGATAAAATTTGACGAGCAACATGCAAAAAATACGACAATATTAAATCTTAAAAAATAAAAATCTAAAAATAAAATTAAAGTACATAAATTAATAATTTTAAAGTTATGGTTCCTCGCACTCTGTGTCAGAAGATTCACCATCTGATTCTAGAGAAATTACAATGGGCTCTATAGTAATATCAATTATGTTATCTAGCTCCCACATTTTTTTTTCTATTTCTGTAACGTGTCTAATACATTTTTGCCAATTTTCACTTGTTACTTCAGATATTGCCCTATTGAAGAGATTTTTAACATCTGATAATTTAAAAGTAGTGTTATTTCTGGCAACATAACCTTTAACTTGAGCCCATAATAATTCTATCGGATTCAGCTCACAATGGTAGGGTGGTAAACGAAGGATTTCAATTTCTCGTTTTTTGGCTATCTCCTCAATATTATATTTTTTATAATTTTGCTTATGTTTTTTAGCAATAGTTAACAATTCTGCCCTCAGCATTGTATTGTCAAAGGCTAAATTTTTAGAAGATAACCATTTTGCAATTTCACCCTTTTTCCATTTAGTGGTTGGTAAAGGTTCAAGTAATCTGGAGTGGTAACTTGCATTGTCCATTACAATAACCGATCCTTTTGGTATGAATTGAATCATCTGTTCAAAATATTCCTCAAACACGTCTCCATTCATTTCTTCGTGATAATCAACGGTTTTTTTTGTTTCAAATAAGAGTAAACCATTCTCAAAAAAACCGTTTGTACTGCCTATATGACAAATAATTAATCTTTTACCTTTTCCTATAGGTTTCTTAAAACCAGTAGTATATCCTTCTAGAAAAGCTTGATGGGATGATTTTATATTTTTGTCTTTCCAAAATCTTCCTACACAATGTCCTTCATTAACCCATGTTTCATCTAAATAATAAATGTTTTTATTTTGAGCTTTAACTTGTTGTATTCTTCTGAGGTACTGTCTTCTCCAACATACAATTTCTTCAGAATCAATTAGCATTGAGTGTCTGCCCATTTTTTCAAATTTAAAGTTTAACTCATGTAACACTTTCCATAGTTTATCCCGGCTTATTGTGGGTAAATCAACATCATTCGTAATGGCTTGCAAAACTTTATCTAAAGTTGGTATTTGCTTGTTTATAAAAAATGAGTGAACAAGCTTACGAATAGCATTTTTAAAAAACTCGTCCACGTTGACTTTTAATAGTTTTGGTCTACCTGGTTTCGGCTTTGGTGAGGTTACTCCACCTGATTTTTCCTCCTTTAGAACTCTATATATTGTAGATTTTCCATATCCCATTGCCTTAGATGTTGTTTCAACTACACTGTCAATAGTGTTTGAGGGATTTTGATGTTTAAAATAGTGGTACACATTCACTACAGCACTCTTTTCTATTCTATTTTCTATTCTGGTTACGCCTATGACGCACGTTAATCCTCTTAGGCCTACTGTAGTAACAATAAAAGATCATAAAATAATGTGATAGTCCAAGAAATTTAATAAATTTTGTATTGAAATTAACAAAAACAATTTAGAATGCATTACAAATATTGAAGTTTTACCGCACGTACTGTACTATAGTTTTGCATACCGAATTACTTTTTATTCTGGGAATTTACTCTCTCTTGATTTTCAAATCCAGTATAGTGCCAACATATTTTTCTCGTTTATCGCTTGATTATTCCACGTATTTATTTTTCGTTTTACTGGCAGCCCACCTTTATTTGTTGCATGTGTAACAAACATCTGTCATTACTTAAACCTTCGGTTTATAGTTTTACAAATTTTAGTGTCAATTTAAAAAACTAAACAATTAAATATGTGTAATCCTTGTCCATCTGGCCCATGCAGTCCTTGTCCACCTCGTCCTTGCACGTCATGCGGTCCGTCTGGCCCTTGTTCTTCTTGTAGTCCTTGTAGTCCTCCAGCTTGTATTAAAGTAACAGACATGACGGAGGAGATGCAAAGGGATGCGACATTGACTGCCCAATGTGCACTTGCGATGTATACAATCGAAAAGGATATCGCTTCTTATATGAAGAAGGAGTATGACAAGAGGTTCTGCCCCAGCTGGCATTGTTTCGTCGGTAAGAATTTTGGATTATACGCGTCTCACGAAAGTTCAACTTTTATATACTTCTTCATTGGTGAGTTAGCATTCATTCTATATAAGTGTGGTTGAGCTTTTACTGGAAGCACCAAGTCTAAGAAATACCATAATATTTTCCCTTTCAAAATGTGACCATGATAAATTCCACTTTTGTATTTGAACTAATATAATAAATTCTTCTTGCTACATCTATAATTCATTTTATTTCTATGACAGCAACATCATTAAAATTGAAATAAAAATCTTAAGAAAAAGTTGGTGCAGCAAATTAAAATTTTGGTAAATTATGAAAGGTATAATTAAAACATTTATTAAAGAGATCAAAACCATCGAATTGGACGGGAAAGTTATTGCATGGAAGCCAGATGTCAAATATCTGGAACTAATAGTAGATAATAAACTCATCTGGAATAAGCACGAAAAATAAGTAACCAGCAAAGCCACAAAAGCTCTAATGGTGTGCAGAAATTTTGCGGAAAAAAACTGGGGATGTAACCCAAAGATCCTGCAGTGGATGTACACGTAAATAGTGAGACCGGCCATCACTTATGGAGCAGTAGTCTGGGGCAGCAGAACTAAGCTGGCCAGTACAAAGGCAAATCTAGCGAAAATCCAAAGGCTAGCCTGCGATGCATAACAAGTACAATGAAACGTGCCCAACGGCCGCCATGGAGGTAATCCTAAGCCTTACATCTCTCCACATATTAGTGGAGAGTTTAGCGATAAGGACGACCTACAGAATGACCAGAGAAGGATCAACCAAACGCAAGTTTCGACTCCTTCCTGGAAGTCACCAATAACAAAAGCGAATGGGACAAAGATACCATCCCAAAACTCCATTAAATGTTACACAGATGATTCTTGAACAACAAAAGGAACATGAATAGGAGTATATAGGCATGGAACTAAATATTCCGAAAGTTTAGGCAAATCTCCGAGCATTTTCCAAGCTGAAATATACGCCATCGGAAAATGTGTCCAGTTCAACATAGAAAGAAATTTTCGCAGACAAGAGATCATCATCATGTCAGACAGCCAAGCAGCCATTAATGCTTTGAACTCCCACGTAATCCCACGCAAGAACAACACTGTTCCCCTCCTATGCGTTCCGGGATACACTGGAGTGGAGGGTAATGAAATAGGAGACATACTCGCAAAAAAGGGACACTACTGGGAAACTGTAACCAGAAGAGATCTGACGACTGCATCAGTAAAAGTAAAAATAAGCTCAGAATACTAACAGGTATCCTAACAGGGCACTGCCGGCTGAGAGGCCACCTAAAGAAACTCGGATTAGTAGACAAAGAAGAATGCAGATTCTGCGAGGAAGAGGAGGAAATCTCTATCCACATTCTCTCAGAATGCATTACCCTGCAAAATCCAAGGGTACGATACCTCGGAGAATATCAAATAGAAGAGGAAGATCTACCTAACCTGAAGCCTACAGACATCCTGAACTTTTTGAAAGCAATAGGACTGGAGAAACTGCTCTAATCGTTGAGACATCCTTAACGTTTGGGCAGCAGTAGGGGGCACAATAGATCTTATAGGTCGCAGTGTATCGACACCCCCATCACAGATAGATAGAATTTCAAAAAGATAATAATTAATAAGGAGAGGAAAGTATTCAATAGCAGCTGGATCAAAAATAAAAGAAGATTTTCATACTAATAGCAAAGCATTTAAATAAGTCCATTAAAGCGTCTATAAATAGTAACCTTTATGAATTCAGCTGAATCATACAGAATTCTTGTTGAGACTTGCGGCGACCATGCTCTATTGGAAACAAGATGCAAAGATTAGTTTAGACGCTTCGAAAATATAGATTTTGATGTTAAAGATAATGAACGCGCTGGCGCACCGAAGAATTTTGAAAATGAAGAATGGAAGGCATGAAGACATGTCAGATGCTAGCTAAACTTGCAGAATTATTTGGTGTTGATCACACAACAGTTTAGAACTGTACGAAAGAATTAGGAATGATTCAAAAGCAAGGTCATTGGGTGCCGAACAAGTTGAAACGGCATCTTTTCAGCTGCTTCAACCACATTTTCTACCGCACGCAGCTGCACGAAATTAAATATAGAGTTGCATCTTTGCATTACATGCAGCTGCATTCTGTGACTCAGACGAACATACAATAGTATATTGTTTTACGAGTAACGACATTTTTTGAAGCGAGTGAACAGCTTACCAGCAGGCGCAGTCGAGGCTGGTAATGTTCACGAGCTTCAGTTTTCAATATTTTTCAAACTGTCACAGAGACTGATCACTCATTAAAACTTGATGGATGTGGTAAGGTGAGGAGTTTATAGTAATTCAATGTACGACTTTAAAGGTTATATTATACTAAAAAGTTGGATCTTCTTTTGTTCTAAAAAAGACTGTCTCTGTATTGAAAAATTTTTTATAGGAGATAGAAGAGTTTTTGGACAGCGCTAAAAATGGAGCAATTTATTTTAGTTTGGGTACAAATGTAAAAAGTCACCACATCGCAGAAGACTTTTTAAAAACTGCTGCAGATGTTTTCAAAGAACTACCTTACAAAGTTATTTGGAAATTAGAAAGAGACATACGTGAGAAGTCGAATAATGTTAAAATTTATAAATGGGTGCCTCAACAAGATGTTTTAAGTGAGTATTTTTAATAAATAGCCATTATTAAAAATGAAAAGTTTATAAATAATGTACACTGCATATTTAATAGGATAGCATGTGTTTATATTTATAGTGAATTTTTAAGGACATAAAAATGTGAAACTCTTCATTACCCAGTGTGGTGCTCAGTCACTGGAAGAAGCAATACTGGCTGAGGTACCTCTTTTAGCTATACCATTCGTCAGTGATCAAAAAATAAATGCTTTTAAAATCGTTGATCGTGGACTAGGCTTAGAAATTGATAGAAATTTAATGACGAAAGACATTTTGAAGAGTTCTATATTGGAAATTATAAAAAATTCAAGGTAAATTTGATACAAAATTACATTATTTCCCTAGATTACCACGAAGCTTCATGGTTTGTACGTTTTTATTCAGTTATTTAGTCAATTAACTAAAACGCAATAACCATAATTAAATGAATCTAGAAATCAAAGATCTTTAGCAAAATGAAAAATTATTAAACGATTTTTATTTCACTTTCATCACAAGAAATTTCTTCTAGTAAAAACTTCTCTTTAGCTTTTGATTCTTGATCTTTTAGGTTAAATTTGTCTTCTTCAAAAACGCAATTTCAGCAAAGAAGATAAATCAACTTTTTTTCAATAAACCTGATTTAATTTTTGTTAATAATTGTCAAAAAGATATTTCCGAAATCTCAATTTTGAAATAAGTTTTATCCTTAAAAACGTGACTTCAGTTTTTTTTTAGTTACCGGGATAGAGTAAGAGAAACAGCAAATTTGCTGCTAGATGAACCAATGACGAGTTTGGAAAAAGCAGTATGGTGGACTGAATACGTCATCAGACATAAAGGTGCTAGACATTTTTGGCACCCCAATATCAATTTACCTCTTTATCAATATCTACTTCTAGATGTTATTGGTTTTATCTTACTGGTTTCCTTCGTTTCGGGTTATATTTTCTATAAAACATTTCAATTATTGATAAAATTAATACCTACATGGAAAATCACTAAGAAACAAAAGAAGTCTTAATATTTGACATATAAAATGTTTTCAAAATCAGTTAAGTAGGTATAATTTGAGGTCATTAATTTTTTTATAGGAATAATTAGGAAGAAAACTAAATTATCTCCCTATTTACCATTATTCGCAACGTATTTTTGTTGATAAAAACATTCGACGCAATACATCACAAAAAATGAATAGAGGGTTCAGAAACACCCATATAGTTTAAGTCTATCTCGCTTTATTACCGATGTAATTTTGGTCATTTCTTTTAGTCGCTGTATATTCGGAACCACACTGTATATTTCTATGAAATTTGGCAAGAATATTCTCCTTTACAAGGACACTCAATACCTTAGTAAGAAAATTAAAAATCCAGGTCCGTCTTTAAAAAAAGTTATCAAAAACATTTTGCTTTAGAGCAACACCCTGTATATGGAATTTTAAAAAATGGATAACATATTCAAAAAGAGGGGAAAAATTAATTAGGATTAAATATTTTATTTAAATGCACATTTACTACCAAAATTTTAACATCAAACTTAAAATTTATAGGATTTATTATACATTTCTATTGTTCTAAAGTAAAATGATTTTGATAACTTTTTTAAAGACGGACCTGGAATTTTAATTTTCTTACTACGGTATTAATTGTCCTTGTAAAGGAGAATGTTCATGCCAAAGTGTCCTCTATCCACAGTTAACGTATGTCAGTTTAAGTTCGAAACACCCTGTATAAGGAGGGCTTATTTTTAAATAGGCTAAGTAGGCTTCTGTTCAGCCTAGAGCGGCAAATTTTAAGAGGCGGCAGTTTGGCAAGTAGATAACTAATTTGATTTATATAATGTATTATGTAAACAACCATTAAAATTATAGTTTTATCTAAACTAAATGAACTTTATGTTTAAAAAAGACGAAAACACCAATGAATTATATTCTTTTGTTGTATAAAACAAATGTATTAAGCAAACATGAACTATGAAATGGACTTTAGCCTATAGGCGGCACACTCTTAAATCTGACCCTGGGCAAGGGGATAGAATTTAGTCCGAGTTTATAAGAATTATAATAATAAATTATGACACTAATAAAAACTTATTTGGGTCACAGATAACCTTAAAGTAGATTGTAGATTGCAAAGGGGTCGATTGGCCCAAATTGGCCTTACCACACTGCGACCTATAAGATCTTTTGTGTATACCCTACATCTATGTTTTGTCCAGAAGATCTAGGCATTTCAGAAAGCCTATTATCTTTTTTGGAACTAGTTCTGTAACATGATCAGCCTGTTCCAGGTATTTAAGGCGTTGGCGGACAATTACCCTGTAGTTGCAGATAATATGTTCCACCGTCTCATCTGCATCAGATCAGATTTCTGAAGCTCCAAAAGCAATTTAGCGTATCGAGCAGAAGGTCGTATTAACCTTTTTGCTTGTCTTTGGCCTGGAATGTTTTTCCAGTAGGCTGCACTAAGTTCCTTTTCCCATTTTCGGACTTCTTTCACAATGCAGCTTTTTGGGATACCACAGAATGGTTCTGGCCCGATAAAAGGAGACTATCAGCAATCTCTTTTCCGACAGTTCCTTTATGCCCTGGCACCCATAACAATGTTACTTTATTGTGGCTAGTAAATAGTTGCAGTTCCAGACTGTTTTGGACTCATAAGTTGTGGACGTCAGAGCCTTTAAAGCAGACTGACTATCGGATGCAATAAATATTCTGGCTGAGTTGAGGCTTTTTTTAAGGCACTCTTGGGCACAGAAATCTATTGCCAATAATTCCGCTTAGAATATTGTTGGAGTGTTTCCCAGGGTTACTGACATCCTAGTCCTTGGGCCGGTAACCCCTATTCCTACGTGAGTTCGAAATCTTGTTTAGCAGACATAAAGTCCGTAGGCCCGTAGGCATCATCATGGATTGGGTTACTCCAACCCTTAGTATCTCAAGATGCCCCGTTAAGTCGCCGGGTTTCAAAGATTTGGCCTGTGTTAGCCTATAGGCACTTTCCAGAGCAATCCTCCTCACATGTAGATGTAGTGGAGGAAGGTCCATCATTACCTCTAAGGCTGCTCTTAAAGTAAGCCTAGAATGATTTGATTCATTGTATAAATTTTACTGATGCCTATGAACACGCATATTCTTTGTCTTGCCGCATATTATACACTATTGCGGCGTTGCCAACACTTACACGATACGACAACAGGAATTTTCGGATTTTTTACGGTACTGAATGAATACCATTTTCTTCTTTCTACTCTATTAATGTTGTTAATGCTTAGATTATTTTGGAAAATATGTTTTATCTGGCAGGACGTGTTGAAAACCATCTGTCTCTATGACAGCCAAAAGTGAATACGGTCCCTTTTCGTATTGTATCCTCTTTGTCTCATCATCATCATCATTGCCGTTCAATCTCGTAGGATTAATGAGGTGGATTATTCCTCTTTTTCCCATTATAGATTATAGCTTCTCATGTGTCTTCGCTGCCGTTGTTATTTTTGTCCAATCTTTTCTGATTTTACATGTTATGATCGAATCTTTTATATTCAGTGTTTTTATATCTTCCTTTACTTCGTCCGCAGTGGAGTCCAGTTTGTTATCCTTCTAATCGGGTTTGTGGGTTTCCGTCGCATTGTATATCCAAGCCATTCCAAACGGAAAGCCTTGATGTGTCTTATTATATTTTCCCCTCCTAGTTCTTTTTCAATTTCTGCATTTCTTTTTCGTCTTCTTTCTCCTTCCTCCGTTATATCTGGACCTAGTATTGTCCTCACAATCTTTCTTTGCAGTATTTTCAAGTCTTCTTCTTCCTTTTTAGTCATTACCACAGTTTCCATTTTTGTCCTTTTATTAAATTTTTTGTTTTTCAGTATCTTTCTGTTTATTCCTAGAGCTTGGTTTCCTTTGAGGATTCTTTCCTTAACCTTTTCTCTGCTTACTAATCCTGTCGTCATCCCTAAATAGTTGAAGGTGGTTACCCTTTCGAATGTATGCTTTTGCACTTCTAGGTATTCTTGTGGTGGTATTTTCTCTCTTCCTATTCGCATGTATTTAGTTTTGTTTTCGTTTATTTCTAAGCCTAGTTCTTTCGCTTCTTTGTCCAGTTTTTCTATTACTTTTTTTAGATCTTTTTCTTTTGTTGTTATTATTGTCAGATCATCGACATACGCTGTAACTTGTATTTGGTCTGTTATTATGATTCTATTGTTTAGATTTGCTTTCCTTAATATACTTTCGAGAGCTAAGTTAAATACTGTTGGTGAAATGGAATCCCCTTGCTTTACCACTTTATTTACGTTGAACTCTTCTGTGGTGTTTTCCTGAAATCTCACTTGAACTTTGGTATTTTTAAGGGTTATTTCTAGCAAATCTATCAGTTTTTGGTATACCCAGTGTTTTTAATTTCTTCAACATCTTTAGTCCTATTGATGCTATTCTTTGTGTACTTTCTGAATAAATATTATTAAGATATATGCGGCTTTCTCCATAGAAAAACCGACCAAACACATAATTTATTATTTTTCTGTCAAATAATTTCTTGTCTGAAATAAATTTGCTTTTTTATGATAAAAGTAAATTTGTTCGCGTGACATTCCACATATATTTTATTTTCGGTATCCCTCTAATGCCCTGCAGTTATTTCAAAGTATCTACGTCGCGTTACAGGCTCTTCTTTCATGTTACTGAAAATTTTCTCAGCACGCCAAGCACCACCAGGCGCAAGATTATCATGTAAAAGTAGGTTTACGAGGAGAAGTTGAAAATCTGAAAATCAGCAAATACTTTTTGACATTTCTTAGGTAAAAACTCGTAAATTAACTACTTTAAATTAGTTTATTTACCAATAAACAGACGAACAAAAATATTATAAATTAAAACTAAACTTTATGATTTAATGTAATCTATTTTTAATGAGTTTTAATCTGTTAATACAGGGTGTTTCATTGCGAAATTCGCATACGTTAATGATGTGATTCTGAGGTATATTTAAATTAAATTTATTTAAATAAATATTACTGACATATTTCCTTTATTATTTCTGTGTTATGTTTTTGAGTAGAAATTAAATAATTTTGGTCCATGCTCAGAAAAGGATAAATAAATAAAATTTTAAGAAAATTAGCTTGAAAAAATATATTTGATTTTTACGAAGTAGGTTCAAAATTAGTTTTGTAAGAAATTATATATATTTGAAAGAATACAAACAGTTAAATATAAAAATGGTTTTAATATCAGATCACTTTGTATTTTGATCCTCTGATCGCGCGCCGAATCTTCAAGCGGTCTTGCCACCAACATGTGACGAAGCAACTTGATTGGTCGGCAGACCCGCATGGAAGGGATAGCACCCTGCTGACAACGTATACATTGGCCACACGTTTTATAATAACTTTTATTGAACGAATGGCTCTGTGGCAATGTATCTGCCTCGCATTCGGGAGTTCGATGCTATGAGAGGTTTTCTTTTATGCATTAGGCAAATGATGGGTCAGTATCATTCCCTCAGATTCCTTCCACCCCCTAATCCTCAAGCTTCTGACCCTCCATGTTGCTGAAGAGCCTTGGTAAGCCTATATGGGCCGATCCATCTGGGCAGAATGAAAGACAATCCTTTTAAGACACCTCTACTTGCAGAAAGATGAAATCATGATATATTAGCGTCTAAAAATTACTGTTTCTATTTGAATATTTACTGTTATCGTAATAGACAAATATTGAGAGGCACCCGGTAACTTATCCAAAATCTAGCGGTTTCTAAGCAAACAAAATATTCCTCTCCACCGATTCCTCAGATAATTGATTAGGGTAGTTGATAAAAGGGGATAGGACGTTAGGCCGCTTCCACTAGTAACCGTGCTTCCGTGAAAGATGTACAATGGCAGCTCGGGTACCGGGAGCGGCAAAAAACCGCGTCCTTCCACTGGTTATCTTGTGCGGCCCCGGCTAGGGGCACTGCGGTCCATTTATTCTAACAGACCGTTCTCTGCGATGTCTCCTGACAAAAGGAAAAAGTTGAAGTAAGTCTAAGTATATAAAACGACAACTTACATGTCTTGGTCTGCAACTTATTGGCCTCTATTTATTACTGCTTCATTTGATGCAAACCATGGAAATGGATAATGTGCAGGAGATAAATCTGCGGTGATCAATGAATTACAGAAAACATTTTTCATTCAATGATTTACTCTATAAACTATTTATCAAAATGATTTACAAGCAGCCTTCTACTGTTTCTGTTCCACTAATTTCTATTTTGGTTTTCATAATTTTATATGAAAACAGATTTTAATTCTATTAATTTTTCGATAACTCAAGATTATTAATCAGGAAGGAATAGTCCAAAATACAACAGAAAAACTTTTATTGACTCTCTGTACTTGTCGTAATACAGAGTGTTTTAAATAAATTATGAAGATCAAGGAAATATTTTGAGACTGGGCAATGCTTTCAAATTAGGCCCGTTGTTCTCATTTAAAATTAATCTTCAAAATGGTCTTAACGCCATATTTAATGATTATATCAGTAATCAACAAAAACCGTTATTTATGTTTTTGTTTTGTACCAAATTTCAAATATTTACGTCATTGTACTTAAGAGGAAGTTGTACTATACTATAAAACAGTGTATGCAAGGGTTTCGTAGTCCTTAAATTTATAGGTTCATTTTTCATTTTGTTCATCTATGTTCCGACGAACTCACTTTTTCAAAATTTGATTTAGTTTTTTCTAAAAAAAAATCCAAAAATTCCGTATTTTTTTATAATTTTCCCATTTTTTTTAGAAAAGAACCAAAGCGAATTTCAAAAAGTGAGTTCGTCGGAACATAGATTAGATTTTTACCAACAAGTTTAATTTTTTTCAGCCACTAACAATAAAAAATAAACCTTAAAAGTTAGGGACTGCGAAATCTATGCATGATAACATTTTGCATCCGTAGAGAGAATAATAATTTACTATAGGAACAGATCACTGGACAATTTCCTTTTTGCAATTATCTCTTTTTGCTAGATAGTCGTCCAAATTTTTGAAATATCGACCGAACAATTAGAAGCACACAGGTGCGGATCCAGGGGGGGGTCATGGGGCCATGACACCTCCCCAAAGCAGGAACATACTTTGTTTTTTTTTTAATTAATAGTTAAAGTAAATAATTTAAAAAACAAAATTAAGTAATTGAAAAAGAATTTAAATTCTAATATGATTAAAACCATCTTAATTATCAATTAATAACTATTATATGATTTGCTATTCTAAATGTCTGAGGTGAATTTAAACTTTGTATAAGTAAAGAAATGAAAATAAGCATTTTGTCGGTATACAGAGTGAGTCATGAGGAACTGTACATACTCCTACCTCGTATTCAGGCCCCTATGGGGAATATCAAATGAGCATTAAAAAGCGTCTGCTCCCATTTGTATCATATTTTGGTAAAACGTTACACTAATTAACTGATTTCTTCAAGCTAGAAAAAAATCAGGTCCGGGCTTAAAAAAATTAGTTCGATTGGTTCATATACAAGATTTCACCCTGTATATGGTTTTTGAAAACTCTAATAATGATTTTATAAAGTACACAAATAGACAACAAAAATGGCGTATTTATTTTTTTCCCCACACGATTACTCAATTTCTAATAAAAAAATCAAATTTTACTATAAATTAAAAGTATAGCAAAATGAATCATAAATTTCAAAAAATATAACTTTTCTTGCAAAAAGTTAATTTTCTGTACAAAAATTTAATTTTTAATTACTAACAGCTCGTGCTATCCTGAATCGGCTTTCAAAAGGTAAGTACTGTTTTTTTGAATAATACTAAAACAGAGCCCTGATATTTCTTTAGTGATTCATCGGTATCGTCATTTTATCGAATTTTCTTTTACTTTGTTCAAAAAAAAAAGCTACAGTATTTTAGAGTTAATGAAAAATAAAATTGAACTTTAAAACAACCTGCAAATTTGGTTCACTACCCTCTCACCATTTATTAATGTTGAAAATTTAAGTGTATCTTAGGAGGCTGTGATAATTTGATATTTTCATTGTTTGGAATTGTTTAGGTACATAATTTGACTTTTCGTTTCCCGTAGTTATTATTTGTTTGTGTTTAGTACAGTATTTTGATCACATTTGTTAGTTGCTGTTCGTCAACATCTTCATGTCACGAAAATAGGTGGATAGGACGCGGGTGGCCTCATGCATGGCTACCCAGATCCCCTAACTTTAACCCTGTCGACTATTCCATATGGGATCGAGTGAAAGAAATATGATCCCTTAACACTCAGGAAGTCAATTAGACATTTGATGTTCCGACAAAGAAGATGAATAGAAGCTGGGGTATTTCATTTCGAAAATCTGCTATAAATGTCAACGATTTTTAGTTTTCGTTATGCATATACGCCATTTTTGTTGTCTATTTGTGTACTTTGTAAAATCATTATTAGAGTTTTCATAAACCATATACAGGGTGAAATTTTTTATATGAACCAAACGAACTAATTTTTTTAAGCCTGGACCTGATTTTTTTGGGGTTGAGTTTACCATCTGAATCAAAAAAGTATTTTTCTATGTTACGCCCCCCTCCCCCCTCCACCATAAAAATAACTTTGTGACCCCCCTTTGTGACCCCCCCCAAAACGGAAGTCTGGATCCGCCCCTGGAAACACATTTATTATTAGTTAGTTTTAATAATCTAGTTGAAGAATTCCATTGTATTTTATGGCCAAAATCCCAAGCACGTTCATATATTTTTTAATTTTCGAATTGTTTATTTTTAATGTATGATGGGTGTTCATTAAGTCTTATATGAAAAGGTCTAGATGTTTCTCCTATATAAAATGTATTACATTCGCATGGACTTTTGTAAACACAGTTTTTTGTATTTTGAATTTTATTATAAGGTTTTGTATTTACTATTAAAGATTTTAATGTATTATTTGTTTGAAAGAGTGTCCTTAAATTAAATTTATTGCCAATCCTTCTAATTTTTCTGATAATTTTGGAATATAGGTGATTTTTACTGTTTGAATGAAGTATTCGTTACTGCCATTTCTTTCCCGTTAAAGATATCGTCCTCTTTTCTGTACATTTCATTCGATACGACAGACTTCACTAAAAATGCTTGTATTTCTGAGAATTTTACAAATTCATTTTTAACTTTCTTCTATTACGTGAGTTGTAGAACGATTCTGAAACTTAGAGAGAAGACGCTTCTTGTCAGTACCAAAGCTTACCTAAAATGATCCCATTATCCCGACTGATAACTTAGAAAAAAACGCTACTATCAGCTACATCCATTTTGAAAAATTTTTAGCTTAATATTACTCCACTACTAGTATATTATGCAACGATCATGTAATGATTGTTATTAATACACGAGCATTAACCGGGATACGAAACGAGCCGAAGGTGAGTTTCGTATGGTTTATGCGAGTGTATTAATAACCATTACATGAGAGTTGCATACGCTATTTTATCTACACCCGATAAATAATGAACTATAAATATTATATTTATATTTGTATTGAACCCAATAACAGTATTTCTATAAAAAATTCTACAAAATTGTAATTTGTATTTCTCCAGTCCATAAACCGTTGATATCTAACCTAATCAACTTTTTTCATTCGATTCTTTAAGCTTTAGCGCAACTTTCTAGATATAGGCGAACTCGCCTACTACGATTTTTTGAAAATGCCAAATTACAAATAGCAATAACTCGACTTTTTCAAATACATCACCCTATATTTTATTACATCATTGCATAGCATTTTTTAAGAGCTTTTTGGTGATATAGGGTTTGTGGGGTTTATTTAGTAAAACTAGAGATTTATTGCAAAATAAAAATCTGTATCGTAATGAAAAATCTGTATCTCATTATGAAACGGATTATGGGCATATAAGTGTATTATTATAGTACGGGTGTAGATAAAATAAATTATGGTACATATAATCCATTAACTTTGTCGCCTGAAAGTATAGGGTAGTATGCGTCAAATGATGTTGGCCTAATGAATAATCCAAGTTTTTGACCTCGAGCGCCGAACACAACTTTGTCAAAAATCGAAAAAACCGCGAAAAAACCGTTATTTTTTCAAATTTTGGCGATTATCACCCTAAAGGACTAGTTTCTGAAAAAACTTTCCTAGGACGTTTTTAAAGAAGACTAAATTTGCTAGAATGGTCTCTGTAGACTTAATAGTTTCCGAGATTAAGCCTTTCAAAGTTTATCATTTTATTCGAACTTCGCAATTTTTTGCATTATTTAAGACTTCACTCGAATAACTCTAGCGGGATGAAGTTACACTCATCGCGAGAGATAATCATTGATGAGTAAACCATGGCACAGGTTCCTCAACAGAAATTCTTGTCAAATGACAAAAACAAGATTCGTTTCATAAACAACAAAAATGGGAAATCACAACATTCAAGTACTCCAAGCAGAGGAAGATGCTGATGGGCTCATCATCACTACAGCTGTAGTAACTTGCGGCTGCACGAAGGGTTGCGAGAACGCGTGCAGCTGCAGGAAGGCAGGATTAAAATGCTCATCAGTCTGCAGGCACTGCACCGGGGCCTCTTGCGACAATATACCTGATGTAGAAAATATCCCAAAAGGCGACGATCTGCCCGATGTCGAAATGGAGGATGACTTGTGGGCACAAGACGTCGACGATTCATCACCATCCCTTGATGGGGAATATGCCTTCCCAATACGTCGATCCAGATACGGACGAACCTCAACCGGGACCTTCCAAGAGGGCTAAATTAATTTAATTTTTTTATTTTGAATATTACTCAATTTCCTAACAAATAAACTTATTAACTTTTGTTACTTTTTTACTTCATTATTCGTAGCTTAGCTTAAACATCATCGTTCACACTTCTCATTTTCTTTTCTGACATCCCTTCATCATAAAAGCACAGGGCTTCGATAGTATAATCAGGGTCAGAATCCATTCAGAACGAATTCGAAAAAATTCATAAAATTTGAAAGGCTTAATCTCGGAAACTATTAGGTCTACAGAGACAGTTCTAGTATTATATTGTAGCAAAAAAGTTTTTTCAGGGTTATAATCGCGAAAATTTGAAAAACTAGAAACCGATTTTTTCGCGGTTTTTTCGATTTTTGACAAAGTTGCGTTCGGCGCTCGAGGTCAAAAACTTGGATTATTCATTAGGCCAACATCATAAACAAGCCTGCAAAAAATCAGAACTATCGGATTTGACGCATACTGTGATTGTATAAAGTTACTGGACTAATAGTTGAATTCTTTGAAATTTCAATTTTCATAGCATTCAAATGTTACGTGTTCATCTTCGCGTAAAGTATTTAATTGCTACATCCTGTAAGCCTTTATCGAATATTTTTGGGTTGCCATGACAGCTATCCTTTATTTACCTTTATCAATTAACATCCACATGCTTGTCTGAAAACAGATTATAATAATTCACTTAAAAAAATAAGGATTTCTAATTAAAAATTCGAATTAAAATATTACTTCTTGGTGAAACCAGAGTGACAAACCTCGGATTTATTGATTTTTGTACAATTATTTTACTTTAACGGTGAATACAAACATAGGGAATCAGAGTTTAAGGTCATGCATTCACTTTGTATTAGTAAGTGCACCTGTCCTGTACGCATAAATTCGAAACAAGTGCAGGTAAGTATTTTAAAAAACAATAGTAGATAATAATAATAATTGCATTAAATAGAATTTTAAAACTGCCAATTCTTTCTTAAAATGTTACCTAACTGAAACATATAAAATTAATTTAAAAACATTTTTTTAAGAACTTTTTTATTAAAATTGTCTTTTTACTCCCTAATTATCGGCAATTTTTGTTAGCTTGATTTAAATTTAAATGTACCTTCACCTTCAAAGAGTACTTACTTTTCTTATCCTATACTAGCAGCAATTTTTACTTCTTATTGCCAGGTTCTTCTAGATCTTCCTCTTCTGTTGGGTACTTGTATTTCATACTCACCTAGTGAATCCTTTCTTCTCACATTCGGTGAATGTGCCATAACCATCCCAATTGGCTTTCTTGTATGTTCGTTAATATAAGTTCTGTCTTTTTCCTCAGATTGCTGCAAATGAAACATTAAACAATATTATTAGTAAAAAAGAAAATTTATAAAAGTGTTATTTATAATTCTATTAATATTTTTATTGTTAATATGAACTATCTCAACATTAAGACGGATATGATTCACCCATCCAGCTTTTTGTATGTACCAGGTCTGTTCGATTTCCATAGCTGATTCTGTGTATTTAACTTTCTTTCCTAGTATTTATCCCTGGTATAATTCCTTTCTTTTTTAGACTATTCCATGCATTTCTGATATTATCGAAAATATCTTCCAAATTAATTCTATCCAGATTACTTACAATTTTTGAACTCATATCGATAGATTTTTATTTAAAAATAACGAATTTCGTCTTAACATTAGTGTCTAATTTTATTGGGAAAATGAAGTCTCATTGGAAAAATTTTGACATAAGTATTTATCAAAAAAAATTCCCGGTCTACAACCAGATCCAAGCAGTAAATAATTCAAGAAATAAAGGGGGTCCCAGAGTAGATTTTAAGTTTTAAACTTACCTTACGCCGACCCTGTTAGAAATTCCATGAAAATATTACGTCGAGCGTTCGCAGCGTGCTTGAGGCTTATTTTAAAGCCAACGATTCGTACACAGTTGCTCAGCGGCATTTTTGTAATGCGGCATCGGCGATGTTAGTTCACGCAAAAATTAGAGAACAAGGAGTTGTTACAAATGTCAAAACATCCAGGTCAACTGAAAACCATTCGAATTCCTCCCGATATTGAGAGGGTCGAGGATTACGATTTACAGCCTGTCGCACCCTCTCAATATTGGTAGTTGTTCGAATGGTTTTCGGTTGATCTGGATGTTTGACATTTGTAACAACTCGTACCCACGCGTGAACTAACATCGCCGATGGCGCATGACAAAAACGCCGCTGAGCAACTGTGTACGAATCGTTCACTTTAAAATAAGCCTCAACTATGTAATCACTCTGCGAACTCATCCACTGTTCCATGGATAACTGAAATCCGCACGTGTCCGCTATACGCTCGACGTAATATTTTCAAGGAATTTCGAACAGGGCCGGCGTAAGGTAAGTTTAAAACCTAAAATCTACTCGGGGAAACCGTTTATAATTACTTATGTGCACAAAGTTTCTTTTTGATATTTCATCTTCAAAGATATTGTTAATTCCATTAGAAAATCAGGTCTTCCAAAGATGGAATGGAGAAGAAAACCTGACTACGCGGAAACCGCTTATCGAGAAGCTGTTGGTCGATTGAGGATCCTTCTCGCTGAAAGTTATACTCCCATCAAAAGACCTCTAAAAGAACTTGACAGTGCAGGAGAAGAGACTGATAACCAATCGCTAATGAGCGCTGGAAGCAGAAATTCCAGATTCAGCAGACACTACTATCACTATAATCCGGTGACCCCTAGAAAATACTATTATTATCCAAACTTAAGAAGCCATTATCCATTAAGTGCAGATCCAGAGAAACCACTGCCGTGAGTAGACTTATGTTTTGTACGAATGATAATAATTGTGTGTGTGCATGGAGTTATAGTTTAACTATTTTCAATTGCGGAACAAAATATATCCCACTTTATACAAGGATCATTTAAAATATTATCAATTTATATTAATGCGAAATTATGGCACAAAATATAATGATCTCTACCTGTACAAATTTATTCTTTACCACACCCTCATTCAGTCCTTGTGGACTTGATTGACAGGTGTCAATATGCAGAATTAACCAATTAGAACAAAGGTTGGAGAGGCATTCGACTGGCTAAGAAATTTCGACTAATAAATCAAACAAATACAAACTCAACGAGTCATTTTGAATATTTCGATTGTCTTTGAAAGGAAAATAACCGGCAATATGATAATGGAATCATAATAAGAATTGCTGAATTAACTAATATAAATAACTTTTCCATCCATCGAGTAATCACAAAAAGAGTTGCTTTGGATCATTCACAAAATCTAAAAACGTGTAAAGAGAAATTGAAAAAAATTGATATTTGTTAACGTATTTTTAAAAATAATATAGCACGCTAATGCCGGTCAAAGCGACTTGTCGGCCCATCTGGGAATTTTGTTTTTATGTCTGCAATTGAAATTGGACAAACTATATATACTTGGAGTTTTTTTCATATTTAATTTGGCAGATAAAAATGTTGTTGAAAAAAGTTGTTAAAAAAATCTGACTAAAAAAATTACCCTAAAAGATTTGTTTAAAAAAAAACTAGTGAAATTTTTTTGACCAAATATCGAATAGCAATATTTAAATGTAGAGAAAAAACAATTGCGAAAATGGGTGAAGAAGTATGGAAAAAATCGGAAAAATAGTGAAACAATCTGAAAAAAAATACTTTTTAGGGAACTTCCAAAATTGGATACCACTGCTCCTCCAGAATTCCTTTCCTTTATAGAAAGACAAGAAGATTACATTGAACAACTTGAAAAAGAATCACGTTTCTGCAGAGTAAGATTTTTTATTAGCTGTATATATATAGTGTGTCCCAAAAAGTTTTATACAAAAGGAGAAAAAAGTACATAACAGTCAGATTTTGTGGTTTCAGCCAATAAGAGCTCACTATCTTCGTAATTTGTTTTGATTAAACTGTGTTTACCTTTTTTGAAATGTCAAATATAAACATTTAACAACTTTTATTTAGTAGTATCAATTATTATTATACTAAAATGTATTACAAATCTGTGTTAATACCCAAATTTCAAAATTTATTTGTAAACTAACCTGTTTATTTATTTATTTCAAATCGTTTTAACGGCTTTAACACACATTATCAACACAACATCAGTTTTAGAATACGTCCTAAACACTTAAAATTACATTAAAACTGACAAATGTCAGTCTGAACGAATTAAGCCAAATGCAATCGCGCTTGCATTGGTGGCCCTGTATTTAAATATATAACAGCTCAATATTTGACTTTTCAATTTAAGAATTGGAGGCGAAATTGATAAAGAAAGTATTGAACATTTGTGTGTAAAGTGTCTTTTGTATAAATGACTATATTTTTTGTTTTTAATACAAAATGATTCAAAAAAACAATCTTTCAAAATACCACTCGTATTCTCAAATTTTATAGATTAAATTTGGAGGACTCGTAGTATTACCTTTGATTAAACCGTCTCTTCGTTTTTGTTTTTTATAAGACTACGTTTACCTTTTTGAATTGTCAAATATAAACATCTAACAATTTTTATTTAGTATTATCAATTATTAAAATGTATTGGAAATCTATGTTAATATCCAAATTTCAAAATGTATCTGTAAAATAACCTGTATTTATTCGTTTATTTTAAATCGCTTTAACACACATAACTCACTTCAACACTCAACATCAGTTTTGAATACCTAAACACTTCAAATTAGCTAAATTAAGAAGCACTTTTTCAATTTCAGTCTATAAAAACGGAAATCTCCATAAATCCGTTTAAAATTGATAAATAATGTCACACTCTAAACGAATAAGTCAAAACGCAGTCGCGCATGCCTTGGTTTTTAAAATGTACTAGTAAAGTATGTAGGTTGAGTTAAAATTTAAAATAATTTAAAAAATTCTGAACACACACAAATTATTACTTCAATTAAATTACATGTTGGAACTTTACATACAAGCCTGTAATGTTTATTGTTTTGATTGACGTTATCATTTATTTTATTTTATGAATGTATTTAAAATATTTGTGTTATATTTACTAGTGCATTACTTTTTAAAAATGACTTGTCTCCTAATTTATTGTTAAATTTTTATGAGATCAATAAAATCTATCTATCTATCTATTTTATAAATGATACTTCTAGATAGGCAACTTGCATTACGTTTGTATATAATCAATTAAATCAAGTGGGCGCTGCATTTATATCTACACCTCAATATTTGACGTTTAAATTTAAAAAATGGAGGCGAATAGATTTAGACATAAAAAAAAGATAAAAATAAATAACTATATACTCTGTTTTTAATACAAAATGATTCAAAAAATATACTTTCCAAATACCACTCGTCCTCTTAAATTTTATAGATAAAATTTTTGGTTTCCACACTCAAACGCCTTTATTTCAGGCAAATAAAGCAAATAAAGCCGTTCTCGGGAAAACAAAAAATATAATCGACAAAATTTGGAGGACTCGTGATATTACATTTGATAAAAATTTCTGCATCAGCTGGAAAAATCAACTTAGCTGGTTAAAATCTAACTGAAAATAAACATTTGACTTCCTATTACATCAAATATTTTTAGGAAGAGTTATCATCTCTTCTGAGCAAAGTCAAAGACGTTATCAGCGAGAACGAAAATCTACATGAACGACAAAAATCAAAGTTAATCAAATCTGTGTTCGATCATTTGGAAACTGAAACGGAAACCGAAACTGAACTTGAAAACAAAAGCGTAAGTTTTTCATGACGTGTGTAAAACGATGTTACCTTAATGCCTTTTTACTTGCAGTGTTTAAAATCACCAAGAAAGCTGCGAAAAACCACTATAATTGAAGGACCGTCTATTGTTTTTGAATCCAGGATATCGGAACTTGAAGCACAATTAACTCAATGTAAAATAGATCTGAAAAAAGCTCAAGATGACAATGACTTATTCAGAAGGAGAATTAATGATGGTACAATACTTGATGGCGTTGGATATGAGTCTTATAAAAAACAGCTAGACAATCTTCAGAGGTAAAAAAATCACAGTCTAATAGTTAGTAAATGTTAGGAAAGTATTATGTTGGCCATTAGTCACTTTACTCACTTTTGTTTTTAGAGAAAAGGACAATTTACAAGACACGGTCAAAAAGTTACAAAGCAGCCTATCAATTTTTAAGGAAAAAGAAAACGATGTAACAGACAAAGTTAAAAGAAGTTTAGATGTTGCTGAACAAGCTCAATACGAAAAAAACGCAGCTGATGCTGAAATCAGAAGACTCAAAGACGAACTGGATAGACAACACATGAAACTCAGGGATGCCATAGGAGAACAAGTAATTTTATTGTAAAAGCTCATACTTTTATTCGAGAAAACTTAACTAACTAAAAGCTATTGAAATTCAGGGGATTACGAGGATGGGAAGAGAGTTGTAAAATTGTGAAACTGATGGGTTTGACTGTATGTAGTAAGTTTTGTACAGTTTTTAAGTCTTTGCAGAAGTGGTCTGGTGCTTGTAGTGTTTTTATTTTCTATAGTAATTATTAATATACCTTTCTGATCTGAGTTTTCATGCCTCACAAAACTCTATCCTGCCTTTAAAATTCAACAAAAAAATCCAGTGGTATAAAATCAGTTTAATTTAGCACAATCCAACTGTCCGAAAATACTTGGTTAAGAGTTGACGGGTTGACCAAAGTCAGGAGAATCTGTCGTCAAATATCTTGTCTCTCGACCAAAAATTAAATAGATACAATGAAACTGCTTGAATACTTCTGTAGGAATTAGAAGAAAAATCAAAAGTGGCTAAATCAAATGAATAAGGAGGATTATGTAACAAATTAACGCCTTGTAATGTCAAATAATCATTTGTGTGAAGAAACATTGTCATAATGTAATTCAATTCCGCAAAGTCCGGACGCTAAATACTTTGGAAGTAGATACAATTACATAGCTCTTTGAATTCATTGTCGTTATCTTCTGGTGCAATAATATCAACATATTCACTACTAGAGATAAAATAAGCAACCATTTTGTTACTTACAGTTCGATATTTTCTCACTTTTGGGGTGGAAGCTAATTTTCAAAATTATCTTTCATATATCTATACCATTCCACCCTAGCGTCTTTCTGTAATTTTAACACGAACACCGTTTTTGTCAACGAATATGTTCATACATAATTGTTTGTACTGCTGCTGATTCAACACGTGTTTCAATTTCGAAACCAATTTAAGACTATGGCTTTTCCAAGATTAGGATAGTTTACTTCCTTTTTTTTGATTACAAGAATTTAAATTGATTCTCTTTTTACATTTTGAAGATATAGCCTCTGTGAAACTTCGTGAACCACTCTGTATTTATTAAACCTAAAATAACAACGTTAAACTTAAATTTTTAGGGTAGAAGGATATCGGACGAAAGAAGCGCGGTAGAGAGAAGATATACACAACAGATAGAACAACTTACAGCTGAATTAGGTGTTCAATGGGAAAGCACAAACAAATTACAAATGGAATTGGATAAACAAAGAAGAGAAAATGCTGATCTACGTCGAGACGTTGCACAAAAACAAGCACTAATAGAAGAACTCAGAAAAGATATGCAAAGCAAAATTAGTAAGTAAAATAGAAGGATTAAAATCACATCTATAAATATACATTTTTTCTAGTAACTCTGCAATCGGACATTGGAGTAAGCGGGGCAGAGAAAAGTGCATTAGAACAACAAATATCATCGTTACAAATGGCAAACGAAAGAAACGACAGACAGTCCAAACAAGAAATTGTTCGTTTGCAAGCTGAAATCCAATCTTTGAGACAAAGATTGGACAGAGCCGATGCGGATTTAATCCATAGCCGAAGAGAGAACATTAGATTGTCTGAACAAATTGCATCACTCGAAAAAGAGGTAAATTTTTAACACAAAACATTTTTGAGTTATCCATTAGATTATAAAAGCTGATGAAGTATGATGAAGAAGAGATATAGTGAGGATGAATTCTGAAACACTGCCAATTACAGTAGATGAAGCTAGAAGAATTCTAAAAGAGAAACAGGACATTCCAAAGAAAACGTGGATGAATAGAATTAAAGAAACGTAGGAAACATAGAGACAATACAATTTGGGAAATGATCTAATTAACGCTAAACAATAAAATGTATTGAAACATAATGAATCTAGACGTTGTTCAAAGTCTAGCTCAAATTGTAATTCTAGATTATTTCTTCTTAAAAAAATAATATAATTTGCTTCCGATTTTATTGCTATAGTTTAAAATTTAAACATTTTAGCTAACAATGAACGCTGCCCTATCAGAAGAAAGAAATAAGACACCAAGAACACCTAGAGGTGGAGAAATTGTGGCATTGCCACCCCCTACACCTAAAAAGGACGATAGGGAATTGGAATTAAATTCTTTAATCAACGACATGGAAAATAAACATGGTAAGCCGATTTTTTCATCCAAACATTGACTAAATAAATAATTTTATCACTAAAATGAATACATACAATATTCGTCATCACTCAACCCAAGTACAAATATTCTTATGTAAAAATAGGAAATATACTTGTACATAATGGAAATATTTATTTACAAGTACAGGGCCGGTTTCTAACAATTCAAAATCACGCTGTCTAGTGAGCAATATATCTACAAGTCGCCCAAGTTTCGTTAAGCATTCCTTAAACTTAAATGCAATAAGGGAAGATGTAAATTAAATAAATATTTAGTCTATTACCAATACACACTATAAAATTTAGTTTTCTGAAACTATTATTTTTGTAAGTGGGAAAAAAAAAGAAAAAAACTTGCGCAATCGATAAATTATTCTTTTTTAATAAATTAATGTTAAATACAATTTTTCGTGAAAATAAACCCCTCCCGAGTTATAGGGCGTAGAAAATTACGATTTTTTTAATTTCATTTTTCAAAAAAAAAATTATTTTTTGCCCATAACTTTTTTTTGGCTGATAAGATCGAGATGTAGGGTATGTTAGGGTATCGCCGAAATTGTCATGTTATGACAAACTTTTACATTGGAATGACCGTTTTTTCAATATTTGACCCGAAAAAATGACATTGATGGTTATAAATGCAATTGTATGCAATTTCAAACGACCATATCTCGTTACAGACAAAAGATAAAAAAAAAATGCAAATTATTCGGAAGAACATCTGCTCAAAGTCAAAAAATTTATTTTGCCCATAACTTTTTTTCTGCTTATGTTAAATGGTTCTGGATGGTCTTAAAATGTTCCCAATGTTGTTCTCTCATTAGGATGTTATATACATTTTTTTGTGGAAGTCATATTATTCCAGATATTTATGCTAGAACAATCCAGTTTCTTGAATTGCCACATCTTCCTTCGAATTAATCGTAGAAAAATAAAAAAAATCATTTTAGCTCAAGGCCATAAAATTAGTTCATATCAATTTTTCCGTAATACTAACAGATTTTCGGTTATATTTAAATTTTTTTTAGAAATGTACGATTTTTGTGGTGAAAATCGTAATTTTGCCCTATTGGGATCTGACATGGGGGCGTGGCCTATCCATTCAATTAGGGTGAGATTTAAATTTGACATGAGAGTTGCTCTCTTATTAAATATAAAAAATGAGTCTTACGTTTGACAAAATTTGCGAAAGAGAAAACTAAATTTATGAACGCATTGTATAAGCTGGACATTTGGTTCAATGCGGGAAAAAATTAATGTGTCAGTGGCTGTTTGGACTTAGTGGCTTTCTGTTTATCAACGTCGAATTTGCGAGGTAATCCCATCAAATTAATGGGAAAATTGCAGAAAATGGACAAGTGATGAGTGTTGTTTGTTCCTGCAAAGCTGGTTCAGGGAAAAAATGCAAGCACTGCATTGCTACGTTGTTGCACTGTTACAGGTTATAGTGGCGTGTGTGAGTCGGAAGAACATGGACCAAAATTTACCCGAATCGAGAGTACCTTCCCCCCGTTTCCGAGGATGCTGAAGACGATGGCGTTATTAGAATTTCTCTTTTCGCCAGCCGAACCCCTAAAACGGCCAGAAACTACCCCCTAAAGGCACATCATTTCCAGACATTTATTAGAGTTATTATTACACCCTGGTACTGCGCAGTACACTTTAATTTTTGATTTTTCACGTTGTTTTAATACAATGTCGGTCATTTTTTATCTCAAAAATGGATTTTGTAATGTGTTTCTTATGGAAACTTCACCCCACTTTGTTTTCGAAAACAAAACCCCAGATGGCGTATCGCTGGATGTCAGATCCCAATAACGCGAGAGGGGTTTATTTTTATGAAAAATTGTATTTAACATTAATTGATTAATACAGGATAATTTATCGATTGCGCAAGTTTTTTTTCTTTTTTTTTCCTCACATTACCTTCTTCTATGGTATAGTGGAGGGCGGAAAAGAGAAAATGATAATTCGATCACTGCCAACTTCGTTCGAGGTATAAATCTAACGGCACTCAACTATAAGTAAAAGTTGTAGATAATTAAAAAATCTAAAACTTTTATATTAATCATTTTTCAACATAACCTCAAAATTATCGAGAAAAACGATAAAACCCGGTTTTAATTTTTGTCCGCCGCTAGTCCTCTTACGAGCGAGTATAAACCTCCAAAAACATAGAAAAAATGCTTTAAAAAATTTTTATTGAGTTTGAAATCAGTGATATTTTTGCAGGAATAGGTCATTAAATGTGTGATAAGAGTCGATAGAAAAATAGTAACAGAAACTTTTACTAAAGAATATTTGTTTTGGTTTCAAATTTGAAAACACTGTCCGTTTTTATTGTCTAACAGTATAGAAAAAATAATTTAAACAAACACGCGGATTATTATTGGCATTTTGCCATGAGTTGATCTGGGAGAGTTGAGATTAAATTAAAAAATGAAATTGGTGTTTTGCAGCGGCCACGGTTGCCGAGTTAGAGGGCATGATCTACTCCCAGAATCAACTCATGGAAAAACTGTCAAATGAGTGTCACGCTCTTACCCAAAAACTGGATGATACAACAGTCAAGCATAAGTAAGCATTTCTATTTACAATTTTTTTTAGAATATTTCGTTTCATTTATCACTAGAAGTTCAGGATATAAAAATGTGTAAAGTGATAAAATTTTAATTTCGGCACTTCGTTCAAAAAGAGAAAAAAGAAAAATAAAAGAAAACATCCGACAAAAGATACTGATTGCTAGGGCAACAAGCTAATTTTTGTAGGAATGGAAAAAATCTAAAAAGCCCAATTGCTAGAGAAGGATATTCACCAAAAGCTCGCACAAAATGTGATATCGATGAAACTTGGCACTTAAGTACTTGAAATGGTGTAGAAAGCGATAAAAAAATATATGCTCCTCTAAAGTTTACCCTAACTTCACAATTTCGAAAATAAAATTGAAAATTTGGTTTTTCCATTATATCTCGAAAAAGAAAATTCGAAAAACTAATAGCACCACGTGAAAGAGCGGAAAATTTTACTAAAAATTATATTATAAGATATTTAAAAAAAAAATTTGTATTACTATAAAAAATTATTAAAAATAAGAAAACAAATTCGAAAACTCTACGCGCGCCGAGCCGTTAAATACAAATATTCAGGCGAGGCGTTCGGAAAAACTAAAGTATCTTTGTCTAAAATGTACGCAAAAATTAAAAAAGAATACATTTTAAAGATGAGACTCTAAGCTTTCCCAGGAAGCCATTAGTTTTTAATTTTCTTTGTTTTCTCATAGAAAATTTGACCGGAAGTTATAAAATTCTATAAGTCTATAAAATTCTCACTGATTTTTATAAAACTGAAGATATCTCTTAATAGAGGCGTAACAAAAAAAATCCTTGTAGATTTACCATCATTATTCTTTTACTTTTAATGTAAAAAAACTAAAGTACGCAAAGAAAAAAAAAGAAAGCGTTTTAAAGAGCAGACTCTAAGCTTTTTTAGGAAGTCATTAGTTTTTAATTCTTTTTTTGTTTTCTCATCGAAAATTTGACTTTTAGTTTTGATTTAAATATAATTAAAATGATGACCTTTTTCTCTGTTTAATATAACTTGTTTTAAAATTGTCATTTTTTTACAACATTCATTCGACGCAATTTTCATTTTCAAAATAGTGTTTATATGAATCAAAAATTAATTTTTTTTTAAATAAAGTTAAAAATAATATAGAAATTGACTTATATAAACACTATTTTGAAAATAAAAATTGCGTCAAATGATCATTTTAAAACATAAGTTTGATGATAAGTGTACAAGGATTTTTTCCTATGCCTCTATTAATAGTTCAGTTATATAAAAATCAGTGAGAATTTTAGAAATTATAACTTCCGGTCAAATTTTCTATGAGAAAACAAAAAAATAATTAAAAACTAATGACCTCCTGAGAAAGCTTAGAGTCTCCTCTTTAAAACGCTTTCTTTTTTTTCTTTGCGTACATTTTAGACAAAGATACTTTAGTTTTTCCGAATGCCTCGCCTGAATATGTGTATTCAAAGTCTCGGCGCTCGTAGAGTTTTCGAATTTGCTTTCTTATTTTTAATAATTTTTTATAGTAATACAAATTCTTTTTTAAAATAACATATTATTTTTTAGTAAAATTTTCTGCTCTTTCACGTGGTGCTATTAGTTTTTCGAATTTTTTTTTTTTCGAGATATAATGGAAAAACCAAATTTTCGATTTTATTTTCGAAATTGTGAAGTTAGCATACACTTTAGAGCAGCAACGATTTTTTTATTGTTTTCTACACCCTTTCAAGTACTTAAATGCCAAGTTTCATCGAGATCACATTTTGTGCGAGCTTTTGGTCAATATCCTTCTCTGGCAATTGGGCTACAACTAATTTCTTTCTTTCTATATTTTGCTAAAGATATGTTATTGGACTTCCTCGTGCCCTGTATCTTAGGGTTAATGAGGAATCTGTTATAATTGATACAAATGCAAAGAAAAGTTAGAAAATAATAAAAAAATCGACTTTTTGTCTAGAAGTCGGCTACCAGTCTAGTTTTATTTTGTAACCCATTCATTGACTGGAATATACCAAATAAATAGTTTGGATTCATGTATAGTGCAGCTAATATCCTTTAGTTTATAGGTCGGGAGCCAGAGTCGAAAGAGTATAAATTAAAAAAATAAAAACATGTGCAATCCCTAAGTAATAATCCAAATGCATTTCACGGTGCGGTGAACTTATCTTTGCGATCCTATTCGCTATTAACCAGAGACTGGGCACCCCAACATCGTCTTATCATAGCGCTTTTTTTATAACCTGAACTTTTATTTCATTTATAATTTTCTGCTATCGAAAATTTCGAAGTATCTAATAATTGACTTGTGTTTGGTAGGGACGGACCAGGCAAATCCCAAAAGAGAGTCAGATTCGCCATCAGTCCGGCCCACCAAACGCAAGGAGCCGATTAAAGTTGATATCAGTGTTAAAGTGGTACCCAAACCTCGAAAGGTCAGTTTAATGTTCAATGTAGAAAAATATTTGAAAAGAATTAAAGTTTAGACAGAAAATGTATATTTCATGTTAATTTATATAGTGATCCAACATCCTTCTTTTCACTTGGAAAATCATCGGAACCAAATTGGTCTGTATCCAATTATTCGAGTTCACATTTAAAAGGAATATTTTAAAAAATACAATTTTCTTGCTTTTTTCCGCAAATTCATCAATTAAATCATTAGAATCTATTTATTGCACTATATCGTGTTCAATAGATATAATTGACAGAATAAATAAACGCTCTTGTAAGCAGGTCCGTGGGGGGTTTTGTGGAATTGTGGGTTGGAAACTAGCAAAAACTTTTAATTATGTTGACAGTGCCAGAGAAACTGCACATGAATTATTTTAGTGAAATTTGAGAATTCCACGTATTTATGTATCTGTAGAAATTTTATATATACCTTTTCTGTCTGCTAAAAATAAAAACTTATTATTTAGACAACAATTTCTTTAAAAATTTCAAATTGAAATCAACCAAATTAAATCGCGTAAATTGCAATTAGGTTTTGATTGTGATTCGGTTGACTTCAATCTGATTGTTTATTGAAGTTGAACAATCTAAATTTTCCTTTATTTCAATACAAAAAACTAAATTATAATTCGGATGCTTAGAATCGAGAGGGCAAACTTACAAGCCAATAACATTGAACTAATGATAAGATTGGAAAATATTTGGACTTACTTGAAACAACTGATGAATGGACAAGTTGAAAATAAGGATGATGGACAGGTAGTTATGTGTGGTTTGTTTTTAACTGTGTATGTTGTTTTATAGGGAGGAAATACGGGAACTACAAACTAACCTAGAATTCTTGAGAAATAAGTTTAGTCAGTCACAGTTTCCATCATCCAATTTTAAAGGTACATGAACAAGAAAATATTAAAAATTTGTTTTTGTCACTTATGTTACGTGTACCTTTATTAGAAAAAATTACAGAACTAATTTTAAATGTTTAGTATCTAGATATTTAAATAATAGATTAGTTGTTTTCCTACACAGACAAGCCAGGGATAAGCAACAGCATTAGGATGTTAAAATCGGCCCTCAGAATAAATAAAATATGCCTATATACAGTGTGTCCCAAAAAGTTTTATACAAATGGACAAAAAGTTTATCTTACATTTCACAAAAAAAATTATTCTTGATAGAAATATATGCATGACTTGTTGATCCATAATCAGGTACAAAATTTTTAAATATAGGGAAAACAAAAAGTAATGATTTGGACGGAGAGAAAAATACGTACAAACTGTAGTGGAGGGCAAAATGTTCATTGTAATTGTGAATAAGTAGCAAAAAATTATGAACAGAAATTGTTAGATAACACAGCCCCACAAAAAAAAAATTTGTCTGCGCCAACATCTTCACTACTGTAACTAGGGTTTTTTGGGGTCGCTGAATCAGAATCTGAGGTCCGTTTGATCTCATCAGGTCAGGGTCAAGTTCATTTCAGGGTCAAATTGAGGAAACCTGGGAAAAATCGGAAAAAATCCATACAAAGGTTTTTAGGGCCGCTGAATCCGAAGTCCGCTTGACCTCATCAGGTCAGGGTCAAGGTCATTTGACGGTCAGATTCGGTCCAGGATTCAGCGACCCCAAAAACTCCTAGTTACAGTAGTAAAGTTCTTGGCGCAGAGAAATTTTTTTGTGGGGCTGTTATTTAACAATTTCTGAAGTGTTTGTCTTATTTTTTATCTGGGAATATCAATAATTTACAATTGTTCATAATTTTTTGCTACTTATTCACAATTGCAATGAACATTTTGCCCTCCACTACAGTTTGTACGTATTTTTCTCTCCGTCCAAATCATTACTTTTTGTTTTCCCTATATTCAATACAATGTTTAAAAATTTTGTACCTAATTATGGATCAACAAGTCATGCAGAGATTTTTATCAAGAATACTTTTTTTTGTGAAATGTAAGATAAACTTTTTGTCCATTGGTATAAAACTTTTTGGGACACACTGTATATAAACAAAACAAAAGTTGTAACTAGAAAGAAGTGTGAACCGTTGGAATGCGGAGTAGTAAGGTTGCGCGCGAAAGCTGACGCAATAAATAGTTCGGAATATTATATTCAGTGTTTCTTAAGATACGGCAAAAGGTACTTATTCTGTGGTTATTTTGTTATAAGAAAATTGAAATTGACCAGATGATGAAAAAAGTTGCCCACCCCTGGACTAGACCATTATTAATGCTAAGGAATATTTGAAACTAAATATGAAGAAGTTGCTTTTTGTAAATGTTGCTGTGGAACTGTTGTAATTATTAAATTCTCTCACCCGAACGCTTCATAAAAAAAATAAGTTCTTCATCAAATATGGCTAATATGACGTCATCTACAGGCGAGCGTACTGTTATAAACAAATTACTCATTACCCTTTAACTAACTTTTTACCAAAAGGAGTTACTGAGTAATTCAAAAGTAAATTGTTTCACAGTAACATTTTACTATATTATATTTTCATCGAGAAATCCTCCTTTGTGCTCTTGCATTTTAATAATGGTCCACACTGTATAATGAATGCAAGTTTTTACAGTATATAACTAGTTTGCATGAAACGGTAGTGTATTTTTTTAAAATGTATTGTATCACAGCTTTTACCAGATGTGCAATATATTCTTAATAGACAAAATATTTTTTGGACTTGATGTTTGTAAAAATATTAAAAATAGAATAATAACTTACATTTGGCACACATATCACATATATATTGTTAATGTCATTAGGAAAATAGCTAGGAGATTCATAGATGAATTTTCGCCTTTTTTACTTCAAATAATTTTGGTACGATTAGTTTTATACTTTACTAGACATCTATTATGCATCCAAGCTACTTTTTGCAAATGAAATTTTACTAAAATTACTATTTATTCATATAGATGAAGAACGTACTCCAACAAGCATTGAAAGAACACCACAAATTCAAAATGTACCACAAACAGCCAACCCTTCGACTGTAGCAACCCAACCAACTCAATCAGTTCCAGCAGAACAAACAGAAGCATCATCAATTCCTCAATCGCAAAATCTAAGTTCTACAAAAAGAGATAACATTGAAGATGAAAGTCAAAATGATCAACAACATTCTAAAGCCCCTGAAATATCCGATCCTACGTACGATTACCCTCAAGAAACAACTGTTGATCAGAATCAATATGATCCCAATCAAGAATACGACCCCAATCAACAGTACGATCCTAATTATGATCCAAATCAATACGATCCTAATCAACAGTATGATCCTAACCAGCAATATGATCCAAATCAACAGTATGATCCTAACCAGCAATATGATCCTAATCAAGTGTACGATCCCAATCAACAGTATGATCCTAGCCAACAGTACGATCCTAATGATCCTAACCAGCAATATCTTCATGATCCCAATCAACAATATGATCCAAATGTAGCGTTTTCGGGAGAAGAGGGTAAAACTGTACAATCATAATTAGTTTAAATGTACCCTAAATCATTTTTTGCTTTAAGAAAGAGTACCTAATTCTTTGTAGAATGTTGTTGGTTGTTAAAAAAATATTGACACTTGTAGAGAAATATTTGCAATCTAGATAGTTATGTTTCCTTTTTGTAGAATTTTATTATATACTAAATATAAGATTGTTTCTTATTACATTTTTACTTTTGTTACAAAATCTTAATTGTTAGTACAAATTGGAAGCTTTTGGTAGGTTTATTTACAGATTAATTAATAAGTACCGAAATGTATAATTTAATGTCGATGTACAAAATTATTTTTTTGTGAAAAATATAACAAAAATATTATATTCCAAATTTAATCAAAAGTTATTATTATTAGTTAGTGTTATTAAGTATTTCCCGATTTTTTTGTCAAAACTAATTTTTTAATAGTTAAAGTTAATATACAGTGTCATCACGAAAGTACGCACCATATGGGAAACTTTTTTATTAAGGGTTTTTCGACAAAAAGTTATTCTTGATAAAAGTTTGTGCATCCCCTAAAACTAAATATGCACCAGCAAAATATAGTGAAACACTCGTAATATACGAGGAAGCTACAAAAATTTGAATTTGAGACAAGAGTAAAGTACCCTTATTTTGAAAAATCTCGGAAATATTATTTAGAAAAGTTGTTCAGCAAATACATCTAGATTTGAAGTCATGGCCATCTAAGAGAAGTTTTATTTTTTTACCCATTTTTTTAAAAAATTGGCAAAACGATAAATAGACAATATCCTGTATACGACGATTTATTTAAAAAGCCTGTAACTTTTTGATGGAAAGTTATTTTTATTTTTTATTAACACCGAAAATTGTTCAAAATTATACAGTATTGTAACAAGAACTTAAGAGCAAAGCGAACTCCTTGAAAAATTTTAATAACCTCTTAAGCCTTTAGTTTTAGTCTGATTTTTGTAAAAATTTTCAGGAAATACTAATAATTACAAAACTTAGGGTGGAGATCCCTTGATTTTTTTGTAAACCTTCGAAAAGTATTTATTTTGTTAATTTTAAATGGAAAATCACAAAAAGAAATATCCGCGCCATTCTGCATTAAATCTATGAAAATTTGCTCCTATTTGTTTTAATAAATATCAAGTAGTTTTTAAATAATATGGTTTTCCATTTTTTTCTTAAATATCTTTGTAAAGTGCTGCCACATCGTTACATACATTTAAAGCTGTCGAGAAATATTCCATCGCCAAGTGTTCCCAGTGGAGCGCATATAAATACAATTTTATATTAGAAAATCCTCATACAATAGAAGTGAAATTTGCTTCTCACAAGAGCCATTTAATATTCAATAATATCAAATCATAAAACATCAAAATAAAATAAGTATTTCGGCACACTCATTGATTTTCTGGAGATTTTCTTGTTTAAACGGTAAAAAAATAAAACTTCTAGATGGCGATGACAAATCTAGATGTATTTTTTAATGCTGAACGTCTTTTCTAAATAACATTTCCCGAGATTTTTCAAAATAAGGGTACTTTACTCTTGTCTCATAATCAAATTTTTGAGGGCTCCTCGTATATTGCGAATGTTTTAGTATATTTTGTTGGTGCATGTTTAGTTTTAGGAGATGCACAAACTTTTATCAAGAGTAACTTTTTGTCGAAAAACCCTTAATAAAAAAGTTTCCCATATGGTGCGTACTTTCTTAATGACACTGTTTAAAAGTGTTTACTTAAGAGTACCACAAAAATTGGAATTAAAAATATTGTAACCATATTTTAATACTTTTCATACGTTGTCCATGTTTGTCGGTCCAGCAAAAGTTTATACAGATCTGGCAAAATTTTAGCGGAACATAGGATTTTCAATATATTTTGGACAAGAGCTCACGTAGAAGTCGCACAAAATCTAAGAAATGTGCGCGAAGGCGTATCAACTATTCAATTGAACCACTGTTCCCCTTCCTGCCTCGAGCAACTTGCACGTGATTCTTGCCACTCAGTCTACTGAAAGTCAATCGCAGTAGTATTAGTATTAAGCCGATAACGATTGAAAATAAAATGTTCACGTTCACAAAGGAGAAAAAGATACAAATTTTAAAGTGATTTTTTGTGGGCCACTTGATTCGAGATACAATAAATTCATTTATTGTTGCATTTGAAAATAGGCCAATTCCGACACAGTCCACCATTTCTCGAATTATTAAAAAGTTCGATATGAGATTATGACTGTTTATTTTATGTTTATTTGAACCTTTATTACATTAGATTCGTAGTTTTTTTTTGAGTTACATTTAATTTCTTTTTACCGTTGTTTTTTAAATTGTAGAATGTATTTTATTTTCAAAGCCGTTATGGCAAAAAGGAACCACAGCACTTATTTTCAGAAGAGAAATTATTTGTTACATTTATTGCAGCAAATAATTTCTCGCATACAATGGAACTTCGGCGTCGCAAAATCTGTTCCTGAAAGTCTCACATACACACCTCCTTTCCTAACATTTTCATACTGCTGCCGGTCAGTGCTAGTAAAAGCTACACTACAACAATGTAGAGTGGTTCAATTGAATAGTTGATACGTCGTCGCGCAGATTTCTTACATATTGTGCTGATCGACCTACGTGAGCTCTTGTCCAAAATACATTGAAAATCCTATGTTACGTTCAAATTTTGCGAGATCTGTACAATTACTTGTACTTAGTTGTTTTAGTTTTAGTTAAGATTCGCCTGTTAAGAATATTTTTATTTAACAAATTATTTAATATAATAAAATTGGAGTGCTCCTAAAATAATTTAAACAAAATAATTGTTGCTTTATTGCCTCTCATCATCATAATCTATAATAAAAATTTTTAATAAAATTATTGTTTACTTTTGTAGGATCCTATAAAATCTTTTGTGGTTCTTTTTGCTTCTCAGAACATTCTCACGAGATTCTTGCCAAATATTCTGGAAGCGAAAAAAGCCAATTTTTACCAACTTTTGTGAAAACTGCAATATACTCACAGTTAGACGACTGTGATTTAAAACCAGCCAGTTTATGTGAAAAACTGGTAAAATAAAAGTTCTAAAGCATCAAATTTTGAATTCAGTGAGCACCAAAATTTGAAAAAATGACGATGGCGACCTTATAAATTTTGCGGTTAGGATGTTAGGGACGTCATTCGGCGCAGAATTTTATACTATTCAACATTGAATACCGCGACATTTTTCGTACGATGCGTTATTTGCAAGAAATGAACGGAAAACCGGAAAAACTCCGAAAATTTCGAGGTTTTTTGCGTTTTTCGACCTGAGTCGGTCCTGCTACGAGGCAGCAAACTTCAGATTCGTGTTCAGCACCCCAAAAAAACATATAATTCCGTTGAAACATTTTCTACCGCTCTCATGTTTTCGAAAAAATACCATTTAACTAGGCTATAGGTCAAATAAGCGTTTAAAGGCAAAATGGAGAAATGATCAGTATATGCGTATATATTGATCCAAATTTAAAATTTTAGTGCTCACTGAAGTCAAAATTTGATGCTTTAGAACTTTTATTTTACCAGTTTTCCACATAAACTGGTTGTTTTTAAATCACAGTCGTCTAACTGTGAGTATATTGCGGTTTTCACAAAAGTTGGTAAACATTGGCTTTTTTCGATTGACGATGGCGACCTTATAAATTTTGAGGTTAGGATGTTAGGGACGTCATTCGACAAAGAATTTTATACTCTTCAACTTTGAATACCACGACATGTTCCCTACGATACGTCGTTTGCAAGAAATGAGCGAAAACCGGAAAAACTAAGAAAATTTCGAGGTTTTTTGCGTTTTTGGGCCTGTTCCGGTCCTGCTACGAGGCAGCAAACTTCAGATTCGTTTCAGCAGCCCGAAAAACATATAATTACGTTGAAACATTTTCTACCGATCTCATGTTTCGAAACAGGCACTTTTGAACACCATTTGACTAGGCTAAGAGCGAAAATTGCGAGCTTGCGAGGCAGCTCTATCTCAACTGCCAGCCAATGAGCGTGAAATTGTGCGAGAGACCAATGTATATAGAATCATTACTGAGTTCGGAATCTGATTCCGATGAACTCGAAAACCAAGTAATAGCAACATTACTATATACAGATGCTCTGAAAATGCGGTGAAATAACTAATAAAAAAAGTTATTTTGGAAGTCTAAGTTTTGAACGACTTTAAAATGTGTTTTTTCTTATTTTTATTCTGTTTAAGTTCTACTACAAGTCATTTACTCTTGGCAATGGAAATCCCACAAAAAAATTTGTAATAATATATGTTGTGCCTCATATTGGATTTTTACCTTTGGTTAATTATATAAAACCATTATAAAAATGAAATAATTTATGTTGATTTTAACTTTTTGAATATATTTGTTTTACTGGAATCGTTCGTTTTGCCTTTTTAATTCTTATTCATCACACCTCGTATACTTTGATTTCACACATCCCTCGTATATTTGAGTAATAGAATACATTACACATGCGTAGAATGTAGAATATTTTTCTATGGTTAGTGGCACCTCCAAAATATGTATTCATTATGAATGAATCGAATGAATAACAAAAATCGAAGACATTTACAATCATATATTTTTTGCATTTATTTACTCATGGCCTCAATATCATTTAATTGGGATTAAGATCCATTTTTGGACAATAATTTTGTAAGTGGTTAGACAACATTTATATTTACAACTCAAAAAAAATAATTTAAATCGATTGCTGAATCGAAAACTTCGATTTTGGGTATCACAACTAAACGTTGGTTAGTTGGTATGTACATAGATAAAATAAAATTGGGTTTAGTTTCTACTTTATGGTGTTTTGTTTACTTTATGTGTGTTGCTTTATCAATTTGTTCTAAATTTGGTGGTGGGGGGATAAGAGCAGTTGAAGTAATTCGATTAATTTGAGATATCATTTTATATGGTTTAATTTAGTTATTATGTGATTTTTAAGAGACACGTGATTTATTTTAATTTCAAGATGGGCAACAGACACAAACAATACCATGACTATTATTTGATTAATGATAATGATAATGAAATGACAGAAGTTGACTTTGATTTACCTCTGCCTCGGGAGAAACGTCCAAGATGTATTTGTTATACAATAACAATGTAATGTGATCTAGTATTTGTTATATTTTTATTTAAATTTTTAAATGAAAGACTACTTAATCCTTATCTGCAATAAAGTTATTTTCCCTTTGGCTTTTAGATTTACTATATTGCTCGTTACCTTCTTCATTATAACGTCTGTCATTGTGCCAATCATTTTTATGAGCTCGAAAGCAGTGCAATCGCATTTAATTTTTACACGCTGTAAGTACATACATCTTTTTTTATTTTTCATTAACAATTATAATTTACAGTTTCTTTGGATCATGACAAGAAGGATTTTGAAACGGAAAATTTGCCTGCATACCAAAATAGATATGTGACTTTGAAAAATTCAAAAAATGAACAAGAAACTTTAGGTGTATGGCATATTCTACCCAAGGATCTGGCATATAAAAATATATATGAGAAACCTGTTAATTTTGATGAAGCTCTGCTAAATAGCAGTAAGAGTGTGTTAATATATTTTCATGGTACAGGTGAAGATAGAACTAATACTGCTCTAAAATATGCACTGTTTACTACTCATTTCCACGTAATAGCATTTGATTATAGAGGTAAGTTTTAAAATTATATGTAAGTAAATAATATAAAAATCAATAACCAATGATACTAAGACTAAAATATTTATTTAATAATTTATAAAAAAATATAACCTTTCCATCTGAAATCAGACTTGATTGTGAAAAATAGATTGAATTATTATAAAGTTACTTATTAAGCTTGGAATATTTCTTTATTTTTCTTGATATGATATTGTTGACTAGAAATTTTAATTTCCTGTTTATTATCTGTGTAAAGCAGGAAATATTGAAGGTTTATGAATTCTTATCAAAAGTAAGAATTCCAAGATATTGTTTTGTTAAAGGTAGTGCAAGTATTTAATTATCTTGAATAATAAACATTTCAGAATAGTAAATTTCAGTTTTTAAGTTATTTTATGAAAAATAATAAGCACTGAGGTTGTTCATTTGTTTAGTATTTTCTTCCTTAATTTTTTAACTGATTTGGTTCAGAATCACTTTGAAGTTTTATTATTTTTTATTAAATTGAACAAATATACAACGTAGCTGTTGTGTTATTTAAGTATATGATTATATTTATATAGTAGAATTTTAACCTTCGCACATATATGATGAGTTATTTTGTTGAACGATGGTTGTGTATGCTTTTAAATTAGAAAAATTTGGTTTATTTTTGTTATACCGATCTATCTATCTATCTGTGATTGGGGTGTCGATACACTGCGACCTATAAGATCTATTGTGCCCCCTACTGTTGCCCAATCGTTAAGGATGTCTCAACGATTAGAGCAGTTCCTCCAGTCCTATTGCTTTCAAAAAGTTCAGGATGTCGGTAGGCTTCAGGTTAGGTAGATCTTCCTCTTCTATTTGATATTCTCCGAGGTATCATACACTTGGATTTTGCAGTGTAATGCATTCTGAGAGAATGTGGATAGAGGCTTCCTCCTATTCCTCGCAGAATCTGCATTCTTCTTTGTCTACAAATCCGAGTTTCATTAGATGGCCTCTCAGCAAGCAGTGCCTTGTTAGGATACCCGTTAGTATTCTGAGCTTATTTTTACTTTTACTGACGCAGTCGTCAGATCTCTTCTGGTTATAGTTTCCCAGTAGTGTCTTGGCATGCCTCATTCCTTTTAGTCCTATCCAGTATTGGGATCTTTTGTTATTTACTTCTTTTCCAAGTTCATCAAGTATTGTACTGGTGCTTATTCCTTAGAAGGGTTCAGGTCCCAGAAATGGTGTTTCAGCCTCTTTTTTTGCGAGTACGACTGCTATTTCATTAACCTCCACTCCAGTGTGTCCCGAAACCCATAGGAGGGTAACAGTGTTGTTCTTGTCTAGTTCGTTTAGATTCTCTAGGCACTCCCAAACCTTCTTGGAGTGGATTACGTGGGAGTTCAATGCATTAATGGCTGCTTGGCTGTCTGACATGATGATGATCTCTTGTCTGCGAAAATTTCTTTCTATGTTGAACTGGACACATTTTCTGATGGCGTATATTTCAGCTTGGAAAATGCTCGGAGATTTGCGTAAACTTTCGTTCCAGGCCCATATACTCCTATTCCTGTTCCTTCTGTTGTTCTAGAACCATCTGCGTAACATTTAATGGCACTTCTCTTTAGTTTTGGGATGGTATCTTTGTTCCATTCGCTTTTGTTACTTAGCTTTGTGTTGAATTCTTTCACAAAGCTAAACTGACCTAACCAAAATTGGCTTAGATAATTTTGTAAAAAAAAAATCGTACTTTTTTGCATGAAAAATCATACACATTCTATGAAACCTGTGAAACAAAATACAGAGCTGCTCCCACATCCAAATTTAGTTTAAATAAAAGTAAATGTGAGTTGCGAATAATTTACCTTTTTTTAATATAACCAAAATAATGATGATACGGAGTTTCATTAGAAAAACAGAGAGCTGATTTGAAGATATTTTAATTTAAAGTAGAAGAGTCCTGCTAATTAGCGGCATAACCACTACTTCCGTTTTAATTTTTTTACATGATTTTTCAAGGTTATGGAGATTCGACTTCTAAAGGAGAAGTAACAGAAGAAACTGTAGTAGATGATTGTGTCGAATTATACAAGTGGGTTAGAAATAGAACTAACTCTGACATTTATGTATGGGGACATTCTCTAGGAGCTGCGTTAGCTGCTGAAACTGTGGCAATTCTAGAGAATAGGTATAACCTTAAAACAAAAGGTCTTGTTTTGGAATCTGCATTTACTAATCTTGAAGATGAGTTATATTGTCATCCTATCACGAAGGTAATTTTAAACTTTTTTTGCCGCACTCTATCTAATTTATTCACTTGATACTGCTTTATTTCCACGTTCATAGTAAGTGAAGAATTAGTACTAGTCTAATTTTGTTTTATTATTAATATTTAAGAGTTCAGGCGAGCGGCATAGCTGATGAAGCTGAACTTAAATTTATAAATGCCTTAAAAAATTAAAATAAATACCTATCACAAGTTTGATTTACAATAATTATCACAATTCAATTAGAATTATCACAATTTAACAACAAGTATCACAATTTTTTCAATTGTCAGATTAACATCAATGTCTAGATTTCCCCCATCAACCTTTACAGTTTCCTCTTGTAAAGTGTTCCATGCATACACCACCCTGTTTGTTAAAAAGTTTTTTCTTCTTCTTCTAGTCCAGTAAATTAACGCCACAAAAACCCCAAACCTGGGCATCAAGTCTGTCCGTCAATTTTTTTTTAATTGGCAGGTATTTATAGGTACATTTACCTCCGAAATTCTCAACTACGTGGAATTTGTGGAAGGGTGGGAAAATGGCTCTAGAGTTCCCGAAAATCCGTTTTTCGGCGATATCTACCGAAATATGACCCTTAGAGACAAAAAATGAGCAGTTCAGTACCTAAAAGTTGTCCATATGATTTTTTTTTCGCTACACTAATATTTTTTGCAAAAAAGGCGTTTCAAAAATTCGCAATTTTGAGAATCTGAAAATACGGCGCTTCCTTATCAAAATCTTTTTTTTCTTCTTTGCTCGAATCGTTTTGTCGAGCCCTTGGTAAAATGTTTGTCAGGGATATTCAACTTGCCATTTTTCATTACGGAATTCCTCGACCTACACAGAAGATGAACTTCCACAGAGGATTTCTTTTCCACGAACACATGGTGATTGTCCTTCCTGAGCTCCTGAATCTTTCTGAATATATTTAACACCTTGCAAAGTCCCATTATCCAAAAGGATTTGGTGAAATTAGTCTTGATAAAAAAAACATTTGAATAAAGGTCAAAATGAAGGTCAAAATATCGAGCAAACAAACTTTGGCCCGGTTTTTCAATAATTCAGAGAAATAGATAAAAGGAAAAAGTAACATGATATTATAGCTACGGGTTCCTTCTTTCATCCGAACTTTGAATCATGAAAAAATTAATTTTTACGTGATTTATTGAAAAATTTGTAATCTGCTTGGGAGTGTCATTCCTTTAGAGCGTGCTCTTTAAATGCAGGACAGGAGCTAAAAATGGGGATACGTTTTGGAGCCGGTTATCTCGAAAAGTATCATATTTTTGACAAAAATGATGAGAACCATTTTTGTAGGTAATGAACTGATCTTCATTTTCGTCAAAACAAAATTCTCTAAGTGTCATATTTTCGGAAATATTGGCGAAAAAAACACATTTTTGAGACCAGTGGGCCATTTTCCCGCCCTTCCACAAATTTCAAACAAGTGAGATTTTCGGGGGTGAATGAACCCATGAATACCTGCAAATTAAAAGAAAAATGGTACCGGACAGACCTGATGCCTGGGTTGACAGCTTCGGCTATTGGACTATTCATGCACTTTTTCTTTTCAGCTGTCTGGATGTACTTAATGTGAAAATATTTTCACATTAGTATAACCGCTAGTCCATTTAAAGGTTTCAGCTAGGTCTCCACGAGTTCGCCTTCCTCTTAGAGTTGTTAGGTACAGTTTATTGAGTCTAGTAGTGTAATCCATGTTCCGTCCGAGGAATTTCGATGACTCTTCTTTGAACCCTCTCCAACATCTCAATATCTTTGACAAAATATGGGTCCCATACCGTTTGAGCGAACTCCAATTTTGGCCTTATATAGGTCTTGTAGATTTTTAGAACCATTTCTTCAGAGTGATTGCGGAATGCTCTTTTCACCAAATACAAGAGGCTATTTGCTTTTTTTAGTTATAGTGACTATATTAAGCCAAGAATACTTACATAAAAATGTTGACTTATTTTTAGTTGTTGGCTTGGTTACCTTGGTTTAAAGCAACAATAGTAAATCCCCTAAAAGAAAATGGCTTTTCATTCGAAACCGACAAACATGTTATGACAATAACGTGTCCCATTATGATTTTACATGCACAGGATGATCAGGAGGTACCCGTTAAATTGGGAGAAAAGGTAAAATAGAAAAATAAGTTTAAGAATAAAAAACCTATTCTAAAGTAGTTGTAGGATAAAGATTATCAGCCAAGTTTTTAGAGTAATTCAAAATTTAACGGCATTTATATTCCCAGTTATTGGACAAAAGAATTTTCCTGCACTCTGGCCCTGTTTATTACAGAAATTCCTTTTGTTTTTTTAAATGATCAAGGCTAACTGAGTAACTAAACAGTAAAATTTTCATTAGCGCCCAAAATTCTGCTCAAATTAAGTTAGATTGATTGATCAACGTTTTATGAAACTAGTCTTTGCAGAAAAATGTATGATTTATTTTAACTTTAATATTTTACCAAATTGATGTGTATCCTGGCTTTTAATTAATAGAAACAAGCATTTGGAAAATTATTTTACAATATAATTTATCTAAAGTAAACATACAAGTTAGGAATCTCATTTATTCCAGGAGGTAATGAATTTTTTTGTGCGAGTTTTCTTTTCCCTCACATTACCTTCTTCATTGGCGGAAAAGTAAAAAAAAAGAACATATAGACATTTAAGTATGTAGTGTCAAAAACACATTCCAAAAGAGAAAATGTTAATTCAATCACTGCCAACTTTGTTCGAGGTATAAATCTAACGGCACTCCACTAAAAATAGAACATAATTTTTATAAAAATAGCAGTCTGGCTTATCTCAGATAGCGGAAAGTGCGCCTGGCTCATTTTCGGATTAAAAAATTTGACTGATTTTGCGGTTTCGAAACCCTTATTTTTACAGGCTTTAAATTTAGCATATAAATTGATACAATCATAAACTGTAATTAAAAATAAGTCTGGCTGATTTACGAAATTGGCAAATAGAAAATTTTTGCTTTTATTTTCGCGTGATGAAAATTTGTCACATGATATCACGAAGGTCTTGTCAGACTCACAAGCCAGGTAGTTAAACGATCATTAGACGAGTCTGGCAAGGCCTTCGGGGTGCTCCACATTAGCCAGATTGTATTTTAAGCTGTTAACATCCATCATCTGATAAATTTCTATGACTGCGAAAATGAGGGAAATTTTTTTGAAGAAAATTTTTCAGTTTTTTACCTGTCAGATATACCGGGTGTCCCAGAAGTTTCTGACCCAATTTAACTGCAAATATCTCGGAACTCAGAAACGATAGGGAGGTGCGGTTCTCACTGAACAGTTTCTTTTTATATAAAGTTTTTTTCAGTATAAATGTTTATTTAGTAAAATCTTATATAGGGTGTTTTAAAAAACGGCCTTTTTCAAATGCAAATATCCTTAATTTTTTTAATGAAACAACCTATATATTATTATTCTATCTGAAACGTGAACTCTTTCCCTTTCCGAAAATATATAATTTGTTGAAGTTTAGATGATGAAAAATAAGCGAGTTATTTGATTTCCAATGATAGGCAGTATTGTAGGCATCTACGGGTGTGAATGTTAGGTAGTGTGCTTTGGAATTTTTATAATCTCAGTAAAATGATACAACGAACAAGTAATTAATTCCTATTTGAATAATTGAATAGCTGACTGTTGTTAATTGATTTCAATAATGGTTCGATTTAGCTTACCTGAAAAATCAAAAACTGTGTTATTGTATGCTAAGTATGAGTCGGTTAATACCCAGAGAAGATTTCATGAAGTGTTTAGGAAAAATCCACCTTCTTTCTCGACTTAACCGTTTGTACTAAGAGTTGGTGGGTTCAAAGCGATCTTCAGAATTTATTTAGAGATATAAATTCGAGCTAGTCTACTCCTTATTGACGAGGCACAATAATTCCGAAACCGGTATAAGGATGGCAAGCTCCTTTAATAATTAAATCAAAGTTTTTAGTTTAAAGCCCCGACTTGGTAGGGCGCCAAACCACGTCTGAACTTCGTAATTCAATACCTGGGGGGCATATAGTCCAAGGAGTAGTTGTTGAAGTCCAGACGCTGGTGCATTGTAGGACATTTAATGTCTTTGTTCTTGGGAACAAGTGTGATTTATTTCACAACCTTAGGCACTTAATTTTTTAAATTCAGTAAACATTAAAAGAACATAATAATCGAATATCTCTCCGCAAAATATCATGCACAACGGGAATTTCAAAATCCGAAGTTCAGAGATGTATGAAGATATTAAAGTTAACTCCTTATAAAATTCAGATACACCAAAAAATATATGTAAGAGATTTTCAAAATAGAGTTTTTTTTTTCGGAGACATTACTAGATTTATATAGAGAAGTTCCCAATGTTCTACTTATAATGTCAGATGAGGCTGCACTTCATTTAAACGGGCAATGTAATAAACATAATTGTCGCATATGGTGGTCTGAAAATCCAAGGGTAATTGAGGAATACGAAAGAGATTCACCGAAGTTAAACGTTTGGTATGGCGTTTCTAAAGAAAAAAATATATGGACCGATCTTTTTCAAAGAAACTAAAATTACTGGTAATGTCTGCAAAGACATGTTACAAAATTACTACAATTGGAACAAGATAGCGTGATAAATTCAGTTTACTTTCAGCAAGTAAATGTCTTCAGCACGAAATAGTTTTGCAACTAATATTGAAGCTAATATAGAAAACAACCTAACCAAATTTTGGTCATATTTAAATATGTTACGAAATTAATCTCGCATTCCTAATTCTATGAATTTCCAATTAATTTTTAATAAAATTTGGTATAAATCTTTCAAATTTATTTTGTTATTTTCTACAAACAGTTAGTTATCGGATTTCTAATGTTTCTTCTTTCAAAACATCCGGTATAAACACTTTTAAATGTATTGTAAATGTCTCTTATTTAAAAACTTACTAAAAATGAGTTAGTCATCTCATTAAAAAGCAAATAACTTACTTATTTTTCGTCTAAACTTCAACAAATTTTATACATTTTCGGAAAGGGAAAGAGTTCACCTTCCAGATAGAATAATAATATACAGGGTGTATCATTAAAAAATCAAGGATATTTGCATTTGACCGTCTTTTTAAAACACCCTATATAAGATTTTACTAAATAAACATTTATACTGAAAAAAACTTTATATAAAAAGAAATTGTTCAGTGAAAACCGCACCTTCCTATCATTTCTGAGTTCCGAGATATTTGCAGTTAAAATGGGTCAGAAACTTCTGGGACACTCATAGATTAGTCAGACTATTTTTTTCACTTAACTTACTACTAGAACTATATTTATCACTGGAAAAAATGGCCATGTTTCGTATGTTCTGACGCATTTTCCGCCTCAATCCATTGGAACCCCCCTCCCCTAAATATATACAACAACTTTGTAACCCCCAATGCAAATTGGGTTTGCAATCCCAATGCAATTTGGGATTTCGTTGCTTTGTAAAGTTGTCAAAACACAGTTCTAAGCTTCATTTATCAATTTTACTGATAGATGGTAGCACATTTGCGTAATTTATCTAATTTTCAGTTGTACCTAATGGCTTCTAAAAGAAATGTTTCAACTGTTTATCATGAATTTGATGAAAAAGAAGAACACAGGCACAATGGCATCTTTATCGATCCTTTCATGCCTATCTATTTAATGTAAGTAATTATTTTGAAGCGAATTTGTCCTAAAATACTAATATTTTTTTTTAGGAACTTTATTGAAATTTCCAATAGTTCGGTGGTTCCTTTCAAAAACTCTATAAAATAAAGAAGAGAATTAGCTCCTATCAAAGAAAAAAAAGGCTGTGATTGTAAAACACACCAATATTTTATTGACAAATTGTTTGCAATTATTCATTTGTTAACCATTTACCCAATCAACAAGTTTTTTTTAATTAGCACAGAACAATTATTTGTTAAAAAAATATATGTCTCGATGAGAAAGTAAATTTTACATTATTTAAATTTATAATGTTATATTTGAAATTATCAACTCTACTTTTTTAATTAATCAGATTTATATGAAATTTATAAATTTAGCTTTTACAATCGGAATTTAATTTTAAGGATAATTCAAAATAAATGTTTTACTTTTTTGAAAGCTTTTATTTGGACAAATTCAAAAATATCATGAATATGCTTTAGCAAATTTAGATAAGTATTATAGTTTTACTCTATCACTGTGACTGTCGATTAACAGGTATCAGGGCGAAAAGTATAATACAAATCGAAAAACGGATTGCTGATTTAGCGTCAAAACCTTTTTCAGACCTCTATCATTTCTAGTTTAAAAGTATTTTTTTGCTAAAGTGGCTAAAGCATTTGGCTATTGAGCTAGATGAGGTCTGGTTCAAAGCTCAGTGTGGGTGTCAGATTCGTATTCCGCGTCCTCTTTGATCCATTTCTTCCAGGACTTCCTCTCTTACCATTTAAAAAATTTCTTATTTGTCTTATTCTCTCCATTATCATTGATCGCGTTGGTCTTATAGACAAGGATTTCATCTTCGCAGCCTCATGTTCATCAATCATAATTTATACTATTTCGACAGTAATTGTATGTGACTTACTAGTTTTTGCAATCTGAGATGAAATTTTCTAGTAATGCTTTTTAGACTTCTAAACCCTAAAGTTTAGAAAGGTCTTATGGAACGCGGCTGTTTGTCCGTCTGTACGCATTTATAACTCAGCTTCCAGAACCGATAGAGATTAACGGACAACGGATATGAACTCATGATACCTTGAATGTGTGCACGCCTAAATTTCAGCTTGGAAATGGATTCCTATCTAAAATTGGACGCTGAATCCGTATATGCAATCAGATTTGTTTAGAAGTCTATTGTTCTCGCTCTTTAGCGGGTGCTGTTACTACTTGTTATTATAAATAAATGATTTTATGTGTTTTCATTTCCGGTTAAATACCTGATACGACTTTCGTTGCTCTAAGTGAAAAAGTTTCGTTTTTCCAATGTCTGAAACTGTTTTTGCTACTTTATCTATCATGCTGTATAGGGTGCAATACAAAATTAATACACTTTCTATTTTCTTATTTTATTTGGACTCTGTGTAATGGACATGCCTAATTTAAAGATTGCATAATTGGGACATTCTAGGTATAACGAAACTTTTTCAATCTCCCCCCCCCTCCCCAGGCGTCCCTTAGCTAGCAAAGCGTCCACCGCCCCAATAGGTACTCAGTCCGGACCTGTAAAATTAACGTTTAACTCTGAACTTTTCGTTAAATATTTGCTCAGTTGTCAACAGTAATAACAAGATGCAACTGTCCCATCATCGCGCTTCGCTGCTGATATGAAATTTATTCAAATTTAATGGCATAGCTCGAATGTGATGGAAAATTCTAGAAACACATTTCACTAGCAGGCGATAGATGGCGATAGCTACTGGATTATAGACGTACACGTAACGAGTATGACAAACATGCGCGGAATGGCTAGGATTGACCAATCTTTACGGGCTTAATTTTTTAAATTCAAATGAATTAACAAATATATTGAGAGAAAAGTTTTTCGCAAAAACTATATTTAGCTAATTTTAAAATCACAGCAATCATTTACCGCTATTTGGAATTGAGATTTGAGAGGGGTCGCCAACAAAATTCTTGACAAATGGGGTGCCACTTTAGAATAGTTTGGGAAACACTGAACTGATCAATAGAGACTAACAAAAAATTGCATAAACAGTGAACACTCGGTAAAATTTTATTTAAAAGTCTTAGATTCTGCAAAAAATTACATGCAATGGCAACACTGTTTACTCTTTACTGGGCAGATTGTTCGTTTTGCGTTGCTCCATTTGCTGTAGATCAAACTGAGCAAAAAAGTTATCTATTCCTATCAAACTATTTTGCGTCTTTTCAGACAGTAAATTTGTTACAAACAAAATTAGACCTCCATATGAATTCAAAACGAACATGTACCAAAAGGGAATCAAGAACTTTAGGTTATCGATCGAAAACTCCAAAAGGGTCCTATATGTATTAATTCTAATGCAGCACGTTCCAGTTTATTACCTCTATAATACGTCTTAAACAAAATTATTTGATTCATTGGCAAGGTATGTTAAAAAACCAGTAGTTTCCCTAAACCTTTGACAATTTAAAATATTAAATACCTACAAATTTTTTTATTATAAAAGTGAATTTTTTGTGTCTACTAAAAATTTTGACATTTTTTGTCACGTCATATCTCGAAACCGTAGAACTACGTTCTCAATTGATTATTTTTTGAAATTTGACAATATGTTCCCCAAATCAAAAATTAATTTTGTTGGCAATACGAAAAAACTAACATGACCGGTCACGAATCTACAGCTTCACCCCTGCAACGCCTTTCTGAAATCATGCTTGATTATAACTGATGGTCATTTGCACCATAATTCCATGTACTTTCGTAACACCAAACAACATATAACAGCAACAAAACATTACACAGAAATGCGAATAAGAATATTTACTATTATTCTTATTGGACAACTGCCTACAATTTGTCCATAACTTATATTTCTACAGTTTTTTACATAACCCCCCAATTAGCCTTTTGTCTGCAATAACGTTTTATAAATTTTGTTGATTAGATACCTACTTATAATTATTACAAACATATATCGTAACCCATTCAATAAATAGTAAATTTATACAGTCAGTAATCATGAAATGTTGTTTCAAAGCCGTACTGTTAATAGCTTTTTCTGCAGCCGTCTTGAAAACAAAATTTTCGGTATGATTTATTAAATCGAAAGTACCACTTTACACAAATGGTACCGAAAGTATTTATTTTCGGGACGATTTTTTTCACTTTCGGAATGATTTCTTTACTACTTTCACGGGACTCGCAGGATTCCATCAGGACTCACGTAAAATATCACTTTCGAAACTTGTTACGTAAATGACTGTTCTAATAATTAAAACATGACTTTCTGAATTCATTCAATGATTAACTCCTAACGCACAGGGGTCCCAAAGATTCCAATATATTTAACAGTAGGTATATCTGACGGTCAGTAAAATAAAATTTATTGTGAAGGTTAAGAAAAAAATAAAAAATTGCTGTTATTCGCTATCTGATGAACTTTCAGAACTTAAGTTTTAAGAAGATTTAAAACATCATCATCTAGTTTTATTATTTTCTTTTCATGCAAGTCGTTCTTTTGAATCACTAAATTGTTTATAAGCAGCCTGATATTTAGCAGCCCTTTCGGATTACCTCGAGGGGTAAACCGCGAGGTCCATTTTGGTGTACAGACCTCGTCCATTAGTAGCCATTACTAGCCAATAGTGAGGAACCATTACTAGCCACTAGTGTACAAAAATTTAACTCGCGGTTTACCCCTCGGATTACCTCTTTTGTACCCAAACGAAAAGTCATTTGAGCTGCCTGCGATAACGATAACTCTTGCGCAGATTAGATTGCTTTCAACGATTCAGTCTTCAAAGATTTTGCCCTATTTGTAGCTTCTTCAAAAATTTTTCCACCAATTATTCTATAACAAGGCTGATAAACGTGTCCAACGAAGTTTCATTATTCTCATTATATCACAATAAAAATCGTACGAATATAAAACTTTTTGATGAAACATCCAGATTTAGAAAAAATTGTAGAAATGGCTGGAAAATTACGTCAAATAATGTACAAATAATACTGACAATTTTTTACAAGAAAAATTTAATTTCCACATTAAAAATCGTAAGAACTTGACGTAGTAGATAGAAAATGGTGAGATATGTGTGTGAAGTGTGGAAAATTGCTTATTCAAATCATAAAATCGTTTATTTGGACGTAAATACGTAGGAAATTTTAAATTTGGAAATAGATAATCAGAAGTATTTTTTTGAATGATTCCAATTTATTTACTTAACAAAAATTATAACCCCAGAGCACGAAAGCAAAAAAGATCTCTGACTCTTCTAATAAGTGAATTAAGTTAAATAAAAACTGCGGTTGGCTCCTTTTTTGAAATTTATCCTGTGGGACTGTAATTCTGGAGGTTGGGGATCGGTGTTGAAATGAGTGGATATAGTATATAGACATAATAAACGAAGGTGCCAACCCGGGCATCAGGGCTGTTCGGCACCATTTTCTCTTAATTTGCATGTATTCATGGGTACATTTACTCCCGAAAATCTCAGCTGTCTGAAATTTGTGGAAGAGCGGGAAAATGGCACATTGTTCTCAAAAATGTGATTTTTTTCGCCGATATTTCCGAAAACATGACACTTTTTTTGTTTGGACGAAAATGAAGATCAGTTCATTACCTACAAAAATGCTCCTTATCATTTTTGTCAAAAATATGATACTTTTTGACATAACCGGCTCCAAAACGCACCCCCAATTTTAACTCCTGCCCTGCATTAGAGAGCACGCTCTAGCAATGACACTCCCAAGCGGATTACAAATTTTTCAATAAATCACGTAAAAATTAATATTTTTTCATGGTTCAAAGTTCAGATGAAAGAAGGAACCTGTAGCTATAATATCATGTTACTTTTACCTTTTATCTATTTCTCTGGATTATTGAAAAACCGGGCCAAAGTTTGTTTTTGCTCGATATATGAAGAAGCGTCTGAACTTCAACAACTACTCCTTGGACTATATGCCCCACCAGGTATTGAATTACGAAAGTCTAGACGTGGTTTGGTGCCCGACCAAGTCGGGGCTTTATCCCAAAAACTTCGATTTTGTTATTAAAGGAGCTTGCCATTCTTAGACCGGTTTCGGCATTATTGTGCCTCATCAGCAGGGTTGTCAATAAAAAAACGATGTTTTACCCAACTTCACAGCTGAAAATAACCGATTTTACTCGCTTAAGGTTTTAAAGCGCGCCATATTTGGAAACAGGTAATCTTCAGTTTGAAAATTATGAAAATGAGTGGAAACAATGTATATGGTATAATTTATTACATAAAAAAACAAAACATAAAATAATTCTGAACAAACACAAACAAAATATCATATTCAGGTACAAATTATAATGAAAAACAAATCTAATCCTGTATTCTCCAAATCTCCGATCCGATCATAGCATCAGCGACAGCGCTTCACATCACAGAATATTAGTCAATCCCATCAAAATACCCGATTTTCACCCGAAATTTGTTTTTACCCTAAAAATACCCGCCAGAGTACAAAATACCTACTTTTCGGGTAAAATACCCGCACGTTGGCAACTCTGCTCATCAGTAAGAAGCAGGCCAGCTCGACATCCTGTCACTAAAGGATGTCTGAAAATAAATTCGACTCGCCTCTTTCTTGATAAAAGTGGTTGTGTTAGAGCAAGTGTATCACGAACGGGGATAGCACAACGCCATCTTCACTTTTATAACAAAATCAAAGCTTGACCAATTTAATTTTTTTCATATCGATAACGTCACAGCGCCTCAGATGACATCACAGATCTGAAATATACCCCAAATGATAGTATTGTAGGTCCAATTGATATGTCCCAATTTTCAAAATAAAATTCACTAGTTCCTGAGTTACAGGCTGTTAAAAACGTCATAGAACACCCTGTATAATATTTAATTTAAGGAATTTTACCCCTAAATCTGATCAAAAATGGTCATATAAGCCAGCCACAGATTCGTCTTCTGGTGATATACTCGTGCGCAATCCAAAGTGTCTTAACAAAGCATTGAATTAGCCTTGACCTAGAAGGTCAATGTCCCGTTAGGACCAATAAATTATTCCGCGTAATAATGGCTTTCCTCCAAAAAATTCTACGTATTTTTGACAAAATTTAAAACTTGTTGAGTGTGTTCTATACTTTTAATAATATCAATAGAAGATTTCATAAATAATAAACAAACACGAGACAGGTGATTTGAAATGTAAAACGTGCGGTATTCAATAGGTTAGTTATTCTTATGTAACCTCTACATGAAGTGAAACGTTACGTATCAACTGCAAACTACTATTTTCAAGCTTTCTAATTTATTTAACACTGCAGACGTTCATTATCGAATCTGTGAAACTAATCAGAAGTCTGTCTGTCTAAAAAGATAGTTACTTCTTTGTTGTGTATCTTTTTAAGGACAAATTTATCTTGAACTCTTCTAAATATAATCTGGATGATAGCGACGTTGTATACCAGTTGTGTTATTATTCAGTTGATTTCTAATTTTAGGGTATGTAAATTCTGGGCAATACAGCGCACAGGCGGGAAAATTTGATTGTAACTGCCAGTTTACTATGTAAAGTATTTGTTTATTGTAGTTATGAAACAGTACAAATAAGCATTCAACTGGCAATTTCACAATGCAGGTAAGAAAATCAACATATTAATTGAATTAACGCTTATGATTTCGTTATACATTATTTTGATAAAATGAGAATATGCGTCGTGACTTTTTGTAAAAATAGTTTTGTAAGACTGTCATTAAAAGCGTTTTTTTTTAATTAAAGCTAACTTGATTTCAAATCATATTCTGCAGCAAAATCTGAGATTTGTGGGGGTTGTAGTACTACAAGACACGTATCTTGCAAAATAATCAGACTCCTCCAACTACCATTTGGTTCTTTTTTGTCTACTTCTCCTTTTTCGCTAGCATCCATCTGGTGTTCATTTTGTATACTTTATGGTTTTCCATCGTAGAATTTGTCTTAGAGCGGTCAACTCAAAAATGTAGTGATACAGGGCATCCCAATTAAAAAATAAATTGAATCACTTTTCGTAATGTTTGCCGGTACAACATCAAATTCGTAAAGATAAATATTGAAATGTCAACTTTTTATTTTTTAGCATTTAAACCGTAGAAAGGAATCTTGTTATAAATGCATTTTAGGAACTGTTTTGTTTATGTAAGTTTTAATTTTATCTTGGTACTTAGTTCTTTTACAAATTAGTTTCTTTTCAGATTAATCATATTTTTACTATTATTCATAGTAATATTTATAATTCTACCTTTAGTGTATAAATACAGTATCGGAATACAAAGAAGTATAGCGTTTCCAACTTGTAAGTATTCTATAGTTATTCCACATATCAAATCATATTTTACTGTAGTAGATGTGACAGTTTTGCGCTAAATTATAAATATCTGATTTAATTTTCAACGTCTTTAGTTGTATAATAAATGTTTTGCACTAAATCATAAACATCTGATTGAATCTTCAACGACGCAAACGCCCTCCTATGGCAGACTGGTGAACTAAAGTTAATACAGTTTTGAAGACTTACGGAGTAACATTTAAGAGACTCATTACCGATTAAAACTAAAAATTCAAGTTATTTGAGTTGTGAAAACTTATATCTGTGCCTTCATTTGGCAGGCAATAAATTCAAAGGACCCCGCAATAATCTTATGGAAATTGCGTTTCGGCAAAATCGACTGAATTTTGGATGTTTTAGGTTTCGTCAACCCAAGCAAAAGTTTTAAACAAAGCTCGAAAATCAATACTTTGGCTGCTACGGATCTTCAAAGCTCCACCACAGATTTATTTTTTCGTGCAGTCTTTATAGATTTTTAAATAAGTAACTTATTTTTTCGATTTTAATGTCTAGGTTTTTGAGGTTGCTGAATTCAAATCCGATGCCAAATTGACACTTGACAGCTATCAAGTAGTTGTCAAAGTGCCTTAACAAAGTGCAAATCTTATTTTTATGTTATTAGTGTATGCTGTTTAGGTAACTTAGTTCATGTATCATGTGAATACAATAATTCGACAAAATGGGCAGCTGTCAGCTAGATGTCAAAGTGCAAATCTTATTTTTTTGTTATGACTTTATGCTTTTTAGGTAACTCAGTTCATACATGATGTGAATACAATAATTCGACAGTTAGCAGCTATCAACAAGCTGTCAAATAGCAGTTATAAAACAAAAGTCTTCAGTTTTTGTTATAACTTTATGTTTTTAGGTCGCTGAATTTAAATATGATGTTAGTTTTACGAAATTGAAAGTTGGCAGCTGTCAACTAGTTGTCAAATAACGATCGAAAAATAAAAAAATTAAATTATTATTATAACTTTGTTTTTAGGTCACTGAATTTAAATATGATGTAATTGCACTTTGACAGCTAGCGGACAGCCTGTTGACAGTTGCCAATTGTCGAATTATTGTATTCACATCATATATGAACTGAGTTGCCTAAACAGCATAAACTCATAACATAAAAATAAGATTTGCACTTTGTTAACGCACTTTGATAGCTAATTGACAGCTGTCAAGTGTCAATTAGGACAATTTGACATTAGTGGCGTCTGTGAGTCGGAAAAAACCATGAAAAATGGAACAAAATTCATCATTCAGGATTGAGAGTACCTCCCCCCCCGTTTTCGAGAATTCTGAACACGATGGCGATATCAGAATTACTGTTTTCGATTGCTAAACCCCCTAAAACGGCCAAAAACTACCCCCTAAAGGGGTTAAACGGGCAGCGCATCATTTCCCTGTAAAAAAAACGTCTTTCCCCCGTTTTCGAAAATGCTGAGCACGGTGGTAATATTGAAGATTACTTCCGACCCTCACCAACCCCTCCATAGGCCAAAACTCACCCCCGATAGGGGTGTTTTTTAATTTTTTATATCAGCGACAAAACGTCTGTTTTTGAGGATGCTGAAGACGATGGTGCTGTTCAATATCACTTCCAACCCCTCCATCAACCCCCCACCAACTCCTCCACAGATCAAAACTCTCTCCCGAAAGGGTCGTTTTGTTTAATATCAGCGGCAAAACGGACCTCCCATGTTTTCGAGAATGCTTAAGACGATGTTGGTGTTGAAGATTACTTCCGACCCTCACCAACCCCTCTATAGGCCAAAACTCACCCCCGACAGGGGTGGTTTTTATTTTTTATATCACATCTGTTTTCGATGATGCTGAACACGATATTAGAAAGAAATTCAACCCTTTCGAGGGTGAGTTTTGACCTGTGAAGGAGTAGGTGAGGGTCGGAAGTAATCTTCGTCTTCAGCATCCTCGAAAACAGAGGGACATCCGTTTTGCCGCTGATATTAAAAAAAACTACCCTTTCGAGAGAGAGTTTTGACCTGTGGAGGGGTTGGTGGGGATCGGAAGTAATATTGAACACCACCATGTGAAGGAGCTTTGGAGCTTTCAAGCTCCGTAGCAGCCAAAGTATTGATTTTCGAGCTTTGTGCCCATTGAAACTTTTGCTTGGGATGACGAAATCTAAAACATATCCAAAATTCAGACGATTTGACCGATACCCAATTTCCATCATAAAATTATTGCGGGGTCCTTTCCGATCTTACCTTCTTCCAGAATAGATTCTGGTAGTTCGTTCTCGGAACTTACTTTTGAAAACTTTTTTTTTAACTGATAGGAAATCATTGTTATTTTTTATTGTATTCATCCTTATATATTTTTAGGGGCTATTCCTTCCCATAGAAATTACTCAGACATTAACCAATTCCACATAGATGGAGTAAAAAATTTCTACATTACTGTAGACAATGCTAGTAACGTTACATTGGGTGTTTGGCAAATTCTTCCATCATTCCTGTTAAGTGAGTTGATCAATAACGAGGACTATAATTTTGAAGGTGTTTTAAATAAAGGAAAATATGATCTTTTGCTGTATTTGCACGGAAACGGTCACGACAGGACAGCAAATGTAGAAAAATACATCATTTTAAGGGAATATTTTCTTATTTTCGCCGTTGACTACAGAGGTAATAAATTCAGTAATAGTATATTACATAACGAGTGACATTTTTCACACGAGGCGTAAGCCGAGTGTTTCAATCCCACGAGTGTGAAAAATCACTTTCGCACAAGTAATGTACACTATTTTTCCTACGACCACTCGATAATTTTACAAAATATTGTGAAATGTGATGGTTTTATTTTTGTTTTTATTTATTTTATATTATAATTATTGCTGTTTTATTTACAATCACTTTTGTAGTAGAATAAAGACAAATATTGATCATTAACATTTTTTTGAAAACAATAACTATAAACTTGTAGAACGGATAGGAAAGTACTTTTAAACGTGTGCGGAAAGTATCAAAGTTATATTTTTACTTTTCGAGATATTTTTATTTTTCTACAAATGGAAGCACTTACAAGAAAACCAATAACTTGGAAACCTATGGAATCAGCCAAATCCAATTTTAACTGGAAAAAAATTAGACTAATAATTGAAAGCAATGATGTATTTAGAGTTGTTTAAAATTATACAGGGCGTCCAAAATGGGGCGATTCTTTAATGACATATTCAAACGACAATATCGTTCTAATTTTAAATAGGACACCCTGTATTTTATAATCCTATTATGTAGCAAATTCCACTACCTTTTAAAAATTATAAAGGTCTACTATGCCTAAATCTATTAATTTTGTAGTTATTTTTATTTTTGTTAAATTTTCCATTATTTTTCCACCATAATGCCTAAATATAACACACTGTATTTGATCAGCTTAGACTATTGCAGCATCATTTTTTGTCTAATATCTAATGATACATTTTACAACAGTTAGAAACTTTTTCTTAAAAATTGCAAAAATTTCCTTTCATTTAAATGGCCATCAAAGAAATATGGGCCAATAACTTGGTATCCTATAATTCCACCGTATACATTAATGTTCCACCAGTTCTGTGGAACAAATGCTGGTTTTGAGTACCATAATAATGAAAGTTATGACGGTTAACTAATCCATTATTATGAAAAGTGTTATATTTAGGCATTACGGTGGAATAATAATAAAATTTAACAAAAATAAAAATAACTCCAAAATTAATAGATTTAGGCATAGTAGACCTTTATAATTTTTAAAATTTAATGGAATTTGCTACATAATAGGCTTATAAAATACAGGGTCTCCTATTTAAAATAAGAAAGATATTGTCGTTTGTATATGTCATTAAAGAATCGCCCCATTTTGGACGCACTGTATAATTTTAAACAACTCAAAATACATTATTGCATTCAATTATTAGTCTAATTTTTTCAGTTAAAATTGGATTTGGCTGATTCCATAGGTTTCCAAGTTATGGTTTTCTTGTAAGTGCTTCCATTTTTAGAAATATCAAAATATCTCGAAAAGTAAAAAGCTTAGGTTTAGGGAATACTTAAGAATGTTTATCTTATTTTTAACGTATAATCAATAAATGCAATAAAATATAGGGTCTTCCATTAGAAATAATATAACTTTGATACGCCACACTTTTTTGGTACAACCTGTATAGTTCAGAATAAACCGTCGCGTCTACCGTGACTCACCCTGTATAATATACTTTCCGTGGCCACTTTTAAAAAGTATACTTGAAAATTTTGTTTGATATGCTTTCTCATATTCTTTTTATATTTATGTGAAAATCATAAGGTATAGAAAGATTATTTATTGAAGTAGGAGAACCTAATATTCAAAAATCGAGAAAAAAGAATAGGAAAAAACTACATTAGCCACGGGTATACTTAAAATATACAGGTAATTGTTAAAATAATCTAAGTTAACAATTTAAAAATTTTGTTACGCATTAAAAAGGCACTTTAATATCATGGATCATGAATAAACTATACATTGGGATATATGAATTAAATCCACAAAAAAAAATAGTTAAAAATCACATCTTTAAATCTTGTTAATGAATTACAATCTTTCAAGTCCCTTGTCAGTTCATTATATTCATGGAAACCTTTATACAATAGAGATGTCTTTGCTTTAAAATAATTAAGTTTGAATATCTTCATGATACCGAATACCGAATAAATTGTTGAAAGTAAGGTGGAGCTAAGGAATGAATTATTTTGTATACGTGCTTTTAGCAATTTTTGTTTTTGTAATTTTTCTAAGACTCACTAGATAATTTCACCGAACAAATTGTTCGGTATCTGAATTCGATATGTGTGTGTGTGTGTTTATGAATTTTAAAATTCTGACTTCAGATTTTGATAGAGCATCAAAAAGTAAGCTTAGGGTTTGATGTGCCCCTCCGTACCTCTTCGGCAACACCTTCAAAATGGGGTCCAAAATATGAAAATTTTGAAGTTTAAAATGACATTAAATTTAAAGTAGACACATAGTGAATGACGATTTTGGTAAAAGTGAGTAGACTGTGGCTGTGTTGATTAGAATAAGAACTGTCAATCTAAAATTTTATTAATACTTTCATTACAATTTGTTCGGTTTATGACAATGCTAGAAGAGCATTCGCAACTGGTTTTTTATTAATACATACACACCATTAGTCAAATTTCTTGATAAATGGAATGAAGATGTTCCCAAAGTCGTTTAATTTTTTTGAAGAACGTAATGGATGATTTTCTTTTTTCTCGAATTACTCAAAAGTGTGACAACTGATGTACATTTGGAGGTCAAATTCGAGAGTTTCATATCGGAATACAACTATATCGATTTAGAAATAGTGGTTTTAGTATCCTGTTCTAGTTTTTATATTTATCTTCCTTTAATCTTCCCCACAGGCTATGCTGATTCAACAGGAGCTGAATTAACAGAAACAAATGTAGTTAACGACCTAATGCAAGTATATGAATGGCTCCAAAATCGAACGAAATCGAGAATATTTGTATGGGGCCATTCAATCGGTTCGGCCCTAGGTACACATTTAGTGGCCAATTTAAAAGAAAAAAACATTTTTCCTAAAGGATTAATTTTGGAAGCTCCCTTTACATCTTTCACTGATGTTCTGGGACGGCATGCTGTTATAAAGGTAAGGATCAGAAGCAAAGTCCTCACAAAAAAAAATGCGCTTAGTTTTTAATGTACTCGTAACTATTGTAATAAATTAGAAATTTGAAAGGTATTTTCACAATTCTCACTTTGACAACTCTTAACTACTCATTAAACAAAACAAAACTCTCATAACAACCCTGTCACATTTTAAAGACCCCTACACATAGTTTTTCCTATTAATCATTTTACTCTAAACCAAAAACCCCACTTCATTATAAATTTTGATTATGTACCTAAATTCCAAACAAACCACATTAATAATAAATTTCATTTCAAATTCCCCCCACATAATTAAAATTTATAATTGTCTCAAAAATATACCAAATCTCTAACTAACCCATGTCCCAATGTCCAATTCCAATTTTCTTTAATATTTTCCTACCATCGTCCTCACACCATCCAACTCTCTTCCCTTCATACAGCTCTTTATTTTCTTCCTCATTTTAAAAACATATTTTCAAAATCTTCAAAATTATTTATGTTCTTATCTTCTTTTCTTGAGAACCAAATTAGAGCATTTCCCTTCCGTTTTTCTTATATTTTCTTTGAAAATCTCTTCTTTTTCTTGTATTTCTTTTATTCTATTTATTTGTAAATTTTCTATTTCCATGATTCTTCCATATTTTTTATCACTCATATTGTTTTCTGTCTTTTTGATTTTTCCTTCTGTATCCCTCATGATACTTTAAACATCTTTTTCAATTTTTTGCTGTTTCTGTTCAATTTTTTCCACACTTTTCATCATTTCTTCTTTAATGTCTTGCTTAACTTCTCTTACTTCTTTTTCAATTTTTTCTTTGAAAATCTCTTCTTTTTCTTGTATTTCTTTTATTCTATTTATTTGTATATTTTCTATTTCCATGATTCTTCCAATCACTTCTTCCCTCATCTCCCGTTTAGTGACTTCTATTTTATTTTCTATGTATAATTTTGATTGTTCCGATCTCTTTTTCACATTTCCTAGTTTTTCTTCCATTCTCTCCATTGGTTCAATTCTTGTTTCATTTCCTCTTTTAGTTCTTGTTTCACCTCATCCAGTTTATTATTTAAATTCTGTTTTATTTCTTGTTTTGCTTCGCCCCCCCTTGTATCCGGGCCTGCCACAGACAAATTAAAATTTGTCTTGCCTTACTACTATAGTCAAAATTAGAGATATCTCCGTTATTCCCGTTTTTCACGCTATTTATGATTAATTCATAATATATTTTTTTAATTTACAGTCATTCTGCGGTTGGCTGCCGTGGTTTAGAACAACTATAATACAACCAATGATAGATAATGATTTTTATTTCAATTCACAAAAATATATTGTGGATGTGGATTGTCCAATTATGATTATGCATGCAAAAGACGATAGCGTTGTTCCTTACTTTTTCGCGAACGAGGTAAATATACAAATATGTTTGTTGAACTCTTTCAATAAATTAGTTTTTATTTATAGCTTTACGATACTGCTGTGAAAAATAGAAATTACACGTACCAGGGAAATGTTACTTATCATCTTTTTGAAGGACTTGGTTATGATCACATGATGCTCCTAAAAGCCCCTGAATTTCCAAATTATGTGGAGTAAGGATACATCATATAATATAAACTTTTTAAAATCTCTATTATTATTTTTTTTTTTAGTAAATTTGTGTCACAAGAAACATATTGAAGTTACTGAAGACTTGTTGAGATTTTAATACCGTTCATTTTTAATAGATCGAATCTATTTCGAATTTAAAAATAAGTACTTTTCAAAAGAGTAGAAATTTAAATATTGTGATAAATATTGGGAACAATCATTATTTTTTAAATGAGTAATAAATTATTTGTTATTTATTTTTAAACTAACTAAAAGTAATTCAATATTTTATTTCTGTAATTAGTCACAGTCACGAGGCAACACACTCTCTTTCTCGGAACATAAATATGAAACGAGAAACAAACAAAAATCGATTATTCCCCGAGCGGAAAAAAATACGTTCCAAAGATGTTTTTCATATTTAGCCCCTAGGTTTTACTATGTTATACTATCAGAAATTAAATCAATCCTTTCATTATCCATATTCAAATAAAAAAAAGAAATGGATTAGAACTGATCTCACTCCTTGTCACGCCCCCTGACATGGGGGACGTGGCATATCCAAAATGTCGTCAATTAGGGTGAAAATTTAAATTTGACACGAGTGTTGCTTTCTTATTAAATATAAAAAATGAGTCTTACGATTGACAAAATTTGTGAAAGTGCTACAACAGTCCCTAGAAAACTAAATTTCAAACAAGCTGAACGCATTTTATACGCTGGACATTTGGTTGAATGCAGGAAAAAAATTAATGAAAGTGGAGTAGCTGTGTGGACTTGGTGACTTTCTGTTTATCAACGTCGTTTTGCGAGGTAATCCCCATCAAATTAATGGGAAAATCGCAGGAGATGGACAAGCGATGAGTGTTGTTTGTTCCTGCAAGGCTGGTTCAGGGGACAAATGCAAGCACTGCATTGCTACGTGCTATGTTGTTGGTTATAGTGGCGTGTGTGAGTCGGAAGAACACGGACCAAAGTTTTCCCGATCCGGGTACCTCCCTCCCCCGTTTTTTGAGGATGCTGAAGACGATGGCGTTATCATAATTTCTCTTTTCGCCAACCGAACCCCTAAAACGGCCAAAAACTACCTCCTAAAGCGGTTAAACGAGAATCACATCATTTCGCTGTAAAAAAACGTCTTTTCCCCCGTTTTCGAGGATGCAGATCACGGTGGTGGTGTTGAAGATTACTTCCGGCCCTCACCAACCCCTCCACAGGCCAAAAATCAAATATAAAATTGAATTCTTTCAGATTGAAACGCCAGAAATTAAATAAAGTCAAACCTTGACGTTTATATTTACAAAAATAGGTTATTTTCTTATGACGATTTTTCATCATCACTCCATCAACGTTTTCGCCGGCTACTGTTAGACCAACATTATATGTATCGCGATTACGTTACTGAACGTTGCTCTGGAACACCCCTCGCACAAAAGTATGATATGATTTCCATCGATAAATGACAATTACCTACTATTGACAATGTCAAAAACTGACAAATTAAACTAATATTTATCAGTTTCTCTTCTAATGCAAATAAAAGCAATTATTTTAAAGAAAAAGGGGGCTTTAATTGACGTTTCGACTTTCTTAAATGAAAGTCGTTTTCAAAAAACAATAAAAAATTTACTATAGAATAGTATTTTCTGTAACAAGGTTGGAATGAGAATTCGACACGAGTGGAGGAACCACGAATGTCGGATTTTCATTCCAACAGAGTAACAGACTGTACTTTCTCCACGGACACAGAAAGTAGAAATTAAATATAGTAAAATGAAACCTCAATCTCTCAACATTGTGTAGGTAGTATTTTTATATTCAAGCTTGGATTTTTGCGGTAGCAAATTTTGAGTTATATTATCGGCAATTTTTTTATTTCTGGAGGAGTATTTTCAAATTCTACATCTGAATCGTTTGATTTTCTTCTCCTTTTTAATAAATTAAAAGTTTTTACAAACCAATATTAAGACCACGTCAACTAATACTGACAGTTAATTTGACATTCATGGCAAATCTTATTTTTGTAAACAATCACGGAATACAGATTTTAGCTCTAGAGATAGAATGTAATACATATAAAATACATAAGAGACAAAAGTTTCAGAATTTTTCAATCTCAAGAGCGAGAATGTTTCTTTTCTGTTATTATAAGTGGTTTCAGAATAACTACATTCAGTAGTGGCCGTGGAGAAACAGATTACATTATCTGTGTTGTCTGCCGTTGCTAGGAAATAAACTAAAAGCTTAACTTTTCTTGTAAATATCTCAGAAGATCGAATTTTCAGACATGAGACCTGCATTTTTGGCATTTTGAGATAGGAATTAGTCTATCCTGAAAGTATCATTGAATTATAACGAGTGGATTCTGAGATCCTCGGGACGCGTACATACAAAACTTGCTCGTTTAATAGTATTTGATTATTTGGTTGGGATATTGATAATAAATATAAAAACACCTTCAAGACGCTATAAGGTAAATAACCCTTCCGTTCTATTTCCAGAAAAATTATCAATAAACTTTCCAAAGTTCTTGTTATAAAAAATGTATAACTCATGTACCAATAACCTACCAGTAAAACAAACCTCCATTGGTATAATATAAACAATGTAAGGACATAAAATAAATATACTTACCTGGTAAGAAAAACCCTTTGGTAGATAAAAATAAATTCATAGTTCAAGATTTGTAGAAATTCACCAGATAATATAAATTCTTGTACTTTTCAATAGAAGTTTTACACTATCGCAAAAGTATTGTTGCTTGCCTAACTTGTAGTCTTCATGTACTGGAAATGACAGTGCCGGACTTGTTATGATAGGATGGATCGTTGGTTGAAAATAAATATATGCTTTTAGAGATATAATTATCTGTACGAAAAAAAGAAGATATTTAAAAATATAATTTCAAAGAAACGGTTTTGTAGATTGTGAGAAGATATACTTTTTAGGACTAGTTCAAAACAAAAATCATATATTATGAATGCAAAGTTTGATTTAAAAAGGTACTTTGAAAAAGGACAGAGTAAAATACAATCAATCAAAACATGGTATAAATCATTACTTTTTAATTTTATAGTCAGAATCCAAAATTTTTAAATATTTTAGGCTATTGCTAATAAACAAAAATTAATGAACAAATAAAATCTCAAAAATTTGATATTGATCTAGGTAAACATTTTTTAAATTATTCTTTGTTTGTGTAAATTATTGAATTAAACAACAAACGATTTAAAAATAACATTTATTAAATAAATAGACAATTTTTCATCAATTATATAAGTCCTTGAAGAGCAAGTAACAGTGAAAAGAACTCAATTAATACAGAAAAAAATATAAAATATTAATGACACAACAAACCATTCGAAAAATACCTATTAGGATTAGATAGGTAGCAATGCAAATTCACATCTGTAATTTTAATTTAAAAATGTCCACATTTCCTATAGGTTATAGGTTACATACGTATAGTTTCCTTATATCATTTGATCTGCCTCGTATATGTGTAACCCGGCTTAAATTTAGCCATCACAAGAAGGGAACGTTATTTTAATTAAAGATAATTAAAAATGATTAGGTTACACGTATTTCATCAGAAGAACCCCTGTTGATCGAACTGAGTTTAATTCATCAACTTCTTTGGACATTTTAAAATTTGCCGCTCTTGAAGATTCTTGTAGTTGGTAACTATTCGGGCTGGTCGAAGTTAAACATGGCGAATGTTACGAAGTGGCGATAATTTGTCATGAGGTGTTTCGGACCTATTTTGTAAATGAAGTCATTAAAATTTAATCCAGTAAACACTAGCGGAAGTGTGATGTGTTATGTAGTGTTGTTCGTAAAGTTTTAAATGACTGTATATATGTATTTTCATTGAAAACAACAAAATGAGGTAAGATATCGGCTTTTATGGTGAATTTGTTCCTAATTTTCAATAAATTTTGCAGGATTTGCAAGTTTTTTAAAGGTAAAGTTTATATTTGGGAAAAATGGGTTTTATTTGTATTAACTTTTAAATTTTCATACAATTTTTATTAACAATGGAAAGTGACAATAATTGAAAATGATTTGTTTATAGAAAGGCTACACAGATGAGTAATGTTTTCTTGAGAACGGTCGTGTATTTCTCGGTATTTTGAAAATATTTTTATCGATTTCGAAACATTGGGTGTGTTGAACCCATTTGTAATGACGGAACGAAGTTTCCACCCCTATGTCTATTTAATATAAGGTCACTTTTCCCATTTTCTGTACAGAAATACCACATTTTCTGCAGTCGCATGTTTGACAATGCAATATTTTTAATCCAAACACAAAAACATATGGTATTTTTAACCCCTTGCAATGATTCAGGTTTTTCTCTATTTTAAAAACACAGATGGTTTTCTGTTTACATTAGGAAGCGGGTTTCGATCTGATCTAATATTTCGTTTTTGTTTGAAGTGATGAACGGGACACATAAACAAAGTGACATTCTACATTTTCATGAATCACAACTGACTAATTGAAATTGCCAAGTTTAAATTCGATATTTTTCTGTCTAATTTTTTCTAAAGAAACTTTTGAATTTGTAGAATTTTAATTTGTTTGTAAATACGATTTTTTTCTTGTACCAAACACAATATCATAATTATAAAATTAGAATTGTGTTAAAATTTTGTTAGTTTTTGTAGAAAAAGTTCGCCTGTCTTTGGTCAGTTAAAAGAAAAAAAAATAAAAGTCTGCGAAGGTCGACAAAAGTATTCGAAAACCGGATACACAAAAAATACTCCTAATAATGTATTTAAATCCAAATGTATTAGGATACTCTCCGAATCTGCAAGGTGTTACACAGTTGCTGTATCACCCAGTATGCGTTTCATACCATTTCTTTTACCGTAAAGCAATTCAATATTCGCAGTACGCAGGAGAATAGTGGCCAAAAATGGGCACCATATTAAGTCTAAAAGTCCAGTGTCTTGTTATTCGTGGCGGTTTTAAAAAAAGGCAGAAAACCAATGGTTCTTGGCTCATTAGCTAACTTGCCCTGTAATAGGCGTAACTCCTTATTGCAGGCCATAATTTATGGGGTTATATCTTTTGAGATCGGAAAAATTACGTGATATTCACGATATTATATAATCTAATAGAAACATAGAATTTGACAGAATTTACTTAGTAGTTTCCTGCTTTATTAAAATGTTTTTAGAAGTACTACCTAAGCACGTCATGTGTCAAAAAAACCACTATACTAATTATACTATAAGCAAAGGATAGAGGATGAAGTGAACAGGAAGGACAAATGCGGCTTCAAGGGGGGGGGGGGTGGCAGTAGGGGCAATTTTTGAATTTTTTTTGTAGATTCTAGGTCCATTTATATCCTAAAAAACTCACTTTTCCCTCAACAATGGCCCAAACATTTTTTTTCGGTAACTTTGACATTGGCAATCGTTTCTTACACAAAATTCAATCTACGTAATTTGTTTCGTTTACAAACCCAAAATATTAAATAATCTAAATATTAAAAAAAATAAAAATCGTATAAGTAATTCGGAAGCTTTAATGCTTTTACCATAGAGTAATAGTAATATTTATTTTACTTTATTAGTGCCACTCAGTGTACCGGGTATATAACAATAGGCGACACTTTTATAATCCCAGATAAAATGACCTGAATACAGTGCATTGTCATGCTTCTGGGATATTAAATAAATACTAAAAGAATATAATAAAATTAAAAATTTTATTTAAAATAATGTATATTAATAAAACAACGAATCCTTTAAGTTTAACCAAAATTAAAATTTAAATATGTAATAATAATAATGTTTATTTAAAAAGAGTTTAAATTTTTAATATGGTCCATTTGCCACCTTTTATTTTCTTCTTTAAACATATGATCAATACATTTTTTCCAGATTTCAACACTCACTTGTTTAATTAATAGACTTTTCCAGCAGTTCCCAAACATCACTCGATTTAAAAGTTGTGTTTTTCCGAGCTACATCTCGTTTAACTTGCGCCCATATTAGCCCAATTTGGTTGAGATCACAATGATAAGGAGGCAGGTGCAATACATGACATTTTAAAAATAGCACTTAAGCAAGGATCAACATTTCTAAAATGTGTTTTGATTTGTTTCTTTAGAACATTATTCCTGAATATTAAGTTACCCACTTTACACACCTGCCTCATTTATAGTACTAAATAGAAAAAAACATATATACAGTTATTAGTTATTTTCCAAATTATTAATTCAATAGTGCCTACTTTTTATTTATTAGTTGTAACACCTATTATAGTTTACTGCGTCCTGATAGCTAACAGAGAAAATAATGATTAAAATAATTTTTTTATGTAATATTTCATTACGATTGTTAAATAAAGTTGCTATTTTACTGTTGCATTGTTGTAATTTTTACCTTTACCTTAACACATTGACAGCCACGATTCTTTTTTCAAAAACAAATTAGATTGAATTATTTATCTTAAGAGGTCAGAATCTTTGAAATAAATTTCAGCCCACACTACATTTCGATATATAAATCAAAATAGCGATATTTAATCGTCATGGCGAGATGTAAAAATTTGTGTAGGTCATATTTGAGTGACATCGCGATCAATGCGTTAATCAAACAATTGGCGTAACTGATGCTCAATTAAGATCAGCAAATTTTTACCAATTGGGCATAACTGTAAAACTTTTTACGGTTTTATTGAAAAATATTCAATTCGAATATTAGAATCCGTTGCTAAATTGTATCTGGGGAGAATACAGCAAAATGTTGAGCCACCCCCAGATGACAAACGACTCTGTAAATGAGTAATTTTTTTCCCTACTCTCAGAACCCCCTTGCCTAAAACCTCCCTTATGCCATGACTCCTTGATTCATATCACAAGACTACTTAAAAATTTTGGATCTAAAACTTTATGTGCTAATGAAAAAGGAGAAAAAAATTAAAATGAAAAAGCCAGAATTATTAATTTTTAGATAATGAGGGCAAAGAAGAACAGTATAATAGTAAAAATTCTAAAATATACATTACCAGTCGTTTTAGTATGTCTTACTATTAATTGTCGTAGGTAATTATTTTATTTTTTCTGTTTTAATGATAAATTAATGAAATTTTAATATGCTTATGTATCTACCAAAAGAAGTCATTATTGAATTCATCAAGTGGTACTAGTGTCATTTTCGTACATAAAAAAGTACATTTTCGGTTCGCACAATTGTTAAAAATATTTATGGTAGTTTAAAAAAATGTAAGATTTTATATAACAATAGTGCATAAAACAATGGAAAATTAGAATCGTCCGCTCTGCTGGTTTCAATCTCTGCAATCAAGCTAAAAACAGCTGTACCATTTTTATTGCTTTTTTTTTAATTAAACACATTCCAAATGTTTTTGTATATAGTTTTATTAGACAAATATTTTTTCCGTTTCATTGCGTTGCAAATCTCTAATTTATTATGAGTAAATAAATAAATAAATATTATAAGAAATAAAACTACTCAGTTACATTTTAAAATGTCTCTTTGTTAGTTTAATTTTTAATTTGTATGTAAATGTCCTTATGACTGGTTTTTAAAAATAGCTTTAATTTTTATAAAAAATTTTTATAAATTACATTTATATATTGGGACCTGTCTAATTCGTTCCTTATTTTGATTTATGTGATGACATGTTGTTGGTGGTTTTCCTGTTGTAATTCCTGCGTGGAAAAGTTATGGTGAGTTTTGCTTTTTTGAAATAAAATTAAATTAAATTATAAATTAAAAATAAAAATAAATTCCTTAAAATCATGTAACTTAACAAATTTGTTTTTTAACTCCATAATTTTTCCACGCAGGGCCTGATGATGGCGATTTGATCGCCGAAATAACTTGTGAGATAAAAAGGACTTTTTCTTCCATACCTTCAATATTTATTTTAATTTGTATGCAGAACACCAGGACAGATTGTTACACAATTTTCCCAAATATGACAACAAACATCAATGAAATTAATTTTTGAAATATTAGGATTTCATTATAATAAAAGAAAATCATCGAAAAAACTATCCCAATATGGCTCAAACATACATTACATATCAGAATTTTATTTTGCATGAAATATTTTTGATATCTGTGATACAAAATGGATTAAGACAAATTGAGTGAGATCACGTTATCCCGATTCTAAATCTTTTTTTAGCCCACTCATCTTCATTTCTCAACTGGGTTAATAAACTCATTGTCGTAGGAGTACACATAACCATAATTTGCATATCGTCTAGTGGGTGGAAAAAGAAAATACAGGGTTTCGCAAATAAATACTAAATCTGTTGACGTAGATTTTCAAATGTGTCTGTAATTTCGACAATTTTATTTTAATAAGACGTCTGGGCATTGGTACGTAAACTACAGTTCATATGACGGGCAGTCCAGTCTGGCTGGTGTAGACATTTTCAAGCGATGACTTCGCTTTCTACATGGCCCAATTAATACTGCTATATAGCCACGACCGACGGTTTTACGTGATCTCCGAGTCATTGTGGGTTACTTATTTTGTGAACCGCTTGATTTTCTCAGGGATCGAACCCAAACCGCTGAGCTATGACACTCACTTGTACATTGGCAAAGTTAGTGCATGTTACCGATTACGAAGTGGTGAGCACAGACACTGCTTAGATAGCTGATCAGGGTTTCTTGTAAGGCTACGGCCACATTAGCGTTTTTTCACGCTGAAACGCAGCAGCAAAAATAGGCATAAAGTATGAGCACATGGCTGGCCAGATATAGTGTTTTTTTCGCTAATGTGGCGCATTCTTAAGGTTTCCCTAAAACAGGTTAAAAATTATCAAACCCTATCTATACGGAAGCAAAGCTAGATAAAGGCTGCAATGAAAAAAACGCTAATGTGGCCGCAGCCTAACAGTAAACAGTAAGTTAAAGTTAAGCGCGGATCCAGAAGTGATTTAAATACCACTATTTTGTAAGTACGTTTGTAGATATGATGACCTCCTGTTTTCGAACTTATATACGGAACACAAAAAATGTTTTTTTGGTCATTACATATATTTCACTAGACGTACAATTTCATGAAAAATCGAATGTCGTATAATTTTTAAAAATTTTATAAAGATTTTTACGATTTTCTCGATTAAAATTTTGAAATAAATCTGTATAGTTTAAGTCAATGTAAGACGTAAAATTTCCTACAAATTTAACTGATTGTACGATATGTAAATATATGCAAAACCCAGTCCAGCAATAGTAATTGTACATAAATAAACAGATTTTCCTATTTTAACAATACCCATTTCGAAAATCATTCCGTAATTTGCTACTTTACCAACGCTGTTAGACACATTTTAGAATACGCTAGAGGCGCCTGTGAGATAATCTTCTAATTGCCATCTTATAATATAAATTATGATAATAGATGGTCCATAGTTTACCAGGAATATTTAAAAAATCATTATATACGTTTTATCTCGCATTTAAAAATCAATCAAATTTGAATAATCCGACCACTACCCGAATATTTCCGAATCGGCTGTGACGTTCTTATACCTGTTGTCATTTACGTTTGTTTACTTCTGACCAATGACGTCGCCAGCCGGTAAGCTAGGGTGGGGGGGCACTGAAGAGAAAAATCAAAAAAGAAAAGTTTTAATAAAAAAATTAGAAAACGAACAAAATATCTATATAGAAAATCAATTGAAACAATCTTCTAGGGTTCTTTGCGAATTCGTTAGTAACTTTGTTGACAAAATCGTTCAAGTTTTTGAAAATGTGTTGCCTGTGTACACTCATCATTGCGAGACCATTGAGTCGAGCTTCAGACATGGTGCTCCTCAACCAGGTTTTGATTCTCCTAAGGCTACTAAATGACCTTTCAACTGTACAAGGTAAAGCAACAAGGATCTTCAAAGCCTTCTTAATTTCAGGAAAAAAAATCTTCAGTTTCCTTAAGGATTTCCACAACACTCACACTCAGTTTGATCGATTCTGGTTTTTCCTCCCATATTTTTTTCCAAAGCTCTATCTCATTTTTGATATTTGTAAGACCGTAAAAATTTTTGAATTCCTCGCAAGCTTCTTCAAGTTCTTCCAAAGAAATGTTTTTCATTTGCGCAGGATGTAGTTTTGTTAAAGTAAATGATGGTCTATTTTCTTCAGAAAACCTTACTTCTAGGGAATTTATAATTGAAGGAATTGTTATGGACCTGCGCCAGAATTCTGAGGGGCTTTTGCCGGGTGGTTGCTACGGTGTTGTTGTCTTTTAGCAGTACGGGGTATTGATTTCATATCTTCCGCCAATCTCATTTTTTCCGCAATAGCAGTAGCACCTTTGAAAATTTCTTCTGTTACTTTTTTTTTCACGGTGGTTTTTGATTAGTTTTAAAATACGACCAATATGCTGGGATGCCTGAACCGCATCTAAGGAGACTGATTGGAGCAGGTTTACTGTGGGTTCTAAAAGAGCAGAATATTTGGGTATCAATACAAGGCTAAAAATAAACGAAACTTTGGAAGCTGCAGCATGGAGCTGATACGCATGTTCCCTTATCGCATTATTGCCATCTCGAAACAGGGTTTCTAGTGCCTCCATTATAGCACAATAAATCTCTTTAAAAACTCTGATGCTCTTGTATCTCTCTAGGGGGACGCCCTTGCTTCTGACTGTGTTGTGACGGTGACATTTTACAAAAGCTAACCTTACTTTTATGAAATAAAACTTCTCAAAGTCAGTACCACAGTTTTATTGAACAAATTAAAATTAGGCGGCGACTAGTTTCGGCATATTTTTATTTATTATATTGTTTTGAGTTTGTCAAGAAGAGAGACATTCATTTTGTGTTTTTTGTTTCTTCGATAATATGGCGTGTGCATATTAAGGAGAATACAACTTTAGAATCGCTTTTTGTCAGAAATGGTGAATCTTAGGAGAAATTCTAAGGACAATTTTTGTAGATAATTAAATGATCTACAATTTTTGTCAAAGCTATTTTTCTCATAAAACTAACCGTTTCGCTAAAAAATCAAAGAATATGCTTTTGTTTCTTTTACTGAGTTTGTTTATTCTCTATTTTCGGTTGATGAATAGTAATTTTACGATGTTGCCATTTTACAGAAATAAGCTCTGTTTTGAAGTAAATTTTTTAACCGATCTCTCAGAATATAATTTAATATGTTTTATGGTGTTTTTCCCCACATTTACCTTGTGGAATATAGAATTTTTTAAGAAATGTAACTAATTTATAATGTAATAAAAAATTTCAAAATAATAATTTGTGCCCTTATTTATACAGCAAAATATAGGATCTACAAATATTATATAAATTTCACTGTTACTATAAAAGTTTTAGTCTACAAAACATAAAAACTAGATATATTTTTCATTTTTTTACTGTATTTGTTAATTTTCTAAATTAATAAAGTAAATAATGGATCAATGTATATATTTCTTTATTTATAAAAAACACAACAATACATGCAGTTATTTACACAATATATAAATATAGAAAAATGGATGAATACAAAAATATAAACTTCAAATACTACTATTGAAGCACTTCAAATACATACAAACAAGATACAAATTAATATATTTTTAAAAATTAAAGAGAACATATCTTTAAAAATAAAACTATAAAGGACTAAACAAACTTTAATATATTAACTAATATTTCATTTGCTTTCATACAAATTATAATTAGATTGAGGAAGAAAACCGTATTTGGTCCTTTTTTAACAACACTGGTCATTTTAACGATAATTATACCACTTTTTATTTAGAAGCCACAACTAAACAATCAAGAACACTATTAACAATTAGGAAACGAGAGGATTATATAAAACTATAGTCTCAAACCACACCCAAACACAAATAAACACGGATGGATGTGACATTTAAAATTTAAAGAAGCAGGGGTAAAGTGACGTCACTAATTTGATACCCGACTAAAATGCGTTTACACGCGAATTTCAAAAAATTTTTTCATTTTTTTTGTATCCGTAATACATGTATGTATATATTTCTAATTTATACATGCACAAAAAAAATCGCCTCTTCTGTATTCTGAACTTGGCAACGTTGCCGATTTCAACTATAATTAAAATAGTAACCTGGTTATTTTTTAAAAGCCAAAATAAAAGTAATGGCGACGAAAAAATAAATAAAATTGTTTGCTGCACGGTTGTAAATATTTTTTTGAGACACTTCGTATCTCTCAATTTGCAGTTTGCATGGGGAACAGTGGGTGGAAGAAAATGAAGCCAATTATAAGCTGTTCGTTCGCATAAGAACACCAGGAAGTACTAGAAAGTTTCCTGAAGAATTAACTCGATTTTTTAAGTGTGGCTGTATTAGCCATTTTTGCAAGTTTAGTAATAGTGAGTAGGTGTAAACGTGTAAAATTTAAAAAGATGAAAACTTAAGAATTTGACTTACTTTCCTTGATTCCAAAGTAATAAAAATAGGTTAAATGTTTAATTTAATAACAATGGGTTTTCGTCCTGGTAACTTTTTCAGAGCCGGCCCGAGGCCAGTTTTAGATTGGAGCGAGAGCCAATTATCGCGCCCCTTTGATTACCCCTATTCTAGAATGGAGCGAGATCCAATTATGGCGCCCCTTTGAGTACCCCTAATATCAGTTATGCGTTCAAGTATGAAACTTGGAAGATCTCAATATCTTAACTTTGTGTTTAATTTATCACTCAATCAAAAACTTCTGACGTACATGGAATGGAATTTTATTCACATGACACGGGTTTGGCGCCCCCTGGGCCTCGGCTCCTGGAGCGACCGCTCCGTTTGCCTCATTGTAGGGCCGGCCCTGGTTGTATGTTTAACACTACAGTTTTTAGATGCACCGTTACATGATACTTAAGCTTCACAGGAGTAAAATTAGACGTTGATGCAATTTTTATTGCACAAGTTCATTTAATGATTATGGTTTTGTTATGATCCATTAGTAAAAGACTAAATTCTCCGTATTCTGATTTAAAGACAATGTAAATCTTAGTAATTTTCTAAGAATATTAAGTACGTCAATCATCAATTTTTTCGGCGGTCCAAAATGCGGACCAAAAAGGGTGGACTACCTGCCACTGGAGATGATCCTGTAATTCTAGATGAAATTTGCGCTTATGTAGGTATAATTTGACAATCATTCAATATTTGGCAAATTAGTTATTGAACGACTTTGTTTGTCTAAAGTGTACCTACACATCACATACAATTTTTTAAATAAATGTGGAAACTTTACGTTTTATCGAAAAAAAATGAGAAGTGGTGAAATTTTTTGGACCTTCTAGTTCTCGGTCTGCGTCTACCAAAGATGAGTTATGATTTCTTTGGAAAATTATTCGACGCCTACGCTTGCTCCCACCTTACCCCTAAGGACGCGAATGAAATTTACCACCTCCCAGAGGAATTTGAATTATTGACCATATTTACTTTACGTGTAAACAATCAACGAGCCCTTCCCACACATAACCCAGTTTCAGTGTGATAGTTGGAACATTATTTTTAGTCAATAAAAGTTCTGTGAGTTCTTGTAACATTTTTGAAGTGTACGCAAAAAAAAAACCTTTTCAAGACTGGAGTATCAATTAAAACTGTGAAGTGCAATAACAATAATTAAAATGTCTGGTTGTATAAGGAAGTCTCGAAGGTGCTTTACTTTCAATTTCTTATTTTTGTAATGATAGTATAGCAGGGTCATTCTGAAAAAAAAACAAGTAGTTGCTATGAATGGTCGAAGATAAAAATTTTTTGAAAAAAATTTGTATATTTAAGTAGTTTATGTAAGTTTAGTGCGTTTCTGGTTTATTTTTATTGTATTCTTCTATGGTCAACAGTAGTGCCAATTTTTTGTTATTAAAATATTAGTTTATCGGCAATCCACTTTTTTATTAAAATGATATACAAAAGTATAGAAAGAACGGAATACGGTTAATCACGGAAGCAACAAAAATGTTTAAACATTTAAATAGTATATTAAGTTTTGCTTAAAAGCTTTATGGGTCCTTTAGGACTAGACCTGACCTTAAAGGAAGTATTTAAATTAAGTAACGTTATTTGCTTGCGGAAACGATCAGACCCATTCTGCCCGCTTTCATTCTTAACATTTGTTTTTTTTTTATTTTTCAACTTCGGTTTTTTTTGTTATTTTTCTAATATCCTCATTTTTTATTCCATTTGTTTTTTCTGTGAGTTTTCTGGGGTTTCATTTCAATTGCATTTTTTTGGTTTATTCCTTTTTTATAGCAAGTTTTCGCATTTTAGTTCGTAGTATATTTTTACTGATTTGCTCGATCTGTTATTTCTGCCTCTAGTTCCTCTAACCTTCCACTACATTTCGCAGGTTTGCCATTATTCTTTCCAAAACAAATTGTTATAAAAAACCATCAATAAATTCAGAAAACTGCGGCAACACGACAAGATGTCGACAAAAAATTTACCGACACCACCCTTGACGACGAAATTATACCGACATACAATCATATTGACGAAAAAGGTCCCCATTAGCGTAAAACGAATGTAAATAAAATTTTATTATTTATAAAGTAAAAAATAGCACAAAAATGGTTTGACATTGAAGCACCCCAAATTTTCATCGGAAAAATTTAATTGGTGTAGATTCCTGCCAAATACACCTACAATTTAAAATTACAGCCTTTGAAATTTATTTTTGGATGGTAAAATACGATTTTGGCGCCAATTAAAAAAAAATCACGTCGACGAAAAAGGTCCTGATTAGACGAATGTAAATGATATTTTAAACTATGAAAAATTTCTTTTGAACGGTTCGTACAGATGTTTTATATTTAGTCAATGTTCTGAATAAATAAATAATCGATTACAACTATTTTTTAATATTTATAAAGTAAAAAATAGCACAAAAATGGGTTTAATTTTTGACATTGAAGCACCCCAGCTGAAAAACTTAATTGATGTAGATTCCTGCGAAATACACTTCAACTTTAAAATTACAGCCCTTTGAAATTTATTTTTTGATGGTAAAATTTGCATTTGGCGCTAATTTCTTGAAAACATTGTCTGTATAACATTTAACACTTTAACATATAATTTTAGGTGATTAGGTCAAACTCACCGAAAAAAAATATATTTGTACACTAAAAAATACTTATTTTGGGGTTATGGATGATATGGGATACTCCCAGACATACAATAATGACGTAACACAATATTATTTCCTGCAAATGAGTAGGATGTTGGTAAATTTTGCAGCAAATGCATAACAATTAACTTAAACAAACATAATTCCTGTTTTGAATGAAAATATTTTGTAGTGTAGTAGTTAATTAGCTATTTGAGATTTGTAAAAATTACTATTTTTTCAGTATTGCCGAAATGAGTTCTTCCCAAGAAGTTAGAAGAAGGTATTTTGCATATGCTATTTTTAAATCTTTTTATCTTTCTATTTGTACAACTTGGCCAGTTTCCAGTAATCAAGCTTTTTACCTATACTTGAATTGTTCAAGCTGCCCTGCATTGTATTTTTATATTTTAGCTTACGAAACGTTTCTTTAAATTTCGGTGGATGTACAAAAAATCATGTTAAAATTTTTTAATTTTGAAAACTAAAGTTTCGGCAATTGTTCTCACGTTATTTCATTTTTACCTTGAAAGTTGAAAAAATAAAACTAAAAACGAAAAAATTTTTTATATAAAAATGTAGTAAAAATACATATAAAACGAAAAAAATAATTGAAATTAGTTATAACTAGTGATAAAATGTACTCAAGTACTTGAAAACCGTACAAAATTTCAAGTCCATATCTTTTCAGGTTTTGGCAAAAATTGATTTTTTTATTTCGGCTCCTAAGTAGCTTAAAGCATTAATTTTTTAATATAAAACGTTTTTTTCAACTTTATGGCTTTTTAAACAATATTCCAACTATTTAGTATTTACTAGTTAGTTTTAATGGAGTATTATACGATTTAAGATATTTGAGACAGCCTGTTGGCCTTTTATTCGGGAGTTTTACCTAATCCTGTTAACTTATCAGTTGTAATAGTAAACAGTCCTAAGTCTGGAAAAAGTGTGAAGGCAAGTTTCAGTTTCTAAATATTTACATACGAAAGAAGAAATATACACCACAAATTTGAACTAAATAAATGCTCAAAATTTTATTAGTACAACCTTGTGGTTTTGGAAAGTATCTCATAATAATTTATGCAAATCTTTAACAACCATGATAAGAACTATTCAATGTCGTCTCAAATATCTTGAATCGTATAATATTTTATTATTAATTCCATTGCATTATTAACATTAAAAGTTTGTTACTTATTTTAGTTATTTCTCGAAGAATAATCTTCTGAAACCTGAGGTACACACTGTACCTTGCATGACCTTAATAATTATAACCCGTATTCCATTATATGTGTTTAGCCAGTATGCAGAAATATGAACGCTTTTCCTTTCGTTAATTAACGTAAATTGTATAGTGCACTCAAAATAAATGCATATTTAATTGCGCATGAGTGTTTCGCTTGCTTTTTAATTAAGTTTTTCGCACGCTAAATTGCATCATGTCGTGTTCTATTAGTCAGATTTTGATGTGCAAGTCTTCATTTTATCATAACCCATTTAGTTTTTCATAAAAAGTTAAAAATCAAAATTGAAAAAACATACCTACCTTATTTGGTTACAAATAATATGAAGATTCTAAGGCTTTATTGAGATTAGAAAAACCTTGTGCACATCAAAAAAAGTCTAGTTTTATATATTATTAATTAATATTAAATAATTAAATAATAGTTACATCATATTTTGGTTTTCTCTATAGTCTATACCAAAGGTTCCCAAACTTTTTTTTCTTGTGGACCACTTTCAAAGTTTTACTATTTTCGGTAGACCCCCTGCTGCTACATTTCTACTGTATTCCCAAAACTCCTAAAAAATATCACCCCAAATTGGGGGTGTTAAGAAGAAAAAAAAGTAGCACATTTTCTTAAATTTATTAAAATGTGGTGTACACTTGTACTATTATCTATTGTTCTATTCAATTCTGTGTTTGAACTGAGTCTCGAATATTTTTGAGTACCTACCTAGTGAATGATGCTTGCCTACGTAGGTAAATCCAAGCCAAAATTTTTGTTTTTTATTATGAAAATCAGAAAATTTTTCGTGGACCCCCCCTTACAACTTGTGAACCCCTGTTTTCTTTTTACGTCTACGTGGACCCCCGTGTGGTCTCCTATGGACCCCTGGGGGTCCACCTGGACCACTTTGGAACCTTTGGTCTATACACTATATTTTTATAAAAACATGCCTAAGACTGTAGACAGAAAAATATTTTGTGGGTATTTGTGACCTACATACTATAATTTTTCTCGTAAAAAAATTAGAAAAATCCTCGAATTTTTTTTTCAAATTCGCAATTTCTTACGTATCTTCGTAAAAAGCGGAAAAGGATTTAGGTATCGATTTTATTTAATATTTGACGTAATTTTTCATACATTTTTACCATTTTCTTGTTTTTTTATTTTAGACGAAAAAAATTATCAGTAGTAATACCCCTAGGGCCTTGATAATACCGAGATAATTTTGTCATAGAGAATGCTGAAAGCGTGTTGCTTGATAATGGCCCGAGGCCGAAGGCTAGTTGCTAGTTGCTAGTTGTCAGTTTGACGTTTAATTAATTTTTAATCAAAAACTTGACTTGCTGAAAACACCAAACTGAAAACACCACATGTAGGGTGTTATCGCTGTAATCCATAGCAGATTGGATGAAATTTGACACATGACTCTAAATTAAGTAATTTGATTGGTTACAATAGTTAGTAAAAAATTATCACGAAAATACAATTTGTCAAAAAAAAAGATTTTGTTTACATACAAATGAATAGAATAAACAAAAAAACTTATAAGGAAGGTATTCAAGAAAAATCAATAAAACATTTTTTGAAGTCAAAGATTTTTTAAACTAAAAAAATTATGTCAAAGTACTTACGTCAAAAAAATTGAACAAAATTTTAGATTTAATATAATTTTCCACTTTTTTTATTTGGACAAAAAAAATAATTATAGACAAATTAATAAGAAACAAATTAAGTGACAACCGGAGTTCTTGTGAGAAGCAAATTTCACTTCTATTTTATGAGGATTTTCTAATATAAAATTTTATTTATATGCGCGCCAATGGGAACACTTAGCGATAGAATATTTCTCGACAGCTTTAAATGTATGTAACGATGTGGCAGCACTTTACACAGATATTTAAGAAAAAATGGGAAACCATATTATTTAAAAACTACTTGATATTTATTAAAACAAATAGGAGCAAAATTTCATAGATTTAATGCAGAATGGCGCGGATATTTATTTTTGTAATTTTCCATTTAAAATTAACAAAATAAATACTTTTCGAAGGTTTACAAAAAAATTAAGGAATCTCCACCCTAAGTTTTGTAATTATTCGTATTTCCTGAAAATTTCACAAAAATCAGACTAAAACTAAAGGCTTAAAAGGTTATTAAAATTTTTCAAGGGGTTCCGTTTGCTCTTAAGTATGAATTTTTACAAATATTTAAAAAAAAATTATTGATTGTACGTCCATGTTTATTTGGAAACCATCTTCAAAAGAACGACTTAAATTTCTTAAAACATTTATGCCTTCTAAATTCAATCGGAATTCTCTCTTTCGTTTTATTTTTTTAGGTGTTTTATAAAATTCGTTTTTATATAGAATCCCTTAAAAAGGACTTTCCTTAATCTCGGAGAACGTACATTATAAATGGTATTTGTATTCTAGAAATGTCACAAAAAGATAGTGCACCTAAAGGATTTCCAGAGCAGAGTTTGATGTTAACAAGACACTTTCCACTCTGTATATGTTTAATATTAACTGTTCTTAGATGTATAAAATTCTGCATTGAATTTGAAACTTCTTATTCATACTTACAAAATCTAGATGTTTCCACCATCATTTAAAAATATATAATACCCTTTTAAAGTTTTCTCGAGGAGGAGAATTTTCCAATTACAGTATCTCAAATTAAGGCGAGACATAATTTTTTGTCACCGTAAGTTTCTTGTTTACTAATCGATTTCTTGGTGGAGAATAAAGTTGTGAATTATTCAAATCCCTAAAAAGCCGTTTTCCACTTCCCCTTTCGAGCCAGATGCGGAATTAACCCTAAATATCTTTTCCCGAAAGTTCCACGAATAGGCCGAAGCTCTAAATATCCTTATTCGAAGTTCCGCTCTACTGAAATTAAACCAAACTAAATTTGGCGAGATAGTCTCATTTCAGCTTCCTGATGATAACAATGTTATCGCCGAACAACAAACTAGCCTCATAAGAGCGCAGTGTCGAATCTAGGAGGAGCCTTGGAGGAGGTCTTTTCATAAAAGGCTAACGATAATGCTTTATTGTCATAGGCTACAAGTTTGTTGATAAATCATATTTATAAAAATAACGAGTTTAATAAAGCTCAAATATGACATCCAAAACTTTTTTGATGTCTAAGTTGAGCTCAAATAGATAATTTTTGCTCTTTATTTTCCCGGGTTTGAAAATTTGTCTCATGATAGATTATACTATGATTTTATAGAAAATACACGTCTGGCTGACATTACCGAAGGCCTTACCAGACTCACAAGCCAGGTTTATAGTTAAACGAGGAGAGGAATAGCCCAATTTAGCGCTTCTGACGATCATTAGACGAGTCTGGCAAGGCTTTTGGGGTGTCCCACATTAGCCAGATTGTATTTTAAGCTGTTATCATAATATAGGCCATCATCTGATAAATGTTCATGAGTGTGAAAATGGGGGAAAATTTTTTGATGAAAATAGAGAGTACTTAGATGGACTGTTATAGTAAGTAGTAGTAAATAATGTTATTTTGTTTAACTTTGATTATGTATTGCAATGCGATTTACTAATTTGTATATTTATTAATTGGTTACAATTCATAAGGTGATTTCCCATTTCGGCCGTTCCCATATCGACCGTTTTGAAAAATTTACCTCTTTTTGTTCCATTTCGGCCGCTGGACCTTTTCATGCGTTTCAGATAAAACGGATACGCTGCATTTGAGCCGGTCGATGTTCAGGGTAATTAACTATAAATTACCCACCCCTTATCATTCTTATTATCGCTTATACAAAAAAATGTTTTAAATAAAAGTTGTGTGGTTATGATTGAATTTTGTTAAAATGCCATCAAAAACACAGTGACCTGTAAAAAAGGATCATGTGGTTTACGTCCTAGTAAATTAGTATTAAATTCGAAAGAAATTTTACTTCTTTATGTATAGTTGAAACGAATTTCGATGAGACTATCAGAAACCATGGCAATTTACGGGGATAGGCGAATTGGGTTTTTAAAAACAATGAAAAGTAAGTATACATCTATGATCTCTGTACGTTAAAACCATAAATAAAAAGCATGGGTCTACGATCGTCGGTTATTAACGTTAGGGATGATTGACATTAATCTATAACACCAGTTATTAATATTATTAAGTTTTATTTATCAGACCTCGCTAAATTAGGTATACTGGTAGTTACTTTATCAAAAATGTTAAAACAAAACGATATTTCTAAAAAAAATTAAAACACCTACCTACTAATCATTGGCTCATCTGTCTACTGATTTGATGTGTGGCGTTTTCCCAAAACCTATATTTTCGAATTTCCCATATGAACAATCAAGATTCAATCAACAAATCATGTGTACCCTAGGGCTTTTAAAGGGAATAGCATGTTTATAAAACACTTTTCCAAAAAGTCCCAAAACATTTTGCTCTCTTGTGGAAAATCTAAATTGAACAAGTAAATAATTTTAAAACATATATCAACTGCCTTAAGTATATGAAAAAATTTAAAACGAATTTCGTCAAAGTAAACGCAAATATTTGAAATTTTAGAGATGTCGTCTCCAAGGCATAGAATAATGATTTGAATTGCTGATTTTCTCAATTTCCAGCTCTTGTTGGGTTTTAGCACAAAACAAAAATAATTCCTGGGAGTCCTTTATTGTAAATTTTATATGGGTCGTCTTTCGAAATGAATTTTTGGAACAAAATTTGGTCGATGGCACCAAATATAAAAGTGAAGCATATTTTGTATCTAAAAAAATACAAAATTAATATGCTACTTTTTGGCATATTATAATTTGAACTTACTTTCATCGCACGTTTCCTTGAAGGAGTTACCTAATAGGGCTCTAGCAGCTTTATCCTTTTTGCAAAAATTTTTAAAAAAGAATTCCCTACTTTCGAACGCGACATTATAATCCATATCAACCTAAAATAAATATTTAAATTAAAAAAACAGCAATTTCTTATTTTAACATCTTAGACATATGATTGTAGTATAGGTATAATGTGTGCCAAAATAATATTTACCAAGCGGTATCCCCAGTGTTTTTTGTAAGTATCGGAATGTACCTTCCTTTCTTTGTCGATTTCCAGTGCAGAATTAACTAATTTGGCACAATAATTATTATTTTACTATCCACAAAAACACAAACTGTATCGGAACACCTAACCTCTGCATGTGGTTGCACTTATATGGGCCGTGGGCGCGGCGCGAAGAGTTAAACATCTACGCTAGTTGTTCGTAATATTAATGTTCGTAGAGATTGATTTACCATTAGGTAGCAATATTTTGGCGCGTTTTTAAGCAGTCAATGGTGCATTCATAGATTTAACGTTTAGTGTTCTAAAATAATGTAAACCGTTAATTAATTTTCAAAGTTTGGAGTTCTTGGATTTATAAAAAGTTTTAATGGTAAAGTACATAGGTTTATAATCGCAAAACATTGATTTGATTAATATTTGTATTATATTAAGGATACAGTTAATTAGTTTTTGATGTTTTGCGTTTATTGCTTAACGATTTTTCGGTTATTGTTTTAATGCACTAGTTAATTGTTTTATGACTTGAAATTATTCTCCCAATCATCGAATCATAGCATTAATGTCCAAAAAATTGACGACAATACTTTATTGTTTTTACTTACAAATATTTTTTCAGTGAAGGTAAGAACAGTGTTTTTTTTATTTTTGAGGAGAATGAAAACTAAGCTTTATTAACTTTTCTTTATTAGGAAATGAAGATGGTGATAACAGAGCAATCAAATAAATCATTCATAATATTGCACATACAAGTGTTATGTAGGTTACTTAGGTGCAATAATTTTATTCCTTTAATTATTAATATTTTATGTTTTATACTTTTTTATTTTTATTATACTAAATAACTGTTTCAGCGATAATACTACCATTAATTTTATTAGCGCAATTAGATTCTTGTTCTTCAGTAATTATTGTAAGAATTATTATAACTCATGGAATTACTATTATTATGTGTAGTTATATTGTCCTCAAGTTTTTTCTTTAAATTCATTGGCACCAAATATTTATATTTCCTGTAAAGGATGCAAACGGCTGAGGGATGATGTGTACAAAAGAATGTGCATTGCTGATACGTACCTCCCTTTCAGAATTACTTAGATCCGGCACTGCAATTGATAACCGCAACGGTTAGTCTAGCGGCGTATACAGGACATTAAAATATTAGAGTGTTAATTGCTTCCCTTTATTTTTATTGAAGGTTATCACAAGAGCATCCAATTCATTCTTTTTAACCTAGTTCAATTTTAATGCTACAACCTGCAAGAAATGTCGTTTATGTGATGACCTGATTCTTGTATAACTTTTCAAACCAAGTTGAAAGATAGAAAAAAGTCAAGAGCGAATCCAGGAAGGATAAGGAGTCCTCAAGAAATTGATGTTTTCTTGTATTTCCAAAAACTTTCATATCTATTTTGAAACATTCTTTTTATATGAGTGTGAGTATTTCATTCGAAATTACTTCTTTGTATGGATTTTTCATGTGGGGTTTTAACTTTTCTTGGAAAATATTGGATAATTTTTCTAAAAAAAGTCTACTATTTAAGTATTTGGATATCTGTAAGCCGTGAAAGTTACGGAATTGAGGATTAAACTTATAAAATCCAAATAAAAAAAATGGATTCATATTTAAAAAAAAATTATAAAGGCCCTGAAAAGACAAAAACTCATATCGAAAATTTCACACTTCAGGACTAACAGTTTTTTTTTAAATAAACATCTCAGTGGCGAAAATCCAGAATGTATAAGACCAGGGCCAATCATTTTTGAAAAAAATAGTTTAATGTAAAAGTTGTAGATAAAGGAAAGCCTAATTTTTCATATTTTTTCATTCCATCTTAAAGTGGAGGTTTCAACGAAGAAAATAAGTGCTGATGAAGTTTAAAAATTGAAAATTTGCAAACCAACTTTTTCGTATAAAATCGAAAAAATAAATATTACAGCTTATTTAAAACACAAAAAAGAACGTTTTCACCAAGTTTGCGGGAGATAAAAATTAAAAAAGAAAAAAAAAACTGTTTTTCTCGAAAATTTTGAGGTTATGATGAAAAACGATCAAAACAAAATTTTTAGATTTTTTAATTATCTATAACTTTTACATTAAACTTTTTTCGATAGGATGCATATCTCAGTCACAAATCCAATCACAAAACCCAATATCCAACCCTCACAACTTATATTTACCTACCCCATCCCATCTCGGAACTAACTCAAAGAGCTTTGTCCTCTTGAGTCTTCTCGTCTGGTTGGTGTTGTCGAGGAGCTGGATGGCCCCAACATTCACATGTTCTAGGCGTCTCTGTTCATGGCTCTTGGCAAACTTGGTGATCGTCTAGTTGATCTCCAGGTCCCGATGGAGGTCACTGTTTCGGGAATACCAAGGAGCATTGGTGATATTCCTCAGTATTTTGTTTTGAAATCGTTGTATGATCTGGGTGTTGCTATCTTTGGTACAGCCCCAAAGCTGAAAACCATAAGTCCATACAGGTTTCAGAGAGAGTGGAATTTGGTCCCAGTATCCAATATATGTTTCTAAATTTGAGTCCTAATTCTTCTCTTTTTTTTTGACATGGGGCTTCCAGCGCAGCCCGCATCCAATGTAATATCCAGGTATTTGGCTGTTTTGGCATAAGGTACCTGAGCATTATTCAGTCAGTTTTGATCTCTCTTGTTAGTAAAATCTATGTGCACTGATTTTGTCTCGTTAAGCTTGATTCTCCATCTTTTAGTCCATGTTTGAATCTGGTTAATGGTTGTTTGCAATTTAGCTGTAGCTTCCTCATGACTATTTCCTACTGTTAAGATGGCTGTGTCATCAGCGAAAGTGGCTACAGTGTTATGCTCTAAATCAGGGATATCACTAGTGTACAAAAGGTATAGGACCGGTCCTAATACACTTCCCTGTGGCACTCCCGCGTTGATTTCTCTGAGTTTGGAATACGCTTCTTCCTGTTTTATTCTGAAGACTCTCTTTGATACGTAAGAAATTAAAAATTGTGAGTACTGTTTTGTATTTTTATAGATCATTTATATAAATGCGCAACTTTTTCCCCATTTAACTGTCGTTTACTTTTACGATTCCCAATATAGCAATATTAAATCACAAAAAAAACACTCGATATTACGTTTTGAAGTTCAAGGCTATCAGAGGCGGAAAGAAAAATATTTCTACCGTTTACATGATAGGAAGGCTTCTTTCAGAAAAACTAATGCTAGGGCCATCTGCACGAATCTTGCCACCAACTCTGTATAGATGTTCACGTGGACGAAAAACATCATATTGCCATATTGCCAAGAAATAAATAAACCCTTAAAGTCCTAAATATAGAGTGTATTTACACAAATTGGACGTTTTATCGTTTTCATGGCACAACTTAAAATTAGATAATCGATAATTAAACCGTTCGAGAGCATCATAAAACACTTGAACACCAATTTTATGCCGGTAATTTGTCAGGTCTGTTATTTTAAAATGAAGTGTAATTTTTTTACGTTCTCCTGCTTCATTGAAATCACTGTTGCGTGTCTGTCTACCTTTTTTTAAATGAATTATAGTTATTACAATGTAAAACTGCAAAATTTTCAGGTTTGTCAAACAGAGATGTATAAAACAAATAATCGAGTTTTGTATAAAATTGATTTTGATTGAGGTGTTGATTCATCATGATCCTTAGAATTTTTTTGTATCATAAATGGATGAATTGCGTGATGTAAGCCCATAATAATATGATAAAACGAATTGAAATAAGCTGAGTTACAGCATTTTGAGTATAAATACTCTCCCTTATGGATAATAAAATCACTTTTTATGACGTTTCGACTTCACAGAAAAAATTACTAATTTACTATAAAAACAGATCACTGGACAATTTCGCAAGATTATCCTAAAACCTACTTTTGCTGTACAACAAATCCTGGAAGTTAGAGAACAAGCAAAGGTTATTATTAGGTTATAAAATTTTAAGTCTGAAAAATTCCATTACAAGGATAGTTATCCAAATTTAATCTTTCTTGTGGGAAATTGAGGTAAAACCGAGCGCTTAAATCAAGTTTTAACCAAGTTTAACGGGATTATGAAAGGCAAATCTAATAATAAAATCCCACGGGTCGAATCATTCCGAATTGGCATATTACCTCTGTTTCGTTGAGCCGCGCTAATATGCCCTCACCCCAATCTCTCGCACCCCCGAAAGTCGACTAGATGACTAAGGCCATTAATTTTAATAGAATAACGGGCTGGCCATGTTTTTACAGTAAGGATGAGGCTAATTTCGAGTGTTCAAGGTCAAGAAAGGACTGATCAAACACTAAAATAGATGCCAAAATTGTTTTTTTTCTTTTCGTTAAAATTCCATGAGGAATTGTGAAATTGAATAATGCAGATTTTACGTACCAGTTGCGGTAAACGAATAATAAAATTATTTGCTACCAGGACCTTGCAGCCGAACCTTCAAATCGTTCTGAAAAATCATTACATTTTATAATGTAATCATTATAGAGTACCACTGACTTTCCTTCACACTTTTCCGAGGTTAGAACTGCAATACTTTTTCACATCAACCGATCGCATCTTTTCCAAAGTGAAATAAAAAAATTCGAGCGAAAATCCTAAATTTAGGACCTAAATTATTATTTTTCATCGTGATAATGTTCATCAGTGACTAAAATAATTTGCTTAAAAAAGGAAAATATCCTAAAACAGTAATTCTTCAAATAAGCAAAACAAAACACATCGAAAAATACGAAGAAAATTCTTGAACAACAAGTTTTTCTATTTACACAATTATTAGAAGCTAAAATCAAAATGAAAAACGATTAAAAATTGTACAAATATTTAAGTGACTTAATTTTTTACTCTTCCTATAAATATTCACCCCTAGTAGGGACTGAAGGGTCGTTAGAAAAATTTTAGTTAGAATTTTCCTAAAATTTAAAATTAATTAAGTACAAATTTTTGGTACATCCAGCATAATTGAAAATATTTCAGATTCTTGTTCTACTGCTTTCATTTTACTTCCAGCTTTTTTCTATGGCACTTCTAGTCCTAATAGCCTTACATCAGATACACACATGGGCGTAGCCATAGAGGGACACGGAGTAGCACAAATATCGCTGAATCGATCAAAAGCCTGTTCCAGTATAAAACAGTGTAACCATACTAACTATAAAATGTGTACGTATGATATCATGATATGTCACGAAACCTCAAAAAAAAACTATAAAAGACACCGAAGAAAATGAATGAAAAAAATGGATACCTCTTAAAAAAATTATGGCTACGCCGCTGGAAGCAAGATATATCTAAAAGAATTATACAGAAATGACTAAATTTATTAATCTTCAAATAAACGTTAACCAGACTAAACGTCTAGTTTTGTTAACTAGATTTGACATTGATATCAATTAGGGATAAGCCCAAGCACGCTTTGTCAGTCAGGTAGTAGAAATGATGGGTACGCCTATGACTGAAGGAGAAAATATATTGATTATCGAAATATTGATTTTTTAGTAGGCAATTCATGATAATCAGTTGCCGTGAAATTCGAGTTTTATTTGTGATGCAAGAAATTAGAATTTTTAGAACGACCTCCACAAATTTTATTCCAAACCTATTGCGCAATTTTGTAGACAATCCAGCGCCATTATGTGTGATATTTTACTTGTTCGAGTACAGAAAAATCAGAATACACTAACACATATAGAGCAGAATCTACTTACTGGTCCTAAAAAAAACATAAACGAAAAATTAACTAGGTATCTGAAAATGTGAGAAAATATTGGTATTTTTATAGTTGTTCTCATAGATTTTCATGTTAGAATTTGCAGTTTTTAATCTTGCCATTAACGCGTTAAAATTTCAAAAATGTCTGTAGATCCCGCAATGTTCATCTAAAATAAATATAAAAAAGTTATTTATGCACCAAGTGCGTTTTATAGATCCTAACGCCAGGAGGGCAACATTCAGCCTAGCTGGCCCGATGGATACTCTCCAAGTTTGAACATCAGTACTATCTCGTACATCCATTTGAACCGCTTAAAAAAACTCTCAGAATCGTGAATTACAGGGTTCCCACAGACCTGGAAAACCTGGAAAATAGATAAAAAAAGTCAGGGAAATCAAAGTTATTAAAATGAAGATGGCGTTGGGCTCTCCTTGTTCGTGATACACTTGCTATAACGCAACCACTTTTATCAAGAACGAGGCGAGTCGAAGTGCAATAATCATTTCTTAAAAAAAAATCTGAGAATTTGTAATGTAATTTGAGCCATAGAATCCAAAAAATATCAAATATATAGGGTGTTCCATTTAAAAAATCGAAGTTGATGACATTTCTGGCGAGACCGGAAGTCGGCCATTTTGTTTTTATACGTCCAAAATGGTGTTTTATATCTATGTACGAAATTTTATTCAAATGGATTGAAAAGTGAAGGAGATATAGCCCTAGTCTCATTGTCACCCGGTATGTAACTCACAAATTTGAATTCTTTTTAGACATTCCTTGGAAGGAATTAGATTTTCATCAGGTGGATTCTTGTCCTGAAAAAAAATTTGTGCATGGTCAGGGAAAATCTAGAAGAGTCGGGGAAAATGTTCTCGCTTCTATTATGGGAACCCTGATTTAGGTTTTCGTGGTTTCCCTAAATCATATTTCCCCCCGTATACTGTGTTCATTCCCCCAAACATAAGGGTGGAAATATCAAAATGGCGGTTCTTAAACTACACCGGGAAACAGATTCTCTCCACACAGGCCCCAACCAAAACTAATATACACCAGCGCGCACAGAACACCCATAGGAAGTAGCTCTAGCTAGGTTACTTATTGTAACTCTACCCTGAAAACGAGGAAAACTCCTATAGTATCACACAACTAAAAGTTAATTTAAAAAAAAACACTTAAAAATCCACCGAAGATAAATTATATTATACAACGTGATAATAGAAATAAACATAAACTACTAAAGGTGAAATTTTTTGACCAATAAAAATTCCAAAAAAAGGTTATTGGGAGTAAATAAACAAAATTGGTGATTTGTCACCCCACAAATTGAACTTCGCCTGTTATTTTCATATAGTTTTTTTTGTGAAGTAAAAATGTACTACCTTATAAATCGAAAATAATAAAGTCTTTATTATTATTACTTCTGACCTCAAATACATGTTTACCAGTTTTAAAGCAAACAAAAGGAATTTTCCTTTCTCTGCCTTCAGAATCTTTTAGTAGTCCCATTGAAGGGATATATTATGCAAATGTGTATTATTTTTTTTATTAGTACTTTTTTAAATTGTTTGTATATTTCCTACAGGTTTCTTTTACTTGGTAACATTTAGAAATTAAAATAAAATTAAAGTAATGTTGCTCATATCTTCTTATATCTTCCATTATTTTATTGAAATGTCAAATTTAGATCAAGTCCAGTTTGTAATAACTCGTACAGAACATTAGTATCGTATTCTTTTCGAAACTAGTTATTGTTACTTGTTACTGCAGTAAACTACATTCTTGGCAATTTGCTATCAAAGATTTCTTCAAACACAGGACGTTCCTGACATTCCGAATAACCGCTAGACTGGGGAAAGCTATTTCATCCAAGGATCATCGCAAATGTTTGAAAAAATGACATGCTTGTTGATAAACCACGCATAAAAATACGTGAGTAACCTACCTTGAGATTTTATTGCACTCGTTACTAAAACGATTCATGAACTAATTTTAAATAATTGAATTTTGTTACCAGGACAGTTCTGTATATTTTGAAAGCGTAGATATACCAGGGCTTATTTAGAATTTGTTTAAGATATTAAAGAAAAATTGTAATTATTTTTATGGATTTGCTTTCATGTAGGCAAAGATTCAAACTAAGCTCAAAAATACCAACAAAGGCCACAGTAACATCACAACAAATTAGCAAAGACCCTCATGTGAATACCAGCAAGAAGAAGATTAAAACGTTATATCGTTGACTTGCCAACAAGATTTTAAATTTATATTTAAATTAACGTGCAAATTTCCTAGCGACAATTAATTTTTTCGTCGACCTCTACAAAAAATGACATTTTACGTACTAATTTCCAAATGAAAAGTCAATATTTTTGAGGCAAGTACTTTTCGTCCTCAAATGATTCGCACCGTGCCGTATCCTAGTGACCAAAGCGGACAAAAAATGCTTGCCTTCAAAAATGGTCGATTTTTCTTTCGGAAATTAGTAGGTTTTTGTAGAGGTCGACGAAAAATAGTATATTGTGTCACAAGGGCAGAAAATGAGCTTTAGCAGCCCGAAGCTAATGCAGCTAATGGCTAAGGGATGCTAAAGCGTTTTTCGCCTACCTTGTCTGAAAATGAATCATATCAACCCTAAAAATCAGACCGAAAGTAATATTTCCGGGCCTTGGGCCGTAAAAATCGTAAAGAACACGATTTTCACTATCAACGCTATCAACGCACCTTTGACTTTGACATTTCACATACATTTTCATTAAACGTCAGTGTAGAATCAAGAGAATTAAACTTTAAAATAAAAATACGTTCTGATTCTGAATAATTGTGATTGTGTGAATTAGTGAAAATGAATAGTAATTCAGGCAGTGATGAAGAATTTACGAATACTCCACCAGACTTGCAAGAAGAATAAGGTAGTAATGTTTCTCTAAATTTGTTACTTAACAAGATAACGCGCAATGGTACGAAAAGTCCTATGAATTGTTTAACAACTGGAATACTGGAAATAATATATAATAAATAAATTAGTACATTTTTATTACTTAAGTTGCTCATTAAATTCTGTCTGTATTTATAAAATTAAAGATTTCTGTTATATTTTCCTATTTTTTGTTTTTTTTTTTTGGTAGGCGAAAAACAGTTGTGATTCACACACGCAGAAAACGCTTTAGCAGCCTCGGGCTGCTAAAGCTCATTTTCTGCCCTTGTGACACAATATACTATTTCTGCATGTGTGACACACAACTGTTTTTCGCCTACCAAAAAAAACAAAGAATAGGAAAATATAACAAAAATCTTTAATTTTGTAAATCCAGACAGAATTTAATGAGCAACTCAAGTAATAAAAATGTAGCAATTTTTTTATTATATATTATTTCCAGTTGTTAAACAACTCATAGGACTTTTCATACCATCGCGCGTTGTCTGGTTAGGTAACAAATTTAGGGAAACATTACTAACTTCATCTTGCAAGTCTGGTAGAGTATTCGCAAATTCTTCATCACTGCCTGAATTATTTATTATTTTCACTAATTCACACAATCAAAATTATTCAGAATCAGAACGTATTATTATTTTACAGTTTAGTTCTCTTGATTCTACACTGACGTTTAATGAAAATTTATGTGAAACGTCAAAGTCAAAGGTGTGTAGATAGCGAAAAACTACAAAATCGTGTTCTTTATGATTTTTGCGGCCCAAGGCCAGAAAATATTATTTTCGGTCTGATTTTTAGGGTTGATATGGTTCATTTTCATATATGGTAGGCAAAAATAGTAATATACGCCTCGGCGAAAGACTGTCTATTGTCTCGCCTGCTTGCTACCCTCGGCTGCGCCTCGGTTATCAATTTGCAGACTCGACTATAATAGACAGTTTTTCGTCCTTGGCACATAAATAACTATTATATCTAATATAAAATATTTTTTATTCGAATATGTCAAAAAAGTCAAATTTGATACAGTACACAATAACAAGAAGAAGAACTTTTCGGCGTAGGACTTTTTTCGTACTTTTTCTTTTAACTTTAAATTAATAATTGTGCTCAATAATAATTTGGTGTATTTTATTATCGGAATAACATTTACTTGCTGTGGTATAAAAACCAAGTGATATTTGTAGGTTAAGTTAAAATGTCAGAATAGTTATAATTTTTGTTTGAAATTTGACATTTCTTACAATTGTATTCTATTGCTTTTTAGTGTAGTCTATATTACACTGACACAACCGATCAGCTATTCGCATCCTTCAAATTCAATGAAAAAGTTCTAATAACACTGGTTTAGACTAACCTGTTTTTATTCGTTTATTTTAACTTTAACACACATAATCACTTCAACACTCAACATCAGTTTTTGAATACCTAAACACTTCAAATCCATAAATCCGTTTAAAACTCACAAATGTCAAAGCCAAACGCATTCGCGCATGCCTTGATGGCCCTGTATTTAAATCTTAGAGCTCAATATTTGACGTTTCAATTTAAAAATTGGAGGCGAATAGATTTGTGTGAAATTGATAAAAAAATATGAACATTTGTGTGTAAAGTGTCTTTTGCATAAATGACTATATTCTCTGTGTTTAATATAAAATGATCCAAAAAATAACCTTTCCAAATACCACTCGTCCCCTTATAGATTAAATTGTAGGTTTCCACATTCAAACGCCTTTATTTCAAGCAAAACCACTCAAACAAACTGATTGATAAAATCACGAGTCGCAGGATAGCTATCTCGAATTTCGTGGTTTTTCCAAATAAAGCCGTTTTCGTGAAAACCAAAAAATTAATCGATAAAATTCGGAGGACTCGTGTTATTACCTTTGATAAAATTTTTAATAACTGAATAACGATTTTTGAAACAAATTGAATTTGAAAGGTCACATAAAAAAGCCATGACAAATAATTAAAATACATAAGATTACACAAAAGGTCTTTGAGAAGAAAAGGTAATATAAACAATAATAAGACATTTTATTTGCCGTATGAAATCACTTATAGAATACGTTTAAAAAACAATATTTTGATAATAAAGAATGTTGTTATTAAACATTTACATAATATTATATTTTACTTTGAACTTTAGAATAGACTTACTTGCAATTGGCATAACATTAGTAATGCTTAGTTTATATTTATTTTAACAGTACACTCGTATATGAAAATATAAAAATATATCTAATTAAGAAACTTCTAATCAAAATTAAATACGTTAAACCCCAGAAAGTACTGGGTATTGGATAATGGAAAAGTAATTGGGCAATAAATTAAAAGTTTAAAATATTATCTATTGAATTGGCTGATAATTTTTATAATACACATGCTAATTCGAATTTGATTTTATAATTTACGTTTTAAAGTAGGTATTTACGTACCCTAAATATGACCCTTTTAACACTTAAAAACGTATTTACACCATCTCAGGTATCCTTGTTTGTGCAGGTAACAAAAATACTGATACTATAAATGTATTTGAGATTATGGTACATTGACTTTTATGTTTTTAAAACCTATAATTTAAAATATAACCAAATGCCAAACAAAGTTATCATAGACAACCTTATCTTTCACTTAGCATAGTGTCATTTACAAATGATAAATAAAAAAACAATTATACTAATAATGAACCGTTTATAAAATAATAAACAAATGCCGTATCAAATATCAACATTAAATATTTCTGTTATTACATTTTCTACTAGTACACCAGGAACAAACCGATTTTAAATACCCGAATTCATGAAAAATTATTAGCACTATGTGGATGGTTGGAAAATTTAGGGTAAATTAAGAAAAATCGAGACGACCGAGTAAAAGTTTTGATTTGATTTTTCTTAATTTACTTAGAGCCCAGTTGTCAGAGAATTTGACCTCGCACAAAATGTGACATCGATGAAACTTGGCACTTAAGTACTTGAAAGGGTGTAGAAAACGATAAAAAAATCTTTGCTGCTCTAAAGTGTATGCTAGCTTCACAATTTCGAAAATAAAATCGAAAATGTGGTTTTTCCGTTATAGAAAAAAAAAAATTCTAAAAACTACGTGAAAGAGCGGAAAATTTTACTAAAAAGTTCTTTAAAAAAAAAATGTATTAGTATAAAAAATTATTAAAAATAAGAAAGTAAATTCGAAAATTCAGGCAAGGCGTTCGGAAAAGCTAAAGTATCTTTGCCTAAAATGTACGCAAGGAAAAAAAAATTATTTTAAAGAGGAGACTCTAAGCTTTCTCAGGTAGCCATTACTTTTTAATTTTTTTTTGTTTTCTCATAGAAAATTTGACCGGAAGTTATAATTTCTAAAATTCTCCCTGATTTTTATAAAACTGAAGATATCTATTAACAGAGGCATAACAAAAAAATCCTTGTGCACTTATCATGATTAGACTTTTACTTTCAATTTAAATATAATTAATATGATGAACATGTTTTAAAATTACAATATTCATTCGGCGCAATTTTTATTTTCAAAATAGTGTTTATATAAATCAGAAATGAATTTTTTTTTTAATAAAGTTAAAAATAATTAAGAAATTGATTTATATAAATAAATAAACACTATTTTGAAAATAAAAATTGCGTCGAATGAATGTTGTAAAAAAATAATCATTTTAAAACATAAGTTTTATTAAACAGAGATAATGTTCATCATTTTAATTATATTTAAATCAAAAGTAAAAGTATAATGATGATAAATGTACAAGTATTTATTTCTGTTATGCATCTATTAGTAGATATCTTCAGTTTTATAAAAATCAGTGAGCATTTTAGAAATTATAACTTCCGGTCAAATTTTCTATGAGAAAACAAAAAAAAATTAAACACGAATGGCTTCCTGAAAAAGCTTAGGGTCTCCTCTTTAAAATGCTTTCTTTTTTTCTTTGCGTACATTTTAGGCAAAGATACTTTAGTTTTTCCGAACGCCTCACCTGAATATTTGTATTCAACGGCTCGGCGCGCGTAGAGTTTTCGAATTTGCTTCAAAATTTTATTTTTAATAATTTTTTATAGTAATACAATTTTTTTTTAAATAACTTATAATAAAAAATATTTTTTAAAAATTCATTAATTCCATTTAATATTTATGTTTATATATAATTTTTATCTAATAAAATGATAATTTTTTGTAAAATTGTCCGCTCTTTCACGTGCTGTTATTAGTTTTTCGAAATTTTTATATATTTTTTTTTTCGAGATGTAATAGAAAAACCAAATTTTCGATTTTATTTTCGAAATTGTGAAGTTAGCATAGACTTTAGAGCAGCATTTTTTTATCGTTTTCTACACCCTTTCAAGTACTTAAGTGCCAAGTTTCATCGATATCACATTTTGTGCGAGCTTTTGGTCTATATCCTTCTCTGGCAATTGGGCTATTGTAAGTTACCTTAAATTTTCCGATCATCCACATACTGCTAAGATTTTTTCTTTCAAAAAATAATTGGCCCTGGACTATAATAGTTGAAGTTTTTATGATAAAAAATTGACAGGAACTAATAGCTTTTTGAAAAATAAAAATTTCTTGAATTTTTGTGACTATAGACCCGTCTGCGACTTTTGCCAACTTAAATTATATTGGTTTGCCCTTTTTCCAACATTTTTTTTATGACTGTGGTGTTGTTTTTGGGATTTAGGTCTTGGATTAAAGTAAACAATATTTCTTGAAAGCCAACGTTTCGTCAATTTATTTTGACATCTTCGGGACACTGTAAGATAAAAGGGATGTTACAATTTATAAATAAAAAGAAGGAAAACTACATATATAAAACAATTTCATCTATTTTTATTTTTTGAATCTTATTATTAATTTTTCAGGAACAGATACTGAACATGGTTGAGGTGACTCACACCTCAGCCAGTCATCAATCAAAAGGTCGTTAAAAAAAGATTTGAAATCTTTTTATTTCTGTCAATTTTTTGTTCAAAGTCAATCCTTTGTCTGGATTTTTAAGTTCTTACGATTTATAATGCGGGGGGTTATAATTTTTCCTTAAAGAAATTGGAAAAATATGTTGGTTTGATTATTCAAATTCGCAATTGCTAATTCGTTTTCGTTGAAAAATCATTTTGGCATCGGTTCTCGGATTTGATTTAATTTTCCAGCCATTTTCCATTTTTACAGTTTTTCTTTTTTCCCCCAAAAATTTTTTTCTCGAAAATTTCGAAATGGATTTTTTATCCAAAATTAGCCCTTTGCTCTGGTTCTTTACTTCGTAAGGTTTTTTATTGTACAAACATTTCCCCTTTCCAAGTATTTTTTTTAATAAATTTCTATAGTGCCAATGGTTTTTTCATCCAAAATTATTCCTTTTTAATTTCTTACGATTTATATTTTTTTCATTCATATCTGGAGTTCATAGTGGTTTCTTCTTGTAGTTAAAGCAAAGTCGAAACGTCAAATTAAAGCTTTTTTTCATTCAAATAAGTGGTTTTATTTCCAATAGAAGAGTAATTGAATTAAACCTAAGCTTTTTAGTTTTCGAGATATTTTGATATTTATAAAAATGGAAGCACTTACAAGAAAACTAATAACTTCGTAACCTATGGAATCAGCCAAATCCAATTTTAACTGAAAAAAATTAGACTAATAATTGAAAGCAATAATGTATTAAGAGTTGTTTAAAATTATTCTCTAATGACATATTCAAACGACAATATCATTCTTATTTTAAATAGGACACCCTGTATTTTATAATCCTATTATGTAACAAATTCCATTACCTTCTAAAAATTATAAAGGTCTATTATGCCTAAATCTATTAATTTTGGAGTTATTTTTAATTTTGTTAAATTTTACATTATTTTTCCACCGTAATGCCTAAATATAACACCCTGTATTTGATCAGCTTAGACTATGATCCGAAAAAATTATCTTTGAAACTATGTGTTTGGTTTTGACATTATTAAAAATGTTTCGAGATGCATCAAAATCTGTATGGTTAACCGTCATACTAATCCATTGTTATGAAAAGTGGGTTCATCTGTTCACTAACCTTCTCCAATGCCCATACACAAAAATTTATCAGTCTTTAACAATCTATTCTGTCTAAGTGTCACCGGAGGCTTCGGTCAGACGGACCCAACCAGGGGGTGAAGTTTTTTAGTGAGTATTCCTTGAAAGGAGAGTCTTACAGTAGACCTTGAGATTTTAGGCTCATAACTTCCTCATAAAGGGTTTTCCTTCACCTCCGCAAAAAAAGGTCTTCCATAAAAAAAAATATAACTTTGATACGCCACACTTTTTTGGAACAACCTGTATATTTCAAAATAATTTTAAAATGTAGCCTTTATCCAAAGAAGATAAACTAGAGAGAAGGATGGGCCACTTCTATAAGAAGCAATGTAAGTGTATTTTATGACGTCACGAAATACTTATGTCACTATCAATTGTCAAAACATCGCTAATAGTTTTAATTATTTTATTGTTTTTCTGAACCGTTTGAATTTTCCTTTTAGTTATTACGTATTTTATATATTTTGTTTTAGATAACTCTTTTTAAAGAAAGTTAGGAATGTTCTCAATATTTACAATAATTATTATTTTTTTATTATTTGTAATCCTACCTAATAATTATGCCGGGTGCTAATTGTGTTGTATCTGGCTATAATGCAATAAGAAGGCAGGATTGGTGTGTTATTTCACATTAACTACAAACAAAAGTTAAAGTATAGGTAACTGCAAATACACCAAGTCCATTTTTGTGCAGTATTTCATGACGTTATTTACAGTCTGACAGATTGAGTTAAATGGACCATCCTTGGCCTTTATCAACCCACATATCCATGAATAAACAAAATTTTCAAAATATTAACCGTTTAGCCGCAATGGACCATCGCGTTCACCGTGACTCACTTTGTATAAAAATCATAAAAATTGTTAAAATAATAATGTTATTAAATAAAAACATTTTTATTTTTTTCAAAAATCAATTAAATTATTTCAAAAAACCGGCCGGGTTTTTCTGCATTTAGAAAATTTTTATAGTTTGTATTGTTAAACTTTGAATTTAGGGGTTAGTGGAATAGCTGACCTTTTCTACTCCTTGCGGCAGTTCTAGTCTTACCAAAAAAAAAATATCCAAAAGACCACCCCGTAAGAATTCTTCCAACATCATACATATTTGATAACATTCTGCGTATCGTGCAGTATCGTCTTTCCCCCATAATATCGATTTCGATATTTCCAATGGCCACCGTCTGACACTGACAACAGACGATCAAGTTGCCTTCGCCTTGTGTCTTGTGACATATATTTCAAAGCGATCGCGCTCGAGCGATGCATTATTGTCTCCTCTCGCACTCTCATTTGTTTCCTTCCGTAGTAAACGCGCTACTCAATCTTTGATGTTCTGCTCCATAGCGACGGTGAACGGTGTTGTGAGTTGCTTCCTGGTTAAATAAAATTATCAGTGGCTCCTTGTTTTAATTTTTTTTAATAGGCAGTGAGTGGGATACAGTGAAACGTGTATGTGTTTAGTGTATGAAAAAAAAATGGACTTTCTCGATAAGGACGACCTGTATCGGCAGCTGGATCAGCTGGAAGAGGAGTTCAATGTTGTTTTGAGGAAAGACAGTGTTTCTTCAGTGCACAGTAGTAATACTAATAGCACAGGACAATATTCGGTGTATTGCGATGATGGTGTTGCTGTGAAAAAGGAATGGGAGGATTATTGGGCATGGTTAGTATATTTATTGAGAATTTTGAAAAATTGTATTTTATTATATTCCTCTTTCATCTGTAATTGTTTAGAAAACGCGATATTTTGAAAATTATCCTGAAATTTTCGGAAAAAAAAAGTTTCCCTTACAATATCTTACAAAACCTTGGTACCCCAAAAATATATTTAATAAAAAAATTGCGAACAGATGCGTTGGACACAGGCTTACACTGTTTCTAAGATTTCATACTACACTGTACACATTTTTATGACTTCTTCTTTAGAGCAGTCATGTGTTTAAATTTTTGTCCATAATATCTTTAAAAATAATACCCACACGAGAACTAAACAAAAAGATTGTTTCGAATTAATAATTTTTTCATCTGTTTGATAAATATTGAAATTATCCAAACAATTTTAAATAATACATGCTTTCAGGTCCTTGTACAAATGGCCGTTCCCATTTGCGCCATTAGATTAAAAAGTTGTATTTCGGTCGGTCACCCTTTTTGGCATATTTAAATTAAGATTACTTAATTAATATCGTCCGTTTGTTTATTTATTGTAAACTTGTTAAAATTTTTAGCATAACATACAAACGGTTAAAAGAAAAACAAATTTAATAAATACAAAATCTTTATTAAAGTTTCACAATATTTTACTCAAATTTATTAATCTGCGTGAATTTATTTACCTACAATAATGTCTAAATTTGCGTGATACAAAGAAAATATATGAATAATAAAAAGTTAAGATTATACATTTTGATGATACTAAATATTGTTCTCCCCTGGTATTATACAGGGTGGGCCAAACTTCTGACCTCGGAGGATTACGTCGTAGTGGTAAGAGATAAAACTTTCAAAGTTTGTGTGAGCTAGTGCAGTCACTGGGTGCACATTTTGAAAATAGTTTCGATTATACAGGGTGTTCCAAAGACTCGTGGCAACACAAACTTACATTTTTTTAAATGGAACATACTATATTTTATTCAAGAATCGAAAAGATCTCACCGAGAGCGTTAAAAAATATAGCATGTTAATATATTGTATGGGTGTTTCAAAAAGATATGGCCAATAATTAGCAAAAATGACCCAATTTTTAACACTCTGTAAAACAGTAAATCAAAATAAATCAACAGGTCTTTGTATTCAACTCATATCGTTGGCTGTGCTCACTATTAATTACTTTTTTTATCTGTGGCTTCTTTAATACAGGGTGAAACAGAACTCAAATAAAGCAATATCTCAAAATTTTCAAATGGATCACCCTAAGTCTTTTTACAATTTGTTACTACAATTAATAAGCTTTCAAACGATATAGTATAGTTAGGGTATAAGTTAATGGAAAACTGTAAATATTTTATGATAACGGAAAAATCATGTATTTTACGTACATACATTATATGGATTTAAATTTTTACATGAAACGTACTGTATATTTTAGGTTTTCTAAGGCATTAGAATAATCTACAAATTGTAATCGTAATTTAGGATGTGTCAATTATTTTTTACTGTTACCACTAGAGGACCGCATACCTTTATAAAGATATTCGGAATTATTAGTCCATTCTGTAAGCCGGGAAAAACCTTGAAAAATACAAAGATATTTTTGCGCCCCCAAATTGCGTTCCCTCCCGTTTTCGAGGATGCTGAACACGATGGCGAGGGTTAAAATTCGTTTCGAGTTGGCCCTACCCCCCAAACGGCCAAAACCACCCCTAAAATGGTGAATCGCGTCTTTCACCGGCAAAACTAACGTAACTCCCCGTTTTAGAGCTTGCCAGACACGATGGCGTTGGTGACAATTCTTTTAGAGTTGACACCACCCCTCAAACGGCCAAAAATCACCCCCCAAAGGGTGAAACGTTTATTGTTCGCTATAAACGAGAAAACCTGCGTTATCTCCCGTTTTCGAGGATGCTGAACAAGATGGTGATGTTAAATCTTCTCTCCAAGTCGACTCCACCCCCCAAACGGCAAAAAAGAAAAAATGTATACCATTTAATTTGTGTACGTAAAATGCATGATTTTTCCGTGATCATAAAATATTTACAGTTTTCCATTAACTTATACCCTACCCTAACTATACTATATCGTTTGAAAGCTTACCTATTAATTATACTAACAAATGGTAAGAAGACTTATAGGGTGATCCATTTGAAAATTTTGAGATATTGCTTTATTTGAGTTATGTTTCACCGTGTATTAAAGAAGCCAAAAAAAGTAATTAATAGTGAGCACAGCCAACGATATAAGAATGTCATTTGAATACAAATACCTGTTGATTTATTGTTTTACAGAGTGTTAAAGATGGGGTCATTTTTGCTAATAATTGGCCATATCTTTTTGAAACACCCATATATTAACATGCTATATTTTTTTAACGCTCTCGGTGAGATCTTTTCGATTCTTGAATAAAATATAGTATGTTCCATTTAAAAAAATGTAAGTTTGTGTTGCCACGAGTTTTTGGAACACCCTGTATAATCGAAACTATTTTCAAAATGTGCACCCAGTAACTGTACTAGCTCACACAAAATTTGAAAGTTTTATCTCTTACCACAACGACGTAATCCTCCGAGATCAGAAGTTTGGCCCACCCTGTATATAATAAACAATTAATTTCTCGAACGTTTTCTGTAACGAGCAGATTTCAAAGAAAGGTTTCTGTAACGATTATGTTTAATCACGAGATACCAGAACCTCCCGGCCAGCATCTTATTTGTACATAATTTGGCTTGAAATTTCGTACAAGACCCCGCCCTTAATATCTTACTTTACGAAAAGATGAATTGGAGAAAAGTTTTTTTTGTCAAAATTGGAGTTCAGCGCCAAAAAAACAAAATTGATACACCTTGAACCTTGAAAAAGTCGTAGTACATTGTCATTTGACTAGCCCTAGTCCTTTGTCCATCATACAGAAACAAACTAACGCAATCTCTTTCGATTTTGACGAGAAAGTTTGGTTTCCATTATTTAAAAAATGTACTTCAAACATGTATTATTTGATAAAGTATCGAGCATTTGAATAAATGTTTATTAAACAGAAAAAACACAAACTTGAAATCATGTAATATTTTCGAAACCAACAAAGCGTAACCCCTTACCTTAAAGTAATTTTGTGTACTTACATAACATAGCAGTTAAGACGTAAATTTCATAAATAAAAGACATCCATCTTTCATCATTTGATAAACCTTGATGTAATATTTTTGACTTACGAGTATCCCATTTTTATTTATTTATGAAATTCGCGTCGTATGTATTATTTAGTACACAGAATAGTTTTAAATGGTATTAATTCAAAAAATATGTTGATCAACTTTTTGGGGTCTAACACATCGAGGTACAAAACCAGACGCATTTCGTGTTATGAACAACCTCACAAAACTGACTTTTGTCCAGGTTTTTAAACATAAATACCCCTATTTTTATAGAGAAAGCAATGAAATAAAGATAATATTATTTTTTTATATGGTTTTCGTTTTCATCAGATTCGACGTTTTCTTTTTACAAATAAAATATGTGGCTATTTGGTCTTTGCCTGTCCATTTCCTAATTTTTAGACAAAAAGTTTACATTTAAAGGTTATTTTTATCTTGTGATTGGCAGATTCGAATCCAGCATTTTTTTTTATTTTTAGAAATTGAAACGATGTACACCTCCGTTACGCTGATTTAATGAGAACTTCCTTTTCTGCTTCTTGAAGTTATAAAAATTATGTTCTATCGAAAATTAAATGAAAATATAGTGCAACACTCTGAGCATTGTTGAGGTTTATCATCATTTTTGTAATTTTTCTGCACTAAAATTATACACATATTTAAAACAGTCCAGTTTTTATGAGTTTAACATAAGGCGCAGATCACACAGACAAGCTACTATATTTCTGAATATACCTTACACTACGACGACATTTTTTTGTAGTTTTTATTATTTAATGCATAACCAGAGCTGGGACGAATCCTCAAAAAGAGGATCACGGATCATGTCAGTGTAATACCACGTAATCATGTATTATGTAAGATTGTATGACTCCTAATCATTACCGACAAAACTAACATAACAATTCTTTTAGAGTTGACCCCACCCTCAAACGACCAAAATCACCCCCGAAAGGATGAAAAATTTGTTTTTCGCTATAAACGAGAAAACCCTAGTCATCTCCCATGATGTTGGATCTTCTCCCCAAGCCGACCTAACCCCCGAACAGCCAAAAACCACCCCCAAAAGGGTGACATTTTTTTTCCGCTATAAACAAGAAAACCGAAGATGTCGCGGGTTTTCTCCTTTATACACAATTAATCAGTTCAACTCACTAATGGGTTAGTATAGATAAAAATAGCTATTTGTATTACTAGGGAGGAAAGTGCAACTTTTCCTCCAGAAGGATGTAGGTTATTGCCCGAAGCGAAGAGGAGGGCACTAAACATCCAAGGGAGGAAAAGGCACTTTACTCCCGTGTAATAATATGATTTTTCCTCCTACCTACTTATTAGACCTTTTTTTGAAAATTTATTTACAGCACAAATAACGAATTGATCAATAATATACGATATAATTAAGCACACAAGTATTATTGTTTATTAAACAAATTTATAAAACATCATCGAGGGCTTCCATTAAGAATGCATTTATTTCTTTTCTTGTAAAAGTTTTATTTATATTTAATATCGTTATTGTCCTTTATTTGTAGCATTGAATATTTGGACCAAAGTGTTGAAGCTTTTAATGATTTACCTTGGAGTGAAAAATATGCCAGTAAAACATTTTCTGAATAATTATTTATCTTATTGTCTTCAGCCCATTGTTTATATTGGGTATATTGTTTTTCATACCTGTCCTTTGATTTTTGTGGTAGTAATGTTAATGACGCTATGTTGGCTTGTTCCTTAATATTAGGTGGCGTATTTGAAAATTCAAAGTCACTTGAATCGCTCTCCATTTTTCAAAAATTCAATTATGTTCAATAAACGTAACGCACTAAAGTCAATCGTAGTGTTTACCTACTGTCAGTGAGCCACAGCATACTATGATAGTTTTATTCTTAAGTCAAAAAACGTATCTAAGAATCCTGAATTTAAAATCGCAGTGAGCTTATTGCCAGTGCCATTAAATTAGTAAAAAAAACTGTCAGTGAGCCACAGCATACTATGATTTTCTTATTCTTAACCCAAAAAACATATCTAAGAATCCTTAAGTTGAAATTTTTATTTAAAAACCTAACGTTAAAGTAACATGTTTAGTTTTTCCAGAATACAGGAAAAACAAGATGTTCTAGAAATTACGACAACAATTTGAATATAATAGATTCACAAGTTTCATCATTTACAACATACTCAAACTGAGGGGGAGGAAAAGTACTTTCCTAGTGGTAGTGGTAGTGGTAGTGACAACTAATATTCGAAAATTGCATGAAAAATTAAAATGTTTATTGTATGGGGGAGGTTCCTTATCAAATTATACATATGAAAAATGTTTTGTTTGTCACTGTTTTTATTCGATAACGAAATCATTTTTTTTTATTACCAATTTATCAATCGGTAGCTCCTCTAAGTTTTTATTTTGTAATTAGTCAGTACCAGATTGTAGAAGAGAGTAGTACATAAGTGTGTAGTGACAAAATGGATTTTTTCGACAGGGAATGTGTCTTTCGACGACAGATTATTAAAGATCGTAATGTGGGGTTTAGGCGACATAGTCTTTCGTCTGATTTGTCGTCTTTATATAACAACAGTATTAGTATGAATAGCAGTAATACATCTAACAGGAGGAGTGTAATAATGAATCCAAATTGGCAATACTGGTTAGTATTTTTTTCTATGTACAAAAGTGCTCATGTTGAACGTACAAGATCGATCAACCCTACAAACCGATGGCCGCCAGAAATCATTTACTGATTTTTAATTAATTAAAAATTGGGAAATTGATTTTCATATACCAGGTGTGATTCCTTACTTGACCATTCACTGTTGGGTTCTATTTAACAGTGCTGTTCCTAAAGTGGCGCTGGGAAACAGTAACAAAGCCTACACAGAACACGAGGCTAACACAGAAGTAAAAAAATAAGCTAAATGTTACAGGGTGAGTCATAAATATTGGGACTTACTCTATGTCAGGTTATTTGGACCAAAATATGAGAATTGGACGAAATATGCCTTAATCAAACTTCCCAAAAATCAAGTCTACATAGGATCTCTTCAAATCGCGTTGACCTTATTCTTCTTTTGAGGCGAATATTTTTGTTTATGTTTATTTATTTTATTTATTCTCATTCAAAAGAAAAACATATATATTAAAACGAAATAGGTCCAGATCCGGTCGTTGCATATACGGTCAACGTAATTATCGTTGCAAATCCAAAATATTTCGGCAGGTAACGTTGCACTTGCGGTCAGACATTTTACATAATACAAAGCAGGTGGTTGTTTTTGATTGTAAGGTATTTGAATAACAATTTTAGTCTCTTTTCATGGTATTTAAGATAAAATAAAAACAGTGACAAAAATATAAAAAAAAAGGATTTTTATTAAATGTTTGTTATGATACACCTTGATATTAAAAAAACAAGATGCCTGAGATTCCTGAGATATGCTCATGTTTTTTTAATTACTAACATTCATATTAAGATTTTTAAATGTTCATTCAACGTGAATTTCAGAAGAAGCAAATTTTTTTATAAAAAAACTTTTTGTCATAAAATTAATAATAAACATTTTTCTGCTCTTGTCAACTTTCGTGGTAAATAATGTTATTTAAATCTTAAAAAACTTAATAGGTGTCGTTGCATTTGCGGTCGAGGCTATTATCGTTGCATATCCGGTCATATAAAAATATGTTGAATTTAACGTTGCATATGGGGTCAGCGCGTAATAAATAAGTCAGATAAAATATTATCACCTTTTTCTACCATTATCACATGAATCATTTTGACATTGTCTTTTATTGAGCCCACTGAGCGATTTGATCTACATCCTACCTTCCCACTCCAAGAATGTATTTCTGGATTTGGGTTTGTAGAGCATACTTTGTGGAACAAATAAAAATTATGCGTGATCAGACCTGAAAATTTCGACAAAGACGATTGTTGGAGAATTAATAAAACATGATTAATTGTAAAAATGCAACATCTCTTGAAAAAACGTAACTGTTCAATAAATAAAATTGTTTTTTAATGACGATACTGATCGAGAATATTTTTGTCTTATTTCTATGACTTATTATTTACTTATTTTAATGGCACAATGAAATTCCAAAAGTATTAAACGATTCAAGATATTTGAGACTGACTGCTGGCCTTTTGCTTGGGAATTTTATCTACCTAATCCTATTAACTTATCAGTTGTAATAGTAAACAAGCACATCAGGGTTGTACTATACAAATTAACATACAAATAATTTTTTTGTTTTGGCCGTCCTAGGTCTAGAAAAAGTGTGAAGGCAAGTTTTAATTTCTTTATGAATGTAAAAAAACCATATTTACATACTAAAGTAGAAATATACAGCATAAATTTGAACTAAATAAATAAATGCTCAAAATTTTATTAGTACAACCCTGTGGTTTTGGAAAGTACCTAATAATAATGTATGCAAATCCTTAGCTACCATGATAAAAACTATTCGAGGTCGTCTCAAACATATTGAATTATAATACTTTCGACACTCTATATTTGTTTTATCTCTTTCTTATTCTGCGATATTAGTGTATAGATAAAGAGGACCATATTAATACCAAAAAATCCAAATTTCGATTTTAATACCTTGCCAGTTGAATATCAATCCATATACTGAAATTCGACGTTCTAAAAATATTCCTACAAATACATATTGAACTTTAATACCTCGCTGTTGATGTTGAAGTTTGTCTTCAAGGCAATATTTTCTAAAATAAATTCTAAACGTCTTCTATAAATTAGTTTTAAATCGATGAGTAAATAGAGAAAACCATATGAAATTCCTGAAAATTTAAACTCAACTTTGGTAATATGGTAATTAGGCCTTCGAATCCAATAAATCAAATTCCAAACAGGAATAAGTTCAATATCGAAAAGATAAAAGAGGCAAATGTGCTACCATCTATCAGCAACACCGAAGACCAGAATCGGTCATAACCTTTGCAATCCTCAATGCAAAATGGTTTGTAACGTTGTCAAAACTCACTTCTGGGCTTAATTTTTCTGCCTTGCTGATAGATGGCACCACGTTAAAGTTTGATCTTTCTTCATCTTTTCCATGTATATCTTCCAAATTCTAAGCTTTATTAAATACTTTTTTAATATTTACTTTTACAATTTTGTAAATTACAGCCAATTGACAATGTAAATATTTGTCAGTTGTTCTCACATAGTTGCTGTGTTTAGATCTATTTAATAAATGACTCATTATAGCATTATAAAAAATCTACCAATAAATTATCTATGAATTTTTGAACCAATTGCCCCGGCCACACATTGCGAACTATAATTATTTTATTTTTCATTCGGGCATCTAAAATTTTCAAGATATTTTATTGAAATAGATACTGACATAGGAGCGTTGCGATAAGTCGCATGAATGGAACAAAGCTGACACGATAGAAGAATTTATGAGATACAGTAAGGTGAGAAACAACTGAGAGGTAGACCAAACAAATGGATAACAAATATTAATGAAGATCTGACTCGTATTGGAATATAGATATGGCAGGATAAAGCCAAATACTGTACCCAGTTGAGAAAACTGGTAAAGAAGTTTTGATGATTATGCAACGAAAATTTCACACCAGCATTTTTTAACCAATAAGCTTTCGTTTCAGCTCGTTACTATAGCAACCACAAAATGTTGCGGAAGTATTTTCCTCCTGGGTACCCTGGGCGTGATTACAGCGATTATTTCATTCACACATGGCTGCGCCAATGAAAAGTCATGAATTTAGTCACATGATATGCAATATGATCGAATATTTAGGTAAATAAAGAAATATGAGCTGCTATTTTAGTCGATTGTATAAGTGTGCTATTAAATGTCAAAATTTGACGTAACATTCACTTAAAATTGAAAATGTCTCGTTTTGGTTCATGTTCCGCTACGGAAATCAGTGTGAAAATATAAGCAAATCTATCCCAGAAAATACCAAAAAGAGAAAGGAGTCTGTTTGGGAACAATCTTAGCGAATGATTTGGTAAGGTTCATGAAATAATCTTCCTGAATATGACAAATAGAGACTATTATTTTCTTTAATTCATCTCGAGCAACTTGCATTTCAAGACGATTCAATTCGACCATATGAACTTTAATAAAATCAAAGAATAACTCCCTCGAGCTAAAGTTCTCGGGAGTTATTCAGATTATTAATCTCATCAAATTTTCTCGAAATACAAGGTACTCTCGATAGAATTAGGCAGAAAATAATAGTCGGCTATTTGTCATAGTCTTGGGATATTACCTTCGATTATTTCCCTTGCCTGTCAAATATCAATTTTTAACCAATCACGTGCTTGGAAACTGATTTGACGCAGCCAATCAAAACAAAATAAAGCGACTATTCACCTTGGTGGTAAATATTCGGCTATTTGATCATCGTCCTCAATATTCACCTGAAGGACGGTATCCAACAATAACGCAGCCGCCCGTAAACTTCAAATTTTTCAAATAAAACTATATACTAATGGTATTATAAAATTGCTTATAGTTAATAAATTATCGATCTTTAGTAGCAAATACACAAATCCAACTGATTCCGCACTTTTTCTGAAACTATAAATATATTCATTCATTCCTTTCTATGTAATACCATCCATTTTACGACAAACATAGTAGGCGCGCGTCATCTGAATTTTGACAGTTTGCCATTAAAGTTTATTACAGAATTAAATTTGACACATTTTGTTAAAAAGTATTAACAATGAGTAGATTCGGGAGTAAAAATCTTCAAGAAATTGATAATATAATTAAATTAAACGTACCTGCCAAGACAGTAAAGAGCAAAACTAGTATAATTTATACGTACGTACAGAATTTTTTGTGACTCGGGAAATAATCTTATTAAATATAACGCGACCTTGACAAATTAGCTACTATTTTTATTGCCACTAAATTTCTCGTATATTTTACAATTTGTCTCGAAAATTTTGGCATTAATAATTAAAGAATAACTCCCTCGAGCTAAAGCTCTCGGGAGTTATTCAGATTATTAATGCCAAAATTAAGTCTCGACGAATTGATCCTAAAATAAACTCGAAATTTAGATGCAATAAAAATAGTCGGCTATTTGTCAAGGTCTTGGGATATTACTGTCGACTATTTCCCTCGTCTTAATTTCCACCAGTCACAAACGCGCCATTTTGAATTACAAAAGGTTTCTAGATGAAAAAATTGTAAGACAGCTCCTATCAGCAATTTTTTCGAGTTTACCCGCGGCAAAACTTGACAGCCGTTGTCACCAAAAATTGCAATACCTTTTATAACAAGTAATTATGGTCTCTAGGACACCAGAAAACGACGCTAAACAATTTTTCTGATTTTATTGTCAATAGATTTTGTAATATTGTTTTTAAACAGTGCTAGTCAGCTTATGTAGTGAAAATGAGTCGCTTTGGAAGTGATTCTATGTCTAATATTGATCTGGCAATACCGTTAAAACCCATACGTCAATATGGAATCAGTTTACGGAATTCTGCAAGGCAAAAAAATATGAGCTGTTGGAAACTACAAGTTTAGAGCACCTAAACCTAATCCTGAAAGATTGGGCGTGGAATATGAAGAAAGAAAACGGTGAAAATTACAAAGAACTAGTTGTGAACACAATGTGGAACACCGTTGCAAAAAATGATGTCTTTTATGAAGTGGAAAATAATTTGTGATCCATTACCATCAAGTCTAGTAGGGAAGCTCGCAATGCGAAACGAATGAATTTGCAGATGTGCGCCAATAAAAGGAAATCGAGATCTGCTTCATTAAAATTAGAAGAATACTACGCGATGGTTTTATTATGGGACGAAGACACTCCGGCGGGACTCCAGCGAAAATTTTACGATATCGCTTTTTTTAAATAATTATTTAATTTAAAAAAAACATATTTCCGATAGTAATTCATACGCTAAGGAGATTACTAGGGATAATTAATTTTTACTTCGTTCTACACCTTTCCCTTATATTGTCAGATATAATTGTTTACATTATTTAACCATTACAATAATCAGGAATTTAACTATTTTTTTGAATTAGGTATAATCGTTTTTAATCTTAACTGCGAAATTTGGCCAATTACATAATATATGGTATCAGCTGTATTATTTTATTGACCTGAATTTATGAATAATTACTTTTTTCGTAAACACTTCATTTTTATTGATACCAAGAGCAGTGACGCACTATAAATATTTTTCTTTGACAAATATTGTACTTGGGGAATTTTAATTAGGTTTATTTTTATCAGCTATTTAGAAAAAATGTTTTTTATAGAATTAACTGTTTATACATGGTATCTTACCACAAGAGAATCCCTCTCCTCTTTTATACAAATCCACATCCGCGGGCACGGAATATATCGCGATAATTTTGCACCGAAAATCCCTCTTTCCTTTTATACAAATCATTAAGAATACATAAAATTTTGCTTGACCACATCCAGGAGCACCGAATATATCGCTATAATTTTGCACCGTTGCCAAACCTCTGTGCGATTTAATAAATATCTCACTTGAAATCGATCAGTATCCGGAAGGACTGAAAACTGGAGTGGTTAATCCAATCTATAAAAAAGACGATTCTATGTCTATAGACAACTACAGGCATGTAACTGTTTCAAATGTAATAAGTAAAGTTGTTGAAAGATGTATGTACAATAGAATGATCAGTTATCTAAATAAACACAATATTGTAACATAAAGTCAAAACGGTTTCTACCCGGGAAGGTCTACAGAAGGCGCTGTCTATTTTGTTGAATTTATATATAAACATCTTGATAACAAGAAAACTGTAGGAGCACTATTTTTTGATCTCACATATGCCTTGGGCTTTCGTGGTAATGTTTTGTCTTGGGATATTTAAGAGATTGGAAAATTGTAGTTAAAATAAATCAAACTCAATCAAATGAAAAAGTTATTAATCTGGGTACTCAGGGGTCTGTACCTGGGCCACTTAAGTATGCTCTACAACAAATTTAGTGAATGGTGTTTGAAGAATCATCTAATTCTAAATCATGGAAAAACAGTTTTAATGAAATTTTATTTAGCAAATGATTCCAACAACGATTTTGAAATACACACTGAGAATTTAAATATGACAACCAAATTCCTTGGAACTTTTCTGAACTCATCACTCTCTTTTCAGGCATGTACTGATCACATTGCTAAGAAAGTATGTAGCAGCTACTATGCAATTTTGCAAGTTAAAAATATATTTTCAAAACAACAACTATTAAATATTTACTATGCAATGACTTTTCTCATTTGACTTATAATATATGGGGAAACCCTAGATTCTCTTCAAAATTGTTTATTTTACAAAAAAAAGTAATACGCCTTATTTTCGGGATTCATAGGCGCACTTCTTGTAGAGACTACTTTAAAAAATACAAAATCATAACTGTTATAATAGAACCCACCGCTTTATGAGAAAGAAAAAACGCTATAAAAACAGCAAAGGATACCGCCAATAGAAGAATACTGATTGATCTGGACATTTTTGAGTATTTTAATGTCGAAAACACCGTACACTGTCCATATACATAAAAATAAAATGATATTTTGTCTATTAGGACCACTGTGCAAAGATTCAATAACCAAGTTACTGGAGATCGTTAGGGGTAATTTGCGTAAAATTTCTATATCCATTAACTTTCTTTAATATGAATTTACATTTTAATTTCTATAACGCATATTAGATTTGAATAGAGGTTGACCACTCCACCTGGCCTATAGCTTCATTTTCTGATCTCTTGTGAGATTCAGAAACGTTGCTAATTAAAATTTTGTCTCAAATTTTAATTCTAAAATTAAAAACACGGTGAATAAATTCATAAATATTATAAATTAATTAAGCTTACCTACCCTATCTCAACCCTCACCATCGGAATCACTGTCATCAACATTGATAATAAATTTGGTCGGACTCGTTATATAAGAATTTTCTTCTTTGATGACATGTTTGATTTTTTTCTGCCAATCATCAGCTGAAATTTTGTTAATTTCTTCTTTTACCAAATTTGCTATCAACCTATCAAATTTGGGAAACACGTTATGACGCCTTATTCTTTTTTTAAGTTGTCCCCAAATTAATTCTATGGGGTTAAATACACAAAGATAGGGCGGAAGGCGCAATACCTCGTGGCCCCTTTTTGATGCCAGGAATCTTTGGGACTACAACCTGATACCACATAATCCATTGGAATATCATTTAGTGATTGTTCCGATTCTTTAGATCCACTTAAAGAAACTGTATTTTCCCAAGGACGAAACATATTGAAATTGACACCGAATAAATAAATAAGAAGTACACTGTAACAATGTTTCAAAATAAAAAAAAAGTATGTATATACACGGAAGCCAAGAATAATATTAATTGAAATAAACTAACGCCACGAATCACCTACCACCTACTATTCACTAAATCAAAAATCAAGTGCGAACACAAGCACAGTGTATCACTGTATGAATATTTTCCTAGCCCTCACTACTGAAGACAATATTTGTCTAATTTCCTACTTTCTACTTTAATTGCAGAACAAAATGATCCCGCTTTATACAAGTCGCTAATACCGACAAAGCCACTTGTCGGCACATCTACCTGCCGCTAATACCGACAAAGCCACTTGTCGGCACATCTACCTGCCGCTAATACCGACAAAGCCACTTGTCGGCACATCTACAAGCCGCCAAAGTAACCTGTCTGTACATCTGAGAATTTTGTTTCTGCAATTGAAAATGTAAAAACTATAACCACACTTCCATTGTCGCCTCTTATGAGTGTAACCTCACAGTTTAGTTAAATTAATTTAAGACAAAATTTTAATTAGTAATTCAAATCTAATATGCGTTATAGAAATTAAAATGTAAATTCATATTAAACTCATAATTAATAATTATACCCCATTCTCCCCTATAACGATATCCAGCTAAGTTGGTTATTGAATCTTTGCACAGTGGTCCTAATAGCCAAAATATTATTTTATTTTTATGTATATGGACAGTGTACGGTGTTTTCGACTTTAAAATGCTCAAAAATGTCCAGATTCATGAGCATTTGTTCTATTGGCGGTAATCCTTTGCTGTTTTTTCATTCTCATAAAGGATTGAGTTCGACTATACCTCTACTTATACAGTGCGTCCCAAAAAAATTTATACAAATGGAGAAAAAGTTTATCTTACATTTCACAAAAAAAATTATTCTTGATAAAAAGCTGTGCATGACTTGTTGATCCATAATCCCGTACAAAATTTTTAAAACATTGTAAAAAATTGTAGTGGAGGGCAATATGTACTATAGTGGAGGGCAATACGTTCTGTAGTGTAGGGCAATATGGTCATTGAAATTGTGATTAAGTAGCAAAAAATTATGCACAATTGTAGATTGATTATTGTTATTCCCATATAAAAAAGACAATAAACAAGTCAGCAATTGTTAAATTAATGCGCAGTACGAAACTTCGTAAAATCATGTACCTAATAAGCGCCTTATTAGCTGTTACTGATAGAGTGCTTTGAAATATCTAATAAAATTCAACAACTGTCAAATAAACGTTAGTGTGTTTGCAATAATCACAGAAATGCCAGTTAAACTAAGTATTGCAGATAAAATTGAAATTGTTCTCTTAGTTGGAGAAAATTATAAATCATTACTTTTTGTTTTCCCTATATCCCATACAATATTTTAAAACTTTTGTACCTAATTATGGATCAACAAATCATGCAGAGCTTTTTATTAAGATTTTTTTTTGTGAAATGTAACATCAACTTTTTCTCCATTTGTATAAAACTTTTTGGGATACACTGTATATAAAAAATATTCTATTTACAAAAAAGAAGTTAAACGACTTTACTAAAAGTGCTAACAACCACAATTATCCGACTAGGCACGGCAATCTGCTCCGTATACCGCTTCACCGATTTGCCGACAAGTTGCTTTGATCGGCTTTGGCGATTTATAGATGGGCCGACAAGTTGCTTTGTCGGCATTGGCGGCTTGTATAAAGCGGGATCATTTTGTTCTGCAATTGAAAATAGATAAACTGTACATGTTTAGCGCGACTCATCTGCGCAAACCTTTGATGAGAAAGTGTTTTTTTCCACTCTGTCGGGTGTGTTTTAAACATCAGATGACCATTTAAGAGTGCGTATGTAATAAACTCCCATGTAACTGATTTCTCTCTCCACATGGTTAAAAATGTCATCCGGCGACAAGTTGGGACATTTATAAATAATTGGATTTGAATCATTCGAGCAAATTTTTATGAATTTATTAATTAAATAACCGTTCATGAATATTAAATTTATTATGACGTTAAGTAACTCTTTTAAAATTTTAATTAAAATCCTGTATAATTGATCATAAATACAGTATATCATCGCCTCCATTTTCTGTCAAACTCTTTTATGTAACGAATTTATAGACACCCGTTCAAAAACTAATTTGGTGACTTCTTTCTGGCTTATTAATAATTACAATCCTGAAATAAACAATTTTAAGTAACGTTTTTATATTTATAAACCTTGATAACCGTTTCTTTACATTGTCCCCAAATGACTATAATATCAATAAGATTCCATTCCAAGGTTATAAAACAAATATACATTTTTCAGTGGGTTGAAAAAACTTTCGCTATTAAATTTTACTGATTATTTCCTAACTGAACTAAATAAAACTTCAGTGGGTTGATAATTCGTTTTAATAAAGGTGGAAACGCTCACCTACCAAAGAATTAAAATTGAATAAATTAAACAAATTAAATGTAGTTACATGTTTTCTCTTTGTTGGGTATTTTTTTCACTAGATTCATATGTGTCGTCAATTAAGAAACATACATAGTTGTATGCGGATGTTCATTTCCTACAGATTTCATAGACTACTATACTTGCATTCAGTTGTTATTCCATATAATCAACGAATTATGTGTATGAAATTAACAGCAACTGACAGTACTTAAACGCAATAAATTTAAGTTTGCACGAACTCCCCCAAACATCACAGAAATGGCCCAAATAAAACTTCCTCAAAAGTCAAAGAAAAAATACGAAAATGTGTACAAAAATTTTGTCAGTTCGTTTTCGGAGACTATTTTATTCCAGGACAAATATATATGTAATATTTGTTTTTATTAAAGACGCTTTATTATTATTATCACCGAACAAATTGTTCGATATCTGAATTCGATCTGTGTGTGATTACAGCACTCGCTAGCAAGCTCGCTCGTACTGAAAACTTCATCCGCGTGTAATAAAATAACCCACCCAAACTCATTGAATAATGTACTATTAATGTATTTTTTTTCGCTGAAAATACATGGGTAATTTGAAAAATATGGATGTGCAATAATCTAAATAGTTGATTATGCAACGATTTTTATAAGAAAATACTTAAGAAATTGTAAATTTGAAAGTACAAATATCCAATTCTCTAAGCAACGTATTATTGATTGTTATGACTTCATCTAGAAGAGTGTATCGCGATATCGTATAAAACAAAAAAGCGAAAAAAATATGTGTAAAATTACGTCAAATTCGGCGAGACAACATAGGAAATTGTGAATATGAAAAATATAAATATCCCATTGTTATCACTTCATCTAGAACGGTATATATTTATTTAATCTTAATCATTGTTTGAATAATTCACTTTTTTGACTTCCAATTATTTTATCTTTTTCGCACTTACTCATTTTTCCATATAAATGACAACCATAAACGTATATAAACCAATTGTATGGGTTATTTTTTTTCCAGATCTAAATATGATACCACAAAGAAGATTACCTAATCCCACTCTCATGTTTGCTCATAGATAAATTTCATAAATTTTCATTGGTTAAAGTTAAAATTGACATTGAATTTGATATCCGAACGGAGTGTTTATTTGTATACCTACTAATGTTAGTCTAGATTTTGTAGTATATTTCCAATATGTTGTCACCGGAATTATTTAATATAGATTCATATCAATTGGGGTGAGTTCAGTGTTAGTTTAATTTTGTTACGAACAATTTACTTTGGAATCCACCATTAGTGTTTTGTGTAATAATAAGAAATAGAAAACCTACTGAAAATGTGGAATATATTTAATTAGCAATTATAAATTTTGGTATCAGATAACTATGTTTTGAGTTGTAACAGTCCAAAATGCGGACCAAAAAAGATGGACTACCTGCCACTAGAAATGGTCCTATAATCTTCGATGTCAGCTTGCGGACGAATTGGACGAGAAAAAATTGAATTAAATTTTAAAATTACATGGTGAAATTGGTACAGTTCGTTTGTGGACATCTTATAGGCCTATATTTAATACATACGTGCGTTAAAATTACACTCTGTATAAGACTTTTCAAACGTAAAACTGTTATAAAACTTTTTTGTACTGTCATTCGTTGAGGGAAGAAAAAATGTAATCTTGCATATCATTGCATTTCCTTTGTTTAAATAATTTTGTTAACCTATTTTTTTAATATGCACTAAGCAACAGTAAAAATCATTTTTTTTATTGCAAATTTATTTTAAATACCGATTTATAGTTTAAAATACATAACAGTGAAGGTCTTTTTCATTTAGATGTGTTTAAATTAACAATTGATTGAAACTATTTCTTCTTGCTAGTGATAAATTTTAATTGCAAATCCATTGAGAAGCGCATGTTTTTATAGACCATATAAAATGTATTTTTATTTGGTTTGTTAATGAGAACCATATGCACACATACCACTTTCTTTATGGATCAAGTAGCACGGCGTTAGGGTGCATTTTTAGATTACACTTAGGATTTTTTTGTATCAAACGTTTTAAACTGTTTAGTGCCCGGTTAAAGCTTTAAAAGTGCTTTTATTATAGCCTGCTTGAATGGAGGTATTATACGTTTCAAGATATTTGAGACGACCTCGAATAGTTCTTATTATGGTCGCTAAAGACTTTCATAAGTTGCATAAATTATTATTAAGTAGTTTCCAAAACCACAGGGTTGTACTAATAATATTTTGAGCATTTATTTATTTAGTTCAAATTTGTGGTGTATATTTCTACTTTAGTATGTTAAGATTTAGGTTTTTTTTTTCATTCACTGTTATTATTAAAGGTGGCACTGTAGTATCGACATCCAAGATTTTGTCCACATTCCACATGTTTTCTTCTTTTAACACATGCTCGATTGCCTTTTGCCAATTTTCCTTCGTAACAATTGATATGGAGGTTCCTAACAATGCTTCTACATCTTTTAACTTAAATGTCGTATTATGTCGACCTACATATCCTTTAACTTTTGCCCATATCAGTTCAATAGGATTTAGATTGCATCAATACCATGTGTTTTTGCAAGTTCATCCACACATAACGTACTGGAGGCTTATTTAATTTCACAACAGAGTTTCCCGTAGTTTTGTTTTTACCATTTTAGGAAAATACGGATCACTATTGATTGCGTCCAAAACCTTGGCAAGTGTTGGTATCTCTTTTTTAAATAAAATTCGTGAACTTTTCTTCTTATTCCGCTTTTAATTTGTTCGGTAAATTCCACTTTTTTCTTACCTCCTGCGTTTTTCTTGGGGGGTTTAATAACTCCACTTTTTAATTCACTTATAACTTTATATATCGTTGATTTACACCCATCATATTACTTGTCTTTTCAACAGTATCGTCAACAGAAAACGAAGGATTTTCCATTCTTATCCAATTATAAACATTGCTTACAAATATTTTCTCGTTAACTGACAACGCACACTTTTTTTATACGTTTCACATGTGTAAACTTTGAACTTGAACCACACTGCATTTTTCAATACTGCTGAGACTATTAACCGAAAATTCCCACAACGTCTTACTATAATAGATAATATAGAAGGCTAATCAAACAGGGTAGGTAATATTGGGAACTGATCAAGATACTAACTGCAACTGCCTATCTTATCTTCATACCAAATCCTAGGGAGGTAACTATCTTATAATCCCACCCCTTTGTTATCATTTTGCTTTTTCCATGGCATTAGTAATCTCCAAGAAGATGATAAAATAACGATTTGCCCTTAGATTATAAAGACCGAACAAATTATAATGAAAGTATTAATAAAATATTTTAGATCGACAGTTCTTATTCTAATCAACACATACCGAACAATTTGTGCGGTGAAAATGATTATAAATGTTAAAAATCCAGAAAGATAAAATAAATATAAATAATTCTGCCAAAAAAAAATTTTTTTTACAGCTGGTTTAGAGAATGGTCATACTAAAGTCGAAGTACACTCCTGTTAGTCTCATTTTATCTGAAAAAACCATTTATGACCGATAAACTACCTTTAAACAATGTTGCCAAACTAGTTTCTTATATTTGTAAAAACCTTATTGCCGTATCACGCGTTGACTATACCATGAAGTATCTCAGATTGTGTTATGTAATTTTAATTTTCAAGAAATGTAAGAACAATAAAACTCTGTTGGTGGTAACTTAAACTGAAGGAAAACTAGAAAAGCCACCATATCACAACTAAATAATTTACGCTTGACGTACGTTTCGCTGACATGGTCAGCATCATCAGAAACCGATGATAATACTAAGGTTACAACAAAATGTACGTCAAGCATAAATTATTAGGTTTTGGTGTGGTGGTTTCAGTAATTCTCAACTAAGAATCAAAGTTAAACTGAAATGGATAATGAAGAAACAATAAATAAAACTCGAAATAGTCTCCACAAAGTATAATTTTAAACCCCAAAGTAGGGATGGGGTGTTGTCAAGCAGGTTTTAATTGTAATGTTTTGTCTCAACCATAAAATTTTTTTTTCAACGCCTCCATGCTTTTTAATACTTCCTGTGTTTATCACCTGATGATGAACATTTCTATGTTCGAAAACATGTTCTTGATTTGATACAGTTTTATACACTTGTTAGCTAAAACCTGTTGGACAACACCCCATCCCTACTTTGGGATTTAAAATTATACTTTGTGGAGACGACTTCGATTTTTATTTATTATTTCTTCATTACGCTTAAACTCCACTTTGAGCATGGACTACTTCCTTCATTGCTAGGGAAAAATGACAACTCTGCAACTCTCCCAGCCCCTGCGGTATCGAAAAAATAGTGAGAAAATCAGTGTATAAATTGGTGAATATTAGAATGTGGCTCTATATAATTTTAATTAATGTAGATACAATTAGTGGGAATCAGTCAATAGTAAATAAATTAGTACGAAAATATCCACTAATTTTAATTATACAGGGTGTCCCACGACGTACTGTACACAGTCCAACCATAAGTACTATGGACCGAGGCCATTTCATATCTGGTATTAAAAAATGGCCTGTTGCGTTTTTGACGGATATACAGGGTGATATTTGAAAATATGTGAATTATTCTATGTTAAGTATATCTAAAAGTAAAAATCTCAGACCAATCAAATTTGGCATACTGAGTGTGCCCCCTGATATCAATAAAATAGGTTTTAGAAAAATTTTAATTTCAGGTCCGGACTTAGTTTTTTTTAGATTTTTATTTGTTTTTTGAAAACAACACCCTGTAAGCCAGATCAGACAATTTTTATTTTTCTCACTTTAAATATTAAGGATGATACTAAGCAACAACCAAAAAAAATTGAACGTGCAACTTTTTGTTTTCTGAAGAAAAAAATAAAACTTTGAAAAATAGTATAATTTTATTGGATTCACATTCTTCTTATGACTGATGCGGCACTACATTGATAGCACATCATCATTTTTGAACAAAAATCATAAGGACAGTTCATTTTACTCGATATAAAGTATTAATTAATCAACTGTTGAAATTCCAGGGCCGTATTAATTTTTTTGAAGTTTTTATTGATCCTGTAAAAACAACACCCTGTAAGCGAGTTGTACAAATTTTCTTTCTGTAACGTCAAAGAAAAAACTATTACTTTTGATTATTGTGCAAATGCAATGAGGCTTTGAATTCGATTTGACGTCAATTTTGACAGTTTGTGAAAGAACGTGGTGAGCGACTGACAGAAGACCAAAAAGAGGGTATTTTGGAAATGGTAAATCAAAATGAGAAGCTTAGTACCCGGCGAATATCCAGTCTTTTAAATATTTCTAAGTCCACAGTTTTCAGGACGTTAAAGAAAGATCTCCTACGTCCATATCACCCCCAACTGGTACAGAGACTGCAAAAATAAATACGGCACTGGAATTTCAACGGTTGATTGAATAATACTTTATATTGAGTAAAATGAACTTTCCTTATGATTTTTGTTGGAAAATGATGATGTGCTCTCAATGTAGTGCCGCATCAGTCATAAGAAGAATGTGAATCCATTAAAATTATATTATTTTTCAAAGTTTTATTTTTTTTGCTGTAGAAAACAAAAAGTTGCGCGTTCAATTTTTTTTAACTGTTGCTTAGCATCACCCTTAAGCTTTAAAGTGAGACAAATAAAAATTGATCTGGCTTACAGGGTGTTGTTTTCAAAAAACCAATAAAAATAAAAAAAAACTAAGTCCGGACCTGAAATTAAAATTTTCTTAAAACCTATTTTATTGAGCTCAGGGAGCACACTAAGTGTGCCAAATTTGATTGGTCTGATATTTTTACTTTTAGATATTCTTAACGTAGAATAATTCACATATTTTCAAATATCACCCTGTATATCCGTCAAAAACGCAACAAGCCATTTTTTAATACCAGATATGAAATGGCCTCGGTGCATAGTACTTATGGTTGGACTGTGTACAGTACGTCGTGGGACACCCTGTATACCTTCCAAATTTCAACTTCTTCGTGTATAACATTAATGAATTTATTATTTTGTAGAAAGTTTGTTTTAATGACCGTAAAACTTTCAATTACACTTTAATTTTCCTGGAAAATTGGGTGTACCCTTCACAAAACAAGCGAGGTTTTCCCACATTTTCCCGATGTGCCTGGCCATTAAAAAAAAGGAAGATTCACCGGTAAATTAAACATGGCTTGAGAAATTTGAATTTTACATAAACATAGTTGTCAAAGACAAAGTTACATTTGTTTACATAAATCCTTTTGTGATTTAAGTGTAATGAACTATACTCTATATGCTTACCTATATTTTTCAATAAAATAACAGTGTCGGTCGAAAGGTCAGTCAATATTCGTAATGGTCGTTTTCCTCATATTATTGATAAACATGCCATTCGTTGGCACACTTTGTATTCAATTCCAACAAGTTCTTTGTTATATTCTTATCTAGTCTTATTTTTATAAAAGTTTTAATGGATTTATATGGTCAGGGGCGCACTAAAATAATTTTACAAACGGCATTATTTTTACAATCGTCTACCTGAAAACATTATTGTAGCTAAAGGCTGAACAACAGATGTAGACGACTGTATATAATTATTTTTAATTTTCGGCACGTCTGTGATGCGACGTTCCAAATTTCAAAAAACATAAAATTTATATTCCGAGTAAACAAAAAACAACGTTGTCACCAATAAATTTTTTATTTTAAATAAACGAAGGTCTGTCCGGCACCATTTTTTTTTAATTTGCAGGTATTCATGGGTACATTCACACCCGAAAATCCCTTCAAACTTTCTTAAATTGGATTTTTTTACAATAAATTTATTAATCAAGTGCAAAAAGTGAAAAAAAGTTTGTTATTATTGCCTTATCTTTTGTCTTCAGACAAAAACGAGAGGATATTCAAGTTTTAGGAGGGTATCCAAATTTTCCGTTTTCAACACAATAATTTTGCGAATTTTTATTATTCAAAATTGCGAATTTTGGAAACGCCGTTTTTGCAAAAAATATTAGTGTAGCGAAAAAATCATAGGGACAACTTTTGTAGGTAATGAATTCCTCTTCATTTTTTGTCTAAGCGTCATATTTCGGCAGATATCGTCGAAAAACGGATTTTCGGGAACTCTAGAGCCATTTTCCCACCCTTCCACAAATTCCACGTAGCTGAGCGCATTTTTGCAATGCACGTGTATAAAATACAAATATTGCATTGCTATCATATCACCACCATCTGGAATGCGCATTATAATTTTATTTAGTATAAAAAAGTGATACATGATTACTGCGATGTATTACAAATATTTGTCGACTACGTCAATTTCCTTTGTATTTTATTTTATCGAGATTTTCAAATACATCCATTTCCCGGATGTAAACAAAATATAATCATGACAAACAATACCGCTAGGGCGATTCTTTGTAAATTGAAACATTTAAAAGCATTGTTAAGGTCACCGTGAAATTAAAAGTTTGTCTAGTGCAGAATGAAGAAAATAGTAGAATATTATACGTTTATCAATTGCATGAAATTTGATACAGAAAAAATGAAAACTAATGAAAATCTATCCTAAATTTTTTTAAATCCCATCTACCGGTCACCGGTCTTTAAGTCATTATATACTTTTTCTAAAATCGCCACAGAACATCACAAACTCCGCACTGTTCTTAGACTGTCATTCCTAGGCGCCAACAGAATAATGTGAATTCCCTTTCATAAACTGTAGTGAACGTAGAAAAACTATACTGTGCTACTCATACATGTAATTGCGGCACTTGCAATAGCTCGTGCCACGACTTTCACACATTCTGCACTTGTACATTGTACGTAAAATATTTTTTTATAATTTTTTTCTTAAGATTACTTATTTGTTACAGCGAGCAGTCCATTGCTAGTGCCCGGGCAAGTGTAATGGTTTATGATGATGTTAACAAAAAATGGGTTCCATCGGGCACGTCATCGGGCCTGTCGAAAGTTCACATCTACCAACACACAGTACATCAGACGTTTCGAGTCGTTGGCAGAAAACTTCAGGACCACGAAGTAAGTATTAATTATAATGGTTTTTACTATTACACCTTATATTAAGAGAGATTACAACCAAAACCATGTTTCATAGCTAAAACCGTGTAAAATCGATAGATTAGATGACCCTAGAGCCAACTGGTTAGTAGTAACTTCCAGAAGTGTAGCATTTTCGCGGGGGGGATCATAAACATGAAGAAATCGCTGTTTTTCGTAAAAAAACCGTGTTTTGAGGGAGTTTTAGCAAAGTTTTTTTTTTATTTTTAAACACCCATAAACGCATTTAGTATATTACAATCTGGTCAACAGTGACCAATGAGCAATTTAATTCTAACTTAATCTAATAGACTGCACAAAGGATGTGAAATGAAATCACACAAGCTCCCAAGAACAAGAACATTAAAAATGTCCTTGTTCTTGATTTCATTTCACATCAAGAACAAGGACATTTTTAATGTTCTTGTTCTTGGGAGCTTGTGTGATTTCATTTCACATCCTTTAATGTCCTTGTTCTTGGGAGCTTGTGTGATTTCATTTTACATCCTTTGTGCAGTTTTGTCACTCCCATGGTCCATTTTTGGAATTTGTATGGTTCAAAAAATTCCACCTTCGTGTAGTTTTCTATAGTTTTGCAAACTTTGGTTTTGTTATTAAAGTGAAGATGGCGTTGGGCTCTCCTCGTTCGTGATACACTTGCTATAACGCAACCACTTTTATCAAGAACGAGGCGAGTCGAATTCATTTTCAGACATCCTTTAAAGATAGGATGTCGAGCTTGTCTGCTTCTTACTGATGAGGCACAATAATGCCGAAACCGGTCTAAGAATGGCATGCTCCTTTAATGACAAAATCGAAGTTTTTGTATTAAAGCCCCGACTGGGTCGTGCACCAAACCACATCTGGACTTTCGTAATTCAATACCTGGTGGGGCATATAGTCCAAGGAGTAGTTGTTGAAGTCCAGACGCTGGTGCAGGGTAGGACATTTTTAATGTCCTTGTTCTTGGCAGCTTGTGTGATTTCATTTCACATCCTTTGTGCAGTTTTGTCACTCCCATGGTCCTTTTTTGGAATTTTTATTATGGTTCAAAAAATTCCACCTTCGTGTAATCTAATAGAGTTTGAAACTTAAAAGTAAGGTATACTCATCAGCGTTCCTTAGGTTCTGAAGAATGGATTGCACTAAACTTTAACGAGCACACACAAGCCCTGCTTTTGCACTAAAAACACTAAACTAACTCAAAGGGCTTGATCCTCTTAAGTCTTCTTTCTAACCCAGTATTGTCAAGGAGCTGGATAGCCTCGACATTGACATAATGATGAAATCTTTCTTCGTGACTCTTGGCTAATTCCTTGATAGTCTGGTCAACAGTGGCCATTTGCAGATCCCTATGGAGGTCACTATTGCGAATGTACCAATGGGCATCTACTATGTTCCTCAGTGCTTTGTTTTGAAATCTTTGGATGATTACTAAGTTGCTTGCTTTTATGCATCCCCATAGTTGGATACCATAGGTCCATACAGGCTTAAGTATCTGCTTATAAAGCCTAAGCTTATTATGTAGAGACAGGGTGGAGTTTCTTCCAATTAGCCAGTACATTTTTCTATATTTCATTCCAAGTCCCTCTCTTTTCTTTTTAACATGCACTTTCCATCGGAGTTTGGCATCTTAGGTAATACCTAAGTATTTTGCTGTGTTTGAATATGGAATCAGGTTATTGTTTATTCTGACTGGAATATGATCTATCCTTTTGTTTGTAAAGTTAATGTAAAGTGATTTAGTTTCATTAAGTTTAATTTTCCATCTCTTCGTCCAGTCATAGATAAGGTGGACAGCTGTTTGCAGCTTGTGAGTTGCTTCTTCATTGCTCTTTGCATGTATGAACTATATGCATACCGTTGAGACCCATAGCTGTGTTATTTCTTTCCACTTGCTTAATAAAGTTACTTATTGATACCTACTTCTTTATAATGGTCATAGAGCTTTGTATTCATTATTTTTAAATGCGGATCAAAAAGGGTGGACTACCTGTCACTATGATGGTCCGGGGCCATTTTCTTGTATGGGCATTTTGCATATAGATTTATGCTTTCAGGTACCCTGGTCCGCGCATTTTGCATCCGCAAAAGTCCAAATTTCTGTAATTTAGGGCGGCAGGGTTTATATAGCAAATCCTAAGATTTGCGTTTATGTACATTTAAAAAAGTATTCACTGATTGAACGTTTTCATTTATAAAAAAAATGGATGACAGCTACAAGACGAATATCTAAATTATAATTAAATCTGTTTCAGAATCATACAAAACATATGAATGGAAATTTATTCATTATTTAAATTTGTAATTTAGTATAATCATGAGGTGCATATTACCATATTTTTTCGGTTGAGGTTATCAACAGGGTTTTGTTTTGCCTCAATACATCTGATTTACAATTTATAATAGCAAAATCCAATAGATGGCCAATTATACATATTAAATCTGGTCTCTTTCTAGATCTTTTAAAATATTAATTACAGAATTTTGAAGGTGTGGCACCTCCTTATATTTTTATACGAAATTAAATTGCAGATATTATTTGAACTGGTACGAGCACAAGGATTTTCATTTTTCTTGTAAATAAAAATTGGACATCTGCACCTTTTCAACGTACATAACTTCCTGGGTATGATCGTAAAAAAACTGAGTGTGATAGCAGACTTAATATATACCGTTTCACTACTTTTCCGTTTTTTTCCTCTAAATTTCTGTTTTATAACAAATTACCTTTGTGTTGATTTTTATATTTTTTCTTGTAAAACATTAGAAAAATTCGCAAAAATTTCACTAAAACAATTGATTTTGTTGTCGATTTTAAGATTTGATTTATTTTTACAGATATTTTAACAATTTTTTCACTTTTTTCCAACTCTATTTACTTTTCCCACATTTTTTACCTTTTACCACAAATATTTTTTTTTCGTAAATGATTTTTGTTAAAAATACGATTTTTTCGTCTGTTTTTTGGGCAAGACGTAATTTTATACATTTTTTTCCTTTTCCCAGTTATTTTGGAAATTTTTCATCCAAATTTATCCCTATGTTTGGCTTTTTAATTATTCATTTTTTTAATTTTTGCCAAAACAAGGTTCTAAAATGTGTTTTCTTAATAGTCCAATAAACGAAGGTCCCAACGGACATCAGGTCTGTCCGGCACCATTTTTTTTTAATTTGCAGGTATTCATGGGTACATTCACCCCCGAAAATCTCAGCTGTCTGAAATTTGTGGAAGGGTGGGAAAATGGCCCATTGGTCTCAAAAAAAAATTTTTTTTTCGCCTATTTTCGCCGATATTTCCGAAATTACGACACTTAGAGAATTTGATTGGACGAAAATGAAGATCAGTTCATTACCTACAAAAATGATCCTCATCGTTTGTGTCAAAAATATGATACTTTTCGACATAACCGGATCCAAAACGGACCCCCATTTTTAGCTCCTGCCCTGCTTTTAGAGAACACGCTCTAAAGGAATGACACTCCCAAGCGGATTACAAATTTTTCAATAAATCACGTAAAAATTAATATTTTTTCATGATTCAAAGTTTAGATGAAAGAAGGAACCTGTAGCTATAATATCATGTTACTTTTTTCTTTTATCTATTTCTCTGAATTATTGAAAAATCGGGCCAAAGTTTGTTTTTGCTCAATATTTTGACCGCCCTATAAATTTATTAATTTTTTTATCAAGATTAATTTCACCGAATCCTTTTGGATAATTGGGCTTTGCAAGGTGTTAAATATACTCAGAAAGATTCAATAAATTATTTTTGTATATTTTCATAAACAACATGTTTTTTTAGGGCGTTTTTTTTTATTTCCGGAGTTTTCGAAAATGCTAGGGACTATCGGGAATTAATAGATAATCAAGGACCATATCGGTTTTCAACGCACATCATTACACTGAAATCGCGATCGACACGGAGTAATAAATCAAAATTTTATGGGAGTTTTACAGCACAGGCGGCTCAAACAAAATCTATGATTTTAAATAGCCGTTTTTTGGTTGGCTAAGGCCAGTTTTTTGTGTTTTTTTGGTGGGCAAACTTGGTAAATTCAATATTTTTATTTTGTTAAGTACCTACATACCGTAATAATACTCAATAATACATATTCAAAAAAATATATATTTTTAAATGATGATTTTATGTACCCCGTAAATAATAATTAGGCACCCACATCTGAACTTAAAGCTTAGCTTGTCCCCTTGTCGATGGCATTTTTCCTTTTTTTTTTTCATATTTTTGGTTTTCCGCAAAATTGAGAAAATTCTCACCCCTATGAAAAATCGACATTTTTTTGATGATTATTTTCTTTTCGTGCTAAAATTTTTTGGGGTTAGGAATTGTACTTAATAAAAGATCACATTCTGACCTTTTCATCAATATATATCAAGTATTTTATTAAGTGCACGAGAAAAAACTCTGCCTTCAAACCTTTTCAAATTGGATTTTTTTACAATAAATTTATTATTGCCTTATCTTTTGTCTTCAGAAAAAAAAATGTGAGGATATTCAAGTTTTAGGATATTCAAATTTCCGTTTTCACCACAATAACAAATATTAGTGTAGCGAAAAAAATCATAGGGACAACTTTTGTAGGTAATGAACTGCTCTTCATTTTTTGTATAAAAAATGCTCTAAGGGTCAGATTTAGGCAGATATGTTCGAAAACCGGATTTTCGGGAACTCTAGACCCATTTTCCCACCTTTCCACAAATTCCACGTAGCTGAGATTTTCGGAGGTAAATTTACCTATGAATACCTGCAAATTAAAAAAAAAATTGACGGGCATACTTGATGCCCAGGTTTGGGGTTTTTGTGGCATTAATTTACTGGACTATAAATAAAACAAAATTGATTTTTTTTTTTCAAAAAATATGTGCGTTAAGGGATTAATTTATAAAAATATTGAACATGGGAACTTGAAAATTAGCGTCAATTTCTTTCTACGAAAACGAAAGTTTTGCAAAAGAGTTCCTGAAAACCAAACAACTATTTACACATTCCCACCTAAAACGTGTTTTTATTTCCAAACAATTTTTCTAAATAGAGTATCTCTGTTAATTTAAACTGTGAGATTCCTTTCTTGTTTATAAATAAACATTCTTTGGAATTTATCAACTTACCACAGCGCCTGATAATTTCGAAAAATTCTTCGAAGATTGAAATTACTGACCACTGATAAAATTATCTATAGGAGAAATATTGCAGTCAGCGGTAGTCTCCCTTTGGTAGTGATCGAAACATTCGAACCTTTTTAAGAACCTAGTCAGCTAAAATTATTAAAAAATATTTTTGTTTATTGTTTTCGTCTGCTAAATTTTCGGCAGTGTTGTTTTAAAAAACGGTCAATGTAAGTTATGAGAATTTAAATTAACGGTATTACGATATATTTTTCATATTCCCGGAATTTTTAACAATAAAAAATTATTAAAAATTAAAAGTGTCTTGTGGTAAAATTATCGCGTGGTCGTAGGAAAAATAGTGTACATTACTTGTGCGAAACTGTCACTTTCCGTAATATACTATATCTTCAACCATGGTACCCTTATTTTTCATCTTTCTAAATCTCTAAATTTGACCTGACCTAAATTTGAAGTTAAAAAAATAATGCAATTATTTAATTGTAAAGATTCATATTTCTTTTCTAGGTCGTTATCAATTGTGCCATTTTAAAAGGACTGAAATACAACCAAGCCACATCCACATTTCACCAGTGGAGAGACAATAAGCAAGTTTATGGATTAAATTTTAGCTCTAAAGAGGACGCAGATTGTTTCGCTAGAGCCATGTTCCATTCGTTAGAAGTAAGTGGGATTTTCTTTTTTGTTCGGGAATATTGTATCCAAGTTTATTATGTCTCTGTGCTTTTCTTTAGCATCATGGACTTATTAAAGTTGGTCTACTTTTATCATCGATTGTAGAGATATGAAGTCAAGTCGCCAGAAAAATTCAATTTACATGTAATGGGACTAGATTAATAAAAATATCACTACTTGTTTAAAATCTGCTATTAAAATTATTTTAATTATATATATTGAAACAAAAAAAGTTAATGTGGATATTCTGCACTATTTTATTTTTAACCAAAAACTAAGAGTCTATATCTTATGTTTGTCCGTTTCTAACCGTAAATTTGTCGTTTGTGCTAAATTAAATCTCCTAGCATTATTAAATTTTTCAAAATTTTCAGGTACTTAGTAACATAGTTAGGCAACCAGGACCTCCACCCCAATACGTCCCCCCAACGCAACAAATCCAACAGCAACAACCGCCCCAAATCCAAATGCAACCGATGCAACCCCCTCAACCCCCGCAGATGCCCCAACAAATTCAATACGACGAAGATATGGGATACCGTACGATGACCCGCGAAGACGTCGCCATCCTCCAAGAAAGGAGGATATCTTCCAATCTCATGTCACCCCAACAGACTTCCCCGATGACTCCTCAACAGAACAACGTGCCTGTACCACCAGCGTTGCCGATGGGAGCGCCCAGTCCTGTCTCGCCTCCACAAAACGTTCCTGTGGGGAACCAGACTGGGCACCAACGAACCGTCAGTGCCCCACCAGCGCCTCCACCGCCCCCTGGTCCACCTGGACCGCCAGGAAGTGGAGCTGCACCACCTCCGCCGCCACCGCCTCCTATGAATATGTCTAGGTCGCAAAGTAGCGATGGGGGTGAAGTCAATTCTTTGGCGGCCCAATTGCAGAACGCTAGGCTCAAGAGGAATAGTAAGGTTAGTGTAAAAAAATAATAGTTAGACCCTGATATTAATTTAAAAAAAATGACAGACGTAGAACAAGATTTATTTGTTTATTTTAATGTTATGACTAAAACTAATTGTTTAACCCAAGTTACAAGTTGAAAAACCTTGTAAATTCTATTATACGTTTGATAAAAATCTTATTTACAGTTTCAAGTTACTAATAACCCTTTCTGCAAACTTCATGCATAAAACTGCAATTTCATAATTACCAACTTTAACGCGAAATTACATTTAATTTGTATAATTTTAAATGTTTCATCAAATAATCTCTTCTCGGACTTTCACAACACAAGTAGAACAATTGCAGAATTTTATCTACGAAAAAAAATCATACCAGCAATTTTGAAGTTCTTTACTAAACTGTTATAATTAGTGCAAAAGATTCAGTCACTGGAAGAGTTGAAAAAGATTTTAACATAGATATAATCTCTAATTGGTATTGGTGTTGTGTGTTCATTCTAGAATTTTTCTAAGATAAAGGTATTTAATAAATTTTAATGTAAACAATTACTCTACTTATCTAATATTAACCCCTTAACGTGTGCGCTAGAATTAATTCAAGCGCGCTAAACAGGCCAAACTGTGCATACGCGAGATAATTCGAGCATCGTCGTATTTTATTTATTATTATTTTTTAAACACCCATAAAGGCATTTAGTATATTACAATCTAGTCAACAGTGACCAATGAGTAATTTAATTCTAAGTTAATCTAATAGAGTTTGAAACTTAAAACTAAGGTATACTCATCAGCGTTCTTTATGTTCTGTAGAATGGATTGCACTAAACTTTAACGTGCACACGCAAGCTCTGCTTTTGCTCTAAAAACATTAAACTAACTCAAAGGGCTTGATCCTCTTAAGTCTTCTTTCTAACCCAGTATTGTCAAAGATCTGGATAGCCTCGATATTGACATGATGATGAAGTCTTTCTTCATGGCTCTTGGCTAGTTTCTTGATGGTCTGGTCAACAGTGTCCATTTCCAGATCCCCATGGAGGTCACTATTGCGAATGTACCAAGGGGCATCTACTATGTTCCTCAGTGCTTTGTTTTGAAATCATTAGATGATTGCTAAGTTGCTTGCTTTGGTGCATCCCCATAGTTGGATACCATAGGTCCATACAGGCTTAAGTATCTGCTTATAAAGCATAAGCTTATTATGCAGAGACAGAGTGGAGTTTCTTCCAATTAGCCAGTACATTTTTCTATATTTAAGTCCAAGTTCTTCTCTTTTCTTTTTAACATGCCCTTTCCATCGGAGTTTGGCATCTTAGGTGTGTTTGAATATGGAATCAGGTTATTGTTTATTCTGACTGGAATATGATATATCCTTTTGTTTGTAAAGTTAATGTGGAGTGATTTAGTTTCATTAAGTTTAATTTCCCATCTCTTCGTCCAGTCATAGATAAGGTGGACAGCTTCTTCATTGCTCTTTCCTACTACTTGAATCGCAGTGTCGTCGGTGAAGGTGGCTATGGTATTGTTTTCTAACTCTGGAATATCACATGTGTACAGTAAGTACAGGACAGGTCCTAGGACACTTCCTTGTGGTATTCCAGCCTTAATTTCTTTAAGATTTGGAATAGGCTTCTTCTTGCCCCTAATTCTAAAGTATCTTTCCGATATATATGAATTGAGGATATCTGTTTATTGTTTTGGAAGGAAAAGCTTGATTATTATTAAGCCTTCATGCCAAATCTTATCAAACGCTTGTGCTACATCAAGAAAGATAGTAGCACAAATGTTTTTCTCTTCTAATTTCTGTATAATGTTGGTTATTCTATGAACTTGGGTAGCATTGTTGAGTATAGTTTTATCTTGTGGGGCTCTAGTTTGCTGCCATTTTCGTCTAAGCTTTCTTTTTTCAGAGATTAGTTCCCTTATTTCTCTAGGATAGTTGTTTCCTACCGCCCTTCTATTAATAGCAGGTGTAGTTTCCCAAGCTGCTTGTTGGATATTATCATTAAGCAATTTCACTTCGTCGTCTATTTGTTGTTTATTTCTTAAAGGAACAGATAGATTAATTTTTTCTTCAAGGATGATTTGAAGCTTTTCCAATCTGTTAATTTGTTAGTCAATATATGGTTATTTTAATAATGTTTTCACTAGGGGATGATAGGGGAATGATCAGAATTCATGTCCCATCCTTCTTCTATTTCTAAAAAGTTGGCCGATATGTTTTTGATTAAGTATAAAAAAATCAATAAGGTCTGGAATCTTGTTGGGATCGGTTGGCCAATACGTAGGCTTTCCAGTGGATAAAGCTTCACACTTATATTCTTTCATTGCTTCTAAAAGTTCTTTAACTTTAGTGTTTAGTATTTTATGCTGTTTGTTATTTTCACACTCGAATATAATCGGGCGCGCCTGACAACTGACTGCGATCCGTCGTCATATTCTTAAATTTTTATTTTATTAAATATTTGCAATGTTGGGCTATGTGCTGCATCTTGCTTCGAAATATATCACAAAAGGAATTTTGAATATTTTTTTTAAATAAATACTACTACTATTATTTCTGTTGAAAAAGTATAAATACATATTTTTACTGATAAAAAATATGTCTTTTTTTGGAAACAGCAATTCGACAAAAAATATTGCAATATTCGGCTATTTTCTGAAAAATTAAAATGAAAATTTTGATTAGTTTTGTTTTTTTAATTTTTGCCAAAAGAAGGTTCTAATATGTGTTTTCTTAAATAAAACAAAATTGATTTGTTTTGCCTGTTTTTTTTTTCAAAAAATGTGCGTAAGGAGTTAATACAGAGGTTCCCAATCTTTTTCGGTTTGTGTCTCCTTAAATAATCTAATTTTTTCCACGGCGCACGTAATACATCAGATGTTTTTTCTAAATTTTTGATTTCATTGAAAAATTGGAAAACTTTCCTTTTTAAAAGCGATTGCCCATTAAACTACGAAAAATTGAAAATAGATACTTACTATTTTGAATAGTACGCGGCTCCCCGGGGAGCCGCGGTTCACACTTTGGGAATCACTGGGTTAATATGTGTATGCAACAATCCAGAAAAAAAATCGAATTAATTTTTCTCTCCACTAGGAGGTAGAATAATTTATCATTTTTTTCAATGTAACAATTACAGGATATAAGTATGTAAATTAAGAAGTGTTTTTTAGAATTTCTAAATCAGAACATTTAAAAGGTTTCAAATAGCGGTTTTGTTACTGTTGTTACAATTGCAAACATTTAGGGTACAGGACTTGCCAATTAAAATAATGTTATTTTCAAAAATTTCCATTCCTTCAAGGAAGAATTAACCTTAGAAGTAAATAGAAGTAAAAGAATAATAAATGGTAGAACTGAAAAGAGAGGTTGAGAAGAAGACAAAAATGATTTTTATCTCATCCTGCAAACCGGAAAAACTAGACAATTTAATAACAAATTGGAAAAAATATTTTTTATTTTAAAGAATTATTAATTTTTGTCCTGAATCCATTCAAACTACCAGAATGTTCATATTTAAAAAAATCTACTTTTAGAAGAAATAAAACATTACGTATTTAAAAATAATCAATAAAGTAGTTAAAAAAAATTAATTTATGTTTATTTTCCTGAACATCCTGTGCATTTTCTAGTTATTAGCAAATGGTTTGCTTTACAATTAGGTACTTATTTCTGGAATAAATTTTCAACTGAATCATAGTCAAACATAGTAAACAACCTTATTCTTTAAAGAAAAATTGTTAAAATATAATAATATTTCTATAGAATACTCCTCCTCCGACTGAAAATAGTGGCTCATCGACCAGTAGCGGCGGTAGCAGTAATTATGGTACCATTGGAAGAGGAGGCGGTGGTAGTATGGCCTCCATGATGGACGAAATGGCCAAAACTTTGGCAAGGAGAAGAGCCGCAGTAAGTATTTTAATATTCCCTATAAATTTTATATATTGCATAACCATTTCAACCAACTCAAAATATAAATATGTAAATAAGCTTGACACATCATCAGAATGCATAGAAATCTAATGCTAATATTTTAATATGATTTTTTTAGGTAGAGAAAAAAGTGCCGGACAAAGAAGACGACGAAAAGAAAGCCGCGATCTGGGAGAAGACGAACACCCTACCAAGTAATACTTCCAAATTCAATTCGGAGTCGCCGAAGTGCGTCAGAAAAAGATTCGGTTCAGCTTCTGAAGAGACGATATTGAAAGTTAATGGCCTATCCGAAGTGGCGGGATTGTCGATCGGTCCCACCGAAATGGAGAGCCTCAAGAATGAGATAGTCAAAGAGGTCAGAAAAGAAATTGCGAAAATGAAACAGGAGATTCTAGATGGTGAGTAACCTTTCTCATTAAACTGATAAGAGGGTTCAAAATTGGGGGGGTTGGTGAGGGTCGGAAGTAATCTTCAACACCACCACCGTGCTGAGCATCCTCAAAAACGAGGGGAGGAAGGTACTCTCGATCCGGGTAAATGTTGGTCCATGTTTTTATGACTCACACACGCCACTATAACCTGTAACAGTGCAACAACATAGCACGTAGCAATTCAGTGCTTGCATTTGTCCCCTGAACCAGCCTTGCAGGAACAAACAACACTCATCACTTGTCCATCTCCTGCAATTTTCCCATTAATTTGATGGGATTACCTCGCAAATTCGACGTTGATAAACAGAAAGCCACCAAATCCACACATCTACTTCACTTTCATTAATTTTTTTCCCGCATTTAACCAAATGTCCAGCATATAAAATGCGTTCAGCTTGTTTGAAATTTAGTTTTCTAGGGTCTGTTTTAGCCCTTTCACAAATTTTGTCAATCGGAAGACTCATTTTTTATATTTAATAAGATTTAATTTAAATTTTCACCCCTAATTGGCGCCATCTTGGATAGGCCACGCGCCAATATGTCGGATCCCAATAAGTGATCATTAGTTTCCAAGGTGTTTTTCAGCATAATATGGAAGTTACATTTTTTCCTCAATTTTTTTTTTATAAAGAAAATGGTGGTCTACAACCCGCTTGTCTTTAAACTATCAAGTCACACATTTAAAATAAAATCGTGTTATTAAATCATTAACTATAACTGGGTGATCGTTTGTGAGGTTTAGGACGATAAATCAAACTCCTTAATTAAAAATTGCCGACGTTTCGGCTTTATATTAGACCTTCCTTAGGGCTACAACGATATAAAACAATTATTATAAAACTAAAAATACAATTCAATGAACGTAAAAATCGTGTACGCTAAAAACAACATATAAATACTGTCAAACTATTTTTGTGTTGATTTTTACATTCAGTGAATTGTATTTTTAGTTGTCTATCAATTGTTTTATATCTTTGTAGCCCTGAGGAAGGCCTAATATAAGGCCGAAACGTCGGCCATTTTTAATTAGGGAGTTTCTTTTATCGTCCTAAACCTCACAAACGACCATCCAGTTATTTGTTAATGCAAGGACGCTAATTTCTCAACTGTATGATTAATTACGTTTTTCTTTTTCAGCAATCAAATCAGAACTGAACCGAAGGTAATTTACGTGCAAAGCATCAGAACCTTGCTGTTTTAATAATTATTAAACTTTTTGTATAATTTTTACACATGAACCAGACTAAACGACAATTTGTAACATTTAAGATGTAAGTAATAATCTCGATATTTCTAACGTATATACAAAATGTACGTTTTCGTTTCTGAAGTGGATTATGGAAAAGTATTCTCTCTTGTACATCGGCTGTTCTGTACAGTTTAGCTAGGCAATTTTAATATAAATAAATATTACAAAAATTACTGGGGTTGTGTACGATTCTATATCGGAAATACTCTTCAATATATTTTAAGCGACTGTTTGTAACAATATTTATAAAATTTTGCATCGTTTTATTTAAAACAATATAAATACCAATCCACAACAATCAAGCCTTATTAATTAGAAAAACTACGCCCTTGGCATTTGATTTTTTGCGTCATAGTGAATAGTACGTCAAACGTCAAAAAACATTCGTCAAACGTCAAAAACATGCGTCAAACGTCAAAAATATCCGTTAAATGTTATAAATATTTCGCGTGTTTGATAGAAATGTGAACAGATTCTTAGCTCTATCGATGCAGTAGGATCTTATTTATTTACTAGCTTTTTTTATAAAAAAATATGCTGATATTTTGACTACAAGCTAGGAGATAAATTCTGGCAAAAAATTATTGTGTCAAAACATTTTAAAATGTAGTTTCTTCTAAAATGTGGCCAAAGTAAATACGATTTTTGAATGAAATTGCTGATCATTTCTTTTTTTTTTTACTTTTTGAATTTGCCCTGGTAATGCTTAGGAATCTAAAAGCGAAAATTTTCTGTTAAAATTTGGATATTTTTCATTAAGAACAAGTAATTTGAAATCTATACTTCTTAAACCGTTTTTCAGTGAAAATATATATTTTAAAACAAATTCGTAAATAGTGATTTTATCTCAATATCCCCAAAACCCTGTCTATAAAAAAAATCTCTTTAAAAGATAAAAATTGCTTGTCAAAATCACTGTCTTGTGTGTTCAATATTTTAATAAAATATTAATAAATTAGAGAATTTTAAAAACAAAGTTTAAAAATAAAATAAAAAGAAAATTCAGTTACTAATGTAACATTTTAAACAATACCACTCTGATTAGTCATTAGATGATGAGAGTTGACATTATACGCTACATGACAATTTTAATTCTTTTATATCTTGTATATAACAAAAAAATGAAAATTCTACTAATTTATGTGCAAAAAGACAGTCATTGAGACATCAGCATTAAATTTTTTTTTCACACGCGAAACTGAAAATACTAATACGAAAATTTCACACCAATAAGAAGCTTTCGTTTCAGCTCGTTACTATAGCAACTACAAAACTTTGCGGAAGTTTTTTCCTGGATTCCCCTGGGCGTGATTACAGCGATAGTATTATTTATATATTTTTTGATATTTGGTATTTGGTGTTAAATTCTGAACTTCTTGTCTTATAACTTCCACACTTTCTTTCCCAAAACAAGACATTCTACAACAATGCCAGCAAAAAATGTGAAATGACACCTAATTTACATGTTGGCAGGCACAGAGCCTACTTGGTAATTTTAGTTTCCTACTGGAATATCTGAAGGAAAATGTCATGTTATAATTTTTTATATTACTTTGTTGTGAAATTTTCTTACCGAATCTTCCACGATCTTAAATTACTATCTGGAAATATCTCCTCGAGCATGAACTTTTTAAAAATATTTCTGATAGTAATTCAAGCACTAGGGAGATTACTAGTGAAAATAAATAGGGAATTAAAAATTCCCCAAAGAAATCAGATAAGAGTTATCACTCATTTACAGTTATATTATATCGCATGCACAATTTTATAAATATTATAATTTACTTAAGTAACGGTTGTTATATAAAATGTCAAAACAGCGAATGTTTGGTGGGCGTGGTCACACTGTCAAAAGTATTTCACGTCAACGTCCCTGACAATATAACCACGCTCACTCAACAGTTGCTGCTGTAACACTGTTATGTGAAACCTTTACTTTTTATAATCATTCAATTAGTTAAAAATATTGTCGAGTATCTCCAAATTGGGTACAGGATAGCTGAAAGAGTTTTACGTTAAAACTTGCTAGATAGATGTCGTGACGAAAATAGAACACTCTTTTTATTTGATGATAAGTTTTAACATATAGTATTTATTTTACTATTATATAATTTATATGAGTATCTATTTAAAATGTTTTTAGTGATTCCTATGTTGCGCAGTCGAAGTGAGGGATACATTTGTTTTATGATGTTTTTACTATTGTATTTTGGATTTTTTTATTTATTAATACATTAAGTGGTTAATTGGTTATATTTGCAGTAACACAGTATTGTATCGAATATTTGCAAAAGAGGCGGAATATTTTTTTATTAATCAAATTAAAATCTCATATTTATTTATATGTATAAGGATCCTGGCCCTCAATTCATCCCCATAAGGGTAAATGAATAAAGTCAAGCTCTCTGTTTGCTAAAAGGGTTCTGTTAACACCTTCGCTGACTCTTTATGGTTTAAAAACTTCGCTGAGAGCCAACACAGGATTTTTGAGAAACCGTTTTTAAATGTTTTAAATGCACTGCAAACACCAAAAAACTTTCAAACGCGTAAAAGCGTGAGTGGCAGCGAATGTGTTAAAATGTATTTGTTTTTTATTCGTTTTCTGTTTAGATATATGTTTAATAATATTCACTACGTGATGAATGAATCTTACCTCTCTAGAAAATCTTTCCAGGTGCCAATTCTGTTGTTGTAAGTGTGCACATATCTCTGCCTAAATATAAAAAAATATATGTTAATTTTTTTATTGTAAACTAAAAAATCCAAGATACAATACCCAATAAGAGATCACTAGTTTTTAAGATTGATTTCCTATCATTTATTGTTTATCGCAAATTGGTCTACACAGTATTAAAGTATCTGTGCTAACAAAATTTTTATAAGTGCATTTCTCAAACAATGGACAAGACATATAATAAAGACTGAAACGATATTTATACAAATTTTATATGGAGGAATGTGGTACTTCTAGAAAAATAACATCTACGATTATTGTAGATTGATCAACTGCCTATAATGATACTTTTATCTTGTTTTTCGAGTCGATACGAGGTTTTTAATCCACAGAAAATATAATTTTCGTTATTTAACACACAAATCCCGCCAAAACTGCCTTCCGGTCATAACTGGGTTTCTAGGTGAAAACACATGGTTCGACTGATGCTCTAGTACTGGAATTTTTTTTCTGAAAGAGTATATTACGTAACAAGTGTGGAAAGTGACCAATTACGTACGAGTAACGTTTAGACTTTTCCTACCTATGAAAACGGCAATTTCCGAATTGTTTTGACACTTCGAAAGTGACATATACGAGTCCCGTTAAAGTTTAAAAAAAGAAGTCGTGTGATATATTTTACTTTCTCGCACAGCGTCTGTCAAAGTGCTGTCAATCGTTAGGAATAATTAGTAGTGAAAATCAAAAGAAAGGTAGGTACACCTATTCATATAACTAATTCATGGAGTGAAGGAATATAAAAGGCATTAAAGCTTCTTTTTCTGAAGATATTATTTAAATTAAGTTAATAAATATGTTATAATTTTCTTAAAAGCACAATAAAATATTATTTTTAAAATTTTATTTGAAATCCTAAAATTAATATACCCAATGATTAATATTTTATAAAAAAAATAAAATTAGAATATTAAAAATGTGGTCATAGGAAAAATAGTATACATAACTCGTTGCATTTCTTGGTCACTTTCCACACTTGTTACGTAATATACTATATTACAACTAGTGTTCGGTACTAAATGCCACACTCTAGTTAGTATATGAGCAATTTTATAAAGCAGTTTATAGAAAAATCATTTAGAGTTGAACTGTCGAATTTATAATATTGTGTGTGTGAAAACACATGGTATGTTTAGTACTGTAAAATGTGACTGAAAAAAAAGGTTTTTTAAATAGTGGTTGCACCAAATACGACAAATGTTTTAACTATTTAGTTTGTATTTTGACTTTTTTTTAAATTTAATGTGATGTAATTTTAAGTTCGAAATTTTAGTTTCGCAGTGGTATAGTAAGGAGATAAAGCAACTTCACTGAAATCTTAACGTCTGAGTCCACATGGACCTGACTCATCCTATTGGACAATGTGACATTCGCTGTCTGTGGGTAATAGCGAATATTTGTAATGTAAAAATATTAAATATATATAAAAAAAATGAAAACTAAACATTTATTATTGTATTACATATTGTTTTTCATAATATTTTTCAACGACAGTGCTACAACGATCAAGGACTTCTAGAAGTTCTTTAACAATAATTTGTGCTTGTGCCAAATCTTTGCGGCATACATCAATGGTTGCTTTCTGTTAATTACAACACCTTTGAACTCATTAATTTCACTTTGAAGTTGTCTAATTAAAATATATCTTTCATTTAACGAGTTTTTCAAATCAGCTAATTTTTTTCCATTGTTCGTTCTCTTGTGTTAGCTGATCTATGGAATTAATCTTTCTTAATCTATCGTTAATAAAAGCAAGCACTATTTGGATCGCTGAGATAAGTTTACCGCAGCGTGAAATGCATTTGGTCGCGTAGCCGACCCATTATTCGATTACACATGTTTTTATTTTTTTTATTTATACGCTTTCCACTCTTATATCTGCTGTTCTTACTATACCAGTTTATACAAATATAATTCAATACATGTAAATCATCGAATTTAATTTATGTGTCTGAATATCAAATTTGCAAACAAATACTAAAACAAATTTTTATTTTATGCGAGACTTATTTTTCTGTGGATGAAATCCTTATTTCAATCATTTTCTCTGCACAAGCTTTATGCCCTCTTTTATATATACATATGAAAAAAATAAAAACTACGAGTCATTGTCCCATATCTTGTACTGCGTAACGCTTGTATATATTCTTAGCTTAAGGACTTCCATTGACAATTTAATCTCGAGATTGGACACCAAATCCGATCGTTACTTCGACCATTACGTTTAAATCATTAAAATTTATTCAGTATTTGATAATTTGAGAATTTATGAATATTAGTATTTTATTAAAAACAAAGTATTGTAATAATATATTTTAAATAAAATTAATTTTGATATGATTACAATCCGATAAAAAAATAAAAATTCGTTCACTTTTTGCTTTTCACCGAAATATAATATAAAATCAAAACATATCAGATTCTAGTCATTTTCTTCCCAATAACCGATTCCTAATCTCTTTTTCCATATTTTCCTTTCGTTTCCACTGACAGTGTATCGCAAATGTTCTAGATTTAAGTGAACTCGTTTTTATGATGCAATACATCATCACAAACAGGATTTGCCAAGAGTAGTTTTAAGGACCTGTGCTTCATATTTTAATCATTTTCCGGTACCAATACTGCTACTAATTAAAAATAGCTGGACTAGAACAACGTACCAGTTATTAATTTATTTCATTCTACATTCCAAGACCTGTTTCTGCTTATGGCTTCTTCAAAGGGGCCTATAGTTTACTAATAAATATTAACAGTGTCAAGTACCATATTGCTTTGGAATTTACTTATTCAATTTGAAGAAGCCAAAAGGTAAAAACCGATATTAGGATATCAACTCGAATAAACTACATTTCTATCGTTTATTTGACACTTTCAGTAAAAAGTAAAAGTGGCGTTTTGACATAAAATTCGATCAATGGTTAGAAATGTCTATACTTTTTTATTTATTAGTTAGCCGATAGATGACAACACGGTTCAATATACCACCTGTACCATAATAATGGTACGTTAATAATAGTATATTATTCAATAAGTTTGGGTGGGTTACTTTATTACATGCGGATGAAGTTTGTAATCATCCGAGTGTAATAAAATAACCACAAATGGAGTTGAATATAATACTTTATCTTAATGTCGAGAAATCATAGATAATTTATACCTAAAAAATATTTATTAAATCAAATCGAGAACAAAACATTTTTAAATGCTAAAAAACTATTATACGAATATAAATAAATTTATATTAAATTAATTCTTATTTATAATAAATAATAATTTGAGAAATTAACACCAAAATTCATTTGAAGTAAAATTCTATTAGTGAAATATCCATTTCAACAAATTTGATAGTTTTTAGTGAATGACTTGGACATTGACGTATAAATTAAAGGTCGTGCTGCAGAGTAAATGTAAATGTGTACTTGATCTTGATTGGTTAAATTTAGTTGCCTTATGATGATTGGTTATTAAAAGTGTTGAATTTTCATTATCCAGCGCTTTTTAACCAATCAAATCAATTTTACAAACACTAGGTCAAGGTCAAATTCCGGTTTGTTTTTTGGTTTATTTAACATTAGTAGATAAAATTGATTAATTGTTGTCACTGTAATAGGTAAAGCTTAAAACTGCATTTGGCGAACCTGACGTATAAATTAGAATTTACTAACCAGATGCATGATTAGTAGTTTGATTTATTGAAATATAAAATTCTTACAACGATGATGAAGAAAAGAAGACCCAAAGTATTACATCAAAATTCGGTTAAAAATGTTTGTTGATTGTCATGCTTACGATTTTATAGGAACTTCTTGTTTTAAAAAGTCTGTTTACCATTTTGTACGCAACACTGGTGCCAACATTTGAAATAAAAACGCTTTGATCGAAGTAATGATTGTAATTTTATTTTTATTTCATTAATATCTTTAAAGTTGCTCCAACGGGTACTAATATTTTGGTACCTGGACTAACAAAAAAAAGGAAAGGCCGTGTATAAAATAGATTTCATTAGAAGCTTGATAGAGTAGCGTAAATCATATAATACATCGAATATCATAATGTAAACCTAATTTTTCAAAAATTATATACATGGATTTTTTTTAAACAATTAATATACCAAAGAATTTTGTCGCATTCTAGAAATCATCGTATTTATATCCAAAATTTGGCCAGATCTGGATCTAGAAAATAGGAAAAAATAATTATCTTTTGTCACTTTTGTTTGCTTTTACACCAAAATATAACCCGATGAGTGAGAAACAATGTTTAAATCCCCAAGTATGGCAGTAGAAATTGTCAAACTGTCAGTCTTAAACAACTTTCTTGTTTTTTAGATCCAAACTTTCTGTTAAGGTTGTCTTTTTGTCGTTTCTCCAAAAATTTGTAAAATTATATAAGATAAATAATGGCGGTAGAAAATATTGATCTTTCAGTCTTAAACCGCTTTCTTATCTTTTAAATTTCAATCCAATAAACTTTAATTTATCCACAAATTAATTTTGTCTTTCTGAAAACTGTAAAAACGTATTCTGTATGGTTAAAAGTACTTAGATATTTATTTTTACAGTTTAAAAATTACACGAGTGAGAAATAAATTTCGAAGCTGTAAAGACGACTACAAAATGTTAAAATGTCATTCTTAAAATGCGTTCTTATCTATTACCTTAGATTTTGTCAAAGTATGAAGTATGAAAAAAGTATTAAAAGACCGTTTGCAAAAAAAATATTTGATCTGAGATGTCTCGATATTTTCAATATCTTTCCATCCTATCACCACTGAAATCAATTTAAATATGTCTTAGCATCTGGTAGTTAGAGACATAATGAATGGTATTTATTGCCATCTTAATATAACCAATTAAAATTTTTGTCCTACAAATAGAAAGACTATTTATGGATCTAAATCGATGATTTTTACTCCAGAGTGTTTCAAAATCGAAGTTTTAAAATTAAGACACTTTTGTGTGATTTTAAAGTAACAATTTTTTATATGTTTGTATTTATTTTAATAAGTTATATGGAAGTAAAATATTTAGAATGCTTTAAATGTTCTTGAAAAATTAGGTTTAACCATCAAACTATTTTGAATTGTTACGTTTACTTTATGAAAGAGAAGCGAGCGATTTGTATAAAATGAAATATAACCATTGGTAAAAGATTCTAATTAATAATTAATATAATTATAACTTTGTGATATTGTATTACTATTGCATTTATTTTCATGCATTTTTATTGTAAATTATTGTCATGCACTTTATATACATATATATTTATAAATATATTCTTTTAGTTGATTTATTTTTGTATGTGATCTCAATTAATTCAAAATTAGCACAATATTTCTGAATTGTTTTTTTTGTTCGAAAGTGGTTTTTCTTAATAATTTTCGTTGTAAATTACAAAGTGTATTTGAAATAAACATATTCAAATTAATGTTTGTTATTATTATCACCTCAATCCTCATAAAAAGGTAAGATCAACCCCAACGTCGTAGAATTTTTAAAGAAAGTTATAGGCGATTTTCTAAAACAGAAAACCAAATATTTTTTAATCTAATACGTATAGATGGACCTAAAAATTTAATATAAAACATTGAAATCACCTAGGTCACAAATATTTTTTTTTAAATAAATAACATCTGGAAATCATCTTGTTACATTTTATCTAACATTATAATTTTTTATTTAATTCTAATAAAATTAAATTCAAATTAATTGTTTTTTCCCAACGGCTTATTAGTACTCATAATTTTTAAATCTTCAGGAATGTTTTAATGAATCTCTGGTCTTGTGACTAATATATTCATGAAGAAATTTCGGTTGACAGATGCGAATACATAATTATTTTCATAACGTCTTTCTAAAGTTCACTTTATAAATACAGTTTCTTGTCGATCTGTTCGTTTATCAATATTGACAATTTAAAATATCCATTTTGATCTGAAATAATAGTTACTGTTCTAAAAATCGCTCTTTTTTATATTCTGCCATTCAAAATATATTTTTTTATTCAATATCTTACTAGAATACTTGAATATGGATTATAAAAAAATCATAAAAAGCAAAGTTGATGATGGCCCTGAAGGGACGAAACGTATCAAACCTTTGACTATAACAGTTCATAGAGAAGTTCATCTTCAACAAACTTTTTAAATGATTTTTTAAAATATTTTATGTAATAACTAAGGAAGAATTAAAAACAAAAATTGGATTTTTGCTTTTTGTCAAATATACTAGGAATGTCTTAAACTTTTATAGACCATTTTGATGGCCCCTGGCCATTTAACCGATTGTATCTCTTAAGGTTTCCGATATAGCAATATTGTCCCTTCTACAGATATAATGAAGACTTGATTTTTGGACTGCGCTTGAATTTATAAGCCATAATGATGCCATAAAACCCTGCGATAAGTAGTTTCCTGATTTATTTCTAGACCCCTCCGAACCTATCTAAATCAGCTAATTCAATTTATTTTTAAACTTTATGACCTGCCTTGTACACTTACTTTCGCAAATACTTTTAAATACCAAACAATACCAACAAAAGTTGGCAGCAAGAACGTTTATTTACGCTTTGTTCTTTATCTACGGGTCTACGGTATATCGACTTTTACTTGGACGCGATGTTGCCGGATCTATTTTATTTTAAATAAAATTAGAAAATTACTTAAATGTAACAGAACCGTATTTACATTTTTTAATCTAGGAAATAGTTTATTAAAAATGCTGATTTTGTTTTAAAAGGTGTTAAAACGCCTTTCCAGTTCTATTTGAAATACAAGATTGGCTATCACTCTAAAAATCATGAAGAATCTGCACATAATAATCGATGGCCCACAAATAATTATCGATCCTTAATTTTCTAAAGTTTACAAGAATGTTTTTGGGTCACTATCTCAGACCTCTTCTTCTTCTACTACCATACTTGATTGATATAGTTCGAGTAGGACATATAGTATCCCCAATTTATCAGCTTTAAAAGGCGACTCCTTTGATAAGACCAAAAAAACATGACCCGTTTAAGCGTAAGCCACCATTTGGTGGGGTAGCCGACACAGTATTCTATACTCTTTCCACTCTCTGGCTCCCGAGCTATAAACTAAAGATCACTTAACAGACAGCTGCACTATCGCTTTTACCAGAACTATACCTGTTTTTTCGGCCCTTTTCCAACAGTCCTTTAATTCAGTTGGTGTCCCTCAGGTTGACGTTCCGAAGGACTTGAATTATTTGTCAGCTGTCATGATTAAAACGTTGACTTTATTCAGATTTTTAGCCATGGTAGAGGAGAATAAAGTAGTCAAAGGTTTTTTTTATTTTGTTTGATCAAATAATGGGTTATGGTACCGATTATAGAAATTTCTCCCCAACCAATTTAAATTTTTTACATTATCTTAATTTTAGATATCCATATATATAGATTACATCACATACTTTTAAATATGCCTTGAGCCTGCCCTGATTTTTACGGACTTTCTCGACGAACAATCAGCAACTCCGCAATGTTGAGGTAACTTGAAAGAGGCAAGCAACACTATGCGCCTTTAGCCGTTAGCGGGTGGCAGTGGATGTTTGTTGTTAGTTGTTTAGTACGAGTTTTGTTATTTGTATACGCCAAGAACTTGCAAATTGAAAATAATCGTGACCCAACTGATTGTGACATTTTCGGTAGTTGTCAGTGGTTGTAACAGCTAATTTACCATAAATCCATACAGCTGTCACACAGTTTCTTGACAGGTATTCGTTATTGATTTTGTTTTTGTTTATTTAACAGTTTTATATGTTAGTGTAGTTAAACCAGTACATATTATAGACTTAACAAAAAAATATTATTTTCATTGAGAAAACTATATATAAAGTGGGTTTAATTTTGTGGCACAAATACAATCTAAGAGATCGATTATCAATGAAAAAATTCTTCCGCATTCGGAATTTTACTACTATAGATAACAATCCTTATAGTGACCGATCATCCCGCAGTGGGCGGGACAGTCCCGAATTCGAACATCTTGTTCCGCAAAGTCCTGGATATATTCGACAAGAACTGTATAAAAATTATTTTTACTTCAATATCATATACCTACTCTACTTCTGATTATAACGGCTCTTTCTGATAATTTTTTGTGAAAACTTTATGCATATTATTAATATTAAGAGGCCTACATACCGCAATTTTTAATTTTTTTGACGAAATCCTGTCCAATTTTGTTTTTTCATACTGTTCAATTTGTAATTTATATCTAGGATAGATGCTTTTTATTTTTAACAAAGTTTTAATTTTTTCCGGAAACCGAAATTTGAAGCTTCAAAAAACACGCCACATATTTTTTTAAGTACAAGCCAGAGTAACGTACTACTCAATTTTACTCATATTTGTGCATGTTTATGTTATATAAAACAGTTTTTTCATAAAATAATTTTCAGAATTTTCTTTGCCACACTACGTAAAAATCTTCTTTTCGTACTTATACATGCCTGCAATGGTAACAGGAAATGTATAATTTTCTTTTCGTTAGATCTAAATATTTCTTATATACCTACCCCGGATTTAAAATCAGTAAGTTTCATTCTTTTTGAGAAATCACCTTTTTATATATTTGGGTTCTTAAAAAATTCCCCTACGACCGAACAGAATCTCCTCTCAGTTAATACAGGGTGTCCCAACTAAAATTTGCACCGAAATATTTCGAGTTTTGTTCAAATGTTGAAAAAATACCGAAACAGGTCAATTTTAACCTATAGGGGGCTCAATTTTTATCGAAGTTTTAAACTTCTTTTTTCATCCCTCTGGCGCCCAGAACCACCCTTTGAAAAATCTTAAATGGCAAGGGGTGTTAAGTGACACATCATTTTGAAGCTGCTTTCATTATCTAATGCAACTCCGTTCTTTTTTTTAAATTGAATGACTCTTTTTTGAGAAAACTGCTTAGATTATTGTGAAAGAAAACAATAATAGTTCTAAAAAAATAATTTAATTTTAACGAATGTACTGTTCAATTCAAGGTTTTTTAATTTAAATACCTTTGTATGAATTTTTTCCGATTTTTCCCAGAAGGTTTCCTCAATTTGACCCTCAAATGACCTTGACCCTGACCTGATGAGGACATACGGTCCTCGGATTCCGATTCAACGACCCTGAAAACCTTTGTATGAATTTTTTCCGATTTTTCCTAGAAGTTTTCCTCAATTTGGCCCTCAAATGACCGTGCCCCTGACCTGATGAGGTCAAGCGGACTTCGGATTCTGATTCAGCGAACCTAAAAGCCTTTTGAACTTTTTCAGATTTTTAGAAAAGTTTTCCTCAATTTGACCTTTTAAATGATCTTGACCCTGACCTGATGAGGTCAAGCGGACCTCGGATTCGGATTCAGCGACCCCAAAAACCCCTAGTTACACTAGTGAAGTTCTTGGCGCAGACAATTTTTTATTTTGTGGAGCTGTGTAATCTAAGAACGGGGTGGCATTAGATAATGAAAGCAGCTTCAAAATGAAGTGTCACTTAACACCCCTTGCCATTTAAGATTTTTCAAGGGGTGCTTCTGGACGCTAGAGGGATGAAAAAAGAAGTTTGAAACTAAGATAAAAATTGAGCCCCCTCTAGGTTAAAATTGACCTGTTTCGGCATTTTTTCAAAATTTGAATAAAACTCGAAGTATTTGGGTGCCAATTTTAGTTGGGTCACCCTGTAGTAATAAAACTATAAAAACCTAATATTCCATTGACATCCTTTTTTAACGTTAATATTACTTTTTCCAACAATATAATTAAAACAAATGGGTAATTAATTAATAATGCGAATGGTAAATAGTTATTTATTAAAGTTATATCGTTCACAGCCCTGAACGAACTGAAAATATTTTATATTTCTAAAAAGCGGATCGGCATTTACAATCTGCTTATTTAAGGTTTTCTTGGTTAATATAAACATAATAATATTGAAGGGTCTCTAACACTGCGACTCCTTGAGTATGATTTATTAGTCTACGATCTTAAATAATACTTATTTGTATATAATTTAATAATACGAATTATGGATGTTTACACAAATGAAATGTTAGTAGAGCCAACAAATATTAATTAAAAAACTATATTTAATAATTAACTCTAAAAAGCCTAAAATCAAGTCCCTTGATTGACTAAATTATAAACATTTTTAGATGTGCTACCATCTATGGTAAGAAGAGAGTATTGACATTAAATTTTGACTGAATCTAGTCAAGATGTCACTCTCTTCTTTTTTATCCCTTTCAGAGATTAATACAAAGTGAGTAAACCAGTAAGGAATTTTAATTTATTAGATTCGACATCCTAAGACCGGTTTCTGTCTTTCGACTTCATCAGTTAGGCTTTTCGAATCCAATAAATAAAAATTCCAAACTCGTACAAGTCAATAGCTATATCCGCTATAAGATAACATTTTTAGATGTGCTACCATCTATGGTAAGAAGAGAGTATTGACATTAAATTTTGACTGAATCTAGTCAAGATGTCACTCTCTTCTTTTTTATCCCTTTCAGAGATTAATACAAAGTGAGTAAACCAGTAAGGAATTTTAATTTATTAGATTCGACATCCTAAGACCGGTTTCTGTCTTTCGACTTCATCAGTTAGGCTTTTCGAATCCAATAAATAAAAATTCCAAACTCGTACAAGTCAATAGCTATATCCGCTATAAGATAACATTTTTAGATGTGCTACCATCTATGGTAAGAAGAGAGTATTGACATTAAATTTTGACTGAATCTAGTCAAGATGTCACTCTCTTCTTTTTTATCCCTTTCAGAGATTAATACAAAGTGAGTAAACCAGTAAGGAATTTTAATTTATTAGATTCGACATCCTAAGACCGGTTTCTGTCTTTCGACTTCATCAGTTAGGCTTTTCGAATCCAATAAATAAAAATTCCAAACTCGTACAAGTCAATAGCTATATCCGCTATAAGATAACATTTTTAGATGTGCTACCATCTATGGTAAGAAGAGAGTATTGACATTAAATTTTGACTGAATCTAGTCAAGATGTCACTCTCTTCTTTTTTATCCCTTTCAGAGATTAATACAAAGTGAGTAAACCAGTAAGGAATTTTAATTTATTAGATTCGACATCCTAAGACCGGTTTCTGTCTTTCGACTTCATCAGTTAGGCTTTTCGAATCCAATAAATAAAAATTCCAAACTCGTACAAGTCAATAGCTATATCCGCTATAAGATAACATTTTTAGATGTGCTACCATCTATGGTAAGAAGAGAGTATTGACATTAAATTTTGACTGAATCTAGTCAAGATGTCACTCTCTTCTTTTTTATCCCTTTCAGAGATTAATACAAAGTGAGTAAACCAGTAAGGAATTTTAATTTATTAGATTCGACATCCTAAGACCGGTTTCTGTCTTTCGACTTCATCAGTTAGGCTTTTCGAATCCAATAAATAAAAATTCCAAACTCGTACAAGTCAATAGCTATATCCGCTATAAGATAACATTTTTAGATGTGCTACCATCTATGGTAAGAAGAGAGTATTGACATTAAATTTTGACTGAATCTAGTCAAGATGTCACTCTCTTCTTTTTTATCCCTTTCAGAGATTAATACAAAGTGAGTAAACCAGTAAGGAATTTTAATTTATTAGATTCGACATCCTAAGACCGGTTTCTGTCTTTCGACTTCATCAGTTAGGCTTTTCGAATCCAATAAATAAAAATTCCAAACTCGTACAAGTCAATAGCTATATCCGCTATAAGATAACATTTTTAGATGTGCTACCATCTATGGTAAGAAGAGAGTATTGACATTAAATTTTGACTGAATCTAGTCAAGATGTCACTCTCTTCTTTTTTATCCCTTTCAGAGATTAATACAAAGTGAGTAAACCAGTAAGGAATTTTAATTTATTAGATTCGACATCCTAAGACCGGTTTCTGTCTTTCGACTTCATCAGTTAGGCTTTTCGAATCCAATAAATAAAAATTCCAAACTCGTACAAGTCAATAGCTATATCCGCTATAAGATAACATTTTTAGATGTGCTACCATCTATGGTAAGAAGAGAGTATTGACATTAAATTTTGACTGAATCTAGTCAAGATGTCACTCTCTTCTTTTTTATCCCTTTCAGAGATTAATACAAAGTGAGTAAACCAGTAAGGAATTTTAATTTATTAGATTCGACATCCTAAGACCGGTTTCTGTCTTTCGACTTCATCAGTTAGGCTTTTCGAATCCAATAAATAAAAATTCCAAACTCGTACAAGTCAATAGCTATATCCGCTATAAGATAACATTTTTAGATGTGCTACCATCTATGGTAAGAAGAGAGTATTGACATTAAATTTTGACTGAATCTAGTCAAGATGTCACTCTCTTCTTTTTTATCCCTTTCAGAGATTAATACAAAGTGAGTAAACCAGTAAGGAATTTTAATTTATTAGATTCGACATCCTAAGACCGGTTTCTGTCTTTCGACTTCACTTTGTATTAATCTCTGAAAGGGATAAAAAAGAAGAGAGTGACATCTTGACTAGATTCAGTCAAAATTTAATGTCAATACTCTCTTCTTACCATAGATGGTAGCACATCTAAAAATGTTATCTTATAGCGGATATAGCTATTGACTTGTACGAGTTTGGAATTTTTATTTATTGGATTCGAAAAGCCTAACTGATGAAGTCGAAAGACAGAAACCGGTCTTAGGATGTCGAATCTAATAAATTAAAATTCCTTACTGGTTTACTCACTTTGTATTAATCTCTGAAAGGGATAAAAAAGAAGAGAGTGACATCTTGACTAGATTCAGTCAAAATTTAATGTCAATACTCTCTTCTTACCATAGATGGTAGCACATCTAAAAATGTTATCTTATAGCGGATATAGCTATTGACTTGTACGAGTTTGGAATTTTTATTTATTGGATTCGAAAAGCCTAACTGATGAAGTCGAAAGACAGAAACCGGTCTTAGGATGTCGAATCTAATAAATTAAAATTCCTTACTGGTTTACTCACTTTGTATTAATCTCTGAAAGGGATAAAAAAGAAGAGAGTGACATCTTGACTAGATTCAGTCAAAATTTAATGTCAATACTCTCTTCTTACCATAGATGGTAGCACATCTAAAAATGTTATCTTATAGCGGATATAGCTATTGACTTGTACGAGTTTGGAATTTTTATTTATTGGATTCGAAAAGCCTAACTGATGAAGTCGAAAGACAGAAACCGGTCTTAGGATGTCGAATCTAATAAATTAAAATTCCTTACTGGTTTACTCACTTTGTATTAATCTCTGAAAGGGATAAAAAAGAAGAGAGTGACATCTTGACTAGATTCAGTCAAAATTTAATGTCAATACTCTCTTCTTACCATAGATGGTAGCACATCTAAAAATGTTATCTTATAGCGGATATAGCTATTGACTTGTACGAGTTTGGAATTTTTATTTATTGGATTCGAAAAGCCTAACTGATGAAGTCGAAAGACAGAAACCGGTCTTAGGATGTCGAATCTAATAAATTAAAATTCCTTACTGGTTTACTCACTTTGTATTAATCTCTGAAAGGGATAAAAAAGAAGAGAGTGACATCTTGACTAGATTCAGTCAAAATTTAATGTCAATACTCTCTTCTTACCATAGATGGTAGCACATCTAAAAATGTTATCTTATAGCGGATATAGCTATTGACTTGTACGAGTTTGGAATTTTTATTTATTGGATTCGAAAAGCCTAACTGATGAAGTCGAAAGACAGAAACCGGTCTTAGGATGTCGAATCTAATAAATTAAAATTCCTTACTGGTTTACTAAATTATAAACAGTTTTCACTTTTTACACGAAACCATTATTATTGTGAAAACCCAAAATTTTAAACTTGTGTAAAATTGAACTAAATAGTTAAATTAAAAATAAAATAAATGAAATATTAACAATTAATCTAAATAAAATTTTTTTTGTAAAATTATTCCAACCAATATGCGATAGAAAAATAGGCAACTTTTTTTGGTTAAATCGCTAAATTCCTCTAACGATGGTTTTGACATCTGACCGATGATATTTATTTACAAAAGTTCAAAAAATATTTTTACAGTATAAAACTATTCTCGCACCTAGGACAAGGGCGTTCGCAGACGAATTTCCAGGCGGCAAAAGACAAGAAAATTTAGTACATATAAATATCACCGATCAGACATTCTTTACAGAATAGATCAGCTCCTTTTTTTTGAGCTCTTCCAATTCTTGGGTTGTGATGAATGACTCCTGTTGAAATTCCTACTCATAAATGTTTGTTTTCTGGTTTTATTTACTACTTCTTGCATTATTTTCTATTATTAGTGGATTCTTTATGTTTTTATTTCTAATTTTATTATATCTTCTTTTACTTGATATTCCCAACTTGTTTTTGGTTATCATCTCGACCTTTCTTCCGTTGTTCTTCAGTCCTTGATTTTCTTAATTATTGTTTCTTTCTCCCAATTTAATCTTTATCTTATTCTTCCATTACGTCTTTCATTTCAATCTTCCAAAGCAACCTGTTTGCCTCAGCATGTTTTTAAATATTTTCCTTTTGAATATCCTTAAATTTCCCTCATCCTTTCTTGTAAGGTATGTTGTTTTGGCAGCATAGGTCACTTTTAAAAATGACCTGCTTCCAGCTTGTATTCTTACATTTTACAATGTTGGAAAGTGATAGGAACTTAATACTATATATATGGACGTAGTGTATATTTTTAGGCCTGAAGATGGCTATTTAGCCGAAACTAGTTGCCGCTCTCCTTTTTTAAATAGGAAAATCATTGAGATAGTTATTTTAGTAAAAAATCGGCCTTTCTAAATGGATTTACAAAGATTTGGAAGAAATATATCCCAAATAATAATTAGGAATCTACAAAAATATTATACCAAATAAATTACACACTGGCAATGCACTGGAAATCTATAACAATCCCGATTTAACAATTTGCTCATTCTTTTTTAATTAACGTATCAATTTAAATTTTATATTGAACTAGACTTCAGGGTATATTTGCAGATTAGTTCAAACATCCTTTTATTTTCATTTATCATCCACTGAGTGAATGTTTATCGCTCATTTGTGAACTGTTATGCTAATATGTAAGTAATGTGTGTATATACCTATCAAACCTTGTATAGTTTTATTCCGTAAACAAACAGGAAACCCATAAATAAATCTGATTTTGATATGAGATACAGAGATATGCATTTTCATTGAAGGACATAGTAGCGGTTATATTTTATTTTTGGCTCATAAACAATTATTTAAAAAGTTATAGATTTCAATCTAATAATACAGGATATCCTAATGAAAGGTGGATTTTGAAATTCTACCCAGTTACCCAGTACACTGATTATAAAATATACAATGTGGAAATTAGTTCTTCTAAATTCATAACGTTTTTGTTAATTGTTATTTTTTATGTTCCCGAATTATACTACAATTCTACTTTCTTTGACTTAATGTTTTGTTAAATATTTCATGCAAACAAACGTAAAAATTAATGAAAAATCGATAAGACTAATTCAGAGGATTAAGTAAGTAAAAATAGGATATACCACAGGCCAATTTTAATAGAAAATTGGTCCTTTTGAGCTGAAAAACACTATACACAGACTTTTCCTGAATTGGACAGCAAAAATGTTGGATCAAAATAGTCGTTTATGATACAAGGACGAGAAGTCTTACTTTTTGTGTTAGAAAGTGTATACGGAGGTACACAATTTTTAAAAAACGAGTTTCAAATATACACAATACTTTTCGAAACAAAATAGCACGTAGAATTTATAAACACAAAGTGTTATTAGAACTTTTTCATTGAAGATGAGGGTTGCGAATAGCTGATCGGTTCTGTCAGTGCAATATAAACTACACCAAGAAGCAACGGAACAAACAAACAAGTGTAAGAAATGTAACATAACATAACCTACAAATGTCACTTGGTTTTGTTTAAAAGCAAAAATCATAGCAAGTCAATAAGATATTAAAAAAATTTAGTTTATAAAACTGTTTTTACTAGGAAATAATACTCAAATGAAAATATAAAAATGCGAAAGATTGTAAAATTACGTCAAATCCTAAAACCGAAAAATGTTTATGACTTCTTTGACCCTTGTGGTCTAAATTTCAATAATACAGAAACTCCAAAATTCGTGAACTTTTATTTATTTTATTTGATTATTTAAAAATTGATCAAACTGTCACTCAATAAATGTTTTGTCTATCATTTATGTAAAAAACAATGTAAAATCCTGCATGTCGTAGATGTATCTTGAAAATGAAATTCGTTTTAACAATTTTTTGTCAACTTTTGTCAATTCAAAAAAATATTTTTAATAAAATTTACGAAGAAACTTAGCTCCCAAATCCTTTTAAAAGATTTAGCGACGATTTGCCGAAAATTACGGCAAAAAATTTAAAAAAAAACATCTAGGTGGTATTTAAATTAAATTTGTTTCATTTTTAAAATTTTTAAATTTTTTCTATGTGAAGTTCATTAAAATTCCATTTTCGTTTACTCTAAACATCACATGCATAGTAATTAAAAAAAATATTCCATTCATCTAAATATACGAAAACATTCATGAAAATCGATTAGGCTAGTCGCGAAATATTATGAAGTTTTCGATGATTTATTGAGACAGTCTTAAATTAACTGACTGGACTTTTTAGAAAAATTCCTTACAAGAGACTAATTTCAACATTTTTTCATTCCCTTTCTAAAACTATTCATCGTGTCGTTGGTTTGAAGTTTATAATTATAATCTTCGTTTATTTTCTTTACTTAAATCTAGGAGTTAAGGGATTATGGCACTTATGACAAAATCTTTGCTTGGTTGACTCATTTTGTGCAATCTACCTCTACCACAACTGAATCATTATTCTGTATAATTCTAATCTTACTTTACTGGTGCCATTAAAGGCTAGAAAAAATCTTTTAAGATGTTTTCTCCACGGTCACTACTGAATGTAGTTATTCTGAAACCACTTATAATAACAGAAAAGAAACATTCTCGCTCTTGATAGGTGAAAGAAAATTATGAAACACGTGTCTCTTATGTATTTGATACGTATTTCATTCTTACTCTAGAGACAGAATGTTCATTTCGTAATTGTTTAAAAAAATAAGTTTTGCCATGAATATCAAATTAACTGTCAGTATTAGTTGACGTGGCCTTAATATTGGTTGTAAAAACTTTTAATTTATTAAAAAGGAGTAGAAAATCAAACGATTCAGATGTAGAATTTGAAAATACTCCTCCAGAAATAAAAAAATATGCCGATTACATAACTCAACATTTGCTACCGCAAAAGTCCAAGATTGAATATACTGTAACAAAAATTATTACTAAAAAGACCTAGTTTGATCAAATTTCTATCATTTGCCAAAGTCGCAGAAAATTTCCTTAAGATTTATAAAAAAAAACTGCACATAACTAACCTGACCTGTTGGTAACGGATTTCTTACAATTTAAAGCAGGAAAGTGTTGCCGCTGCGACGAAATAAAAGTCTAAATTCCCCCTTCACATACAATGGTAATTACAGGGACGGATTTTATTTTACAAACTTAAAATTGAAATTAATATATATGGAATTCATTTAGGCATTGTAATAAAATTTTACGATATTCAAATTAAGACTAAATATTTTATTTATTTTTGGTTTATGAAAAATGATAAAGGAAAAATGAAAAATGTAAATAAAATTATTCAAGGCTAGAAAAAATCGTTTAAGATATAAGTCAACGGGCTAAAAAATGCCCTAGTTAGTACACAAATATTTATTTATTATTGAAAAGGACAAGGTTTTAAAAATTTATGGGAATATTTTAAAAAAGAAACAAGAAAAACGTAATTTTTTCGGGAAAATAACTAACAGCTCAACCAAAAAAAAGTTCAATGTAGCTATTTCAGAGGAATCTCTTACTGTGAAAATGTTGTTTTACACCACCCTGTGTGTTACAAATGTTTTAAAAATATATCTTAGCATCTTATCAGTACCTACCTATCTAAATTTTAAGGAATTTTGAGGAATGCACTAATTTATTAAACCACATGTTGATAAGAGTATTTGCTGACAGATTCAGGGTGTTGAGAAAATTTTTAAGGAATATAAAGTATGTCTGAAAAAGTCACAAATACAAATGGAAAATTTACAAAAAAAAATATTCTTTATAAAAAGTTCTGCAACACATGTAAATCAATAATCAAGAATAAAATTTGCATATTTAGTGGTATACAGGGAAAATAAAAAATATTGATTTATGCTGAAGTGTAAAGTGCTTTTAGATTTATTTTTAATTTTTCTTTAATATTTATTTATTTATCTTTAATAAGCGCTAGAAATAATTGTTGGTTATTTGCAAATCCACACTGCCAGAGTCCAAAAAACCAAGAAAAAACTGAATTTTTATTGAGAAACTTTGACATGACTTCAGAAAACAGTTAATTGATTTCTCAGGAAATTTGGTTCAATAATTTGAATAGATGCTTGGGCTTTTAATCGCAGAAAGAATAAAAATATTATTATATAATTTTTTTCCAGTTCACTGAATTTAATGTTACAACACCATATTTTACGAGATACTTTGCTCACTGGCTGGTCTTTTATTATATGATGAACCCGCAAAACTAGTTTTTTTTTATTAGGCAATTTAATTACATTAAATTGGTATAAAGGTTCAGTTATTCGAGTTATCAAAAACCTGTTAATGTTATACTTGAAATATAATTTATTTGAAAGATAGATAATTCAAAAAAATTCATTGTACAGTACCTACACGATATGGATAAATAATCATCTTATTTTTCTATTCAAATTTTAATGAAATAAAAATAAATTTTTATTTGGAAATTTTGAAGTAGGTTAATGAAGCTACTAACTGAGCTATTTCGTCGATTTTAGAATTTCACTTATTTTCCACATCTTTTCACAATTTTCCGACTTCTTTCGCACTTGTTCATCGCTTGTTCCAGGCGCCACTGTATGTTGTCAAAAAACGGGATTAAAAATAAAATCTAAGTACTTTGTCTATGAAAAATTTCATACAAACAGTGCATTTTGAGGCCTTTCACCTAGATTTTTTAGGCCATATCAACTTCTATTTTGGTCCTTAAATTATTTTTTCTAATTTAAAATCGCTCTAGATCGGATGCTTTCAGTTTTTCTGTGTTTTTAGGCTCAAGTTAGCAATTAACATACAATCTGATAAAAAATCAAATTGTACGCAAAATTTTACGTCGATTTATGTAATTTTTTTAGAGTATACGTTAGAAAAGCGTTAAAAGATGTTGAATAATATCATTTAAGTCGGCTTTTTTGTTGAAATGTGTAAAAATTCAAATTCTACGGAAAATTTTATATCGATTTATGTCCCGGGAACTATTATTTTAAACGTATAATGTTTAAAAACGCGTTAAATTTATATTATAACATAACATACGGGGATATCAAATTTTCTAATTGTTACAGGGTAATGTTTTTATTTACAAAAACATAAAATATCAGATTTCTCGCAAAATTTTACACATATTAAAAGACGTTATATAACGTAATATTCGGTACAGAAAAATCTTCAATTGCGACATAGCGTTGTTTTATGAACAAAGCAGATTTTTTATATACATATTGTGAAAATTCGGATTCTACCAAAAATTGTACACCGATTTATGTCCCAATTAATATTATTTCACCAAAAAATACGTTAAAAATGGTAACCTTTCCGCCATACGTTAAAAATGGTAACCTTTCCGCCCTCTTCCACTTTTGCAATATATGCCTTACATCTTTAAATTCAAACGAAAGTAAAAATAGTTTGGTGACCAGTTTGATTATATTTCCATTTTTGGGTTAAAGGTATTGAAAGTGGTTCTAAAAATAGATGTTGTGTAATTTATTATCAATGATCCCATTCGCTTGACTTATACCAGAATGTTAAACCGTGTCAGTTTCTTTATTATATCTCGAGAACATTAAAACGACAATCTAATTTGCATTGAAATGGTTTGGATTAACTAATCAATTTACATATAAGTCGGTTTACAGAAAATTAAAAAATAATGGAATTCGAGAATCGACAAAAATCGTTACACTGATATTTTATGACGGTTTTTCTAGTTTTAGTTCGATTCATTTAAAATAAGGGAAATAGAAGAATGCCTGGAAATATCTTGGAATATTTGTTTAGAGTGTTGTTTAACTAAGCTAGCAAACAAACGCGGACTGAAAGCCCATATTTATAAATTCCATACAAAAAACGAGTTGTCCCTTTAAAAATACTCGTTTGAAAACTAGAAATAAAATTTCAATCCAAAGGGGACAAAATTACCAATGGAATCGGACAAAAATATCGAAATTCTAGTCGTGCATTAGTTATTTTCTGTTCGTAAATATTAATTCCAGTGGTTAATTCATTAATTCCAAAAAAGTCATGCAACTGTCAGTCGGTAATAGTTATTTATGTGCCAAGGACGAAAAACTGTCTATTATAGTCGAGTCTGCAAATTGATAGCCGAGGTTAGCAAGCAGGCGAGACAATAGACAGTTTTTCGCCGAGGCGCATATTACTTTTTTTCGTCGACCTCTACAAAAACGTACTAATTTCCAAAAGAAAAATCGACCATTTTTGAAGGCGAGCATTTTTCGTCCGCAAACACGTTTCGTCCTCTGTGGTCACTAGGATACGGCACGGAGCTCGTTGAGGTCACTAGGATACGGCACGGTGCGAGTCATTTGAGGACGAAAAGTACTTGCCTTCAAAAATAGTTGACTTTTCATTCGGAAGTTTTTTGTAGAGGTCGACGAAAAAGAGATTTTAATTAATATCTTCTATCACAATTTTACTTTGAAGGTACTTGAGAATACTTACTATATTTTTAAATAATTGAAAATACGTTAAAAGGCTTAAAGTATGTATAGACGCTTGAACATAGTTGAAAATACTTGAGAATGTTTCAAACACTTAAAAGTATTTTGAAATACTTGAAAATAAATAGAAATGCTTAAAAATATGTAGAAACACTTGAAAATAGTTTAAAATACTTGAGAATGTTTCAAACTACTTAAAACTATTTTTAAGTTCTTGAAAATATCTGAGAATGCTTAAAAAATATCTAGAAACACTTGAAAATAGTTGAAAACTCTTGAGCATGCTTTAAAACACTTGAAAATACTTAAAATTATATGGAAATATTGAACAAAATGCGTAAAAAAACTTGAAAATCCGTAGAAACACTTGAAAATAATTGCAGTTCGAAATTTTAAAAAATCAGAGAACCTGCCGGTATGTCAAGCCTCCTTTACCGGAGAAAAGGTGAAACAGTTGGACGAGCATTTAGAACTTTAATGGTACGTACGACAATGCCGAAGATAATAAAAAAGAGTGGGATTGTTTTGTTTAATAAAATCATAACCAATTTACCTTTTTGTGTGCAATAAAATAAAAGATAGTATTTTTTCTTTTCAATCTTCACTCCAGGCCTAAAATTATATATCTCATTGATTACTAGCGGAAATAGGTGTCTAAATAAAGTGATGAGGTCATTTAGGAGGCATAATAATTTACTTTCAATAGCTACACTATTCAATGTGTATGTTTTTATTGTGTAGTAAAAAAAAATGCTGAATTGTTATTTACCGGACATTCTCAATAAAAATAGCAAAAATCTTCCGTTAGCTTAAATCTGTGTTGTGTTTAGTTCATCAGCTGTGGTTTTAAGTTATTGTTATAAACGGGTAATTAATTAACAATGCGAATTGTCACAATAATTATTTATTAATTTTTATACAAGTTATATCGTTCTCTGTCCTGAACGAACTCCCAGATATTTTATATTTTTAAGTAGATCTGCATGTTTCTTAGTTAACCTAAACATCTTGAAGAGTCTTTAACACGGCGACTCTATGAATATGATTTATTGGTCTATAATCCTAAATAATAATGGAGTGTTTACATAAGTATATATGAAATATGAAATGTTTACATTATATGTATAAAAAAAATTAAATAGATTGGACAAATATTTAGTTGCCCTTTGTTCAAAAAATATTCTAAACGAAAGTTGAATTTTTGGCTAGTCTAAGGCTAAGAAAACTGCTATTTTTAGTGTTGTTTTAAAATGCTGGTAATGTAGTAGATGACTATTTCACTAATCGCACAATTCTCATTTAATCTGACTAATCACGAATCAAAGAAAACTTGTAATATGGCGATTGTTTCACTCATCTTAGAATATTCACATAATTTGACCAATCACAAACCAAAGACAGTTTGCATTATCGGGGGTAATACCACTAGAGCTCAGGTCAGAGAGAGAAATCAAACTTACAAAAAATATCGTGCCTAAAATCTGAGCTCGAGCTGATATTTGGTAAGACAATTCCATGAATTTAAACTGACGTGACACATAAAAAATAACAAACACACATCGTTAACCGGGCAACGTGGTATTATCGATTTTTTATCCAGTTATATTTTCTCTTCCTTCCTCATAGGCTAAATATCCGATAGCAAACTACGATTTTTGAATTTTCATATGACATTTTTTACATATGAGTGGAATTGTCAGTAGTAATACCATAAGTGATTGACTTTTCGCGATAAGTCTGTCGATTCATTTCATAACGAAACTGAGTTGCGACAATATGACCATATCAAAGCGAAATTTGACAGTTATAGAAATAAAAATTGTAATTCTAACGTTAAAATTAGTCGCTTCGATGCAATTTCCAATTAAATTATTAACCAAAATATTGAAATCATACCTATTAATAGTAAAAAATCTTATATATGGCAACAATTTATGATTTTTGCGTAGGTATAACAAATTCCAATTTTATGAGACGGTATTTACAGCTTAATTCGGATCATACTGAATACCTTTAAAAATACGAGTACATCTAGTATTACAATTATTGTTGAATATATTCATTTATTAAAATATGGTAAATGAACCTTTGAATAATTGAAATCTTTGTAAAACTGACCAAAACTACCAATAATTAATTCATTAAAATCTTCAAAATTTACGTAAATTTTTTTAAATCAATATTCCGCAGGTTACCGCCACCAACATAACGATATTTTCGTGTTAATTTATAAAAATAATTTCGCGGCGCTTATTTGAGGAAAAATTTTGAAAAAATTAGTAAATTGGGGGCTTTTGGAGATCTTCTCAATCCTGTATACAGGGTGGTCCTTAAGTAATTGTACATAGAAGTATGGTAGATTCCTCACTTTAAAATACGATTTGAACCAACTTGCTCTAATAAGGAAAGTACAGGGTGTTAAAGGTTATATTTTAAGATTTATTTTTTGCAATAACTTTAGCGTTTTTGGATATGTATACATATGTATACATTTGGAACTGGGGGTTTTTAGGCACGAGAAATCATAATCGGGTACCTACTTCGATGTAATTTGTAGAGGGCGCTAATTAGGCCACATTTGTGACATAAATGTGCGATAAACTTTTTTGCTCTTTAAGGTAGCGCTATTCTTGTATTTAGTAGAAAAAAAGCATACTTGTTATTAACTTTAAAACTTAACGGTTTACGAGCTAATTGCATTTTAGGGATCAGCTGCATGATTACAATGGTATGCGGAACTAATATGCTTTAAGAATTTCACTTTAAAACACTCCTAAAAACAATATTAGTCGAAAAAAATAAGTTAAAAATTTCACTTAATAATATTTTGCTTTGTTAAAAAAGAAAATAGTTTCATGCTCGGCGACGAATAAAATTAGCTGGGGTATTAGTTAAATAAATAAAATTATTTGTTTTACTCATTTTTTTATGCCATGTGTTTAAAAACAATTAGTTATTAACGAAATGTTCATCATTTTATACAGGTAATTTCGAATTATACCGCATTAATCTAATATTTTGTTTATTATGCACAAAAAATTCCAAACATTCCCTACCGCACTGCTCAAAACTGGAGCAGAGATATTTATAATTATGTGGAGATCTGGGAGAATTTATTTTTAGTGAACTCTCCGAAATAAGCACCAATGTACGGATAGTAACTTTAAACTTTTTACAGAGCGACAACCGTATGGCGTAAACGGCGATCGAGAATCAACGCTCCACACCACCGGAAAGTAGAAGAAATATGGCCGCCTTGAGATGGATCTAGCCGAAGTGGTTGAAGACTTAATTTGCACGTTCGACGGATCTGGAGACACCACCATGGATACTCTGGCGATGTTCATTTTCGGCTGGATTTTGGCCGCTCTGTTCATCCTTTGGCTCGGCCGGTTGCTCTACGACAAAATCCAGAACAGAAAAAAGCTTTCGGGCGAAGCTAAAGCTAAACTAGTTGACGTGCCCGCTAAAACCACCGACAGTATCGATGGCGAAAGTAAAACCATTAAAAAAATCGCAGTGACCCCGGTGCTAGCCAAAGGTGCCGTGTCTTCGGGTGGAGCATACGTTCCTCCCACGCCACCTGTAAGAAAAAGGTTGACTAGGCAAAGTCCCGCGCCCGAGTCCAGAAAACCTAGGTTTGTACCGGCTCCCCAGTGCACAGGGCCGGATAACGTATGTGTTTTGTGGGTAAATGATGTGCTACAGTGGTTGTACAACGATTTTGTTATCGTCAACGAGCTGATCGGGGTGTGGATACAGGCGTTGAACGAGTACACCAAGAAATCTGGTGCTGAGGTATGTTGATTTTTTTATTCTATATAACCTAGGGTTTACATTGTTTTATTTATTTATTTATATTTAATATATGAACCAAATGACAAATTACATTTTACAATAATTACATTGCAACAAACAATACAAGAAAATTTGAAATTACATTGTTAAGATTAATCTATTATACATTTTATATTTATGGTTCTGACACCTAGGTGACAGCACCTGTATGTGTTATGGATCGAGTTATATTTTAAATGAGAATTAGATTGAATGCAACTAGTTATAAGAGTGAATGAGCAATATTGAAGATAACAAAGTAGGTGCTAAAGTATTGAAAATATAAATTATTCCAAGAAGAGTCTATACAGATTTGCATAATTGAAGATCCCATTTTAGGTTTTGGTCAATAATAGTGCCCAAATATTTGGTACTTTTAATTTCATGTATTGCAGAATCTATGTTATCACATACAATGACATGTTTAATTCCAGCTATAGCACGACTCCTCACACCTTCCCAATCCTTATCACTGAAAGTGAGTACAGTATCATCCGCATATCATATGACTTTACCCCGAATGTTGATTTCGGTTAAACTTTTGATATATAAATTAAACAGTATGAGCCCCAAAACTGTCCCTTGCGGAACACCAATCTTCACAATTTCAAGGTTACTAATTTTATGCCTTATTTTCAACCTCTGCTCTCTTTGAATAAGATAGCTCTCAAAGGTCTTCAATACGGTGCCCCTCACCCCATTTTGTTTCAGAACAATTAGGAGCTTTTGATGTGGCACCGTATCAAAGGCCTTTGCTAAGTCTAAGAATATACTTATACATTTACTGTACATCTGTATTGTCCATTCTTGTCCAAATAAAAATAAAACAAAGGGTCTAATAATCTAATCAAAAAAGAATTTTAATTTCAACATGGCCTTAGGGTAAATTTTAAAAAATATATTAGTTTCTTCTTCATAGATAAAAAATAATAATTTCTAGTAGATTTTTTAACTAAATTTAAATTCAAGTTAAAATAAAGGTCCAAAAGTGAAAAAAGATATATTCATTTGCATTAAAAATCGTAAAATATTTGGAAAAATAAAGATATTGGCAGTCCTCCCTACATCCGAAAAATAAACTGTTCATTCATCTTTATTTTATTCCACTATTTTCTCGCATCTGATTTTCATTCCAACTGGACAGATACTTGAATCAATTCGCATATTCAAATTAATATGTAAATTTTCACACCTATATAAACGTCAATCCATAGTGCATTTTAACATATGTATTTAAAAGAAACTCACTGTTTGAAAATATTTGATGGGGTGTATTCTGCTTGAAACAATATTTTTCTGCAGATATTCTAATGACTAATTTGCTATCCAATTCATCTCTATCTACCTCGTCTACGTACCAATTTTTCATCCAAACATAATTTTTTATTTGAATATGTCAAAAAACGTCAAATTACACAGTACACAATAACAAGAAGAAGCACTTTTCGGCCTAGGACTTTTTTCGTACTTTTTAGGACAGTTCACAGTTTAAACTGTCCGTAAAGTAAAATATAGGTATTTGGCTTACCCTTTTTCTGTAGCTTTAAATTAACAGTTGTGTTCAATAATATTTGGTGTATTTTATTATCGGAATAACATATTTACTTGCTGTGATACGTGTTTTTTTTTTTAAAACCAACTGATATTTGTAGGTTATGTTAAATGTCGAAATAGTTATAATTTTTGTTTGAAATTTGACAGTTGTAATCTATTGCTTTTTAGTAGTCTATATTACACTGACACAACCGATCAGCTTTCGTATCCTTCAAATTCAATGAAAAAGATCTAATAACACTGGTTTAGTTTATCATAACTCAAAACTTTGTGTTTATAAATTCTACATGCTATTTTGCTTCGAAAACTATTGTATATATTTTATTTATTTTAGTACTTCTTTAACTATACAGATGCTATGAAACGTGTTTTTTAAAAATTGTGCAGCTCCGTTCTACACTTTCTAACACAAGCTCTATTGATATTGGCAAACTACGAAACTATAAGTAGAACTAGATAGATTTTTTCTTTATTTTATTAATATTTTTTATATTCGAATAAAAAATATTGTATGATCACGCGGACGAGAAGTTCTTCTTCGGACTCTTATGGTTTGACGGCTTCGACTAACGTCTCAGCCGGCAAACTCCATAATCGTCGGAAAAAGTAACACTTATCGTCCTTGCATCATAAACTACTATTTTCGTCGACCTCTACAAAAAATGACATTTTTCGTCGACCTCTACAAAAAATGACATTTTTCGTCGACCTCTGCAAAAAATGACATTTTACGTACTAATTTCCGAAGTCAACTATTTTTGAAGGCAAGTACTTTTCGTCCTCAAATGACTTTCACCGTGCCGTATCCAAGTGACCACAGCGGACGAAAAGTGTTTGCGGACGAAAAATGCTTGCCTTCAAAAATGGTCGATTTTTATTTCGGAAATTAGTACGTTTTTGTAGAGGTCGACGAAAAAAAGTAATATGCGGCTCGGCGAAAAACTGTCTATTGTCTCGCCTGCATGCTAGCCTCGGCTATCAATTTGCAGACTCGACTATAATAGACATTTTTTCGTCCGTGGCACATCAATTACTATATTGAGCAGTTTCAGTATAAATCGTATTAATTAGTAGTAGAAACCAATAATCCACAAAGATCTTGTTTTGAAAAAGTAACAGCCGCAACAAAAAGGTATTATGCATATTTTTTTTAAATGTAATCTTATAGTGGAGTGAAATTAGAATTTTATATGAATGTAAGAGATATGTGCCAAAAACGGCATTTTTGGTATTTTTCGAGTGGATTGCTTCAACTATTTTTTAAATATCTCCGGCTCTAAGAGTCGTGGAAAAATAAAAAAAATTTAAAATGACCGTGATGAAGTAGAAAAAAACCTTACTTTACGGATCGATGTAAAGTAAGGTTTTTTTCAAAAAACGAATTCGCGCACATTTTTTTTACTGAATTGGCAATAAATAACCAAAGAATCCTCGAATTTTCTTAAAAATTGGAGAAAATATGTATTTTTATGTCGCGAAGACATGGTAAAAATTAAAAAAAAAAATGTATTTGTCCAGCCAAAATCGGCATTTTTCGAAAAAAAAAATTTAATTGGCCGCCATTTTTGGAAATACAATAGTAGAGAAAAATTTTTTATCTTAAAAAGAAGGATTTTGTGTTTACTTTTGTCTAAGAAAATCCAACACTTTATTTCTTTATTGAAGTGCCCAATTTAGGAATTAATAAAAAAATTCGATTTTCATTTTTTATATTGAATTATATTGATTCGTTCCCTCACAAAAATATTACTTTAGAACCTGAAATATTTTTTTTATTTTTTAAACATTTTTTGAACTGAAATATAGTTTTTCTAAGAGAATTAAGCATAAATATCGCGATAAAAAAATTGGAAAAAAATGGAAATCCATTTTTTTTATTATTCCCTAAATTGGGCACTTTCAATAAAGAAATAAAATGTTGGATTTTCTTAGACAAGAGTACACACAAAATCCTTGTTTATAAGTTAAAAAAATTTCTCTACTATTGTTTTTCCAATTCAATTTTTTTCGAAAAATGCCGATTTTGGCTGGACAAATACAGTTTTTTTTTTTAATTTTTACCATGACTTCCTGACATAAAAATAAATATTTCTCCAATTTTTAAGAAAATTCGAGGGTTCTTTGGTTATTTATTGCCAATTCAATAAAAAAAAATAATGTGCGCGAATTCGTTTTTTGAGATTAGGTTAGGATACATTTTTAAAAAACCCTACTATACGGATCGATACTCTACTTCATCATGGTAATTTTTATTTTTTTTTTATTTTTCCACGACTCTTTAATATTTAAAAAATAGTGAATCAATCCACTCGAAAAATACCAAAAATGCCGTTTTTGGCACATATCTCGCGAAGCTCCAGCCTAAATCTATTGAAAAATTTTTTACAATCTTCTTTTTATGTATAAAATCGAAAAAATTAAACAAATTTGACTTAGCTCTTACCTTCATTTTCAGAATATTTTCTTCTAATTTCACTCCACTATTACGCTCTTTCGAAATTTACAATAAAATTAGAAACAATATTTATTATTCATACAAATCGAAGTATTCATTGCAGAATCTTCTTTTGCAGATATATTTTAAATACAAAACGATTAACCGACATCATCATCTAATAAAATCTCCCAGGATTGTGAAAAAAATATTTGAATATCTTTAAAATATTTTCCGGAACTAGGGTCGTACCTTAATGCCATCGGTATGACACACACGATTGTTCATGCATTCTGTTTTACGTTGTAAACGTTTATTCGATTTGAAAATCTAAAGAATTTTAAATATTGTAAATTTTTAATGAACACGCGATACCTGTTTCCGCCTTTTGATGAGTGGGAGATTCCATTAAAAAGTTGGTATAATGAAGCCGTAAAGAAGTTTTCTCCTTTAGTTTGTAGCTCGGGAAAAAGGAAAATGTATAAATTAAAAAAATAAAAACGTATATTATCGCTTTCAAATATTTTCCGGAACTAGGGTCGTACCTTAATGCCGTCGGTATGACACACACGATTGTTCATGCATTCTGTTTTACGTTGTGAACATTTATTCGATTTGAAAATCTAAAGAATTTTAAATATTGTAAATTTTTAATGAACACGCGATACCTGTTTCCGCCTTTTGATGAGTGGGAGATTCCATTAAAAAGTTGGTATAATGAAGCCGCAAAGAAGTTTTCTCCTTTAGTTTGTAGCTCGGGAAAGAGGAAAGAGTATAAATTAAAAAAATAAAAACGTATATTATCGCTTTCAAATATTTTCCGGAACTAGGGTCGTACCTTAATGCCGTCGGTATGACACACACGATTGTTCATGCATTCTGTTTTACGTTGTGAACATTTATTCGATTTGAAAATCTAAAGAATTTTAAATATTGTAAATTTTTAATGAACACGCGATACCTGTTTCCGCCTTTTGATGAGTGGGAGATTCCATTAAAAAGTTGGTATAATGAAGCCGCAAAGAAGTTTTCTCCTTTAGTTTATAGCTCGGGAAAGAGGAAAGAGTATAAATTAAAAAAATAAAAACGTATATTGTCGCTAAGTGATCACCGAATAATGGATCGGCTACGCGACCAAATGCATTTCACGCTGGTAGTATGAAAGTAGTTTTAAAGCTGATAATTGAGGATACTAGGTATATCTCCTGCTTCTACTATAACTGACGCCACGCATTTTATGTATTTAGACCTTGCTGAGGTTGTCCGTAGTTTCAACTGCACACAATTATTGAGAGCATTAGAAAATAGAGTAATTAATGGTACGACCTAATGTCAGTTATTTAAAAAAAAAACAATACATCAATCTATCAAATTCCAAAAACAACTGTAGTAGAATGAATGTTAAAATTACCAAAAGGGTTGGTTTAAACAATTACAAGAAAATCTAAGTTAACGAGTCTCAAACACGCTTACCTGTTGTTGTATAATCCGTCTCTGGAAAGGTCGCTTGACTAGTCTAAAAAAGGCGCGAAATATTTAAAATAAGAAACATAAACTCATTCATTCTAGAACAGCGGTTCTCAAACTGTGGAACATATACCACTGATGGTACATTACAATATTTTTAGTGGTACAGTTTTTACAGAAAAAAATTAAATAAAAGTAAAATTGCGCCCCTTTTAACATTTTGTTTTAATGTTTATTATTCAGAATACATATATTTTTCAATTTTTTTACTTTTACGGCTCTAGCTTCGAACAATTTCGCGACGCATTGATTTTTAAGGGCGAAATGGTTTTATGGTGGTACATATATTTTTGTTTCATATTTATGTGGTACGAAATTTGAAAAGTTTGAGAACCGCTGTTCTAGAACAACAACATTGAAATACGGAGTACCTCAAAAGACCGCACTAGGTCCTAAATAATCATTTAAAAATGAAACAAAATTAAAAAATACATACTGGACTGTCTTCAGATAACAATTCTCAAAGTTTTACATATAAAATTGGGTTAGATAAAACACGCTTAAAAAAGCTTTAAAAAAATACTATTTTCAATAAAGTTATCTGCCATGTACAGGGTTATTCGTTATATATTATCGTTATTGCATATTGAAGAAAAGTTTCAAATAAAAGTTGAGAGGTTATAACTGTTTTTTGTTAAAATGCTATCATATGTACAGAAGCGTGCAGATTTTCGGGGATTCGGGGAAAAATATATTTTTTTAAACGGGATACCCTGTACATTTTTACATTTTTATAATCCTCTCAGTGAGCTGAATTCAACGATGTCTAATCTGGATAATAAAGACCTACAGTCACTTCCAATTTCCAAAAATGTGATTTTTCAGGTGGCTGTAGATCTTTTATTACCCAGATTAGATATTAAGTATGATACATCGTTGAAATCAGCTCGTCGAGAGGATTATATAAATGTAAAAATATACAGGGTATCCCATTTAAAAAAAATATTATTTTTTGTATCCCCTGAAATCTGCACGCTACTGTACATATTTTAATTTTAACAAAAAACAGTTATAATCACACAACTTTTATTTGAAACTTTTTTGATATATGCAATAATAACGATAATAAGGGGTGGGTAATTTATAATGAATAACTCTGTACCAGATTTATTTTTCTCACCCATCAGATTGATTTTAATCAGTAAATTAATGCAAAAATCACGATATGGCCATTCATTACATCAATAAAATATTAAATTTTATTAATATCATGTTTAATTAATTTTTCAATGGTTAATGTTTTTGTATATCGTTGTTTTATTTACATTTAAATGTTCAATATTACCTAATAATGATATTTTTCGGATTGGGCATCACAAATTCAATTAAACTAATCCTTGTCAGTGGCGTATCGAAGTTTTATAAAATTAACTTTTCGCCAAAACTCGTTGGCTCGTATTCAGTGAATACTCAGTTGCTACTCCACTGACTTAAACATTTTTTATTTAAAATACGTTACCTACGTTTTTAAAAAATGTGGTATTATTTTTAGTTATGAAATAAGAGTAAGCGACTTTGCTGACCACGTAAAAAATGTTTCAAGAACATCCATGTTCGAATCACTAAGCGTTCAAGGTTATTTGATTGATTGATTTAAGAAAAAAATGGTGAAGGATAAAAATCAATCATCTCTAAAGTGTAATCATACCGTATCAATTGTGGTAATTAATGTTTTTTGCTTGAAATGTTTATGATATTAGTGTAATTGTAAATATTTACTTATTTTAGGAATTATGGCCGACTTTTGGTTTAATTGGTAATTACTCAAACTATCGATATATTGAACATATATGAAGTTAGCGAGACAACTTCGAAAAAGTTGATAACGGATTATCCCATAATTTGCCGCCTTTTTGTCGCTAATTAATTGCGGAGAAAAAAAATTTGTCGCTGTTTTTTTTTTAAATATGCGTTGTTTCAATTTTTTTCACAGTTCTGAAGTGTCCATAATTTGCCGCCTTTTTGTCGCTAATTAGTTGCGGAGAAAAAAAATTTGTCGCTTTTTTTTTTAACTATGCGTTGTTTCTATTTTTTCACAGTTCTGAAGTGTCCATAATTTGCCGCCTATTTGTCGCTAATTAGTTGCGGAGAAAAAAAAAGAGCGACAAATTTTTTTCTCCGCAACTAATTAGCGACAAAAGGCGGCAAATTATGGGATAATCCGTTATCAACTTTTTCGAAGTTGTCTCGCTAACTTCATATAGGTATTGAACTCTATCAATTTTTTCTTCTTGGGGTTATCGTAGAATATTCACTTCTCATGTCCGGTAATCGCTTTAGTGCAGCCATCTCTCAAGTGTTCTACTTTAATATGCTCGGGAGCCAGAGAGTGGAAAGTGTATAAATTAAAAAAATAAAAACATGTGCAATCACTAAGTTGTAATCGACTAATGGGTCGGCTACCCAACCAAATTTTGGTTTATCTGATCTTTGCGTTCTCTTCGTTATTACCCACAGACTGAGCAAGTCACATTGTCTAATCCACAAAGCTTCATTTGAATATCCAACCAATATAATGAGTGGGCTAGACTCGACTCCCCGTTGACTGAGACAAAGGATGTCGCTTACGTTTAAAGGGTCAGGTTTTTTTGGTAGCATCAAAGGCGCCGCGTTTTAAAGCTGTTAAATTGGGGATACTATATGTATTGCCCGAACTATACCTATGTCTCTGCAGTAAATAATATGCAATAGCATTCCGTTACATTTGCAACAATGAGGCATTCATTTATTTATTATTTGTTAGTTAGCACAGAGGTAAATATAGATAATTACAACACCCGAGTAATATTTGTACCTACGTGTAATTTTAGGAACCCACCTTTTATTTTTTATTATATTTGACCTCGGTGATAATATGTTTAAGGTATAAGTACTTATAAATAACTGTCGGTACTGCTGATCGTTGCTTTTTAATTATTCCAATTAAGTATGTACGTATGTACTTATTTACTGTAGGAAGGGACTGTATGTCATCATTTATGAATCTCGTAAATTATGATTTTATGTGCAATAAATAGTAAAACTAATGAAGTACAAAATTTTACTATTTTTTGGTCTATGGTGAATAATTTATTCACATTGTTTTTAATGTTTCTAAGGTTTTTAAACATTTTCCAAAGTCAAAGTTTCTACTTCGAAATTCAGTTTCTCCGGATTTTATTTTTATCTGTATACAGGGTGATTCATAACTATTGGGACATATAGACCAAGGGCAGGTTATTGGGACCAAATATACCTTAATAAAATATTGCTGTGAAATAAGATACAGGGCGTTAAAGTTAAAGTTAAAGTAATATTATTTTATGTATTATTTCACATTTTGTTACAGGGGACGCCACGTGAATGATTCCTGATGATGAAATTAACCGGTAGCTTTTTCTGACGAAACTTTTTAGTGATTTTGATTAGGAAATAGGACGTAAACATCATTTCTACATAATATTGGTACTCTTGTTTAAACACGAGAAAAACGCAATTAAACAGGTAATTTTATATAGGGACAGACTAATGTTCTTTCCTTTATTACAAGAATTAGAAAAGGCATAGAAGTTGGAGGAGGCCACATAGAACATTTCATTTAAGTTTGCTTTTTTATGTTAAATTGTTTTTAATTCTGTTTTATATACCGTTACAAGTTTTTTTATTATCCCCTTTCCACTATTCAATTGCGTTTTTTTCGAAAACGGGTGAAATTATCGTGTTTAAACAAGAGTACCAATATTATATAGAAATGATGTTTACGTCATATTTCCTAATCAAAATCACTAAAAAGTTCGTCAAAAAAAGCTACCAGTTAATTTCATCATCAGGAATTATTCACGGGGCGCCCCCTGTAACAAATTGTGAAATAATACTCCTTGTACAAAGTTATGCCTCTGTGCCGATTTTGATAACAATTGATAAATATACAGTGACATAGTTATGAATCACCCTGTATAAACCATAATTATTTTTTTAATAATGTGTGGCAAATTTTTTTACGACTGTTTACCGATATATTTTCCAATATTTACTTTTTCAGTTTAACTTATTTAGAACAGTCAGAAGTTAGCAAACTCATGAATAATTTTTATAAACCAGGTACGACAAATATTTGGATTTAACGAATATTTATTTTCAATCTTAAACCTGTTGCTGCGTTAAATTCCGAAACGTCGCAACTTTTTTCATAGTTTCCCAAAAAAAAAATTGAAATTCCTTAAGTTTTTCCTGATTTTCTCACAAATTCGTTATTTTCAGATTGAAATGTGTTGGCCCTTACGAAACTAAAAATTGAAAAAATATGTCGTCTTCCTCTGAAACGCCCTTTTGGTTACTATCATTCTGTCAAACTAAAAAAAATTCTATCGAAAACGCATGTGTTAGATTATAATTTTATACGAATGAATCACGGTATTCTAAAAATATACCGGTCCGAGTCTAATAACATTAGAATCATCTTGAGCAAAAATAATGAGATTCTGATGTCGGGTTGGAATGAATAAATAAATATAGTACTTGACATCTTTATATGTTATCCAGACCTTTTAAATATCAATAATTCAAGTTGATTGTGTAACAATTCTAAATTATGATTCTGGGTTTTAATTCGCAAGTATCTGAACTAATATTTTTTTATTAAAACGAGGTTCGTACAAAAAAAGGTGACTATCTAATTTTTGTTAGATTGGTACACATGTTCCCAACATATGTTGACATGATCAGCCATTTTGCATTTCCAGTTTGTTTTTGACAGATATAAAGGTTAGACGTGTTTTAGTGTGCTTGGCGATTTATTGTATCGAAAAAAAAATGGATCAAAGAATCTGTATCCCATGTCATAACCATATACCCATGTTTCGTCACCAGTTATGACTCTTTTGAGCAACTCTTCTGTCTTTTTTTGCTCAAAGTATACTCGCCAAACGCCATAGTCAACATTTCAAGTGCGTTGGAGCACTTAATTTTATTTTTCACACCCTATTTAATACAGATTCTTTAATCCATTTTTTTTTCGATGGCAAAAAATCGCCAAGCACACCAAAACACGTCTAACCTCTCAAAAACAAACTAAAAATGCAAAATGACTGATCATGTCAATATACTATGTTTGGAACATATATACCAACATAACAAACAATATGTAAAATATATAAATAATAAAATTGTTATTAATAGTTTTTACTTTTCACGGTTTCAACATATTTGCTTTATAGATTATTAGAATATTGAATATAATTTTTTTGCCATTTAGTTATGATTAATTGCAAGTAATATTTTTTTAAATTTTACACATATCAGAATAATTACCGGGCTAAATTCTATTACTGTAATTTCCACTTTAATATAAAAAACTGTCCAAATACTAGACAAGTAGGAAAGGGAGGTAATGACAAGAATACTTTATAGAAAAAAATGTTGTTAAGATAAAGCTTGAGCCATATTTAAAATCGATTATACTATGTTACCTTTTAGATGTGCTGCCATCTATGTTACCTGTAATATATATGTTTACATTTTTGAATTGCGTTAGATCTTACCGTTTTTATATTATAGGATTTTAAACTATCACTTGTGTACAGAATTTCAAAGTAAAAGGCTCAATATTGAACTCTAGATTTCATTATTAAACGGAAACTTTTTTCTACCATTAGACAGCTGGTCCACTAAATATAAAATCCAAGTTTTGATGCAGTTTCAATATATTTTTTTCGCACTTTGAAGATGTACTGTATGAGAACAGGGCCGCCCCTACAAAGAGGCGAACAGAGCGGTCGCTCCAGGCGCCGAGCCCCAGGGGGCGCCAAAGCCGTGCCATGTGAATAAAATTCCATTCCATGTACGTCAGAAGTTTTATTTAGCTGACGTAGCGTAACGAGCATAACGATTTTGAATCAATAAATTAAAGACAAAGTTAAGATGTCGAGATCTTCCAAGTTCCATGCTTACACGCATAACTGATATGAGGGATAATCAAAGGGGCGCCATAATTGGATCTCGCTCCATTTTAAAAAAGGGGCGCCATAATTGGTTCTCGCTCTAATCTAAAACTGGCCTCAGGCCGGCTCTGTATGAGAAAACTATTCCCTAAACTCGTAAACCCTCAAAGATTGTTGACATTAATGAATTAAAAAGTAAATTGTTATTTGATTTAGAGAGATCCTCTATGATAATTGCTCTGTATAGACGTGTCTGATTTGGAGGATTTGAAAAATTGACGTTGGTACGCCACTGGCACAAAGTGAAGGTGTCCCAAACGAATTTTTCAAGCTCATCCGCCCACCTGTGCGTATACTGTATAGGACTGAACACGGATGCAAACAAAAGGTGAACTTTATATGCTGCCAATGATTACATCAGACATGACGGCATCGATTTATTTTGAACAATTTTCTAAACGCCTAGACTAGACAATGATTTAGATACTATTTTTATTTCGTAAAAAAACGTAGGTAAGGTAAACAATTAACTTGAGTATAGTCGCCTAATAAATGTTAAAGCTTTATGAAAATGTGAAAGGTACACAGGATGGATTTAAAAATATTCTACAAAATGACAATTTAGGATTTGGGCGAATTGAAAATATTTTTTCAAATGTTAGTGCTCGAATTTCCACAACCAAAAGTGTGAATATTTACTAGAATCGATTTTAATTATTCTGATACTACGGAATGTCTAATAACAAAAAAGTACATTTTTTAATAGGTAAATAAAATACCTCAAAAGTAGAGTAAATAACAAAGTAACATAAAAAAATTGTTTTGTATACAAAAAGTTAACTTACGTCTATTATATAATACCACTAAGAAGATGCATCTTAACAAACAATAACAATTAAAATCACATTTAAACGATAAATCGCGAACCGCAATCCATTTTTTAAAAAGGATTGAACATCTTTCGGTGGTTAAAATAGAGGCTCAAATCAGAAACTGTCAAGGGCCAATGACACGTGACTAATAGTAGTGACTTAAATACCAACCTACGTCTGTTTTTTAGATTTCTTATATTTTTTATCAAAAGAAAGATGGATGAATAGTTTTCAATGAAAGGCTCTGTATAATTCAATTCAATTCTTAAATCAAAGAAAATATATGAATAATAAAAGGATTATACATTTTGATGATACTAAATATTGTTCTTCCCTGGTATTATATATAATAAACAATGAATTTCTCGAAAGGCTTCTGTAACGAGCAGAATTCTAAGAAAGGTTTCTGTAACGATTTTTGTAATTTAAGCATTTATCAGATACCAGCACCTCCCGGGCATCATTTTATTTGACATAAGACCCTGTCCTTAAGTCTAGCATATTAGCACATGGTTTCCTGCGCTTCAGGAAAAAATTTTAAATCGCAAACTTGTTAGAAATCCATTTTAAAATAATGTTAGTAAGTAAGTATTGTTTGAACTAATATAATCCAATTTTCTATTTCGATTTCTTGCATTTTAGTCCAATAAACGAAGGTGCCAACCCGTGCATCAGGTCTGGCACAAGCACAAGCAGATTATAAATTTTTCAATAAATCACGTAAAAATTAATATTTTTTCATTTTTCAAAGTTCAGATGAAAGAATGAACCTGTAGCTATAATATCATGTTACTTTTTCCGTTTATCTATTTCTCTGGATTATTGAAAAACCGGGCCAAAGTTTGTTTTTGCTCGATATTTTGACCCTCCTAGCTATAAATGTATTCATATTTTTTTATCAAGACTAATTTCACCGAATTCTTTTGGATAATGGGGCTAGGTGTTAAATACATTCAGAAAGATTCAATAAATTATTTTTGTGTATTTTCATAAACATGTTTTTCAGGGCGTTTTTTTTTGGATTTCCGGAATTTTTGAAAATGCTCGGGTCTATCGGGATTTAATAGATAATCAAGGACCATATCGGTTTTCAGCACACATCATTAGAAAGCTTAGGTTGTCACCTTGTCGATGTCATTTTTCTTTTTTTTTTCATATTTTTTGAAATTTTATGAAAAATCGACATTTTTTTTTGAGGATTATTTTCTTTTCGTGCTAAAATTTTTTGGGGTTAGGAATTGTACTAAATAAAAGATCGCATTCTGACCTTTTCATCAATATAGTTGGTTATTATTGCCTTATTAACGGGATGTTATTCAAGTTTTTGTAGGTAATGAACTGCTCTAAGAGTCATATTTCGGCAGATATCGTCGAAAACGGATTTTCGGGAACTCTAGAGTCATTTTCCCATCCTTCCACAAATTCCACGTAACTGAGATTTTCGGAGGTAAATGTACCTACGAATACCTGCAAATTAAAAAAAAATTTTGACGGACAGACTTGATGCCCAGGTTTGGGGTTTTTTGGCGTAAATACATAAATTTTTGAGAATTTTCTTGCATTAAGTGGATTGGTTCTAAAAAATGGAAACGTTGTGAAGAAGAATTGCCTTCTTCATCAATGTCAATTTTATCCGGCCAGAAACTTGAATTATGCACCTACTTCTTGTGTACAATTGTTGTTACTCTGAATTGTTATCTCCAGGTTTTTAACAGTGACGTCTTGAGAATAATAAAAATAAGCTACACAATCTAAATTCTAGTTACAGAAACAAAATCGTTATTGAGGACAAAAATACATAGAAAATTGTAAATTTAAACAATACAGATATCCAACATTGCAAATAGTGGATTTTTAAATTTTTTACAAGAAAAATAAACCGCAGACCATTTGTATCTAGGCCACAAATCCTCCTCAATTTTCTGGCCATTAGACCAACCATTAATTTTTGCTTAGTCTCTTGCAGAAAATTGTTTGAATACAGTAAATATAGAGATACTCTTACAGTCACTTCTTTCAACACTGAATAGTTATCTTCTTGCTTTATACTTACTAAATTCTTGCAAAAATTTCAGTTATAAAATCAAGAAATAATCTCAGAAATGCTAATCTTTATCTTACCTGATTTTGTAATATAATCTTCAGATTTAAAATGTTTCGAGCATACTCGCGTATGCTTGGTGACCCATTAATAACACATTTTCCCAGAATTTACGATGATCAACGATGTTATAAACTGTTTGTTGCTTCTTGGGTGGAAAATAATTAAAGTGTAATTCCGAATTTTTAGATTTCCTAGAGGTGTTAAGCATTTTTGATTTTTAACTAACAAATAACAGCAAAATACACATCGCACAAACTCAAAACACACGTTCGACTGAAGATAAACAAACAAACATTACGTGTTTCAGGCAGTTCAAATTAATACCGCTAGTGTCGCATAAAGTTGTGTTTATGACGGTCATCTTCTATGAAACGTTCAAAAAAATAGGTAGCAGGCTTTTTTTAACCAAAAAAATTTCAAAAATGTTAGCTTGGGAATAACAAAACTGCACAAATGATGTGAAATAAAATCACACAAGCTCCCAAGAAAAAAGACATTAAAAATGTCATACTCTGCACCAACATCTGGACTTCAAATACTACTTTTTGGGCTATATACCCCAACAGGTATTGAATTACGTAAGTCCAGACGCGGTTTGGAGCCCGACCATGTCGGGACTTTAACCCAAAAACTTTGATTTTGTCATTAAAGGAGCTTGTCATTCTTTTCTTCTTCTTCTTTTCGAGTGCTTTTTCTAGTATACCTAAATATAAACTGAGGGTTAATAATACAAAAAATACTGAATCAATTTTACCAGATCGTTTTACAGGTATAAACATATACTTTAAATCATGTTTTCCAGAATCAAACGCAACTTCACATTGATTAATTTCAGCACAAATCTCGAAACATTTTTCAAAATAATTCTGCTCGAAGTAGTTGGCACATTGCCCATGTGTTTGAAATACCTGGCCAAGGAGACTCCCACATCTCACAATCAAAACAATAAAACTTATTTTTCCCAGGTTGTTTCTTAAATTACTTAAAACATTAATTAGAAAATGCTCACAGAATAAAATAGAATTAAGAATGGAAGATTTCTTATTCATTTATTATAATAAACAATGTAATTTTAAGTTCGCGTGGTAGCTTGCAAAAACAATTTGTTTTATAATTACAGAATAAAGATACGTATAAGAACTAGCTCTTAACCCTCCATATTTTTTGTATAAACTTATGGGACACCCTGTCTAAATAAAATTATTTGTTTCAGCAAGGAATTGGTGTGGAACTAGTAAGGATATTACCAGAAACCCATGCTCCAAGCCTGTCCAACATTTTTGCTGAAGCTGATTCAAAAGACGATGTGGTAAGTGAGAAATAAGTTTTTGTTTTAATTAAGAGGTGTGTTCATTATCATTTATCAACGACTTGCCTGCATGGATATTTTTGGAAAATCAAAGGTAAAGAAAAAACCTGCTTAATTAACACATGGTGACCCTTTTGAGTCCTCGAAATTCTGAAGTAAATGCTCTGGAAAAAGGGGAATACTTAATTGGAAAGAAGATCGGTCAAGGTTCATACAGATGTCTGGTCTTTGGGTATAATTCTATTTATAATGTTGATGATGATGTTTTATGACGTCTTTCTTTCATGCGAAACAAGTGCAGTAGCACTTATCGCTTATCATTGTATTTATTGAATAAATAAATAAATAAATAAATAAATTAAATTTGGACCTCTATCAAATTAAATTCATTAAGTACCCTCTAATCTATACGGGAAACGTTTCCCTCAGAGAGTTCATTTTAGCTTTCTCGATCAAAGAATATAACTGCTAAATGCTAGTTTCTATACATGAAACGTTCAAAGAAATATCGATTTTTAAATGAAGATACAGCGGCATTGTCAGTGGTAATGGTTAATATATGCCATTCAAGAATTTTAAGAAATTACCTTTGTTTGTTTAGTTATTATTTACGCAATCGTTAATTATAATGTACATAATTTATTTTATTTAATTAATTGATTCGATACCGAGACAACTGTTTACAGAATCGTTAAATAAGTAATTGAATATAAAATATTAGTATAGTGGAGTGAAATTAGAATTTTATATGAATGTAAGAGCTAAATCAAATTTATACATAAAGAGAAGCTTGTAAAAAAATTGTCAATAAATTTGGGCTAGAGCTTCGGGAGATATGTGCCAAAAACGGTATATGGTATTTCTCGAGTGGATTGCTTCACTATTTTTTAAATATCTCCGACTCTAAGAGTCGTGGAAAAATAAAAAAAATTAAAATGACCGTGTTGAAGTAGAGTATCGATCCGTAGATCCGTAGATCCGTAGAGTATAGAAAAACCGAATTCGCGCACATTTTTTTTTACTGAATTAGCAATAAATAACCAAAGATTCCTCGAATTTTCTTAAAAATGGTAAAAATTTGAACAAAAAAAATGTATTTGTCCAGCCAAAATCGGCATTTTTCGAAAAAAATTTAATTGGCCGCCATTTTTGGAAAAACAATAGTAGAGAAAAAAATTTTTATCTTAAAAAGAAGGATTTTGTGTGTACTTTTGTCTAAGATAATCCAACATTTTATTTCTTTATTTAAAGTGCCCAATTTAGGGAATAATAAAAAAAATCGATTTTCATTTTTTTCCAATTTTTTTATTTTTAGAAAAACTATATTTCAGTCCAAAAAATGTTTAAAAAAAATATAAAAAATATTTCAGGTTCAAAAGTAAAATTTTTGTGAGGGAACGAATCAATATAAAGTCTCAAATATTATTATGAACAATTTGGCGATCTTTTTAAGATTTAAAACTCAGTCGGTAATCCTGTGTAAAATGGGTTAGGTTTAGGATGCCGTTAAAAATTATTTATAACCTCAAAAACTAAATAAATAAAAGTTCACAAATTACTGAAGGTGAAATGCTGTTTTATTGCAAAAAATTGTTTTTGAACTTTATTTTAATTTGTATTTGTTTCAAGTTATTTATTTGCTTATTTTTTTCTCAAGGTATTTTTTCATTTACTATCTAAAAAGACAATTTCTATATTAGAATTTTAAATTAACTTTTTAATAGTTTTCAGGTAATTTTGGTAATAATGGCCTGAAACACAGAACAAAGTATAGATAATAAAAATTGCATATCTTGCAAAGAAAGAAACAAACTGTTTCATTTCAGACAAATTAAATTTTTTATAAAGAATGCCCATTGTGGAACAACAATGGCAATTTTGTATTTAAAAATTTAAGTCACGTCTTCCCTTCATTAAGTCCACTTTTTCTGCCATTTTTAATAAAATTGTTTCTTTTAGTTTTTGAGATTATAAATAATTTTTAAATATTTTTTGGACTGAAATATAGTTTTTCTAAGAGAATCAAGCATAAATATCGCGATAAACATAAAAAAATTTGAAAAAAATGAAAATCGAATTTTCTTTTACTATTCCCTAAATTGGGCACTTTAAATAAAGAAATAAAATGTTGGATTTTCTTAGACAAAAGTGTTTTTCCAAAAATTCCAGCCAATTCAATTTTTTTCGAAAAATGCCGATTTTGGCTGAACAAATACATTTTTTTTGTTTAAATTTTTACCATGTCTTCCCGACATAAAAATACAGATTTTCTCCAATTTTTAAGAAAATTCGAGGATTCTTTGGTTATTTATTGCCAATTCAGTAAAAAAGAAATTACGTTCGCGAATTCGTTTTTTGAGGTTAGGATGCATTTTTAAAAAACCCTACTATACGGATCGATAGTCTATTTCAACACAGTCATTTTAATTTTTTTTATTTTTCCACGACTCTTAGAGCCGGAGATATTTAAAAAATAGTAAGGCAATCCACTCGAAAAATACCAAAAATGTCGTTTTTGGCAAATATCTCGCGAAGCTCCAGCCCAAATTTATTGACAAATTTTTTACAAGCTTCTCTTTATGTATAAAATAGAAAAAATTTAAAAAAATTGACTTAGCTCTTACATCCATTTTCAGAAATTTTACTCCACTATAATAATATTTAACAGTCTGGCAACAGTAGTCGTATTCTAGAGCGAAACGAAGGAAAGGGTATTTTCGTAAACATAGCGCGAGGGAATCCCGGTGATTTAAAGACCTTCGAGTAGGAATTTGAGTAAATGTATTTGTTTGCGAGAAAGATCAATGAATTTAAGAAAAATTAGAGGTCAAGAGGAAAGTGAATACATCCATTACAAGGGGCAAGAAGTGAAAAAAAAAGAGTTCCCTCAATTGATTTACCACTCGACCCTATTTCAATATGTTTTTAATGTCGCCTATACTCTGAACCAATAAATAACACGGAGGATTATATATTGTTAATGGGATTAAACTTTTTTTAATCTCTTGGCATTAAAACACTTCAGTACCTAAAATCAAAGATTAAAAAAAAATAAAAAGTTCAAGAACTAACTTTAAAAGTCACTGTCTTCACTATAACTACTGGTATCATTATCATTGTCTTTTCTGAGGTCTATTAAGTTTTCCATTGCTATATCCATTTTCCAAAATGAATTTTCCACTTTTCTTCAAAAACAAATTTGAGAATTTCAATTCCTTTTTCTCGTGCCATCTCGTCTATAATATATTTTTTGAATTTGTTTTTATGTTGCTTTGCTATTACGAGTAATTCTGCCTTCAAGGATTTAGGAGGACTGATAATATTTTTAGAATGAAGCCATTTTGAAATATATATTAATACAAAATTCCGAATCAATTAAAATACATACGATACGGCTATGACTTATTTGTCTAAAGAACAGGTTTAACAGTAAAAACCATGGAAGCATGATTAAATCAAACGAAATCTTTTATTAGGCCGATCAAATGTACTAAAATTTTCATTTTAACTACAAGTAAGCATTGAAGGATGAGGTAAAATAAAATGTCTACCTCTTAAACCTGTACTACTTCTACAAATTAAATTACTGTACTTCTTTCTTCTCTAAACTATAGTAGTGACATTAATTCTTATTACGATTTTATTTCTCGTTTTTGTGATAGTAATATGTAAAAATACAAATTATGAGATCATTTCTAATTTAACGCTTACTTACATATTATAAACATTCTAGTGTTAAAACATGAAATCGTGTTACTCAACAATTTAATTAAATTTTAACAAAATTGCAGTCACGATAACTAACTCATTTTGCACTATTAGTAGTTCTATTTTAACTGTTTTTATATAAATAATTAAGGTAAACATATGTTACCATGTTTCATTTTATAATTATTATATTAAAAATCAATTTAATTGACAATAAACAAATCATCGTCGACTATAAGTATTTTTCCACCACGGTAAATTGGGTCAACGGTCATTTTTTTTTAAATTGATGTTTAATAATTGCATTTTTATAAAGGTTATAACGAATTAAGTTTTTTATGTCCGTCTTCTAGTAACCAGTAAATAATAAAGCGTAATTGAAAAGGTAATAAAAGTTTTATTGCAAGATTATTACACTTTTCCAGTTTATCGAATGACATTAGCACAAATGTTTACATACAGGGTGTTTCATAGTTAAACCGACATACGTTAACTGTAAGTAAATAGAGGGTACTTAGGTGATTCCAAATAACCTTGATTACTGGGTCTAACGCCTTTAATAACCGAGATATGGGGCGTTTCATCCGTTTTGGCCAATATTTTGATACGCCATACTTTAGAACGACCCTGTGGATTTATCTCATACTTGGTAAAGGTATATAGTGTAAGAACTATAATTAAAATCCAGATCCGGATTAAGAAGAATTTGTAAAATTTGAAAATCTCCAAAACAACACCCTATATATCAGATTTTTTAAAATTGGGATGGATATTTGAAAAGAACGGAAAAAAATGAGTTAAAGTGAAAACTTTTTTTAACTGCACATCCCATTCTACATACTGGAGTTTTAACGTCAAATTACTTCAAATGCATTTCTTTCTTTTTCACAAGCAGTAACTTTCGAAATACCTGGTGGATTTCTTTCATATTTGGTACAGGTATCATTTGTTAGTAGCCCAGTCGTATAATGTAAGGACTACACTTCAGTTATAATCCAGATATGGATTAAGAAAAATTTGTTAAATTTGAAAATCTCCAACGTAACACGCTGTACATCAGATTTTTTTTTAAATTGGATCAGATATTCGAAACGAATGGAAAAACTGAGATATTCTGACATATTTTGATAAATGCACATCTCGTTCTACATATTACTAAACTTTTAAAGTTAAAATTCAATTAGTGCAATACTTATTTAAAAAAAAAAAGATGTGTTATACTGAAATATTTTTAAACGTGCACAAGAGCGTTCTACAAAACAAATACAGATTTAATTTTTCGGATTAATTCCGGATACAAAACTCATTAAACTATCAAGTAGGCTTTGCCAATAACACATCTTTTTTCTTTTTTTTTTCTTTTTTCAAATAGGTATCCGATTATATTTTAAAGAATCTGGTATACAGGGTGCTATTTTAGAGATTATCAACTTTAACAAATTTTTCTTAATCCGGATCTGGATTTTAACTTTAGTTCTTGTATTGTACGATTGGGCTATTTAAACAATCTACCTGTACCCAATATGAAAGAAATCTACATGGTCTTTCCAAAGTTATGGCTTATGAAAATGACAATAAGTATTGCATTAATTGAATTTTAACTTGAAAAGTTTCGTAATATGTGCATTTATAAAAATATGTCAGAATATCTCAGTTTTTTCCATTCGTTTCAAATGCCTGATCCAATTAAAAAAAAATCTGATGTACAGCGTGTTGCGTTGGGGATTTTCAAATTTTACAAATTTTTCTTAATCCGTATCTGGATTTTAACTGTGGTGTAGTCCTTAGATTATGCGATTGGGCTACTAAAAAATGATACCTGTACCAAACATGAAAGAAATCTACCAGGTATTTCGAAAGTTACTGCTTGTGAAAATGAAAAAAATGCATTTGATGTAATTTGACGTTAAAACTCCAGTAGTAGAATGGGATGTGCACTTAAAATTTTTTTTCACTTTAACTCATTTTTTTTCGTTCTTTTCAAATATCCATCCCAATTTTAAAAAATCTGATATACGGGGTGTTGTTTTGGGGCTTTTCAAATTTTACAATTTCTTATTAATCCGGATCTGGATTTTGATTATAGTTCTTACATTATAGGATTGGACTATTAATTAATTAAATATTACGTTATTAATGTTTTAAAAATCAAAATCAAATGTTTAATTTTTAAATTACTCAAATATGGCCAATAAAGGTTATGGCGAAGAACATAAATTTTTCGGAAAATAACTAAATACAGTAATACTTTATAATTTAAAATAAACAAAATTTATATGAACAAGACATTTTTTTATAAACTCGCAATTTTATATTTATAAATTTATTCAAGGGACTATTTACCCTTGAATTTCCTTGAAAAAATGTGACTTATTGGCACTATTTTTTAGTAATTAAAACTAAGCACGGCTCTTAAAAATTGATTACAATCATCAGTATAATACTATACTTACATATACTTGTTTTTTTAAGTTTCGATTAGGCCCATAACCTATTACAGGGGCTACAAAATCTAGTTCAAAGAATATTGTCTTAAGGCTTAGTTCTAACTGGAAAAGTCACAATCTCCACTTTTTCAAATTTTAAGGAAGTCAAGAAGCATCCTGTTATTTAGTAGTTTTAGGCGGAAAATAAAATTTTATACTTTTAAATTGTAGTGTTTAATTGTTATAATTCTGTATGTATTACTAAGGATTTATATATGAACAAATATAATAAAAAAGAGTGTCTGTATAAATAAAAATTCTTGTGATATATTTCACAAATAAAATTATGTACATTTCTCGAGGTATACATTGAAAAAGATCCGTATCTAATCCTTACTTATAATTTTACTTATGATAGTATCTGTGTTACATTTTAACAAAAATAATGACCCAAATAATATTATTACACTTCCATTATAACTTCTTAAAATAAAGCGAAATTTAAATAATAAAAAAAGACAATTATTTCACAAATTAAAATCCAACCTTTTGTAATCTTCTGTTTTAAGAAACTTTCCAATTTTATTTTTCATTAAGCCGCAGCAAACTGATTGAAATAAAACAAGGTTTTTGTGGTTCTTACGATTTCTAATGTTGTATCTTTTTTTTCAATCAACCTTGGAAGCGGTTTGATCATTTAAATACTTTTCAGTTATTTGAAATTGCAATGACCAAATTACTTGATTTCAGTTAATGCAAAGGTTAATTCGGCATTGCAGAATAACGTCATGGGGTCCAAGTTTCGAGTGTTAGGCACAATGTATTTTTAGGTGTTCACGGTCGCTTATAATAAATTGTCCATGAATAAAGTCTAGTCATTAATAAACAATATTCTTGTTACGCTTCGTATGAATTTGAATATTAAATTTGTTTAAAAACCATTAGCGTCGACTAAGGTTCTTCTCGTAAAAATTCCTCAGCGATTTTTTAATAAAAAGATATTTTAAATAAATTGGATTTATTCATTTAGTATTTGAAAATATACATATACGTCATACATTTCTATTGAAATAAATTAGAGCTGAAATATATATTCCATAGAGTAGAGTCTATTTCCATCAATTTACATTGGTTTGTGACTGGTCAATTGTACAAAAAGAAAAGAAAACTCTAAATATATTGTGATATTCTTATGCTTTTAACTCTTTTTTCTTTCTATAAATAACCATAAAAATAAACAAAAAATTCTATTTTACAGACCAGTAAAGAAGAAACTTCTTTTTACTAAACTGTACCACTTGGTTTACTTTAAAATGCGTGCTCATTTAAATAATCGATTTCTATACATAGTTTTCCGTGGGGTAAAGTAATAAAAGTAATTTCCCTTTATGTACTTTTGAAATGTAAAACCATTAGAAGTTGTTATTTGTCACGAATATGATTCATAAGTAGTATAATTTTAGCACCTTTTTTATATTGCCATTACAGCTACTTCGTGATTACAAAAAATATTGAATTTGAGTAACATGAAACTATTCGAACAATCCTGAAATTCTACAGGGTGTTAATGAATGCGTGTTACATATTTTTAGAGCATGTAGAACATGCAAAAATAGAGTGAATAGAGCTCTTTGAAGATGGCGTCTTCAGGTCGCTTTTTTTCAAATATCTTCAGAACGCCGCATTTAAAAAATATGAAACTTGGCAGGGTTAGTAAACCATTTTCCTGGGGTTAATTAGATTTTTCTAACACGATCATAAGCGTCTCATTGGGGGGGGGGGGGGGGGCACTTTTTTACATTTTTGGTAATGAATTAAAAAACTCTTGGTTAGAGGCAACAAGATGAACCGTTTTAGAGAAAAATCGATTTTAATTTTTCCAGTCGCCCTATTTTAACCGCTGTATATATTTACCTGTCAAAATGAATCATTAGCCTCGTGTTCTGTGTGGGATTTATTACTGTTTCCCAGCGCCACTTTAGGAACATTACTTAATTAGAACACAACAATGAATCGTCGAGTGGGGAATCACACATTTGTCTTATTTAAAGAAAAGGTAATCGTTGGGAACATTCTTAAAAATATTTTTTTTTGCATTTCTCAGACAATCACTTGCGACCTTGAATCGACTCCAGCTTTCCAGCTGAAAAGCTTCAGGCAAAAAGGCGAAAAGAACGAAACGTCGCATTATCGCGTCAACGTCAACCGCTTCAGGGGCAGGCTCAACATATTTTGCGTATCTGAAAAACTACAGGCGAATGTCAAATGTGACGGATGGCCAGAAATCAAGATTGCCCTCGCTCCTGTCGGTAACATCAAGAACAATTTAGATGAAACTCACTTACAGGAAGTGATTATGTAAGTACTTTTTTATTTAAAATAATTTTTTTTAAGTATAGTTTTCCATTTTCAATTGCACAAACAAAATTTGTGAGGAAGTTTTTGACTAAAAATTTTAAAGATCTGTTCACTTTGATTTTTCTAAAATTCATTAAGTATACCTTCTGATCTTTCCCGCAAGCAAATAACGTTACTCAAATTGCCACTAGTCTTTTAAACTATGGGAATCTCCTCGAGTCACTTAGCCTGTTAAAAGTATAAATCACCGTAAATTAGTTTTATTGCTATACAGTCGTCTGGAGTTATGTATGACCTGCAGAACAGTAGCGTACCGTGTATAATATTTAAACAAAAATAGACAAAGTTATATTTCAAGTAAAAGAAAATATCTCTGCCTATGGAGCTGGGAATCCATTAATGCTTTTGAAGGTATAAATATTCAACTGAGTTTGGAAGAATTATACAAGAAACAGCGTTTTGAAAATTAGCAGGTGCTCCTTCGCATTAGTGGGCAGATTGGTCAGTTTGATCTTTCTCGAAACAATAATATTAGTGTAATAGCAGATCATACAGTTTACTTTCCAAATATCATGAAAATTTGAGGACCCTTAGATATAACTTTTATTAAAAAAATTAAATCTAATATTTGTAAAATTTTCTTTCAGTGAAATTTTGACTGACGCCCTACGGAACACAGAGGTAGACTTTAATTTAGCACAGTACCCTACATGTCCTAGGTTAGTAAGACATGTTGCACTACCAGGACAAATCCTACCCGTTCATTACGATAGTATGGGCATGGTAAGTTTTTTTCTTTAAGCCAGCTCTATGAGATACATTATGAAATATATTGATATGACAATGAAATTATATGATATTTCTTACTTTTTAATATTCTTTATTTCAATTAATATCACATTTCAAAAATGATCACCTTTTTTTTAAGTCCCTTTTATATATATTTTTTTAATTTGTTTAAAATACACTTCCCCATAATTTTGTCTCATTTTTTACGCCATAACAACATTCCCAAAATTTGTTTTCTTAATTTATTTTTATCTTGAAAAGAAATAAGAAAACCAAATTTTAATTTCTATTTTTCCCACTAAAATGTTGCATTTTTCTTTGATTTCTTTTCGTATTCTTAAATTCTCTTCCTCTGCTATTTCAAAATTCATTTTTATTCTTCATTTAATTTTTTTTTAATATACAAAAATATTTTTTTTTAATTTAATCTTCCATCTGTGATAATTTCTTTTAATTTTATTTCTTAACATCATTTCTCTTTCCTTTACTTGTTGTTTTATTTGTTCATTTTTATTTTTCTGATCCTGTAATTCTTCTACCTCTATTATTCTTGCAATCATTTCTTTTTTACTACCTTTTCTTCTATTTTTTTATCTGTATCCTTTCTTAAATCTTGTCTGATTTCTTCTAAGCTATTTCCTACACTTCTTATTTCTTTTTTTCTATTTTCTCCTAAATGCATTATATCTGTCTTCAAATCTTTCTTCAATTCCAATTCATTTTCTCATGTCCTGTCTGATTCTAACGCCATTTTCTTGAATTTCTTCTCTTAAATTTTTCTATTGTCCTTTTATGTTTTCTTGTATATTTTTGATTTGCTTCTTCTGCTCTTCTTGTTCCTTTTTAATTTTTTCTATTTATTCTAAACTCTTATCTATATAAATTTCTATTAGTGTTATTTGTACAAAATATATTAATATTTTTATTCTAGGGAAGCGTTAACCCACATTTTTCCTCAACCCCCAATCACTTAACGTCAGGTATGAGGCAGATTCCAGGTGACAAACGACTGTTAGTGAAGATAGTACGTGCAGCACAATTAGGTGCTTCCCAAGGCTGTTCAGAACCATATTGTGTGGTTGAAATGGACGAACCCCCTCAGAAGAATCAGACCGCTGTGCAAAAAAATACAGATTCTCCACAGTGGGACGAACACTTTTTATTGTAAGTAAAAAATGCGATTCGCGAGTTGTATGTCACACTAAAGTTTTTTTTAAATTTATTTCTTTCAGTGATTTGTCTCCAAATACTGCAGAACTGTTATTTGAAATATATGACCATGCAGTGAAGCCACATAGATTCTTGGGGTTGGGCATAGTAGGTGTTGAGGAACTTTTGGTTAATCCATCTCAAAGGCAGATTATTTCACTACAAAGTCGGCCTTACGAAAGCGATCCTGTATCTGGAACTGTTACTGTCGAGGTAAATATTAAAATTCGATTATATACGGTAAAAGCAAGGACCTGATGTTAATTACCGTTTGCAAAATTATGTGGAATACTTCTAATACAAAAATTATACAAAATATTTATTCTTAGCTGGTCGATCCACAGCTTCAAAAAAGTGCTTTAGAGTATGGCTTTATTTTTTCTAGTTCCTGTTCATAGAAGGTGCTGATATTCCAAACATAGGCAGTGGTCAACCCTATAAAATTAAGGAAACCATAAGAACTCCTTCTCCTAATAGGAATAGAAATATTACTACAACTACTTCAACGTTCCATAATGGTAAGAACGATTATCTATGTTAATACCCAAATTTCAAAATTTTTTTGTAAACTAACCTGTTTTTATTCGTTTATTTCAAATCGCTTTAACACTTTTACATAACTCACTTCAACACTAAACTTTTTGTTCATTAGACAGCAGTTTTTGAATACTTAAACACTTCAAATTAGCTAAATTAAGAAAAACTTCATTTTAGAATATAAACACGGCACAAATCCGCTCTTCTTCTTCGCCTCGTTTATGGCATGTCAAACTCTAAATACAATCATACATGCTTTGATTTTAAAATGTAGTAGATAATTCTGTAGGTACTAGGTTACATAAATTGTTGGATTTGGAATATATTAAAAAATTCTGAACACATACACACATTATTACTTTAATTAAATTATCTATTTGAACTTTACATACAATAATTACATTATATAAATAATAATCTTAAATAATACTTCTAGATAGGCAATTTGCATTACGTTAGTATAAGATCAATCACCTAAATCAAGTCAGCGCTGTATTTATATCTGTAACACCTCTCAATTTGTGGAGTACATTTAAAACATGGAGGCGAATAGATTTATGTGAAATTTATAAAGAAAATATTGAACATTTGTGTGTAAAATGTTTTTTGTATAAATGACTGACTATAGTCTCAGTTGACAAAATGATTAAAACAATAACCGTTCCAAATACAACTCATCCTCTTAAATTTTATAGATTATATTTTAGGTTTCCACACTCAAACGCCTTTATTTCAGGCAAAATAAAGCCGTTTTCTTGAAAATCAAAAATTTAATCGAGAATATTTGGAGGTATTACCTTTGATAAATCGAAAAGCCATGAGGAAGGCTTAATATAAGGCCGAAACGTCGGAAAATTTTTAATTAAGGAGTTTGATTTATCGTCTTAAACCTCACAATCGACCATCCAGTTATTTGTTATCGCATGGACGCTACTTTCTCAACTATAATTAGTAAATATTTCTTTCAGATATCATCACAAATGGTAATCATTTAGGTGATACATATAGAGACTTAGATAGGAATAGGCAACCTATAAATACGAATACCCTTGTCATTCACAGCATTCAAAGGGTAAGTTATAAAAATTGCCATAATGGCAGTTAATCATCATGTCACTAACAATTCCCATTTTTATTTTAGCAACCTTCCCAAAGGCTAGTGAAGGTAAGAATACTTGTCATTGTTAACCTGTATCATAATAATTTGTGTTTTTGCATTTTAACTTAACGTAATTATAACATGTTTTACAATAAAAAAACATTTTATTTTCTATGCCTATATTTTGTCTGCTTTTTTGATTTGTGTGTGCATTTGTTTTTTTTAAACTAACATCAGGTCGAACTCAGCAACGGAGCGTGGAAAGAAATAGAAACCATAGAAGTAAATCCGAACGATGAAGAGAAAGAATTTGCTGTGGAGAATAAAGAACAGGAAGAAGAGGAAAAAAAAGAACAGCTGGAAGAAGAAAGTAAAGAAGATAAGGAGAAAACTAATGGCAACATTCCGAGTGAAGCAAACGGTACTGCTAATGGTGAAAGTAAGGATTTGAATGAGAGTTCTGCATCTAAGGTTTGGCTTTTTTTCTTTTATTTAAAATAATTAACGCTATTGTTAACTTAAGAGCTTCTTACTGTGAAAGCGGGCCCTTGTGTGAAAACTTACATTGACATTGTAATATCAGTTATGGATATCAAACAAAAGTACTTTTTTGTACAAACATGTTTGGGTGATCGTAGGTGACTTTTAATTTATCATCAATGCAACTACAAAAAAGTTAAGAGTTCCCTAAGAGTCTAGACCAGCGGTTCTCAAACTGTCGTACATGTACCACTGGTGGTACATCAGTGCCGGATCTAATTCTCTCCTGGAAATTTCTCAGGGGGGGCAAGTCAGCTCCTTGCAGCACCGTTTTTTTTATGGAACTATGAAATTATAAAAAAGGATCATTTTTTCAATCCCATTTTGCCGCCCGGGCAATTGACCCCTTTGCCCCCCCCCCTCAATCCGGTACTGTGGTACACTATTTAGGGTACAATGTTTACAGAAAAAAATTAAATGAATGTAAAATTGCGCCGAGAAACACATATACTTTTCAAGTAATATAAATTTAAAGGGTTTTATTCTTTCATTATAAACACTCCATTTCGAATGCATTGATTTTTATTTGAGAAATATGGTGGTACAATTTTTGTTTCATATGAAATTTGAAAATTTTGAGAATCGCTGGTCTAGACCCTGAACTCATAGAAGATTCATTTAAAATGTGAATAAAGTATTGACGACATTATTGATAAAAATCAACATCAATTAGATTGTGACCTTTGAGGTGAATATTTCAGAAGGAGACACCCCGGTCTATTTGACTATTTAAACCGTATCTACCAGAATCAAAATATTGATTTATTGTCTTCGATTAACTATTTTTTTTTATTTTTTAGCCCGGGGACTTTGCTTCTACTATAAATACTTCAAATTTAGCACAAAACGATTCGCAAAATGTAGATTATAGAGGTAGACCTAGGAAACGTAGAGACTTTTTTGGTACAATAAAAAGGAGATTGGGTAGATCTTTGAATAGATCGAAATCGGCTGGTCCAGAAAACGATCTAGGCCGTGACGATTCTCTTAACAGGTCTGTTTCAGCAGATAGAGGACGAAATGATGAAAGTAAGTTAATAACTTTAACTATATTTATTTAACCAAATTTTTAACGAATGTGAATATTGCCAAGCGAAGCAAAAATCTGTCAAATAATTTAGTTAACGGTACATTTATGTTTAAGGGATTTATATTACTCTACTTCAACTACTGTACACTAAGCATTTAGTCAGTAAATTTGCTACTGTGATTGCTACTAATACCATGTCGTCAAACATCCGTTCTGTTATTTAGGTTTCTTTCATTAATCAATAACCCAAGTTTTCTTCGAATCGTATTACTGTGTCCTTACTTCATTATATCTATAATTCAATTCATTACGTGTCTCTCCTGTCCACCAATGCATTTTTATTGTTTGTATTTGTTACTTTATTTTTTCCCATGGCTCTCCCTTTCAGCTCCTAATGAAGTATCTCTATTTTTCTTCTTCTTTGTCTTTTCACTTATTCTTTTACTGAATATTGATTGGAATTTTTCTTTACATTTAAGTTGGTTCATTAAAAAGTATTGATTTCTTGTTCCTAGGCAGTACTTATATCCTATACTTGTGTTTAAACTTAATATTGACTGTTAGTAGTTAATTTTCCGTGCTAACTTAAATAATTCGATCGCCGTTGTTGTTTCTAACATTTTCTTTACATTTATTTTTGTTAAAAATACTAATATTTATGATATTTTCAAAAGACAATATTTGCTATATGAAAAATTCATTGGTAACAAAATCTTAATATTTTAAATGTTGATAAAATACATTTGTCATTATAAACGTTTTATTTCAGGTTATCGTCTAAATGTACCTGGTCATCAGCGTTCTATGGACGAAACGTCTCGAAGATCTAGCCTGTCCGAAGCTTCGGGCATGAGTAGTGCCTCTACAAGAACCTATATTAACGAAGCCAGTACTTTGGTGCTAGAAACCATTGAGAATGGTATCAAAAAACATTACCTTGTGCCCCTCTCGTTAGCTCAAAAATCCAAATGGAGGAAAAAAGGAACGAAACTGCACATTTTCAATGACCACACTTTCGTTGCCAAACATTTACAAGGGTGAGTTTGATTCAGGAGCAATTTTTTGACAGTTTGTTATCTTAATTGTCAATAGTGTCACTTTTCATAACCGAATTAATATGACAATTGATTTTTTGGCATCTAAAAATGTATACACATCTATAGTATTTGATAAAAATACTGTTTTATTAAAAAAAAATATTATTTTAGTGGTACTGTGTGTCAAGTCTGTGGTAAAGCTATAGCGAGAAGATTTGGTAAGCAAGGATATGAATGTAGGGATTGTTTGATCAAATGCCACAAACACTGCCATGTGAAGGTTAATGATAGTTGTCCAACATCTACAATTCATAACGTTGAACTGTAAGTATTCTTTTATTATTTATTTTAGTTTTAATAAGATGTTTTTGCTATTTTTCTTTCTTCTATATTTCATTACCAAATATAACTTTAGGGATAGTTTAAAATAAATTTACAATATATTTCTAACTATTTATTTCTAATTTTATTTGTTTCTATGGATCTATGCTACCGGTTTTGAGCGAGTAACTGGTAAGATTTTGGTATTTTAATTAATTTTTGTAGTTTTGTTTATTTATTTGGAATGGCAGCATTTTATTATTTTGCTTAATTTTTAGATCAGTGTTTCCCAAAGTGTGTGCCACGAGGCTAGCTAGGTGTGCCGCGGAACCTAGAATAAAATAATTAAAACTAAATAAATAATGAAATCCAGACGATTTCACCTCCATAATGCCTAAAAACGCGTTTTAGAGGTTATATTTTCCAAAATCTCGCGGGGAGCCCCGGACCTCTTCCCTGTGCTGTCGAGTACTCCGTACTCCTTCCCAGACCTCCCGGTAGTAGGAGGTGTGCCGTAGCTATTGCAACGGCGGCTCCAAGGGGAGGACAACAGGGACAATAGCCCCCCTCCAAAGTCCGGCAGTGGGAGGATATTTCTCGTATCTGCGTAAACCAAATTTTAATTTTTTTGTAGATTCTAGCTCCATTTATATCCTTAAAAAACTCACTTTTTTCCTCAAAAATGGCCCAAACATTTTTTTTTTCGGTAATTTTGACATCGCCAATTTTTTGTAGGTTCTAGGTCTGTTTATATCCTAAAAAAACTTACTTTTGGCCTCAAAAATGGCCCAAACAGTTTTTTCGGTAATTTTGGCATTGCCAATCCTTTTTTAGAAAAAACTGATTCTGCGTAAACCAAATTTTAATTTTTTTTTGTAGATTCTAGCTCCATTTATATCCTAAAAAACTCATTTTTTCCCTCAAAAATGACCCAAACATTTTTTCGGCAATTTTGACATTGCCAATCGTTCCTTATTCAAAATTCATTCTGCGTAAATCAAATTTTAATTTTTTTGAATTTTTTTTCTAGATTCTAGCTCCATTTATATCCTAAAAAACTCACTTTTTCCTCAAAAATGGCCCAAACATTTTTTTTTCGGTAATTTTGACATACAAAATTCATTCTGCGTAAACAAAATTTTAATTTTTTTACAGATTCTAGGTCCATTTATATCCTAAAAAACTCGCTTGGATATCATTTGATACTGTGCTTCAAAAGTTTTGGAAACTCTGTTTTAGATGAATTATTTTTAATGTTTTATTGATGACAATGATAACCTTAAAGTATTTAGTTATTTAAATATTGATTGTTTTTCAAAATTATGTTTATCACTATCGCTGTTGTGGGGAATCTTACGAATTTTTTTCAAATTGAATTGAAATTGGGGCATTTTCTGAAAAAAAATGTATCCAATAGGTTTTCATTCTACACCGGCGATATGGTAATTTTAATCGCATCTCGCCTTTTTGAATTCGTTTTCAGTGTGACGTTTGGCTTAATGGCTTTTTAACCTTTATTTCTATATTAATTTTAGAATTTCTAACTAGTTTCGGATGTTACAACTATTTTCACAATTTTTTTTAATTGATAAAGAAGAAATTTTGTGTAGAAGTAAAGATTTCAAACAGTTTTTTTAGTATGTTTGTGCTTTCCAATAATCGATTTAAAAATGAATTAACCTATTTCTCTTTTTTTTTTTCAGCTCTTACATCACAAACCCGATAAACGACAAGAACTTTTCATTCTTCTAGACTACTCAGACAGTGATCAGCCAATTTTTCTAACAATCGGGTAGCGTTCTAGAGTTACTTAATAGGCACAAATTAATTATCTTGTAGCTTTAAAACTTCACAATCTGTGTTAATTTCATAGTTTTTTTTTTGTTTCTTATTGATATTATTTTTTAATGCTTGTTTTTTGATACAATTTAAATGAAAACGTTTTATCAGATTTATTTATTTGTAAATAATTTTGTTGTTTATTGTACACAGTTTGCTAAATGTTTTTAATATAATATTTTATGGTACTGAGGAAAAGAGATCTGAAACTTTTTTGGATGTAAAGCAGTGAAAAAAGAATATAATATTTTCAATAATTTATAAGAATTTATTATTGTAAGAATGTTTTATTTTTCTTGTAAGTGCCTGTTTTTTAAAAATTAATTGCTTATATCAAGTCAATTGTTGATGATGTCACTTGTGATTGTTTTAGAATAGTCTACATCTATTTATTGGTGAATTTTTTTAAGCACATACCTGGTAATTTCTAATAAATATAAATAAATTGAAGTGGAGAGGGTTCATTCTGGCACAAATTTGGAAAGAGGAAACTTTATACTAAATAGTATCTCTACACCTTTGAGGGCCTAATTACTTTGTTACTTCAGTTTTCTATCTCACTTTGGGCGGCATATTTTTAACATATCTCAATTTTGCTACAGCAAATTTACAATCGTTTTTGCTTTTCACTATTGGAATCTGACCAATGTATTTATCAGTTATAAGAAACAGATGCAACTCCAGCTCACTAAATAAATAACATATAGTTCCTGTCAGAATCAAGAGAAAATTCCTCTTTTTTACCCAGTTTAAACGCACAAATATCACCAAATATTAATCCAAGGATAAAACCAGTTTATTTCTAAGTTAAATTGCGCTGTCGATGTCAGGAATTGTTTTTTTTATATATATATAAAACTAAAAATTAAGTATTGCTTTAATAATAAATATTCTAAAGCAATCAAATTTTTATCTTCGACTGTAATGGTACCTTTTTTGACCAAAAGCTATAAGTTTTAATAAAATGTAATTTTAAATAAAAATTAAAATTTTTGTTAAAATTTTAAAAACAAATAAAATACTTTTATGAATTTTTATGCCTTTTTTTTTCTAGAAATCCCTTGAATCTACAAAACTTATCTAGAAGTAACTACAACGGTGGATCCAAGAGGGGGGCATTAGGGGCACCCCCCCCCCCCCCAATCGTTTCTTATACTGCGTAAACCAAATTTTAATTTTTTTGAATTTTTTTGTAGATTCTAGGTCCATTTATATCCTAAAAAACTCACTTTTTACCTCAAAAATGGCCCCAACATTTTTTTTCGGTAATTTTGGCATTGCCAACCGTTTCTTATACAAAATTAATTCTGCGTAAACCAAATTTTAATTTTTTTGTAGATTCTAGGTTAATTTATATCAATAAACCCAAAATATTAAACTTTTATATATATAACCCTAACAGCCGACGACGTTGTCCCACCCCCCCAAATATTTAGAAGTCGAATAGTTAGACCATAAAAGGCAATTTTTGCTAATAAAATCGGGTATACATAAAATTTCACAGTCTTTAAAATGCCTTTGATTATGAGGGATTGTGAGGGACCGTTAAGAATGGCTAATTTATTTTTGCCATTACAATCTCAACAAATAAAATAACATCCATAGGCGGTCCTAAAAATTAAACTTTTATTTGATATCAATAATTGGCAGCCTTTTCGAGGTAAAACTCGATATGTGAATCTACCAAAATTTATGTGTATCTGAATTAGATGGAAAAAATTATTCTTCCCTTGAATTCTGGTTTTAGGTGGGTAAAAACATAGTTTATGATTATATAACAAGAGTATTTGCTGAATTATAATCTGAAACATCCGAAAAACGCGAAACTCCAAACAAAAATCGAAATTCTCTTCAAAAAACTTAAACGTGGTGTTTTAGGCAAGCAAAAATATTTTTTTATAAAACTGCCTAAAAATCTATAGGGTTTGATTACTCTCGTCCTCTTTTACGTTTGCTTTTTCAATTTCTATGAGTTTGAACTCTGTCTTTTGTAAAAATTAAAAATCGCAAAAAAATTATTTACCCTTACTTTTAACTAAAAGTAATACATAATAATACTGGACTTTTTTCTCACTACAAGTGAAATCTTAGAGCTAAACAAGTTCTTGTTTCCATTTTCCTATAAACTTCTATTGCACGTTCTGTTCAAAAAGCGTAAATATACTTGACAAACCGTAAAGTTAACAAAAGATTAAATAATTATCCATAATTATTAATGTTCGTAGGCACTTTAGAAAACTAGGTATATATTATAAATAAAGAAACGTTACCTAACTGGTTTTGTGTGTCAAGTTGATATTTGTATGGGTACTTGTTTGTAGATATGATCAGAATTTGTGCCGAAGAAATATCCCGTTACATAATTCCACACAAACATCAGTCATAGACGTTCTAAATGTTAAACTGAGTTTTTGGGACTATTTTATCGAATATAAATCATAAATTACCATTTTCTGTTTGAGAGAGACACTATTCTCGGAAACTTTGTTGATAATACTTATTTTTTATATTTCTTTTCAATTTTGCAATTAATCTTTTTAATTTAATATAACGTCAGTTTCTTGGCTTTCTGGACTTTTGGAACCCTTATTAGGTGTTCCATGGTGAAAAGTATCTTTTGGACATTATAATTCAAAATACTGTTCAATCCGTAATAATTAATTTTGAAGAAGATGTTAGTTCTTCCGAATTTTACATCGGTAAAATAGACTTTTATTTATTTTAAGTATATTTAATCAATTTGAAACGAATATGTTTCTAGACGTAAAATTTGATGAGATATCAAATGAGAGTTTGATCCAACATCATACGTATAAAAAAATATGGATAATTTTCTGAAAACAGGGTTAAATTTATTATTTTTACATACACATACATTGATATAAATAAAACTAAAGTTGAAAGAGACGAGAGCATAAAAGCTCGTACTTTGAATGGGGTCATGATACACATAACTCACGCTTAGTGTTTATATTTATTGTTGTACCTAAGGTACATCTAACAATTTTATTTCAAATTTAAAATCTCAAAAAAAAACACTTCACATTTTGTCAACTAATTGATGTGTTCCTAGAATATACATTATACTCTTGCTTGCTGACTTGATTTAAATTTCCTTATGTATTTACTAAAACTAAATCAAAATAATTATATTAAATACAATTTAGTCGGAAATCGGAGTACTAGACATAGTTTAGATGATTCAACACGGGTGACGTAAAAGTAACCATAACCGTTCCACCTCGATGACATTTCGATTTTGACATAGGAATTTTGCTGTCAGTTAAGTCAGTTTTCGCTAGTTGCTCAGCTGTGATGTTCATCACTCCGCGCCTTTAGCTAAATAAATGTAGTTTAATGCCACAAAAACGTAGTTTTTTAGTAGTGAAAAGAAATCTGGTGAAAGAAATAATGCCAATTTTATATGTGGAGTGTATGTCTTACGGTATGTGGAAGATTAAAGGATTAAACTGCAAATATTTTCTGAATTTTGTTGGCACATAGTATTTATTTATTATTTTTAGGTTGAATTTTGCAAATATTTTGTTGTGAATCATGGATGAAAATACCGAACAGTCTCCAGCTAATGTACCAGATTCTCCGAAACCACTTGCTTTTACAATCGATTTTGGCAATAATCAGACTGATGTGCAAACGCAACGACAAAAAGCTTTAGCAGAAAAATTTCAAAAACGACATAAAAGGGGTCAATCTTTGTCTAAACTGGAAGAGTCTCCAACTACAAAGCCTCCAAAACAACATCCATTGACAGGTAACCTGCCAAGAAAGTCTAGTTTTCAGTCCGAGGGGTATTTTTCTTCAGATGAAAAGCCAGATAGAGTAAAAAGTGCAAATGCGAGAATCGGGAGTGCTAGTGCCAAACGAAGCGATTTATCTCTTGCTTTAAAAAATACTGCATCAGAGCGAATGACACAGTCATTTCCTAATTCTGTTCTACCATGTATAACCAGTCCAGAGATAGAATTAAAAGATGTGTCTAGTCCAGAATTAGATCTAATAAGTCCTTTTAGTCCTAAAGATCAATTAAGTAGTCAAAGTTCAAGTAATTCTGTTAAAAAAGCACAATTTTTGAGTCCTGAATGTGAGAAGTTATATATAGGAGAAAATAGTGAACAAGAAATATTTATAGATGGTGCAGAGTTTGATTTTGACAAGTCTGATACTGCTAGTGATGCTGGCACTTACACCTTGGATGCAGAGAATTATTCTGCAGAGCAGAAAGCCAGGATGAGCATTGATAGAGAGTTTAAAATTGAGCAAGTTTCTGTGCAGAAGAAAACTGAAGAATATGTTAAAAGTTTAGCTACAATGAGAGATAATGTTCTACAAAATGCAGCAATGATAAATCAAAGAAATTTTAAGGAACATGAAGTATCAAGAGGTATACAAGCAATGATTTTAAACTCTAACACTGGAATAAAATCTCCAAGATCACCCACTTTGAAGAAATTTGCTGCCATTACCCCAACACAGCCACATGCTAAGCTATCTCCTATATTGTCCCCAACACAAAATATATCTATCACAGATGTTCAGCATGTTGAGGAAGAACCTCTTAATAATAGTAACTGTGATTTAAATAATACCTTTACAAAAATTATGTTTCCTAGTCCTAATGCTAAAAGAGATGGCTTAAAACAGAATTACGATCAAGGCTCTGTGATATCAGTGACTTCTAGTGGTGCTTTTAAAAAATTGGAAAAGAAAGATAAACTGTCAAGTCTCACAAAATCTGAGGTACAAGTCCAAGCATATATAGATGGTAAAAATTATAATGATGGTTTTCATGAGCCCACATTTCATAGAGAAAGCAAAAAAGCAGCTCCCAAATTAACTACAACTATAGTAAATGTGCAAAGCATTGATGTACAAAGTTCTGTGGATTCAAGTGGTGTTTTGAGTGCAAATATTGTTGTAACCCCAAAAAGTGTCAATCTTCCACCCGCAATTGGAGGTTATTCAGCAAAAGTACCTTCATCTAAGATTCCATCGCCAACTCATATGGTCTCACGCCCACGAAGTAGAAACAGTATCAGTTCTTTAAATATAGAATTTTCTGATAGTTCATTGGATACAGATACAATTTTAAAACCAACTCAAAACTACATCAATTCATTGCAACAAAGGTTGTCTCTTGATAGTGATCAGGATAGTGATTACGATGTTAAGGTGCAGCTGAATAATACAGCGCATATTTTAAAGCAGAAAGCTTCACATACTAGGCATAATTCTCTAGATGATAGAACAATGAATATTTCTAATAAACTAGAACACTTTCAGAACAAGAATCTGTTAACTATTGATCAAACTTACTCAAATTTATTTAATCAATATTCACAAAACAAAGTTATGCACAAAATACAAAATTCCCCTAACAATTCGCCTATACGTAGATCAAGCAGCTTCACCACTAAGAATCAAATTCTTTCCTCAAAAAACACCAATGTTGTTCAAAAAGAATCAAACATTAGAAATTCACCAAATGTCACAAGAAGTGCTTCTACTGCCTCTATTAAACCCAACTACAGTATAAATAGAAGGGGTAGCAATAGTGACCATCAGAAGATAGACAGAAGCCAGTTTGGAGATACAGAATCAAGTTCTGAGGAAGATTTAGAAAAAAACAACCAGAAACGCAAAGACTTATCTAGCATAACAAATACAAGATGCAATAGGGCCTTCAGCTTAAGAAGGGCCCGAGCCGACGCCGACAACGAACCTAATCCACAGCTCAAATGTCCAAATACTCCAGAGATGAGAAGAAAAACCTTCTATCCGGAGTTGAAACATGAACGTGCAATTTCCGTTGATAGGAAACCAATGAAAACCAACGAGATACAAAGCAGATATATGTTGAATATCTACAAAAAAACGCCCGCGCCCCTCACTCCAAAGGAGGTAAAAATTGTGCCAAAAGTGACAAATGCGAACAAACTCTTAACGCCAGCACGTCCACAAAGTTTTGCAAGGACAGACAGTGGTAGATTTAGTATGCGAACGAGTAAACCGCCCATTACGAATAATGTATCAAAGGGACTGAAGAAAGATGCAAATGGTAAGTCACAAAATAATAATAATAAAAAATATAAGTAAGTTATTGAAACTTTTACAAGTAACAAAAGACCCTTGACTGAGGTCCTTCAGTATTTTTTACAAATTATTTTGATCTAATTTATGTTATATGTAAAAATGATGCTAAAATCATTTTTTAATGAAAATATTTAGAAAATTGGGATTTTGTTCAATGTCAAATTGTTTTACAAGAAAAACTTGTATGACATTAAAAACCCAAACAAACTGATAATTTTGGCAAAAAAATTGATTGCTTCTTTTGATTTTACAAAAGAAAATCTTGTGGGTAAAGACGGGAAAAGTATGTAATTGTAGAAAAGTATGGAAAATTATGACAAATCCTAAAGTCGAATCCATATTCATTTTTTTTTAGATCAAAATTCATAGAAAATTGCGGATTTAAATAATATAGATGTTCTATAATCTAAATAGCACATTTTTTTTTTTTTGCGAGAAAAAAGTTTCTTAATAAAAATAGTAAGAACTTAAAAATTCACACAAAGTGGTAATTTGGGATGTAAAATTGATAGAAGGTGTTGAAAATACAATAGTATACAGGGTGAGTCACAGTAGACGCGACGGAGCATTGTGGCTAAACGGTTAATATTTTGAAAATTTTGTTTATTCATGGATATGTGGGTTCATAAAGGCTACATTTTAAAATTATTTTTAAATATACAGGTTGTCATAAAAAAGTGTGGCGTATCAAAGTTATATTTTTTCTTATGGAATACCCTATATTTTATTGCATTTAAAGATTATACGTTAAAAATAAGATAAACTTTCTTAAGTATTCCCTATACCTAAGCTTTTTACTTTTCGAGATATTTTGATATTTCTGAGAAATTTCTGAGAAAACCAATAACTTCAAAACCTATGGAATCAGCCAAATTCAATTTTAACTGAACAAAATTAGACTAATAATTGAAAGCAATGATGTATTTAGAGTTGTTTAAAATTATACCAAAAGAAAAAATATAACTTTGATACGCCACACTTTTTTGGGACAACCTGTATATTTCAAAATAATTTTAAAATGTAGCCTTTATCAACCCACATATCCATGAATAAACAAAATTTTCAAAATATTAACCGTTTAGCCACAATGTTCCGTCGCGTCTACCGTGACTCACCCTGTATACAAAACTTTTTTATAACAAAAATAAAACCCCTTATATACACAATTCTTTTGATTAAACTTGTTATAGTAAATTTGTTACATTTTTAAAAAAAAATTTATACAATATACCAAATTATGTTTAAAAATAGTGCTAAAAAAGAAAAAAATTACTTATTTAAGATTATTCATTATATAAATTTTGTATATTTAAATAATTTTCAATTATCTGTAGTACAATAATCCCTTGTTTTATACACAGTCAAAATTCTTATTTATGTTTAAGGACATGGGGTAGTTTATTTTTAAATATTGTTTTATAGTTATCTGAGTCCCATTAAAATCTTGATGTCTTGATAAAAATTGGTAGCATACAAATTGAAATATACCCAAAGTTAGTGTTAGAAAGATACGAAATACAGTGCAATAAATACCTAAAGGGAAACATTAATAGATTGTGAATAATTTTTATTTGAATATGTAAGATCTTTTATTTTCTGTGTTGATGTCATATCATGTTGAAAACAGTTGCAAGAATTTAGGAATAGAATAAATCACATTTGCCAAATTCCACTTTTGTAACACTTTCTCTAATTTGTTTTAATCAATTTTGATAAGCATTTTTTTATTTTCCAAATAGTCCCATTTTTTTAATTTGGAACGCTTAGGTAACTGTTTATAATTTTTGTTCATTTGTATCAAGGTTGTAGAAGTGAATTTGGTGGTTAGAAAGTTATATTTTATTGCTATTTTGGTATTTAATGCATATCATTATGATTGTTATCTAAACATTATAGTATTGTTGCAATCTAAATGGTTCAGATTATTTTAAAAATACCAGTGGAAGTTTTCAGTTCCAAAGGTGACCCTAATGAAAAATAAAGAAAATTTTTAATCTAATCAACTTATAAGTTAAAATGAGATTAAATTTGCATTTTGCATTTATTATTTAAAAAAATGGCGGATGTTTTTGGCTAAAAATTACAGTGGATAAAAGAAATAGATGTAATAATTATAATTATTCAGATTATCCAGATAACAGTTACACCTATAATTATAAATTGGAAAAAAAATTAATATGCCTGAAAATATGTTAATTTATGTCTCTAATTATATAATTAAAACCTTTTAGCATCTAATTTGAACGAACAAACAACTTAAATAAATAATAAGTTATTTCCTCTTCTAATTATATTTCATTTTTACTTTTTTGTTCTGCAAACTACGTTATTATACGGAAAAAACCTTCCCAAAAATAGATTTTTTTTTCCATTGGTCAGTCTCAAGACTTTTAGTTCTTCGGTGCATTCCCATACCAGTTTAAACGTCACTCCCTAACTTGACAGTGCCTTTAGGCCGCCCTGATTGATATAGATTTAAACAAAATTATTTATCTATTTTTTGTAATTGCTTACAAATTAGTACAAAATTAAAATATTTCTGCGACACTAGGAAAAATGTTTAGTTTATTTACTTTTATATCACTCGCATGTTTTTTATTTCTAGTTAAATATTCGTTTAGACCAATCCCATTTTCTCATTCATTTCCAAATTAGAACGAACCCATTCGTTTAAGACCCAAATTTATGAGAGATGATTGCAATCTGTTATAGTCTATTATCTATTAGATAATTACCTTAGTCTTAATCAGATTAGTTTTTGAGAAATTTCAATTTTGCACGATTGTGTTTAACGAAAAAAAAAAAGAAAAAAATCACAACACAGAGACTTGCATGTCTCTTGCATCGTCACATCTCTTGCAATTCTTTTTGGTACTGTAAAAAATACAAAAAATGTGAACGAATTAAATAAATTTGAACTAATAATAAAAACACTTGATGTTTACAAGTTGGTATCGTTTTTCAATAATTTAAATAATTTTTGGGATTAACATACTTCTGAATGAAAGGACCAGGCACCTTTCTTATGGCAAAATGGCTTTCCGTCAAATTTTCTGAAAAGTTGGTATGATGTAGAACTAAATGCTCTGAAAATAAGTGTCCATTGGCCCAAACCAATCCGAGTTTTCGAGGTACAGGGTGTTAAACATCGAAAATGCCACTTTTTTGCAATCAGATTTCTCATAACAGACCTGTTTTATTTGTATTTGTTGTAGAAAACATGAATTATAGATTATTTGGCAACAATATTTTATAAACAATTACCATAGAATTTGGTTATTTACAGGGTGGTTCGAAAATACGTAATATGGTTTTTTTGAAGAAATCATTTTTTTTATAACAGCTTTAAAAATACAAGCAAATGCCATTGCATCATGAATATATAGTTTAAGCAATTACTTCTTGCTGTTGAATCATATTTTATACAGGGTGATTCATAAATGTAGGTATAGAAGACATATAATATATTTTAGCTTTAACGAATCGCCCCGTATAAACGATGTGTTATAAAAATTTTGTATTATCTTAAACAAATGTACGACCTGTCACTCTACCACCACTCTATGTCCATATAACGTGTTAAACTGATTACAAACACTTTAAAACTTAGAAAACCTGTGTTTTGTGCACCACCCTGTATTTTAAAAGTTTCTCCGTCAACTTTATAAATAAAAGACGCAAGTCTAGTGGTTATAAAAAATTATTAAAGAAATCCAAGAAAAATATTGTTGGTTATTTCATTAATAAAAGATCGTACAGACTTCATAAAAACATTAAATATCTTAAAAAATACAAGATTTTCGGTATGTAAAGGTAATTCGTTTTTTACGTGAAAACTGTTAAGCAATACAAAAAAAATAAAAAAAAGTTTCAAATACCATGGGCGTAGAAAATGGGTGGGAAAGGGGGACATACTCTTCTAACTGCACGCCACTGGATCTAGTTATGAAACATGATTTTTTACTAAAATATGTCTTTTTACCTTTAAAAACAACCTGCTAAATTTCAAATTAATATATTAATCCGTTTTAAAGTTTTTAAATAAAAACATTTTTTTTAACTTTAACGCCCTGTATTTCGAAAAGTAATCGAGTTGGACCCTTCATTCCTTATATCAATTTGTGCAATTTTACGAGAGGTATCTACAGCCAAACGTTGTAAGTGTCATTTGGAAACACCCTGTATATTAAAAAAGTTGTAATATTAAAATATATAAATATAAAAAAACATACTAAATTAGTATTAAAATAAAACATCACAAGGTCATATGAAAATAACATATCACTAGGTTATATGAAAAACAACAATAAAATAAAATTAGGCTATACATACATAAAGGATTACAAAGCACGTTGTAGTGACTTCTTGAAGTTTGCGTATGTTTGAGATAATAGATCTACCGAATCCTGGTTAAAATATTAGAATTAGAAGCAAAGATTGGGAAAGAGTGTTTTTCCAAAATTTTTTAAAAATTGTTATACCCCAATCTGACCAATATAATATGTGGATCGATTTTATCGTAAAGTTCAAATGTTTGCCATCCTCATTTTCTAGAGAAAATTCTGCATATTTGTATAAATTATATCGACCTTTATAAAAATCTTGTGTTTATTTATAACCACTATAAATAAAATTAAATGTAAATGTATAAAATATGTGTAGAAATTTCAATGTCCCACTTATTACATCGGTAGTTTTAAAATTAGACAGCGAATAGTTGAAGCTTTCGAGTTTTTGCTTGTTTATGTTCTTTTATTTATTATATTAGCAATTTACTCATTGACACAATTTGTGTTGCCTCGCTGACTCTTTTTATTCATTTAATTACGAAGAACTTACCTTGGGTAATGTTTTAAATTTAGTTATACAACACACAAGGAATTAAATTGGTATGTAATTAATAAAATTTCTTCTAATTATCCCGGCCGAGCTTCTAATTAAAATTAAATTTCCGGGATATTAACTCCTTTGATATTTAGCGCTTAATGCGGTTGCCACCATTTGGAGTGGTGAAGAAATGTTACTGAGCTTAGAACAAAAATGTACAGTTTCGTTTGTTAACCTGGAAGGGCTTTTAGATAAAAGTTCATTTCAATTCCTTTTATTGTTCATTACATAAAATTATTGTTATTTAATGCAGTGCGCTAAATATTATTTTTATTTATAACTTTGAAAGTATAATATCACATTTAATCAAATATTTGTGGTTTGCAAAAGAGATAAACATAATCAATTTGGGGTCTGCATAAATAATATTAAATTTTACTCAAAGGTTAACAGCAATTTTAAGGCCAGTTGGAACTTTAACAATTAATCTTGATTTTTCTACCATTTTTATTCGATAAAATGATTTATTTTACTACAGCAGATATATTTGCGTTAATGTAATGTACTGTTCAATAAAAATTATTAAAAAAAAACGAAGTATAAATACTTTAGTATGGTTTATCCATTTTCAATTGCAGAAATATAAAAACAAAATTCCTAAATGTGCCGATCAAAGCAACTTGTCGGCACATCTGGGACTTTTGTTTTTCTATCTCTGCAATTGAAAGTGGATAAACCATACTTCGGGTAATTCTTTTAAATTTTTAAATAATGTTTTATGAGTAATAGAAGTCTGACGACCTCGTTATACGTTATGGGTCCAATTCTTCCCCTCAAAGTGCATCATAACTAATGTATGGCCCATAATGGCTCTGTAGACTAGTTTTATTCGTAAACGACCATTGATAAACTTCGTCTTAAAATAATTATAGGTTATCCATTTTATATTCGCCGTTCTCAAAATCTAATATTTCTCGTAGTTATACCGTAAAATTTTCTTATTCTCCATGCTTTTATGTATTTTTTTTACTAAATATTTGATTTCTTTCTAAAGCTTTTAAACAAATGATTATTGAATTAAGACATTCAGTAATTCGGGACTCAAATATTAATAAGAAAATAAAACGTTAATTCCAAAATCTAAATAAGAAAGACGCCGAAATAAAAATGCAAAAGAAAAAGAGGCAAAAACTAAAAATTATTTAAAAGAAAAAAGTGACCATTCGGATTGAACAGAAAATTTCCCAAATTGTCCGATTTGTTCCATGGAACTTTCAATGAATAACAAACATGGAGCTATAGTGGGATCATTTAATTCCTTCTCTAATTTTTTTCGAGATAATTTAAATTTAAGCCTACAACAATAAAAATAAGCTTAAAAAATTGAATTCCTACTACCGAAACAATATTTTTACTTTTACACGAAAAATTAAAATTTCACACCAATCCATATTAAATCAATTAAGTTAATAATTGACGTATGTCAAACTGACACAGCCGTTTCGGCACAATCAACCGAAAATATTACAGTATTTTCTAACTATTTACTATTTTCTAACACAAACTAGAATTTTCTAACTCAAGTTTCACGAGAAAATGTTGTAACCCTTCTATAACTTTTTACCCGAAATATAGTATGGTGCCTATATGAAAATCAATTTCTAAATTTTTAATTATAGTCCAGTAAATTCACTCCAGATAAACCCCAAACCTGGGAATCAGGTCTGCCCGGCACCATTTTTTTTTAATTTGCAGCTATTCATGGGTACATTCACCTCCGAAAATCTCAGCTATGTGGAATTTGTGGAAGGGCGGGAAAATGGCCCATTGGTCTCAAAAATGTGTTTTTTTAATGAAACACATTAAATGTACAGATTAAGTTAGTCAGTAGCGTCGTTTGGTGGGCGGAGTACAATGTATTTTTATTTTAAAATAAAAAAGTATAACTGTAACTAACAAAAATTAACAAATAAAAATATTTAACTGGTTATTTATAATTTACTAATATAAAAATCATATAAAAATTGATATTCCCATAACAAAGTTAGGGTTCTGTATTTCTATTTTTTGTAATATTTCTCCACTTTCATAGTTGATCTTCATCTTTTCTTAAATTCATTAAGTATATCCCTCCGCTTTTCCCGCAAACAAATACTGCTATGGTCCCCCCCTAGAGTTCTGAATAGTTGGTTCAACAACTAGTAGTCCAATAAACGAAGGTGCCAACCCGGGCATCAGGTCTGTCCGGCACCATTTTTTTTTAATTTGCAGGTATTCATGGGTACATTCACCCCCGAAAATCTCAGCTGTCTGAAATTTGTGGAAGGGCGGGAAAATGGCCAATTGTTCTCAAAAATGTGGTTTTTTTCCTCCTATTTTCGCCGATATTTCCGAAAATATGACACTTAGAGAAATTTTGTTTGGACGAAAATGAAGATCAGTTCGTTACCTACAAAAACGGCTACAAAACGCACCCCCATTTCTAGCTCCTGCCCTGCATTTAGGGAGTAAATGTACCTATGAATACCTGCAAATTCAAAAAAAAATTTTGACGGACAGACTTGATGCCCAGGTTTGGGGTTTTTCTTGAGTTAATTTACTGACTAGTTTTCTTATATTTTTTAAAAATTAATAATTTTACAAATCAGATAAATATAAAACCTGAAATATTGGCTGATGGTATGACCCTGTACGAAACAGAAAAAAATATTTTTAGTGCGAAAAAGGGGCACAAAAGTGTAGGAAAAAATTGGAAAACTATACTAAAATGGCCAAAATCATGTTTTGACTAATAAGTAGTATACATTTTTCGAGGATATTTCCTTTTTTTAAATAAAAATCCCAATCCTCAAAAAAGAAACATGAATATCGCCAATTTTATATTGGTACGAACTCATCCTCAAAACTGAAATAATGTGGGAAAATTTTCAAATTTTATTTGCTTTAACAGCCCTTTTCTAAAATACCACTTAATATATTTTATGTTAGCCTATTGCAACCCACATTCCCACGACTAGGTCCCCATCGGTATTCGACACCTCGTCTTTGGGTTTCCTGCGGATATGCCACCATCAAAAACACTGTTCAACAAACAAACACCGGCTGGTCTAATCCAAAATGCCCGGAAACCATTCGAAACCATCGAGTCGAGACCTCGAGGAGGCCGTGAAAGTCTTCACGGTGTTTCTTGGTTGTGGTTTTGTTTGTGCCGGTCGGCGACGGTAATTTAATATGCAAATTGGCTATAAATATTAACACTACGGATGGCGTTCGTATTAGTCATCGTTGTATGGTAGATGTGGGTGAAACTGTACAATGCAACCATTGACATTTTTTTGTATTTTTTACTCCTTTCAGGGACAAGTCGATGTATTTATTAAACGTTCTTGTTACATTGCACTTTCGTTTCTTTAAACGTGTTTATTTTGCTTTGTGTTTTCAGGATATTGTTTTCTGTCATATAGGGTGTGTCACGAAAATGGCCCATTATCCATATACAGGGTGTATCATAAGGAATAGTCAATATTTTAATCATAGGTTCAGGACCTCCAAATATTAATATTTTATTCAATAACTCTGGGTCAAATGTTATCTACTACTAAGATACAGGGTGTTGAAGATAAAATTTATTTTTCGTTTTTTTGGAATAATTTCTTTATTATTTAATATATTGACTTGAAATTTGGTATGGTTATATTTTTATGTTAGTAAATCATATGCGTCTTATCAATTTTGAGATTAGATAAAGAGGGCGCCAGCTACACTCCACTGGATGAAGAAAAGTATCAATTTTTTTTATTCCTTGCCTTTTTTGAATTTTTTTCAAGTCTTTATAATACACCCTGTAAATTTGAACAAAAAAGGTATACTTGTTTTAATAGCATAAATTCAGCTCATTTCGAGATATTTGCATTTAAAATATTCTAGCCACAGTATCTATTTAATTTACTTTAACATATTTCAACATAGTAGGCTTTGAAACTGAAAATGTACAGCTGTCAAATAATTAATTGTTAGATGGCAGGCAAGTCCAGAAAAATTTATTTCTGCATAAACACAAATCATATCTCTCATTTCTGAATTAGAGAAATAGTTGAGTAGTGGCATTTTCATTACCTCCTTAGATGGAATTTAGTGAACAAAATTGCATCTAACAATTAATTATTTAACAGCCGTACATTTTCATTTTAGTTTCAAAGCCTACTATGTTGAAATATGCTAAAGTGAATTAAATAGATATTGCAGCTTCGTGACACACCTTGTACACTCGGGTGTGGAAAAATGAACGAAAGGGACAGAGAGAAAAAAACACTTTTTGGTCAAACCGATTTTAAATATCCGAATTCATGGAAAATTCTTGGTATTATGTGGGCGGTCAGAAAATTTATGTAAAAGTTCCGGAAGGGGGGTGAGGTTAGTTAAATATACGTTGAGGGTTGGATATTGGTTTTTTACAATTTGTGGCTGAAATATGCATCTCATCGAAAAAAGTTTAATGTATGCATTGATCATTTTTCAACATAACCTCAAAATTATCCAGAAAAGCGGTAAAAACAGTTTTTTTTTGTTTTTAATTTTTATCTCCCGCAAAAATATTTTTTTTGGGATTTTTTTCAAAACTGATTGGCCACAATTAAAAACTCTTCCATTCTCATTTTTTGCATTATCACAGCTCGCTTTGATGTTTAAAGTAAATATGCAATAAAAAAAAATTTAATTCCACTTTGATTTTAAATAGCCTGATATTATAACAAGAAGTTATCAATTATTTACATGTAACTATATTGAAAACTTGTATGCGATATCAGTTACATCTAAAATGAGTATATAATTTCGATACGCCTAACTGACAGCAATTTTCTTCGGTGATTACAACTCTTTAGTATTTTCAGTACTAGACATTAACGATACTACAGTGATGCAATTTATATCGATGATAAGTGCTTTTTAAAACTGTTTTGTAAGTAATTAAACCGGTAAATTTTAACTCTACAGTTTCACGGACTAAAATTGGTGTGACCGGTGAAGTAATTTTCAGAAAAGGTTATTCATAGGGATCAATTAGGATTCATCGTGGAGCAGAGCAGACTTTTGAACTTGGCTTTAAGGTGCGGTTATATCTACAGACATTGAGCGTGTCAGACACGTAGCGTGTCATACAAAACAATATTATTTCGAAGTGTTCAGGTTTCGTCGTATCAACCTTTTCTGGTTGGTCAGGGTTCTGTGCTTTTTACTGTATGCTGTCGTTCGCTGCTATGTCCGCTACGTTTTTTCCACGTTTGCTGTCTTTAGATGTAAATACGAGGGTGGTCCAGAAAGTTTCCGACCTAACAAAGATACAAGACGTTTTTTCTGAATTTTTTTTTATTTTTCAACATAGTCTCTCCTTGTAACTCTACACACTTATCCCAGCGATCCTCCCATCTCTGTAACCCGTCCAAATAGCATTTTTCTCTGCAAAATAATTGTTCACGAAGGTGATTGACTCTCCATATGACGAAAATTTTTGTCCTCCGAGCGAAATTTTTAGATGAGGGAACAAAAGAAGTCGCTTGGAGCTAGATCTGGTGAGTAAGGCGGATGGTCAAGCAATTCAAACCGTAATTCGTGGATTATCGCCATGGCAACCGCTGAGGTGTGAGACGATGCGTTGTCTTGGTGAAACAGGATATTCTTTTTCTGAAAATGTGGCCGTTTTTCCGCAAGTTCTGCCTTTAGCTTGCCAAGTAATGATGCTCCTGTAATTGTTTTTCCTTTTTGAAGATAATCGATTAAAATAACTCCATGACTATCCCAAAAAACAGTCGCCATCACTTTCCTAGCCGAAAAAACAGTTTTTGCTTTTTTTGGAGCCCGTTCCCCCTTTGCAGTCCACTGTTTGGACTGTATTTTTGTTTCGGTCGTATAATGCTGTATCCAAGTTTCATCTACAGTAATTAATCGGCGCCAAAACTCGGATTTATTTCGCCTAGACTTCCTCAAAAGTGCGTTGAAAATGTTAAATCGAACACGTTTTTGGTCTAACGTGAGCAAACGCGGCACCCAACGCGCGGACAGCTTTTTCATGTTGATTTAATATGTGACAAACACGTTCTTTTGACATGTTCATAACCTCTGATATCTCTCTCACTTTAATTCGGCGGTCGTCTAGCACCATTTGGTGAACTTTGGCGATGTTTTCGTCGGTAGTTGCAGTTTTTGGACGTCCCGAACGTTCATCATCTCCCAAGCTATTATGGCCACGTTTAAATTCAGCATCCCAAAATTTCACTGTGGTAAATGATGGTGCAGAGTCCCCATACACAGAATCCAACTCATCTTTGAGTTGCGAAGGCGTATTGCCTTTCAAAAACAAATATTTAATGACAGCTCGATACTCGATTTTGTCTATTTTCACAAAAAACTCACATCAACTCACTCAAACGACTGTTACATAAAAACTGCGCGTCCAAAATGCCTGAATTTGTGAGTAACTGTCAACCGATGAACAATGAAATTCAGTAGCTTTTATTTACGAGTGCTGCCATCTTCACGTTGAGGTCGGAAACTTTTCATACCTACCTCGTAACAGTATGTGTAACGCTACGTGTCTGACACGCTTAATGTCTGTAGATATAAACGCACCTTTAGTCTGTCCGTCCGTCCGGCTGTCTGTGTTTTTCGGAATCATTTTTACACATTTTATACAATGAAATATTGTTTAACGATTTTTTTAGACTTCTAAACCTTAAGTCTTGTGGAACGCTTCTGTCTGTCTGTCTGTCCGTCTGTACGCATTTATAACTCAGCTTCCAGAACCGATAGAGAGACTAACGGACAACGGATATGAACTCAGGATACCTTGAATGTGTGCACGCCTAAATTTCATCTTTCTACGACGATTTTTCAAATTTAATAAATAATTTTTTGTTTAGTTTAGAAGTCTATTGTTCCCGCTCTCTAACGGGTGCCGTTACTACTTGTTTAATAATGATTTGAATGTTGTTTTGGAAACTGCCCTCCGCGTTGATTCCTTTATCTCTGACCACTGCAAATTAAAAATAACTGATTAATTATTATTCCCGATCCAGGAAATTTATTTACCACTTTTCAAAATTAAAATATTACGAAATAAAAATAATCATTGGATTATTTTGACGTAAATTAATACGTTATTTGGAATGTTTCATGCGTAGATTGTTTTAGTTAATCACTATTTAAATTCGTAAGTTCCAAATCAGTAAATGTATTATGCATGTTATTGCCCATATGTATGTTGCAAATGGGTTACAAATAAATACGGTGTAAATAAGGTGTTGCTTGTGAATAAGTTTATTAATCATCTTCTTTTTTCCTGTGTCACTATCTTCACAAATATTAACAAAATAAATAATAATTTGTTATTTATGATTTATTTAAACCCCATTTCATTAGCAGTTCATTCATTAATTAGATAACATTTACTTATCTAAATGGGCACTCTAGACAATTGTTTGTCACCGTTTAAATAATCGTATTAGGAAATTACATGATTTTTCTACAACTGGGAGGTCATAAATCAATTTACATGTTTTTATTTGTGTTGTTGGGAGTTCATTCAACTGACCCTGTGCACCATTTATACGAAGTAAGATTTTAATTATAATTATTCGGATCTATTATCCCAATATGTAGCATATAAATAGTATACATTTTTATATTTTTAACTTCAAAAGATATTTTTAATAAAGTTTTTAGTCCACGGTCAACGAGTTCTAACTTCAGAAAACACATCCAACATATTTTACGCGCGCCCCTGGCTAGTCTAAACAAAATTAATTCGCATGCGACACCAATAAATTTTACGCGCGGAAACTCATTTTACATTTGCAATTTTTTTTTATTTCTGTCTCAACGGCATCTATTACTAAGATCATTAGCCTCGTGTTCTGTGTAGGCTTTGTTACTGTTTCCCAGCGCCATTTTAGGAACAGCACTGTTAATTAGAACCCAACAGTGAATGGTTCGAGTGAGGAAAATCAATTTCAGAAAATGATTTCTGCCGTCGGTAGGATTCGAACCCACAACCCTTGAGTTATGAGTCCAGTGCTATACCGCTGAGCCACCCACTGACCTACATTTTCAATTACATTATTTTTTTATATTAACTTTTTTTTTGTCAGAATGTAGTTGGGATTGGGATCAGTGTATTTTGAAGAAACAACTATTGTTTCCTTGCCAACGTTTCAAATTCAAATTCATCCTCAGGGCTCAAATAGTTCTTTCCGAGTTAAAATACTTAAAATTTAAAACATGATCAGACATAATATACAGGGTGTTTCCAAATGACACTTACAACGTCTGGCTGTAGATACCTCTCATAAAATTGGACAAAATGATATAAGGAATGAGGGGTCCAACTCGATTACTTTTCGAAATACAGGGCGTTAAAGTTAAAAAAGAAAAATGTTTTTATTTAAAAACTTTAAAACGGATTAATATATTAATTTGAAATTTAGCAGGTTTTTAAATTAAAAAGACATATTTTAGTAAAAAATCATGTTTCATAACTAGATCCAGCGGCGTGCAGTTAGAAGAGTATGTCCCCTTTTCCCACCCATTTTCTACGCCCATGGTATTTGAAGCTTTTTTTTATTTTTTTTTGTATTGCTTAACAGTTTTTGCGTAAAAAACGAATAACCTTTACATACCGAAAATCTTGTGGTTTCTAAGATATTTAATGTTTTTATGAAGTCTGTAAGATCTTTTATTAATGAAATAACCAACAATATTTTTCTTGGATTTCTTTAATAATTTTTTCTTATTTTTTTATAACCACTAGACAACAGACACTAGACACAAAAAAATTAAGAAAAAATTATTAAAGAAATCCAATAAAAATATTGTTGGTTATTTCATTAATAAAAGCTCTTACAGACTTCATAAAAACATTAAATATCTTAAAAACCACAAGATTTTCGGTATGTAAAGGTTATTCGTTTTTTACGTGAAAACTGTTAAGCAATACAAAAACAAATAAAAATAGCTTCAAATACCATAGGCGTAGAAAATGGTTGGGAAAAGGGGACATACTCTTCTAACTGCACGCCACTGGATCTAGTTGTGAAACATGATTTTTTTACTAAAAAAAAAGACCTGCTAAATTTCAAATTAATATATTAATCCGTTAAAAGGAAGGAAAAAAACACCTCTGTCGGGGAGAGGTTGGTCAAGTTCTGAAGTAATCTTTACCACCACCATGCGCAGCGTTTTTTACAGGGAAATGATGCGCTGCCCGTTTAATCCCTTTAGGGGGTAGTTTTTGGCCGTTTTAGGGGGTTCAGCAGTCGAAAATAGTAATTCTGATACCGCCATCGTGTTCAGCATCCTCGAAACCGGGGGGGAGGGGCACTCTCAATCCGGGTAAATTTTGGTCCATGTCCTTCCGACTCACAGACACCACTAATTTGTAAATATTTTGATTCATTTGGAAATCTCCATCATGAACCAATTCATAATATTTTTGGCCTTAAAAATTTAAGTTATCAAAGATAAAATTCTTCTTAAAAAACTTTAAATTGCAATTAGTTTTTCTAGAAAGTAAAATTTTCTGACATGGTGTGAGAAAATGTGAAAAGTGTAACGAATTTTTCTTTAATTAACAGTAATTTTTTATCTGACATTCTTGGTTACGCTTAAAATTAATTTTATTCGTTTTAACAAGATTTTGCGCAAATTCACCGATGCGTGGGTGAAACTATTGTTAACTGATTATGCTACTTTACGAGTGTTAAGTAAGCTTAATTGATTGCGATAACCTACCACAGCTTTTTTCTAATATTTGCTTAATGAAGAATTCTTCGTAATTTTATATACAGCGTGATATACACGTTTTGACAAAGAATAGATACATGCTCTCCAAGAATTTGTGATGTGATAAGTACCTACAACATGATTATATCTATATTTATTTGATTCACGGGAACTGAGGCTATACAGGGTGATCCGTATTTCAATTTTATACACAAAGATCTTGTTAACTTTAAAGGTACTTTTATGAAAAAATAATATTTTGAGATATTAGACAAAATCCCAAAAACCTCCGTCTAGAGTTTTTTTATACAAAGCCTTTCATGACCCACCCACCCCTATTAGTATCATTATGGTTAATTCTTTACTCTTTTAAAGGAGCTGTATAAAAAAGTTTGGAAAATATTTATAATAGTAATGTAAATATATTTAACTGTGTAAATAATGAAAATATTCATACAAATTATTTTATGCATGGTATAGACAACCCAAAAATAAATACCAGAAGAATAAGCCATGTTAATTAATGTTGCTTAATGTCATACCAAAATAAACTGTATAGACGATTTGAAGACATGCGAAGGAGTCAAGAAATGATCCAACTGTGATAAGAACATTATTTAAAACTATTATTAATAGAACAAGAAAGTGTCATTAGAATTTTTATTTGTGAACAAAGAAATTTTTCATGTTTTGTTTTAAATTGTCAAAATTACTTGTTTTTTCATCATGATCTATTCATCTTTATTACCAATTAAAATTCAAATATTTTCCAAATCTCGACAATGAATTGGCCATTATGTCCTAACTCAACTAAAATTATTTTTTTCTAATTTTATACCATGAAATTACCCAAATATTTTGATCCAACTCGAAAATTCCACTAACAATAGTTATACAGGGTGTTTCATAGTTAAAACGACATACGTTAACTGTAAATAGAGGTAAAACTACTTATTTTCTTTAAAAAAATTTTTCCCAGAAACGTCACAAAAATATGATTGAAACAGAGGAAAAAGGAGAAATTGAAATAGCAAACTACTATGAGCTTCCGAAATGAATTGTAAATAGAGGGTACTTAGGTGATTCAAAATAACCTTGGTTACTGGATCTAACGCCAATATTTTGATAAGCCGTAACTTAAGAACCTACCTGTAGATTTCTCTCATACTTGGTACAGGTATAGTGTGTTAATAACACAATCCTATAGTGTAAGAACTACAATTAAAATCCAGATCCGGATTAAGAAGAATTTGTAAAATTTGAAAATCCCCAAAACAACACCCTGTATATCAGACTTTTTAAAATTGGGACGAAAAAAAAAGTGAAAAATTTTTTAGTTACTTTCGAAATACCTGGTAGATTTCTTTCATATTTGGTACAGATATCATTTTTTAGTAGCCCAATTATGTAAGGACTACACTACAGTTAAAATCTAAATACGGATTAAGAAAGATTTGTAAAATTTGAAAATCCCCAAAGTCACACGCTGTACATCAGATTTTTTTAAAATTGGATCAGACATTCGAAACGAATGAAAAAACTGGGATATTCTGACATATTTTTATAAATGCATATCTCGTTCTACATATTACTAAACTTTTAAAGTTAAAATTCAATTAGTGCAATACTTATTGTCATTTTCATAAGCCATAACTTTGGAAAGACCTTGTAGATTTCTTTCATATTTGGTACAGGGAAACACCCTGAAAAAAGAAAAAAATAGAAAAAGGATGTGTTATTGCCAAAGCCTACTTGATAGTTTAATGAGTTTTCTATCCGGAAATAAAAGTTAAATCTGTATTTTTTTTGTAGAACGCTCTTGTGCACTAAATATTTCAGTATAACACATCTTTTTTCTTTTTTTTAAATAGGTATCCGATTACTTTTAAAGGATGCTATTTTAGAGATTACCAACTTTTACAAATTTTTTTTAATCCGGATCTGGCTTTTAACTGTAGTTCTTGTATTGTAAGTACGATTGGGCTATTTAAACAATCTACCTGTACCAAATATGAAAGAAATCTACAAGGTGTTTCCAAAGGTATGGCTTATGAAAATGACAATAAGTATTGCACTAATTGAATTTTAACTTTAAAATCTGATGTACAGGGTGTCCCAAATTGGTGTGTTTTGCAGGGTATCTCGTAAACTAGAAGAGATAGAAGAAAAGCAGTTAAGATGTTATGACTTCTTTTTTTGTTAAAGTAACGATAGCCTAATTAAATCTTTAGTAACTCCCTGCAGTTGAAAGATACATGGCGATTATTGAAAACTGTCGAAAACTACAAGGCACCTGCTAACATCCATAAATGGTTTATTTGCACTGTAGCTCCAACCATTGAAAATAGATATATAATATGTCATATCAGGTGAATGAGAATTAAAAAAGGAAACGAAAAACGTCAAAATATACAGGGTGTCCCATTTAAAAAAAACATAAGTTTGCATTATATTTCTTTAGTGAGCCCCCTAAAAAAATAATCTGTGCGCCACTGAACTTTTTAATATTATATCTATCAAAAGTTTTTATAACGTTTTTTTATATTTTTCTTAATTAAGAAGTTATGCAGGGAGTTACTAAAGATTTAATTAGGATATCGTTACTTTAACAAAAAAAGAAGTCATAACATCTTAACTGCTTTTCTTCTATCTCTTCTAGTTTACGAGATACCCTGCAAAACACACCAATTTGGGACACCCTGTACAGCGTGTGGCTTTGGGGATTTTCAAATTTTACAAATCTTTCTTAATCCGTATCTGGATTTTAACTGTAGTGTAGTCCTTACATAATTGGGCTACTAAAAAATGATATCTGTACCAAATATGAAAGAAATCTACCAGGTATTTCGAAAGTAACTGCTTGTGAAAATGAAAAAAATGCATTTGATGTAATTTGACGTTAAAACTCCAGTAGTAGAATGGGATGTGCACTTAAAAAAATTTTTCACTTTAACTCATTTTTTCCGTTCTTTTCAAATAACCATCCCAATTTTAAAAAAATCTGATATACAGGGTGTTGTTTTGGAGATTTTCAAATTTTACAAATTCTTCTTAATCCGGATCTGGATTTTAATTGTAGTTCTTACACTATAGGATTAGGTTATTAACAAACTATACCTGTACCAAGTATGAGAGAAATCTACAAGGTAGTTCTAAAGTTACGGCTTATCAAAATATTGACCGAAATGGATGAAACACCCCGTATCTCGGTTATGAAAGGCGTTAGACCCAGCGACCAAGGTTATTTGGAATCACCTAAGTACCCTCTATTTACAGTTGACGTATGTCGGTTTAACTATGAAACACCCTTTATACACATCTTACTGCGCAAAAGTATTTGATTTTTTTTCATCTTATATATGTTGTGACTACTAGTAGAATTTTATTTCGAGAAAATTTTTTATTAAATGTATCCTACAGTTAACGATACGATACTGCATTGCTCTGTTTCATTATTATTATTTTTTTTCAATTAAAATTCGGGTACCATAATAAAAAAAAATGCATCCTGTACCTTATTTGATACAGTCTTTTTAAACAATTTTAAATTGAAAATACAATCGTTTTATAATCCCGTACTGGTAGATTCTTTTTAAGTTTTCAGAATGAACTTTTTATTTATTTTTTATTATTACCACACGGTATTTTATAAATTTAGTTGCTAAAGGCACAACCTCACCATTTTTTTTTTGTAAATTCTTAAACTTAATTCAAATTCTTTGGCGAAAGATTTCTAGAATCTGTTATTACGGTTGGGCCGAATAATAATAAAATATTGGTAGTATTTTAGTGAGTTATCTGATAAACATTTTTGCCAACGAATTAAAATTTACCGTATTGTTTTATAAGTGTACTTGCTTTTTCCAAAATCTAGTTTTGTAGTTCCTTCGGGCTTAACTTTATCCTCACTCACCAAACTTTATATCTCTTCTTGCAGGAAAGAAACAAGGTGGCTTCCGAAGTAACTCTTCCCTCTCCAGTCGGGAGGTAGAATTCCAGAATTGGAAGAGGCGGAAGAGCTACGACCCGATGAAGGCTGCTGCAGAAGGAAAGAAAAAAGAACAAGCAAAGCGGCAGAATCTCGGGGTTGGACAAAACGCGATGACGCAATCTTATACGGAGGCGAATCACAGTCAAGACAGCTCACCCTCCCATTCTAGTTCGGTGCACCGATCACAGGTAAATTCTAACATTTTTTTTGCGACACTTTTCATAATATTCGCGGTAGTTGACTGCTTGCATTTCAATTTTTTTAGTAAATAAAGAATATGTGAGGTCTGTTTATGATAGGTGTTTAAATTTTGTATGTCATGTTTTCCAATTTTATGTAAACTTTTCCTGGATTATCATTTATGGTATTTTATTTAAAATGGTAACGTAAATAATGTTAAAATTGTCGAGTATATAAAATAGGCCGAAGCAGGAAGCAGTCTGAAAGTCAAAATTACAGCGTTACTAAACATTCTATTTGAATTTCTCAACTTTATACGCAGATATTAAATGTCAGTTATTCACAAATTAATGTTATTTGAAATGAATTGAATATGTATATGGAACTTATAATATGAACTCTTAATTCCAAAATGTATGTCGATTTCAATTTTTGTTTTCGAAAACTCGAAGTGATATTTATTTTGAAATGCAGTGAAATATTATAAACTGCAATAATGCAACGAGCAATTAATAGCACTACTTAAAATATTACAAGCATAACTTGTAATAAAAATTATGCAAACATGTCATTTAGTGGTTATATTTTAATTACTTGCACATTTAAACTGGATCTACTCATTTGTAATCTTGCGTATTCCAAAATTCACCTAGAAAGGACCCCGCACCATTCTTATGGAAACGGGAGCACCGACAAATTGCCTGAATTTTTGATATGTGATAGTACTTGATGTCCTGATCAATAGTGTCCATGGGTCCAATCCTATCCTACGGCTAGATTTCGATATACAGTTCAAGATCCCGAAATTTTAAAATGTGTACCAAAAAGTCCCTGTAATATATTTTTAAAAGTTTCTGGCGGATATATGTAGTCAAAATACATACGTAATAAATAAAATCACAATATATTTCCTTACAGGGCGATTCATGTTTCCACGGGCCTTTTTGTTCAAAGTATGTATTTTTAACTTGCAAAAATAGCCTGATATATCGATATAAAAGTCACCGTCAAAGTTTCTGAATATTGGTTATAATGTAGATCTTGACGTCCTCGTTCAAAATTGTAATAGGTAAAATTGGATCCTATGGCTTGTTTTCGAGAAATTAAACGCTTAAACTGTAAAAATATCAATTTTTATCAATAGCAACTTTTAGAATAAAAAATATTCATAAAATAAACGAAATATTGTAAACTAAATATTTTTAGACACTGTATTAGATTAATTATATTGCACCGTTATATTAATTGGAGGCAGGCTAAAAAATTCACACTTACAGGGTGATCTCATTTGAGCTTGTAAGATGACAAAATCAACAAATCTAAAACAGCCGCCAAACAATTAATAATTAATTGTTACCTTTTACTTATTTTTTAATAAGTTAATCTTACTTTTAAAATCTATTTTATTGAACAGGTTGTACGTATGATGATAATACAGGGTTATTCATTATTCCATTAGGTACAAAAAAAGATTAGATAGAATTACAGGTCAGTTGTTTTGACAAATATTTGTGCTTTTTATTGAACCCATAATTCAGATTTTAAGCTTGTTTCCACACAGGGCCGGTTTAAGGCATACGCGAAGGATGCGCCCGCAGGCGGGCGCCGCGGCCAGGGAGGGCGCCACTGTTTGAAACATTTTTTTTTTCTGAATGTAATATAATAAAAAGTAGTCCATAACAGCGTTTTAGGCTACTCAAATTTTAAAAAATTTCCCAGACAAACCCCCCCCCCCCGTATTACGCCCACCAAGCTACGTCACTGGTATGAGGGGCGCCAGTGAATGGTTCGCATCTACTAGAAAAATGTCTAGGACCGGCACTGTTTCCACACCACCCGTGAGATAGAGCCCTAGGCGCGTTTTTTAAGTGGTTTCTCCTTTTAGGCCTATTCCACTGATATTTTTGTAGAATCATTAAATCAATTTTATGGGTAAAAACATGCTATCATAAAAAGCATAGTAGGTAGGTAATGTTTATAAAGTTTAAGTCCAAGAGCGATCAAATAATTTTTCATGTCACCTAATAGAACAAGAAAAGTTAGGATAGGGACATGTGATACGTTTTTCTAGATTTTCAACTGTTTGGCTACAGCAGCCACCGAAATTTACAAAAATGTGATTTTTGAGTAGCTGTAGACCCTTTACTATTTACCTTAGCTGGTAAGTGTGATATATCGTTGAAATCAGCTCATTGAGGAGATTTTAAAAATGTTAAAATACATAGGGCGTTCCATTAAAAACAATATAACTTTGATCTGGTAGGGCGTTATGAAGCACCCTGTAACATTGTAATTAATTTTAAAATGTAAAGCTTAAATCTGCCTACAATTTTTGTAAATGACATTTTTCCGTATCTTTTATTATAACAGATCTACTGAGCTTTGTCACAATAATCAATCACCCTGTATATACAGGGTTGCTCAGTATATTTTTTTGATACTTTGATAATTAAAAAAAATGAAATAATGGTATTAGAAACAGCTTTAATATCATAATAAAGCTTTAAACTCATATCGCATACATAGTGGATGTACCTACTTTAATTATTTAGACTGTATTTTTTTTTCAGATTTTTCAATTATTTATTGGATTTAATAATCTACATAGGAAAAATATAATTTTCATGTGAAGAATCTCTCGTAAAAATTAAGAAACGCTATTAAATAAATGTATAGGGTGGTGTATCAGGAAGTATTTTAAAGCTCGATGGAGTAATCGATTTTCCACAATTGCATATGATTCTCCAAAAATATTCCTAAAAAGGGATAACAAGTAAACCAAAACGCTAGGGCTCTAACGCATTGGTGTTGTAGAAACGAGCTCGAAATATGAATTATGGGTTCGATAAAAAGAAAACTCAAATATGTATATTTCTTTGAGTAAACCAGTAAGGAATTTTAATTTATTAGATTCGACATCCTAAGATCGGTTTCTGCCTTTCGGCTTCGTCAGTTAGGCTTTTCGAATCCAATAAATAAAATTCCAAACTCGTACAAGTCAATAGCTATATCTGCTATAAGATAACATTTTTAGATGTGCTACCATCTATGGTAAGAAGAGAGTATTGACATTAAATTTTGACTGAATCTAGTCAAGATGTCACTCTCTTCTTTTTTATCCCTGTCAGAGATTAATACAAAGTGAGTAAACCAGTAAGGAATTTTAATTTATTAGATTCGACATCCTAAGACCGGTTTCTGCCTTTCGGCTTCATCAGTTAGGCTTTTCGAATCCAATAAATAAAATTCCAAACTCGTACAAGTCAATAGCTATATCTGCTATAAGATAACATTTTTAGATGTGCTAACTGATGAAGCCGAAAGGCAGAAACCGGTCTTAGGATGTCGAATCTAATAAATTAAAATTCCTTACTGGTTTACTCACTTTGTATTAATCTCTGAAAGGGATAAAAAAGAAGAGAGTGACATCTTGAATAGATTCAGTCAAAATTTAATGTCAATACTCTCTTCTTACCATAGATAGTAGCACATCTAAAAATATATTTCTTTATTTATTGGAACAATAAACCTTTTAATTGTTTGGCAGCTGTTTTAGATTTGTTGATTTTGTCATCTTACAAGCTCAAGTGAGATCACCCTGTAAGTATGAATTTTTAGCCTGTCTCCAATTAATTATAACGGTGCAATATAATCTAATACAGTGTGTAAAAATATTTAGTTTACAATATTTCGTTTTATTTCTTATTACTAAAAGTTGCTATTGGTAAAAATTGATATTTTTACAGTTTAATCGTTTAATTTCTCGAAAACAAGCCATAGGATCGATCCAATTTAACCTATTACACATATACGGGGTGTAATCGAAATTAGTGTACATATTAAGACAGGTGAGACTTTGCACTTTATCATACTCAGAAAATTTACCTATAATTAAAGGAGTACCTAATTATATTTTGAAAGTTGACATAAATAAGTAAGCGCCCAAAGTGCTTGTTCTAAAAAAAGCAGCTGATTATTACACGACGACGATTGATAGTCTTAAGGACGATCATCCCTTTCCGCCACTGTTTAGGCCACAATGTCTTTGACAGATTTCATTCAGTTCTTTCAGTGTAACTTTGGCGAAGGTAAATTCCGGTGAAATAATTATTAGAGAAAAACTTAGTTTTTTGGAGTCGATGTTTTGGCTGATTTCCCATATTCTTAACCTACTCCATTTCAGAAACAGAAGAAAAATAATATAATCGACTTGTGTGCTATGCAACGCCAGTAATGGTTTTGTAATCGAATCTGTTTGGTTTGATATTTTATTACACTCATTGTATTTTCCTTGTAACGACGTATAAAATTTCAAAGTACTAAATCGACTGTTGTAGTAATGGCTAATCACATTTTAATTTTTTTTAAATGATCAATAGGTACTCAAGTAATATAAGAATGCCAAAAAGATTGCAACCAAAAACCATTAATGTCTACAACATGCAGTCTAGTGCGTGACTAATCGCGAAATAAATCCGATGTAAGCTAAAAATTTAATATGCAAGTATGCAACCGATGAAAAATTATTTGTTGACACTAGATTACGTCCCATTCTGTACCCATTCATTATTATTAAAAATAACTATTCGTACATTCATGATAAGACAGGTAGATTAATTATATAAATTTATTTTTTTGAAATATATCAAATTATTGTTTACTATTTTGTGATTTGGATAAAGTATAATCTTCATTCACAGTATGTATTTTTTCGTAAGTTTGTCTTTGATGGTGCATAATTTTTGGGTGGGCGTGGCCCCCTTTGAAACCGATTAACAGTTTTTTGGTTTCTGGTGGCCGTAAGAACAAAACAAGTTTCTAAAAATGCTGTAAATCTTTTAAAAATCATTTAATGTGAACCGCATACAAAAACTGGCGTGCAGTATATAAAACATGAAACCATACTACTTTTATAGACCTTTGAAAATGGTAAAAAGTGAAAAAAAATAATAGTAGGATGAAATCCATTGGAAAAGGAAGAGAATATAACAAAAATTAAAGTAAAAATAATTTAAGGGCGATCTGAGGTCGGGAAGTGGAAGCGGGTGAGTTTTTAAGGGTAGAAAACTGTTTATCTCGATTTCCGGTAAAACTACAAGTTCTTTGGAAAAAAGTTAAATGGCAAAGTTGTAGGTAATAAAAAGATCTACAACTTTTGTATTTACACTTTTTTCACATAACCTCAAAACGCATGTGAAAAATTCAAATAACCAAGTTTTTGGTTTTTTATTTTTATCTTTTACAAAAAAATGTTTTTCATGAAATTTGGTGAAAACTTACCTTTTTATATCGCAAACAGACTGTAATTTTTTTGATTTAAAATATTTATTTTTTCACCTTATTTTAGTTAGATATTCAAATGAAGCGCTGTGGCTAATAACGAATAGGATCGCAAATTTAAGTTCACCGTAGCGTCAAATGCATTTGGTCGCGTAGCCGACCCATTATTCGATTATAACTTAGCGATTGTACATGTTTTTATTTTTTTATATTTTTTTTACTCTTTCCACTATAGCTCCCGAGCTATAAACTAAACGAGAACACTACTTTGTGGCCGGATAGACCCTGCATTATATCGCTTACTATACATAATAGACTAGGGTCGATAATTTTGAAACCAAAAAAAATAATAGTAGGATGAAACCCATTGGAAAAGGAAAAGAATGTAACAAAAATGAAAGGAAAAATAATGTAAGGACGATCTGAGGTCGGGAAGTGGAAGGGGGGAGTTTTTAAGGGTAGAAAACTGTTTATCTCTATTTCCGGCAAAGCTACAAGTCCTATGGAAAAAAGTTAAATAGCAAAGTTGTAGGTAATAAAAAGATCTACAACTTTTTTCACATAACCTCAAAATTTATGTGAAAAATTCAAATAACCAAGTTTTTGGTTTTTTATTTTTATCTTTTACAAAAAAAATGTTTTTCATGAAATTTGGTGAAAACTTACCTTTTTATATCGCAAACACACTGTAATTTTTTTTTGATTTAAAATATTTATTTTTTCACCTTATTTTGACTTAATATCGAAAAAGCACCCTAATTTTCAATCGAAAATTCTCGCGTCAAAATATGTTTTTTTTAAAAAACTCGGTGGGCTTTTTGTTCGTTGAAATCTCTACTTTTTGATGAGGTAAAAAAAAATATACATTACTATGGTAAATTTTTTTTAAACCATGTACAATTTTGAGCTATTTATTAAAATTTATACTTTAATTACTCTTTTGTTTATCAATGTAACACGGAATCTTAGGTTTTTCGAGTAATTAAAGTATACATTTTAATAAATTTGATTTAAAAAAAAACGAATTCGAGTTTTTTTGTTTCTTTGCATTTTTTGAGAACATTTACCATAGTAATGAAGTTTTTTTACACCATCAAAAAGTAGAGATTTCAACGAACAAAAAGCCCACCGAGTTTTTTAAAAAAAGCAGATATTTTGACGCGAGAATTTTCGATTGAAAATTAGGGTGCTTTTTCGATATTAAGTCAAAATAAGATGAAAAAATAAATATTTTAAATCAAAAAAATTTGGAACATAAAAAGGTAAGTCTTCACCAAAATTCCTGAAAAAAATTTTTTTTTGTAAAAGATAAAAATAAAAAACCAAAAACTTGGTTATTTGAATTTTTCACATAAATTTTGAGGTTATGTGAAAGAATTTGTAGATCTTTTTATTACCTACAACTTTGCCATTTAACTTTTTTCCATAGGACTTGTAGTTTTGCCAGAAATCGAGATAAACAGTTCTACCCTTAAAAACTCACCTGCTTCCACTTCCCGACCTCAGATCGCCCTTAAATTATTTTTCCTTTCATTTTTCTTATATTCTCTTCCTTTTCAATGGGTTTCATCCTACTATTATTTTTTGGTTTTAAACATTATCGACCCTGGTCTATTACGTATAGTAAGAGATATAGTGCAGGGTTTATCCGGCCGCAAAGTAGTGTTCTCGTTTAGTGTACAGCTCGGGAGCTATAGTGGAAAGAGTATAAATTAAGAAAATAAAAACATGTACAATCGCTAAGTTATAATCGAATAATGGGTCGGCTACGCGACCAAATGCATTTCACGCTGCGGTGAACTTATCTTTGCGATCCTATTCGTTATTAGCCACAGCGCTTCATTTGAATATCTAACCAATAGGACGAGTCGGGTCCACTTTACAACAATTTATCAGTTTTTTTACGAAGAATAACTTTTTTTTATTAAAATTAATAATAAAGTTTTTCATATGATTCCAACTTACATGACAAACTGTACATAAATGTAAAAAAATGATCTTGAATGGATTAAAACAGATACGCGAATTTTAAGTTTTTTATCTTCATTTTCTTGTTTGAAAAAAACCTCCGTACACTTATATTTACGCAATCAATTTGATCTTTATTTATTGTTTCCTCTTGCATTTTCCGGTTATTCGCAATTTTCCTGTACAAGGTGAAGCGAAAAAAGGTAAATCTCGCATTCAATCTGTCATAATTTAGAAACAATGCTCTTTGTTCGTAATAATCATAAATCTTAATATTTACTGCAATTGAAATCAATGAAGTAACAGCAAAAAAATTTTTATTGCATTACAATATTAAAAACAGAAAGTAAGTAGGTAATTATGATGAAAAGTATAATTAAAGTTTTCCGTTAGATTACTGGGTCAAGTTCATCATAACACACAAGCAGTTTGGGAGATTATCTACCTAAATAATGAAGAACGTTTTGATCTATTTATATCCTTGTTTTACTGCAGTAATTGGTTTACCAAAAATATGGGATCGTTAATATGATAAAGTATATAACAGAAACTGGAAATTTTTAACTAATAAAAATTGGTTCTTTAGTAAATATTATCTTAGATGTACGTGAATTGATATCTGGATAGCCTTGAAACTCGAACAAAGCAATTTTTTTATTGTATACAGGGTTAGTCATCAGGAACTGTACATACTCCTACCTCGTATTGAGACTTCAATGGGGATTTTTTTTGGTCATTACTTTTGAACGGTAAGTTCGATTTGTCTTATATTTTGGCAAAACGTTACACTACTACCACCTAATTAACTGATTTATTCAAGTTAGAAAAAAATCAGGTCCGGTCTTAAAAAATTAGTTCGTTTTGTTCATATAAAGAATTTCACCTTGTTCAGGGTGACCCAGGGGTGTGTGCATGCTCCATAACTTTTTTCTACCCAAGCTATCGATTTGTTGTTTTTTTAAACGATAGGTCCGACAATGAAGCATACTCTAAAAATATTTCTATTTATATACAGGATGTCCCAAATAAGATACACAACTAAGTTCTGTTTTTTTAAATGGCAACCCCCTATTTTTGTTACATATTTAGATTCTCCATTAAATTGTCGATATAACGCACCTAGGTTTCTTCGACTTATTTGCAATAGTTTTTGACTTATGTCAATTTATGTGTCAAAATAGCGTCGTGCAGAGATCCACAAAAAAATTCAGAACTTCAGAACTGTTCAAGATTACTTAATCAACTTTTTTCCAGTCGGTTCCTTAAGCTTTAGCGCATCTTTCGAGATGTGGACGAACTCGGAGTCGATGTTCTATCGCCTACTACGATTTTTTGAAAATGACAAATTACAAATAGCAATAACTCGACTTTTTCAAATGCATCACCCTATATTTTATTAAATCATTGCTGATATAGGGTTTGTGGGGTTTATTTTGTAAAACTTACGAGATTTATGCAAAATAAGAAATGTTTGACTGTTTATTCGAGAAAAAAAGGAATCGAGTAGGCCGCTGTCGTAAAATTTGGCAGATTCATACAATTTTGAAAAGAAAATGTTTCAACAAAATGAAATTGTAATAGAATCAGAAATACATTAAAAATTAAACAATTTTAGTAATAAAATTTGCAAGAACATGAAAGAATGATTAATAGGAAACAATGTAAACATTTTTGATTTATAACAAATGCTCGTACTTAGGTCACCGTCACCATCATGTTCCACACAAAAATCATTATTTCATGTTCTTGTAAATAGTATTACTAAAATTGTTTACTTTGTTATGTATTTCTGTTTATATTACAATTTCATTTTGTAAGTAAACAATTTTAGTAATACTATTTACAAAAACATGAAGTAATGATTTTTGTGTGGAACACGATGGTGACGGTGACCTAGCATTTGTTATAAATCAAAAATGTTTATAATGTTTCCTATTAATCATTCTTTCATGTTCTTGCAAATTGTATTACTAAAACTTTTTAATTTGTAATGTATTTCTATTTCTATATTTCTATTACAATTTCATTTTTTTTAAATATTTTCTATTCAGAATTGTATGAAGGGTAGACTTCAACTGAGCACCGTCCCTTGAAGGCAATAAAAGTAGATACATCAACTGAGCACTTTTACCTGGTTTTATAAATCTTTTTAATCCTTTAATCCTAATAAGAAAAGGGGGACCACTTAGTTGGGCAAAAATACCTGCTATAATCCGTTACTGAAAAAGGGTCAACATAATACTATAGGTCAGTTGATCAAATGTCGGAACAGGTAAAAAAAATAATACAAATCAACTAAATAATAATTATATTTATTCCAATGAAGTAAATATTTACTTGACAAACATTTAATAAAATTAAAACGAGATAAACAGTTAGTCTTAAATTTTATAATTATATCATCAATAAAATCTTGCCTTTTTTTCGTATACCCTTCGGGTTTGTTAATTTAGATGTACTGACTGTCATAATTAATATAGTAGTATAATAAAGTTAAAAATATTGGGTGTGTCGAATAAAAATTTGAGTTAAATTGGGAGTGGAATAACTCGCATGCATTCGTTGTTCTACACATGCTGTTTGTGATGCAAGTCCATATAAGTGGAGGAAATTTTTAATTGAACATCAATGTAGTTATCCACAATAGACTCGCAAAACGAAATCACGCAAAAATTGATGTCTCGATCTAAAATTTTTGTCAATAAATGTCTAAAAATCCCAAAAAAATACCATGCAATGATTGAATATAAGGTGATGTATTTGAAAAAGTCGAGTTATTGCTATTTGTAATTTGTCATTTTCAAAAATTCGTAGTAGACGACAGAACATCGACTCCGAGTTCGTCTACATCTCGAAAGATGCGCTAAAGCTTAAGGAATCGACTGGAAAAAAGTTGATTAAGTTATCTTGAACACTTCTGAAGTTCTGAATTTTGTGTGGATCTCTGCACAACGCAATTTTGACACATAAATTGACATAAGTCAAAAACTATTCCAAATAAGTCGAAGAAACCTAGGTGCGTTATATCGACATTTAACGGCGAATCTAAAAATGCAACAAAAATGTGGGGTTGTCGTTTAAAAAAACAGAACTTAGTTGTGTATCTTATTTGGGACATCCTGTATATAAATAGAAATATATTTAGAATGTGCCTCATTGTCGGTCCTATCGTTTAAAAAAACATCAAATCGATAGCTTGGGTAGAAAAAAGTTATGGAGCATGCACACACCCCTGGGTCACCCTGTATATGGGTTTTGAAAACTCTAATAAGGATTTTACAAAGTACACAAATAGACAACAAAAATGGCGAATTTATTTTTTACCCTATCCCGATCTATAAATATGAAATACTAAAAATAATTTTAAAATATGGAGCTAAAGACCCCTAGCAATTTCTCTGAATAATATTTTATCGTCACTATTATTTTAATAGTTTTGTCGTAAGTAATATATAAGGGCATCTAATATGTTTCACAGGAAAAATTAGATGCCCGAATGGTATTTGACAAAACTATTTCTTGAGTAACAGATTACTCTGCATACACATAGCTTACAAAACATACTACCTATTATATATGCACACATAATAAATATGTAGGTATTAATTTGAAAACTGAAAACAGGTAATTTATTTAATCAGAAAATATTACAAACTTAATTATTTATGGTGCAATTAAAATTAAATTAATTTAAATTAATTATTCACTTACCCCTCCTTTAGCCAGGTTACTAACTGCTGTCGACCGCATAGAGTGGTTTGTTATTTTTATTTCTTTTGTATTTAATCCTGCCTTCTCTGCTGCTTCTTTAGTCCATTTCGAAAGTTCGTTTTTTCCCACTGGAGTGATTTTGTACCACCCACTTGATTGTTCTTTGTTCCATGATGGGTTTACTGTTAAGAATAATCTATCAGTTGTTATTCTAGATGAACGTTTAACCATTAGAATTTTAAAAAGACGGACTCGACAAAAGGTAGGGTTCTTCGTGTTGGGGACCAGCCATTTACTATCGGCCATTTTTTTTTCTCCACCCTGGGCCGTTTTATTGAAGAGAGGATTATACTCTACTCCGCCTAAAAAGTAGGATTTTTGAAAATCAGTTATTTTAAAAAATATGTAACTATGTTATCTACCTGTTTTAATCCCAGAATTATCCACTTCCTCATTAAAGTAATGAACTCTGCAATTGACTGCTTCTCCACCTCTCCAGGCAAGTTCTACTGAAGCGATATGGTAAAATTTTCGCTGGAGTCCCGCCGGAATGTCTTCGTCCCATAATAAAACCATTCCGTAGTATTCTTCCAATTTTAATGAAGCAGAGCTCGATTTCCTTTTATTGGCGCACATCTGCAAATTCCTTCGTTTCGCATTACGAGCTTCCCTACTAGACTTGAAGATAATATCTTTAAATGGGTCAAAAATTATTTTCCACTTCATAAAATACATCTCTTGCATTTTTTTTGCAACGGTGTTCGACATTGTCTTCACAACTAGTTCTTTGTAATTTTCACCGTTTTCTTTCTTTACATTCCACGCCCAATCTTTCAGGATTAGGTTTGGTTGCTTTAAACTTGTAGTTTCCAAAAGTTCGTATTTCTTTGCCTTGCAGAATTTCGTAAACTGTTTCCATATTGACGTATGGGTTTTAACGATATTGTACGGTATACTTTTCTCAATCGCCAGATCAATATTAGTCATAGAATCACTTCCAAAGCGACTCATTTTCACTACATAAGCTGACTAGCACTGTTTAAAAACAATATTATAAAATTTATTGACAATAAAATCAGAAAAATTGTTTAGCGTCATTTTCTGGTGTCCTAGGAGACCATAATTACTTGTTATAAAAGGTATTGTAATTGTTGGTCACAACAGCTGTCAAGTTTTGCCGCGGGTAACCTCGAAAAACTGCTGGCAGGAGCTGTCATACAGTTTTTTCATCTATAAACCATTTGTAATCCAAAATTGCGCGTTTGTGATTGGTGGAAATTAAGACGAGGGAAATTGTCATTAAATGTCTATATGTGTCAATAATAATTGGCAACTGAGGGGAGAATAAACCAGTTGAGAATGGTCTTCTAGCATTGCCGTAAACCGAACAAATTGTAATGACATTATTATAAAATTTTAGTTTGACAGTTCTCAGTTCTCATTCTAATCAACACACAGCCTACGCACTTTTATCAAAATAGTCATTCACTATGCGTCACTTTAAATCCAATGTCATTTTAAACTTCAAAATTTTCATATTTTGGACCCCATTTTGAATGAGTTCCCGAAGTGGTACGGAGGGGCACATCAAACCCTAAGCTTACTTTTTGATGTTCTATCAAAATCTGAAGTCAGAATTTTAAAATTCACAAAGACAAAGAATCAACACACATATACACTTACATACCCACAGATCGAATTCAGATACCGAACAATTTGTTCGGTGAAAATTGTACAGAACAAGTACAAGCTCGAAATTTGATACAGTAGTAGCTATCAAGTTATTACAGCGAAAAAAAAAAAACAAAAAGTCACTCCTAAGACAAAAATTGAAGAGCGTAAACACTTGTGATTTATTTATTGCCTTTTTTTTATAATTTTATCGATAGTAAAAAAAATCTTACGTTTATTTTATATTTGCGTTTCGTCTTTTGTTCTATATTCGTTATTCATTTTAAATAAATAAATTATATAGCAAAAAAAAGTTAGTTTTAAGTAGGCTATACAAATATTGTATATATATTTAGTGTGGCAATAATGCAGCTGTCTAGACTTGCAGAATCTGTATTAAAGCAATTACTCACTGCATTATTAAACGAAAATAAAAATAACTGAGCGACAAACCCGCATATTTACTCTTCTTGTGGGACGTGTTGTGATATCTCTTTTTTCGTCGTACAGATTAATTCAATTTTAGTACTACTATGTCATCCTCTTAGAATTAGTTTCTTGTTCTATTTTTCAATGTTTTCTATGTTTATATAAAATTTATAAATACGATATCGTATTTCCTTCACGATTATGTCACCCCTTTTGCTAAGGGATAAACTATTTAAAGTTAAAAAATCTTGTCACGTTTGTAGAAGAGTAAAAATAGATGAAAGCTAAAAGCAGTCTAATACTCTCTTTTTAACAACACACATATCTCAATTGGGTTTTTAAAATGTTCCACTTTAAGAATAAGTATACCAAATCGATAATAGCCTCATGTTGTAGACAAACAGACCTGAAAATAATAAAATAGTGGAAAGATTAGTTTGTGATAGTTAAACAAAATATATAAATAACGGTTTCTACGTTATTTCACTCTATTATATCTTGACATGATACATCTAATGATTTTCAATACTAAATAGAATATCTGATTGTAATGTTACTTTCAGTAGGAATGATGTCAAATGAATTAATTTAATAACTTTACTTATGGTCCACGTTTTGTGATTTATTATCTGTTGTTTTAGTGGAGTGAATTTAGACGAAAATATTCTGAAAATGGTTGTAAGAGCTAAGTCAATTTTTTTTAAATTTTTTCGAGTTTATACATAAAGAGAAGACTGTAAAAAAAATTTCAATAAATTTGGGCTGGAGCTTCGCGAGATATGTGCCAATAACGGCATTTTTGGTATTTTTCGAGTAGATTGCTTCACTATTTTTTAAATATCTCCGACTCTAAGAATCGTGAAAAAAAAATGACCGTGAAGTAGAGTATCGATCCGTATAGTAGGGTTTTTTTAAAAATGCATCCTAACCTCAAAAAACGAATTCACGCACATTATTTTTTTTTACTGAATTGGCAATAAATGAATCCTCGAATTTTCTTAAAAATTGGAGAAAATATGTATTTTTATGTCGGGAAGACATGGTAAAAATTAAAAAAAAAAATATTTGGCCAGTCAAAATCGGCATTTTTCGAAAAAGAATTGAATTGGCCGCCATTTTTGGAAAAACAATAGTAGAGAAAAATTTTTTATCTTAAAAAGAAGGATTTTGTGTGTACTTTTGTCTAAGAACATCCAACATTTTATTTCTTTATTTAAAGTGCCCAATTTAGGGAATAATAAAAAAATAAAAATTCGATTTTCATTTTTTTCCAATTTTTTTATCGCGATATTTATGCTTGCTTCTTTTAAAAAACTGTATTTCAGTCCAAAAAATGTTTAAAAAAATATAAAAAATATTTCAGTTTCTAAAGCAAGATTTTTGTGAGGGAACAAATCAATATAAAAAATGAAAATCGATTTTTTTTATTAGTCCCTAAATTGGGCAATTTAAATAAAGAAATAAAATGTTGGATGTTCTTAAACAAAAGTACACACAAAATCCTTCTTTTTAAGATAAAAATTATTTTTTCGAAAAATGCCGATTTTGGCTGAACAAATACACTTTTTTTTTTTCATTTTTACCATGTCTTCCCGACATAAAAATACATATTTTCTCCAATTATTAAGAAAATTCGAGGATTCTTTGGTTATTTATTGCCAATTCAGTAAAAAACAAAAATAAGTGCGCGAATTCGTTTTTTGAGGTTTGGATGATGCATTTTTAAAAAAAACCCTACTATACGGATCGATACTCTACTTCATCACAGTCATTTTAATTTTTTTTTTATTTTCCCACGACTCTTAGAGCCGGAGATATTTAAAAAATAGTGAAGCAATCCACTCGAAAAATACCAAAAATGCCGTTTTTGGCACATATGTCGCGAAGCTCCAGCCCAAATTTATTTACAAGCTTCTCTTTATGTATAAAATCGAAAAATTAAAAAAATTTGACTTAGCTCTTACATCCATATAAAATTTCACTCCACTATTTATAAACAAACAACTTTTAAAAAATAATACAACAAAGCATTAGATGAGAAAATGGACAAATTGCACAAGGTAAAAGGGATGGTAGATTGGACGTCCCAAGACTGGTTATTTTTGAAACGCTTGTTCGAAAATGATCTCGTTTTCAATATACAGTGCGATCAAGTTCAAAAATAAGGTATTTTTATATAAAATTTTAGATAGATCACCCGTTCCATCACATTTTCTACGCCACTGTGCAGTTTACAAACATTTTTAATAATATTTTGCAACGCTAAATGATGTTGTTTGGAGAATTATTAATCTGAGAAGCGATATAAGATTTTAATAGATTTTTTCCAATTCATATAAAATGTATTATACAATATTTGAAAATGGTTGATAGCAAGATTTTTATGATCCAGGAGATAAACCCCAATATAACGCCATAAATCAGTGGCGGATAGTTTCTAAAATAAAATATTTAGCATTATTTGTTCCAAAATAAAATCTTGGTTGTGCCTATATTTATTAATAAATTTTAAGGAAATGTTGGTGCTGCACCGATACTACACCGGTGCTCGTTTTATAATATTAAAAAAATAAAATCTGGAAGAAAAATGTTAAGATTGTTGAAAGTTATCACAGAAGGTTAATCGAGGTAGAAAAAACGATACGCCGTGTCAAAGTTAAAGAAAAATAATTTTTTGCAACACTCAACTATACCACTGGTGTTGGTGCTGCACCTGTCGGGTGTAGTATGTTACACCAAATATTGAAAGAACCAGACCTAAGAAGGTATATTTACTTTTTTTCTGCCCTAAATAATCCTGTATAAAGACCTTTGCCATAAAAACTGTGCTATCATGCATTTTCAAGCACAGTATCTCTGAAAAATGGTATTCCAAGACATTTATATGTTTGTACAGACCTCACATATTCTCATATTTTTAGAATTTAATTGATTACTAATTGTATAAATTAATATTTATAATTTAATTTTTCTTGTTGTTTTTTTTTACTAGAAATCTAAGTGGACTCATAATTGCCAACATTTTTGGAAACTTATAATTTTATTGTCCGCAATACGTATCCAGACATAATCTATTTATGTACTGTGGTATGATGTTTAAACCGAATGTATATTTAGATAATTTAATTACAGTTTAGCATGTGTTTGCTTATTTAGGTACCCTCTTTGCTAAATAACATGGTAAATGGTGACTTCTGACAATCGACACACTACTACAGCTAATTCAACTTTAACAGTTAAATGTTTTCTTCGTAAGTTAGATTTTAAAAGCACTTCTATGATTACTAATAATAATACTAACACGGTTATTACACCTAACAAGAGTTTATCACTTTCATTTTATGCTTATGACTTGAGTGGCATTTTTATTATTAAACAGGGGCGTGCGCCTGTAAAACGATTATAATTTATACTATAAACTAACTGCCAAAAATGGTAAGACATTTGACGATTTAGAAACTCAATTTATCCCTTTGGTATAAGGGGGATTCCCACTAGAAAACATTTTACATCTATGCAACTTATTTCAGTGTATTTTTCAAGTTTCAAAAGTAATTTTAACTCCACATTTTACGAGAGAACTTTATATGTGAACATTTTTAAAAATTACATTTAATAATGACGTAAATAGCTAAAAAAAAGGCAAAAAAAGAATGCTAATCTTAAATAATACTAATAATTAATAATAATAAAAAAAGTATCTTTTTAAACAATTTTTGTCGTTGAATTCGCGGATGTGCATCTAGCCACATTCACAAGGACATTTGGAAAAACCAATTATATTATTTGGCTGTTTTATTAAATGGAACAAAATAATATCCGGATCCTGCAGAATTTGTTTTTTTCTCAGTGTACTTTTGGATATGGCTAGTTTAACACCCCGATTCAAACAATTATAAATAAACATGTAAGTTTACTGCGTTGAAACACTGTTTCGACAGTACATATATTGCCCTGCTCTCTCCTAATTATCAACTTCAGCAAAATAATCGGGGAATTTACAAAAATAATGAAAGCGCAAGTAAATTCGGTCGTAACCATATTAGCTAGTGATTTTTTTTTTGTAAATGCGTTCTAACAATCCAAAGAATTTAAAAAATATGCCACTTGAGTTATTTCTTTTCAATAATTCACTTTTCCTTTTAATTTCACACTTTTTTTACTCACGCTTTACAGATAATTTTCAATCACGCAAGATAATTTATATGAAACACATTAAATGTACAGAATAAGTTAGTCAGTAGCGTCGTTTGGTGGGCGGAGTACAATGTATTTTTATTTTAAAATAAAAAAGTATAACTAACTATAACAAAAATTAACAAATAAAAATATTTAACTGGTTATTTAATATTTACTAATATAAAAATCATATAAAAATTGATATTCCCATAACAGAGTTAGGGTTCTATACTTCTATTTTTTGTAATATTTCTCCACTTTCATAGTATATCAAACGCTTTTCCCGCAAGCAAATACCGCTATTCGAATTCCTACTAGCAGACCTTTAAATAATATTGTTGCCAGTCCGTTAACAAGATATTCAAGATATTTTGCAATTATCTATCGATTTTATGAACAAATGACTATCTACTCAATTAATTAAACTGGCCATACAGTTTATCTATTTTCAATTACAGAACAAAATGATCCCGCTTTATACAAGTGGCCAAAGCAACTTGTCGGCACATCTACAAGCCGCCAATGCCGATCAAAGCAACTTGTCGGCACATCTGGAAATTTTGTTTTTATATTTCTGCAATTCAAAATGGAAAAAAAGATTCTTGAAAAACAAATATTAAAGAGTCCGACTAGAAACGAAATGTTTAATACAAGATAATCGTTCAGTTTTAAAACTAGCCGGTAGTATGGAAAACGGTATTTTGAAAAATTTCATATAGGTTGAGTCGCTTCCGTGATTTAAAGACTTCTGGTAGAAATTTGAGTAACGTTATTTGCTTGCTGGAAAGATTAGGAGGTATAAGTAACCTAAATAATACTTTTAAATAATTTTTATATTGCTATGTAGTTTAAAAAAAATATGATATAGAATTGGTCCAGTCCCACTCTTACCACCTGGCTTCTGTCACTTGAGTTTATTCGTAACCAGATACGTCATGCCTGTGAGACCTCTTAAATTTTGCAATTCACGATTCTTCAGTGTTAAAGTTACACAATTTTTAACTGATGTTTAAAAAAAAAGTTTCTATTAATGTTATGGAAATTATATTTATAACACATCAATTTAGAATGTCATTCGACTTAAGGCATCAATTTAAAAAAATAAAAAATAAAACAAATTGAGAAACCACATTATTTAAAATCAGTCCATTTGCAACTAAATAAAAATCATTAATACCTCTATTAAAAATAAGCGCGGGTCTACATTATCCGTATTCAGCAGATGCGTATTTTCGGCTGCGTATTTTCGGCAAGAGAGTTGTTGCGTACACATATGTGCAGATTTTCGGCGTCTATGTGCGGAAGCGTACGTTGCGATTTAAGGTCGTTTTCCAGTTTGTGTCAAACAACGAAGCAGGTATGTTCAAAGTACAATTTGCCCAATCTGAACTGTTTTTATTTTAATTCCTACATGCTGATTTATTATATTGTTTAACGATGATATTTCAAAATCCCCGCATTTTCCCCGCATAATGACAATCCCCAATCATCTTGAGATTCCCCGCAATTTGGGGAATTCCCCACAAATTGGCAACGCTGCTGGGACCAGCATGCCGAGGTACAGGGTGGCCAAATAAGAATGCGAGGTACTGTATCTGGGAAACTATCCATCGTAGAGGCTTTCGGAAAAAAAAGTTATAACTAAAACGGCCAAGAGAAAAACCTGGAAAATATTTTCAAGTTTCTAAAATGGCCGCTAGGGGGCGTAACTGCAATCTTTAATCTAAGAAAGTGGTGTTTCTGGGAATTCCGCTACATTAACCTAACAAAAAAATACCTGATCTTTAAAGTAGAGCATAATCTGAATCTTTTTTGTTTGACAACTTTTGCTGCATCTCTAAAAATAAAGTGTTGGGGGGCATTCAAAGGTTTCAGTAAAAAACACCCTGTATATTCGAAACGGCTGAGCCGATTTTAACAAACTTGGGGTAGTTGAAAAGAGCTATTCTTGGACTACAAATGCTATAATATTTGAAGTTTTGTTAGTTTCAGATGTCGCCGCTAGAGGGATTTTTTCGACATTTCGACGGAAATGGTTAATTTTCTCAAAAAAATTAAATGCATTGGTATGATTTCTTTTTCACGAAAAAGTAGCTAAATGATGCATAAACAAGCTCGCGAAAACCGCATCTCGGTATCTTGTTCCTAACCTAAAATTTATGCCAAAGAAAATTTTATTCGGAAATCCCTTAAATTTTTAATTTTTTAAACTAATTAATTCCTTTTATTATGTAAGTGGCCCTAAAAAGGACCGAATTAAAAAAGAAAAGTTTTTAATGTTCCCGTAAATGCTCGAAATGCTGAAGCCTCTCATGGATAGACAAAACTGCAGCTTCAATTTCGGCTCTCGGTATGTTACGTAATGCATTACGAATCCGGTTTTTCGTATCTCTCTGGTCGTAGGTTCAGTCTGAAAATCAAGACAAGTTAAGTCTGGTGATCGCGCAGGCCATGGAAACAGACTTCCTCTTCCAATCCAACGCTGTTGTAATACTGCATTAATATGCTCTCACACAATAATGGAGAATTTTTATTTCTAATTCTTTGGACCGATGAAGCCACCTTTAAAATCTGCACAATATGCATTATTGGTCTGCAGAAAATCCGCATTGGTTACGTAAAGTTCAGCACCAAGGACGTTGGAGTTTAAATGTGTGGTGTGACATACTGGGAGGCAGAATTATTTTTTTTAGCAATCCCTAAGTGGCAATATCTTTCTTGACTGTTTGGTGGCCAATAAATTACCGTTGTTGTTGGCAGATATTTCACTGTAAACACGTCAAAACTTGTTTTTGCAGTTGAATGGTTGCCCAGCACATTATGCTATTATTGTGCGAGAGCATATTAATGCAGTATTCCAAGAGTGGTAGATTGGAAGAGGAAGTCTGTTTCCATGGCCTGCGCGATCACCAGACTTAACTTGTTTTGATTTTCAGACTCAACCTACGACCAGATACATATGAAAAACCGGATTCGTTAACGCATTACGTAACATACCGAGAGCCGAAATTGAAGGTGCAGGTTTGTCTACCCATGAGAGGCTTCAGCAATGCATAGAGCGTGACGATCAGCATTTAGAGCATTTACAGGGGCACTAAAACTTTTCGTTTTTAAATCGGTCCTTTTTAGGGCCACAACTTACATAATAAAAGGAATTAATTAGTTTAAAAAATAAAAATTTAAGGGATTTCCTTATAAAATTTTCTTTGGGCTAAATTTTAGGTTAGGAACAAGATATCGAGATGCGGTTTTCGGGAGCTTGTTTAGGCATCGTTTAGCTACTTTTTCATGAAAAAGAAATCATGCCAATGCGTTAATTTTTTTGAGAAAATTAACCATTTCTGACGAGATGTCGAAAAAAGCCCTCTAGCGGCGACATCTGAAACTAACAAAACTTCAAATATTATAGCATTTGTAGCCCAAGAATAGCTCTTTTCAGCTAGGCCAAGTTTGTTAAAATCGGCTTAGCCGTTTCGAATATACAGGGTGTTTTTTACTGAAACATTTGAATACCCCCCACCACTTTATTTTTAGAGATATAGCAAAAATTGTTAAACAAAAAAGGTTCAGATTATCCTCTACATTAAAGATCAGGTAATTTTTTGTTAGGTTAATATAGCGGAATTCGCAGAAACATCACTTTCTTAGATTCAAGATCGCAGTTACGCCCCCTAGCGACCATTTCAGAAACTTGAAAATATTTTCCAGGTTTTCCTCCTTGCTCGTTTTAGTAATAACTTTTTTTTCCGCAAGCCTCCACGATGGATGGTTTCCAAGATACATTACCTCGCATTCTTATTTGGCCACCCTGTACGTATTTTCGGCGGTATACTGCGTGGTTGCGTATTCTACGCATATATGTGAACGTTTCAATTTGAAATAATGTGTTGTCATCTTGCCGAAAATACGCAGGCGAAATACGCATCTGCTGAATACGGATACTGTAGACCCGCGCTAATAAATAAAAATTACTAATAAATGACTCATCTTGTAAGCCATGGTTTCTTTTAACAGTAAATTATTTTTTACAAAACAAATGATAATTATATTTAAATAAAAAACCAGGATCTACGGTCAATTTCTTCTATTTCAACACCATCAAGTGAACTGTCTCTTAAGAGGATTTGTTTGGCTCTAAATAATCCTGTTATGTTAAATATGAAATCCCGAATTTTCAATATATTTCATTAATATTTTTAGAGAAAACTGTGTAAAATTATCAAAGGCAATACTACCAGTCCTCCAAATTTTATCGATTAAATTTTTGGAAACGGCTTTATTTGGAAAAACCACGAAAACAAATTGATTTTATCTCAAATCAGTTTGTTTGAGTGGTTTTACCTGAAATAAAGGCGTTTGAGTGTGGAAACCTAAAATTTGAGAGTACGAGTGGTATTTTGAAAGATTATTTTCTGAATAATTTTGTATTAAAATCAAAGAATATATTCATTTATACAAAAGACACTTTACACACAAATGTTCAATATTTTCTTTATCAATTTCACATAAATCTATTCGCCTCCAATTTTTAAATTGAAAAGTCAAATATTGAGCTGTTAGATATTTAAATACAGGGCCACCAAGGCAAGCGCGATTGCGTTTGGCTTAATTCGTTGAGACTGACATTTGTCAGTTTTAATGTAATTTGAAGTGTTTAGGACGTATTCTAAAACTGATGTTGTGTTGATTATGTGTGTGTTAAAGGCGTTAAAGCGATTTGAAATAAACAAATAAACGGGTTAGTTTAGTATGATTGGTTAGGATCGTGAGCTCTTATTGGCTGAAACCACAAAATCTGACTGTTCTGACAGATGAAAAAAATAATCATTTAAAATTTTAGAAAATAATAGATTAGGACTTAATTGATAGAACAGGTTAAATAAATAAACTTTTAACTTAGCTGCTTTCATTACAGTATTTTTTAGGTACATTGTTTAAATTATTTAAGTAATATATGGATTTACTGAAATCATATCAAAATTTCTCCTTAGATAATGTGGGATTACACATTAAAAAAATACATTTTTGTTGTAACAGTTCCTCTTAAATCAGTTCTAAATTTATTCAGTGGATTACCTGTCGAGTGATGAGTAATCTAATCATATTTATAAATAAGACTACTGATTTTCTCAGCTGGACAGGTCGTTTACTTTAGCATAAAGAAAAAATATCAATGCAGTCATCGAACGATCGCCTATGACCATATTGCACAATTTTTTATTGTTTTATTATATCGTTTCCTAACTACAAATTAGAGGACACAGTTGAATACGTAAGTGTAAAACAAAAAAGGTAAACATTTGAGGAAAGCGTGGTATTGTGAAGGTCGATTTAAATAAAATTTTTCTCCGAAAACGTTATAGGCAAAATAAAATTGTTAATTAATTTTAATTCCTTTAGTTAAATCTAATTTTCTTTCAGATAAACTTTTAACAAAGGTATAAAAAAAATTTAGTCACTATTACCATCTGCTTCTGGTGATGTTGACTTTGTTAGCAAATTGTTGGTCAAGCGTGAAATATTTAGTTTGGGCTATTACTAGTTTTTAAATTAATTGAAAAACGCCAAAGCGTATCATAGGGTGACTCATAAATAATCGCAAATAGTTTAAACATATTTTCACTGGCTTTAAATATTAATATTGCGCTAAATAACAGAGTTTAATATTATCTACTAATGAGGTAAACGATATTTTTTTGTTTTTTTACAATATTTGGGTTATTCTATTTATTTAATTAATTTGTTCCTCATTACTGCCAAACTTTCATTTTTGGAAGAGATATACAGAGAGGATGAAAATGCATATTTCCAATAATTTCAGTAGTTGATTTTTCAAATATTTTTTTGGTAAAAGTGGTGAAAAGTTTGGAAAATGTGGGAAAATAGTGAAAGGTGTGGAAAATTAAGTATATCCCTCAAATCGTTTTTTTTTTCGGACGAAAACAAAGAAAATTGTAAATTTTAAAAATACAGGTCTACAATAATATAAATTTTTAGATAATTTTTCCAATTTTTTCACAAGAAAAATTGAAATCTCAATGTACTGAAACAAGTGAGTGTTACTTAGCCGTAGTTGAAATTCTAAAAATAAATTGTTTTGATATCTTAGTCTTTCGAGTTATAAATAAAAACTTCAATATGTATTGGTGAATCTTTCAATCGTTCAATGTTTTAAATTCGAGATGAAAACACTATGTGGTATTAACAGATTTGTATATTTATAGTATCAAAGCTTGAGGATTACATTCAATTTTAACTTTAATAGTTTATTCTGCCTGGTTTAGTAGCTTCAAGTCGGAATTTGATTTTCATCGCATTTTGTAACGAAAAGTTTAACCTGTGAATGCATTTTATTTTCTAAAAAAAAATATCCTGAATATGGATATATTTTGGAGTTAATATTATAATTATTGTAAAAAAATAAACAGAAAGTGAAAAATACAAAAACTGTTCCAACACAAAATGATTTTCTCTTCCATTCTCTTTTCACTAACTTTACACTTTCCTTTGAATCTCATGGGGGCTTTTAGAACAATAGATTCACCATAATCTCCAGCAATTTTCACTATCTAAATCATGTTTTTTACTAACCTTTTTAACCACACCAGCACAATACACTAACTGATAAGGGTATTGTTCCCATTTTGTAAGAGAATGAAACAAAATTGATATATTATCATGTATTTTTATTAGAAACAGTTATCGTTAAAAAATAGTAAGGAAATATGTATGTTTTGTAGTAGTTCCATTATATTCTGTTTTCCGTCTTTGTTCCAACCAAATATGTAATAAATTAATTTCATTTTCGTACAAAAGATTATACCGGGTATTGCAATAAAAACGCTTTGTTTAAATCAGATTATGTTAAAAAATGCGGTAATTTAGATAGAGCTCCCGAACTAATAATTCTAAAGTATATGAGACACATGCAACTTCAAGTCATACTACGAAAACAAAAGATGACATGTTTTATTATTTTTTTTAACATAACACTATCTGAGCTATACAAGGTGGCTCGTTTTAATTGCAATGCCCTCTATAAAAATTACATCTCTCCAATTCCTTAGTTTTCATTTTATTAATCAAAACTTAGGAACTGTCATGTCTTTAACAGGGGAATAATTAACGTTCAAATTTCAAATTAAAATAACCTTAAATTCTTTTTTTAGAGCTTTCACGGTACAGCTGCCCTTGAGCAACTGATAAGTTCGGAGGAAGAGGAAGAAGAAGAAGAAGACCTGACTTTGTCCCCCGACGAGGGCTTTAGTCCTCCAACGCCCAGCCCATGCGAATTGAGCCCTGCGAGAGCCACCTTGAGGCACACCTTGTGGGAACGAATCCGACATTAGACCACGATTAATGAATCTAGTTAGAATACGAATTGAAGAGAATGATATTCTTAGGAATTTTAGTCTCCATGCACTTTTCATTCGATTTTCGTTGTCTAGATATTGTGACTGGGCGTCTTAATGGTTTTTCTACACAAAAGTAATTATATCTACAAGCATTCCGTTCCGCAATAATTTTTTACAACCAATATAAAAGTAAGAATTCTTAAAAGATATCGTAACGCTTCATTCGTTTTTGATTTGATCGATAAAGCTAAATTATGAGTATATAATATAAAACAGATCATACAAAACTGTAAAAACTTATTTCAAAACAACTATTTTTGTAAGTAAATGAACGGAGCAGGATATCGTATTTAAAAAAATGTAGTTATTTAATGAACGTGGCGATGACAACAATCTATTGTTTTAGTTTTCGTATTGAAACAAAAACTATTCTTCTTTTTCTTCTATAGGAGGGTCATGGTAAATAAATTAAACGTGAGTTCTTCATCCAACTCTCTTGAACTAAAACAGTTAACGGGTTTTTATAACTGTTATTGTTGAAATAAAAATCACAAGTAGTTTAAAATAACCAATTGTTTGAAAGTAACCTTTTTGGTAAAAGTGGAATTATAGAGGTAATTTTGGTAACTTTTTATTTTTTGCAGTTTCTTTCAAATCAAAGAAAAGCTGTAATTAAAATTTCTTTAAATCTTCATTAACGAGTAAAATGTCAAGTAACAAAACAGTTTTTGACATGACAGGTCTTTCTTAGACTTACGCTTAAAGCTGTCATTGTAAACTGTTCTGTATGTCACTTAATTTAGACATTTCCAATATGTCAAATTGCATGATTTATTATAAATTAAACACCAAAAACAAATTGGTTTTTTGACCTGTTAATGAAAATTCACAATATTTAATTCTAAGGGTATAATTCTATTTCATACTATAAAAGTTTAATGACCAAAATATATTTAACCAAGCTCCCTTTATCCAATAGTTATTCAGAACCTAAGTTTGTTAGTTTTATGTAAAAATTATTTAAAAAGCTGTTCCGGGGGCCATGCGGAAAATTTTCCAGTAGAAAATGAAAAAACATGTACTGGCCCATGGAGCTATTAAAAATATTTACATTTTTTGCATTGAATTTTATTTTTAAGAAGTGCATGGAGATTGAACCATAATATCACTTTTGTCATTTGTTACATTGTTAAAGCCCTGCAAATTTATTAAGTGTATGTTTCTATAAAGGTTATTTCATTATATGTGTAGGTAATGAATTATATCTCGACAATTTTGTGGGATTTGTGCAAAACAACTAACATTTAAAAACAACCATACAACAAAAAATTTGATGCTTATTTGAGGCCCTTATTTTAGAGGGGAAAAAAATTAAAAATAAACATGCAGAAAAATGTGTTTAATATGGGGTTAAAATGATAAGTATCATTGAAGTTGATAATTTAATATGCGTATTCTAGTGTTATTTAATTCTTAAGATAACTTAAAATTTCAAATCTTAATTAGCAATTTAGTCATAATGACTAGAAAATGCTTCAGAAACATTTAAAATAATTGTTAATATACTGCAACAAATTTAATGTAATTTTGACGTTGTAGTTTATGTATTGGTTATAATGAATACAAATAATTATACAACTTTTCAACTGTTAAACAAATTTAGCTGTGATAATTTTACTAATATTACTAACGTGGACAAACAAGAAAGCATATTTATGATTGCGAAATTTTTATAAAAGCGACTCATAACTTTCTTGCGAAAAATTCTAGGCTGAAATGTAAAAGAAAGCATTACCTACACATACGTATGTTTCATATATTATTTAGTTTCTTAGTCTTTACATGCATATCATCACATTATTTATTTATACCTCAGTTTATTATACATGATGATTGTTCAACAGTTACTTAAGAATTTGTATTTTGAAACTAGAATTGAGGAGCTCAAAGCCAGAGTGGGCGAAACTCATTCACTTGCGAAGTAAGATAATGTGTTTAAAATTTTCAGAAAAGTTATTTCGCGAATTTAATACATACAATTTTCACATGATTTTGCATATTCGCTACTTTTAAGAGAGTTTAAAAATAGGTGTAGCAAAATTTTCCAGTGTACATGAAAATTGGTTTTTCTCAGTCATGGCTTTTACGATTGTTCTAGTTTTCCCTTGCATCCTACAAGCTCTCAAACACTAAACATGGACCATTCTGGCTCGAATCAAAATGATTTTAAATGTATGTTTCTATACATATCTCAATTCATGAAAAAATTAGGTTCGGCTCACTCTGGCTTTGAGCTCCTCAATTTTCAGTCAGACATATCTTAATCAACTCTTGAAGAGTCACCACACTCTATTTTTAAATCTGTAATTTGTTCAAAACGTAGACATTTTTTGTTGTAACTGTCTCCTTTTGTTAATGTCCATTGTAGTTTCAAAAAAATAGCATGCACACTATTTCAAAAATTTCTTGTATGCTATTTTTTTGTTGATAATATTAAAATTAAGTGTATAATATTATATAAAGGAAATGTGATTTTATAATCTGAGATTATTAAGTGTGCAGATAGTTTTTTATTGTCCTTAAATATTTAGGTTTTGCTATATATATTCTAAAGGCTTGTTATTTAAAATTGCAATTATACAATATATTAGACATTACAATAAGCTTTTTTTTAAATAGTATTTGTATTTTTTAAATGAAAATGTTTTTGTTAGCGACCTGAAATACTTTATGTGCTGCTCATGTTGTTTAATACATTGCTTTATAAATACATTACTTTACATTTAATCAGCGTTATTCTTTTTTCCACTTTATTGACGGAGATATCGTTTAGGAAAATATTATGAGAAAACAAAAATCCTTTCATCTATTATTTTATTTAAAAAAACATTTAAAATTAAATTATTTTACATGTATTAAAATATGCTTTTTTAAATTGGGCATATTCTTTGGTTTATAGTCGCACTTGTGACACTTAAGTGGGGTGTTTATATATTCTTTACACTGTTGTGATGTGGGTAGAGAAACTTTGCCATTTTTTTCTAAACTCTCGATAATATCTGAAAACAAAAATATGATAAAACTCAAAATTATTAACAAAAATCAGTTACTTATATCTACTATTACCAAATTTTTGTAATTTAAATCTTTGTTGAGCAATGCCAAAAGACTGGAACGAAAATTCAAGTAGGTATTATATGCGGGAACGACTTGCCTGAATGGATATTTTTGGAAAATCAAATGTAAAGAAAAAAACCTGCTTAATTAACACATGGCGACCCTTTTGAGTCCTCGAAATTCTGAAGTAAATGCTCTGGAAAAAAGGGAATACTTAATTGGAAAGAAGATCGGTCAAGGTTCATACAGATGTCTGGTCTTTGGGTATAATTCTATTTATAATGTTGATGATGTTTTATGATGCCTTTCATACGAAACAAGTTTCTGCATCACTTATCGCATATCATTCATTGTTTTATTGAATAAATAAATAAATATCCTTTAATTAAAATATTTATTAATACGTCGACTGCCAGGAGTTCGGTCTAAAAAGACAATTTAATTTAATCATATTATATTATTAAAAACTCTAATTGTACTATAAAGGTATCATCAAAAAGCATAGAGAATGTGTTTTAAAAAAACAAAACTACGAGTTAGCATTCAACGTGTTAATTAAAATTTTTATTCATCAAGTAAAAAACAATGAAAAAAATACTAGCTTATAATAAAGTGGAAAGTTGGACTCTTTCAATTTATAGATATCGACTTCTAAAGGGCGAATTAAAAAAGAGACATGATTTGAAAAATGTACCTTTTGGATTGAGAAAAAATTCTGTAGTAAATGAATTCCAATGCTTTTTTGTTTTCAAATGGGGGGAATTCATGTCATCACTGATTACATGCAAATGCAGTCGAAACATACTGGCTTCTGCGTGATAGCCAAAATTAAAACTCCTATTTTTATGTTCATCCAAATTTGCAATTTCACTGGCAATATCATCCATGTGTTTTAACAAATCCAGATTATCGCTTTTTAAAGCTTTCAGATTGCTTATATTATACTTAGGAAGAACTAAATAATGGAATTCCGCTTTAGGATAACCATCTTTTATTACAGTTACCAAATCATCAGACTTTACTATGCTAGCGGGATCATTCATTGTGGCTAGAAGTCCCATTGACCAATGATTAATGTTTGATTTTTTTGGGGGAGGAGCTCCATTTTCACTTGATTTTGATCGTTTGGCCATATTATAAAATTTCAATTAGTTATGTTAACAAATAAAATATGTTACAAAAACATTTAGGACTTTAACATAACCTACAAATTTTTTGAAGATGACAGTTCTGACATACATAGATGCGTAATACTGGTTGCATAACTTTTTAGATAACCAATAAATTTCAGTGTCATTTTATCTTGTCAAATTTGTCAATATTCCAAATATTCAAAACAAATAACCATAGTTATTCAAAAAATATAAAATTCTTATCAGTTTTCCTGTGATAGTGTTAAAAATGTCTGCGTTACTGAGTTCATTCGGAAGTATTTTGCGTTTAGGCCCCAGAGAATTTACGCGACAAAAATTCAAGCTGCCCTTGGTTAAGTTTATACATGATACTATCAGTTTATATAAATCAAGGACAAAGGCAGGTGTGAATAATGTTAGAGAAGTCCTATTTAGGGGTACAGTAATAGCTCTAATAACCGCACTTCTAGTATGGCTGTCCATATTTATGTACATAGCATTTTATTATATTTATGTACCTACAATATCCCATGAGAGGCCAGTCTACTTAAAATTCAAGTAAGGACCTTATAATTTTATTTATGAAGATGGGAATGCATTCAATCTTTTTTTTAGACCATGTGGAGCTACAGATAATTGTTTAGGGGAAAAGGGTGTATGCAGTTTTCCCTCAGCTCATGTCAAATTAACCAGAAAGCAACAGCTTTTAATGATGGGGCAGTCCTATAAGATACACTTAGACCTAGACATGCCGGAGTCTCCCACAAATCGGCAGTTAGGTATTAATTTGTTTTTTATAATCTAAAGATACTATTTCATTCATATTAAGAAAGTGCTTGGAATTACATTACAAAAAAAATTTGTTAATAACTTAATATTTTTCCTGTTTCTTAAAGAAAGATAAATTGCAGAATGTTAACTAAATTTATTTTTATTTTATGTAATTAATTCATTTATATAGACAAACTTTAGACCTTACATATGAGTCTATATTTGTTTGTCAAGGTGTACTTATGTGATTAAATTGTTTATGTCACTGTTGAATATTTATGATGATTATAATCTGGTACTTCAATTATGGTGTTAGCCACCAAAACAGGTTGTGTGTGTTGATTAGAAAATTACAATTTTAAAGAAAAACACAATGTAGATTAATCATTCATAAACCTTTTCTGTTTTTAATCAAGTTATGTCAGAGGATCAGTTTTAGTAAAATATTGTTGAATATTTTTTTTAAATTTGCATTTTTTAAGTAGATATTTATTTATAAAATGGTATTACACTTTAGATAGATCAGGTTTTTTAAGGGGTCTTATACACATTTAATCAAGTCCCAATTTAGATATGTTCCTTTTTGTTTTGTCTTTCTTACTGAATGTCAACCAACTCTCTTCTCTTAAAATTCTAGGTATGTTTATGGTTTGTGTAGAATTTATGGGGAGAGATGGCACTCTTTTGAACAGTTCTTGTAGGTCAGCAATGTTACATTACAAAAGTGTATTACTGGATACTTTGTACAAGTTACTGTTCAGTCCATTTTTTGTTTTTGGCTCTGCTGAAGAGAAACAGAATGTTAAAATTGAACTTTTTGCTGATTATGAAGAAAAATATGTAAGATTTTATTGAACCTATACATTTTTCAACAAATAGTTTTTCCATGAATGCTTACATAGTTTTAAATTATATTTACAGTTTTTGTAACTTATTTTATCCTAGTTATTCCATTTTAGAATGAACCAGTTACAGATATTTATGTCGAAATCCAGACAAGACATATTGAAATTTACTCCGCTAAATTTACAGTAAATGCCCAATTCTCAGGACTTAGATATGTCATGTTTCACTGGCCTGTTCTCTCTGCTGCAATGGGTATGTTTAAAACATTTTTGTGTCCCTTTTTTTATAAGATTCTTAGGAAAATTAAATTCACTGGTTTTCTCAATGAACTATTTATCAAAATGTTTCACAAGGAGCCTACAGCAGTTCTATATCACTAAAACTGCATGTCTCTAGAAAGTTTATTTTTAAAATTGTCAAAAAATCTTTCTTTCAACTTTTTACATCTTCAGGATCATCATTTTTTTTAATGTGTACCTTACATTTTTTCAAATACGGACTGGTATTTTTTTCTCAAATTTTCGTTATTATTTAAAATATTACAACATCGCTCGAACACACTAATTATTTTTTAAATGCGGATCTGTCCCTTTTTTAGCACTTATCACAACAAATAGAATGATAGGCTACAACTCCATTTCTAACTAAATTTGATCTCAGAATTGTTCATCATTTTTTGTAATTTCATTATAACTAGGTAGATGTAGATACTTACCGTTAAACAGATAATAAGTATGTGATTACTGGGAATGGTGAGAAGTTATTAATGTTGTGATAAGTACTAAAAAAATCAGTTAAACGGTGCAGGTCCGTATTATATAGACTATTTGGCATATCATAGTTATAAGTTCAATTAACGAAAATAAAAAAAATCCAGGCTCGCATTTAAAAAATAGGTTCATGATGTTCCTGAAGACTGGAAAAGTTGTAGGAAATATTTGGGAACACTGTAGTATAGGTCATGTAATTTCAAACAAAAAGTTCATGTTTAATTATTTGATAATTTTAAATATAAACTTATAAAGTCGTTATCAAAGATTGATAATAACTTGAAAAAATAATAATAATTTACTATAGGATCAAATCACCGGATAATTTCATAAAATATGATAACATGGAACAAAAACATTTTTAAATTTAAGACTTCAAAATCTGTTGTCAACATTTTTTTGTGACGTTTCTGGGAACTATTTATAAAATGATAGTGCATTTGCTTATTATGAATTTGTTATAAATCTTATAACCTGTTTCTAATATCATTTCCTTGTTAATTAGCTATTTATTTTTCTATTAAATTTTATCTTTTTTATTAATTTTTTTATCAAATATTCTGGATCATGTAGTAACATATGTCAAAGTTTATCTTTATCTTTAATAATCTTCAATAAAATTATTTTCATGTTTCCAAATTGGTCTAAATCGACCGCCTTTATTATTTTTGTTTTAGGTATTACGGCAAATTTGTTTTTTATTGCCCTTGTATGTTTGATAAGCTGGTATCAAATTATCCATTCAGAAGAGTATTTGGAATATATTGATGCATCCAAAGCAAAAAGTGATAATGGTATGTATAAGTTTCAGATTTTATTGTTATTAAAACAGGAAGAAATGCACATTATGGCTTTATTAAATTTATTTTAAAATAAGAATTTTTGAATGATTTTAATTTTGAATAACATCTTAATTTAATAATAAATGTAACATTCAATTAAGAAAGTATTTTTTTATTTTAAACTTCGTTCAATAAAGTTACCGTAATGTAAATTACATGCCATTTTATGGGGAATGGTAAATGTTAAGTATTTTATGGCACATTTGGACAGAATCAAAAAAGAGTTTGTATTTTTTCCATTTTATGTTTTGGTGGTTTTATTATTTTGTATTTATTAATATACTTCCATGCAGCTTTTCTAATTTTTAGGAAAACCGCTAAAACAAATGATATTGTCTAAAATTACTTACTATTAATTTTAAAATTTAAATTGATGGTATGTTGTCGTTACAAAAAAAAGTTTTAAAAATGAAGAATTGCATAGATTGATCAGTAACTCTCTAGATATATGAGTAACATTTCAAGTTTGATGTTTTTACATCTCTTTGAAGAATCCGTTGATAAACTTGTTGGTAGAGCGAATTTGTTTTAATGATTGAATTTTCGTCATTAAAACTACGGAAAGATATTCGTCTAAAATTTTATTCGAGGTGGAGATGTTCCTAATAATATAAATATTCATTTATTTAATTAAGTGGTGATTAGATCAATACTAATGTTGTTTACAAATAATTAAAATATTACATTATTATTTTAATTATTTTTAATCATTTCATTTAGTGTACTTTAACAAAAATAACCTCGGTAATTGTTGTGGTTTGGTTAAATGTACTGGAATAAGGAATTACGTTGTAACATAAATGGTAAGGGTCATTATTTATAATAAATTCTTATACTACTGAACACTATTATTATGTTACAGAAATTGTAGCATTACCACCTGTGCTCAACAATATACTGGACAACGATTTAGGAACAATACCATTCATCCCTATGTTTATAGGCTTAGATATTTGTTCGTCGTTCTGTTCTTATTTCGCAAAAAAGGTTCTAAATGCATCTAGCACCACGATAAGGATAATACGATTCGCCGTTGAATTCAGCGAATACCATTATTTTGACCAGAGATCAGAGAACGAAGATGTTGCGAATAATGAGGGAGCTGTAGCAATAGATAAAAATAAGATAATTTGCGCTAAACATAGAAAGAGTGGTTCCGAAGTTTGTTTGGCCAACAGCGAACTTGTATTTTTAACTTAAAACGTTAATTCTTCTATTAGATAGATGTGTCTTAGGTTTATGACGAACTAATTTTTATTTTTCTAGTCGGTGTTAATCCAACAACAATGTGATGTGATAGTACAGCTCAAATTACTTATAATTTTACGTTTATTTTATTGGGATTAGACAATATTTAGTATAAGATCAATAAATTGATATTTTGACAAACTTAAGAGGATTCTTTAGCTAATTAGGATACTTCTTATTTTCTAAAACTTTAAAAATTTTCGTTTATAAATCTGCTTTTTGAATTCGAACTTGACAACACTATTACAGCATTACAATTGGGAAGTTGTTGCTTATTTAAATTTGAATATCAAGGGGAACAACAATATAATTCATATACTATACAACAACAATCGAGCCTGAAATTCTTCAGAAACATGGTTATTATTTTTTTTACTATTCATTTATTATACAGTCATTCCGTGACCAATTTATGTCCTGGTCGAATATTGTTAGTTCCTGAGATATAATATGGATGCAATGGTGATGTATCGATTGCGGTTGAACTTCTGCACACATCCCATATAAAATCTTTGCTCCCCGGACGAGTTGTGAAAAAATATCAATCGAAAAACTGGTGAAATATAAACTCCGTTGTTTATTTTCTGTAAGCCCCGTGACCAATTTGTTACAAGCCAGCAATTGAATCTTGCACGTGATTGATTAGATCTTGGCTAGTACTTGTGATTGATAAGTGGGTTTTTTCAAGAGAAAACAACAAAAATAAGGAAAAAAATTATCTCGGAATGACCGATATACTAAAAAATCAATCATTGATGTGGTATGGAGCCATAGACTTCCACAACCTTCCTTATTTTGTCAGATGTTAAAAATGCTTTGTATTTATTATTGCTAAAATATATTATAGTTTGGTTTTAAATACAAATACATGTTATACCAAATATATTGCCGTTTTAATCAATATTTCCTTCTACTGCAAATCAGTATGTTTGTTTTACTTTAATTAAATTTAATGAATCAAATGTACAACCCGGTTTAATCCTAGAGGGTTGGACGATTCTCTAATTAATAAATGTATTGAATATTTTGGAAAAGCAGTGATTTGTGAATTAAACAAAGAAAATCTTTCAGAGATTAATTTGTCAACTTATCAATTTGGTGTGTCTGCTTATATGTCTTTTTAGACGACGCAGGTTTACAAAGATACAATTTTTTCCATTGTTTTCATTCCTACTGCTTGAATAATTTAGAAATCACTAAAATGCATTACCAAAAAGAATAAGATGAGTTACCCCCATGACAATAGTCTCCCAAAGGATTTCGAGCGATCATTCCAGTTTGTCGGGAACCATTCATAAACTTTGATGTTGAAGAACTGAAGATGGCTCTTCGTTCCAAAGATTTAGACTGTAAATAAAGATCCAAGTACCAGTGATGCTAACGTAGAAAGAGGCCAAAAATATGATTATTTAGTCAATTCTGGTTTGAGTGACAAATATGTCGGGCTTTCCTCATAGAACCGACATTTTTGAGAAATTTATTTATTTTCTTTTATTAGTTTAAGTCAAAAGTATGTTAATACATGTGATTGCAAATTTTGTAAAAAATTATGTATATATATATATATATATATATATATATATATTCCATTTTCCCCAAATATGTGTTTTCTTTAAGAAATCAACCTTGAAGAATTGTGAAGATTTTAAAAATAAAGGAAAAAATTGTTTTAGTTTAAAAATTTCAGCTGAATTACAAAAAGGTTTCTTATAACAATGGGTTATAACTATTTGGCAATATTTACCGAGATAAGGGTATAACAATTCCTTCATTTTTAGTTTATTCATCTTATCGAAATTTTTATTATCTCTCTGACTCAGACCTTTTTATCACGAATTAATAATGAGTGATGTCGTGAACCTAATAATATTTTCTCCAAACTTACCCGTAATCAAGGTCGTAGCTATAAAAATATTTTGGAAAGTATTTGTAGCATACACACGTTGAACTGGTACTACAAACTCATCGTTTCCTTTTAATGCACTAGGATTTTCTTTTTTTTAAACAAAAATCCTCGAAAAACTAGTTAAATGTATCTTTATAAGTCTGTATTTTTCAAATAAACAATTTACTACATATTCGTGCTGAAAAAAAATAATCGATTTTAGGTATTACGAAATGACTTTTCCCACAGTGTTTCACCCCGTTTCACATTAATTTTATTTTGTAAATTTTGAATTTCTCATTATTTTTCATCCAAAATTACACGCTTTTTGTTGATTTTTAAGTTCGTACCATTTTTATTGTGATATTTAACCTTTTTTGGAAAATAATCGAATTATAGGCCATATATTTAAGTAGTTGCACATCTGTATTTTTAAATTCACAATAGTTTATAATTTTTCACACTTTTTCTTTCCGTTTTATTTTCGTAAATTTCGATACTGTCAATCAATTTTTTCTTCCAAATTTACAGAATAATCGCTGTGAAAATTTTGTCTAATAGATAAACATACAATATTTTGTACAGTACAGGTCTTCGATTGATTAAATAAAAAATATCGCTAATTAATAAAAATAGCCATTTTGAAAAACGTCATCAAGATAATTTACATAAAGATAAATAAAAAAGAAGCCCATATGGAACCTTGGGGAACTTATATCAATCGGAAGACGCTCTGAGTTGAAATGTGATCTTGAAAAAATTTAGGGGGGTTCGAAGTTCGAACCATGTGGATTTGTCTAGTGATAAAAAATTCATTTTTATCATATGCGTGGTACTTTCAATTACTCTATATTGATCAAGTTGATTAAAACAATTTTTACCTAGTTATTTTTCATTATGATTTTTTTTAGATTCTGATTCATCCTACTCAGTGGACTATGATGATACTTCTTTAATAGAAGAAAAGGATATCCGATTCAGAGGAAGTTTGAAGGATGAAGATCTTGTTGAAACCCTGGATACATAGTTTTAGGTTGTTTTACTATTGGTAAGATCCTTTCCAGAAAGTTCAAAAATTCGGGCAGTAAAAATGTAAACAAAGCATCTAATAATTTAAGGAGTGGATATTATACATTTTACAAATGTGGGTAATTCGGTAAGAATAGGAAAAATCAATCCCGTAAATAAATAAATAAAAAAAAATAATTATTTAATAATATCGACGAGCAGTTTCGGTTAAATAATTATCTTCAGGTCTACAATTTAAAAGTAAGAAATACTAAATTGATATGAATTACAAAGATACAAGTTACTTTAAAGAGAATTGTTGGTATAATACAATTATTTGTTGTATTTGTTACTTTTCAATTGCAGACTTAGATGGTTATTTAACCGAAACTGGTTGTAGATTTTCTTAAATAATTGTGTGGGATTTATTTTAAATCCTTCTATTCTTATCCAATAATTTGCGTACATTTTACGTAAATATCAGTATATAATATTGAATACTTTTAATTCTCCATGTACAAATTATATAGCTGCTTCAGCTGCAAATTGTAGCTCACCTAGTGCAAAATTTCCGCTGAGAAATATTTTTTCTATGTGCCATTATTTTAAAATAGTATAGGTAAGATATTATAAATAATGCTTGTGCGGTGTTATAATTGATCTTCCTCAGCACTGATTTAAGTATAAGCATAACTGTTAGTATTTAAGACAATTTTAAAATCAACATTTTTATTTAGAGATTTTATTTGACTGTACCAAATAAGTATATGTGATATGGGGTACCTACCTGATTTACTTTTTGTTACCATTAAAAAAACGTTGTCATTGCATTTATTTTATAATAAATAACATTCGTTAGTTTAAAATTTACTTAATGTTTTAATAACACAAGTATATATATGTATATCCTGTAACTGTAATTAAAATATGAAAGTAAATAACGCAGTGCTGTGTCAGTTTCTGTGCTGTGCTGACATTTGACAATTGATAATTGACATAACGACTAATAATTATGTCGAACGTGATCCCTTTGACATCGACTTTCTTAGTCCAAAACAAGCGTTTTACGCTGAACACAATAAGTTAAATAAAACAAAATGATTAACAGGAAAATATTTATTCATAGTTAAAATTCCGCACATACGTTAAAATCTTGAACATTTACAAATAACGTAAGGCATAGATTTTTGAAAAGATGTAATAAACAACTTGCCTAGCTTGATATGATTTTATCTATCAATACATTTATTTACAAAGCAAGACCAAAAAGTTTTTACTGTGTGGATATTCGAAGTTAAGACAAAGATTCGGACAGAAATTGAGCGACCTTTTTTAAAAAAAACGCGTATAAATAAATTTAACCGCCTCCGCCGCCCAACTCGTCTTCATATTGTTTGCGGAAGCAGTCACCGACTGGGAAGAAGTCCCAGCATCGCTGCGTATACATATTCCATACATACGTCTCTTGACCGGTGTATTCCGTATCCGGTTTGTTGATCAAGTGCATAAGGAAGAACCTGCAAAGAATTGGTAAGCCATTTTATCATTAAAGATCGTTTTTTTTAAATAGCCAATTAGTTTTATGTCTTTTAACAAGCTATATAAAAAGTCTTCTATTTTTACTCAGGTAAATTACTTACATGTAATTTGCAAGATTATGCTCCTGTTGTACATGAGTATCGAACCCATGCGGCACTTTATCAAAATAGTCCTTTCCAATGCCGCAAATGAAGCAATTGGATTCCATATCATCCTTTACGCTTTCGAGTTGATCACGAAGTTCACCAAAAGCATCGATGATCAAACCTAAAAAATTATCGTTCAACTAGGTTTCATCGGTTTTCGTTTATTAGTTATGATTGCAGAATCACGTAACATGAAAACATTTCAGTGACAGAATCAATCATGTTAACGTCAAAAATGTATTTAATAATTTTTGTTATTTTTCATTAAATTTAAGTTCAAAACTTTAAAAAATAAAGTAAAATAAAATCAAATATATTAACACTACAGATTTAATCGAAATGAAAAATAATTTGTGAGACGCCCCTGAAAAATTCAAATAGTTAATAGCATCGTATATTAATATGAGATACCAGCATTCATATACTCCGGGAAGATCCACAGATTTGGCCCTTCACCTAGTGGTTGGCAGAATTGAAAGATCATTGGACAATAAAGAATCCACCCTGGGTATATTCATAGATATTGAGGGAGCGTTTGATAAAACAACCTTTCCAACAATTACCCAGCAACTCAACTCTAGGAATGTACCCCTGGTAGTGAGCGAATGGATACTCAAGAAGCTCTCTAGTAGAGCAATAAGTATCAGTCTAGAAGACATCATAGTGAGAGGGCTGGTCATCAGGGGATGTCCACAAGGAGGGGTCTTATCACCCCCTGGATACCCTGATTAATCACCTCAACAATAATGGCTTCTACACAATTGCATACGCAGATGACATAGTTGTCTTGCAGACCGGAAAATTTGAGAACATACTATGCGATAGAGCGCAGGATGGGCTCAAATTATTAGAAACATGGTGTAAGGAACACTCACTGTCTATCAATCCCAACAAGACTGAGATGGTCCTTTTCACCAGGAATATCACTAGGAAAGAAGAATATCGGGCTTACAACCCCCTGAAATGTTCAAAAGCAAATTAAACTTCACCTTGGTATTACCCTCGACAGGAGGCTAACAGGAACTCTCACCTACAAAGCAGATCAAAAAGAGCATATGTGGCTTATGAGCAATGTCGGAGGACAGTGGGACGTACATGGGATCTTTCATCCCGAGTGGTCACGTGGAGCTACACTGCAATCATAAGACCCATGTTAACATACGGAACCATTGCATGGGGTTCTGAAGGTTCTACAAGCAACGGCCATCCACAAATTATATCAAATACAGCGAATGGCTTGTTTAAACATAACCGGAGCCATGAGAACAACACCAACCGCGGCAATGGAATTAATTACTGGTCTGACCCCTCTGGACCTGCACGTCAAAGAGTTTGTGTTGATGGCCATGTTGCGATTGCGCACGGCTGGAGTAAACCCCGAAGTAGGAGTGGGTCAATTGAGACTAAGCCTATGGCGAGAAGCGCTTACTGCACTACCTATGCTGCAGGCGGTCAGCAATGCAATTGAACCCAAGTTTGTGTTTAACAAACCCTACAAAATACAGATAAAACAGAACAGGGAGTCAGATGCTGCAAATGTAATACGCATATACACAGACGGCTCCAAACCCAAAGTAGGTTCAGGATGTGGTGTCTACTCCAGATCACTAAGAATTAAGTGGAGAATGGGAAATAATACCAGCGTGGTTCAAACAGAACTGGCTGGTATCTCAATTACCACAAAAGAACTAACCAGAAAAGGAATTTCTGGCAAAAACATAATAACCTGCCCTGATAGCAGACAAGCTCTACTAGCCTTGAATAGACAGCGTGTTACATCAGGGCTGGTATTAGAGTGTCATCAAGCTTTAGCTAACTCCTTGGTAGATAACAATATTATCCTGAGGTGGGTTAAAGGGCACGACAGGAGTAAAGGTGCCGATTCCTCAGCCAGGGAAGCGGCTGGACTAAGAGTTTTAGGATCCAGCGACACCTACGGCTTGACGACTTCGGCAATTGTGGAACTAGCCAAACGTTCCACCCATGCTCAATCTCTAAAGAGATGGGATGAAATCGAGGGATGCAGTTTTGCCAGGGTCACCCTGGGCGACCCTGGGAAGCTGGCATCAAAGAAATACTTGGCGATGGCCAGGAAAAACCTACGTCTAGTAGTAGGATTTCTGACTGGCCACTGTCAACTAAGGAAACACCTCCATACAATGGGGCTAGTGGACACACCTCTATGCAGGATGTGTGAACAGGAATACGAAACGGTCAATCATGTCCTATGCGATTGCCCGGAGTTATCGTCAATGAGAGAGTGCGTGTTCGGTGAGTCTTGGCCTACACCTGCCGATATAAAGGAGATGTGACTTGTCCACTTTCCTGGAAAAGACAGGATGGACGATGACCTAGGCGGACAAATCCTCGGGAGGATGTACAATGGGTCAAATGTGGCCTAAGTACTGTGGGACTAACTCACCCTCCCTACTCTACAGATACAGAGATGAGATACTCTAGACGACGATTTTCTAGTCTGCGTAGATTATGCCGTAAACAAAAACAGCGACGAAAGTTGAATTTTGTATTTAACTTACCCTGAATGATGGCCAACAGAATGATAATAACGAAGAAGAAGAAAGTAAAATCAAACATAATACGCCATACTTCGTAGTCATCTCCATCTGGCGGTTCGATTTCGTCACCAATACCACCACCAGCTCTTACACCTTTGTAAATGTGGAAAACAAAGCACTGAAATATGAAAATTAAAATAGTTTATCCCACAAATAATTCCTAAACCTTTAGCTACTCACCGTAAGCATATCATGGCACTTCTTATCAATCGCATCATCTTCTTCTTGAACGTAGAATTTTCTAAAGAAATTAAACGCTATTACCGTGTAAATGTACACTATAATCGTCAGTAACATGACAGTAAGAACGAGTTGTTTTCCGTTGTGCGTTACGGACTGTAAGATGGTGCGCAATGTCTTGAAACCAACAGCCACATCCAGTAAGTGAGCGGCGAAAAAGAAGTTATTAAAGTTACCCAGAATGGAAAACGTAAAGTACCAGAGGGAGTATAAGAAAGAGTTGTCCGTGATTGTTACTCCCGATTTCCAGATTTGATAGCGCCAATCAATATTCACGATTCTAAATTTAAAAAAAAATTATATTAAATTATTGGTCATCATTTTTTTAGATTTTACTTACAGGGATATGATGCCGTGCTTTTCTTCAGACTCCTGATGCTGGAATGATGACTTTTCCATACCTAAAAGACTGCTTATTGAATCAAAGTCGCAAGTTTCGCTGTATTTCTGCCGGACTTTCTTTTTTATAAATTTATCCCAGTAATTAACCGGAAAAGACCTAAAAAAAATATATTTTTAAAAAAAATTTTCAAAGATTTCCACACTTTCTTACTTTGCTGATATAACCAGTTTATCCCAATGAGATTTCAGGTCGTCATCCTCCGGCTGTTCTGCAATGTATAATCCTTCGAATTCAAGTCTTCTTGCTATTTCCTTCTCCCTCTTGAATATAGCTAGAGGAACTTTTAGATGGTAATATGCTATAAGCATCGCTAAGGATACCATAGTGTGCAAAATTGCCGCCAACCGCATCACATGAGCCATGTAATAGAAATCTTCAGTTATGTGTACCAGTTCCGGTAAATCTTCCTCTTCAACGGAATCCCCAGATCCCAATCCACTACCACCATCTGCTCCAGAACCTTCGATAATATCTGGAATGCCTTTATCACCGCTACCACTGCCACCATCTTCATTTAGACTAGATACCTAACAATAAATAATGTTTTTGAGTTCATAAAACATCCAAATACACCATCAAGATTTACCTTATAGAATAGGAGCATGAAATTGATGCAAAACGCTAAGACTAAAGCAACGTATTTTAAGTTGTAAAAGTTTCTAGCGAGGAAAGAGACTGCTCTATGACCATAGGAAGCAAAATTGATTTGAGACATTGCCGATGTTTCGACTTGATGGACTTGCTTGCTTTCAGATTCGATCGCCTGCATTACAGCTTGTTGCGCTGCCTGAGCTTCAACTTTTTCTTGTTGTGCTCTCTTAGCTTGTTCACCTCTATAAAAAATTATTAAAATAGGTAAAATATAAAGAATTTGATAGTATTGATGAAAAAGTAAAATAGTAAAGTTCATTCAGTGGCAACCTGGTGTAAAATATATATGAAGAGAAAAGAAAATAATCTCAGTCTTCCACATACTTAATATAATATCAATTATATACAGAGCTTGCACCACGTCTGAACCGAAAATAACTACTCTCGGGGCTAATGTCTCCACAGGCATTGGATTACATTAGTCCAGATGCATGTCTGAAACTATGCTATAGCCAAACCAACCCTTTGATTATGGTTATTCAAGGGGCCGTCATTCCTAGACCGATTTCGGTATTGTTGTGCCTCATAGGATAGATAATTGATATTATATTAAGTATGTGGAAGACTTTGAGATTATTTTCTTTTCTCTTCAAACATTTACCACATTTAGATTGGGATAATATTTTGGGTATTTAAAATATATGCTGGTATATCGTTTTCATTTTGCTACATGAAAAAGTACCAAGTCCATGAAAGAAAAGAAAATAAATATCATCACCAGAATCGTATGGTGAGCCAAATACGGGATATATTTGCAACGACCTTTCAGGGTGTGCCTGTACCCCCTCACTATCTATGGTGCACAAAATTCCACTCGAATGTAAAAAATGTCATATGAAACTTCAAAAATCGTAGTTTGCTATCGGATATTTAGCCTATGAGGAAGGAAGAGAAAATATAACTGGATAAAAAATCGATAAAGCCACGCTGCCCGGTTAACGATGTGTGTTTGTTGTTTATTTATATGTCATGTCAATTTAAATTCACGAAATTGTCTTACCAAATACCAGCTCGAGCTCAGATTTTGGCAAGGCTATTTTTTGTAAGTTTGATTTCTCGTATTTACTTTCATATAGGCAATTTAACTCGATCTGTTTGACAAAATAACTCAAAAGTAAATATTCTACATCAAACTTATGAAAAATATCCGGCCAAATCTGAGCTCTAGAGGTATTACCCCCGAATATTTTGAAGAATATGGGTGTATTAAAAAATAAGAAAAACGTAAATATTCCTAGGAAGGTTGTTTTCAGAAAGGGAAAAACATTTGATTATTCGGTCAACAAAATTCTGCAAGATATTGGAGAAAATTTACATCCTTTTTTACGACTTGCACCCAACCCTAAAAAAACAAATATAAGAAAATATGAGTCATGGCCATCCTTTATGAAAGATAAGTATTTAGACCTGACGAAACATGAGATTCGTCGAATAAAGATGCCCTATCACGGTTTAGTTCTCAGAATGCTTGAGTAATATTTTTCCTGTAGCCAAAAAGACCACCATATACAGATTCGGACAAAATATTTCTTTGGTATAGGCCGAAATCTACAAAAGTAAAAAGGAAAGCAATAATAAGGTCATATAACCGAGAGAGACGCAATGCTGTACTCCCCTCTGTTGACCCCACTTAGCTATTGAAGTTACTTCAGCTTCGCACGGAGACAAGCGACAACGAACACTAGCGTCTACGTCCGATCCCTTTTTCGGGTGCCCACGGTGTTGCCAAATGCTTATAGAATATATTTACTTGAAATATTACTTTGTACATTTTTTTGAGCTAAGCTGACCTAACGTACATTTATCTTACCTGACCTCACCCTGTAAATTATTGATCCGTTACATTTTATTCATCTTTGATAACATGTTTCGTTCATTAGGTTATGCGATAAGTTTGGCAACAGCGTGGGCACTCGAACAACGGTTGAGAAGTAGACTGTTCTCCTTCTTCCTGATAATGTGAGGAGAAATTATAATGCTCTCTCAAGCTTTCCTTTATGTTCTCGCTAAACCACAATTATTTTTTGTCCGAATCTGTACACGATTTATTGCTTTTAAAGGCCTAATCAAGAAGATCATGTTATTGAATATCACGAAAGTCTTGCTCAGTAAGTTGAAATTTTTGAGCCATTAGACTAATTAATTTTTTTTTTATTTTAACGTTAAAGATTTTGGTTTTTTTTTGGTAAAGCATTTCTTTTTGCAATTTTCCTTATTTTTTTTTGTGGGGACCAATGGCAACTACCAAATTTGAAGTTGTTCGGGTACAAATTGAACAGCCGTGTTTGCTAGCTGGGCTAGCCAACTGGACTCATTTCTCGTAACAACAAACTGTGTATGTTCGCACCTGGTTGAAGTCAACTGTATAAATAACCAATTATTGTAGAAAAATGGGTAAAAATGTTAACTTACCCTAACAAATCGGCTAGAGATAAGGGTTGTTCAGTAGTTTCCGCTTCAGTATGCTCCCCGACTTCCTCTGGAGTAGTTTCTCCCTCTCCAGATGAAGGCTGGCTTCCGGTGGGTGACTCATGCGGGGCCATTTTGTAATTACCGTTATCCTCTTTCGTTATATCTACTCCGAACGCCTGCATTTGCGTATTTTGTTCTTCCGTCGACGGCAAAGAAGGTAATACTCGTAACGGGCCCGCTTTTTCTTCCACAGCTATGTGTATGACGGGTTCTTCGACAGCAGGACCTCTCATCAACGACATAAGAATACCTAAGATATATTTAATAACTACAGCCACCCCGAAACCTGAATAATAGAACGCGAAGAATATCAGCTTGAAGAAACCAATAAAAAGTTCAGTAAAAGTCATCTGTTGCATTTCGGAAATTTTGTGTTTTATATTGGAAGGACTTAACGAAGATAGTCCGTAAGAAATTCCTTCTTTTATGGCAGTATATGCCCTCTGTATCGGATTCCTAGCAAGCCTGTCTTCATCTTCGACAGTCATGTAGCTGTAACTCGTGGATCTTGTCGGACCTCCACCTCCGGAATCTTCTACGGCCATTAAACCACTTGCGTGCTGCATTTCAAAGATGGCATCCTCGCAGAAATTGATGAAGGCTTCTAATTTTTCTTTGTCTCCACCCTCGGTAACTATAGAGTAGAAGAACGCTCGTTTTGATTCCTGAAAATCATAAAATTATGTACTAACGAAAAACAACACCAAACTCCGCAAGCAACTTACTTTAATTTGAGGTTTTTCCCATTGTTCGATGTTGGACTCTTTGATTTCAAAATAGACTCTTTCAATGCGTTTACTGCCGCCCATGATTTCTATACGTCCCAAGAAGGGTTCGAAGTAGTTCAGTACTGAACCAGCAGTTTCTAGGAACCTCGCCAACCTTGGTTCATTGGGCATGTGTTCAGCCAAATTTGTTAGAAGAACTGCCAAATTAAAACCAATTTCTTTGGCTGGTTCGTGGAACCTATCGATGAAGTCGACGTAGTCTACTTTGCCATCGTGGTTAGTTTCGCAGCAAGCCAACAGGAAGTCGATTTCTTCCCTAAAACAACAAAATTTAACGTTTTTGGATTACTCTATTACTCCGGGAGAGGGAGTGAAGACAAACATTAGATAATTGTACAGGGTGTCAAATAAGACCGACAAACTCCCACTACAGATTCCTCACCTCATTTCGTGGTGAAAAGTTGCTATCAAGCTATGTCCTAAAATGCATACCCTCTGAGATAGAGGGTGTCGAAAGTACGAAAAATGATAGTGATGATACTTACGGTGTATAATTTTTAGTTTGTTCCATTTTCTCTTTAAAATCTTTCGGATAGACCCAACCATCACTGTTTATGTCAATTTCTTGGAAACTAGCAGACGAAGTCAGTACCTTCAATTTCAAGAACATATCAAAGTATTTTAGGATAAGTTCTACATTACTAGCACTCTCAACTAATGTGTCAACCATTTGTTTACCAATGGTACCGTTGACGACGTTTCCTTCAAGCATAGACAACATCATAGTGATCATGTCTTTTTGTAAATTGAGTAGTTCTTTGAGCAAATCGACCTGGCTGGAGTGTTTGGAAAGTTTGTCTTGCATGTGGGAGAAGAGGAACAGGAAACCACCTACAGCGTCCCACAATCTAGAAAGGACATTATTAATTTACGATATTTACGTATTCATATATATATATATATATATATATATATATATATATATATATATTAATAAGTTACCTGGAATGTGCTAGAGCTTGCTGATTAAGGGGGCAAGGCCCCTGAATAACTTCAGTGAGGGTGTTGAAAACTTGGCTGGCAACTCCAATGGCTTTAAAGAAGTTGGCTTTACCAGCCGGATCTATCAATTCCTTGCTGGAATAATGCCAGTAAAAGTCCATTATGGATTCTTGCAACCTCAGTAAGTAATCGACTGTACATATAACTACGTTTACTGTGGTTGTGTTACCGGCTTGAGTCCTGAGATAATTTTGCCATTCTGAAAAAAATATATTTAGTTTTCGGTTTTTAATGAAAATGTGATAAAAACCTGCCTAAATTGTGACCCTCACAGGTTAGTTGGATGAATCTAAATAGGGCACAAGTAAATTCTGCGTCGTGCATATTTTTTTCACCAGCAGCACCTACAAAAAATTACCAAGTTTGTCAAACACAATCCGTGAAATAGAGTTGACATCATATAATACCTTCTGAGCCAACACCAAGACCTTCAGCTTTGGTGTTCCTTTCAAACGCGTCCAAATCCAAGACTCCACAACTGTTCATCAGCCCAGCAATACTGGTGAAGAAACCAACATCTTTCTTCTCCTTAAGGTGATTCAACATTCCCATCTGGATATCGAAGTTACCGCCGCGAAGAACTGAAATTCCCAATTCTAATGTTTTCATTACCATTTCAGACGGAACCCCTTTGCATGCTGATATGTGGAGGAGAACCATTTCTGCTACGCCTCTGTTTGCTAGACGGGCTTGATTGAATAAGAGTTTTTGCTTTTCCATTTCTTGTTCCTATATGTAAAGTAGCAAATTAAAGTATTAAACAAAATTATAGCCATACCGCAATGTAAATATCCTTAAAACATCCTCTTACCATCAATTTTTCCATGGTCCTCTACGTTTGCAAAGGATAAGATTAGATATAAAATGAAATTTCAACAGTCCGCATATTTAAACTTATTTTTAACAATTACTTACATGAATGGAAGAAGATCCTTCTTCACCTTCACCACCTCCCTCTTCCTCTTCACCTTCCTCTTCTTCTTCCCCACAAGATTTAGCAATGATCTCAGCGTAGCTCATGTACAAAGGATCTTCTTGTAAGGCTCCAGACCGTTCAGTCATAGCTCCTCTACAGAACGTAGTTACTAATTGAGTCAGAGGGTCCGGTTTGCCTTCGTCATCTTCACCTTCTTTTTTCTTAAGTTCCGAGTCTTCGAAACTCTGTGTTAGATCTTCAATCATTACTTCCTGGCCTACGTTTTCGTCTCCGAGCCAGAAATCTCGGTAAGTTCGAATGAAAATGTTTATAGCGCGGTGTCTAAAGAAAATAGGAATCGTTTACTGGGTGGAGTAACAGGCCAAATATTTCAAACTACAGATCTGGACTTTGTGTTTTTACATGTTATTAAACCAGAGGTTTTTAAAAGGAATATCTTTCATTTTTTTACATTACAAAAAATGCTTAAAACGAGAGCACACTCAATGTAAATATTTTGACAAGCAAAGGAGCAATTTTTGATTTCAATTATCTAAATTATTTGGTTTCGAAATAAGTTAACGGGGTAAGACTGGAAGAGCGAGCAGGACATTTAATTCATGCACGTTGCCCAATCAAAGAGATCACAATTATGAAATAAATTCTAAACAAAACTGATACCTCAGTAGTAGAAAAAATAATGTAATACACCATGTCCAGTTCTTAGTCAATAACAAAAGTTAGTAACAAAACACACCTGCTTAATTTGTACAAAGGTGTCATTCTTAAACAAGCCAGAGCCGCTCTCTTTCTGGCAGCACCCAGAACTCTCTTCCAGCTGTCTCGGTTATTTTTTGTTTTCGAAGCCTGTTAGTGGAACAACAATCAACAACAAACAGTTAGATTTTTGCTAGAGTTAATTTCGTGTAAAAAGGAAGAAAAAAAAACGCAAACGAAATAAAGCAACTGAACGAACCTTGGCAAACTGTGCAAAGAAGCTTGACGGAAGCAAGACAGTACAGCACGCTTCCTTTGGGTCGAAACAACGCTTCGGTAAACGCCTTTCTGTCGCTGTTGCGGGTGATCAATCTAACAGGCATCGCAAAATAGGATAAAATGAAACAAGTGCCAAAGTAAAATATGACAATAACGATTGTTTCCATGATTCAATTTAAAATATACTAAAGAGGAGTAACATAGATTGCAATTAAAAGGAGTCATCTTATATAGATCTGGTAAAATTTTAACGGATCATAGGATTTTCAATGTATTTTGGACAAGAGCTCACGTAGAAGTCGACCAGCACAATATATAAGAAATCTGCGCGACGACAAATCAACTATTCAATTGATCCACTCTACATTGTTGTATTCCTACTCTCCGCCAGCAGAGCGCGTGTCTAGTAAAAGCATTGAGATGCAGCCTGCAGCAGTATGAAAATGTTTTGAGACGCCGAAATTCCATTGTATGCGGGAAATTATTTGCTGCAATAAATGTAATAAATAATTTCTCTTCTGAAAATAAATGTTGTGGTTCCTTCTTGCCATAACAGCTATGAAAATAAGATAATCCTACGATTTAAAAAACAACGGTAAAAATAAACTAAAATGTAACTAAAAAAAACTACGAATCTAATGTAAAAAAGGTTCAAATAAACCACCTTTTTCTGCCAAACATAGCCAAATCTGTGAAACAGAGTGTTGTCTCTTGGTGCGCAGAAGACATATTGCAGCGGTTTCCCAGGCCGGCCCATGCATTCATTGCGTTGAAATGCCGCCTTTTTAAACCCTGTCTGGATTAGATTTAACTTGTGGACTGTAGTTTAGGTGAATTGATGAACTTTGTTAGAAACTTCCCATTGAAACTCACATGTTACGTTTTAACACCTTTTATTTAAATTTGTAACGAGAAATGAACAAACTTAACAATGGAAAAGTTTACATATTACACATAAATAGCTATGAAATGATTTATGTATCACCCAGAATATACTTGTAAGTTTATCTTTGTAGAAAAGACATAATTTACAATAAGAATTAATTTATTTTAGCACTGATCACTTAAACAATCAACTGTGTACTGTACTTGGATAGTAAAAAATATTTTTGAGTAATCTGGCTTGATTCGCGGCCAAAGTATTGCTCATTTGTCATTACGTCGTGTTAGTAACGACGGAGAAGTCTTGCTTGATTCGCGGCTAAGATCTAACTAACTAAAATGTGTTCAAATTTGCGTGTCTTAGCCTGACTGTCCCTACTCCAAACAGGGCTACGTGATGTTTTTCATGTAGTCTGCAAAAAAAGGAATGTCTACGTCATATATGTGTGGGCGTTTAAAACCGGAAGTGTTTATAACTGTTCATCTTGCATCTCACTCTTGTATAATACCGTCTCATTCGCACCCGTTAGATGAAATATTTTTAGTAATATATTTGGTTAATTTGCCACCGTATCGACTTTGGGCTACATGGAGATTTTGGATGTCGTAATGGCGCTTCAATCGGAAGCGCAAGCTGCCCACGTAACTGGTACGGTCGTTGAGACGGAGAGATCTTGTGTGCTTCTTGCTCGCTTGGAGACAGAAGTTTTGAATTTTGTAATATTATTTTAAGTGTATTTGGCAATTTGCCGACGCGCCGTTGCCAAACTTGTTTCTTGTCATGAATGTTAACAAATATTTGGCATAGTTGCCGGCTTGATTTGAAAAATGAACGACTTGAATTTATGTTTAATTTTTACAATTGAAAATTAAACACAGAGATAATCTCATATCGAACTTTTTAATAATTCGAGAAATGGTGGACTTTGTTGTATCTAGAATTGAATGACCCCCAAAATATCAATTTAAAATTTGTATCTTTGCCTCATTTGTGAACGTGAACATTTTATTTTCAATCGTTATCGGCTTAATACTAATACCACTGCGATTGACTTTCAGTAGACTGAATGGCAAGTATCACGTGCAGTGGTTCAATTGAATAGTTGATACGCCTTCGCGTACATTTCTTAGATTTTGTGTTGGTCGACTTTTACGTGAGCTCTTGTCCAAAATACATTGAAAATCCTATGTTCCGTTAAAATTTTGCCAGATCTGTATAATCGAATGAATGAATATTAAAAAAAAATGATTTGTAACAATTTTAAACAGAAATATTTCAAATGGGTATGAAAATGTAAAACATTCAATGTATTGAGAAATATAAAAATCTACTATAAGCTGTAATATGTACAAAAATTAATGAATAAATTATTTATAAATAAAAAAGAAAATCTACTCACCATATGAAGTCCGTATAATACTTTACTCATTGCTACTATCCTATCTACCGTCTCATCTACTTGATTTTTGCCATTATTGTCGACAGGACTGATCGAAACGCTCTTTTTACTACCCAACTGACTGTAGAGAAAATGTTGCCAGGACATTTCATCAGCAGGATCGATTTTGTCTGGTAAAGTAAGTTGGTTCTTTGCAAAGTCTATTATGTCATATTCGGGCATTTTCTTAAAAAGAAAGCACAATTTTTTTTCCTGATAGTATTAGTAGTTAAAAATTAACTTACTTTTAGGAATCGATCTTTACAATGTTGTACCAGTTCTTGTTCACGACCGGCAAAGAGGTTCAAGCCAACTGGCAGAAGACGTTTCAAACAGGCGACCATTAACGAGGCTTGAATTTCCTTTTCCTTGTCTCTCTTTTTATCGCGATGTTTTTTCTTTTTCTACAATAACAAAAATCGTTAAGGTCTCTTTTAATGGAAAGCAGTTTCTGTCTTACAGTTTAAGTTTGAATTAAAAAGATTTAGAATTAAGCATTTTATAAATTAGTACAGTGATACCACAAGTCTTGTTCAAGTTTTGTACCCATCATTTGATTTTGAACCCTTTCCAAAAGTCCCGTTTCTCACTAAAATTTTTTTTTCGTTAATGACAATTAATTTTTCTTCCAAAATTACCCAATTATGTGAAATTTTGAGTTTCGTACGAATATTCCGCTTTAGATTATTGTGACTCTGTAATTCATTCACTATTTCCTATGTATTTTTTTTAATTTTTTAGCATTTTCTCACTCATTTCCTCACCCTTTCTCACATTTTTTTTGTAAATTTCAATAGTGCAAAACATCGTAGAAAAAAAATGAGATCAATTTTACAAATATTTTTCTAAATATTTTCACATTTTTTTTCATTTTCATACCCTTTTCATTTTTTGACAAGTAACTCTTTTTTTTTTATAAAATTTGTTATAAAAAATTGGAAAAAATTGTCAAATAATCCGCTGTTTAGATGATATGGATATTTTTGTAATTAAAAAAATCCTTTTTTTTGTATTCTCGTTACACAATTTTCCACACTTTTTTACTATTTTCCCAGAATTTTCTCTTATTGTCATAAGCATAATGTCTAGATTTTTTTCAGACAACCCAATCCTTCAAAATACTCAAAAAAAATGAAAATAACAATACTTACTTAAAAAATTATGAAGATTAAATTTAAAATTTGTAAAAGTTGAAGAGAAAGCATGGAAAGAAGAACAAAATAAAGATATAGAATAAATTGCTATAAAAAAAACATATAAAATGTAACTAAGAACATTTTATAATATTGTTTACTTACTTGAAAAGGATTACGAGAAGTAAAGATAGATATAAAGAAGAAGAGAATGCATGAAAAGAAGTAAAGTAGAAAACAATTAGTTAATCCGTAGTAAAGTATCAAGACCATTAAAAACATTAATAAAAATATATTAAACAACAACAAAATAAATAATAAACTTACCTTTCCTACAGTAGGTTGACTACCATCAGGTACCACTGTCCTTCTTGTTGCTGTCGGCATAATCAGTACCATGTTATCGATTTCATTCGCTGAAATGAAGTTCTGTTCTTCCCTTAAGAAGTACTGCGACTTAGACCAAATATTAAATATTTCAGCCACGTGGTTATAGAGGTGTTCGGCCTCTGCTACGTTGTGCCTTAACCAATGGTTTCTTTGAAGATCTACGTATTTTATTAGAAGAGGATAGAACGAGTAGATGTCTCTTACTAGAAGGTGCCAGTCTTCCTGGATTTGGGTTTCAATCTAAGAAATAAGGGAAACATTAAACGTTAAAACTTCGAATAAGAAACTCGATTACCGAATATTGAACTATTTTAAAGGTTCTAATGTTCAAGTGTTGGTTCAGAACTGTTACGATCAGAGAAAAGAGAAAAAGCGTTTGATCGAATGCAACATCATAAACTCGTTCAAATGCTGAGGCGACTTGACATAGATCAAAAGGACATACGCTGTATTGAAAACTTGTACTGGAACCAATCAGCTGCAGTTAGATTTGACAACGAAGTTACAAAGGCACAGAAAATCCTTAGAGGTGTAAGACAGTGATGTGTCCTCTCCCCTACTGTATAACATTTACTCTGAAAACATCTTCCAAGAAGCTCTCGAAAGACAACAACGTCAAAGTAAATGGCTCAACAATATAAGGAATGCAGATGACACAGTCCTGATAGCAGATAATATGAATGACCTCCAAAGGATCCTGGACAAAGTTGGAATGCACGGACCGACTTATGGGAATTAAAAAAGACAAAATTCCTAGTAACCACCCGCAAATTGGATGAGTTCCAGAATGCGAAACTCTTATACGATAGTGAATACATAGAACGAGTAAAAAAGTTTAACTTTCTGGAGACTTGGTCATGTGAAGACTGATCTTCAGACGTAGAAATCAAATGCCGGATAGAAAAAGCGAGGAGCACATTCATGAGATTCAAAAACGTCTTTACGAACTCTGACTTTGACCTCAATCTCAGAATAAGATTGACAAAATGTTACGTATGGTCCGTACTGTTGAATGGTATGGAAGGCTGGACATTGGAGGTTAGCACAATGAATAGGTACCATTGCATTGTAATGAGCTGAAATGAAAGCTTCTTATTTGTTAAAAAATGTTGGTGTGAAATTTTCAAGGTAAGACTTTAAGATAATTTTAAAGATATTTCCAGCAGTAGCTTGTGGTTAACCATGTTAAAAGCTTCTAGTTAGGCAGAAATTCCATTACGGAAACCAAATCGTTCAAAGCTATTCCGAGAGAAATAGTTTTAGTTGCGGAGCCGGGGAGAAACCGGTACCAAATGGTTATAGGTTTTTTTGACAATTTTGACAGATAACATATGAAGGATATAAAATGACGTTTATTTATTCGAAATTGTTGTGAGTGTCACTGAGTTTTTGTATATGCATATATCGAGGTTTTCCATAAGATGACGATGTCTTAACTAAAATATATTAATAATTTATACCTGCGACGTATCTTCTGCTGAACTTTTGATGAACCCTCTTAAGCTTTCTTCCTTGTGGAACATGGCTTCGGTTCGTTTCTTCACTCTTTCCGCTAGAGGTAGGAAAGGATCTTTAAGTAACTCTTCGCTGCTGTTAATAATGATTTGTTGAGTATAAGCCGCGATTCTTGTCATCCACGGAGAACTCTCGTTGCCTATATTTTTTTTGATCATTTTCAATACGTTTTTAAGTAACTGGTTCATGTGCTCGGTGGTTACCATAGAAACATGAGTACTGGAAACATATATTAAACATCAGATAGAGTAAAATAAAAATTGGAACATCCACAACCTGAACTACTTCCAGAATGAGGACGATTTAGATGCTTTAAAATAAGTATTATGAATATTCATTAACTTTTATGGAAGATCTTGTGAAAATGCGGAAGTGTTTGGAAAAAACATGAATAAGTTAAAATACGAAGAAACTTAGAGACAGGCAAAATTATTCTTTCACATAAGAAAAATGGAAAACTATAGAACCGTGGCTCTTCCGTTTTGAAAATGGTTTTTTAGTCTTTTATCTTTCTTTCTAGTGCACTTACAGAAGACAAACGACTCGGTAGACCGAGAGACTCACTTAGGAAACTAAAACTTCATGATAGGAACACCCTGGTAAAGATAATATGATCCATATAGAAAGAAAAGCATCTACAGGATCAGGTACAACAACGAGCTTAATGAACACCAGAAACTCATAATCACGTCCACATTGAGGCATTGAGGAAAAGGCGACTGGACTTCTACGGAGACATTATCCTCATAAACCCACCAACAGAAGAAAATCCTCCCAAGGTCAAAAAAATCTCCTCAGTATAGTTAGACAAAAATAATATAAATTAAAATTAGATATAAAAGGATAATTTTGCTCTTTTAGACCTAACGCAATTGGAAATCCCACTAGAGACCACACAGGACTCATAACATCTCCGAGAGAGAGTCCTATACCGAGAAGAGCACCTGGTCGAGTATACCCAAGTGGATGAATGAAAGAAAGTTGGCACAGCTAGAAAATAAAGGCATACTGAACCAAGAAAAAAATACCATCGGAAGTCGGTCCAATCAGATTAATAAAACCGCTGAACGGTTTTCTTTTAGATAAGTGATTTTTTATGATATTAGGGAGGAATTTTTAATTTTTATTGTAAAATACATTTATATATTCTTACTTATTTATTAGAAATTTTGTCGAAACAATGGCAATGTGACAAATTAAATTTATTTAAAAAAAAAAATTTATATCAAAAAAATTAAATTTTGAGAATGTTGTAGAAATGTGAATTTTCCAAATTTTAGATTTAATACCAAAAAAGTTGACGCTGGGTCAAAAAATTAAAATTAAAAAAAAATAAATTGTGATAAAATGTTTGTCGAAATATAGATAAAAGATAAAAATAAACAAATATAAAACATTTTACTTACCCTCCAGTTGGACTGACATTATCAGGACCCTGAGCCCACCAGAATGGAAGGTAAGAACACAACATGGGCATTATAACATCAATAATATGAGGAGAATCGGAATATGTTTTGTCGCTTTCTACAAACTGATCCACTTCAGAAATAATAGTTTCCAGAGTCGGCATTGAACTTTCCATTCGTGCCATTATGTCTTTAAAAAAAATTAAATTATGACAAATAATTTTTATAAAAAGATTGTTTTTTCTTACCTTGCGCTTCTAATGAATGATCTGCGATCCTATTCAAGAGTGAAAACTGGTTGTGTTTGTTCAAATGAGGCTCCAAAAATGCTACAGGGAACGTAGAACTAAATGCTCCTAAAGAAGAACCCAATGATGGTCTGTATTTCTCCATCTCTGTCTTCAAGTATTTCCTATCGTGAGATAAAGTAGGGTCTGTTCCAAGGATGTAGAGAGCTTGTAATATTTTGTACGAAGCAACTTGTATTTCATCCACTAAAAATAATAGTAAATTTTGTAAATACTTATTTATTCGACAGTTCATCGAGTGAGAGATTTATAAAAAAACTTACACAAAAGGTCACTGCCATATTCACAATTAGCTAAATGGTCAAAAAGTGATGTCAAAACAGGCAAAACTACAACATTAATATAAAATAGCGACGTTGAGGTTTTCAAATGCGTCCCTCTCAAATGACTGTATTTTCCCTGCAACAAAAATGAAAATAGCGTAATACAAATTAATTTATTATTATAATAATCTTTACCTCTTGCAAATTGATTATAGTATGTCCCAAATCATCGGCAGTATTGTTAAAAAACGTCAACATGGACGTTCTGATAAATTCTGGACAATTCTTGACAAGAGATTTGGCATCAATTCCCTTAACAAGTACTTGTAGACACCTGACAGTTATTCTTACATCTGCACCGAAAGCCGCCAACCGGGATCTTAGTAAACTAGCCAATTTACAGAACAACGCTGCCACCATTTCTTTTTCCTTTAAACTTGCAGCTCCGACATTATTTGTAGCCGTAGCTATTGTTATGAAGTAGTTCCTATGGGTAGAGAAGTATTTTTCCATTAAAGGTAAAACTACTTTCGAGAAGAATTTAATGTCGCGAGATGATGTCTTGTAGGAGCTTCTTCTGCTGAAAGTTTGAGATGGTTTCAAGAGCTTCATGTTGACGGTGGCCCGATCCAAATACTGAATTAATTTCTCTAACAAACTATAGGCAAAGCGAAGTTCCACAGAAGGACCAGCTGTTGACTGTTCTGTTTCTTGCTGTCCTCCTCTATTTGGTCTATGTAATTTATATCCCTGGTATTGAAGATATTTTAAGAACTCTTGCGATCTCTCTCTATCCTTTTTCTTTTCCTTATCTGTCAATAAGTCGTAAGGAACCAATTGTGGATGAATACCACCTCCACAAGTAGTCAACTCTTCCTTCTTTTTTCTTGCCCAAATATCGTGGGCGTTTTCTGCCAATCTTTCGGCCATATTTTGCATTTCTCTCGACAGAGTGAGATTGGTCATGTCTACTGGATGTGGGTTGTAGTTAAACGCTGAAGTACCTTCGCCGGATTGTCTCATGCCAGAGTTTCTGTTGTTTGAAGGCAGATCAACTTCGAATTGTTCAACGGACCATCCAATGGCTAATAGGGCTTTGAGAGATTCTCTGACTGGTTCTTTGTATCTTTCTTTTTCCTATTTAAAAAAATATTAACAAATTCAGTTAATTAATAAAATAACGAAAATAATTTTTCTCACAGTCAACCCACTCAAAATATATTATAAATTATATTTTCTCTCTCTGGATTAAAAACACTTAGTTGTTGAAAAAAGTTTTTAATTAAAAACTACTAAGTGGTTTTAATCCAGTGAAGAGAGAGAGAAATTAAAACACAAACCACTATGAGCTTCCGAAATGAATTATAAATTATATAAAATTGGTTGCGCCACGTTTGGATTGAAAACAACTACTCCTACAGGCATTGAATTACAACAATCCAAACGTGTGTCGGAAGCTATATAATACCAAAACCAAGCCTTTGATTTTGTTTTTCAAGGATCCGTCATTCTTAGACCGGTTTCGGCATTATTGTGCCTCATCAGTAAGAAGTAGACAGCTCGACATCGTATCTCTAAGCGATGTTTGAAAATTTACTTTCGAATTGTTTCATATAAGATAAATTTATAAAAATCTGTAGAATCTGCTCGAGAAACGGGAAAGAAACGTTCATTTCTTTTTTCTTAGCAAAAAAATTACTTACGTAATCATTTAACATAGAATACGGCTTCAACCTCGGATGCGACTTGTTGCCTTCCCATCCAGAGTAAGCTTCACCATATTGCCACCCGTTCTCCAATTTCCTCGAAGCCCAGGCGTCGTGATAATGTTCAGAAAACTGCTGGACAATATTGTTCAAGTCATTGTTCAAGACAATGGACATAGTATTGATCGGTTGCGGATTGTAAGGTCCATCTGTACTAGATTTATCCGACTTGTTGGTATACCATTCGTCATCGTAGTTCTTTGAAAGCGAATAGTCCGGAGGTAAAGCACAACCAATTGCGGTTAGACAGGGAAGCGCTTTTCCAAACAGTTCTGGTTCGTAATCCATTTTGCTTAAAGAATCGAATATATTCGAGAAGAGCATCATTGTTAATCTCTTTTCCTCATCACTAGATGATCCGTATATTCCTTGACCACCGCTAGAACCATAATATTTGGCACATCTTTCGTAATGCAACGTCAACAGTCTCAAAGCTACTGTTGTATATTCTGAAAGGTTAGAAACGTCAACGGTTAATTTTCTGAGGAGCTTTAAAAGCATCGACGGTTGCAGCTGACTTGTTAAAGCAACAAGGAAGTCAGATACAGCTTCTCTCTGTCCTTTTGTTAACATTCTGTTCTTTGATAGTCTGTAAACTGTGTGTAAAGTGGCGTCTAGTAAAGATGCGTAATTTTCAGCCTCGCTGTAAAATTTACTGTGCTGAATTAGCAGGGGTAGGATTGAGTTTCCAATATACCTATTCATACTTAGAGCCATGTCAGATTCGCTACCATCATTCTAAAATAAAAAGATATTAAAGATGCACATAAAATAAAATCGACTTACTCTATCCAGCATTGTGGCACATCGCAAATCAGGCAAGAAAGCGTCTTCTAGAAGTTTGTAGAACAACTCTTGAGTTTCTATACCATAAACTCTTTCCAGAAACAGAACTATTGACTGCTTGTGAGGAGGCGTTAAACCTGAAGGCATATCAGACTTGGGTCTTTCTTCACCTGCAGCTGGATTGTGAAGCGTGAATTTTAAACTTAAAACTCCTTGCAAATCCTCTAATGGCACTAGAGACCGTAAGATGGCTCTTGCTCTTAGAGATTCGTTTTTTCCCTGCAATTTAATTTATATTGAGTTTTTCATCCAATTATAGATGTGGCAAAATTTTAACGGAACATAAGATTTTCAGTGTGTTTTGGACGAGAGCTCATGTAGAAGTTGACCAGCACAAAATATAAGAAATGTGCGCGACGGCGTATCAACTATTCAATTGAACCACTGTTCCCCTTCCTGCCTCGAGCAACTGCCAGTATACTGAAAGTCAATCACAGTAGTAGTCATAACGATTGAAAATTAGATGTTCACGTTCCCAAAAGAAGAAAAGTTACAAATTTTAAAGTGATATTTTGGGGGTCACTCGATTCGAGATACAATAAATGTATTTATTGTTGCATTTGAAATTAGGCCAATTCCTACACAGTCCACCATTTGTCGAATTAATAAAAAGTTCGAGAAATGTGGATGTGTTCAGAAATGCCGGAAGTGTGAAAATTTCGATGGAACTTCGGCGTCCCAAAATCTCTTCCTGAAAGGCAGACATACACACCTCCTTTCCTAACATGTTTATACAGCAGCTCAGCGCTAGTAAGCTAACGCAAACACGCGCTCTGCTAGCTGAGACTAGGGATAGAACAATGTAGAGTGATTCAATTGAATAGTTATTACGCCGTCGCTCAGATTTCTTATATTTTGTGCTGGTCGACTTCTACATGAGCTATCGTCTAAAACACACTGAAAATCCTATGTTCCGTTAAAATTTTGCCACATCTGTATATTTATACAGGTCATACCAGAGCGATTACTGCCGCATCTGGAGCACATCTTCCCAACAAATCGACCAATGTACAATAGAAATTCAAAATAGCAGCACCAGTATCGATATAATCTTCGTCATCGTCACTTTCCGGTAATGGATGTGTAAATTGTGCTACATTAACAACTGTTCCTTCAGCCTCATCCATCATTTTTCTTCTATCCGCTATTCGTTCAGACATTTTGTTAGCATCTACTATCGCCCGTAACAATCCTTCACCTTCCCCTCTAAGAGCAGGTCCTAAACATTCTGGTCGTCGAATTAAAAGTTTTATCACCAGGTTAGCGTTTTCTTCGACACTTTCGCCGTTAACCCAAACGCAAAATCTCAAGAAATCGAGATACCTTTCACCTTCCACAGGATCCCAACCTAAATCAGGGTATCCTTTTTCTATTAATTCGGAATTTGATTGCAGTCCACATCTGGACAAATAGACCGCGATTTTTTCTAAATAATGTTCCCGAAGAGCCAAAGCGAGTTCGGTATTTTCCATAAGGGAAGAGTAGGAAACATCAAGAGGAGTGGAACCCCTCAAACTCGGTCTAGAAAGTAAAATATTACTGTTGTCTAGTAAAAAGTCGAAGTGTTCGAACATAGCCTTTTGGTTTTGTCTTCCAGTTCTACAGAAGTAGCACAAGAAACGACAACACGCGACTACCATTTCGTGAGAGGTATCCTAAAATTAAAAAATCAAAGTATTTAAAAAAAACAAGTGGTTTTATTGCATTCTTTACCTTCTCTTTGGTAGCTACTTCTCCTTCGGGGCTCTGCTGCTGATTACTAGCATCGGATTGAGCTTGCGATCTTCTACCTAAAGTATTAATCATTACAGCCATAACGTTTTCGTGAATTCTCAAAACACGAATCAGATCTGGATGCTGGAAAAATGTGTGATTGTTCACCAACTTCCATAATCTTTCCCTCATTAATTCTTCCTCTTCTTGAGACATTTGTACTGGAAGTAAGGCTCTTATTTGACTCAGACCAACCCACATTTCTGCTACGTCGAATTTAGTCTTAGCATTAATGATGTACGTCTTCTCTAAGGCTCTGATTAACTCTCCAACTGAATCATATTGTCTTACTAGCAAACTGAAATAAATTAAGAAAAAGGTTTAAGGGTTAATAAAGTGCGAAACTGAAGGCGTGGTTTTTATCCTTACTGTTGAATTCGAATCGATCTCATAGATTTAGATAAAATATAGCCGAGTGAAAATAAAACACAGCTGTTTCATAGTAAAAATAGATGTAGGAATTATATTGCAATGGCTACTGGGATCCTTATGAACAAGGACACAGTAGAATCACAAAAATCATCACAAGCTCGTTGATGAAGATGAGAAGTGATGAAATGGCACCAAAAAACAGCTTCACAAAGCCCTTCAGCGTTCAGCTGAGTTGGGAAGGTGAAGAAACAAACAACTATCGGGAAGGAACATTGGTTTGGTATATTGATGGGTCAAAAACCACAAGTGGAACTGGAGCTGGAATATATGGTGGAACAACCAGATGCGACCTAAACGCACCATTAGGGAATTTCGCATCAGTATTTCAAGCAGAAGTAGATGCTATAGAGCTTTGTTTGAGGGAGAATATTGACAGGGGGTATACAGGGAAAACAAACCTCATTTACTCTGACAGTCAAGCTGCCCTACAGGCCTTATCATGTAACAAAATCAAATCAAAATTGGCATGGAACTGCCTACAAATCCTGCTCGTTCTGGCCAACCAAAATAAGGTAACACTTAGATGAGTCCCGGGCATAAATGGATAAAAGGCAACGAGGAAGCAGACGCCCTTGTAAGGAAAGCCTCAGCGACCGTATTTACTGGTCCTGAACCGGCGTTTGGCTTTCCCAGATCCTCAGTACAACTCTCGCTGACTAGGTGGATGTTAAAAGAACACCGGTCACGCTGGAATATCATGCCGGGCCAACAAAACAGTAAACGAATGGTTAAAGCGCCATCAAAAGTACTGACAGGTGATATTCTGAATCTAAGCAGAAATCAAATAAGGCATGTAACGGGACTAATAACCGGATATTGTCACCTTAGGGAACACCTACATAAAATGGGCATCTTTCAAGATGAACCCATATGTAGATTATGAGGAGGATGAAACAGCCTCTCATATCATACTAGAGTAGCCGAAACGCGATAGGCGCGTTGGGGGCACTACTACAAAGCATAGTAAAACGCGATAGGCGCGTTTTGGGCAGTGAGAGGGTTAAACAACAAACACTAAAGCAATAACCAGTTGTTACAAAAACAATTAACTATCAGCTTACATATATCTTGATTAGGCGATTGCTCATTTCAGATGGTGTTAACTATAACCAACGGAATTTAGAAAAAAATGGCTCTCGAGGCCTCGGAATATACTTGTAAATTGTATCCGTATCCGTATGTGTTCTTTTTTATCTAACTCGGGGTTGTGTTGAGAACACATGATCCAATCAGAATCGTTCGCGCCAAATTCCGTTCCAGTTTGATGTTTTTAAGCGTGGACAAATCGTCTGATGCAATAAATGTTTCCACCGTGATTCAATCTGTTGCCAAGTTCGATGTTTTTAGATTGAGCAATATGCTGGAATTCAACCCACCTAACGGTTTCTTAGTATCCCCCAAGTTGCCAATTGTTTTTTTATTTAAGTGTGCATTTCGGTATGAACTGTGTCTGTTCGACATCACTGGCGTAGATAAATTTTACTAGTTTTTATTTTATTAGATTTTATTAAGCTCTGCCAGTGGCGGCGTGTGTATTAAATATGTTGGAATTTCAACAACTACCCAAAAAATTAAATGAACTCGAAAAATTCTTTAAATTATTTCAGTATTAAAAGAATGTGTTTTTGTTGATTCCTTAACATACCTAAACATTTCCTGGACCAAGTTTGACGTTTCTATTTGAGTTTCCTCTGCCCATCTTACTATAGTAGCAATAAGCACTTTTCTAAAGTTTTCTTCGGGTGTTTTCTTTTCAGGTTCGGGTTCCTCCTTTTTCTCTTCTTCCAATTCTTTTACAGCGTTTATTAAATTATACAATTTTTTAAATGGTCCCGGCTTAACAACTTCCGTAGTTTCTTCTTCTACAGGTGCGAGTAAAGCTTGCAGTGATACGTGATTCATCAGCTTAAAGTGGAAATTGTTCATTTTTTCGCATAAGTCTTCACCTAGAGGGCAATTTTCCTTATCCTCTTCCTCTAGGTTTTTGAAACCTACAAACGTACCGTAATAATTGGTTTTGTTTTCCTTAGAAAATTGTTAAAAAAAATACAAATTAGAAGCAGAAAAAAAATCTAACTAGCTTATAAATACCGAAAATAGAAACTTGCACAAAAAAGTCTTGGGTTCTCAGTAAGTGCCCGAATGACGTAAAAAGTGACATAAATAAAACTACTTGGAAAGAAGGATTTAAGGAAATCTACATTTTTAGTCTACAAGGATGAGGATCCACATATTTTAAATACAGTTGAAACAATTAAACTACCAAAAAATTGACATACGTATTTTACTTACAACATTTAAAATTACATATATTTCTGTGAAAAATATCAAATAAAGACGTTACGACAATGTTACTAACGATACCTAATTATAATATAAATAGATTTTGCGTAAATGTTAGTGTTAAAAAATTTTAGTAAGTTGTTTTTTGTTGTTAAATTCATTGTGTCTCTAAGAATTGTTTAAAAAAGCCCATTTTTGGACCGTAATAAATGTTTATTGGGACTTGAACACAATTAAAGAGACCTAACTAAGTTTTTCACGAAGAAATAAATTCCAAAGTTTTCAACAATATCAATAAACTGTTGTACCAAAAACAACAGATATTTTAAAAAGAAGTAATCAACAAAGCCACGAAAGCTCTAATGGTGTGCAGAAATTTTGCGGGAAAAAACTGAGTATGTAACCCTGCAGTGGATGTACACGTCAATAGTGAGACCAGTCATCACTTATGGAGCAGTAGTCTGGGGCAGCAGAACTAAGCTGGCCAGTACAAAGGCAAATCTAGCCAAAATCCAAAGACTAGCCTGCATATGCATAACAGGTGCAATGAGAACGTGTACTACGGCCGCCATGGAGGGAATCCTAAGCCTTACACCCCTCCATATAGTAGTGGAGAGTATAGCGATAAGGACAACCTACAGAATGACCAAAGAAGTATCTACCAAACGCAAGTCTCGACTCCTTCCTGGAAATCACCAAACCTGGGACATTGTTTTTAAATTATCCATTAAATTTTCCACTACATCCACTCCTTCTTGGGAAAGATCCTCTTATACTTGTATTTTTATTTATGAATACCGAAAAATAAAAATATAAAAAAGCTTTTTCTGCAAAGACTGAAGTTCTCTCCATAAGGTTGGTAACTGTGTTAAATATAAAACACTTGTAGTACTTATATAGCGTAAAATTAAGTAGCCAACCAGAATGCTCGAAATTCCGGCTGAGTTAAGGGAGTCGAGAATTAACTTTTTATATCCATCTATATTGTTCACTAAGAAGTTTATCCTTTTGTTCATATTCCTCAAAATTCTGAATTTTCATCTTAAAACTTTGCAAAGAATCGACTTTTTCACACATGAATGACAAAGAAGTTTAGCTTTGTGAAAGAATTCAACACAAAGCTAAGTAACAAAAGCGAATGGGACAAAGACACCATTCCAAAACTTAAAAGAAGTGCCATTAAATGGTACACAGATGGTTCTGTAACAACAGAAGGAACAGGAATATGGGCCTGGAACCAAATACTCCGAAATTCTAGGCAAATCCCCGAGCATTTTCCAAGCTGAAATCTACGCCATCGTAAAATGTGTCCAGTTCAACATAGAAAGAAATTTCCTAGACATGTCAGACAGCCAAGCAGTCATTAATGCTTTGAACTTCCAAGATGGTCTGGGAGTGCCTAGAGAATCTAAACGAACTAGGCAAGAACAACACTGTTACCCTCCTATGGGTTCCGGGACACACTGGAGTGGAGGGTAATGAAATAGCAGACGTACTCGAAAAAAAGGGGCTGAAACACCATTTCTGGGACCTGAACCGTTGAACTTGAAAAAGAAGTACATAACAAAAGATCCCATTACAGGATAGGACTACAAGGAATGAGGGCACCTAAAGAAACTCGGATTAGTAGAGGAAGAAGAATGCAGATTTTGCAAGGAAGAGGAGGAAACCTCTATCCACATTCTCTCAGAATGCATTACCCTGCAAAATCCAAGGGTACGATACCTCGGAGAATATCAAATAGAAGAGGGAGATTTACCTAACCTGAAGCCTACCGATATGCTGAACTTTTTGAAAGCAATAGGACTGGAGGAACTGTTCTAATTGTTGAGAAATCCTTAACGAATGGGCAGCAGAAGGGACACAATAGATCGTATAGGTCGCAGTGTATCGACACCCCCATCAACAGATAAATAGATAATGAGTATTTTTTTTCACAAATGTCGATCAATGGTCAAAAAACAATAAACTTTTCTAAATAACAAGTGCATAAATAAATAAATTCGCAATTCGAATTGGGGGTTGCTGCAAAGTTTTTGACCAATTCTGGTTAAAGAGTCCTTCCTCATTCTCATCTTATTTTGACATGAGTACTGATTTCCAAACCTTATTCAACATTCCAAAAATTTGATGGCATTTTTTATTCTGTTTAGTACATCAGTAAAGTCAAGTAATAAATTCGGTGACATCTTCAACCGGTTCATTTTAATAAGGAAGGGTGTTACATAGATAAATGTAAATTTTCATGGTTTTTGTTTTCGTTGGATTTATTTTTTTATCTAACAAAAAAAAATCAGTTTCTATGGCCTAATAGATTCGAAGGAATATTTTGCAAAACAAAAACATACATTTTTTCAAATAACGAGTATTTAAGGCTACTTTAAGGAATCCTTTATTATGCAACCCCTAAATCGTAAACGGATGGTAAAATTTTTATTAGCCCACAAATTCTGTTAATTGATTGATTGATTAACATTTTAGTTTAAGTTGAAGTTAAGGAAAATATAAGTTGGGACAAAGTCCAATAAATATTTTTTGGTCCAAATTAATTCGACCCCTTAGCTCAGAGAAAAGTTAAGCTTGGTTTATAGAAAATTGGGGTGTCTTTATTTTTGCATGAAACAATTAGTGTGTTATGTAAAGAGTGAAAAAATTATAATTTGCTTCATCAGCGTTAACATGACGTTAATTAAATAGATAACACAAATGCAGAGACATTGTAAGTTAGATTTTGACAACTTCACAGCATAGTGTTAACGTGTTTATTTTTATGACATTGACGAAAGCGACGGTTACATAAGTATATAATACATACGCTTGTCAACTTTTCGACGTACCTGTCAATCTCTTAAACTTACACAAGATGGCGTTCATTTGCTCTCTAGGAGGGCACCTGAACTCTCTCGTTTTTTTAGCGGCGACAGCAGACGGCAAATCTGACTGTTTAATATCGATGTATCTTCTCAACTGATCAGTCTGCAGTTCTCCAACGAAATCGTGACTGAAAGCTATTATTGATTCTACCCTATGCCTTAGCTGTATGTCACATAAATGGTGGAGGAGGTAACACATTTGAAGTTTGGCACCTTCGGCCATTTTCATTGACAGCAAGCCTTTGCGATGTTCGTCTTTACCGTCTTTTTGGAAGGTAGGATTCCAGGTTTCGGGACATATCATTATTAAAAGTTTATCCACGTCTTCATCGCGCAACATTCCAACCAAGAGCAAACGATCAACTAGTTTCAAAAGAGGGCTACAAAGAAAGTTAACAATATAATATAATATAATATAAAACAAAAAAGAGAAAATAAACTTACAGGAAAAGATTTTCGTTGGAACCTCCAATAGGATCTCTATTGTGTACTTGATTAATTTCAACAGATTCCGCGAGTGCTGTCATTACATAATCCCGAACAACATCCAAAGGGAAATACGGAGCATAGAGTTGTTTAATGTTGGCAATATTGTCCCTAAAATGCATTTAAAAATTTAAAAGTATTTACGAAAATGAAAGTAATCAGACATTACGTTATATCTGACATCTTCATCTGTGGTTGAACAGATTCCACCATTAGTTTCCTCAAGCTATGTCCCATTTCTGGATCCTCGTATAAATCTTTTAGTTCTTGACCAATAGGTATTACATATTCGTTCTTGCATACTTCCCTAAAAATAAGAATTAGAGAAACAAATTATGAATTCAAACTAACTTTCTTCGGACTGCTTATCACAAAAACAATACAACAGCGGTTAATTCAGTATTTATCTCTGTTTGCGGCTCATCTAATCCTACTAGATTATTAAAATTGGGTTCAATTCAGTGCCTCTAAAACGCAAAATTGCCCACACCCAATCTCTATCTGAACAATGGACAATAAATAAAAAAGAAATGGAATTAGAAATATAGAAGACAAAAATGGTGGTGATAAACAATTCGAGAACTAATGGAAACTAAACTAAATTACCAAATATATTAAAGCATAAAAAGATGTACGGTAGGATCATAAAGCTTATATTCCAAGCTTCAAATCTCCAAAAAAGCACTCTTGGGAATTAATGACTGAAAAACGGAAGATATGGATAGGAAGAATGTATAAAAAAATCAAAATTCCCAAGTACTGTTTATGTAATAACCTTCAGACAAGTTCAGATAAGATCTGACATTGAATACTGTTCAAATATTTGATGAGCCGCTATACCAACATCACTTTCCATTTTTGATGCCATCCAAAAGATACTATTTGCTTGACTCATGACTGTAACCTTACTAAACATATCCCTTCCCATGACCATCAAAATATATTCGATGTTTTCCCATCGTTTAACAAATATTTCAATGGTTTCAGCTCTTTTTAACTCTCTTTCACCGCAATCCACATGCTAGCCAGAATAACTTCTATCACACCTGGAGTGGAAAGACACCGACTGTACCAAAGAGAAAACGCCCACCTAGAAAGTGATAAAAGAGTAAGAGGGAAACTACAATAAGCAGGTGGCACGAAAGGTGGCTACATCATACTGTGGCAGCGTCCTGGACGAAGATGCTAATTCCGAATCTTATACCTTGGGTAAAGTGTGAGCACAAAAGGCTCGATTACTACTACGCCAGAGAACAATGAGGGAGGAAGGGATACTGCGGGATATACTATCTTGAGATACGAGAGATGGAGAGTGAGGAGGGAGAGTCTAGAGGCAAATCTACAGAATAATGTAACAAAACCGATAACATCATAAATAAAATGATAGAAAGTAAGGAAAACTGGACTCAAATAAGCCTTTTTATTAACAAAGTGATGATTTACAAAAAGCTGGACGAGAAAGGAGGACCAATTCTCTCCTGAGAAATGGAAGTGGAACTTTGGGATTATTACCAAACATACCTGCGTTTATGTCATGCACTAATGGTTCCAGCAACACCCTCCCAATACGACAGGCAATTCGCTAGTTCAGTAAATGATGAGGACAAGATAAGGTGGGTTTTCCCCTTTCAAGTCACCAGCCCTACTTCAGTGGGGAATGGATATCCTTATGCCGCACCTGGTTGGAATATTCAGAGCCTCTCTAGCTCTGAGGTATATTCCTAGAAAGTGGAGAGAAGTACGAGTGGTATTCATACCCAAACCACCTTACCAAAAGTATTCCGACCAATTAGTCTCACATCGTTCTTTTTAAAAACAATGGAGAGGCTATGTGAGAGGTATATAAGAGATGAGGTGCTAGTTCACAACCCACTTCATTCAAACCAGTATGCATATACTCCGGGAAGATCCACAGATTCGGCACTTCACCTAGTGGTTGGCAGAATTGAAAGATCATTGGACGATAAAGAATCCACCCTGGGTATATTCACAGATAATGAGGAAGCGTTTGATAAAACAACCTTTCCAATAATTACCCAGCAACTCAACTCTAGGAGTGTACCCCTGGTAGTGAGCGAATGGATACATCATAGTGAGAGTGCTGGTCATGAGGGGATGTCCACAAGGAGCGGTCTTATTATCCCTTCTTTGGAATTTAGTCCTGGATACCCTGATTAATCACCTCAACAATAATGATGGGATGAAATCGAGGGATGCAGTTTTGCCTGGATCACCCTGGACGACCCTGGGAAGCTGGCGTCGAAGAAATACATGGCGATGACCAGGAAAAACCTACGTCTAGTATAGAATTTCTGACTGGCCACTGTCAACTAAGGAAACACCTCCATACAATGGGGCTAGTGGACACACCTCTATGCAAGATGTGTGAACAGGAAGACAAAACGGTCAATCATGTCCTATGCGATTGCCCGGAGTTATCGTCAATGAGAGAGTGGGTGTTCGGTGAGGACAACTCCTCGGGGGGATGTACAATGGGTACCTAAGTGCTGTGGGACTAACTCACTCTCCCTACTCTACAGATACAGATGTCATACACTGATGGTTCCAGGTTGAAGATCGAGGGGTTGGTTGGCTAGTGATGAGATCACTAAAGTCCAACACTTCGATGGGCTTATACCCATGAGCGTTCCCCATGTCAAAAAAAAAATCACACCTGGAGTGTCTACTGCTCACGAAACCAAATAATGTCTCGCTACGAGGCCCGAATGAAGACTTGGTATACCGGTTTTTCCTGAATTTTTTGCTGCCTTTAACAAGAGGTAGAGGTCTCTTCCATGTAGAGGTCCCACATGCTGCTTAATAATTTGTTTCCACCAAAACAAACATTATTGGTCCTTCGATCCAGATACGAAGGGATTTGTAAATTTCTACCTCCTAACATTCAAAATCTACGTTTGTCCAAAAACATAAATAAATGCAGTACCAAATAACTTTTTTGAGTAAAAGAAAACTATTGTACAATCAAAATATTCCTCTTACATGGTTGTTGCCGTAGATTCCAAATGAACTGCAATCAACAAATCGTAGAAACCTTGCCTAAGTGGACCGCTCATGTATTCAGATTTAATCGCATAGAGTAATTGCTTCTGATCCACGTGTTTACATAAAACGTGTGCCGCTTTGTAGTTGCTCTGGTAGCATAGCGCGGCATATAGCGTCAAAGTGTGTGCGTGGAAACTGAGTAATTTATCCATTTCTATGAGTTCGAGAATATCTATGCATCTGTCTTCCTCTGGGATATGAAGGGCCAGCATTGATATAGGGTCTTCGCAAAGCATGGACCAACCTCGGATATCAGAGAGTTTCAAAGCATGTACTTGAAGACTCTGATTAGGAACCTGATAAAGAACAACAGTTAGATATTCTATTGGAGTGCCGTTAGTGGCATTTTGGGTGTGGAGAAAAAAAGAAAAAAAACCTTGCGCAATCGATGAACTACCCTTTTTTAATGAATCAATGTAAAATACAATTTTTCACGAAAATAAATTGCTCCCGAGTTATAGGGCGTAGAAAATTACGATTTTTTAATTTCATTAAAAAAAATGTATTTCTTGCCCGTAACTTTTTTTTGGCTGATAATATCGAGTTGTACAATAACCCATTTTAGAGCTTAGGATATCGCTGAAATGTCACGTTATGACAAACTTTTCATTGGAATGGCCGTTTTTTCAATATTTGCAATTTCAAACGGTCATATCTCGTTACAGAAAAAAGATAAAAAAAATGGAAATTATTTGGAAGAACATTTGCTCAAAGTCTTGTCTCTTTAAATTTTTTCAAAAATCAATACTTTTCACGCTTGTGACCAAAAATTGAAAATGTCTTATAAAAACAAAAATTTTGCTCAACTTTAACAGACCAAAACTTAAAAAATAATTATCCCATAGAACTAAAAATTACTGGACAATTGTAGAAACATATGTTACGTCTTTCTGCAAAAGGATTTTTTTTTTCAAATACCACAGTGTAGATGGCGCTAAAAAATAGCGTAAAAAAAATTGAAAAAAACTTTTTTTCTGCTTATGTTAAACGGTTCTGGATGGTCTTAAAATGTTCCCAATTTTGTTCTCTCATTAGTCATCCAGTCTATCTGAGTACTATAAGGCAAACCAGCTTCACCCAAACCCAGGGAAAACTCAGACATGCTTATTTCACCTCAACAACAGGCAAGCGAACAGGAAATTACAAGTGGAATGGAACTCTACCAGGTTACAGCACTGGCCAAACCCAGTCTACCTAGAAGAAACATGTGGAAAAGACTAGAGCAAAAGTAAATACAAGGAATGGTGTCATCCGCAAGCTTGTCAATTCCCATTGGGGAGCCCACCCAGATGTAATACGGTCAACAGCCCTTGCCATGTGTTATGCCCCGGCTGAATACGCATACCCTGTATGGGCCAGATTAACACATGCCTACAAACTAGACCCCACCCTAAACGACTCTTGTAGGCCGATCACGGGCTGCTTAAAACCAACCAATCTGGATCTCCTGTACATGTCAGCGGGCAGAACGAAGTAGGCAGTCACTGGATGAAAGACACTCCCTATACGGACAAGAGCCCCTGACTCCAGACTTAAATCCAGGAACAACTTCATAAAGTCAACAAACCCACTAACAGACTCTAAACCGGCAACCAAAGAAACAATGTGGAAGCAGGCTAACAGATAACAACACCCCAACCTGGAACCCGACAGAAAGCCTCCCTGAAGGATCACAACTGAACTGGAAAACCTGGAAAAACCTCAATAGGATCAAATGTCAAATGGGAAGGTCCAGGGAAAATTTGTTAAGATGGGGATACGCCGAGGACGACACATGCGCCTGCGGAGAGATCCAAACGATGGAACTCCTCCTGAGCTGCCCATCCGTACAGACCCCCTGCATAATTCGGGACCTGTGGAAGGCGAATGACACGGCGGTGCAGTGTGCCAGACACTGGATGGAGATATGAAATCAAATAAACCAATCCTGACTGGCGACGCCTGCGAACGTCGTACACATCGATTTATCCTATTATTGTGACGAATAAATGTAGCTCAGACACGATAAATAAATAAATTCTCTCATTAGGATGTTATATACATTTGTTTTGTGGAAGTCATATTTATCCAGATATTTATGCTAGAACGATCCAGTTTCTTTAAACACCCATTTTTAAATTGCCATATCTTCCTTCGTATTAATCGTAGAAAAATAAAAAAAATTTATTTTAATTGTTAGCTCAAGGCCATGAAATTAGTTCATATCAATTTTTACGTAATACTAACAGATTTTCGGTTATATTTAAAAACTTTTAGAAATGTACGATTTTTGTGGTGAAAATCGTAATTTTCTACGCGCTATAACTCGGTAGGGGTTTATTTTCATGACACATTACCTTCTTCTATAGTATAGTGGAGGGCGGAAAAGTAAAAGCGGTAAAAAATAACATATAGACATTTAAGTATGTAGAGTCAAAATCACATTCCAAAAGAGAAAATGATAATTCGATCACTGCCAACTTCGTTCGAGGTATAAATCTAACGGCACTCCACTAAGTTAGACATTCCTAAAAATTTATTATTATCAAAAATCTTACTCTAGCCCACTGATGTGGCTTCAAACACTGCACTTTTAATCTTGGAGGCAGCTGCGGTATGACGTGTCTAGCACTATTTTGAAGAACGGCAGCAGACAACGGAAGACTAGTAGATGTCCTACCTAATTCGAACTGCAAAACTTCTTTGCTTGTCGCTTCCACGAAAATGGCGGGAAATAGTTTTGTTTCGGGTTCCATCTAACAACACAATTTAAAATAATTCGTTAATATCGATACAATGATGGCAGATAAGGATTTCGCTTACTATAAATCGATGCGAAGTCGGTTTACCATCGCAAGTAAATGTTATAATACCAGTAGCCGCATCTAAGAAACAACCGATGAACATTCCTTGTGAAGCTCCTTTTCCAGAAGCGTCTTGAGTCACTTGATTGTACAATTCATCTGCTCTAACCATATAACAAGATTGTCTATCGACTCTATATATATATGGAAGAGATATGAAATTAAGGTAAGCAAACGAGTTAGGAATTTAATTTATTTAATTCGATATCCTAAGACCGGTTTCTGCCGTTGGGCTGTATCAGTTAAGCTTTCGAATCCAATAAATGAAATTCCAAACACGCGTAAGTCAATAGCTATATCAGTTATAAGGTAAAATTCGCAAATGTGCTTCCATCTATCAGTAAAACTGATAAATAAAAGTTAGAAGTGAGTCTTTTGAGAGACCAGAATCGTTCAAAAAACTTTGTAACCCCCAATGCAAGTTAGAAATTCGTTGCTTAGAAAAGTTGTCAAAACTCACTTCTAAGATTTATTTATCAATGTTACTGATAGATGGTAGCACATTTGCGAATGAAATTAAGGGTTCATTTAGGAAAATATACGCAGTTTGTTACCCGTCAATTATGCGATCGAAATCATCAATGACTAAAATTGAAGTCTTGCGAACTTGATTTTGATTAAAATCTTTGCTGTGAAGGTGATACTGTGTTGTTACCCAACCCACGTAAGTATGTGCAGGATCTTGTCCAGGAAATATACGAACACCTAAAAAAAGCAATATTTCTAAATGCCAATTTATATACTAAAGTAAAATTAATATTATGATTTTACTATAGAATCTCTAGTTTTTATTTGTTAGACAATTTACCCTTTCTGTAATTGTTGGAAAACGTCCAAGATATTTAACTAATCTAAATAATAAAAGTCAATCCTGTACACTAAATAAGAAATGGAACAAATTACAATAAAATAATTAAATTTCTAATAAAGATAAAAACATTACGCATGCCCATGGTCATTTGCAAATCAAACAGACAATTCACAGTGACCGTGAGATCAAGAATACAAACCGATAATTTGAATAGACCGCGAAGTCGGAACAAATAAAAATTGAAACGAAGCATGGTTATTTGACGCCATGGCAGTCGCTCTTACACATTCAAGAAGACACCATGTCATAATCAAATTTTACATAGAGATAGCAACCTATCATAATTGAAATTTTAATACATAATTAAAAAAACATAAAGACAAACTTTTACAAAAAGGAACAAATAGATATATATGTATAGAATTCCCGTTTTACAAAACCAAATTTATTTTTCGTATTTTCTTATTAGCAAAATTGCAAATGCTTTAAAAAAATCAGAGATCAGCAGATGCAGGTAACCTAATTATACAGTCCATTTTTGTGTTGGCATTAGCCAACTATTAAGGCGATTAAGGCTGTGACAGCAAAATTCCCGACATGGTCCTTCAATACCGGATTTAATCCAGATAATATTTTTTATAATAAATACAAAATGTTCATTTAAAGTTGATATTATTATTTAAGAACAACTTTTTTGCCATTATGTACTGAAATGATAACATTTTGTTTGTCATTTTCAATGTCAATTTGATTTTCACAAGTGAAAGTACCACTATATTTCCTCTTTTTCAGTGTGGAAAAAAGTCATTAAGGTAAGCCTAATATAATATTTCCTTACATATTTTATAAATGCCCAAAATAATTATAAATAGGATTTTACCTATTTTCACCGAACAATTTGTTCGGTATCTGAATTCGATCTGTGTGTGTGTGTAGCTTTTTTGTGTTTATGGATTTTGATAGAGCATCAAAAAGTAAGCTTAGGGTTTGATGTGTCCCTTCGTACCTCTTCGGGAACACCTTCAAAATATGAACTTATTGAAGTTTAAAATGTCATTGAATTCAACGTAGACACACCGTGAATGACGTAATGACGATTTTGGTAAAAGTGAGTAGATTGTGGCTATGTTGAGTAGAATAAGAACTGTCAATCTAAAATTGTATTAATACTTTCATTACAATTTGTTCGGTCTATGGCAATGCTAGAAGAGTATTCTCAACTGGTTTAGAATAACTTGTGTAATATTTTTAATAATAATACAAAATGTTCATTTAAATTTGCATTTAAAGTTGATTTTATTATTTAAGAACAATCAAACAATGTCAATTTTTTTTACAAATTCATTAAATTTATTCTTAATAGGCAAGATTAATGTAATATTTCCTTACATATTTTATAAATGTCCAAAATAACAATTATTCCATTTGATATTTCGGAAAAAATATCGATTTAATCATTGATGAAAGTGCTCAAGAGTGAATATTTTTTTCATGTTTCATCATTTAAAGATAATTTTTTGTTAGTTTCACATTTTTCAGGTTTTTTTTATTTGATTATAGAGAAAGGGTTCAGTTGGGTTCAAGAGAGTCTTAAACATTTTTTTTGTCAAATAACAACTGGATATTCCATAATATTAGACGATTTAAAAAAAATCAATTACACATCTATCTGTATGCTGGATAATTTTTTATGGTGCAGCAATATGTGCATATACATATATACATATATATATATATATATATATATATATATACATATATACAAGAACGGATACTTACCATAAAAATATTCATTAATTAGCTTGAGACACTCTGCATCATAAATTTCGTTACCAACAGCCTCTATGTCTGAGGGTTGTGTTACGGTTAATTGCTTTTGCTGTCTGTCTGTAGGTGCTTGAGGCTGAAGATCGTTCTAAAATATTAACAAAAATGATTAGCCTGGTTTAAAATTGGAAGAATTATATTTTAAATTGTGTGTTTTACCTGAGACTGTTTCATCGTTTGTCGTCTCTGTAAAGCGGTATTGGATAAACCAACTGATCTCGCTTGCGGTGATAAATCAGTTGCTCTTGGTGATGGTTCTGGAGTTCGTGCTTTCTTCACACGATCTCTTTCGCCACTTGTACCGGCTTCTCGATTTTTCTTAGAGAAAAACCTAAAAAAATGAACAATATAACAACCCTAACAAAGAACTTTGTTGAGACAACCCACCTGAAGGGTGATCTGCCCCTCTTTTTTTTATCATCTGGTTTTTCTTGGGTGCCATTCGTCATTTCATTGTATCTATTCATGTTAAGCTCACTGCTAGACCTTTGTACGCCTCTTCCTGTTATGACCCCAAGAGCTGAAATAATGTTTTTTGGTACATGAAAGATTTCAAGCAACATTAAACACTTTACTCACTATTATCATCGAAACCATTGACATTTCTAGATAAAGAACCTTTTCTTGGTGGTCGAGATGGTAACCTCATGGATTTTTTGGTATTACTTGGTTGTTTCATCACTTCGTCTGATTCGACAGCATCCTCAGAATAATTTCTATGAAGACCCTTGATGTCGCTCATCGAGAATCCGCTCTTCATTATGTTTTCAATGTGTGCAGGAGGTCCTTGTTCGTGGACTTCTACTTTAAGTCGATGTTGTCGGATTTTAATTTCGTCCCATCTTCTGCGCTTCTCATCTTCCCTGATTTTGGGCGAAATATTATGTTAGATTTAAACAAAAGCTTATGGATGGAAGGGAAACTTACGTAATAAATTGAGAGTGACAAACGACAGGTAAGCTCAATCTCAAAAATTCCCAATTAGCTTTCTCCATGGTTTCAAAAGTGTTATGACTTATCTTTAAACAAGGAGGCGTCTCAGAGCCTGCTAATATTCTCGTTACGTCTATTTTTGTATCAGGTATGTCTTCGGTATTTTCAAATATTGGTTGATCTTGGGTGTACCAGTAGGTTACAGCACGGTTCATATTTCTAAAATTCAAAGTTACACGTCAATAGTTTTTATTTTTACTTAACCACCAGGTGTTTTTATAAAAAATATATTGAAAAATTTAATTTTTATATTGAAACTCACACGCAGAATGGTTCGTATCCCTCTTGCAAACCGCACATTGTAAAATATTTTAGTTGAGTAACATCCTGGCCAAAAATAAGTTTAGCTTTTTGACCTACTCCTAGGGTAAAGGCTGGTACAAAATTATCACCCTGTACATCAGCGAATGTTGTTTCGCCACCAAGAGCGTCCATAAGAAGTTCGCCGTTTAATGAAAAACCTTAAAAACAACAATTCATAAGCTGAATAAGGAATTTGTAGGTAATTCATTTTAAATTTTCAGTAAAAAAGTAACATCCACCAAATTTTGATGTTTAAATTAGTGAATATATTCTGTAATCCCTTTGAGTCGTTTAATTTATTGTGTGTTAAGTTTTTCAGTATTTATTTAAACATTTCATGATTAAGATTGAGAATAATCTTCTTTAAAATAAAACAGTTCAATTATTTAACTAGTCAGATACTGAACATGAGAAATCGATTGATTTAGGATTTACTTTTAAAATTCTAATAGTTTGTAAAATGCATTCTTTGCAAAATATTAAATTTGTATCTTCTTAAATGACAAAATTTGGTTACTCCTACAAGTAACTCTAAAAGCCAACATGATGAATGTCATCCAAAAAATGGTAGATGCTATAGTGCAAATTCTTAATTACAAAATTTTAAAATATCAAACTATACAAAAAAAGCGTTAACACCATGTGAAAACAAACATTTCATGCAAACTGAAACATGAACAAAAACAACAGTAAAAAATAAACTTTGGAATGAAAAGCTTTAATCCAATAAAAAAAGAAATTATACTAAATTGAAGCTGATTTATACAAATTATTTCAACATGTTTATAGTAAATATAGTGGCAAAATAAAACTAATAAAAGATGAAGCGTTAAAATTGAGATTTCTTACTTATAGTATGGTCAATTAAATCAAGAAAAACCCCAACGACATCACCCACTTGCCACTGTTTGCCGAACGACTCAGTTGTATTGGTGTATACCTTCTCTTCCTACATATAAAAACATGCAATCTCAGACAAGTAATTAAACATATTTAAATGAAAAATACAAAACAAATATATGCAGGTACATATTTAAGACATTCCTAAAAGAGACTTGGACTGTTATAAAAAACCTCTTGTTTTATTCATTAACTCACTTATGTTGCCATCACTTAAATCTAGAAAACATCCTATAATATCTCCAACATGGTATTTTATTCCAAACGGCTCAAACGTACCGCAGTGGTGCTTTCTTAGCTAAGAATTACACAAAATTATCGATAAAAGTTAATGTTAATTATACTGTTTAATAAATTTTTTCTTTTCTTAATTAGTGAAGTTAATTTTTCCCCTTTTCGTTTTCTTTCACTGGCCAATTATGTGATAAAGCCTCATTATATAGATCGAAAACTATTGGGAGTCACTAGACTGGTTTGTAAAAACAACATAACGATTTGTGAACCATGTGAAATTCATGTAGGAAAAGTGAGCTAAAATTGTCCTAGCATAACTACTATTTATTGCGTAGCTTTCATATCATAAGAGTTGTGTAGAGGTGAAAAGAGACTGTACTGATATAGACAGAAACTGCCACTTTGAAACAATCTATTTTTTTTTCACCAAAATGTCATAATTGATTTAATAAACTAGATCCCTCTTCTGCCCTGCTAGCTAAATAATTTAGCATGAGTACTTTAAGACACATCTTTGATTCTAACATTATTTCTATAATGATGACCTATCAAAAATCTGGTCCTATGAAACGCTGTGTATGATGAAAATCAGAAGAAAATGGCATTCTTATTTAATGCAAAAACTCTTTTCAAACAATTATTTGTTAAGAGTATCAGTTTATTTTATTATGATCATTAAGCGAATAAAAAAATTAAAACAAACTTTTACCGAAAAATTTTGGACAAAATTTTAATTTTTAATACCAAGTCATTTTTTTATTAATAGGGAAGATAAAAATTAAATTGTTGTAGTATATATAAATAAATATCGCCCTTCAGTTGTCAAACAAGAAAGTTTATTTGGGAACTCAAAGAAACTTTGGGGGAACTCTAGAGGAACCCAAAGTAACCCGAAGGAACTTTTTTGTGCTTAAACAGCGATTATCCGCTGATCAGTCCAATAATTCAAACTCGTAGAGACAAAACACGATGAGAATATCACACCGCGTCATAGCTGTATGACGACACCGTTCTCGGTCTCTTCCCAGTGGCGTGTTGTGTGGTATACAAAAATAAAACTGTTTATATTTTGAAATATTCAATATTTTGTATTTACCGAAATTTAGTTTTTATTTGTGTTTAATATCTGGACCTACAAAATTTTTTGATTCTACCATGCATTTTGTATAACGATAACAAACATTTACATTTTACATTTAAAAAAAAAGTAACGATGTTCTTTGCCAAAACGATATTTGCCCGAAAATTTATTAAATTTAACAAACCGAGTTTCAATATTAAGTCTAGCATAGAATACGAATATTTAACTCGGAAAAAGATGATTTAAACCAAAACTATTACACATATTTTTAGCACATTTTGACAAGCGACAGTGTTACTCAACATTCCATTAAATATTTACCTAAATCCATGATTTCTGAAATTGAATTGGCAACGTTGTATTTTCAACTTAGAATTTATGAGATGGCTGTCATTTGACAAACAAATTATTTATGTCCGTCAAATGAATATTTTTTCCTTTTTTAATACTTTTCAGGCTTAATCTGGTTATAAATTGCTACTTGGGCATTTGTAGAAAAGCTATGTATGCGTTTGTATTGGAAAAATATGTTACATAATCGTTTCAACGCACTGAGTTTGTTAATCTTGGGAGTGAAAACTATTTTTCCGCGCAAAAATTTCTATTGCTATATTGATTTTATCATGTTTTATAGCATCTGTGACAATTTCATGAAAATCCCAGCCGGCCCCATATTAACGTTTACCCAGAGATGTGCGTGTCAGTAGTTGTCAAAATTTGTAGGTTATTATGGAATCTTTTATTGCATTGTAAAAAGTGGCAACTGTAAAATTGAATTCTTTCAGATTGAAACGCAAGAAATTAAATAAAGTTGACGTTGATATTTACAAAAATAGGTTATTTTCTTATGACGATTTTCCATCATCACTCCACCAACGTTTTCGCCGGCCACTGTTAGACCAACATTATATGTATCGCGACTACGTTACTGAACGTTGCTCTGGAACACCCCTCGCACAAAAATATGAAATGATTTCGATGATCGATGATTGACAACTAACTACTTTTGACAATGCCAAAAACTGACAAATTAAACTAATATTTATCAGTTTCTCTTCTAATGGAAATAAAACCACTTATTTAAAAAAAAAGGGCTTAATTGAATGAAAGTCGTTTTCAAAATGACATAACAAAATATATAATAAAAAATTTACTATAGAAACAGGTTGTGTTGTGTGCCGTTGCTAGGAAATAAACTAAAAGCTTAACTTTTCTTGTGAATATCTCGGAAGATCGAATTTTCACAGACATGAGACCTGCATTTTTTGTCGTTTTAGATAGGAATTGGTCTACCCTGAAAGTTTCATTGAATTCTGACGAGTGGATTTTGAGATCCTCCGGACCTTGCTCGTTTAATAGTATTTGAATATCTGGTCACCGAGCTTCGCTCTTAATATTCAAATCTACATTTTTAAGCAGTCCAATGAGTATATAATTTAAGTATATTTATAACCTGACAAATTATTAATTAATTCGTGAAAATCACGAAGTGGGCGACATCTACTTGAACTACAGAAAGGTAGATAAATAGAAAGTTGATTGGCGATTGGCTTGAAAGTAGGCGGGAAAATTAAAAAAGCTGTCAGTGTTCATTTTCAATTTGCTGCAGGTGTTGTTGACGTTTATCAACTGCTTGTCACAGAGGTTAGTTAAATGCATTAAAAGTTGCCTAATTTCTGGAGATTTCACCCTTTTAGGGCAACATCTACTGACGCTTGATCTTCGCGAATAGTCACGGCGGACAGGCCCCGTTTCCGGGACGGGCAACATCAGCGTGTAGGGCATCGTGGTTTCAGTGGGGTGGTTTTAGTGAGTAACCGTAAGAGGTAGTCTCACACTATCGGGGAAGGGAAGAACCTTTACCCGATGTGCATAAAGCATTTCCACCCGCCAAAAAAAAAAAGATTAGCTTTAGGTTAGGTTAGATCTGTGTAATAAATAAATAAAAGTACGATACGTGTGACATTTTGACATTTGTTACATTCTGACAGGTGTCATATTTTGACATTTGTTCATTTTGACAGTTGTAACATTCTGACACGTATCACATTTTAACAGGTGTCACGTTTTGACAGGTGTCACATTTTGACAAGTGTCCATTTTAACATTGTTACTCAACGTTCCTATAAATATTTACCTAAACCCATGATTTCTGAAATTGAATTGGCAACGTTGTATTTTCAACTTAGAATTTATGAGATGGCTGTCATTTGACAAGCAAATTATTTATGTCCGTCAAATGAACCTTTTCTTTTTTATACTTTTCAGGTTTATTCTGGTTATAAATTGCTACTTGGGCATTTGTAGAATAAAAAAATGTGAAAAATATTTTTCCGCGCAATAATTTCTATTGCTAAGTATATTGATTTTATCATGTTTTATAGCATCTGCGAAAATTTCATGAAAATCCCAGCCGGTCCCATTTTCTTAACGTTTAACCAGAGATGTGCTTGTCAGTAGTTGTCAAAATTTGTAGGTCATTATGGATAAAAAGCGGCAAATTTAAAATTGAATTCTTTCAGATTTAAACGCCAGAGATTAAATAAAGTCAAACCTTTTTACTACTATACTATACAGAAGAAAGGAGTGCAGTATTTAATTTGCAGAACGTAGTACAGGTTCAAGAGGTAGAAATTTTATTTTTACCTCATCCTTCAATGCTTATTTGTAGTTAAAATTTAAATTTTAATACATCTGATCGGCCTAATATAGTTTTTGTCTAGATTTAATCTTGTTTCCATGGTTTTTACTGTAATAAACCCGTTATTTTGACAGATAAGTCAGACTTTATTTATTCATAGCCGTATCGTATGTATTTTAATTGATTCGGAATTTTGTAATAATATATATTTCAAAATGGCTTCATTCTAAAAATATTATCAGTCCTCCTAAATCCTTGAAGGCAGAATTATTAGTAATTCAAATTCAAAATTCAAAAAATATATTATAGATGAGATGGCCAGAGAAAAACTAATTAAAATTCTCAGATTGCCTCCGTACCACGCAGAGTTAAATCCCATTGAACTGATCTGGTCACAATTATTAAAAGGTTATGTTTCTCAAAACAATAAAACATTTAAATTTCCTGATGTGCGAAATTTGTTTTTGAAGGCATTTTCAGATGTAAATAGAGAACATTGGGGAAAATGCATTGATCATGTTAAAAAGGTGGAAAATTCATTTAGAAAGGTATATCCACTATCAATGGATAATTTAATAGAACCTATAATAATAAACCTCAGAAAAGACAATTATAGTGATACCAGTAGTTTTAGTGAAGACAGTGACTTTTAAAGATAGTTCTTGAACTAACTTTTTTTTTAATCTTTAAGTTTAGGTAAGTACTGAAGCGTTACTTTTAATGCCAAGAGATTAAAAACAGTTTAATCCCAACATATAATCTTCCTTGTTATTTATTGGTTAAATTTAATTCGTTCAATGTTAAAGTGTCAGATGCATAAGGTTTATTTTTATTTTTTGTAAATAATATAACTTCAAAATTTAATCTACGAAGTGGGTATATATATTTTATATGCTGTGACCTTATTTATATTATAGAAACTTATTTTGCAAAGTACGCCTATGGAATGTGACGTTATATCCTCTCTCCTTTATAGTATATTACTATAGAAACAAGTTGCCGTTGCTAGGAAATAAAACTAAAAACTTAACTTTTCTTGTAAATATCTCGGAAGATCGATTTTCACAGACATGAGACCTACATTTTTTGCCGATTTAGATAGGAATTAGTCTACCCTGAAAGTTTCATTGAATTCTGACGAGTGGATTTCGAGATCCTCTGGACACACACACACACACATACAAACCTTGCTCGTTTAATAGTATTTGATATAGCAAAATTCACAACACTTTTAGTTTTAAAAAAAAACAAACTTTATTTATTTAAAATACAAAAATGGAACTTTTGAATTTGAAATACAAAATACTGTTTATTGTAGTATAATGAAGAAAAGAACGTTCATTAACAAACACTTTTCACTCAGGTCATTGGTGTAAAGTGCTGGTTTGCTGATGTACATTTCTATATGAACTTATTACCACTGTACTGGGTACTAAAAATTCTAGAAAATGTGCATTTTTACTTTTAATGATAGTATAAAATAATAATTATATTTACTAATACATAGAAATAATACTTACAAGTGAATTCAACAATACAAAACAAAATAAATGCGCCCGCCTATGCATGTCAAAAAACCTGCGGTTATTAAGGAAGCTACGCCGTTGCTAAGAGGATGTGCAACTGGGCCTATGACGCTGTGTGATATTTTCATCGTGTTTGGGTCCAACTTCAAACATACATAACTGACCGATACGTTTTTTCGTTCTAGATCATTTAAATACTCAAACCTTCAAAACAAACATTTTTAAGTCGTTGCCTACCTGAATGTAATTAAAAAAAAAATAACATTTACCGTCATAAATACTTTTGGCGATTGGAACCTGATTTAAATATAACTTAAATTAATTTCTAAATATTTTTTTTAGTTTATTTATACTTACATTATATCCATCAAACGCCCACGTGTTTTCGTCAGAACCAAGCATACATCCGGGCGCGCAATCCGCCTTCGCCCATCCGACTCTCATCGGTCCGGCTGTCAAAATTTCGAATTCAAAATACCACTTTCCAGAACTAACGGCGTAATTTTTCTCAGCTCTGTAACTTCTGAAATCTAACAGTCTTTGCCTGTTGATGTCTGCTAATAAAGTTTCTTGCTGTTCACCGGTCGGTGGGTCCAAGTTGTAACCGTAGACCAATAGAGTTCTGACCGTTTCTGAAGCCGTGTCTCGGTTGGCCTTTTTGATTGCGTCATCCACTTTGCTGTAGGGGACGAGATGGGGGCTTCTTAACATATCAGGGTCCTTAAAGAAATATTCCACTAAGTGAGGTTATGTTTAAAACAGAGGCGATCATACTGAGGGGACCGGGAAAGAGGGAGGAGATTCTCTTTGACATAAGAAAAACCATTGTAACACCGAGTAAGTACGTCAAATACCTATGTGTCTGGCTGGACGGTAAACTCATCTTCAATGAGCACATCAAAAAATGATGCGAAAAGGCCAGTAGACAGTTAACGGCAATTTCCAAACTATTACCAAATATGAGAGGTCCTAGCACTGCGAGTACCAAAATGCTGGCAGGAGTGGCTACATCTGTAATATTATACGCAACTCCCATCTGATCAAATGTTACCAGGATCAAAAAATATAAAGAGATGTTACTGTCTAACCAAAGGAAGACGCTGCTGAGAGCTACACGTGCCTATAGGACGATTTCACTTGAAGCGGTTGCTGTCATCGGAGGAAACCCCCCTCCCCCCCGATCGACATGCTAATCGAAGAGCGCGCGAGGTTGTACAGGACCGGCAGAACAAGGGAGAGGCAGGAGGCAGTTTCAAAATGGAGGCAGAGATGGGCCAATGGACTAAAAAAGTCATACCAGATTTGACGTCATGGCTCGACTGCAGTTTTAGAAAGGTAGACTTATTTATGACTTAGTTCCTAAGTGAATATGGATGCTTTCGCGAGTACACATTGGGAAAGTTCCCGATGCTAGGTGCGTGTACTGCGCGGAAGAGGTGGACGACCCGGAGCATACCCTCCTCTGCTGCCGTAGATGGAATACCAACCGAGGGAGAGTAGGAGTCTAACTTGAGGAAATGAGTCCGGCTGCCTTCCTAAATTAGATGATGGGAGATGAGGAAAATTTTCGAAAAAGGCACTTCTTCATTGTCGAAGTCCTGGGACAAAAAGCGGTAGAAGAACAAGGTTGACGAGTCCGGTGACCCCCTCCCCCCTGAAGCTATGCCGACAAGGTAGTCCCGGGAGAGGGGGGTATCGAGCACAAGGTGGGTTTTAGCGGGTATTAGAAGCCTGAATTCCACACTACCCCTGAAGATCTTAGGGGTGTGCGTCTTCCCTGGGAATGAACCTATTTCTACCACGTAATCAACTCCAAGATGGTTTGGGAGTGCCTAGAGAATCTAAACGAACTAGGCAAGAACAACACCTATGGGTTCCAGGACACACTGGAGTGGAGGGTAATGAAATAGCAGACGTACTCGCAAAAAAAAGGGGCTGAAACACCATTTCTGGGACCTGAACCCTTCTACGGAATAAGCACCAGTACAATACTTGATTAACTTGGAAAATAAGTAAATAACAAAAGATCCCAATACTGGATAGGATACTACTGGGAAACTATAACCAGAAGAGATCTGATGACTGCGTCAGTAAAAGTAAAGATAAGCTCAGAATACTAACGGGTACCCTAACAGGGCACTGCCTTCAGAGAGGCCACCTAAAGAAACTCGGATTAGTAGTCAAAGAAAAATGCAGATTCTGCGAAAAAGAGGAGGAAACCTCTATCCACATTCTCTCAGAATGCATTACCCTGCAAAATCCAAGGGTACGATACCTCGGAGAATATCAAATAGAAAAGGAAGATCTACCTAACCTGAAGCCTACCGACATCCTTAACTTTTTGAAAGCAATAGGACTGGAGGAACTGCTCTAATCGTTGAAACATCCTTAACGATTGGGCAGCACTAGCGGACACAATAGATCTTATAGGTCGCAGTGTATCGACACCTCTTATCACAAATAGATAGATAGATAGAGGTGTGCGTTAAAGCATTTCCCATCTTTCAAAAAAAAAGTTAGGTTGTTAAAAGCGAGCGGTTTACGGAAGTTTCATTTAAAATTGGTAATTTGGGTAGAATTTAATAAATAAATATATTTACTTCATTAAGTCCATACGTCCACCCATTTTGAATCCTTTCCTTTGCCCAAAGATTATGTGTATTTTCTGCCAGCTGATCCACGAGTTCTTCCAATTTTGCTGTTAAATTAATAGCGCTTAAGTCCAAAGGGGCTGGTTTGTAACTATTGGCTTGTAAAAATGGTTCATTAGGAAGACGAATAGTCTTTATTCTAGACGGCGGTTTGTCCATTGTTATGTAATACCCAAGGGCAATAATAGTCCTTAAAAGATATCCTAAGTTAGTTTTTTTGTAAGAAAGAAAACCTCTCTAGGATACTTACTTTAAGGTTTGAACTGCTAGCTGTGTATCATATTTTCTTTCAGCAGCCGGCAACTTGTCAAAAGAAACCAGACAAGGATGGATCAACCTGGAGTCGTCCCTATATTCTCCCCACTGACATCCAGCTTCGATTTTGTTCATGGCCCACATTTCGTGTATATTTTCTGCTAGTTTATCTCTAATTGATTCTATGTAAGGAGGTAGTGTTACCATAGACGTATCAACAGGTTTCGGCACAAAAGCTGTATCATCTTCAACGTAGAGCGGACCTGCTATGACGTTCTTCGACATGTTACCAAAATAGAAACAAGGTTCGAGCAAGAGAACCTGTTGGGGTAAGAGGCTTTCTACGAGAGGAGAAAAGTCTTCTGGTGGGAAGAACTTTAGTTTACCGTGGTCACCGCCTAGTAAAAATCGGCAACTAAAAATAATTTTTAGTCAATACGTTGTAAAATTCAAGAAAATATTTTTAATACCTTAGTTTGGAAGAACAGCTGATAGCAGGGAAGAACATGCCATCTAAATTGAAGTTACGAAAGCTACCTCTAATTGGCACGCCATTAAACGTAAAATTTATCATTGGAACTGTCAAATCTAAGGCACATCCAATAACGTCAGCTGAAAAAGAAGGTACAATTAACTTTTTGAGTATATTTGCTAATTGAAAATAGAAAAACTTACTTTTTCTGATATATGGTTCTGAATTGCTTAGAACTACTCTGGTACTTCTACCTCCTGTCCAAAGGTACGCGCCGTCGTAACCGTAGGAATATAAGTCGTCTCCTACACCATTTCCACCCCACTTTTCTCCTCCTCCAGGATATGGTATATAACTACAAAATTATCTTGAATTTATACACTGGATCAATAGGTGGATGGTCTCACTTAAACCTCAAGAAACTCAATTCATCATTTTTAAACATCCACATTCAAAAAGACCCACCCAGCTCTTTCAGAATGTAAATGTCTTCAGGGAGTCAGGATCGTCCAATAAAAGAAAGTTTACTATTTAGATGTTCAATTCTCTCAAACGCTTAAATGGTCTCCTGACCTACACTTGACGCTAAACAGACTGCGTCTCCTTGGAGCTTTATGTGGTCGTTTTGGTAGATGGAATACCAAAACTTACACTTACAAAGCCCCGTTGCCGAATACAGAACAGTTCCATACGGCTTAATTCCAACGCATCTAGTCTAAAACATCTCTGCACTCGAGAGACGTATCGTCCGATGATGCTAATATCTACCTTATCGATTTCCATCTGATGAAGTTTATAACAACGTCTCCAGCACCCCAATTCTTTCCCGCTTCAGGAAACAATAAAGTCAGACAAACTTAAGAATACACCGGTAATTGTCACCGCCTACTTGTGCGCGTTTGTACGTTGCTTAGCAACGAGGCAGTACCGAGTGATGACAGGAGCGTCGCAAGAGCGGATAACAATAATAACTACGCTGACATGATCACTTGTAAAAATCTTTCTACCTGCGCTAGTGAGTAATTAGCTCAGCCTTTGCTCATTGGCAGCCATATTAGCGGTCTATTCTCAAGTTTGTCCGATTCTACTCTCTTCATTACTTGACGACTCCGTCGCTTCTTCCTCTTCAGGAAACTCAAACTGAAATTTCCCCAACCAAATCTAAGACTTCTGGCTGACGCCCAAGACCCTGCCCCTCCCCTCCGACCTCCAAGATCTATTGGACGCAGCCCCCCCATCTATACGATATAACACACTTCATTTCACCGTTTTCTGTATAAAGGTATAGTCTTTAAACCTTTAAAAGTATGAGCAAGAGAGTCAGAACAAAGGTGCCACGCACAGGGGACGAAACGCCACTGTCGCATTCAAATTACTCTACACCTCACATAGTTCCGCTGTTGAGGTGGTTTTTTTTTAAATGTACGTCTTGGATTGCCCTATCGATCCCTCATTTGGGATTTTTGATTTCGGAGTTTATTTTTCTGAAATTCGACTCCAAAATTTGATTTTTATGAAAAAAAAAACTGATTTTCAGAGCAAATGTGGTCCTACGTAGTGAAAGATGATGTTTTTCGATTTTTTTTTCAGTTGAAAATCTTTGATTTTTTGATAAATACTACAAAACTGAAAATGAGGAGAAAAATTTTTCCATGCTTGGCCATTCAGGGGGATTGAATCCCAGAACTGTGTCCAAAATGTGTCAAAAAATTTTGAAAAAATTTGTGAGTACTTCTCGAGTGATTCTAAACAACTTTTGTTTCATCTAATTTTCCCCAAGTTGCGGAATTTTTGGGTTAAAAAATCGCTTCTCCACGAAATATTTTGAAACATTATGGTCATTTTTGGGAAATTAAAAATTTTTCTCCTCACTTTCACGGAGACAGTTTTGTATTATTTACCAAAACGAAGATTTTCAGCTGAAAAAAAAAATCGAAAAACATCATCGATAGGGAAATCCAAGAAGAATATTTAAAAAAAAATCCACCTCAAACACTGGAACCATGTGAGTGATTTTGCGACAAAATCTGAAAACCTTGTTTAACTGCTTTCCTAGTGAATTGTAGATGGCACCACTTTTAAAATAAATTATATTGAAAACTAAAAACATACTACACTTTACAAAAAGAAAATCAAACATTCACAAAATGGGCTTTTGAAAAAATGTTTTTTGTGGATCCATCTGAGACACAAAAATGCTTTTGGATGAAAACGGATGTATAAGTTCAGGGTAAAATATTAATGAAGTTGTGCAAAAAAATTTTGGAGGGATCGGACAAACCGTTTTTCCCACAATTAAAAAAATGTTTCCAGAAAATTGCAATTAAAGACTTAAAGATAAAAGCGAATTACCGACTAATTATATGTACCCAGTTTCATACAGATGTGGTAAAATGTTAACGGAACATATGATTTTCAATGTATTTTGGACAAGAGCTATACAAAAGTCGACCACTCCAAAATATAAGAAATGCGGGCGACGGATATTTTTCTTGCTTGATTTGCTTCACTCTTTAAATTGCTGATATGCATTTTCATACTGGCGCCTCGATTTCTCCGGTAAAAGATTTGAAATTACCGAATTGGCCGCATCTATCAAATTAGGTGGGGTACCTTAGTACATCGTCGCTCGAAATATAGTTAAAAATATCAGGAGTAGATAGATAAGGAGCACACCTTTATGGTTTAGGCCCATGGGCACCCCTAGATGGTTTACCCCCATGGGAAAGGTTTTATGGTTTCGCGATAAAGCCTGGTGAAGGTCAAATGGAGTCGTGATAAGCCCAAGGCCATCTGATAAGCAGCCATAAAAACCATGAGCACACTTAGCTGGTTTAGGCACATGAACACCCCTAGATGGTTTAGGCCCATGGGCACAGTTAGATGGTTTACCCCAATGGGAAAGGTATTATGATTTTGCGATAAAGCCTTTAGATAAGGAAAAAGCCATTAGGTAAGAAGAAAGTCGTTAAAGAAAAGAAGAAGATGCATGAGTGGAAGATATTGGATGTATATTAGTATGCCCTATAAGCTATAGGCAATTGATGCATTGTTGTATACATGGAGACAATTGATACACCATGTCCTATAGGCAATATACAATTGATGCCTAAATCCCAATTGATAAAATTAAAGCGCTAAAATGTTGATGGGACCTTGGAAATAAGAACAGAACTATTTTAATTCCAGCTTGCCGTCAATCGATCTTTACGACCAAATATGAAAATTATTACTTAGTTTGAAAGAAAGAAGAATGGTTTCCTTGAGAATTTGCGACATCTACGATCGAGAAACTTAAAATACTGCAGAATCAGCTTAAAAATAGAGATATATTTTCTACATCCAACTTATTTAATAATTTCTTTCCCCCTCCTACGATAGGACCAAAAACGACGAAGTCCATCTATACGTTTGGACCAACACTACAAAAATATGTTTATGTTTAAGTTCATAAGGTTGACTGACTATACTTTTATACAGACAACGATTTAACTATATACCCATAAGTACCCTATGTACAGAATCGTGATTTAGGTTTTCGTGGTTCATTGTCACAAAATTCTAGATCTTCTTGATAAAAAAAATCAAATAATTGTTGAAACCGGATTGTATAATGAAATCTGATATATCTTACCCTTTTGAATTAGCCCAACCAATCCTCAAATGTGGTGTCATATGCGTGGTCTGTTCTAAATGATCGACAGTAACCTCGAAATACCATTTTTGATAAATTGCACTACCTTCTACTCTACCTACAAATATATTTGGTCGAACGCTAAAAATGATAATAATAATAATAAAATGAGTCGTTTTAAAAGAATATTCCTGCAAACCTTGCGACGTGGTCAACTAATTGGGTCTGCAAAAGTAGATTTTTGCCAGGCAATAGATAATCACAGATATTGTTTTGTGAACTACGAACTGCAACTCCGTTACCGACGCAGAGTGAGCACAAAACGTCTAAAACTTTAGGGTCTCTTCCGTGCTTTTCCAGAAGAGAGATTATCACTTTTATATGTTCATCCTAAAATACAGGTCAAATTAAACATTCAGAAAGAAAACGTAAATTTTTTTGTAGCCAGTAAACTTAGGATCTTTAATATTTACTTCTTCCACGTTGTAGTTAGTTTTCCTTTGGGTCTTCTTTCAGGTGTGCCTATTTTTATTATCATTGTGGCATGTAGACCCACATCGCCCAGTAGAATCATTCACATAATTGTTAGTAATAGTTTAAGGTCATGTTATTGTACATATTTATATTACGTGTAAATTGGAAGGTTGATGCCTTATCACGTACGTTTATTGTTTAATCATTATTTGTATATATAATCTTCCTCACTTCATATCTTATATTATATCCTATTAGATAGATGTCGACTCATTATTATTAGTTAACATAATCAATTACGTATTACTATAAAATAGACGTCCGTTTTGTTAGGGCTGAGTTTCATTCCCTAGTCCCACTAAGCAGCGCCCTAAACCAAGACATCTTAGCCCCATCTAAGTTGGTGTTATTTCCGGATTCCCTTTATAGCCTTGACTTACAACCATGTTCTTTTTATATAAGTTTATCGACACATAAGCTTCGTTAACACAAGTTACTAGAGAAAAATACTTGGCGTCTGTTAGTTTTTAAATATTTAAAGTTTATTTCGTCAGTATAGTGAATGCAAAGAAAGAAACAAATGGAAAGAATGCAGTCCAGGTAGGAAGCAAATTGATCAGTTCTTAATTTCGATTTGCTCTTCTGTTCCTAAGTTTACTGGCGACAAAAAAAGATTACTTGCTCGAGTTCATTGAACAGCTATCTCACTAAATGTTCGCCTATGATCTACCATCTATCAGTAAAAGTGATAAATGAAGCTTTGAGGTTAGTTTTGACAACTTTACACAGCAACGAATTCCCAACTTGCATTGCGGTTGCAAAGTTTTTTCACCAATTCTGGTCAAGATATCCTATCTCTCAAAACACCTTGCAACCCTCAATGCAAATTGGGTTTACGACATTTGTAGTTTTTAGTTTAGTTTTTAATGCAATTTGAAGTGTTTAGGACGTACCTATTCAAAAACTGAAGTGTTGAAGAGGGTTATGTGTGTGTTAAAGCGATTTGAAATAAACGAATAAACAGGTTAGTTTGCAAATATATTTTAAAATTTGTGTATTAACATAGATTTGCAATACAATTTAGTATAATAATAATTCATAATACTAAATAAAAGTTGTTAAATGTTTATATTTGACAATTCAAAAAAGGTAAAGTTTTATCAAAAAAACAAAAAAAAAAGAGACGGTTTTATCAAAGGTAATACAACGAGTCCTCCAAATTTTATCGATAAAATTTTTGGTTTTCACGAAAACGGCTTTATTTGGAAAAACCACGAAAACAAACTGATTGACGAGTGATTTTATCTCAAATCAGTTTGTTTGAGTGGTTTTGCCTAAAATAAAGGCGTTTTAGTATGGAGACAAAAAATTTAATCTATAAAATTTGAAAGGACGTGTGGTATTTGGAAAGCCCATTTTTTTGAATCATTTTGTATTAACAACAGAGAATATAGTCACTTTACACACAAATGATGAAAAGTTTCTTTATCAATTTAAATTGATAGGCAGTTATAGTTTTAAATACAGGGCCACCAAGGCATACGTGATTGCGTTTGGCTTAATTAGGATATAGAGTTTGACATTTGTCAGTTTTAAAGAGATTTATGGATTTTTAAGTATTTGGGTATTCAAAAACTGATGTGTGTGTGAATAAACGAATAAACAGGTTAATTTACAAATAAATTTTGAAATTTGTATATTAACATAGATTGGCAATACATTTTAGTATAATAATAATTGATAATGCTAAATAAAAGTTGTTAAATGTTTATATTTGACATTTCAAAAAAGTAAACACAGTTTAATCAAAAAACAATTAGTATAAAACACAATGATTGATTAGGATCCTGAGCTGTTATTGGCTGAAACCACAAAATCTGACTGTTTTGACAGATGAAAAAAATAATCGATAAAAAATATTTACCCTCATCATATTCAAAGCTTCTGGAGAATCTATCAAGACACAGTGGAGTACGTCTAACATCCCTGTACCTTCTCCAGATGCTTGAGATCCTAATCTAGAAAATAGCCAGTTGAGACGGTTGGAATTGGCGAACTGTGCACAATTTGTGTGGTTTCCTTTGATTATAGCAGCTAAAAAAATAAAATATAAATGAATAATTTTCATTAGCACCAATCCAGGGGTTACGGGGTTATGAGTTATATTTATATTCACCTAACAATTGGTATAGGTACACTCCAATCGTTTCCCAACTCTGATCTCCTGCTAATTGTGCCAAGAATCCTTGAGATGTGATGACATTAATTTTGTCAATGGCTTCGAGTATTAAATTAAGGATGCCTTCTTCTTGGAAGAGATCCTGTCGGTTTCTGAGAGCTCGAAGTCGATTTTGCTTTTCTTCGTGTTCTGAAACGAAAAACAAATAAGTATGTAATGATTAAGAGGGTTTATAACCTCTGATAGCTTGTTAATTGTTAATTTACCCATGTCATCTTCTGGTTGAGCAAAATAGTTGATCAAATCTTCCAAACACATGACCATTTCGTTCAAATTGATTTGTTGGAAAAAGATGGAATGCCTTCGGTTGGATTGTAATTGTTCTAAACCACTGCAAAAATAAATAAATAAGGTATATAATTTCTGTCATAAAATCGCAATAAGTTTCATTTACTTTATGAATTGCGTGAAAAGAGAACTGCATTTACGAATTACTCTGGCAGTTCTCGATTCTTCCTCTTGAGATCTACTGAAATCTAAACCGTCGTCCATTTTACCTTCTTCGTGGAGTACCGCTTGTTTCTCTTCAACTTTTCCCACACCTTTCTTCTTTGTCTCGTATGCCTTTAAACGTGAATTATTTTAATTTACTGTCTAATTTAAAATGTTTGTGTTACCAACCAAATAAAAGTGCAGGAGATATAATAGGATCCAAACTATCCAGAAATGCAATATTTAGGATCTACAAATCCATACTAAGACCAACTGCATTGTACGCATGCAAAACGTGGGTCTTAAACAATAAAATACGGAAAACTTTGAGGAGATGAAAAAAAAAATGATAGAAAATAAGAATATTGAAGAAGGATATGTCCATAGGATTAACGAAAAAGTGTATTGAATCTATAAAGAATAAAGTAAATGCATTCGTAAGCTCAAGAAGACTGCAATGGAAATTAGAAGAATAAAGCAAACAATAAAACAGTATGGGAAGAGATAATTCAACTCTAAATAGCTTATTATACAGGGTGAGTCACGGTAGACGCGACGGTCCATTGTGGCTAAACGGTTAATATTTTGAAAATTTTGTATATTCATGGATATGTGGATTGATAAAGGCTACATTTTAAAATTTCTTTGAAATATACAGGTTGCCCCAAAAAAGTGTGGCGTATCAAAGTTATATTATTTCTTATGGACGACCCCATATTTTGTTGCATTATAGATTATACGTTAAAAATAAGATAAACTTTCCTAAGTATTTCCTATACCTAAGCTTTTTAGTTTTCGCGATATTTTGATATTTCCAAAAATGGAAGCATTTACAAGAAAACCAATAACTTCAAAACCTATGGAATCAGCCAACTCCAATTTTAACTGAGAAAAATTAGACTAATGATTGAAAGCAATAAGGTATTTAGAGTGGTTTAAAATTATACAGGGCGTCCAAAATGGGGCGATTCTCTAAGGAAATTCCATTACCTTTTAAAAAGTTATAAAGGTCTTCTACGCCTACATCTATTAATTTTGGAGTTATTTTTATTTTTGTGAAATTTTCCATTTTTCCACACATTTATTCCTATACATATCTAAAGATTGTTAGTGGTGACGATATTCTTCACATTGTTGAAAACCAAAGGTTCCAAATTCCCAATTCATCTAAAGATGTACGTTTATGAATATCGCGAAAAAGCTGTATGAATTAACACATATCAAAAATAAACTTCATATTTCCTGGTGTTGTAAGAGAGGTGGTATAATCTATATTTTTTACATAACCCCATAAAAAAAGTCGATGGGAGTCAGATCTGGGGATATAGGTGGCCAACCATTTGGCCACCTCTCTGTATCGGTTTACTTTGACTTTGTATTTAAATAATTTCGTACAATTCTTGAAAAATGCGCTGGAGCACCATCCAATTGCAACATCATTTTTTCCAATAGTTCCCATAATCTTTTTCTTAAAAATCGCAAAAATTCCCTCCCATTTCAATGGCCATCAAACAAATATGGGCCAATAACTTGGTCGCCTATAGTCGCCTTTCAGTTAAAATTGGATTTGGCTGATTCCATAGGTTTCGAAGTTAATGGTTTTCTTGTGTTTCCATTTTTAGAAATATCAAAATATCTCGAAAACTAAAAAGCTTAGATATAAGAAATACTTAGGAAAGTTTATCTTATTTTTTACGTATAATCTATAAATGCAACAAAATATTGAGAAGATATTGTAATTCTCTGATTTTTATACTTTTTAATAATCTTTATTTTTTAAAATTCATATCTTACATTTTATAAATAAACAAACCTCCCATAACAACCATCACCAATTTTTCACATTTTTTTTTTAATTCGTTCAATACACATTTTTCATAATTTTGCCCCATTTTTTTATACCATAACAATTTCCCCCAAATTTGTATTCATTTGGTATTTTTGAGAGAATAACAAATGAATGCTAAATTTACCTCTAATTTTTAGTTATTTTCAAAATTGTTCCAAACATATTTTAAATGTTATTTTCTTTAATTTTATTTTCCATTTGTGGAAGTTTAGTTTCATTTTATTATTTATCATTTTTGTCAATATTTTTGGTTGTAATCTTTTAATATCTGTTAATTTATGATCTTTCCCCCTACATGCCTTTATTCTTATATATTCCATGTTTTCTGTTATTTTTCTTCTTCCTTGTTCTATTTGACTTTTAATATTCTGTATATCACCATTTACCTTTTTTTCTTTGCTCCTATCTTCTTGTTTAGATATTTTAAAATTGATTTGCATTTTCTTGTATAGTCTTTCTTTTATTTGCATATTTTTATTTAAATCTCTTCTTGTCCTCAAGTTTTCTTCTTCAGCTATTTTCATATTTTCTTTTAGTTTTTCTTCCATACTTTTCTCCAATAGCATTATATTATTTTTATTTGTTATTACACTTCTTTCTATTCTTTTAATTTCCTTTTCTGTATGTTCTGACTTTGTTTCTTGTACTGTTATCTTCTGTTCTAATATCTCCTGTCTTCTATTTATTTCTTCAAATTTGGTTTCTATTTTCTTAGCCAATTTTTCTATTTTTTTAGCCATATTTTCTTCCATACTTTTCATAATTTTTCCCAAATCTTCTTTGTCTTGTTGTCTTCCTTCCCCTAGTCTTCTTAATTCCATTAAGACCACCCTTATTCCATCATCTTCTTCCTTTATCTTTTGGGTTCACTCAGTTTCGAGCCCCACGTTGGGCGCCAATTGAGAAGATATTGTAATTCTCTGATTTTTATACTTTTTAATAATCTTTATTTTTTAAATTCATATCTGACATTTTATAAATCAACAACAACTAATCTACATAAACAAACCTCCCCTAACAACCCTCACCAATTTTTTTAAAGTGCTTTTCACATTTTTTTTAATTCGTTTAACATACACATTTTTCATAATTTTGTCCCATTTTTTTATACTTTAACAACAATATATAGGGTCTTCCATAAGAAATAATATAACTTTGATACGCCACACTTTTTTGGGACAACAATAATTTTAAAATGTAGGTTTTATCAACCCACATATCCGTTAATAAACAAAAATTTCAAAATATTAACCGTTTAGCTACAATGGACCGTCGCGTCTACCGTAACTCACCCTGTACAAAATAAAAAGTAATAAGGAATGAAGAAGAAAAAGTCTGATTCTCTAGTTTAAAAATAGAACATTGTAGATATGTACCTTGTAAGACAACCAGAGACCAGTTTCTGAATGTTGTACGATGACTGTAGAGTCGCCATACTTGATTATGGGAGCTCCAATAATTTCCAAATCTTTATCTTCTAATACAACTTTTTGGTCGTCTTTTTCCTGTCGTAAACAAAATGCCGTCGTCGCAGTATTGGCTTCTTCTCTAAAGTAAAATATCTCTCATGAAAAGTAAAAATTAATACACCCGATTTGTTTTACTTACCTGCTAACAAGATATAATTCGTTATTTTCGTTTACAGCCAAATATCGTCCTGTCGTGATATGTCTGATTCTCATAGGGTGATACCAATTTATAAATCCACCTGCCCATTTGGTCCTCGCTAATTCCAATCTCCAAAGTGATCTAGCTTGAGACATTACACTACCACCTTCATAGATAACCATGCTAAAATATAATAAAAGGATTTCTTTTTTTATTCTTGTTATATTTAATAATAATAATGTTTTACTTATGTTGGGGTTCCGTATCCCACGTTGAAGGTATAGTTAGACATTCATCGCCTCCATGGAAGAACCTGAGAACGTCGCCACCAAATACATAACCTACATATTTAACTCTAGAGATACCGGTTCCATAGGGTTGAACTGACCAATGTGTCACGTGGAAGCTTGCATTTACTATAGAGACCTCGTTCTCTTTAGTGGTGTGCTGAAATATTTATTTAAAAAAATTAAATCTGGTATTCAATTAATGGCATTTATACGACTGCTTCAAATTTATTGCAGCCGTTCATTTATACTTCATCCAAACCGCAGAGGTCAACATAAACATTGCAGACACGCAGTGATCTCGCCGACACACAGAGACGTACTCATAAATTTTATTTTTAAAGTGTTGATAAAAAATATCTATGGTCACAAGTCTCAGTAATGATTTTTTCAATTTAATATTATATATTTTTACCCGTTAACTATTTCATTATGTCGTTATTTTTTTTTTTACTTCTGTGTCAACGGCATCGACTACTATGGCCATTAGCCTCGTGTTCTGTGTAGGCTTAGTTACTGTTTCTCAGCGCCACTTTAGGAACAGCACTGTTAATTAGAACCCAACAGTAAATGGTCGAGTGAGGAATCACACCTGGTATATGAAAATCAATTTCTAAATTTTTTAATTAATTAAAAATCAGAATAGTGTATTCTGAAACAAGGTTGGAATGAGAATTCGACACGAGTGGAGGATTCCGAACGCGAGCGAATGCGAGCGTAAGGAACCACGAGTGTCGGATTTTCATTCCAACAGAGTAACAGACTGTACTTTCTCCACGGCCACAGAAAGTAGAAATTAAATATAGTAAAATGAAACCTCAATCTCTCAACAATGAGTAGGTAGTATTTTCTATACTCAAGCTTGGATTTTTGCGGTAGCAAATTTTGAGTTATATTATCGGCATATTTTTTTATTTCTGGAGGAGTATTTTCAAATTCTACATCTGAATCGTGTGATTTTCTTCTCCTTTTTAATAAATTAAAAGTTTTTACAAACCAATATTAAGACCACGTCAACTAATACTGACAGTTAATTTGACATTCACGGCAAACCTTATTTTTGTAAACAATCATGGAATACAGATTCTATCTCTAGTGATAGAATGTAATACATATAAAATACATAAGAGCCAAATGTTTCAGAATTTTCTTTCAATCTCAAGAGCGAGAATGTTTCTTTTCTGTTATTATAAGTGGTTTCAGAATAACTACATTCAGTAGTGGCCGTGGAGAAAATGATTTCTGCCTTTGGTGTGATTCGAACCCACAACCCTTGGATTATGAGTCCAGTGCTCTACCGCTGAGCCACCCATCCCCTTTATGTCGTTATTGCTGTTAATAATAATATTCTATTTCTGGCTGGAAAAAACGACGTGAAATTTAGGATAAATTATAAGTAAATTAAGAAAAATCAAGACGACTAGCGAAATATACGTTTCCGAGGGTTGGATATTGGTTTTTTACGATTTATGGCTGAAATATGCATCCTATAAAAAGTTTGATATAAAAGTTGTAGATAATTACAAAATATAAATCTTTTATATTAATCATTTTTCAACATAACCTCAAAATTATCGAGATAAACATTAAAAACTGTTTTTTTATCTCCCGCAAAAATAATTATAATATAAGTCTTGGTGAAAACGTTCTTTTTTGTGTTTTAAATAAGCTGTAATTTTTAATATTTCATTTAAAAACGAAACTACTATAGAAATATAACATTAGGGCATAATTATATTCGCACGAGGTACTCAAAAATAAATTAAATCGGTATTCCCAAATCTGCTAACACAATTATAAACTAACGAAATAAATATAGAGTACTTAAGATATTAATAATCTTGTAAAATCCTCTAATTCTCTGTTAAGTGCAATTGTAAGTCAGTTATTGGCGCCAATCTACTTAATGCGGTTCTGCAGACGGCAAACCCTATTCTATAATACAAACACGTCCTGCCTCCCACTTTCACCAATAGGAAGAATATTTCCAATTTGATCACGCGCTGATAAATAAACAAACGTTGGCCGCTTGGTTTTGGATGAAGTATAGATTGAATGAAAAAGTAGCAGTTTGAATAAGAAACTTTCTACTTCTCAAGAAACGAGTATAGTAGTTATTGTAACAGTAAAGTGAATCCCAATATCTACATAAATAAAAATCAATTGCCGAATGTATGTAAGCACATCACTTAAGAACGGCTGCAACTATTTGAAGAAAACATTTTCCGTATCTCAAATGTGGCCCTATTTTTCAAAATTAAATATCGAAAAAATCAAAGTGTTGGTTTGGTCAACAACCTTCCAACTCGAGTCTAAATCGATGTAATACAACGTCTGTGGGGGCTTTTGTCCCAAGAGTAGTTGTTTTCGATTGGGACGCGTTTGCATTACAATATTTTATTATATTATTTTTTCGAAATTTTCCGATATTTAATTTTGGATAATTATTTTTTGTTGTGTCTGTAATTGTCAGGACAAGGTTTGTATGAAAGAAAATGTTACGGAAAAGTGAAAAATTTGGAAGAGACTGAAAAAGAGCGAAGACAGCGTTTGGATGCAAACAGTATGTGAATAGTCACAAGGTTAATCATTGGAAGTGTGTTGAATAAATCTTGAATTGCCATGTTTTTCGCATGGGCAGTTGTACGTTGCATGCTCGAGAGTCGGCAAACCATTGGTGTTATTTGTTTTCTCTCCGGAAGGAAAGACAAAAAAAATTGTACATTAAAAAGCATTGTAATGAAGTATCGTCGAAATAATTTCAAAATTAATGGAAATTGACATGAATAATGAATAACGACAAAAAGACGTCTCCAATTAATAAGCAATCTTGGAACAATTAGAGAGAGTTTTAAGAGTAACAGAAGATGGAAGATTGGACGAAATAAAAGCTAGAACAGGAACTGCGGAAAAACTTTTTAATGGGATCTAAAAAAGAAAGTCCGGAAGAAACAAAAGTGTAATATTTTAAGAAATAATATCAAGGTTAACGTTTGAAAATTAAAGCAACACAATGTTTCTGGAAAGCTAAGAACTATACCGATAATAAATACCACAGAAAAAGACCCAAACAGAAGCTGCCGTAAAGAGCAAAATAAAACATAATGGGGTGGAAAAATATAAAAAAAAGCCAGTCTACTGACTCAATTCCACCCGCCTTATACACCCTCGAGAGTAGAAATTCTTTGGAATTAACTACCTGGATAGATAAAGTAAATAGAACTACTGCCGTAAAGAGAACAATATAGAATGAGGTGGAAAGAAATATGTTGAAGAGCTCAATTATTGTTACTGCAGCTCGAACTTACCAAGTATCTTTCGGTGGCTACTGACACCAAAATGAGGTCATCTCCTACTCTTACTTTCTCACCCTCAGATCTGAAAAATGATTTTTGTTTAGATATATTTTAAATTTAAAATTTCCTAATACCTTTGTTTGCTGGCAGGATGGACAGTCCACCAACAAGCTTCGCCTTGGCTGTGATCTTGTAAACCAACATCAAAAGCCAATTTGTCGTTGCTAGAACTTGTAGAGAGACAAGCCAAATACTAAAAATTATAATGATAAAGAGTAAAAACTTGCAATTCAATAATTATTATTGGTAAATAGACCTTGATCTAATTACCAAGAGACACATACAAGAATCAAAACCATGCTGTAACATTTTTTTTTGGTTTGCGGTAAACCCATTTTTCACATCAATACTTTTAATGTTTAGAACAATCTTTGTTGTTGTTAATGATTATTTTCGTCGAGATATTTGAGGATTTCAATATAGAAAAATTTGCAATTTAGATTATTGGTCATCTATATTTTTAGTATTCACTTTTGCCAAAAAAGCGATGATTTTAGGTTCTGACGTAAGTTTCCAGACATTTTAATATAGTTTATTCATAAATTTAACTCAAAATTACCCCTTTGTATAGATTTTTAATTTCTTACGTTTTTCAGTTTTCTTATAAAAAAGTTGTTACAATTTCCCAAACCTCTACTATTGGACATTTTTTAAATTTTCTATGTATTTTCGTGTACAAAGGTTTTTAGAAGTTTACATAATTTTTCAAATATTTTCACATTTCCCATCTTTTTGTACTTGTTTTTCCACTAAAATTTATTTTTCTCAAAGGACCCCGCACCATTTAAATGTAAAAAACGTCCCGGTCAAATTTTCTGAAACTTTGGCATGTTGTAGAACTCGATGCTCTGACAAAAAGTGTCCATTGGCCCAAAGCGATCCTATGGCTAGTTTTCGAAGTACAGGGTGTTAAACATCGGAAATACCACTTTTTTGTAACCAGATTTCTCATAACAGACCTGTTTTATTGACGTTTGTTGTAAAAAACATGAATTATAGATTATTTAGCATTAAAATTTTATAAACAATCACCGTGGAATTTGGTTAGTTACAGGGTGGTTGGAAAATAAGTAATACGGTTTTTTGACGAAATCATTTCTTATAACAGTTTTAAAAATACGAGCAAATGTCATTGCATTATGAATATATAGTTTAAGTAATTACTTCTTGGTGATGAATCATATTTTATACAGGGTGACTCAGAAAATGCGGTTACAGAGGACATACCGGGTGACAATGAGACTAGGGCCATGTCTATATCTCCTTCACTTTTCAACCGATTTGAATAAAATTTGGTACATAGATATAAGACACCATTTTGGATTGACAGACGTATAAAAACAAAATCGCCGACTTCCGGTTTCGCCAGAAATGTCATCAACTTCAATTTTTTAAATGGAACACCCTATATATTTTATATTTTTTGGATTCTATGGCTCAAATTACATACGACAGTGTTGCCAAATTTTGTATTTTTCAATAAAAAAATTCAAATTCTCAGATTTTTTTTTCAAGAAATGATTATGTTTAGTTTTTAACAAAAAGAAAATAGTACATAATGTATATCGTTGAATTGGTAATTAAATTCTCTATTGAATGACAAGATGGCCCTCGGTAGGTACCATTTGAAAAAAACGATTTATTCGTTAAAAATGAATTTATAAAATTTAAATTCCCGCTGTAGGATTTGTTATTAATCATATCGACGAAAAGTTTATTACTATGAATTAGTGATGTCAATTAGAATAGATTTTGACCAGATAAAGGCCTCCTGTGCTAAAAAAAAATTTGGAAATTTGAATTTTTTTATTGAAAAATAAAAAAATTGGCAACACTGTCGTATGTAATTTGAGCCATAGAATCTAAAAAACAGCAAATATACAGGGTGTTCCATTTAAAAAATCGAAGTTGGTGACATTTCTGGAGAAACCGGAAGTCCGCCATTTTGTTTTTATACGACTGTCAATCCAAAATTGTGTGTTATATCTATTTTCCAAATTTTATTTAAATCGGTTGAAAAATGACCGAGATATAGGCATGGCCCTAGTCTCATTGTCACCCGGTATAGCGTTTTTAGCTTTAACCAGTCACCCCGTATAAACGATGTGTTATAAAATTTTTGTATTATATTAAACAAATGTACGATCTGCCACTCTATGTTATACAGGGTGTTAAACTGATTGCAAAAACTTTGAATGTTAGAAAAGATGTGTTTTGTTCACTACCCTGCTACCCTGTATTTTAAAAGTTTCTCGGTCAACTTCACATTAACAAAAGTTTGGTATTTAACTTAATTTAAGCAAAATTTTGTTGTAATCCTATGAAAAAATGTGTGCCCATACATTTAAAAACATCTTTCAACTAGTAAACATCTGTCGTATTTCTATTATTTTCTTATTGTATAAAATTTACAGTTTTATTTGAAAGATATCTATTAATGGTGGTTCAAAAAACATTTTAAAATTATTTTAATTGCTCGTCCATTAGTAAACTAGGCAAATTATTTAATTTTTTTTCAAATAGAATGCAATACTTCATTTTTAAAATCATCATAGTTAGTACTATAATTTTCTTAGTAAGCTTGCTTACCTGCACAGCTTGATTACAAGCATAATGTGTGAAAAAAATAAAACTCTGTATGTGTAAACGAATTAATTACTGTTTAAATGCTATTGCTATTATTTTCTCCTGATCAGAAGGACAGTAATCGGCGAAACAATTGACTGGAGAAAAATGCTGGGAACGTTTAATATTGGAAATAGATTTCATACTGTATATATCAATAAACAACAATATTCATACATCAATCTAAAAATACAACAGTGACTAAAATGAAGTATTGCATTCCATTTGAAAAAAATTAAATAATTTGTCTAGTTTACTAATGGACCACCCTGTAAACATGACAGATATTTACTAGTGGAAAGATGTTTTTAAATCTATGGGGACACCTTTTAGGAAAACTGGTCATAGGATTACAACAAAATTTTGCTAAGTTAAATACTAAACTTTTGTTAATGTGAAAATGTATTAATTTATAAAGTTGACCGAGAAATTTTTAAAATACAGGGTAGTGCACAAAACACAGCTTTTCTAATTTTTAAAGTTTTTGCAATCAGTTTAACACCCTGTATGACATAGAGTGGCAGATCGTACATTTGTTTAATCACACATCGTTTATACGGGGTGACAGGTTAAAGCTAAAAACACTATATGCCCTCTGTAACCACATTTTCTGAGTCACCCTGTATAAAATAGGATTCATCACCAAGAAGTAATTACTGAAACTATATATTCATAATGCAATGACATTTGCTCGTATTCTTAAAACTGTTATAAAAAATGATTTTGTCAAAAAAACCGTATTACTTGTTTTCCAACCACCCTGTAACTAACCAAATTCTACGGTGATTGTTTATAAAATATTAATGCTAAATAATCTATAATTCATGTTTTCTACAACAAACGCCAATAAAACAGGTCTGTTATGAGAAATCAGGTTACAAAAAAGTGGTATTTCCAACAACATACCAAAGTTTCAGAAAATTTGACCGGGACGTGTTTTACATTTAAATGGTGCGGGGTCCTTTCAATAATTTCATTGGAGTTTACACCCAAAATTACTCTTTTGTGCAAATTTTTAATTTCATGTAATTTTTTTTGTATAAAAATCGATTGGATGAAACTGAATTTTAGACTAGTGGACACCCGTATTTTTTAAATTCACAATTTACTATATATGGATTTTCACTGAAAAAAAATGGTTTTGGCATTGATTTTGATTTGACCTAAATTTTTACATTTTTTTAGAATTTACCCCCCATTTTTCTTCTTTGTTTTTGACAATTCCAATCGATTTTTATCCAAATCGTTTGTTCGGATGTTTAATTTATTTTTTTTATTGTGGGATTTTCTTTTTTCTTAACACGTTCGCTGCCACCCACACGTTTACGCGTTTGACTGGGCTTGTGGTCAATGCCTCCAACGCGTTTACGCGTTCTTTTGTTGATCACTATACACGTGTATATCTCAGTCTGGCGTTGGCTGCGAGCGAGTGTAGATTAAGAGGCGTTGAAGTACAGTGTAAAAAGCTGGAAAACCTAATTGTTTTTTTTTTGTGTTCGCAGTGCGTTTAAAATATTTAAAAACGGTTTCTCAAAAATCCTGTGTTGGCAGCGAAGGTGTTAAACACAAAAGATGAAGTTAAAATGCCACAGTGGAATTTTTGTAAAAAAATCAACGCCACATAAATAGAATAGACCACATATACCATATTAATACATACCATATCGCTGTTCTGATGCCTTAATAATATTGCATTACCATATAACAAAGTTCTGTGTCCTGATCCGGTGCCTTTGCCCTAAAAATATCAAATTTTCATAAAAGAACTTAGAAGTGAGGCATTGGCAATACAAATAAATACACTTTATGTTTCTACTTGTAATTTTTAGTACAACTATTGTGTTTTCCAAGTTCTACCACTGCAAATACGTCTGTTAGAATTTTCTACTGCCATTAAATGAATAAGTTATTATTATAAAAGGCCATAATAAATAATATGTATTAAAAATTAACAAATATACTGGACTAACTAATACAAGCATAGTTTTCGCCGCATTCAAATATCTTTTCCAGTTTTCAAGATATTCATCTGTCGACAGTCCATTGCGATACTCTATATATGAAAATTACAAAAGCATAAATTACTTGCCAATGTAGTAACAAATGGGTAACAGTTTGGGGAAATTAAATGGAAAGCAAAGCTATTCAATTATTAGTTAAATAGTATTATTCAATTTAATCTGGTTAGCTTTTGCTGTACTTGATATATCGATACTCTGACGAAATTTCCAATTATTTACTCAAAACTTTTGGGAATAATATCTATGACTAACGCATTCCCAGATTGCACAAACGCTCCAATAGATTTACTACTGGCACTAGGCTTAAAATGGACGTCAATTGGAGTAACTAAAATATTTGTTCTTAAAAATATGGAACAATTTAATCTAAAACAGTTTTTTTTGTATTTTCCCTTTTTATACGTAAGGAAGATCCGGCAACGTTGTTTTACCATAACCACGTAGCTGCGTTTGTTGTCGATCCAAAGAAACTACTTGAAAAAACTCAAGTAAATAAATCTCTATGTCGTGTAGTAGCCCTAATATGAAAAGATACACTTTACATAAGCGTTTTACAGAAGGGTCTTAAATTCTTGATATAAAAGTGAATTTTTCAGTTTGTTGTTTATTATAAATTTGAAGTATTTATCATATCAGGACACCAGTTTGTGTCAGCGGCTTCCCACGTTTGGATTTTATTTTCATTTGTTCTGTTATATTTTTTTAACGAATTTAGTTTATCCTATTTTATCCCTATGTGACTTAGATTATTAAAAATCTCTTCTTAAAGAGTGCATATGTCCTCAAATTTTGTAAATTTTATTTATCGGATTTCGTTTTTCTAGCTCCAACAGTTTGGGCTGGGCGTGGAATATTTCATTTTGGTCCAAAGTTAAAATTTTGAATTACGCGATTTGTAGATACAATATACTTTATTTATTTACCGCAGCATCAGAACGAGCATTTCGAAAAGTGTCGAAAATACCTACCTAGATATTTCTTTATTATCAACCTACGATATGAATTTATATGAAAAGCGTTTTTATATTACATTACAAAAATATTTTAAATGGAAAATATAATATGTACATTTATTTTAAAAGAGTGAAAAACAGCTTTTTAAGAGGGGCGTCGCGACAGGTATGCCAAAGTACAAACACCAAAAATCCCCATCTTTATCTTTCTCTTTTATCACTAATCTCACTAAATACATCAGATAAGAATGGAGCTCGGAAAATAATATTTCTAACATAAAAAAATATTTAAACATGAATGGATTCATACGAAAATTGAGAATTATATAAATGTATAATCTTTAGGGTGAAGCAAGAATTTTTTTAAAAAATGAATTAATAAATAATTGGCAGCCCCAAACGCAAAATGTTTTTATCAATATCTATTTGTTTAAACAATTGCAGAATACATGAGTTATCGACACAAAAAACTGCGTTCTATGAACAAAATGCAACATTGTAACCACAATAAATTATCTGCAAGTCCTTTTATAAAAAAAATTGTTAATGTTGGAACATTAATTTGTATATAACAATTGAACGGTTACAGATAAAAAATCGCTGCAAGTCTTAAACCATGGGTTACGATAAATTGTTCATGTTTCATCCCTTGAAATTTTTTTTGTCCGTGTCACTGCTTTCGTTAAAAAGTCCAAAAAAAAGGGTTCCTGAGCCAAGAAGAAATAAATTTAAAATCATATAATAATTCAAAACCTGGAATAATTTCTTCAGATGAATATGACAGATAAGAAATATTAGAATATTTGCATAAATAGAGTTTTTACATACCAAGAATTTAACTAGATAACAAGGAAATTCTTGTGTCCGTTTTGTTGACAGTATTGACCAAGGCATTCTAATTAGGTGAATTAATATTTTTAATGCATGGGTACATTATATCTATCTTTAGACTTATAAACCATAATGAAAATTCTTGGCCAGCTAGCTATTGACATGTTCTAGTACTTGCATTTATTAATCATAAATTTATTTCAGATTTTCAGTTCGAGTACTTGCATTTATTTCATATTTTCAGTTTGAGTACTTGTATTTATTAATCATAAATTTATTTCAGAATCTTATTTCTAGTACCGAGTACTTGCATTTATTAATCATATATTTATTTCAGATTCTTATTTCTAGTACTTGCATTTATTAATCATAAATTTATTTCAGATTTTCAGTTCGAGTACTTGCATTTATTAATCACAAATTTATTTCAGATTCTTAGTTCTAATACTTGCATGTATTAATTGTAAACTCATTTCTTTAATGTTAACTTTATTGTAAATCATTAAATATTATAAAATCATTTTTGTAAGAAAATAAATTGAACAATTAATAATTATTTCTTTATTTTAAAGTACCTAATTACAGTTATTCACTAAAACAAAAACAAAACAATACACTATGAAAAAACTGCATTGCTTTTTAGCAATGGACAAAAGACATAATAGCAAATAGTGTGTAACAAACCTACATCAAGAGTCCCATGGACGGGTTAATATGTGAGACATACTGTAAATATTAATTTCTGCAAATGTCTGTGATTCCCAACTATGCAGACACTATTTTGAATGCACGAATAAAAATCACAAAAAACTGTTATAGTTGAATTGCACATTCTCCATATTACTAATCACTAATTTTGCACACTTTCACACTTCCTTCGAATATGCATAAAAATTGAAGATTTTTTGAACAGCCTCTCGAGAATGGAATTTTTGTTCGTGGAAATATTTTTACCCGTTATAGCTTACACCTTGGAATAGGACATCTCCATTTTTCAACAAATTTTAAGGAATAATAAACATATTAATCATTTAGTGGAAGGTGTGCTTTTGCCAATTTGTGATCACCAATTTTAAAGTGAAACATGTCCTACATGAGGTATACGGCATTAATTGAAATACTTTAAATTGAAGAACTGGTTTTAGTTAATACTAATTTACTCATTAAAAAAAATTGCAAAACACACGAATAAATTAGCAAACATAACCTAAAAGGTCAGTTCTAAACATCTAAACTTTCTTTCTTCCTAACTTCGTATTCGTAAAACTGGTTGCATACATCGTTCAAAATAAAACCAAAAAGCGCCACTGTCTCAAAGTGTCAGGCGGAAAACGCCTGAACTATGGAAAGAGAAAATCTTACTGGGATATAGGCAACTTACATAAAAAAAAAATTTCTGGAGAGTTAATCTCAAAAATTATAAAGTTTTGCGAATTGGTATTCTCGGAAATTAATTCTGTATCCTTCATTTAGGACATCTCCTTTTCACGTTAAAATTGGTGATCACAAATTGTCAAAACTTTCAAAAACACACCTCCACTAAATGGCTGATATCTTTTTTATTAATCCTTAAAATTGACTCAAAAAAGGAGATGTCCTATTCCAAGGTATAAGCTATAACGGGTATAAATATTTCTACAAACAAAAATTCCGTTCTCGAGATTAACTCTCCAAAAAATCGTCAAATTTTTATGCATATTCAGTATTGCCAACTGAAAACGAGGTCGGCAGTGGCAAGGCCCCTCTTAATAAGTGATCATTTAGAGTTTGCGGGCATTACGGCAACATTGGTGTGTTTTTTCATTTCAGTTTTTAGTTTTTTGCTGCTTTGAGTGTTTATCTTTGTTTTCGCCCTGTCCACTCTCTACTAATTCTGAAATAAAATAAGATAACACTACTAATTTTAATGAATAGACAAAGAGCGGAAGCGGAAGACATATCAATAGAGGTAAAAAATGTACAAAAAATAGAAATAAACGAAAATTACAACGATTTGCAGATTTTCGATGATGCACTTAAAAAATATAATTTTAGGAGTTTGGCTTGTCCATAAATTATGAAAAGAATCCTTAAATCTATATTTACGTATTACTATAAAATAGACGTCCGTTTTGTTAGGGCTGAGTTTCATTCCCTACTCCCACTAATGTTATACAGTTAATATTTTTTACCGTTCTATGAATAAATATTTTTGGAAACTTCGTCACCGTATAGCAACTAAATTATGTTAATTTAGATTTAAATAAAAATATATACAATACTTGATGCTTCTTTTAACGTTACTTACTAATTTTTCCTGTCCCTGAAAAGCAAAAATGTAAGCAGGTCAAACATGAAATTAAAAAGTAGGAAAATGTATTATCAAAAATCAACAAAAATGACAAAAAAAGTGACAGTCAAAAAATTCACGTTTTTCAAAAAATGGGTGTAAGTAAAGTGTTAAATAAAAACAAATGAAAACACAAGTTTCTACAGAAATTTTGTTTTAATTTTTATGGCCTTTTATATACAAAAAAATGTTTTAAATATATGGCCTTATGTTTTTAATATACAGAAATTATATATTTAAAAACTTTAAATTACAAAACTTACAGTAAAATTAAAAGTCTTTTTTCTTCCTTAACTCCTGAACAAATAAATTACTTTTACAGTATATGAGAAAGAAATTAAAAAATAAGTAACAAAAATTTGTGAGCTATTTTCATTCTGCTGCAAAAAGTTAGGACTTTCTGTTATTTAACACAAGAAATCACTTGAAAGTGAAAAGTCTCTTACGATAGCAGTAGAAGGTACATAACTTTTCTTAGAGAATTTACCAAATATATTCAAAGTGGTGCGTATTTTCATATTACAAAAAAGTACTTACTGTTTCATTTCCAGAAGCTGTAACCAATTCTTGCAAAGCTCGGACAGACAGGGCTTGTTCGATTACAAAAACGCATTGTGAAAGATCTGGTGGAATATTCTAAAATGGGGAAATTCATTTACTTTTTCAGTAATACCATTATTCAAATGAATTGTTTGAGAACGATCAACAAAATAAGGCTCAATAAATAGTATTTTTACGTTTATTTCAAATGATTCACACACAGTAACGTTGTGTGGGAGCAAAAAAATTAATTTCTCATAAAAAAAAATTTTTTTTCAAAAAATGTTATAACCCTCCGGCGGGCCCGCCTGCGGCAATCTGCCGCAACTTTTTGTGCTTGTTTTTGTGCTATAATTAAAATGTAACGAGCCCTTCGAAACTGGACATTTAGGTATTCCTTGTTTATGTTATTAACTCCGCCTATCGACACATCTGGTGCAATATAATATTTCTGTTCAGTTGTTACAAGCGAAAGATCCAAAGCAGGTAGAATTTGCAACGAACAATATTAACAAAAACAACAAAAATTGGTATGTAATTCTTGTTTTTTCGTTCCTTTTTAGCTTTTTCAATGAATTCAAAATTGTCAGTTACGAGGGTGTATCAAAAAATGTTAAAAATGAAAATTTTCTTAAAGTCGGAATATCTTGTTCAAAATTGGTATGTTGACGTAAAATGTCATTATAAACAAGTTCTTCCAATAACTTTTTTTTCACACTTCAAAATTAAAGGTACTTTTCTCTTCAGCAAAATTCATATTTTTTGACAAACTTCGTATACGACTGAAAAAATTTGATATCTGATAGGTGCATTTCAGGTTTTAGACCATGCACAACTTTTTATCAAGAATAACTTTTTTTCATAAAACAAATATTAAAAAAGTTTTCCATATGGTCCCGACTTAATTGTACGCACAGTGTATATATTTTTTTGCTATGATAAAATGATTAAAGGATTGCATATTTGTCTTATTTTATTAAGTAAAATAAATTTTCTTCGTTATTTGTAAACTACAAACCTGAAAAACCATATGCGGTAGATTGCCGCGGCGCGCCTTCTCGTGTAATTCTATTGAACCATTTTTAGTTCATTTATCTAATGATTTTAGACGAAGCAATAAAAAAAGAACATTTCATCGGGTTACTGCAAAAACAAGATAACTTCATTTTTATCATTTTTGAGTTAAGTACAATTTCGGCTTCAAAATGGTTCAAACAATTTACTGCATAAAGAAGACAGGTGTAAGAACGAAGTCTATACGTGATAAACAGATGATCAATAAAAATTAACTCCACATTAATACATTCAGAACAAAACTTTTAAACATCATTTTCTTGAAACTCTAAAAATGCGAGTTATTTTGTTTTTTCAGTAACCCAACGATGTGTTTCTGCAGAGGTGTGAATCACCCTATATGAAATCTAAGGTTTCTGTTTATTTTCGTTCATAACTTTAATTTCTCATTAATAGATAGCGCTGTAGATTTGACCTAGTTTCAAGTGCATAATTTAAAAAAATTGTTTTAATTGTAATGACAAATTCAATATGCAATATAGGTTTATTTGAACTGAAATATCACAAATAAAAATAATGAACTTTTCAGAAAAAAAATTTTTCTTTGTATCATATGAACTTAAAAAAGATGTAGGCATGAAAGTGTAAATTGAATGAAATTTCTTTAAAATATTCAGTAATAGTGCTATTACTAAATCTATATATATTATAATTAAACAGTGATGAATGTTATTCTTTAATATATACCTTATCAGCAATATTTTCTAAGAAACAATGTCTGTTTCCAAATCCTTCAGCTGCTAAACAGACACGTTCTCCTGTTGCAGTACACGAAAGACATACCATGTCTTCCTAAAATAATAAATTAAAATCGTTTTTTAATTTATTTTCCTGCATTATAACCTCAAAACTTACCGTTCGTAAGAATGAAACATCATCCTGTTCGGATCCCCCCTCGGCTTCAGCCATAGTGGGGGTTTATATTTATCTAAAATTAACAACATTAAACATAGTTATAAAAATATTTAAATTGGAAGCTATAAAAATTGAATTTAAATATTACGCGACATGGGAATGCGGTATAAGTGTCGCCAACATAACCTACCCTTAAAATGTGCAACTCTTCAAATTTAAATATCCCTGGAGGGGTTAAATTGGTTGCATAACGTAAAAACATTTTAAAATTAACATTATGTAATGAAATTTAAATTTAAATTGTATTTAATAGCTAATTAAAAGATAGGTTATAGACCACTTATTTTTAACCGGCTGCTATTGAAACATTATTTTCTTGTATTTTTGAAACGAGAAAATATTTGTGGGATGTAAATTATTTGTTACTAATGGTATTTGCAGTTTTCAGCAAAATGGGAACATAGGTAAGTTATTGGATTATTTTTAGAAGATTGTTTAATTACACAGTATTTATTTACGTAACGCGTCTTAAATAAATATATTACGTGTGCGCTTTAAAACAAAATGAAAAAACCTTATGTAGGTACTTACATTTTGCAAAATTTTTACATTAATTTTATATCCACACAGCAACAAAATTTTGTTCGACTGATAGAACTGTTCTATTTTTAAACAGCTGAGAAAGTGGTATTTTTAGAAACCAGCCAAATTAAAATTAGAAAATTATTATAACGTTTTGCAGCGACTTTGATATATTTGGAAATAATTTTATTTAAAGTATAATTTATTTCTTAATGAAAAAAAAAACAATAGTTTAGAATAGAGGAGTTATAATGTGCAAAAATTATTAAAAGGGATGCCCTTTTATTATTATCGGAGACACAGAGACAACTTAAAATGCAAAAAAACTATATTTTGGTAAATTAATTACTGTTTACATAATATATGACAAATGTATTAACTACATTTAAGATTTTTCCTTGGTACTTATACAGGGTGTCCCAACTAAAATTTGCACCCAAATATTTCGAGTTTTGTTCAAATTTTGAAAAAATGCCGAAACAGGTCAATTTTAACCTAGAGGGGGCTCAATTTTTATCGTAGTTTCAAAATTCTTTTTTCATCCCTCTAGCGCCCAGTACTGACCCCTTGAAAAATCTTAAATGGCAAGGGGTGTTAAGTGACACATCATTTTGAAGCTGCTTTCATTATCTAATACAACCCCGTTCATTTTTTATTTTGAACGACTCTTTTTTGAGAAAACTGCTTAGATTACACAGCCCCACAAAAAAAAATTGTCTGCGTCAAGACCTTCACTACTAGGGGTTTTTGGGGTCATTGAATCCGAATCCGAGGTCCGCTTGACCTCATCAGGTCAGGGCCAAGGTCATTTGAAAGTCAAATTGAGAAAAATTTCTAGAAAAATCTGAAAAATTCATACAAAGGTTTTCAGGGTCGGTGAATCCAAATTCAAGGTCCGCTTGACCTCATCAGGTCAGGGTCAAGGTCATTTGAGGGTCAAATTGAGGAAACCTTCTCGGAAAAAATTCATACAAATGTATTTAAATTAAAAAAACTTGAATTGAAGTAATTTTTTTAGAACTACTATTGTTTTCTTTCACAATAATCTAAGCAGTCGTCTCAAAAAAGAGTCGTTCAAAATAAAAAATGAACGGGGTTGCATTAGATAATGAAAGCAGCTTCAAAATGATGTGTCACTTAACACCCCTTGCCATTTAAGATTTTTCAAGGGGTCAGTACTGGGCGCTAGAGGGATGAAAAAAGAAGTTTGAAACTACGATAAAAATGAGCCCCCTCTAGGTTAAAATTGACCTGTTTCGGCATTTTTTCAAAATTTGAACAAAACTATAAATATTTGGGTTCAAATTTTAGTTGGGACACCCTGTATAATCAGTAACAATAAATCATATGGAATAATAGCTAGATGATATTTTTGTATTTAATGTTCCGTCTTTGTAGTGAAAACTTTTAACTTAAAAACGTAAAACGAAACATAAATAGCCCATGGACATTTGGATAAATTTATTAATTATTTGTCCTATATCAATTATATTTATAATAATTTGTATTTATAAAAATTACAATGTTATTTTTAGAAAATCTTAATCATGATTATTGAAATACTAGGGGGTCAGCCAGTTTTTACTCGATGAATAATACAGAAGTATTTTTTAAACTTTCCGACTTATTTTATACTGTTTCATCCTCCTTCCAACAATTTTTTTCTCGTAAATTCTGATCTATTTGTTATCCAAAATTACCTATTTCTTAAGTCCTAACGAATTTTTATTAATCTTAAAAAAAATGGTAAAATTCAAGAAAAATTTACTATTTGAATTAGTTTCCGCTAAAATTCTGAAAATACCTCTCGTCTCATACAATTTTCGAGGCCAAAGTCTGAGTCATCGTGGACCCAACTAATACTATTGGTTGGATATTCAAATGAAGCGCTGCGATAAGACAATGTGGCGTTCGCAGTCTGTGGCTAACAATGAATAGGATCGCAAAGATAAGTTCACCGCACCGTGAAATTCGTTTGGTCACATAGCCGTCCCATTATTTGATTACCACTTAGCGATTGTTCATGTTTTTATTTTTTTTAATTTATACGCTTTTCACACTCTGGCTCCCGAGCTATAAATTAAAGGAGAACACTTGGTATATTCCAATCAATGAATGGGTTACAAAATAAAACTAGACATAAACAATTGAAAATATTTTATTCAATTAAATAAACATTTTACAATAAAAGTGATATTTTAAATCAATTAAAGTTATTGTTAACAAAATAAGAAGAAGAAAAAATAGAATGTCTTTACTACTACTGCCGTGGTCACAATAAAAAAAAAAGTCCATCAACCTATAATAAATTACTTTTTGGTATGTTTCACCTATTTTTTATACTTTACAATATGTACAAGATAACTTTCGTGTTAATAATTACATAATAGATAATAAAACACAGCCAAAAACGCTGTTGACTATACAGAAAAATACAGAAATCTAGCAGAGTATTATAGTTTGGCTAAATTATTTTTCTTCACAACCATATACACAAATTTAACTTTCGGAGCTTAAAACAATTTTTTATTTATAGGCTAAATAAACTATTCAAAGCCTAAAGTATGCATTAAATGTCTATTAAAGAAAAAACACCAATCTATGTATGTTTTGTAATAAATTTTAATTAAAATTAACCTTTTTATACGAGATAAATAATTTTTTTTAATGGATTCCTAAAAATTCTTCCGACATCTCGTTCAAATTTGCTTATTTGCAGCATTTAATTTTAAATAACTGACTCTGCAAAAATAACATCAAAGCCAAAAAACATTAAAGTTTCCGGAATTTTTAGAATATTTGGCTAGAGTACAAAATACAAAATAAAAACAATGAAATTATAATTTTTACCTTACACCAATGTTGCATTTCGGTAATTTTAAAAAGATGTATAATTGTGTGTATTTGGCTGAAGAAAAATTGTTTAACTCAGTAAAATTACATTTGCTGCAGTTCTGGACACATACATACAGGGTAATCCAAAACAATATTAAAATGGAAAATATATTTACATATTTTTATGGCTTACACGATAGTAATCAAAGATTCATGGTGTTTATTATACGATTCGGTCCCATATCCATCTCATAATATAGGATCTTTTAAAATAAACTAATAGCATTTTTAATTTATGAGTGAGATGTGATTAATACAAAATAATTTTGAAAATACTTTTTTGTTTTCCTTCCTTTTTTTCCTATGTGTTCAATTTAAAACTTTGATACAAAACTGGAAAAGATTGATCTTTTTGGTTCCAAAGTAAAAAGAAACGAGGAAAGTTTGTAAATTGACGAATAAATATGAATTTTGTAGAAGAAAGACATCACAATATCTAGATAAGTGTTGAAAATAGATCTACGTCACTTCAAATTAAAAAAAGATTTGATTTAAATCATGGTCCTTCAATTCTGATTGTTCTGAATTTTAATGTTTTTGTTTAAACTGGATTATTCACTGAAAATGTTAAACTGAAATTTTAACAATAAGTAAATTTTAAAGGACTTTAAATTATTAATCATATCCCACAGATACATCATATCTGACGCTAAGATCTTCATACAGGGTGATTCATAACTATTGGGACATATGCTAAGGGTAGGTTATTGGGACCAAAATATGGCGATAAGACCAAATATACCTTAATAAAATATTGCTGTGAAATAAGATGCAGGGCGTTAAAGTTGAATTTTTTTTTGTTTTTTCTGATAATGTCACTGTATATTTGTCAATTGTTATCAAAATTGGCACAGAGACATAACTTTGTACAAGGAATGGAAAGATGAATGGAAAGATGACGTAAACATCATTTCTAAACACGATAATTTCACCCGTTTTCGAGAAAAACGCAATTGAACAGATAATTTTATATGGGGACAGACTAATGTTTTTATTGACATCCTTTATTACAAGAATTAGAAAAGGAATAGAAGTCGGAGGATGCCACATAGAACAATTAATTTAAGATTGCTCTTTTTTAATGTTTTTTTATTGTCAGTTATTTGAAATCCCCCTCTCAGAACTGTTGAATTGCGTTTTTCTCGAAAACTGGTGAAATTATCGTGTTTAAACAAGAGTACCAATATTATGTAGAAATGATGTTTACGTCACATTTTCTAATCAAAATCACTAAAAAGTTTCGTAAAAAAAAGCTATCAGTTAATTTGATCATCAGGAATCATTCACGTGGCGCCCCCTGTAACAAAATGTAAAATAATACATAAAATAATATTCCTTGTACAAAGTTATACCTCTGTACCGATTTTGATAAGAATTGATAAATATACAGTGAAATTATCAGAAAAAAACGGAAATTTTTTTTCCTCTTTAACGACCTGTATCTTGCTCCACAGCAATATTTGGTCCTATCGCCATATTTTGGTCCCATTAACCTGCCCTTAGCCTATGTCCCAATAGTTATGAATCACCCTGTATATTTACTTTATAACAAATACTTTTTTTTTCATTTAAATCACCCTGCTAACATAATGTTAAGCACTTAAAATTTAAAACAGATCACAACTCATTTAAAAAGGTGTAAATAAGTTATATTCATATCTTAAAAAAGATAACAATTTTTAATACTCCTCTCAAATATATAGGTACCCTACCGTAAAAAAATAGGGATAAAAAAGCTTTTTGTTTAAGTGACATTACATTTCACCACTGATCCAGTTAGATATGTATGTAGCCTCCAATATGCCATTAAAAATTGTTAAATATGCATTTTTATTTATAAATAATTACATTTATTTACGGTGCGGACTTTCCTATCAGCAAAGGTTTTTGCGATCAGTATTTTTGAAAGTACTGAAATAAATCAAATTAGAAAAATATCCTGTTTTTTTTGCAAGTTCTTAATTAAGTCAGAGAGGCAAGAGATGGGAACTCATGAAATAAGTAACTGTTACTTATTATGTTCTCGAAGGAGTGATTTAGCATATTTATTGAAAAACGTTCGGCATGCAAAAAGTTGTAATTCATATAATGTAACAGGTATGTCCTAACACTGTTAAAATGTTTTTAATTCCAGCATAAGTTCTTTCCATTCATTTTTATAGTTAATTTTTTATTAAATGAATTCTTTTAGTTGCTCTTATTGGACAACAAGTTAATTATAGATAGATTGTAGCTTGGAGAATTATTTAAATTCGAAATATAATTAAAAAAATATATTTTCACTATAATTTAACAACTTACTGAGATCAGATGCAGTGATGATTGAGGTTTCCCCATTTTGATTTGCTATAGTTATTTTTTACTACAGGATAAATCTTGATTTTAAAGATGAACTGAACATTCTAAATATTTAATAAAAAAAATGATACCTCATTTGAATGACCTTAGGAGATTATTAATTTACCATTAAAAAAATAAGTTATAGGGGTAGATTTGCGTTTAGAAAAACAAAAAAGTTTAAAATTCAATGCTACAAAAAAAATAGTTCAGGATTGTTTGTAAAAATAAGAAACACTCACTATATCAATAAACTGAAATGTGAAAAAATAGTTCAAATAAAACGATGTCTGAGGACGAAAAGGAACAGAGGGAATGTGTTTTTAACTTGAGGTGTTTTTGTTTGTCGATGAATTGATATTGCGAAATTTTTTGGTATACGTGCGCTTTTATTGACCGAAACCCACAGGTTCCAAAAAAAACGAACAGCCTACAATGTTTTTTCTTCGACGTTACAAAATTTTAATCAATTTTGATGTCACCGGAATTAGAACCAACAAAATTGCGTTTACTAATGTCACTCTCGTTTATTTACTTTTTTCTAATACTTGACACTTTATACTGTTACTATGGTCCATTAGAACTACCATCATTGCTTATAAAATACGTCAATGGTAACGTACTTTATAGCTATTTAAAATACGCTTCGTATTAGATAAAATCTAGAAGACAACACGTGTTTTATAGTTTAAACTGCATATAAAAACCTATTTGTCTTAATAGCTATAAACACTGATTCTTTTATCAAGCAGGTTTTCATTTCGGTGTCAGCGTAATCGAATATACTGTTGCTTTCCTAATGCCACTTTAAAAACTACATTGTTAATAAAAATTAAATAAATGATCGTCGTTTTAATTCAAATAAACTTCTAATTAATTGAAAATCAGAAAGGGTTAAATTGCTTGTTTTTTTATCAGATGTATAAATAAGTTTCCGCCGTTTAACAAAAGTTGGCGCGCTGTAAGTTATAGTTAAAATTGCCAGATGTGGGAACTTTTGGTTTACTGCTTTAATTTGAAGAAATCTGCAGCTGAGGCGTATCGATTGCTTGTAGAAGCATATGGTGAGGCCGCCTTAAGTGAGAGAAGTTGTCGTTGGTGGTTTCAATAGTTTAAGAACGGTGAATTTTACATCGAAAACAAAGAACTTAGCGGAAGGCCGAAAGTGTAGGAAGACGCAGAATTAGAAGCTTTATTGAATCAAGATTCGTGCCAAACGCAATAAGATGGGAACTCATTAAATAAGTAACTTTCATTGGGGGTGACTCAACAAGCAATTTCACATCGGTTGATACGAACGTATGAACTGACGCCCAGAAACGTTGAACGCCGATTTTTCACATGTCAAATGCTGCTGGTGAAGAAAAATGGATATACAATGATAATCCAAAAAGGAAGAAATCATGTGGACCACCTGGTCATACTTCAACATCTACAGCTAAGCCAAATATCCATGTAAAAAATACTCTTTTTGTGTGTTTGGTGTTAAAAGTTATTCTCCAGCACGATAATGCTCGTCAACATGTTGCGGCGCCGGCGCCGGTCAAAACACTCAAATGGAAAGTTACTACCCCACCCACCGTATTCACCAGACTTGCTCCCTCTGATTTCCACTTGTTTCGATTGATGGCGCATGACCCGTTTGAGCAACACTTCACATCATATGAAGGTCTCAAAAGACGGTTCATTCTACCGACGCAGTATCCATATGCTGCCAGAAAGATGGGAAAAAGTAGTAGCAAATGATGGAGAATACTTCGAATAAAACGTTAGGTTCCGTTCTTTCGAAATAAAGGCCTAATTTTTGATAAAAAACGACGGAAACTTATTTGTACACCAGAGCTAGTTTAAATTCAAAAAGTATCCTGTAGTGCTTATTTCCCGAAGGTTTAGAGGCTTGTAGTTTTCATTAAATATTTGTTAGTATTTTAATAAAATCAGAAAAATATATACTTAGCTTAGTTTACTGTTTTTTCGAATTTAAATACTCCTATACGACCAGTGGTTGAAACGAATATTCATTGCGAAACATTTGAGCGATTACTAAATAAAATAAAAATTGACTATATTTTCCCTAAATTCCTATTATGGTGAAAAATTACTCTTTTTAAATTTCAAATAGAATATATTTCAATTTTAATCACGAAAATATAATTATTGTATTATATATTTCAATGTAGGTACTCTTTTCTAAAATGTATTTATGGTATCTAAAAATATTTAAATACCAGACGAAATCTTCTACTTCCACTAGAAGAGAAGTGAAATTTGAGGTATATATTCTTTCTTACAAGAGAAAACTCTATCTCCCTTTTGAACTCCGTCCTTTATTTTATTTATTTTTTTCTAAAACATCACGATTTCTGTATTCTTTTCCGACTTAACTAGATTCTATTCTAATAATAAGTTAAGTTTTTTTTTTGATTAGTCTAACTTCTTAAGCAAAGCAAAAACCTCGGATTTACGATGAGCTTATCTGAAAAATAAAAGCATTGTTAATTTAAAAGATAATTTAAAAATGTAAAGCGGGTAAGTATAATCGATTATCACCGTAATAAAATTCTGTTGGGCGAAATAAGCGCTCATTTTTACTGCGTATGAGAGGCGGCCATCTTTGGGATGTAAACATCGCGTAAGCAACTTTAATTTAAATTTAAAATTTCTATATCGTTCCAATATATTTCAAACCTTTAAGAAAATCTCCATGTAAAAATAAAAGAATTGGAGAATTTAGAACTCTGCTTTCGATTTTAATCCATCGGAAATTAAGAGTTACTAGATAATTCTTTAGAGAGTTTTTCCAACAATTTCAGGAGATAAAAGGGTGTTGGAAAACGTCCATTATAGTTAACTAATAAAAATAATATAAAATAATTAAATTTCCAATATTATTCGGAATTTTTTAACACGAGGTCTGAACAATAAAATTATACGGTCCACTTTTGTCTTAGCTGGTCATTAGCCAACTATTAAGGCGATTAGGGCTCGAATAGCAGAATTCCCGTCTAATCCCCGACAGATAATTTTCTAGAGTTTTGACGAATCGAATTTTCCAACTATTTCAGCAGATACAAAGACCGAAGGTAAAAGTTCGCGAGAAATACCAAGTTTTTAGGAAATTAGAGCTTAAAAGGATTGCGTAATATAACAGAAACTTAATTTTATTTTTTCATCTTTAATTCGTCATTGTTGGAATTATGTCCCTAAAAAATATAAAAATATACTTACTTTTCTTATTAGTAACTAGCTTCGTGTCCTGCTAAGATGTATAGATCATGACCCTCTTCAGCTGTTAGTGTGCCCGTCCGAAGTAGATTGCTCTCTAACATTACAACTCTGAAATTATTGTATATTATAAATATTTTTAATTTAATAGAGTAGCAAATAAAAAATATTTATTATTAATCAGTGATTATTAACCTACTACATACATCTTTAAGCATTATTCTAAATACTTTTAGTTTTCCGCTACTCAAGAGACATTAAAAACAAGAACCAGCAATTGAAAAAGTCTAAATTTATTTAAGATTTTTAATTAAAGGATCAAAAATCTCAAAGATAACAAACACAAAACAGACAAATTCAAATTAAGATCGTTCGTGAATTAGAAAATCTTTAGAAATTTATTTTGGAAAAAACAAATGCACAACAGATTAAAAAGAAAACTCTACGGGAAATTAGAGGCGAAATTCATGGCCCTGATATACGATTCAATTTCATTGAGCAACTGTGTAAATAACTTTTAAAATAAACGTACTTATCTGATCCTAAAAGTTTGTACGTTCGTGCTGTATCGGAAATTTCTTGTGTAATTTCCCCATTTTTTAATGATCTACCTTGCATTCCGTTCTTGTGAAACGCCAAAACGCTATCCGGTAGACAAACTGAAAAGAGAGGAAATGTTTTCTTATAATATATAATATAAATAAACAAATGTCGATTTTTTATACAAATTAACTCACTTATACTATCGATCATAAAACCAAACCGTAGTTCGGCAACTTGCTTCTTGTTAGTTTTCATCTTTCCTTGTGGATTCACTATTCTAATAATATTATCGTAACACACTAAAATCGAGTCTTTATCTAACTGAGTCACATTCACTATGTCCAAGTTCTCTCTACGCGGGACAACGGTGGCTGTGCCATCCATATCTTGTAACTCGTCTGAATGAAACCAACTAGCACCTAAAAAAAATAATGTTAACACTTTTCAAAAGCAGTTCTGATATTTACTGATGAATGATATGGAATTTTACATGAGGTACTTTTGTAAATTTGTCAGTCAACAACAGGTACCGTCATTACTGATATTAGTTATCAGCAGACTTTATTAATATTGTTGGGGTTTTTTATTTTGAAAATAACTAAGTTGGTGATACTTTATTAACCATTTTGACGCCGAAAAATGCTGTTTGGCATCCATCACATTTACTAGATTTTGATGTATTTGAATGATATAGGATAAGTGTCTGGAAAACTTTTTTTAGGGTAGTATTTTGTTAAGGTTCTAAGTATTTCGATTTTAATAATCTGTTTAAGACGGTAATTTTTGCAAGAATTATTACATTTTAAGAAGCTGAGAAATAAAAAATGCAAGTTTATAAAGATCTGGCAGCAGAAAAAAAAAGAGTAAAAAAGATCTAAATTTACTGATAAAAAATTATGTAAGAACTATCCCTTTTCGATTAATATTTCAATAAAATTCCGAAAAAAATATTTAACTTATTTCTTGATAAACAATTTAACACATCAAAGGATAGTGTTTTTAGTGTAAGGTATAGTAGGTAGAATGAACTCATAGCGTTCTGTCACATTTTGCACGTACTAACACATTTTTAACGTGTTTATAATTTAAGGTTTTGCTAATTTGACAGATTTACAAAAGGTTGATTTTAATTTATTAACAGTGAAAAGGTTATCAATTTTCACACAACAAAATTTTAGTTAACACTTCAAGTAGCAAGGAAATGGAAATTTCATTTTACTTCTGTCCTTGCCCATCTTTTATGGTACCCAAATTTTAATTTCCATTTGTGTAGCTTTATTTAAAAATAAATTTAAACACCATTACCATTTTTTGAATCCACAAGAACTCACAATTTAAAACCTACACTTTTAAATAGAATCTATAGAGAACAGTAAACCAATTGGCACCATTTGTAAAAATTAATTGGACAACTAGAATTACCCAATGTGTAGACAATATCCAAATTTATGAATTACCTTTTAAACTAACAAAGCTTTGTGAGATATGTAAATTGCTACTGTAAATCATAGTCATTATTTTTTTAATTAACTTATTACCTAAAAACATTTTAGAGAATACACTTGTTATTTTTTTGCAAGAAAAGAAAGCAGCAGTATTTATCTACCTGGACATATATTTTTCAACCAAGGCGACTTTTCGATACACCTATTTTGCCAAATGTGGAAAGAGCTATGAACAACTAAAATTTATAAAAAACAATTTAACAAAGCATGGGTATGTAATATATTTTATATCACAAATTGTATTTATTTTAGATATCTAGTGCTTGCCCTCTTGTATTTAAAAAAATTTAATCAGGAATTTTGCTTGTTTGTAATCTGAAACTTCATCAACTGGAAATTTTGTTTCACAACAACAAATAACTTGGAAAAAAGTTATTTGTCAAATTGTCAAAAGTAGTTTTGAAACAGAACGAAATTCCAGAAATAAGTATCCTGATTTCTATTTTCAGTTCATACAAGATTTCCCGTTCCAGTTGATGAAGTGTCAGATTACAAACAAGCAAAATTCCTGATTAGATTTTGTTTTAAATACAAGAGGACAATGACTAGATATCTAAAATAAATTAAAACCAGCTTAGTATAGATCTAATATAATCACAAATTGTATTACAAAAATTTAATTACCCATATAAATAGCTTAAATGTAATATAGTTTACATACATGATAACATTAACAAATTAAAGATATTTAAAAAACTATTTTCTTACTTTTGACGTATTCAGACAAGTTTCTAATATCTTCAGGAACTTTTTTAATTTAACACTATGCTTACCTGAATTCATGTTGATCAAATCCAACTTAAATCTGTTCGGCTGATAAGCCTGTTTTATGGACACGCAAACAATTGGATATTCTAATTCTGGAGTAATAATCATCTCAAAAACATGAAGGGGATTCGGAAGGACACACTCAACATGCTAAAAAATATACAATTCTTAGTTTGGAGTTTTTTTATGACGTGATGCTTTTGCTTTTTTATAAAACAAAAAATAAGTTTAAAGTTCAGAAACGTCTGTTTATGTTTCTTAAATTATATGTGCACTATTCTACACCAATAAATGTTCATCGATAACCAAAAGACGGCGCTAGGAATAAGAAAGTATTTTTTTATTCATATAATAAATACTTCTTACCTTTAATAACATAAATTTGTTCAGAGGATCATACCACTGCATCAAGTAAATACCATTGGTGGTAGCCCCACATAAATATTTGTAACCGTTGTAAGGATTTCGGGCAACGCAGCATTTTAATGTTCCTCTGGTGTCAGGTACTCTCGTAGTAAGAGCGAACTTTCTCGGCACTAATCTTTCCGGAATTCTGTTCATATGTAAACTAAATCTGTGAGATTGTTTGTTTTGGAGCGCTAAAAGGTCGTGTCTATACAGTTGCGGTGTCTTTCCTAAAGAAAAATACACAAAGTTATATAAAATACAAATATAAAATATCGAATAGATATAACAAATATTTCAAAAGGGACTTTACACTTTGTTGGGTATTTTTTTTCTTACCTGATAATGTCATTAAAACGTCTTTTATAACATACATCCAAACAGTTCGCCTATTATACAGTTGGTCAATGCAAGTTTCGTGAAGTTCGTTTAAATTTAAATTATAAATTCCTTCTTCTGCACCAATGAGTATATGCTGATCTCTTGTCTCAGGATTAATCCAAGATACCGTACAATGAATTCTCAATGGACATCCATTAAATACCTGAACACAAAATGAATGTATAACCGGTAGAATTGTCGAAATTGGGGCAGTTATGGAAACGTTGTTTTAAAATATTTTTTGTATAAATATTAATCATTATTTTAAGAGCAAACCGAATCCCTTGAAAAATTTTAAAATCATTCTAAGCCTTTAGTTTTAGTCTGATTTTTGTGAAATCTTCAGGAAATACTAATAATTACAAAACTTAGGGTGGAGACCTCCTGATTTTTTGTAAACCTTCGAAAAGTATTTATTTTGTTAATTTTAAATGGAAAATCACACTTTCTGTATTAAATCTATGAAAATTTGCTCCCATTTGTTTTAATAAATATCAAGTGGTTTTTAAATAATATGCTTTCCCACCCTTTTCTTAAATATCATTGCACAGTGCTGCCCTCATCGTTTCAGAGTGTTCCTAGTGGCGCGCATACAAATACAATTTTATATTAGAAAATCCTTATAAAATAGAAATGAAATTTGCTTTTCACAGGAGCTCCGGATTTCTCTTAAAGTATTTATGTAATTAATAATTTCCATAGTAAGCAAACGAGCTAGGAATTTAATTTATTCGATTCGACATTAGTTCCACATAGAGCCATTGAACATTAATAAAGCACAGGGCGATATTAGGTGTATAAAATTGTTATATAACAAAAATTTTCGTACCTTAGAGAAACATGCACCCATATGGACTTTGGGAGTAGGAGGTAAACCATTGCTAGGAGGTCTTGGAGGCGTGTGTCGCCTCCTATGCTTTCTAGGTGGCACTGGAGGACAAGTTACCATGTCATTTGAGCCTCCTTCATGGTTGGTATCTTCCCCTGTACCTAAAATTGTCATAAAAATCTAAATATCCGTTTTTTTCAAGGTGAATGCAACAATGCGACAGAAATTCATACAATACTGTCACATACAATTTTTTCCTCGTACACAATATAGATTTTAATTTTTTGTTTATTTGTTCTTCATATTTTCGAATATTTAGAGATATTTATTTGATTCGACATTTTTTTTAACTTACCGTTAACTTCCCGGTCCCTATTCTCCCTGTTGCTCCTGCCAGTCCTGCTGCTGTCACTTAAAGACCTCTGTCTTTGACCGGTCAAGTTCATCGACGTGACCAATCCGAATATTTCATCAACGGAGGAATGTCGTCTTGGTGAACCGTTAAAAGGTTGTTCTTTCGAATGGTTAGATGGCACTGCGTGGATGTCGCACTTCACTGTGTTTTCAGTATCTTGTACAGGAAGAGTTGCTCTAAAAATTATTTTTTTTCTTTTTGTAATTCTGTAAACTGTATTTGTTGTGATGGAATTGTTTACTAACTTGTATTTCGCTAGTCTGCCATATTTCATATGTTCTTAACGTAGACAATAGAATAATGAGTGTTTTTAAACCTCTCGGGTGTCTTTTAATGGAAAATTTTTCAACTCAATTTTTCATTAATTAGAAATCTTTCTTTCTAGTTACAATATCGTTATTTAATTTATTAAAGATTAAGGAGACAGTGTATAGAAATACATGTTTGTGTTTATATCTGATGGGAAGTTGATAAAGAAAATTCTGTTAGTTTTCTAATGTATACACAAAAATGAAGCAAGTCTTGTAAAACTGTCAATGTTTTTTTTTTCATAAATGTGGGTACATTTAACATTTGTGAATTTTAAAAAATAGTGTGGCCAGCAGGTAATGGAAAAATTAGTACTAAAAACTGAAAACTAAGATCCATCTACCAAAAAAATAAAAAAACGTGGTTTTACAGATTTTTCTTCCGCAACTCTTTGTTTAAATTAATTATACGTTCAGTGCAATTGTGCTAAGTTAGTGGGTTAGTGACCTACATGTTCAAAAATGCATTCAGGTTGTCTAATACTTCCATATATCTACAAATAATAAAAAGTATGTAAAAATTATGAAGTAACGTAAAAAAACCCCTAATTTCAAATTATGTTAGATGATTATGATTCCTAATCTAACTGCTAACCATTTCTATGATTTGTTTTAATATTGTAGATTCAGATTGTTCATTTAAACTTCCAGATTAGACCTGAAGACGATCGATTGAAATGTCGTGAAACCATTACAAAATCAAGGAACCTGAATTTTTAGGTTATATTTATCTGTTTTCTGTTTTTAATAGGTTATACAATTTTTAAGACACAGTTTATACTTTCTTTTTAAATGTCTTCTAAAAAATATTGATTGTGTCTAAATCAACCAGTATGTTTTAATAGTATTTAATTTTTGCTTGTACAAGTAACATTAATAGACGCGAGATTTTAATTTAAAAGTATTGTTTTAAGTGACATCTGACATTAGTTGAAATTGAGTCATTAAACCTGAATGCACAAAAGTTAGTTCAGTCAAAACTAAAACAGTAATTTTGGGATTTTTCATGAACAAATTCGTTTGCAAAAAATGGTACAAAATCCTATTTTTTAAGCGTTAAAATAATTTTCAAACGAATTTGTTCAAAATTGACCCTAATTTTAGTCTAAAATTAAGTTAAACACCAATAAACATCCTACCTACGTTATAGCAAAACGGAAAACCAAACCCAATAATAAATTTTCATACTTTTTAATTAATTTTGAATCCTAAACTACTCCCTAATTCCATCGTTACGTTATTTTTAAAATTTGTTTATATTCGTAAAATGTAAATATCCATAAATGATTACAAACGTTTTATTTTTAAATTAGTAACTCCCCAATAAAAACGGAATCAATTAAAAATACTTACAGGTAAACTATTATTGAGGTTACAATTCAAATAGATTATAATAACATGTAGGCGTATAAATCAACTGAAATACTCGTATCTCAATTCACATGTTTTAAATTGATACCAATCAAGAATTGCATCACAAGTGGAGGAACAATAAACAAATCACATACCAGAGATATTTTAAGACCGAATTCTAGTTGAACTCTGCAAGCTATTTAGCCACTTAGCGGTAACCTTGCTTATTATGTTTATTTTAATGATAGTATTAAAAGCGCATAGAACTTTCGACTTTGGTTAATTTAGAAATTACAGAAAGCGAAATTTATACAAATATTAATTTAAAGTTACTTTCTGAATAAATAGAAATATCTAAATAGTTAATGGCATAATTGAATCTTTAGAAATTGTTCTTTAGGGATACACAAACTTGACATTTGCCTCATAACATAAAAAAAAGATTGAGGAGGAAAAGACTGTTAACGAAAAACATGAAGATTTTATTTTACGAAGTTGCTACAGAATGGTTTTGGGAAACATCATTTTTGTCAAAAATTTCGATACTTTTCGACATAACCGGCTCCAAAATGCACCCCCATTTTTAGCTCCTGCCCTGCATTTAGACAGCATGCTATAAAGGAATGACACTCTCAAGCGGATTACAAATTTTTCAATAAATCAGGTAAAAATTAATATTTTTTCATGATTCAAAGTTCAGATGAAAGAAGGAACCTGTAGCTATAATATCATGTTATTTTTTCCTTTTATATATTTCTCTGAATTATTGAAAAACCGGGCCAAAGTTTGTTTTTGCTCGATATTTTGACCCTCCTATAAATTTATTCATATTTTTTTTTATCAAGACTAATTTCACCGAATCCTTTTGGATAATATGGGGCTTTGCAAGGTGTTAAATATATTCAGAAAGATTCAATAAATTATTTTTGTGTATTTTCATAAACAACATGTTTTTTTAGGGCGGTTTTTTTTGGATTTACGGAGTTTTCGAAAATGTTCGGGTCTATCGGGAATTAATAGATATCGGTTTTCAACGCACATCATTAGAAAGCTTAGCTTGTCTCCTTGTCGATGGCATTTTTCTTGTTTTTTCATATTTTTGGGTTTTCCAGAAAATTGAGAAAATTCTCACCCCTATGAAATCAAGTTTTCACCACAATAATTTTGCGAATTTTCAGATTCTCAAAATTGCAAATTTTTGAAACGCCGTTTTTGCAAAAAATATCAGTGTAGAGAAAAAAATCATAGGGACAACTTTGGTAGGTAATGAACTGCTCTTCATTTTTTGTCTAAACAAAAATGCTCTAAGGCAGGTATCGTCGAAAAACGAATGTTCAAGTACTCGAGGGCCATTTTCCCACCCTTCCACAAATTCCGCGTAGTTGAGATTTTCAGAGGTAAATGTACCTATGAATACCTGCAAATTAAAAAAAAATTGCCGAACCAACTTGATGCCCAGGTTTGGGGTTTATCTGGGATTAATTTACTGGACTAATTTATTTTATGATTTAAAATGTCTTTTTTGTAAATAGATCCAATTTCATTTAATTTTCAACTCGTTCAACAACGTTACGTTTTCCATTTGAAACTATTTGGGTTGGGACATGATGTTGAAACTTGACTTTTTTTTATTTTCATCGTGATTATTAAGCTAAAATATTAGCATACCACTTGAAAAAAGTGAAGTTAAAAAATAAAAGAGGTCTCAAAGTACCTTTTATGCGTGATGTCAGTATTGCCTACACTACAAAATGTATTAAATTTTCTCATAAAGCGAGGTATTTCACGACAACTTGTTCTGGCTCTGACATTTTCAGACACAAAAAAACTTGGAAAACGCACGTGATGCGTAACCAATAGCCTACTGTCAGCCAGCATACCGTATGCCGGCCGGATGAGCAACCGTGACGTCACCAACGCGTTTTAAACCGCTGTATCTTAAAAACTATTTCTCAAACAATCGTAGGACAAACATTTGATACATAAAGTCGTATCTAGAGAATCCAATAAAAAAAATAAAAAAATGGATGTCCAAACCGAATTGTATTCATCTTATTTCTTTTCTCACAATTTTTGGCGGACAGATTGAAAATAAGTGTTTTTTTAATTAATCATCCGACTAGTCAACTCCCAATAAGTAAAATTATTCAATATTTTTACGAAAATAGTGAATTGGTAATGCATAAATACGTAAAGATTGCATATTGAAAGTAAGTCAATAGCTATATCCGCTATAGGATAAAATTTGCAAATATGCTGCCATCTATCAGCAAAACTGATAAATGTAGCTTAGAGGTGAGTTTTCACAACTTTACAAAGAAACAAACTCCCAACTTGCATCGGGAGTTCAAAGTTTTTTGACCGCGTCCAAGATGTCACTCTCTCAGTCAAAAAACTTTGACCCCCAATGCAAATTTGGAAGTTGTTGCTTTGTCAAGTTGTCAAAACTCACTTCTAAGTTTCATTTATCAGTTTTACTGATAGATGGTATTACATTTGCGAACAATAATGTTGTCCAAATACTGCATAGTTCAACTTTTTCATATATTTTTGTTTAATAAGTAACACTCCTACTTCCCTTTTTCACCGAGGTCGTTCATGCTTAGGGTCATTCAAACTAAAAATAAACTAATTTCTACTACCCTACACCCATAAATACTATAACATTTAACTTACTGTTGTTCATAGTCGGACTGGTGATATTTGTAGGTGCCCCTAGAATAATCAAACAACATTTAAACTACTCAAAAGAAAACCAAAAAAAAATCCGTTTTATATTTTATTCGTGAGATAAAAATCCACATACCCCCAAAAAAGTCAAAAACCAAATACAAAGCAATGTCAAAGCGTTAAAAGAAAAAGTGCTGCAAACAAAAAGAAAAACAAAGCAGAATGAAGTTGTGGTGTTATCTAGCTGATGAAAATTCTGTCAAATTACCTCATCATTAACTCTTCATCAATGTACTGCAAGAGACTCCTAAATAACATAATATAATAACAAATTAAAAAATAGGGTCTAACTGATCAAAGGCGATCAAAAAATTCAATCTGTTAAAAATATTAGTGCTGAAAACTTTATAAAAATCGAAAATCCATTTCTGTTAGATTCTAAAAAAAGTTATTCCTATGCAATGTTCGCAATACAAAGAGCTAGTTAACTAAAAAGAAAAATCAGTGATTAATTAGTAAGTACATTAGGAAAAACTAGTGGCCAATAAATATATTTAAATCTTTAGTACTGGATGTCCCATTTAGAAACAAAGAATATTTAAAGCACAAATCACAAAAAAATCTGAAACTAAAAAAAAACAAACTGTTTTTAACTCCAAAATACGTTGGATTCGTTTAATTATGGTATATAAAAATGATATTTTAATTGTTTTTCTATTTATAAATCTACAGGACCTAGAGGCCCCTAGCTTCTATTTTTTTGACTAATTGTCCGGTCATATGCACTCCCCTTTTTATATGTTTATCTCATTTTTCTCTTACCCTTGATATACTACTTTTTATGACCCTTTGTTTTGACATTCCTGCCTTTTAATTCACTGTGCTGGTTTTTTTTAGTAATTTTCGGCTTTCTGTACATAATTAGTTTTCCTTTTGCGTCTTTGCAATATTCCCATTTTTTAATTGTCGCTTTGTACTAGAGTTATGTAAAATGTACTGAGGATAACAATAAAAATATATTTTTTATATACCATTGCAATCAAAATTTTGTATTTATTCTTGTCCATGAAGTTTATGCAAATGCAGATAAAATTTGAGACGATTTTCCATGGTCACTTTAATAATAGAATTTGGTTCACAGATTTGCACTTATGGCCAATATCCTTTCTTATTTGAACACTCAGTACATCTAATTCAATTGTTTTTAAAACTTTTTTGAGTCGTATTTGCTTGTGTAATTTTGGGATAGATTTTTTTTAATATAAACCTAATTAGGTATATTTTTTAAAGAGTTCATTTGTAGAAATAAAATAGCTAACAAAAACACTGCAAATAAAAAAATTAAAAAAAAACGTAAAGTGCAATAATCCTATATAATACCAAACACACTCTCACAAATGGCTAACCTTAGTGACATTTTCAAAATTTGCGATCCTGTCATGGCTTTTCTTTCTCGACTAAGACAAAAAAAGTTAGTGATCTTTTTAGCCAAGTTTAATGGCATATTAAAAACTAAATGATTCTTAATACTTATGTTAGAATATTTTTTAAAAAAAAAGTCCTACACTACATTATTTAGAATTTTAAAATGAATATTTTGTTTATTCTAAAATATACCTACGAGTTCACATTTTTATATTATTTATCCTGGAATTGAAACACACTTTAACAGGAAAACGTTTATCATTGGTTATAATGATTTTGTACCATTTTATTTTGAAATTATTTCGAAGGTTGTGAGTTAAATGAATGTATTTTATTCAATTGTTTTGCATTTAAATTTTATATTCATTAATACAAAAAATCCATTTTATTTTAAAGACTATTTTACAGTGTGTTGTGGTGGCTGTTTGTAGCTTACATACTTTAAACTCGTACATTGTTTGTCATTAGTAAAATTTAGTTTCTACTTAAACGTTCACACAACAAATTGCTAAAAAAATATTTTAGAACAAATTAATTGTTCACTAAAAGTTTATATAATTACTTAATTTTCTCACTGGGTCACGCGATTGACTAAATATTTAATTATTCTGTTAAGTTTATTATAAAAATTTGGTATTACCAATAGTCCAGTAACTGGAGGGACAAAGCTGTAGATAAGTCTGTCTAGGTCCTGACGGTTGCTTCCAAGGGCGAAAAATTTCACCACGATTCCGACTTGGGAGAGGGTTGAAAATGGGCCCTAAAAATGGTTTCCTGCTAATATCTGCCACAATATGCAAATTAGCCAATTTTTGTTTAGATAAAAAATAAAGATCTTATCATTGTCTACAAAAATGGCCCCTATCATTTTTTTTCGGGAATTCGATAGTTTTCGAGATAACCGAACCCAAAAGTCCCCCTATTTCAGCGGAATGCTGCTGTCTATGCATTAACTTGTAAACGTGCGGACGAATTGTTTCAGAACCCGGGCAAAAATTGATATTTTTCGATGATTAAAAGTTCATTGCAATGAGAAAACCCCTAGGTATCGATCCATGTGCCTTGAAGCCTGTTCTTTCCTGTCGAGAACATTGAAAAAAGTGGTCAAAGTTTATGTTTTCCCAAATATTCGAGCGCGGTTATTAAATGTTCATTAGAATTATGTCCCCCATTTTTACGCTCTCCGCCTGAGATCCATGATATTCCACATAACCTAACCCCGTGTACCCACGCGCCCACATTAGTCGTCTGCTACAATCTCTGTTGTTTTTGGAGTCGTTGGCTTGCCCGTATTATTGAAATATTGATAGTATTTTATCAAAGGTAATACCACGAGTCCTCCAAATTTTATCAAACAAACTGATTGATAAAATCAGGAGTCCGCAGTTTGTTTGAGTGGTTTTGCCTGAAATAAAGACGTTTGAGTATGCAAAAAACGCAGATAATATAAGGACCTTCTCGGGTGAATATTCATTACACTCTAAAACTAGTAACCCACTATTAGGCAAAGCGCCGGGATTTGAGACTGCCACATGAAAAAATAAATTTTTGCAATTTCCTGAAAAATTTGTAACTCAAATTACACAAAACATTCGCTAATACAATTGAGAGATCCCAAGCGTTACTTTTCAGAAAAAAATCACGTGAAATCCGCCAATAATTGTCGAAAAATCGATTGGTGCCCAGATTTTCATTCTTGGCCCCATAATTTAGCGAGCAGAGGTATGCCGCTGGCGACATCTACAATTGGTCTCCAAAGTCCAAAAAATGAAAATCAATGTATTCCCAACTCCCTCGAGCAGAAATTCAGTGAGAAACTAACATATCTATTCAGTGCAAAAATTTGGGATTTTTTGCAAAAAATATTCGTGTTGCGAAAAAAATGGTAGGGACCATTTTTGTAGATGATGATACGATCTTCATTTTTTATCTAAATAAAAATTGTCTAATTTATTAGCGGGAAACCATTTTTTCAGACTTTAGGGGCCATTTTCAGCCCTCTCCCAAGTCGGAATCGTGGTGAAATTTTTCGCCCTTGGAAGCAACCGTCAAGACCTAAGAGTTAAGCCACAAAGGAAATCGGGACCGACTTATCTACAGCTTTGCATATTTTCAGGTATTCAGTTACTGGACTACAAATTGTGGATTGATGTTTAGCGCTTATTTTTTTCTTCTAGTTAATAACAGCTTGAAATATCGAAAAATTTATTTTCATACAGAAATATGACGTTTTTTTATATACAAATTTTTCTGATATCAAAAATTAATATTCTGTGTTTAATTTATTTTTGTATCATTCACTGTATAGTTCTTAGATTTTCTTAAAAAATATTTATTTTGATTTGATTTTAAATTTCCGACGAATTGTATTGAGATATTTTCATTTTTGGAAAAAAAAAAAAACAAAAAGTCGTCGTAAATTATTGAACATCTATATTTTTAAAATTCACAATTTCCCATGTATTTTCGTTGGAAGAAAATATTTTCCAGTTTTTATTATTTTTTACGTAAATTTAGATGTCCACAATGGATTTTTCAATTTCATTGTTTTTATTTAATCCACTACAAAGTTATTAGACATCGATATTTTTTAAATTTACAATTCCCTATGTATTTTTATCCAATAAGAAACGATTTCATAGTAATAATTTAGTTTTTTACGTTAAAAAAATTTCAGCGAGATAAAACCCCCACTGGTCTTTTTTTTATTATTCATCTTTTAAAATCCTAAAAATATAGTGGGATAGCAAAATATATAAAGAATAAGTTATGAGGTGTCTGTTAAATATGAATTATTTATAAATAAAAAAATAATTAATTGTAATGTAATTTCAATGAAACTGCATATTATGAAGCCATGTATGTGAATTTTAGCAAAAACAATTTAACAAAAAAACACGTTAATAAAAATTTACTTACTTTTCCCTGTTCAAAGAGTCAAACGCATTTCCGATGCCACATTTTTGATTTTGATGCTCAACGCAATTATGTACACTTGTAACATTGTTCATAATATCCATCAAATCCCATTGAGGTTGTTTTTCTTCAATTATCACTGTAGGTATGTCTAAAAAATTAAAACAACAATGTATTTCATATATCTGTGAATCGTTGAGAAGAGTAATTTTTCTATAAATTCATTGAATGAAAATACTGCAAGACTTTGTACACACTTGTCAATAGGTGAGGGAAATAAATTTGTATTTTTTTGGGGGTAAAGTGTAAGTTTTCTTTTCCTCACCAATTAAATTCATACCTGATCTTTGTAAAGTATTGTTAACTTCATCGATTCGGTCAATATCTGAGTTTGAAAGTACTGCGTTTTGAGATTTTGGTCTAGAAGTCAGTCGAGAAGCGATTCTCTGAGGAACGTTAGGTACCGCCTAAAAAATAAGATATTAGCCAGTGTAAATGGTAAATTTTAACTTTAATGTAATATACTTTATTATCTATCATCAGGATATCATAACATATTTAGTGATTTTTAAAGATAAATATTGTATTTTCAGTAAACATCGCCATAAAATGCATTAATAATAAATAATGATGTATTACCCCGTCTTCATCAGGTTCAAGTTCGGTAAACATGTGTGAAGGATTGTTAACTTTCTGTAGTAAATCTAAAGCCAGTCTTCTATGCATGTCTCCTTGGAAAAAGGCATGCTAAAATGTAGAAAATTATTACTTTTCTAGTAAAGCGGATATAAATAAATATTGATACGTTACCTGTAGTAATTTTTCTGCAGTCGGTCTTTTCTTTGGATTTTTTGTTAAAGCTACTTTTACGAAATTGTGAAAAGTGGGAGTCCTGAAAATAAAAACATAAGGAAGTTTCCGTATTTTTATTTCTTATATTGTGTATTTTTCTTCTAATTTATTTGACTACAATATTTATTTCATGAAGCTTTGAAGCATTTTTCTTTCATATAACTATATTTTTAAAAGGCCCCTGAATGAAATTCAACCATCGAATAAACAAACTGATAAGATTACCTCAATTTGACAATTTATCATGCAACTAATATATTTGGGAATGACTATTATTAAGATAGTATTAAGTTAAGATATATCTTACACCCTCGGGTATATAAGGTTTCACGATTATATATATTAAGTTAATATTATTAATTTTATTTTATTACAAAACGAGTTTTATCTTTCAATTTTATCGATTATATATATATATATATATATATATATATATATATATATATATATATATATCATCAAAAATCCTTAATAAGATTTCAAGCTTCTTTGATGATATATATATATATATATCATCAAAAATCCTTAATAAGATTTCAAGCTTCTTTGGGAAAAGTTTAAATAATAATTTTGTTATTTTGAAAGATGGAAGATATCTTATACAAGTTTTCTATCAGTGTTAAATATTAATAGGTGTATAAAATTATTGACACATACTGTAATTACATGAAGGTGGAATTTTTTGAACCATAAAAACTCCAAAAAAGGACCATAGGAGTGACAAAACTGCACAAAGGATATGAAATAAAATCACGCAAGCTCCCAAGAACAAGGACATTAAAAATGTCATACACTGCACCAGCGTCTGGACTTCAACAACTACTCCTTGGGCTATATGCCCCACCAGGTATTGAATCACGAAAGTCCAGACGTGGTTTGGTGCCCGACCAAGTCGGGGCTTTAACCCAAAAACTTTGATTTTGTCATTAAAGGAGCTTGCCATTCTTAGACCGGTTTCAACATTATCGTGCCTCATCAGTAAGAAGCAGGCTAGCTCGACATCATGTCAGTAAAGGATGTCTGAAAATGAATTCGACTCGCCTCGTTCTTGATAAAAGTGGTTGCGTTATAGCAAGTGTATCACGAACAAATCAAAATTTGCAAACTAAGAATGACAAGCACCTTTAATGACAAAATCGAAGTTTTTGGGTTAAAGCCCCGACTTGGTCGGGCACCAAACCACGTCTGGACTTTCGTAATTCAATACCTGGTGGGGCATATAGCCCAAGGAGTAGTTGTTGAAGTCCAGACGCTGGTGCAGTGTAGGGCATTTTTAATGTCCTTGTTCTTGGGAGCTTGTGTGATTTTATTTCACTTCCTTTGTGCACATACTGTAATAATAATAACAATATGAATAAATCACTTGCTAATTTTTGTATAACGAAAAGGAAGATAGTGAGATAATTAATAACATATTAAAAGCTTAATACCTCATAAATAAAAATATATTTAATAGTTTTGGTATTTTTAAAAAATGAGTTCGTGTAATTTGGTACATTCGAAATTCTAGGAACTAAAAACACCTAAACATTGATTCATCTGAATTGAATTTAGTAAAAACAAAAACATGTTCAAATAATTACTTAATTTGATGGAAACTAATTGTAGTTATCTGGTAAATTGAATATACAAATTCGTGATTATTAACAAATTTATTACGCATACACCTATTTTAGATCATTAAAAATATACTGGAATCATTTTAGATTCATTAAAAACATACTATAAAAAAATTGTAATTAAAGAACTGTTACAGTGTGTGTTGTCATTATTTCATACAAAAGGTGGAATTTAACTGTATTCAGTGGTCAACAAAAATTTTCTCACGGAACATAAATTTGTGTTCACGGTTATTACATTAACAAAATTGTAACAATATTAAAATCTACAAAAATATGTATTGATAAAATAAAACTTTTTATATATTAAAATCAATACATATTTAATACATAATTAATTAATTTTTCTTTCTAAACGTTTGAATTAAAAAAATGCTAATTTTTTGACAATTTAAAAAATGTGTAGGTTCGGCTCATCTTAATTTTTAATAGAAACTTGTAGCCGTATATCAGTTTTTTTTTAAAGGAAACACTTTCCATAAATAATTATTTGATATTTTATTAATTGGAATAAACTAACTTTAACTATGTAAGTTTACATTTCTTATATTTTTTATTATTAAAATAAATAAACCATTGTTTCTTTTTCAGATACTGTAATAATAAAAAAAATTTATCCTAGACACAAGCCTGGGTCCAGTGGGATCGCTTCCTCTCTCAAAAATAAAAAACGTCCCTATAATTCACTTATATATTTTTTTGTTTGTGATTATTTCATTCTAAAAATAATCTCTGGAAATTTAAAGTTCTCACGTTTTCCAGAAAAACTGAATTTCGAAAGAACATATTTGATGTTACTTTAGCAAACCGTTTATAATTTTCTTCAACAAAATTATAAAACTTTGGTACCATTCCAATTCGATTTTTCATAAAATTTTACATACATTAACTTAAAATTTTTGTTTGTTAACAGAAAATTGCAAAATGAAAATGTGCGAGAAATTATAAATTATTACGCTTCAAATTATTGGAAACCAAAGTACAATCAGTAAATGTATAAAATGTAAAACAATAAAAAACACTGCTTATCTTTTATCTTTTAATTATTTTTACGTATTTTTTAAGAACAGCAAATTTTATTAAATCTTAAATATATACATTGAAAATTACCAAATAGATTTCTATAGATCCAGTAAATATTTGGCAATAACATTATATTATAAATTAAATTTAAATCAACTCTTTCAAGATGTTAAATAAAATGCATTGCCATCGAAAACATCTTAACAGGGGATAAGCATATAAACTGTCTCTCATATTTATAACATCATGTATATTGGAATATAATTACCTAATTTATATGAAAGCTAGAAATCCCACAATAATTAAAATGAACATGTTACTGACACTTTAACACTCACTTCAGAATCCCCTGATCCCTGATATATGAAATGACAAAAACAGAACCCCTAGGAATAATTATCCATCTCAGAAAATTTATAACAATTATAAAAACGAATCAAAAACCTGCGTGGAAAGAGAATCTTCGAAAGACAACACCAAAGAAAATTATCCAAAATGAACACAATGAGAGCTTCACCAATCATAACATCAATTAAAAAAGAAGATAAAGCTGTTAATCATATAAATTAACAAAAATGTTTTTCTAAATATTGCAACAGACTAAAGAATTCCAGTTAATAGCCGATTGATACATAAAAAAAATGTAAAAAATCAACATGTTTTTAACACAGCAATTATTAGATTATATGTAGAATATCCTTATTTAGTACTTTGCTATTTTAGATAATCCTTAGCAATAATTTTTGTTTGTAACATTAGGTACGCTGTGTTTCTATAAAAAAACAGCATGAGAAAAATGTACCAACAAACATTCTTTCACAATTGTTTTTTTATAAATTAATTAAATTTAAATATTTTTTATTCATTAAAATATCTGCTTACCACTTATCCTTGTCTTTTAGTGTTGGTGGTTTAAAACCGCTTTTAGACATCAAAAATAAAGCTCTCATAGGATGCAAGTCAAACATGGGTGGTTGCAATTCCGCTAACTCTATGGCAGTGATGCCAGTTGCCCAAATATCACAAAGTTGGTTATAACCACCTTTTCGCTCAACAGCAGCTACCTAGAAAAAAAAACACACAATTTATATTTATATTCAAATAAAAAAAATAATTAAAATTATTGGTTGCTCTAAAATTTTTGTATTTTTTTCTGTGCTCTATATCTTACCTCTGGTGCCATCCAATATGGTGTGCCAATGAAAGACTTTCTTTTATTTATTGTAGCAGTAATTTGAGCAGACACACCAAAATCAGCTAATTTAACATCACCATTTTCAGTCAATAAGATATTTGCACCCTTGATATCACGATGCATCTTCCCCATTGTGTGGAGGTACTGCAAACCTAGTAATGTTTCTCTGCACATGTACGCAATTTGATTTTCTCCTAAAGGACCCGTAACTAAAAAAGCATGTTGCAAAACATTAATTGTACATTTAAATTAGGGGTAGTCATATGTGAGTGGTAAACAATGAAGAGAAAGAGGGGCGACAAAAAACATGGTACAGGTCACATTTTGTGAAAATCCTGACGCTAATCCTTCATGGATAAGTTATGGTGAGTCTAACTTTACTAATTTCGATTTTATTTTATTTTTCAAACTTAATTGCTGTTTTGACAATTAATTTTTTAACCCCATAACTAGGTGTGCCTGATGATGGCATAATATTGTCGAAACTGGTCGCCAATAAATAACTTTGTGAGATATAAAGGACTTTTCATCCCCCTTTCTCTTCATTAATTGTACATGTTCGAGAACCTGGTTTGAAAATGTCGAATAGGTGAAGATTTTTTTACAATTTTGCATGTTTACTTTACATAAAATAATTTAATGTATTAAAGATCCCTTTGCCGCGCAGATATCCAGATATGGTTCATGATTTAATTTTTTTTGTTGCATATCACGTGAGATCTTTTAACATCTATTTTCTAAAGATTGCCAATGGCGAATCTGACAGAATGTCTTAACTCAATTATAGGATGTGCATGTTTAGTGACCTATATTAACTTATTGTAAATTTTGCGGAACATCGCCTAATTAGTGAGCTATATTAACTTATTGTAAATTTTGTGGAACATCGCCTAATTAAAGGTAAGTAATAAATATAAAATATTAAACTGATTTATAATATATTGATATTCGTATTTTTAATTATTATTTATTTACTTGGATCTATTTATTTAAAAATATAAGTGGATTGTAAGGGTTTTTATGGTCACGAAGTATACAAACAATATTCCTGATGAAGGCTCACATAGTGATAAAATACTTGATAATTAAATTAAATTAAATAAATAAATAAAAACAACGGTCAAATGGAATGACCTAAAGCTGAAAGGATAAGATAAGATTTTCGAATTTCTCGGTACAGTTAATTTTTCCAAAAAAAAATTAATCCATTGGAAAATCCTTCAGAATTTTTTTGATTTTATTTCTTGATGAACTACTTGAACTGATTGTCTATAAATCTAATCTAAAACCCATATAAGATAATGTAAATATAAACTTCGGAAAATTGTTGGAACCACTTGTGTATGAAACAATAACGTGCAATAGGTGGGGGAAGTAAAACGATTTTTACAATTTGAAGGATAATACAAAGTTTATACCTCACGTTTTACCTGGACAGCAAATTATTCAACACTTTATTGAAGCTATATGAAAATAATTGCAGATTGTATCAACCAAGACTAGTCATACATTAAAACCATATAATGCTAAAACGTCTAAGAAATGGGGGTACAAAAACCTAGTTTAAAGTTAAGGTTGTGACTTTGACATTTTTGTGGGTAAACAGCAATATCATGCCTGAAGGTGTACTAGTGCCACATCACAAAAATCATAAAATTCTCTTCGACAACTGGATCAATAGTGTACCTTTCCCTTAGTGGTTTCCTACCATTAAGAACAACAGTAATACAAGCAGTATTACAACAAATACCTGATTGCATAATCCCGTCAAAAAAAATAATAAAAAAACGTGGTAATGGCATAGACAGGGCAGAAATTGGTTGTGTATACTGATATAACAATACACTTGTAACTCCTGGAATTCTCAAATACCTTGTCCTAAAGCTATAGATATTTATAATAAAGACATGGGAGGAGACTGAATGTTTGGTTTATTGCATTCCAAGAATTGGCAAGTATATTAATGATTTTTCATTTACTATACAAAGCAGGTAAAAATTTTGCTGGTACATCAACATCAAGAGCAGTAACTCCAACCTATGAGGTTCTAATTCAACAACCCCTATTAAAAAAGTGACTAGGGATCGAGATAGAGCCAGATATGCCACTCAATTCAGTGGGAGCAGAGTCTATTAGTCAATTTCCTAAATGAATTGTTTTAGGTGTTATAATAATATATTTCGGTCATCTGTATATTGAGAAAAATGTAAAGTTCATTTATGTCTGAATACAGAAATTGTTTTCAGTTTTTTTTATATGAAACCATAAATGATTTCTATGATTTTTTTTATTTAGGTTACGAATAAATCTTATAAGAATTTGACTTTTTTGTTTAAAATTATTTATATAATATAGGGTTTAAGTAAATAAAATATTTTAAAATTTATTCTTAAGAATACCTATTTGTGTACTAAAAACTGAAATGCACTATTTTTTAAATTTAAATATTCGTTTTTTTCATTTACTTTAAGTTGAAAATTATTTAAAAGAAGTCACTTACTGTGGTAAATGTCTTGTAAAGAACCACCTCCACAAAATTCCATGCAAATCCATAATTTATCCCTACGTAAGTAACTACCATAATAAGCTATTATATTGGGATGTCTACAGTCTCTCATCATAAGAATCTCTTGCTGTATGATGCCAAAGTCATCACCTAATAAAAAAGTTCATTCCAATAACCAGTAATGTAATTACTTACCACGTAATTAATATTGTCTTACCGGGTTCTAATTTTATCACTTTTATCGCAGCAAAATCAATTGTTGAGAGCCTTTTAGCCTAAAAAAGTGCATCCGTAGGGTTAATTTGCAAAAATAAAAATTATTATAAATACCTTATAGACGTCCCCGTAAGTCCCACTCCCTATCCGTTGAATTAATTCGTAGTCATCCTGTGGGTTTCTTCTGGAGATGTCCGAGCTCAAAACTCCTTGAGCCATTTTTATTTAAATTCAGCTGGTTACATTGTATGTTACTGTGTGGTTTTATAATGATTAAATTAAAAATGTTTACGTGAATTTGACTTTGACAGCAAATGCACTGCAAGCAGACATATTGGAATCAGTTCTGCTAACAGGTCATGGAAACAACAAAATTCCCTATGTAGTGAGCATGGTAATTTTTGCTGTGAGGTCGAATCTAGCATGTTTGTACCGCGTAATGTTGAACATCATTCTAAAAATTTCAGAAAGTAACTCATAAATTAAATAATCTATCGGGTTTTTCGGTAATATAAATGGTAATTCTGCAGAAGTGCCAGATAACAGAACAATTTTTTGATTAGTACAGTTGGTAAAAGTCAAAGAAGACTGATTGTTTAAACATAGACGTCGAGACCGTAGGGTAAAAGGGCTTTTATCATTGCCCACTTGGCGAAAGTAGGTAAGTAGATGACAAAGAATCATCCTAAAATATTTGTATTTTTACATTCATTTAATCAAGAACCTTTTTTTATACTCATTGCTGAGCATAATGATATTTTTTTTTAATTAAATTAAGTGAAATATCAACGAAAATTCTTATTTATTCTTACATATGATGATATATGATCATGAAAAGGAAGGGTGTTGGAAAATTCTTTATACTTAAATGAACAGATATCTATTATCGCGCATCACGCGGATGTAATCATTTAAGAGATGAACTTATCTAGGCTTTACAAGTTTGTGGAGAATTAACAGATTTTAATATAATGGAATATCAAAATGATTTGTTTTAACTGTTTTTTTAAAACCTATCTAATAGGTAAAATAGTTATTTTTAATTGTATTATTAAGGTATCTATTTAGGAATGCAGGAAATAAAAGAAATTATCTCAAATATTAGTCTTAATTTATCAGTATCTGTAGATTTAAAATTAAAATATTAATGACCGACCTTGACATCATCTCAAATTTTAAAATATTGATTAAGTGAACGTGAATTTGCAGACAAAACATTTAAATTTCTGCAAAGAAAAATCAAATCTTAATTTGTCTATGAAGAACACAAAAAGCTTTTCTGATTAATTTTTTTAGACTTTGTTAAATCTATTTAAAATAATATCAATTATTACTTTTATGAATTTTTCGGTTTTGTACTCAGACTAAATTACCTACCAAGTTTCTAAAATACGGGGTGTCCCAGAAGTTTCTGACCCATTTTAACTGCGCAAATATCTCGAAACTCAGAAACGATAGGGAGATGCGGCTTTCACTGAACAGTTTCTTTTTATATAAAGTTTGTTTCTGTATAAATATTTATTTAGTAAAATCTTATATAAGATGTTTTAAAAAAACGGTCTTTTTCAAATGGAAATAACGTCGGTTTTTTTAACGACACATCCTATATATTTTTATTCTCTCAGAAATCCGATAACTAAATAATTATAGAAAATAACAAAACACACTTCAAAAATGTATACCAAATTTTACTAAAAATTTAAATATAAATTATCTCATGGTAGATGTCTACATAACTGCCTATCCTTAAAAATCAAATAACTCACTTATTTTTCAACATATTATACATTTTCGGAAAGTGAAAGAGTTCACCTTTCAGATAGAATAAAAATATATAGGGTGTGTCGTTAAAAAAATCGACGTTATTTGCATTTGAAAAAACCGTTTTTTAAAACACCCCTTAAAACACCCCATATAAGATTTTACTAAATAAACATTTATACTGAAAAAACTTTATATAAAAAGAAACTGTTCAGTGAAAACGGCACCTCCCTATCATTTCTGAGTTCCGAGATATTTGCAGTTAAAATGGGTCAGAAATTTCTGGGACACCCGGTATTTTGATTACTAAAAATATTGTTTGGTATACATATATACAAAAGTATTTATATTTGTATTATATTTTGTCATAATTTTATCCTAAATTTGTTTAATAAATTGAAGAAAGAGCTTCAAACGTTTTAATTCATATAAAAATAAATGGTTTTAGCCTAAAACGAACTTTTCCGTTCAAAATACTAATAATAATATTTTCTTATTTTACATCATGTCTGTCTTACATTTTTGCATTTTTTACTTTTTTGGTTAGGCATATAAAATTTTTTTTAGTTTTTGCACGAATCACGACTTTTTGTGCGTTTTGGAGCAAGAAAAAAATTTCAAAATTTTTTGGTTAGTGGGGGTACGTGCATTAAAATTTTTTTTTGTGTTTTTATGCGTTTTGGAGCAAAAAATAATAATATACGCCCTGCATGTGATGATATTATATTTCTATAAACTGTTTAGACTTCATTTCGGAAACTCATAGTGGTTTGTATTTTAATTTCTCTCTCTCTTTCCACTGGATTAAAACCACTTAGTTGTTAAAAAACTTTTTTTATTGACGTTTCGGCTTTCTATATCGAAAGCCGTTATCAAAATGACATAAAATAAATAAATTTACTAGAAACAGAACACTTGATAATCTTGCAAAAATATGACATCAACATAGTATACATAGAATAAGATTTTGAGATTGAAGATGTCAAAATCTATTTCAATCATATTTTTGTTTAGACTTTTGAACCACTTTAGCGAATTTAGATAAGAGATTACTGCGCTATGCATTGAAGGACAAAACTTTAGTTTACAAACTTTTTTCTTTAAAAAATGGTCTTAAAACATGGTTCACCATTAGTTAGTTATTTTAGTCATTCTTTAATTATTGTTGTTTCACATTTAATGTTCTACTTCAGTACTCTATGGACCTGATGATGGCAGTTTGCCGAAACTAGTTGCCCCCCTTATGTATATTATTATTAAAATTTTGTGGTACTGACTTGGAGGAATTTATTTATTAAACCATTAGATAACTTACTCAGTTTATTATAATTTTATTTAAAGTTAGTTTTATTGAATTACAACAATTACTATACATTTATATTTAGCTTTTATTATCTGTGCCATACATAATTTTCTTCGCTCATCTCTTCGAGATCTTCGTCCGGTTTAGTTGTTTATTTTTTTACTAGTTGGGTCTAAATTTATGGTTTCGGATTATGTTCAGCGATCTGGGTAAAAGTATGGCACCAAATAAAAACTAAAAATATGCGTGATCAAACATTAGAAGAAGTCATATTAAGCAAACGAGTTAGGAAATTAATTTATTCGATTCGACACTCTAAGGCTGGTTTCTGCCTTTCGGCTTAATCAGTTAGGCTTTGAGTTGAATAAATCAAATTCCAAACACGCGTAAGATAAAATTCGCAAATGTGCTACCATCTATCAGTAAAACTAATACATGAAGCTTAGAAGTGAGTTTTGACAACTTTACAAAGCGCCAAATTCCCAACTTGCATTGGGGTTGCAAAGTCTTTTGACCGATTCTGGTCAAGATCTCAATCTCTTTGTATTTTAAAGTGATACGAAGAAGAGAGTGATGCAAATTAGGAATTTTTGTTTGTAAAGTTGTCAAAACTCACTTCTGGACATCATTTAACAGTTTTACTGATAGATGGTAGCACATTTTTATTCATGAGTCGAAAAGGAAATAAAGTATTTCTTTTCCTGCTAATTTTATCATCACATATATTATTCCTGGTTTATCTTTAAAAAAATGGGTTAGTAAATAAAACAATTTCTTACATAAAGATAATTTATTTACATAAATATTATTTCTTAACCCCTATGTACAATTAAAAGCTTTATAAAATATTAACAATTCCAAATATATAAATAATACAATATGTTGATACATTTTACACAAATTTATACCTTCAAGTATATCACATTTGATTTCCTTTCCCTAACTATTATCCTTTAAAACATCTTTCAGTATCGAACTGGAATTTCTGTTTTGAGCAAAATCAGAAAACGTTGGCAATACAATCTCACTTAACACGATAGGTGTGTTACTAGGCGTAATCGATCTACCGTTGGTGGTTTTGGTAGAAGAAGATTCGGAAAGTGTAGTGTTATTCAGAAGACTTGGTACAACTCGAGGTTTACTTTCATTCTCTAAAAATTTAATAAAAGCCCTCGATAACGACTCCTCGCTTATTTTATTTTGGTTGTCAGGCTGCGGCGCTAAAAATGAACCCAACCAACCCTGTTGGGGCTTATTTAGCTTCACTTTATCATGGTCTTGCTGGTTGAAATCTAAAACTGTAGCGATTATTTTCAATACTTGGGTTTGGTCTCTGTTCATGTTGTTGTTGGACGTTACATAGCCCAAAATTAAGTTTTTTATTAATAGTTTATCCACTTTTCCATCGGTGTTGCTTAGGGCGTCTCTCAAGTCTTCTTCCGTTCTTGATAACTTTGTTTGGAGTTGACATACTGCGAAAAAATAATACAAAGTTAATTTCAATCTCGAAGGCACTATTTTTAAATTATTTTTATTCGTAGAAACAATATGATGAAATAAGGAATAAAAATTAATATATGAAATAAGAATTATCTAGTTTTATTTGTCATAAAAAAATGTTTACGACTCAAAACAGCTTCTTTATTGGACACCAGTTAAGGGTAAAATGAACTGTTGGTTCCTCGGCAAGTCCACGCGGACCGACATCCCACTGTAAACTCGCAGTGTTGTATTTATATTAATTTTTTTGTTGGTTTATCATAGTTTTAATTTCAGTGATTGATTCTACTTACTTAAATATTTAATTTTATGGTTCGTTTCAATCAGATTTAGGTGGAAATATCCAAATTGCCAAAAACTATGAAAATTAAATGGTAAACAAATTAGAACAATGGATGCACCTAAAAGGTGTTTTTCCTCTGCGCATCACTAAATTTGTTGTGAAATGTTTTAAGCAAATATCACTTTGAAATGGTTTCCCCGCACTATAAATTAACAAATGTCTTCTTAAATCAGCATTAATTTGGAAAATAAATTTGACAATTGTATTTTTTTTCACAGTGAATTCGCAATTAATGTACTTTTTTTCATAATGTACAATCTTATGACTTTAAAGGCGGTGTTTTTTTTTTACTTATGTGTCAACGGCATCGACTACTATGGCCATTAGCCTCGTGTTCTGTGTAGGCTTTGTTACTGTTTCCCAGCGCCACTTTAGGAACAGCACTGTTAATTAGAACCTGGTATATGAAAATCAATTTCTAAATTTTTAATTAATGAAAAATCAGAAAATGATTTCTGCCTTTGGTGTGATTCGAACCCACAACCCTTGGATTATGAGTCCAGTGCTCTACCTCTGAGCCACCCACCCCCCTAAAGGCGGTGTTAATTGAGAAAACGATTTCAAACAAATTTCAGACGAATTTTTTTTACAGTAAGTATCGACTCAAAGCTTGTAATTCATTCCGTATTGATATTTCGAAAAAAAAAAAGATCTATTTAATTGATAACGATAGTAATTAAGAGGGTACAAATAACATTTTTATGTCTTTCGTCGTAAACATTTGTCTGTGCCAAAAAAAATTCTATATATTATATAACGTGATTCTTGAAGTATATTATTAACATAAAGTTTGGGTAATTTATGATTTTTACTTATTGTGTAAAAGAAATATATAACTAAAATTTAAATAAATTCAATAGAAAAACATACAGTTTCCTTGTTGCCTTTAAAATATAGAAATCAAGTGTTACCCAGGGACTGGTAGTTTCATAACTGTACCAGTACCTGATGTAATACTCACTCTCTACACTTTTTGCCAATAATCATGCTTCACATGCCGATGAAACATTCAGATACTAAACTGGAAAAAAATAAGTAATAAGTTCAAAAATACCAAATAAAATAAATAGAAGAAAGCCATCTATATTTGAAAAAAATAAAAATGTTTGCTATTAATTAATATTAAATAGAAACTAGGTAGTCAGTAAGTAGTATCCAAAGTACCTTTTAAAGAAATTGTTTAATCTTTGATTGCATATAAATATTTTACATGAACAAAACAATGCCTTTATATTTATTTTCTACTTTATATTTTCAAAATATTCATTGTATTTTGTGAAATTAGCAATGGAAAATTTGCAACCAATTTGATATCTAAAACAAATGGTACTGAAATATAGATGGTTTAAAAAACAATTCAAACAAAAATAAAGATACCACCAAAGCCAACAATAAATCAACAAAAACAAAAAAATAAAGGTAAAAAAAGTGCAGACAAAAAAATAAAAATGGTGACTCAAACACTACATTTTGTCTATCCCATTCAGTACCTGGGGAATCAAACTACCTCACAGTTACCAAATGAGATTAAAAAAACATAGGTAAAGCGTGCAACAGTGCCAATTAAAAAAAAGAGTGCTGGTTGTGGTATAATGTGTGCTGAAAAAAACCCTTAATATAAAATGCAGTATTCTCTTTTAGCAAAAGCTTTACTTCTCGAGCTATTTTTATCGGAATATTGTATAATCATATCTATTTTTTTTATTAATGCCCACCTAGGTAAAGACCTAAGTATTGTATACCCCATCCATTTTTAGCAAAAGGAGAGGTTACTTGTTGATATGGGTTTCAAAGAATTGAGTGTTCGGATGGTCTAAAGAGAAACTACCGGAGGAAGGGAATTCCAAAATCTAAACACTTTAGGTATGAAAGAACGGTCGAATCGATCAATGCTAGCTGTTTGAAGGTGGATAATTCATTGTTGGACTGAACTCTACCGGCTGAATAGTTCTTTTCTGGATGGCAGTAAGAATGGAAAGTGTTTTTAGTGCAGTAGTTCTAAAAATAAGTGAATAGTATTCAAGATTAGATCTTGTCTGAACCCTTTAGAGTATCAGAGTAGAGGTATTTATTTGTCCTAAAGAGAAATCGCAATGTAAGTTGCAAATATGAATAGAAAGTTGGGGACAAAGCTTTAGCACCCCTTCGTTGATAGAATATATTATTGGCTTTTTAGTAACAGACTAGAAATATTTCTTTGCCTCAAATAGCAATCCCAATGTACACCGTAAATATAAATAGGAAATTGGGGTCAAAGCTGAGTCTTAAGATACCCATGCATCGTTCTTGTAGAAGGCAGTGGAGATTGAATGGTCAACATATTTGTAGAGTTTAGAAATATTGAGAGTTACTGCGTTTTATAAAATTGAGCAAAGAAAAACTTAAAAAAATGGTGCTTAAATATCATTTTATGGTTGTTCAATTATTTTTTTAATAGAAATATAGCTCGATAGAAGTGAATAGTGCATTAGTTTTTAACCTAAACAAGTTTAAACCCATGTGTTCTGTTTGTAATGGTTTTGTGTAAACTACCATTCTAAAAATCTGGTAGTTCAATGTCGTTTTTCATTTACTTTTTATTTGTAGCAGTAATAAAAACTATATTTTATATTTTTAGTTAGCTTATTGTTTCTTATCAACTTTAAAGTTATTAAAATGTTTTTGAAAGCAAGCAGGAAATTATATTTATTAAGTGGATTAGACGGCTTTTCTAAAGTATTAAACAGAAAACAATAGAAATTAATATCAACAATAAACATCGACTGTAAATTAAAACTGTCTTTCGGCCTGATTTTGTTTTTTTCTAAAAGTTATTTTTAACACTATAGGTTTTCTTTTTGATATAAAAATCGTTAAATAAAAACATGTACTTGTTAATATTGTTAAACAACAATTATTAGTAAGCGAATGTGATATCACCTATCAGCAAAAACTGACAAATGGGCAACAAACCATTTTCTTCGATAGATGGTAGCACATTTGTATACGTTGTCTTTTAGCTAATTCAACTACTAACAATAGTGTTTAGTTTATAGGTAATTACAAACTAAGAACTATTAAAATACGTTAAAAAATATTAGTCAGAACCCATTAATTTCATACTTACATTGTAAAATACACTCGAACATCTAAATCTATGATTTAATATGATATCTATAACTACCTATTATACAGGAAAATAAATATTTGAACACCCCTATACCAATATTACATTTAAAATTTTCACACAATACATAAAACTTCGCTCATGCAAATGTGCCACTACCTATCAGTAAAACTTTACAAGGCAACGAATTCTCAACTTGCATTGGGGGTTGCAAACCCAATTTCATTGGATTGGGGGTTGCAAACCCAATTTCATTGGATTGGGGGTTGCAAAGTTTTTTGACCGATTCTGGTGAAGATGTCATTCTCGTTAGCCTTTAAGGGAAAATACAAAGTAAGCAAACGAGTTAAGAATTTAATTATTCGATTCGACATCCTAAACTCGTTTGCTTACTTCCCTCATGCATGTTAGTCAGGCACAAAATAGTTATGGTAGTAGTAAACAAGCTAAAAATGTAACAAAAATTATGAAATTCAAGATGCAGTAAACAAAAAAATAATCGGACCAAATAGCATAAAAATTTTGACAAAATAGTTTCAAATAAATATTTTTTTTAACAGATTTCCTCAAAAAAATAAAATATTACTAGTTAATCCAGCGGTTTTCAACCTTTTTTGGCTTGCGTATCCCTTGGCAGTTCATTATCCTAAATTGTATATTATAAAAATGTTTATAATTTAAATATTCTTAGTTATTATTTTAAACTTGTTCTAAGACTAAATAAATATCAATAACGTGTGAAGGAGCATGTCTAGAATCTTTATTGATGAAAACTAAAAATTTTTTATAGATACATAATATTTTAATAAAAAACAACATATTAAATTTTTTTGACGTACCTCGAAGCCATCAAACGCGTACCCCACGGGTTGAGAATCGCTGACTTAATCAATCAGAATTGAATACTTACAGAATTATTCAGAAATTTATTGTGTGACTTTCAAACATTTTAAAATTACAAATGTATTATCCCGTTGTGCAATTTATTAATAAAATCATACATTTTTTAAAATACCGTATGTTGTCTACTTTTTTACTTATAAATATACTGGTAGGGTAAGATGTGGGGCACATTTGGACCGTTCAAATTTGTCCCTCTCAAAATACTCTGGCTCAAATAGCATCTATCTGATTGTCGTTTTATGGCTTTATGGCAAAGTATTTTATTTTGTTTAAACAACACAGTATTTTACTTAACATAACTAGCCCAGTTGCCAGAGAAGGATATTGACCAAAAGCTCGCACAAAATGTGATCTCGATGAAACTTGGCATTTAAGTACTTGAAAGGGTGTAGAAAACAATAAAAAAATATTTGCTGCTCTAAAGTGTAGGATACTAACTTCACAATTTCTAAAATAAAATAGAAAATTTGGTTTTTCCATTATATCTCGAAAATCGAAAAACTAAAAGCACCACGTGAAAGAGCGGAAAATTTTACTAAAAAATAATAAGATATTTTAAAAAAGAATTTGTATTACTATGAAAAATTATTAAAAATAATAAAGCAAATTCGAAAACTCTACGCGCGCCGAGCCATTGCTTTCTCAGGAAGTCATTAGTTTTCAATTTTTTTTTGTTTTCTCATAGAAAAGTTGACCGGAAGTTGTAATTTCTATAATTCTCACTGATTTTTATAAAACTGAAGATATCTATTAATAGAGGCATAACAAAAAAAAAATCCTTGTAAATTTTTATTTTCAAAATAGTATTTATTTAAATCAGAAATTAATATTTTTTTTAAATAAAGTTAAAAATAATAATCACTATTTTGAAAATAAAAATTGCATCGAATGAATGTTGTAAAAAAAATGATCATTTTAAAACATAAGTTTTATTAAACAGATATAATGTTCATCATTTTAATTATATTTAAATCAAAAGTAAAAATATAATGATGATAAATGTACAAGGATTTTTTTTGTTATGCCTCTATTAATAGATATCTTCAGTTTTATAAAAATCAGTGAGTATTTTAGAAATTATAACTTCCGGTCAAATTTTCTATGAGAAAACAAAAAAAAATAAAAACTAATGACTTCCTGAGAAAGCTTTAAAACGCTTTCTTTTTTTTCTTTGCGTATATTTTAGGCAAAGATACTTTAGTTTTTCCGAACGCCTCGACTGAATATTTGTATTGAATGGCTCCGCGCGCGTAGAGTTTTCGAATTTGCTTTCTCATTTTGAATAATTTTTTATAGTAATACAAATTCTTTTTTAAAATAACTTATATTATTTTTTAGTAAAATTTTCCGCTCTTTCACGTGGTGCTATTAGTTTTTCGAAATTTTTATTTTTTTTTCGAGATATAATGGAAAAACCAAATTTTCGATTTTATTTTCGAAATTGTGAAGTTACTATACACTTTAGAGCAGAAAAGATTTTTTTTATTGTTTTCTACACCCTTTCAAGTACTTAAGTGCCAAGTTTCATCGAGATTACATTTTATGCGAGGTCAAACTCTCTAACAACTGGGCTAAACCTAAACAAGCATGTTTCTTTCAAATATGGATTTTATAATATTAACAGTTTCGTCGTATGTGGGGTACATTTGAACAAACAATATGGGAGACAAATCCAGATGTACCCCACATTCTGACTTTTTCTCTTTTTTTACAGAATGATGCAGAACTGTAAAGGTAAAAAATAAAGAATCAATATTTCCACTGAAGATTTGCGTAAAGCTATTAACCAAGTACTAAAAACAAAAGAAAAATTTGAAATATAGCAGCAATATTTTCTTCATTTTCGAGAGGAAAGAGCCACCCAGGCTTACAAATTGATCGAGTTCTGGAAATGACAGTAATGATTTATAAATCTGTCTCGAAATATGCATCTTGTTAAGCTATTTTTGTTCTAGAAGAAGCAAACTTCGGCGAATATGTTTCTTCGGAAAGAGAAACTACTATTTACTGATGTACTAATGGCCCAGTAAGAACGGTATTTGTATGACATGCAATTAAATCTGGCTCAATGTCTGTAGAAATATTTCTTCGGAAAGAGAAACTACTATTTACTAATGTACGGCTCTGTAAGAACGGTATTTGTATGACATGCAATTAAATCTGGCTGAATGTCTGTAGAAATATTTCTTATAGGATCAAAAGAAACATATGAAAATCGCATTCTCTACTTTTGGACAATCATGAAACCACACGTTTTTCTTGACGCAATTAATTATTGCAGAGAAACGACATAGTAGTGTTGAGTTATTGTTAGTATTGAACAACTCCATATCTACTTGTCCTGATACAGCAATAACATTTATGAAAGCTATCAATTCATTTAAACACCAGAAATCTGGCTAGGAAACTGTCATACTTTTGATGAGTCTTAATTTGCTGGAGTGTTGGAGAACAGAATATAGAAAGAGGTAAATAAAAAATAAATCAGAAAAACACAATGAGAGAGACGCGTCAAAACTATAAAAATAATGGGCCAAGTTAAAACTGTTCCAGAAGAGACTAGGAAAAGTCAACAACAACATAGTTTCTGATACATTGATCAAGTTACCGTTGGTGAAGTTTCCAACAAAGAAACAAGTCGTTCACTATGTGAGCCATGTAAGAAAAATAAATTACAACAGACTCTCAGTCTGGTCCAAATGAAATTGTGGATTTTATTATCCTACACAAAAAGACGTCAGTTTTATTGCAATAAACGATATTGTGACAAAATCGACTTATTTAAAATTTTATGTTTCATTTTTCGATTATAATATTAATTTTTAATATTTCAAGTGTAATGAATTCAGTTTTTCATAATTAAAGTTTTTTTTAATGGCATTGACATATAAGTTATTCAGCCAACCACAATAATTGAAGTTACTATCAATAATAAATATGTTTATAATCACTTATTTAAACAATAGGTTATTCCATATACTAATAGAAAATATTGCAATTGTTTAATTGAACCGATATCTAAATTTACTCAGTCAGAGGGTACATTTGGACTATTGAATACTCTGTTTTTTTTAATTAAAATTGGGTATCTTTACTCCATATTTACACGTTTACAAACAGCATTTATAGTTATCAATTAGTATAGCCAAAAATAATTAGAGAAATGGGAAAAAGTGATAATCGAAAGTGTATCCAATTGTGCTCTACTCTACCCTACAAGTTCCATAAAATGGCTGTTGAAGTAGAAGTAAAAATAAGAACAATTTTTGAAATGAAATAAAATATTAAAATATATTCAATTCTGATAACAACAAACTGCAACCAATGATAAAATAAAAACGACAATATCGGTTATTACCGTATACCCAAAATGCAAAAAGTGACAACAATGTAGTTATTGCGTGGCTGAAACAGTAGTTCATGACAATATCCGCTGATATTCTGGGATCACAACCACCCAGAATTACCAGCTGATATTTCACGGACAACCATCGGGCATGAAACTGAAAAAACTGATAAAGTTTTGTTAGATGCTGAAAATTTTGGATATTTTTAGGATAAACTCAGGTATTTATTAAAAACGTAAAAGGATGGATATTATTTGGGTCTTAGAACTTCATGATAAACATTTTAAAATAAAAAAATTGTGAATTAATATCTGAGGTTAATCTAAAAATTAAGTAACCAAAAAATAATGTTACAGTTCATGCTGCAAAACACACATCGAATACAAACATTTACCTTCTTCTTTCAATCCAGAAACTGTTTTTTTAGAAGATTCAAGTTGATCCGAGAGCCTAGAAGCTGCTAATAAACCTTGATTTCTTTCTTCTAGCTGCGATTTAAGGTTAGATATTTCCACTTTTAATTCTTCTTGTACTTGCTTTTCGGTTTGAATGTGGCGACGAATTCTTTCTGTTTCTTTTATCACGTCTTTTTCTTTATCTATGAAAATTATAAGAATTACTATTAGTCGAGAATAAAAATAGGGGGCAGAGAATCACAAATCACACCTCACACAATATTTTTAAAAAGTTGGTAGACCAGTGAACATGTCGAGAAGTGCAAAAGAAAATACAAAAATTCATCAAATGTAGCAAACGAGTAAGGAATTTAATGACATCAACATCCTAAGACCGGTTTCTGCCTTTCGGCTTCGTCAGTTAGCCTCTTCGAATCCAATAAATAAAATTCCAAACTCGCACAAGTCAATAGCTATATCCGCTATAAGATAAAATTCTTCAATGTGCTACCATCTATGGTTAGAAGAGTTTTGACACTGTACAATGTATTGGGTGTTGCATACACTCAATTTGCATTGTGTGTTGCAAAGTTTTTATTTGACTGATTCTAGTCAAGATGTCACTCTGTTCTTTGTACCCCTCTAAGACAGGCATGTCAAACTCATGATATTGCGGGCCACATGATCTATTTTGTACTAAGTTGGGGGCCGCATGTTTTGACTATTCAAAAAAAATTAATGCATTAAATTGAACTGCATACAAATACAAAATTTACTTTTAAATAATAGATTCATTTATTTTATAGCAAAAAATTTCAGTGTAAGTAATCTAAGTATTGGCGGGCCGCGGGTTTGACTTGCCCGCTTTAAGGGATTAATACAATGTTGGCAAACGAGTAAGGAATTTAATTTATCAGATTCGACATCCTAATACCGGTTTCTGCCTTTCGGCTTCGTCGGTTAGGCTTTTCGAATCCAATAAATAAAATTCCAAACTCGCACAAGTCAATAGTTACATCTGCTATAAGATAAAATTCTTAGATGTGCTACCGTAGATGATTTATTGGATTCCAAAAGCCTAACTGACGAAGCCGAAAGGCAGAAACCGGTCTTAGGATGTCGAATCTGATAAATTAAATTATTTACTCGTTTGCTAACTTTGTATTAATCGCTTAAAGGGATACAAAAAGGGAGTGACATCTTGACTAGAATCAGACAAATAGGAACTTTGCAACACACAATGCAAATTGAGTGTATGCAACACACAATGCGTTTCTTAAATTCCTGCTTGAAGGCCTTTATATTAAAAGAATCTCCTCGAGTGATTCAATCTGTTAAATTTCTAAATATACCTTCGTCCCTTTCAAGGCCATAATTCAATCATCTAAACCTTGAGGGATCAAAGAACATGTTGCTAGTTGAGTGGATTCGTGTAATTTAAAGGAATTTGATAAATGTCATTTGCTTGCGGATAAGATCAGATGGTGTACTAATTTTAGAAAAAAAATAAAGTCAAAAATGAAAGTGGATAGACCCATTGGATTTTTTGTGATGCTTTCAAGAGAGAGTTCATAAAATATATTTACAGCTCTCATATTCAATGGATTTATATGATCAATCAATTTTATTTATTACTTTATTCGCCGATCTTTTATTTTAGACATGACTATGTTCTGGAAAACACAACGTTTTTTAATATCTGAGGATTATAAAGATAAAATTTTATTATCTTTTATTCACGAGAAGAATTAAGACTTTGGTAATTCCTACTATTTACTCTCTATAATAGAGAGTGCAACCAGATTTTACGATATGTCATTTAAACTGTAAAAAATAGAACAAAATTTATTTCGTGTAACATGTCATTAAACAAATATCTGAAGTGAGATTAAAAAGAAGAAGAAATGTTAATTGAATTATTAAATAAATATCCACAACGTCAATGTTTCTATGACTAACGGAATAGTATACACGAGTGAGAAAAGTACTTTCCCCAAATGTTGCACACTATACTTTTTCTACAACTTCACAAATTTAAAGAATACAAGTAATGTAACTTAATATTTATTTTTATGGTTAACAAAACTAAAATATCATTGAAGAATCCTACCTCTGAACAGTTAAATAATTTTTTTAATTTTATTTTTGTATTTCTTCCCCATTCCACGCAAATTTTTCGTATGTCAATTCATACTTTTTTCTTGAAATTACCGGCAACATAGACCAGGGCTGAAGCCTTTGAAAAGGGTAAAAATTGAAAAAAAAATAGTAGGTTGAAACCCATTGGAAAAGGAAGAGAATATAACAAAAATGAAAGGAAAACTAATTTAAGGGCGATCTGAGGTCGGGAAGTTGAAGCGGGTGAGTTTTTAAGGGTAAAAAACTGTTTATCTCGATTTCCGGCAAAACTACAAGTCCTATGGAAAAAAGTTAAATGGCAAAGTTATAGGTAATAAAAAGATCTACAACTTCTGTATCTACACTTTTTTCACATAACCTCAAAATTTATGTAAAAAATTCAAGTTTTTGGTTTGTGATTTTTATCTTTTACAAAAAAAATTTTTTTTCACGAAATTTGGTGAAAACTTACCTTTTTATGTCCCAAACACACTGTAATTTTTTTGTTTTAAAATATTTATTTTTTTAACTTTATTTTGACTTAATAACGAAAAAGCAGTCTAATTTTCAACGAAAATTCTCACATCAAAATATCTGCTTTTTTAAAAAAACTCGGTGGGCTTTTTTTGTTCGTTAAAATCTCTACTTTTTGATGGTGTAAAAAAATATACATTACTATGGTAAATGTTCTCAAAAAATGCAAAGAAACGAAAAAAACTCGAATCAGATTTTTTTTAATCATGTACAATTTTGAGCTATTTATTGAAATTTATACTGTAATTACTCTTTTGTTTATCAATGTAACACGGAATCTTCCGTTTTTCAAGTAATTAAAGTATAATTTTTCTCCACAGCCACTACTGAATGTAGTTATTCTGAAACCACTTATAATAACAGAAAAGACACATTCTCGCTCTTGAGATTGAAAGAAAATTCTGAAACATTTGTCTCTTATGTATTTTATATGTATTACATTCTATAACTAGAGATAGAATCTGTATTCCGTGATTGTTTACAAAAATAAGGTTTGCCGTGAATGTCAAATTAACTGTCAGTATTAGTTGACGTGGTCTTAATATTGGTTTGTAAAAACTTTTAATTTATTAAAAAGGAGAAGAAAATCAAACGATTCAGATGTAGAATTTGAAAATACTTCTCCAGAAATAAAAAAATATGGCGATAATATAACTCAAAATTGGCTACCGCAAAAATCCAAGCTTGAATATAAAAATACTACCTACATAATGTTGAGAGATTCAGGTTTCATTTTACTATATTTAATTTCTACTTTTTGTGGCCGTGGAGAAAGTACAGTCTGTTACTCTGTTGGAATGAAAATCCGACACTCGTTCAATCATCCACTCGTGTCGAATTCTCATTCCAACCTTGTCACAGAATATACTATTAATAAATAGATCAAAATTGTACATGATGATTAAAAAAATAATTTCGGATTAGTTTTTCGCTTCTTTGCATTTTTTGAGAACATTTACCATAGTAATGTATTTTTTTACACCATCAAAAAGTAGAGATTTCAACGAACAAAAAGCCCACCGAGTTTTTTAAAAAAGCAGATATTTTGACGCGAGAATTTTCGATTGAAAATTAGGGTGCTTTTTCGATATTAAGTCAAAATAAGGTGAAAAAATAAATATTTTAAATCAAAAAAATTACAGTACATTTGGAACATAAAAAGGTAAGTTTTCACATAAAATCTGTGAAAAAAAAATTTTTTTTGTAAGAGATAAAAATAATAAACCAAAAACTTGGTAATTTGAATTTTTCACATAAATTTTGAGGTTATGTGAAAAAAGTGTAAATCCAAAAGTTGTAGATCTTTTTATTACCTACAACTTTGCCATTTAACTTTTTTCCATAGGACTTGTAGTTTTGCCGAAAATCGAGATAAACAGTTTTCTACCCTTAAAAACCTCCACTTCCCGACCTCAGATCACCCTTAAATTATTTTTCCTTTCATTTTCGTTATATTCTCTTCCTTTTCCAATGGGTTTGATCCTACTATTATATTTTTTGTTTCAAAAATTATCGACCCTGGTCTAACAAGTCTAACGTTACTTTTGCAGCTTTTTTCCAATATCTCTGGCGAGTAGGTATTATCAAAGTCGTCACTACTCTCGGTATCCATATTATTTATTATAAATAGGTATGTTTTATTAAAATAATATTTAATGGAAATTGCGATTTTTATCAAAACACGAATGAAAACTACATTAAGAATTTAAAAAACTTCTATAATCTGACAGTTGTGACAACTATTTAAAGCTGGTTTAAAGTTGATTCTCCATATAAGTGTATGTGGTGTAGGCAAAAATATTTCTCACAGTATGAGCCATACATATTTTTGAAATTAAGTAAGCTATGAAAAATACGCTACTTTTCATAGCAGTTGTAGAAAAAATAAAATACTTACCTTTTCTAAATTGTTCCAAGACGAATTGCAAGTTAGCCAAAGCAGCAGCTTGTTTAATATTTTGATCCTCAGCATCGGAGATCTGCGACCTTAATGAATCCCTCTCCAGAATAACAGTTTGCAGCTGGCTTTGTAATGATTCGACCTGTTGGTTTGCCCTTATACTGACAGATGTATACATGGTGCTGGAACTCTTCTCTCTCGTTTCTATTTCGGATACTCTCGTTTTTAATTCAAGATTCTTCTGTTCGGCTTGGTACAGTTCTTCAGTATAATGTTCCTCCAACTCAATAAGGTGACCTTGTAGCCTATCCAGGTTCTTCTGGAGAGTTATTTCCTTTTCAGAAGGCACCGATCGCTCAGCAAGTAACTGTTGAACTTTAGATTGTTCTTCTAGAAGATTTTTAGCTATAACTTCGCATTTTTCTTTTAGAAAGTTGTTTTGATCTGTAAGTTTTTCTATTTCTGTATGCTTGGCCTGTATATCTTCGTTAGAAGCTTTAGATTTAACATCGTTAAACTGTTTCTCTAGGTTTATGTATTTTTCGAGTTCTGTTGTCAAAACTTGATTTAATCTTTGAATTTCATTGTGGTATGTTACATTTTCTTGATGTTTCATTGTGACCATGTTGATTAATTCATTTCGAGAATTTGTAACTTCTTGTAATTGTTGATGTAATATTGCACCTTTATCTGTAGCCTTTTTTAGCTGAGATTGAATTTCTGCTAATTTACTTAGTTGTGCATGTAAATTAGCTTTTTCTAGCACCGTTTCATCGAGCATTTGTTTGAGATTGTTAAAGTCTTCGTTCTCCCCTACTTTTTCACTACTGTTGTTCACTTCTTTTTTAACTATTTCTACTTCAGTTATTGTTGGAGCATTTGTATCTTCTTCAGGTTCTAATGGTTTTGAAATATTGTCTAATTTTCCTTGGAGCTCTTTTATTACATTTTCGAGCTCTTTCACTTTTTCATCTTCCTTGACAAACGTCTCTTGTGAAGAATTTTCTAATTTTTCTTGGAGCTCTTTTATTACATTTTCGAGTTCTTTTACTTTTTCATCATTCTTGACTGATGCCTCTTGAAAATGTTCAAGTAGTTTGTCATTTTCTGTTTGAAGTTCCGTAAAATTATTCTGAAATTGTGCAAGATCTGCATTCATTTTATTCAATGATACTTCCAAATTGTATCTAGCTTCAGATTGAGCTGCAAGTTCTTTGCTTTTTTGTTCGTACTGTAATTTGAGAGACGTTTCCGCCATTTTACAATTCTTTAATTTTTCTGTAACGGTTTCTATCTGTAATTCAAAACTCTTTTTATTTTCCTCTTCCACGCCTAATTTCTCTTTTAGATTATCAATTAAGGATAAATAATCTTTGGATTTCTCTAAAGTTTCTTCGTTTTGAAGTTTTAGTTTAGAATTTTCAGATAAAAGTTCGTTGAACTTTTGTTTAAATTCGTCCACTTCTTCTTTTAAACTTTCAGAATTTACATTTAATTCACTGACCTGATATTCAAACATTTCGTATTCACCTTTGAGTTTTTCTAGGTTGGCTTGAAGATTTAAATTTCTTTCATTTGAATAAGACAAATCTTCTTTGGTTTCGTCAAGCTCTTTCTTTATAGATTCATAGTGGATTTGAAGTTGATCGAAACTGTTTAATAACTCGTAGTAATCTTTCTTCTTATTATTAATTTCTGGTTCGGTTTTATTAACTTTTTCCTCGACTAAATGTACGCCGTCTAATGAGTCTGGGTTGGATTGTTGCTGTTCTAAATCGTCTATAATTTTTTCCAAATCTTCAATTCTCTTGTTGGCGTTTTCTAATTGGGATTCTAGAAGGATCATATTGTCTTCGTTTGATTCAGATATTGTTTGCAGAACGGGGTTGTTTTTGTAAGTTTCGAGTTCATTAATAAGCAATTCATTATTTTTTGCAATATCGTTACATTCATTTTCGTAATCTTTTATAGTTTGATTCTTTGTTACAATTTCTTGACTAAGCATATCTGAATTTTGAATTAGTTTCTCTATTTCGTGATTTTTTTCAACAAGAATATTATTTTTCTCTTCGGTGATCTCCAAAACTCGCCTTTCTAGATCAGCACATTTGCATTTTAAATCTAGAAGTATTTTAATAATATCTTCAATATGTTTACTTAATTCGGCTACTTGAGGATCATCGTCGTGGACGCAGTGTTCAAAATCTGATGGTTTTTCACATTCTTGGAACTTCTTTATATTGTCTGTTATAATGTTTATATATTTATTGTGTAGTTCGTGTAAACTAACTTTGTGATTATCTTGTAAATACTCGCATTGTTGTTGCAAATCGATAAGTTCTCTACTTATTTCTAATTTCTCTTCTTCTAGTTCGTCAAACCGTTTATTGTCAGTTACATTTTTATTTTCTTCACTCTTTAACAGGTCTAATTCTTCTCTTAGAACGTTCAATTGAGCTTGGTGTTCTTGTTGAATATTTTCTAATTCATCTTCTAAATCCATATCCATTCTTCCGCTAGCCCTGACTAGCAATTCTTCGTTTAGTTTCTTTAGGTCTTCAATTTCTTTTTTCCAACGACCTATTTCCTCCAGTGGTTCAGTATCTTGGTTTGAGTTGGATTTGAAATTATTTATTTCGTCTTGTAACGCACTGATATCAATTTGGTATTTTTTCTCTATATTTTCATGTTCTACTTTTAAGTCGTTGTAAAGTTTTACAATTTCCTTTTGTTCTTTTTGGATTTCTTCATATTTCTTAATATCATCTCCATTTTTATCTTCTCGTTTCTTTAACTGCTCTAGTTCTTCTTTCAATATGTTTAATTGTACCTCGTGTTCTTGTCTGATATTTTCTAGTTCATCTTCTAAATCAATGTCCATTCTTCCGTTAGCTGTAACTTGTAAATCTTCGTTTAATTTTCTTAAGTCTTTTATTTCCTTTTTCCAACGTTGTATTTCGTCTGATTGGTCGTTCATTTCTTCTAGTGATTTAGTTTTTTCTTTTGAGTTGTTTATTTCTTCTTGTAATGCACTCAGCAAATTTTCATTTTCCACTTTCATATTATTGTGAAGCATTTCAGTTTCTTTTCGTTGTTTTTCGGCTTCTTTGTATTTATTAGTGAACTCTTCTAATTCTCTTTTCAAAGAACTTACTTGTGCTTCGTATGTTTCTAAAATGAATGCAAGTTTTTGACAATTATCTTCATCCTCTAGGCTCTTTTTTTCGAAAAAATGTATCTGTTCGTTAGCCTTCTTTAATTCTAAATATAGTAACTTATTTTCACTTTCAATTTTTTGTATTTTTTCGTTAAAACCATCTTCACCACCCTTGTGAATATCTTCTATAATTTTTTGAAAGTTTTCATTAGAGCTTTTAATAACGAATAGCTCCTTTTTTAATTCTTCGATTTCGTGATTTAACTTTTTGTTATTTTTTATAAGATTTTTGTTATTGCCCGCATCTTTTTCTTTGTCTGCATTTCCATCTTTTTCTTTTAACTGCTTTAATTCGTTAATTAATTTTTCCTCTTTAGCTATTAAGACTGCGTTTTCTTCTTTTACTGAAAGAAAGTTTTCATTGAGGTCGTTTAGCTCAAATTGCAGTTTCTCTTTCATTCTCATTATATTGACTAGATTTTCTTGATTGTCGGCATCTAGTTGCTCCAATTGTACTAGCAGCTCGGTTTTTTCTGTTTCTAATAGAGCGTTTATTTTTCTCAAGGAGGATGTAGATTCAGTTGACGCTTTTGAATCACTTTTTTCGTTATCGTCCCAATTCCAAGATCCGTTCGATCCATCTTCAGGATTTTTCTGAAACAAAAAAAAAATAAAATTACTATAAAAGTAAAGTTTATTTTTATTGTCATAAAATAGTTATTTATATAAATAGGCAGCAAAATATAAAAGCAAGTGCTGCGGTCTCATAGCCACTAGTAGGTAAACTATAGCCAGTCTGCTGTTGAACACACATTTTTCGCCGATTGTTTAAAAATTTTAAATATTTTGCAAATTCATTTCTGTAGTTCAAATTGTTATAATTCGATATTTTCATGTGATATATTTTATAAAAATCGCAGTTGTTGCAAGATGGTTACTTTGAAAATTTCGAAATATTGAAAGTGCTTCTAAAGTCAATGTCTTCTTATTTTTGGTGATATTTGTTCTAATATATGAATCACATTATTGTTGATCTATTTTTTCTACACAAGATTTATAAGATTTGCTAAGAATTTGTAGGATGTATTTAATTCTCGCAACCTTCTTTGTCCCCCTTTTTATAGAGGGTGTTTCCAAATGACACTACAACGACAAAATGATATAAGAAATGAGAGGTACAACCTGATTACTTTTAGAAATACATTAAAGGGATAGGGCGAGATGTACCCAACATGTGGCCTACGGGGTCACCGGATTTGAATGCAATCGATTTTTTTCTGTGGGGTTACATAATATATTACATAAACTCCCTGAAATTATTTCTGACAATCGCGAGTCTTTCCAAGGTATGCGATTTTCAATGAGAAAACGTTGGAAACCAAAATATTTTACTGAGAGTAATCAAACTGCACAAATGATGTGAAATTTAAAATCACAGCTCCCAATAATTACGACATTAGAAAATGCCACACACTGCACCAACCTCTGGACTTCAAACAACTACTCCTTGGCCTATATGCCCCAACAGGTATTGAATTACAGAAGTCCAGACGCGGTTGGAACCCGAATCGTTTCGAGACTTAACCCAACAACTTTGACACTTTAGTAACAAAATCAAAGTTGTTGGTTTAAGTCATGAAACGATTCGGTTTCCAACCGCGTCTGGACTTCTGTAATCCAATACCTGTTGGGGCATATAGTCCAAGGATTAGTTGTTTGAAGTCCAGACGTTGGTGCAGTGTGTGGCATTTTCTAATGTCGTAATTCTTGGGAGCTGTGATTTTAACTTATTTCACATGATTTGTGCATTAATTGATTTGCTAATAAAAACAATGGTTTGGAAAAATATTTTTTAGCAATCTTTTCTCAATATTTCAGAAGCGTCTCCAAAATTGGGTCCTGTTACATGTTCTAATCATTAAAAGTGTAGGGGTTATAAAAAATTAAGAAAAAATTATTAAAGAAATCCAAGAAAAATATTGTTGGTTATTTCATTAATAAAAAGCGATCTTGCAGATTTCATAAAAACATTAAATATCTTAAAAACCACAAGAGTTTCGGTATTGAAAGTTTGTTCGTTTTTTACGTGAAAAAAATAGCTTCAAATACCAGAAAATGGTGGGAAAAAGAGGACATACTCTTCTAACTGCACATCACTGGATCTAGTTATGAAACATGATTTTTTTACTAAAATATGTTTTTTTACTACAAGAAGGTGGAATTTTTTAAACCATAAAAATTCCAAAAAAGGACCATGGGCGTAACAAAACTGCACCAAGGATGTGAAATAAAATCACACATGTTCCCAAGAACAAGGACATTAAAAATGGCCTACACTGCACCAGCGTCTGGACTTCAACAACTACTCCTTGGGCTATATGCCCCACCAGGTATTGAATTACGAAAGTCCAGACGTGGTTTGGTGCCCGACCAAGTCGGGGCTTTAAACCAAAAACTTCGATTTTGTTATTAAAGGAGCTTGCCATTCTTAGACCGGTTTCGGCATTATTGTGCCTCGTCAATAAGAAGCAGGCTAGCTCGACATCCTGTCTCTAAAGGATGTCTGAAAATGAATTCGACTCGCCTCGTTCTTGATAAAAGGGGTTGCGTTTGAACCAGTGTATTACCAACAAGGAGAGCCCAACGCTATCTTCACTTTCATAACAAAATCAAAGCTTGCAAAACTGTAGAAATCTACAAGAAGGTGGAATTTTTTGAACCATAAAAATTCCAAAAAAAAAGGACCATGGGCGTAACAAAACTGCACAAAGGATGTGAAATAATCCATTTTAGAAACATTTATTTTTTTTAACTTTCACCCCTGTACAGTGGCGTAAGCTCCACACGGGCAGACCCGACTCATCCTATTGGTTGGATATTCAAATGAAGCGCTGTAATAAAACAATGTGGCGTATTACCTTAGCGATTGCACATGCTTTTATTTTTTTAATTTATACCCTTTCCACTCTGGCTCCCCAGCTATAAACTAAAGGAGAACATTTCTTTTAGGCCGAATAGACAGTGCGCTATTTCGTTTGGCTTCACTATAAGTACATTATAGTTACAATTTTGCCGCTACTTCCAAATATACCTCTAATACGAAAAAAATAACACGAAAATATTTTCTTTACATCGATTGAACAACACTGTGAAAGTATAATTTAATTAATATTCTACGTCAATGCCAAGAAATAATAGTAAAGTAATGAAAGGAAATGTGTCATTATTACCTATATATGTTTGCTTTTTAACGGTTTCCTGTACGTAAATTTATATATTTTTTTTTAGATATTCACAAAGTTGTTTCGTATAGACTCATGCATATGATAAGAGGTTATTATCAAATAGTTTTTATTTACATAATAATCAGCATTTTTCATAGCCAACCAACGTACTGTATTACATGTGCGATGTTTCGTATTGCATCTATTGGTGTAATTGCATTTACATGTATACTGCAAAAAATGATTGTTTTATTACAGTTGCGTTTTTGCTATAAACACTTCATAAAATTATTATATATATTATAAAATATTATTAATCGTAAAGTTTATTTTTGGGCCACTGTGTAAAGCACATTTCTGTAATATTTGTAAAAACTGTATCACTTGTGTGTCTACATTCCAGGCCCATGGCACTGCTTAGGTATTATTTACTTTTATTATGAGCCCAACGCACTTTCGACTAAAATACAGGGTACAAATATTTAACCTTTGTTAACACTTCGTCTTCGAATTTCCTGTGTCCCGAAACAACTTTTATACGGGGTGTTCTTTTGTACGAAACCAAAGAAAAGTTGTGCCATTATAAATAATTTTAATTTTTACAAAAATACAAGTACTTTGACTAAATATTTTTATATACAATATGTTATTGAAACATGGTGTCTAACTTCGAAAGATAAAACGTCAACTTTTTCAAATATACAGGGTGTAGAAGTTATTATTTTATTAGCTTTTTTTTGCTGATTACTTAGTCCCAGCTACAAGTATTACATATAAAATTATATCAAACTTATGTATTATGTCTCTTATGTATTTTATACGTATTTCATTCTTACTCTAGTGTCAGAATGTTCATTCTGTAACACCTTGCTGTAAATATCACGTCCGCATCCTACGTGTTATTTATTTAGTTTGAATATGCCTGTACAAAGGTATGATGCGTTTTTTGAGGTTTCATTTTACTATATTCAATCCCTACTTTCTGTGGCCGTGGAGAAAGTACCGTTACTCTGTTGGAATGAAAATTCGACACTCGTGGTTCCTCCACTGGTATCGAATTCTCATTCCAACCTTGTTACAGAATATACTATTCTTACTACCTTATATAGATTTGAAAAGTGCTTTGAATCCCTGTTAAGTTTAATATATAGTCGAAACTACTGCTTTATGAGAATGAAAAAAGATATAAAAACAGCAAAGGATACTGTCAATAGAACAAACTGTGATGCATCTGGACATTTTTGAGTAATTTAATATAGAAATTTTACGCCATTTACTCCTATTAGTATCTTCAGTTAAGTTGGATATTGAATCTTTGCACAGTGGTCCTAATAGCCAAAATATTATTTTATTTTTATGTATATGGACAGTATACGGTGTTTTCGATATTAAAGTACTCAAAAATGCATCACAATTTGTTCTATTGGCGGTATCCTTTGATGTTTTTATATCTTTTTTTCATTCTCATAAAGCAGTGGGTTCGACTATAACAAAATAACGAGTTAGTTGAATGATGAATATTAGATCTATCGTGTTTTCCCCTGTCTGAAACCACAATGAGTTTCTTCTATTGTTTCTAATATTTTTCTAAGCCTGCTTTCTAATATTCTGACCAATATTCTACCTGATACACTTGAAATAATTATTCCCCTTTTGCAATTAAGCTGCAATTCCCCCTATTTCTATTAAAAAAATGCCTAAATCATCATACAAATTTCATGTCACTATGCGAAATTTGGGTAGCTATACTTTTGCGAGCCCTTCGTTCCTAAATGTGCGCTTGCTAAACCGGGAGAATTTCGAAACACTACGTATCTACATGAATTACACAAAAGTCGTTATGTATTTCTAGTTCAACGTGAATATTTAACCATTTACTAAGCAAAATATAAACGGCTCACCTAATTCATCGGCGGCGGACATTGCATAAACGCTGACACTGTTTCACACACCGCGACATAAACATAAACAAATATGTCATTAGAATGGAAGGCGAGTTTGCCAACAAAAGCTGTGAAAATAAAAAAAAATACTACACTTTGGCAATTTTGTTATTAGAAAGAATCGTTATTTTTTTTGATTTTCTGAGATGTTCTAGGTACTTAGACACATCCTAAAACCAAATAAAAAAAGTTAGATATCATCCCGGCCCAAAATGCATACGAAAAATTGAGATCACTGTCTAGAAATACTCCGAGAAATTTAAGCCATCACGTTTTTCCACCTCAACGCCGGAAATTACAATAATTATGTTTAAATTTTTTGTGCAGTATGGAAACTGCATTTGCTGTAGAAGGTTTTACTGAACTAATGTTGCAATTCAAATATGTCAATAGATTTATCTGGGATTAAGTCGAAATATTTTTTATTTACATTTCCCACCTTAAATGTTTCAAAAATAGGCATGTTACACATCCTGTAGTGTTAAATATACTCTTGATAAGATAGTGATTCATTTTATTAGTCAAACAACTGTCTAAATATTTCAATTTTTGCATTCGTTTTTTTTTAAATGTAAATATTGCACATTTTACTATTACATAATGATTTTCGTTAGTAATTTTCTGATGTGGTATTTTTGAAAAAGACAATTTCCGATAAAAAAGATTTTATTTCTATAGTCGAAACTTAATAACAAAATTTTAAAAATTGCTATAAACTTTTTATATGATGAAAGTACAAGTCTTTCCGAAGAAAATAAGCTCAAGATCGTTATTCTACTATCACTCCTCGAGCAAGAGTAGACGATTTTCGCAAGCGCTTTTTTTTTTCTCGAAAAATCGAAATATCTTGAAAACTAATAAATATTTTCAAAAATTCGAAATACGTACCTATTCTACATGCCACGAGCTATATTTTTGTCAAGTATCAAATAAATTTATTTAAATTTGATAAATTTATGGCAAAAACAAAAAAATTAGATTTTGGAACGGTTTTTTCGATATATCTCGATAAGTTACATCTCGATCGAGACTTATAAAAAATGAATCGAAAGGCATTTTTATTATCTACAACTTTCTCATTTACTTTTTTTTATTGGACTTTTTTTTATTCACAAAAAACCGTTTTTCGTCGACCTCTACAAAAATAGTTATTTATGTGCCAAGGACGAAAAACTGTCTATTATAGTCGAGTCTGCAAATTGATAGCCGAGGTTAGCAAGCGGCCGAGAAAATAGACAGTTTTTCGCCGAGGCGCATATTATTTTTTTTCGTCGACCTCTACAAAAACGTACTAATTTCCGAAAGAAAAATCGACCATTTTTGAAGGCAAGCATTTTTCGTCCGCAAACACTTTTCGTCCGCTGTGGTCACTAGGATACGGCACGGTGCGAGTCATTTGAGGACGAAAAGTACTTGCCTTCAAAAATAGTTGACTTTTCATTCGGAAATTAGTACGTAAAATGTCATTTTTTGTAGAGGTCGACAAAAAAAAAGTAATATGCGCCTCGACGAAAAACTGTCTATTGTCTCGCCTTTTTGCTAGCCTCGGCTATCAATTTGCAGACTCGACTATAACAGTTTTTCATCCATGGCACATAAATAACTATTTTGCGAACTTTGCGAATTTTAGGCAATTTCGCCAACTGGGATCGAGTTTAATGAAACAGAAGCTCATATTATTATTTTTTTCTCTATACGACCCAATTTTTTGGTTCGGGTTGTAATTTTGTCATCACTTCATACCTATTGATTGGACTAAGTACCCAGAGAACATATGTGGAAATGCTTGGAAAAACTGAAAGTATCAAAACAATTATGACATATTTGCAAACCACATAATACTTAGGAAAGGATACTGTGAAAATACAAATAAATATAAAACGTGTAAAGCAAAAATAATGAAAGTTAATGGGAGAAAAGGGCAAAAAAATATTACATGCCGCGAAAACCTACTGAAACAAGTAAACAAGTAAAACAATGAGATGTTAAACATTAAATATAAGTAAATATAATTGCGATAGTAGTACCATCAATTAACAGTACAAGACATCAACTTAACCTTCCGATAGTCGCGTGTATCTATTAGATTCATGCAGGCATCGAATTTTGTCGCATCAATTTATTTACGTGCAGATGCAGCTGGCAGTCAGTACCTTCCTAATTTATGGGACACTTTTTAGTACTAAAACAAGTGAATACACACGACTCTTTAGGTCATTTTCTGAAAAAATAGATTTATATGGTTTTTTTGTTGATTTTAAAAGTAAAATTATCAGTGATTATTTTTTTCATCTGTCAAAACAGTCAGATTTTGTGGTTTCAGCAAATAACAGCTCAGAATCCTATCCAATCATTGTGTTTTATACTGATAAACCCGCTTCTTCGTAATTGTTTTTTGATTAAACTGTGTTTACCTTTTTTGAAATGTCAAATATAAACATTTAACAACTTTTATTTAGCATTATCAATTATACAAATTTCAAAATTTATTTGTAAACTAACCTGTTTATTCGTTTATTCATACATACAACATCAGTTTTTGAATATCCAAATACTTAAAAATCCATAAATCTCTTTAAAACTGACAAATGTCAAACTCTATATCCGAATTAGGCCAAATGCAATCACGTATGCCTTGGTGGCCCTGTATTTAAATCTATAACAGCTCAATATTAAAATTAAATTAAAAGCAAGTATATCACGAACGAGGAGAGCCCAACGCCATCTTCACTTTAATAACAAAATCAAAGTTTGCAAAACTATAGAAAACTCGTGATATACTTGCTATAACGCAAGTACGATTATCAAGAGCAAGGAGAGCCGAATTCATTTTCAGACATCCTTTAGTGACAGGATGTCGAGCTAGCCTGCTTCTTACTGATGAGGCACAATAATGCCAAACCCGGTCTAAGAATGGCAAGCTCCTTTAATGACAAAATCGAAGTTTTTGGGTTAAAGCCCCGACTTGGTCGGGCACCAAACCACGTCTGGACTTTCGTAATTCAATGGGTGGGGCATATAGTCCAAGGAGTAGTTGTTGAAGTCCAGACGCTGGTGCAGTGTAGGACATTTTGAATGTCCTTGTTCTTGGGAGCTTGTATCATTTTATTTCACATCCTTTGTGCAATTTAAACGAAAATAAATTTAATACAGGAGATTATTTAGGAAAAAATTATGGAAGACTAAGCCTTGGTGATCCCTATCCTGGCTACGGCTTTCTTTAACCCAATTCAAGAAGAAAGAATTGAAGAAATGGGTCGAGGCTCCATGAGGCAAAAGCTACAAAAGGAGAAGATACTTTTGGAAAAAATTCTTGAAGACTAAACGGTGGTGATCCTTGCCCTGGCTACGGCTTTCTCTAACCCAATTCTTTAATTTCGGCTTATCAGATGTAAATAAAAAACGATGCATTATTCAATTATGTTCGGTCAACAAACTTGAATGCATATCTAATACATTTATTGAAAGATTACTTATACCAATTTACTTTTTGTTGGACCAACCCAAAGAATTTTAAAAAATTTCCTATGCTATTTGTTTTAATTTCTTTTAAATGCATAAAGTGAGTCGTTACAGAAACAGTTAGAGAACATCGCCCTCTTGGAACAATTAATACCCTCATATATACATATTTTTTCCATTTTAAACTAAACACGTGCGCCTTTTTCTGACCTTTTCTACACCTGTAGTTGTATCAGACATTAAGGTAGTCGACTGGGGGCCACCATTGCTTTGTTTCTGTTGTCATTTGTGTTATTTATCGCTTCCCAAAGCGATGACACCACTTAAGATATATAAGTAGATTAGATACGTTCCGGTGTTTTATTGTAATTTTCGATAAAATCTTGTATTTATTCTTATTAACGACGAAACAAACGGTAGTCGGTTTTAAAAAATATATCAATATTTATCAATGTTCTGATTTAAACTTGAATGTTTATTTTTAAATATTTTACGCTTTATACATTGTATGATGTCCTTAGAATTTGTTGAATTAAAATATGTGTTAAATTTCTTTGGCTCACCGTTGGGCAAATGTCGATGGATTGGAACTATTTCATTTAACAAAATTTAGCAAAAATAGAAAGAGTATAACGTATAAAACATTAAAGGAAAAGAAATACACTGTGGAATTTCTAATAAATCATGTTATTTTATCTTTAAAATACTTTTCTTTCTGTTAATTTTTATTGATCCATTAAAAATACCTTACAAGAAGACAAATCAAACATTTAAAAATAAAAGGCCTACAATAAAAAATGTTCTGTCCTAGGATGCAGATCACACCATTCCCCAATATATTTTGACGCCTAATTTTTCTCTACCACCTTTAAGCTGTTAAAAATCCTGAAATGCTAAAAAAAGTCGATAGTTGGTTAAGTTCTTAAGTTTTTAGGGCTACTGAGCACGGATCTCAAATTAAAATTGGATTTCGACATGATGACAGCCGTCAAAAGTCCTGGAAAAGTTTTTGAGGCCTCTGGGTACGAAATAAAATATTTAACTCGTTTATCTAGAGACAACAAAACTTGTCACCTTTTTCAGAACTTTTAACAGATACGATTTACGTCGAAATTCAATTTCCACTTCAGACTTATGCTGAATGGCATTAAAAACTGAAGAATATGTACCGAATATCGAGTTTTTCACTATTTCAGGATTTTTTAATTTTAAGTTCACCGATAATAATATAAAAAGTATTTTTTTAATACAATCCTATGAGGGTTAAAGGGGGTGGTAGAGCGTTAACATTTTTTTGACGTCAAGATACCTACATGGAAAAAATGTAGGGCTTGTGTACGTATTGTTATTAGAGGCATTTTTAAAATTATAAAACTAATGAAGATAATAAGATAGTCGAGTTATTTTTTTTAATATTTTTCAGACTATCGCCTTGACTTTTTAAGAAAATATTTGGCGGATGTGAATTTTTACAAACAATCATGTAAAAATTATGTTAAAAATGTTCTCACGATTTTTCTAAAACAAATTTAAAATTTCTATATCGTACAGAAATATAAAAAAAATTAAAAAAATAGTAAAATTAAATAAATACTCTACTTATAATTTTAAATCATTCTTCTTCTATTTCATAACATCAAATATTACCGTAAGGCACTGATTAAGAACTTAATAGAAAATCTAATTTCCTTCTAACTAGGTAGATGTTTTTGTTTAGCCTAATACCGGATGTTACATATTGTAAATGATCTATCGAAGTTATGAACTAGAAAAAGGATAGTAGCAACTTATGTTAAATTATGTTTCATAAAGGCTTAAATGAATTTAATAAACTACCACAATTTGTAAATGAATCTAATTTAGTAAAACACATTAAGTCATCATTAAAGAAGTATATTAGTGACAGCTCATTGTAATACTTAGTATTCTTTCTTTCTCTTTTTTTTTGGTTGAATAATGTGATCCAATTTATCAATGTAGTGGCATGTATGTATATTTTGCTTTACTTTTAATGTTGTAAGATATTTGTACATTTGTAATTCTTTTGTATATTAGGCGTCCTTGTACAAAAAATGACATTTTACGTACTAATTTCCGAATGAAAAGTCAACTATTTTTGAAGGCAAGTACTTTTCGTCCTCAAATGACTCGCACCGTGCCGTATCCTAGTGACCATAGCGGACGAAAAATGCTTGCCTTAAAAAATGGTCGATTTTTCTTTCGGAAATTAGTACGTTTTTGTAGAGGTCGACGAAAAAAAAGAAATATGCGCCTCGGCGAAAAACTGTCTATTGTCTCGCCTGCTTGCTAGCCTCGGCTATCAATTTGCAGACTCGACTATAATAGACAGTTTTTCGTCCTTGGCACATAAATAACTATATCAATGTGCAAAAAAAACTAGGCACTCAAAAAGCTATTTTTTATACCTGATATTCATTTTAAACAACGTCAAAATAGATAATATGTAGATAATATTAATAATAATAATAAACAAATTAGTGGTTTACGTTTTCAAATGAATGTTTATCAAAATCAATCGGCTTTTTAATTATTTTAAATAGTTATTTAAAAAAAGTCCATATGCTTAAAAAATTACTGTAGATAGATATGGTATCCCCAATTATCAGAATTAAAACGCGGATCCTTTGATGCTACCAAAACATGGCCCTTTAAGCGTAAGCGGCATCATTTGTGTTTTCGAAAAGAACTTCACTGAAATCTAAAAGTATGAGTCCACGTGGACCCGACTAATCCTATTGGTTGGATATTCAAATGAAGCGCTGTGATAAAAAATGTGGCGTTCGCAATCTGTCCGAAATTTATGGTATCTCCTTGGCAAAAAGCAATATGGTTGATTTAGGTTCTGAAGGATTGGTCAGTCGGGTGAACTGGAAAATTATCCGAATAAAGTGTTCATAATTTCGAAAATAAAATCTAAAATTTGGTTTTTCCATTATATCTCGAAAAACTAATAGCACCACGTGAAAGAGCCGAAAAAAGTTATTTTAAAAAAGAATTTGTATTACTATAAAAAATTATTTAGACCAGCAAAGATTTTTTTATCGTTTTTTACACCCATTCAAGTACTTAAGTGCCAAGTTTCATCGATATCACATTTTGTGCGAGTTCAAACTCTCTGACAACTGGGCTATGTTGATTTTGTTTCGCTACTATATTTGAATTAATTTCGAATTTAGGTACAATTTGTAATGGGTAAAAACATAAATATTTATTTTGTAGATAGCTGTATCCGGAGCACTAGCGATTTCTTATTTTTTTTAGTTTAAATATTTGCAAATTTTTATGTCAAAGGGACAGTAAACTTCTTGTTGACAATTGAAGAGAATAAGAGTCAACGATCTTTAATGGCTTTCGGAAGACATCCGTTTAAATGAACCCATTCAACAGATATGTAAATAACGTGTCCTACAATTATCGTAAAACACAATCTTACTTTTCAAGTATAATAAGGCGCAAATGCGATATTTAGGGTAACGAATGATTAAATAAACATTTAAACACACTAATATTTTTTATTTTTTTGAACTATGTTCATTTACTCAACGTTTAAGTCTTCCTTTAAACAAGTAAGCATTTCCATTATAGTGGTAAATGCAAGATAAAATTTAGCAACAAATTAAATTGTAGGTTGTATAGCAAGAATACTTCAAAGCTTTATTTCTTTAATAATTAGATTGCTACGTTTTTTAAGAAATTTCCAAGTACACGTCCTGTAATTTGACTGTCGTCCTAATGATGGTCGATTTTTATATAATTTATAAGTTATCAAAAACGTGGCTTCAAATTATTCAATTTATTTAAAATATTTGTTATGTTTTCTTCTTTACATCTAGATAAATTAAAATATTTAGTTTTACTACTAACTTTTGGTTTTTTTTAAATCAATTAATTCAAGTTAATTTTAAGGTTAGGTTCCAGTCACAATTGGTTAACACGTCGACTGCCGCTGGCTCCGATCGGAGTTGTTCGCTGTCGCTTGGTTCATGTTCAAAATTCGTATAACTGTTTCGTAGGTTTATAATTTTGGTCATATTTAATAGAAAATTGGTCCTTTTGAGCTAAAAAACACTATACACAGACAGCAAAAATGTAGGGGTGGGTAAGAGGGATCAAAATAGTAGTTTTTATTCGAATATGTCAAAAAACGTCAAATTCGATACAATACACAATAGCAAGATGAAGCACTTTTCGGACTAGGACTTTTTTCGTACTTTTTCGGACGCTATACTGTGAACTGTCCGTAAAGTAAAATTTAGGTATTTGGCTTACGTTTTTCTTTTAGCTTTAAATTAATAGTTGTGTTCAATAATATTTGGTGTATTTTATTATCGGAATAACATATTTACTTGCTGTGATATGTGTTTTTTTTTAAACCAAGTGATATTTGTAGGTTATAATAAAATGTCAAAATAGTTTTTGTCACTTCTTACACATGTGTTCTATTGCTTTTTAGTGTAGTCTATATTACACTGTTAGAACCGATCAGCTATTCGCATCCTTCAAATTCAATGAAAAAGTTATAATAACACTGGTTTAGTTTATCATAACTCAAAACTTTTTGTTTATAAATAAAATAACAAATAAAATAAATAAAACGCGTTTTTTTAAAAATTCTACTACACTGTCTAACACAAGCTCCATTAACATTAGCAAACTACAAAACTATAAGTAGAACTAGGTAGAATTTTTATTAATATTTTTTATATTCGAATAAAAAATATTGTATGATAACGCGGACAAGAAGTTTCTTTTTTTTTTCAATAAGAAAAGCATAAATGGCCAAGTTTTATTTTCTAAAATATCATTGAACACAACTATTAATTTAAAGCTAAAAGAAAAAGGCAAGTCAAATATATTTTACTTTTCCGGGCAGTACACCGTCCGAAAAAGTACTTTTTCGGACGTGGACTGAAAAGTTCTTGTTATTATGTACTGTCCGGAATTTGTCGTTTTTTGACATATTTAGTTTCAATTTTATTTCATCTAAAACAGCTTTTAGTAATTTATGGTGTCGGCATTTTTGAAGTTTTTAGTTTCACGAAACATATATAAGACAAACAAAGTCATTTTTATTACAGTTGCGTATAAATATAAATATTTGGTTCGACACAGGAATTTAGTGTACACTTTGTAAACTGTTAATTTTCCTCATTACGACTTAACGGGTTTACGAACGTAATGACACGTAATTACAATAATTAATTATATCTAAGGAGTCCAAATGGCGATTATTTTCCATTTTTTTACTGAAATTAGAGTGCCCTCTTTCTATAGTTACCATTTTTTTTAAACCGGTCTAATTAACATGATTCAGATTTCGATGGCTCTAATTACAATTCTACAAAAATTTAATTAAGTCGCGAAATTGTAACATTTTATGTAAATTTAATTAAGTTTCCAGTAATTGAAAATATCAAGCAAAAAATATAAAAATTATCTACTTAGTAGTAGTCAACTATGATGACGATTTGAAGATATTCTGCAAGTAGAACCAGTACAAAATTGTCTGCCTTTACAATCCGATATACGGATTTTAGAATTACTGCACTGAGAAAAAACTTTCAATAAACATTTATAAATGTATGTATGTCATTTACCAAAGGTTTTTAAGTCCATTGAATTTAACAAGCGATATAAAGGTCAATAGAAGTGATCATGTCAAAAATCTTGGTTTAAAAATGTTTTGAAATCAAAATCGATCCTTTTTGGTGGTAAAAATAAAAAATTGACCATTTAAAAATTATCTTCAAATATTAAAACAAAAAAAAATTATACTTATTTTTTATAAGTACATTTATAAAATATATAAAGATTTTATTGGAAGTTTTCAAAATATTAAAAAAATTAAAATTTCTGTTACAGGCAGGGAAGTTTTTAATTTTTTTCTCAAAGACGAGGCAAAATAGTGTTTTTTTATTTATATAAATCAATTTCTAAATTATTTTTAACTTTATTTTAAAAAAAATTAATTTCTGATTTATATAAACACTATTTTAAAAAAAAAAATTGCGTCGAACGAATGTTGTAAAAAAAAGATAATTTTAAAACAAGTTTTAATAAACAGAGACAATATTCATCATTTTAAGTATGTTCAAATCAAAAGTAAAAGTATAATGATCATAAATGTACAAGGATTTTTTTGTTATGCCTCTATTAATAGATACCTTCAGTTTTATAAAAATCAGTGAGAATTTTAGAAATTATAACTTACGGTCAAATTTTCTATAAGAAAATGTTTTCTTTTTTTTCTTTGCGAACATTTTAGGCAAAGATACTTTAGTTTTTTCCGAACGCCTCGCCTGAATATTTGTAATCAACGGCTCGGCGCGCATAGAGTTTTCGAATTAGCTTTCTTATTTTTAATAATTTTTTATAGTAATACAATTTTTTTTTAAATAACTTTTAGTAAAATTTTCCGCTCTTTCGCGTGGTGGTATTAGTTTTTCGAATTTTTTTTTTCGAGATGTAATGGAAAAACCAAATTTTCATTTTATTTTCGAAATTGTGGTGTTAGCATACTACACTTTAGAGCTGCAGATTTTTTTATCGTTTCTACCTTTTCAAGTAATTAAGTGCAAAGTTTCATCGATATCACATTTTGTGCGAGCTTTTAGTCAATATCCTTCTCTGGCAACTTAGATTAGATTAGATTATGGGGACGCCACTGGAATTAATAATTTAATTAGAAAGATATTAAAAGAAGCTCCTTAAGGCCGGTTCAGACGCAGCCAGTGATTTAGTAGAGTAAAGTAATTTAGTCGAGTGTGTGTACTGTTCACACAAGTCGAGTTAATTAGTAGAGTTTGTTTAATCAAGTCGAGTCAAAACAATCGTTTACACGGGGCCAGTGTTTTAGTTGAATCAATTAGCAGCAGGTCGAGTACCAGTAGTGAATTTTCAAAAATGTTTACCTATTATTGTTAAAATGAACCGAGAAGGCAAGTTATAAAACAAAATCTTATTCGATCAATATTAAAACTTCTTATTAAGCCTCCAGTTGCCTTTTGAAAGAACTGACTTTAGAAGACCCAAGATGTCCGAGGAGTCATTTAATATTTTGCTAGACTAAACTGACTACATTGTTTCCTGTCCAGACGTGTTTAGTTGCTGCGCTAGTCGGTTGTTTTCTGTGGTGGGGGCTGCTACTCGCCCCGAAAAATAGTATAGACTTCTATTTACTAAACTCGACCATGCCAGTAAACTCGACTAAAATGAAGGTGTTCAGACTGGTCAAGTACTAAATTACTTGACCACTCGACTAAACTACTAGCTGCGTATGAACCGGCCTTTATTGCCGCAAATAACCCTGCCAAGTTTTATCAAAATCAGCCAAATTGTTTTTGAGCAATTCATAAAAAACTCTTATTCTAAAAACATCTCGAAAACGAAACACACGATTATGGGAATCAAAATCTTATTTTTTCCTGAAAAATCGATTAAGAACGTTTGACGGTTTAACCCTAGGTCACCCTGTATATAAACCATGTTTTCTAAATGTTCAACAAGTGCACATCTACCAGGACATAACTTGCTATTTTTTAAGTAGTAATTTTACTTTCTAAACGGCTAAACGCTTCAGAATCAACGAAGAAGAACAACAGACAAACATTTTATAATAATTGCAAATATTCATAAAAATATCAACACAGGATATTAAAAATAAACATTTAGCAGTGTAATTCAGATTAGAGGTTGACGTAATTTTTATGTGGTTTTATGAAGCTTAAAAATAAGATTTCACTCTGAGAAACGATTATTTCATATTTCAGTATTCAATTATTCGATTTCAATTTGATCGATTTACAAAACAATTTATATTTTTTAGATAAAGACATTTATTTGGATTTTAACAATACAGATAATCTCCACTTCTTAAACCAGTATTATTCTTTCGCAAAAAATTTAGCTATCCACAGGACCAAATCATAATACAACTATTCATTTCCGAAAAGTATACTCTTTCTCACTAAAGATTAACTAAATTTTTTCAGTTGACGTTTCTTCCATAAACTTTGGCCTGAAGTTTGAAATCTTAAGAAATAAACGTCTTACCTAAGTTTAAAGTTCCAACAGCTCACGTAGCCTCGCACACTGCAAGTACACGAACTTACAGAATAAAACACACTGTAGAGGCGAGTTTATAATAATTTGGTGGTATAGACTTATTTGCTCTTTACATACTCTCTTATCACTTCGGTGAATTTGATAGCCAAAGCTTAAGCAACACTTTTTTTTAACGTATATCCTTTCTCGTCTAGTTCTACCGGAATAGATAAAGTCCTATATCAAACAAGAGAGATTAGAAAACGGTCTTGTGTAAACAGATTTTGTTCTTTCTTAGATTTCGGTTATTTTTAAAGAAATACAAGGTGTGTACGTTTTTTCATAAAAGAGTTGGATATAATCAGAGATCTTTGGTACTTTTATGGTGGAGTTATTTTCCATCTTGTTCAGCTCTAACGTAGGAGTTTAGAAATACGCGAAACTCATCAGGTTCTAGAAAAAATACACAGAAGAAGTCGTGAGACATGGTTAGGGTTGATCACTATGATCTTTAAACAGTTATATCCAGCTCACTTCTTGAAGAAGAAATTTTGTAAGGACACACAATTTTGACCCCTCTTAGGATTCAGCCTGTATAGGAAGAAAACTTTGCTCTGTTGCTAGATACTCTTAGTCAATAAGTAACATTTTCTGACAGCCCATGCAAAACAGGTCGATATCGCCTTAAACCAAACTTCCAGGATTATTACTGGCTGCATGAAACCAACACCAATCAATCAATTGTACAAAGCAGCGGGCTTCGCAGAACCAAGTGAAAGAAGAATAGGTATAGAGCACGTAGAAAAATTTAAGCAAACCTTCGTCGATCGCCATGTCCTTTATGGCCAAGAATAGCAACGGAAAAGGCTCCAATCAAGGAAAAATTTTCTTCGATGTGCCACCGTGGAACCGCCCGACAACTTCCCTACCAACGAAAGCCACTGTTCAGGGTCAAATTTGGACTGGAAGACATGGAGAACGCTAAACAGAATACGAACCAGCGTGGCACCCGCAAAAACAAACAAACTAACGTGGAAAATTGAGGAAGACCAACAATGCCTCTGTGAATGTGGGGAGATACAAAACATGGGCCATCTGCTGTTAGTAATCCTAAATTTTGTCTCTTTGTATTTCATTAGGTTCATAACATTAAGTTGAATCTGTATTCAAAGTTAATATTCCTTATATTTGTTAATTTTGTTATAAGATATTTGTTTATTTATTTATGTTGATAAATTTGGTAAACAAATTTCTGAAAAAGTACACCTAAGAACATTGAAATAAAGAAAATCAAACTTGATGAATCCAGTGAGCAAAGCAAGGAAAAAGTACCTGCAAAATCAGCAGAATTTAAGGACGATCAGCCCGTTATTGATATAGAAGCCTTGCAGGAACAAACAACACTCATCACTTGTCCAGCTCCTGCAATGTTCCCATTAATTTGATGGGGATGACCTCGCAAATTCGACGTTGACAACTACGTCCACACAGTCTCTGTCACTTTCATTATTTTTTCCCGCATTTAATCAAGTGTCTAGCGTATAAAATGCGTTTAGCTTGTTTAAATTTTAGTTTGCGAGGGTCTGTTATAGCCCATTCGTAAATTTTGTTAATCGTGAGACTCATTTTAGACTTCTAAACCCTAAAGTTTAGAAAAGTCTTATGGAACGCTTCTGTCTGTCTGTCCATCTGACTGTACGCATTTATAACTCAACTTCCAGAACCGATAGAGACTAACGGACAACTGATATGAACTCAGGATACCTTGAATGTGTGCACGCCTAAATTTCAGCTTTCTACAACCTTAATAAAATACTGATTTTTCAAATTTAATAAATAATTTTTTGTTTAGTCTATTGTTCCCGCTTTCTAGCGGGTGCCGTTACTACTTGATTTATATTTAATACGTGGCCAGCACTCATGTCACATTCAAATCTTCACCCGAATTGACGCCATCTTAGATAGGCCATGTCAGAACCCAATTCGATATGAACTTTTTCTATACGATGACCAATTTCTCGTAAGCCGTTAAATTTATCGAAATCAAACAATACTCTTTTGTAGTAAACATATCGAGGATTTTTTATTAGTAACAGATTATTTCGGTAAAAAATTTGGACATGGAAGCTCCTAAAATATTAAATTCAGGTGTAGAATTTAGATGTTCTAAATCTAAATAGTAAACGATTTTAAATGATTAAGTGTGAAAGCCTATATCTCGGTAAGGAACATAGACATGAAAAATACAAAAAAATATTAGTTCTTTCATAAAATCAGTATTTAAAAAGATTCATAATTCATCGAGATGGTGCGCAAAACTGAGTTAGCAGGGAGATGGAGAAGGGGTAAGACTGCAAAACTGAGAAAATGATCTGAACATGACTTAACAGTTTCAGGTAAATTGCCTCTACATATTAAGACATGCCACAACTTTTGTTTATTTTTTAAACATAAAAAGCCAACTATGCAAAATCCAATAAATCCGCTCGCAATGCACAATGCACGTGAATATAAATTAATAAGAAAAATTAAAGTTGTTACCTATTTTGTATTGTTTTAACAAATAAACCGCCTATATTTTGCAAACTAAGCGTTCATATCTTCCAACCAACGAAACAACGTAAATGCTTAATCTGTAACCTTGATGTAGAAGCGCATGCGCTAAAACCTAGACCATGCCTGGATCTTAAACATCTACATGTACATGTGCTTACCAGTAACAGTTAACAATACATGTGGCAGTAAACGATAAAAAATTACCGGTACAGAAACATTCAAGGTATATATTTATATTTTTATTATTGTTTTTTTTTTCGTAATAATCCTATTTTGGAACCATCTCAACTATGTTTTGTAACAGCATTTGAATATCAATCTCTATAGTTTCGATTTTATCAATAATACTTCAGTTAAACTCATTAGAGATACACTTCATTGGAATAAATCGTAATTTTAAGGTTTTATAAGTATAACAACGTTTTTGTCTTTATATTTTTGAAAATATTTGAAATTTGAACTGGTTAAAAGGTAAAACTAATACTAAGTATTTACTTTAACTTATTTTTGAGGTCATAACTACATACAAGTGATAGTCATTTCATAAAATGGCCGTCTGACAGCCCAAGAAAACAGCGTGTACTTTTCCCGCCTTTATGCCTACCGATGTGCTGCGATGTGGTCAACAACCAATCTGGCCGGCAAGTCCCAGCAGTCGCGTACGATTTACACACAACTTGTTCTGAGCACAATTAATTATTGTAATAATCGCGTACACAACTTGTTTTGAGTGCAATTATTGTGAATAAAAGTCACAGTCAGAATAAATGTCACATCACTTCAATGTTATTCGCCGATTTGCACGTACTTTCAGTTGGAATTTCATATTTTCTCCTACCGAAAACAAACGCCAATAATTCATTCTACTAATGTCGTACAAATTTGATCACTAAACGAACTTTAATATTATTGTATCGTTATAAACTTCTCTGGTTCTCTAGTTTACAATGCCAAGTGCTGGGACTTGCCGGCCATCTTGCTCAGTTCGTCTATTCGCCGCCGGTGGCGTCCAGGATCTCAATTTTTCAGAGTAACAGTTACCGGCATAACTTAAAATGACATGAAACCAATGATGATAAACTAGAGAGAAGGATGGGCCACTCAATCTGTCAGACTATAAATGACGTCATGAAATACTGTAAATAACATCAAACCTACGTAAAAATGTAAACGAAACAAAAATGGACTTGTGGTGTATTTGCAGTTACCTATATATGAACTATTTTTTGTAGATAATGTGAAATGACACACCAATTCCTGCCTTCTTATAATAATAATAATCATAATAATATATGTTTATTCACAGAAAAAAATACGTATAGGTACACTGCGCGTCATATAAAACTGGTACAACTCTTATAATCGAAAATAGTGTTTTTCTAGTTGTGTAAATGCATCTTTTAAAATGTGTCAATACTAAACTAGTTTTTAGGTTATAATTTTTAGGGCAGTAATAGCTCCATTATGTAGGCATCGAGTTCAATTTTCATCTTCTGCCAAGCTATTTTGGAAATTATTCGGATTTTATCAAACTTACTTAAATGAGCTGGCATTGTGGATATGCGCTTTGACAAATGTGACTATTATTTTGATTGATTAGTTAAGTTAGGTTTACATTGGGAAAAAAAAGTGTGCCAGTTTTATATGACGCGCAGTGTACATTGTAGAATCTGCAAAGAAACTGTTCATTTTCACAGAAGCTGATTTAAAGCCAGCTTGTATGTCTAAACGTCTAAACTCATAAAAATACTTTTTGTTGACTCTGGAAAGGCAAGTCTTCGTTTTTAAAGAATAACATTTCTTTGTTGTTCCTCAAAGAAAAACATCATAATTCTCGCATTTATTATATTCAAAATTAGAAACACAAAAATCTATTTATAAGATTTTACTGATGAATCTCGCGAAAAACAATTTACGTGTCCGGTAAGTGACCCCAAACAGTCGATCTACATTTGAGGAAAATTGTATTTTCTATTTTCCATTTAGTTTTCGAACAGTCGCGACGGTGAAATGTACGTATCTAATGAAAGACCGTCTTTGTTATCTCCCGTTTTCCCGCTTTTCCCACGAATCCAACGGCGCATGTATTCCAGTAAGGGTTTAGGGGCGTAAGCGAATTGGTTGTTTCAAATAGATAGCTGAAGCCCTACCGTGGGGTTGTGTTTGACCTAGACCTCCTGAGACGCTTACGATATAACACAGGATATTCGAAAAAGTACGTAGATCTAGTAGATGAGATGTAGATATTAGAAATGAAGTAATAAACGCTGTTTTATTAGTAGGTTTTTCATACATTCACCTGCTTTTGTAATTTGTGTTCCCGAAATGGGTATACGATGGCTAAATAATCCAAAAATTTGTTGCACATCAGGTACATTGAATAAAAAGTATGTCTTTTGATTGAGTATTATGATAATTTTAACAGATTTCAAATAGAAAAATGAGTTCGATATATTTTTGTCGGGCATTTTTCGCATTATTATTTATTTTTTTTCGATATGGATTTTTTACCAAAAAATATACCTTTTGGTAGAATTTTATTTTTATACGATATTTATTTTTTGTAAAAAGATGGAAGGAAACAAATTTTTTTAAATACACAATTTCCTATGTAAGTGGGACTTTTAGGCAAGCCGACGTTTTTGAAGGCCAAAAAATTCGGTAAACTAAAGTATGAAGAAACAAATTTTGCTAAATCGGCTAAAAAAATTAATTTTCATGTATATGGAGTAGAAAATTTAATATCATTGAGTTTAAATTGCCAAAAGAAAACTGCAATAAAAAGCTGGAACAAATATAATTAATTTTTTAAATATATAATCGAAAAAGTAGATAAAATACCTCAAAGCAAATATATGACGGCACTATGGCTAGAAGAGGATCAGATAATTTTGCAGCCAATAATGCTAAAAATAATACCATCCAGATAATAGATAAGATAGATATAGATAAAGATAGCTAATAAAAAAAACTCTAAATAATTATAGAAAAACCTATTTAAGGATATTAAAAATAATTTGCACTTATGTACGAAACTGGACTTGGATATTGCCCAAAAATCAGACAATAATTTGAAGTGATTACCCTATACAAACGAGAACAAAGAAAATTGATTTTTAATTCACTCCTTATATTCTACTTTGATCAAAAATGTGTGATTGAAATGACATATATTTAAATATAGCCAGTATAGTCATTTTTTTAAAGAAAATTAAACTTCTCAAAGTCAGTACCACAATGAAATATAATAAAAATTATATTTCATTGTTGATCATGTCCGAATCGCAAACAACTACTCCTGGGAGTTAAACTTGCATTTTTTGATTCTATGAATTCAATACTTCTTTCAAAACAACTTTCAATCGAACCAAACATATGGTTGGCGATATGTGGCTTTCAATCAAACGTTTATTTTTCTCAGTGTAACAACGAAAATGATACAAATATTAATTTTTATAATAAGATTCCCACCATTACTACTGAAAGTATTATTTAAATTATCTAAAATGACAATAGTTTATTAATATGATTAGTCTTTATTCTAATAATTTCAATTATGATCTACTTACATAAACTTTTTCCCTGCAATTGAAGTAAGTACTTACTGCCGTTTAATTTTTAGCAATTATAGTAAAATATTTTAAAGTTAATCTATAAATTAAAACCGTTTTGACGAGCAATTTAATACCCATACAAATGATAAATATAAATTGGTTTAAATATACTATAGCACATTTTTTTTTTATGAAAACCTTGTAACTTTATTTTTAAAATTAAACGTTGATGTGGAAAATGCACGGTGATGTTTTTATGACTTTTTTTATTGTCACATTGTCGAACGTACTTTATCGTTATAATATTATTATTGAGAAATATTTTATCCTCTATATCCATGACCGATATCCAAGCTATTGCAAAGGTTCTAAATCTAACTATTTGTGTATTTGATTTGACTTAATTTTCCACATCTTTTACTATTTTCCAGGTTTCTTCACCCCTACTATAAAAAAACGATAATTTTAAAACATAAGTTTTATTAAACAGAGACAATGTTCATCATTTTAATTATTTTTTTTGTTATGCCTCTATTAATATATATCTTGAGTTTTATAAAAATCAGTGAGAATTTTATTTATAACTTCCGGTCAAATTTTCTATGATAAAACAAAAAAAACAAAAACTAATGGCTTTCTGAAAAAGCTTGGAGTCTCCTTTTTAAAATGTTTTTTGTTTTGTTTTTTTTTCGTACATTTTAGGCAAAGATACTTAAGTTCAATTAAAAAATGTACCACAAGCCCTCCTTTTTGCAAAATGTCATATTGTGGAATATTCATTTTTCTTAACCCTTTGAACACATGTCAACAAAAAAAACATTGCATCTTCAAATATCGCAAAGTTGGGACAGTTTTGTGTCCACCTAGCTCCTAAGGACTAGGCAACATGCGTAAAGTTAACACTTTACACATGGCATTAGAAACAATAATTTTTAAACCACCTATATAATTTCATAATTAGCGCCGTTGTCAGTTTTATATACAGATCAATAAACTTGTTGGTTTTGTGTAAAACATCCATTAATAAAATACACGAGTGTCTTCATTTCAAAAATTGGCACGCTATGGCGTTTTATAATACATAATTGCTGGCTTTCGTGCACAAATTAAATTGTAATCGATCATTAAATTAAGTACCCGATTAGTTTCGTATGTTGCAATAATCTTAAAAGATAATTTTTTTATTCTTATGTTCATATTCTTAAAGAATTTTAAATTATGATTTCGCAATACTTTAATTAGATAAAATCAAAATTGCCTGTCAAGTTCTCGACAATTTGTTAAAATTCTCCTTTAATTAGTAAATAGTTGTAATAAAAAAAATAGCATCGACTAGCGTAGACAAAATCCGGGCTTGGTTTCAATTTTTTCATTATTATCGAAAACCAAATAAACAGATGGTAAACAATGCAAAAGTGAAAAGATGTGTAAAAATTTGTAGCGGAAATAAAACAGATTTGGGAAAGGACGAAGCATGGCATCACACAAGAAAAAGGCTTTGTATCATTCGTTTTGGTTATATCATTTGATTTTGTCAATTCGTATTGGTTATATCGTTTGATTTTGTTAATTCGTTTTGTGCAGATGTTTGTCGAGGAAGTGTAAAAGGATTATATATATTTGTTAAATGTCCTACCACCTATAAATTGAGCTTAGAATTGTGTTTTTGAAAACCTTACAACGCCACATATTCCCAAACTGCATTGGGCGTTACATACACAATTTGCATTGTGGGTTGCAAAGCCCCTTGACCGATTCTGGTCAATGCCACTCTCTTCTTCTCGTTTGCTTACTACATATTTGTTGTTAACTTTGAAGACTTTCTGATTTTATCATTTATCTTGCCAAGTCTACAATTATATATTATGATTATACAAAATGTATTAGTGGCGCCTAATTTCACCTTTCTCCAATTCTTCCAATCTCTGGTTGCATTCGGCATGCTATTAAGTATGTTATCTATTTCTGCCCATTTCCTTTGGGCATCTTTGTAAGTGAATTGGTTGGAAAATTTACTAGATTGAAGATTCAAGTTTTTTTTTTTCAAGTACTCAATGCTGGCCATTTTTCAATTCAAATTCACGTGAATTAACGAACCACTTATGTCATTTGTGTTGCCGGCTGTGATCACATTATTCAACGTATACCTTTCATGGCACGAATACCACTTCGGAAAAGCACTCGTATGTAAACCATTCATTTTGACACGTAGGTATACGTCAAAAAGCTCACTTGTCGAGAATACGGCTCCAGTACGAAACATGGGAAACCATCAGAAGCTTTTTACCGAAATTTTGAAAATTGTGCGATAAATAAAAACATAAATTCAGGAATATTTAGAACAATGGAAGGAATACGCAAGAAGGAGTCATGATGATATAATAACAATAAACAAGAAGCTATTTACCGGGAATCTGAACCATCATCTGCCATCGTTAAACGTTGCTGCTCGATTATTTCAACAGAGCAGAGAGTCGTTTGAAGATAATCCTTGCTCGGGCTATCGAGGCAAGGCTATTACTGATGAAAATATTAAAAAATTAAGAAATAATGAACAAGCGATGAATATTTTATAGATAACTGAAGGACTAAACATAGAAATTTTATATTCTTGTTCACGAGTTGGGGTCTAAAAATGCTCGCGATGGATTAAAGGATCGTAGAAGTGTTCCTTAACAATATGAGAAAAGGGAACAACTTTTACATTAAAATTTAAAATAGTTCTAATAACCACCGAAAACTTGCAACATTTTTATTGTTTAGATTTTTACACAGAGCTGGTTTTAAAGATAGACGTCAAAAAATATCAACCGTTATTGTAACAAGCATATTTAAAAATTATTGTTTCTATGATCTATCAGTCATATACCGTGTCTGCTTAAGTTCGCACCATAATGAAAACTTTTTTATTATTAATTTTACGAAAAAAAGTTACTTGTTATAAAAACTTCTGCATGGTCTAAAACCTAAAATTTTTTTCAGTCGTATACGAGGTTTCTAAAAAAACATGAATTTAGCTCAAGAGCAAAGTACCTTTATTTTTGAAATATGAAAAAAAGTTATTAAAAAAACTTGTTTCTAATGACATTTTACGTCAACGTACCGATTTTGAACAAGATATTCCGACTTTAAGAAAATTTTCATTTTTAATATTTTTTGTGATAAACAATTTTGATTTCATTTAAGAATTTGAGAATGTCCACAGGGACCTTACAAACCCATATTAGATTTCCTTTTGTAAGGAAAAAGTTAACCCGGATTAAAATTTTTGATTTTCACTGTATACCACTAAATATTGATGCAGAACTTTTTTGAAAAACCAAAGAAGCAATTTTTCATTTGTTGTCAACTTTTTCAGACATACTAATCACACTGTCGAACATTATTAACAAAAATTGGTACGGAATTGTTTTCGTTCCTTTTAAGCTTTTTCAATGAAATCAAAATTGTCAGTTACGGGGGTGTATCAAAAAATGTTAAAAATTAAAATTTCTTAAAATCGGAATAACTTATTCAAAATCAAAAATAAAGATGCTTTACTCCTCGTTTTTTTGACAAACCTCGTAAACGACAGAAAAACTTCGTTATTTGATGATATCATTTTAGGTTTTAGACCATGCAGAACTTTTTATAAAGAATAACTTTTTTCGTAAAATTAATAATAAAAAAGTTTTCCATATTGTGCGAACTTAAGCAGACACACTGTATATAATAATTCTATATAATTTTACTGTTACAAAAAGAAGAAAATTATTGGTATCAATATAATTTTAATTATATATTACGGATTTTCTCGAAAATATGACGCGTCATCTAAATTTTGAGAGCAAATTCTTTTTTTCCAGATCCGGATTAATATTGAAATGTCGTCGACGTTTCGACCTTTATAAAGTCTTCAAGAAGACGCTAGATTTTTTTTATTTTGGAAATGTTAGAACAAAACAAACAAAATTTTACAGTGAAACAATTTCAGAATTACATATATTTAAAAAGATCCTTTATTTTAATTGGATTTAAAATAGTTATATTGTTAGCACCCTCAATATTAATTCTTTGCTTTCGACACTGCTTTTACCATGAATATGATTTTTTTTATCTTATCTATCTGCCGACTTCCTTTTGATACTAGTAGAAGGTACGAATAATGTCCGCATTGTATGTAGATAAGTTGAGTTTTAAGCTTTGTTACGTACGTATCCTAGTTTACATTATTTTTCTAATAAACATCGGCGACAGTTAACTCGGTACGTTTCAATCAATTTAATGTAAAAAAAAAATTATAAAAATTAATTATTTTTAAAATGTCTCCTCAATATTTATTTACAAAATAAACATTTTACAGTTATTCCCTGAAATGCCATGAAAACTCAGTTTACATTATTTAACCTTCTTCTTTTTTTTCAGCTTTTTCCAAGATGGCTGCCGTTATCCGCCCTCTGTTAGTGTGCGGGCCATCTGGCGTTGGAAAAAGCACATTGGTAACTAGAATTCTCGAAGAATTTCCCGACTGTTTCGGATTTTCCGTCAGTCATACGACGAGAAAACCCCGACCGGGCGAACAAGATGGCATCCACTACCATTTCACGGACCCGGAGGTTATGAAACGGGCTATAGAAGAGGGTAAATTTTTAGAAAATGCAGTATTCGGTGGCAATATGTACGGTACCAGCAAGATGGCTGTTGCAAAAATTGCTGCCCAAGGTAAGCAACTCAAATTCGTTATGGTTATTTATCTGTGGGTATCATACATCCAGGATCTTACGTCGGGCTGCGCCATTTTTACTTTTCCGCCGTCCACTATACCATAAAAGAAATCGTGCAAAAAAAGTCTAAAAATTTTTTTTTTTCGTTCATTCATCGTTATTTGGCCTAATTTTTTTTTGCTCCACAACGCATACAAACACATGATTCGTGTAGAAAACACAAAAAAAAATTTGAATGCATATGCCACCCCTAACCAAAAAATTTGTAACTATCATAAAAATGGACATCTTATAACCCTTTTGGGCTTCCTCAGGGTTCGATTTTGAGGCCACTGGAGTCAACCATGTATATTTTCATTCTTTCAGGTAAAGTTTGTATCTTGGACATCGATGTTCAGGGCGTGAAACAAGTAAAAACGACCGATTTAAAGCCGTGGAGCGTTTTCATAAAACCACCAAATCTGGATAGTTTGAAACATCGACTGTTGGGAAGAATGACAGAAACCGAGGAGAGTTTGCAGAAGAGACTGGGAAAAGCTGAAGAAGAGATCGAATACGGAACGCATCCGGGAAATTTCGATCTCATCATTGTCAACGACAACTTTGATAGAGCTTATAACGAGTTCAAGCAATTTGTGGTTAATAACGTATTAGTTTTTAAGGGCAACGGCCATTTGTGAATGCTTTTATCGATCAGTATCATTCCTTTTTTTAAGACAGTAACAAATAAAATTTTCTTTAAAGATTACATTTCGTTTTATTTGCTGCATTCCTTAAGTTTTTTTTTGTTTAAAAGTGTATTCGCTTACAACTTTTATTAGTATCATGTATACGAATATTTGCCAAGTTACGAGTGTTTCAAATTTCGCTGAATGTAACATTCAAAGATAAAAAAGGCAGTGGTTGAGACTGTGAAATATTTTTATTGTTCAAAACAAGGTACAGTCACCTACAAAAATTTATATTTTTTAATTGAGTCAGGTAAGTCGTAAAATTACACGAAAATTACGAATTTAATTTTCAAGGTTTTTTTTTTCAATACAATAAAAATCGTACAAACCTAAAAATGTACGAAATGATAAAAATCGATTGGCAATATCTAAATTTTTAAAATAAAAAAATTAAAACAAGGGAACAAGGGTGAAAAAATGCAGAAAAATTCTGCAAAATAGTGAAAAAATATGAAAACAGAGAAAACTGTTAATTTGAAGAGCACCGGTGGTCCTTAAATTGACAATTACAAAAATATCACAATCTTAGGCAATTAAAAATCCAAACAAAAGGGTTATTTTGGAAGATAAATTGAGGGCATCGAAATTTGTGAAAAAAATTAATAGTGAGAAAGTACGAAAAAAGTATGAATATTAGGCAATTCCTTCAATTTACGCTGAAATATTTTTTTTTTCGATAATATATAGGACTTTGACCTCTCATAAAATGTGATATCGCTGAAACTTGGCTTTTAGGTACTTATTTGGGTGTAGAAAACGATAAAAAAAATTTTTGCTGCTCTAAAGTGTATGCTAATTTCATAATTTCGAAAAAAAATAACAAAAAACATTTTAAAGAGGGGAGGAGAGCTTTCTCAGGAAGCCATTAGTTTTTAATCACTGATTTTTGTAAAACTGAAGATATATATTGATAGAGCCATAAGAAAAAAATCCTTGTACATTTATCATCGTTATACTTTTACTTTTGATGTAAAAATAATTAAAATGATGAACATTCTCTCTGTTTAATAAAACTTATGTTTTAAAATAATCATTTTTATTACAGCATTCATTCGACGCCATTTTTATTTTCAAAATAGTGTTTATTTATTTATATAAATCAATTTCTCAATTATTACACATTAAAAAGTGTATTTTTAACTTTATTTCTTATTCTTATTTTGAAAATAAAATTGGCGTCGCATGAATGCTGTAAAAAAACATTTTAAAACATACGTTTTATTAAATAGAGACAATGTTCATCATTTTAATTATTTTTCCAGCAAAAGTAAAAGTATAATGATTATAAATGTACAAGGATTTTTTTGATATGCTTCTATTAATATATATTACAATTATATAAAAATTGTATTTTTTTATATGGGTTGGGTTGTTTGTTTGAAGTAAAAAATTATGTGTAGTGGACTTTTAAAAAAAATTGACCGTTTGTTTTTGATTGTTATGAAAATAAAAAAAAAGGTTGTCAGAATTTTTGAAAATAATGGTTTAAAATTTAAAAGATTTAAAAGATTTGAGAGATGGTAAAAGAATAGGATCAACAAGATAGCAAGAAGTACAAATAGGACAAGGAGATGAAGAAGCAAGTGACAAGGAATAAGATATAGACAATACGATAATGGAAGAACCTGAAAAAGAACGAGAATAAGAAAAATTAAATCACGACCAAATGGACGTTTTAATAAAGATGATGACTGATATGAGAAAGCAAATAATAATAAATAATAACAAAAACAAAGAAGAAATCAAAGAACATTTGGGTAATATGATGAAAAAAGAAATGAAAGGTATATAAAATAACACAAGACTTAAAAATGTATACAGATAAAAAAATAGAAGAAACAAGGAAAGATATTAGAAGAGAAATGATTGAAAGAATAACAGACGTAGAAGAGTTGCAGGAGCAGAAAATTAAGAAATTAGTAGAAACGGAGTGTATTGAAGAAATATGGCAAATAAAAGAATATGGAATGAAGAATAAGGAAAATGTTAAAAGGTTAAACGAATTTTAAAAAATATAAACAGGACAGAAGAAATTAATGAAATTTCACAAATAAAATTACCCCAGATTGAAGATAAAATTGAAGAAATAAAACCACAACAAGAAAAGGAAAGAGAAATTATTTTGAAAGAAATAGAAAAGAATAATAATTATGTCCAACATAAATTTCATGGGGATTTAAAAAAATTGCGCCCCAAAAATTTTATCAAAATTTTGAGAAATAAAATTAAAAGACATTATCACAGATGGAAGATTAAATTAAAAAAATATTTTTGTAAGGATCGTAGGAACTGGGATTCAAAATTAAGTATTGTTGAGGAATTTATGAACAGTATTCCTAGTACAGTTACAGAAAATCCACCAATCACGTTAACAAAAAAAAATTATCCAAAAAGACCTTGGAAGTTTGAAAATGAAGAAAATTATGAAGTATTAATAGACAAAGTAAACAGTAGGATAAAAAGAAATCATGAAAGATATATAAAGAGACAAGAAAAGAAGAATAATAAAAAAAAATTGAATTTAAAAAAAGGAGATTTGGTTATTGTTGTTTTGTTTCATTTATTTATCAACAAATGATAATAAATAAAACATTTTTTTTTCAGGGAATATTATAATTATATAAAAATTGTCATTTTTTTTATATGGGTTGGTTTGTTTGTTTGAAGGGAAAAATTAAGTTCGTTTTTGATATAAAAAAAAACGTTGTCAGAATTTTTGAAAATAAATAAAACTAAAGTTAAACTTTTACATGTATTTAAATCATTATACTTTTACTTTTGATTTAAATATAATTAAAATGATGAACATTAACTCTGTTTAATAAAACAATTTCTAAATTATTTTTAACTTTATTTAAAAAAAATTAATTTCTGGTTTATATAAATACTATTTTGAAAATAAAAATTGCGTCGAATGAATGTTGTAAAAAAATGATCATCTTAAAACACAAGTTTTATTGAACAGAAATAATATTCATCATTTTAATTATATTTAAATCAAAAGTAAAAGTATAATGATGATAAATGTACAAGGATTTTTTGTTATGCCTCTATTAATATATATCTTGTTTTATAAAAATCAGTGAGAATTTTAGAAAACAAAAAAAAAGGAAAACCAATTGTTTCTGAGAAAGCTTAGAGTCTCCTCTTTAAAATGCTTTTTTTTTGTTTTTTGCGTACATTTTAGGCAAAGATACTTTAGTTTTTTCCCGAACGCCTCGCTTCAATATTGTATTCAGCGGCTTGGCGTGGGTAGAATTTTCGAATTCGCTTTCATATTTTATATTTATTTTTTTTTATTAAAATTTTACGTGGTGCTATCAGTTTTTCATTTTATTTGTGAACTTTAGAGCAGCAAAGTTTTTTTTCTCGTTTTCTACATCCAAAACTGTACCTAAGAGCCTTTTTTCAGCGATATCTCATTTTATGAGAGATTTTGGTCTAAATGTGGCTCTGGCAACTGGGCTAAAGTGCCCAATAGCATAAATAACAAATTTTTCAAAGGAAGGTTTTAATTTTTTAAAGGATACATATCATTCCAAAATATTTTTCTCTGAAAATAAAAAAATCACGAACCCTTTACAAATGCACTGCCAACATTCTCACACTCTTTTCTTTGGACGAGAGTCTGATGCACCCAAGAAAATAATAATTTTTTATTATGGAATAAAACAGCTCAAAGTCGGTACCACATATATTTATTAACGATGAAAATTAAAGTTTAGGCTACTAGTTTCGGATACAAATTGCCATCTTCAGGCATAGAAAAAATTTCTCCCATGAGTAACGCAAAAAAACATCAAAAATTAAGTAAATTTTAATTTCTAATAATTTACTTAGTTTTTGATGTTTTTTGCGTTATCCATGGGAAATTTTTTCTAGGCCTGACGATGGCTGTTTGTAGCCGAAACTAGTAGCCTAAACTTTAATTTTCATCGTTAATAAATATATGTGGTACCGACTTTGAGCTGTTTTTTTCCGTAAAACTTTTTGGCCACATTCGAGAAAATGGATAACTTATTCGACATAATAATTTTTATTTTCAGTTTGAAATTTATACACCCTGTATCGTTACTCACATTAACTAGCAGGTGTTGCTTACGTTCGATGATAAAAATAAAAAAAGGGCACATTATGTGGGTAAAGTTTCAGTTCGTGGAATTCTGGTGGTCTATAAACATACACCGATAAAGAGCTATGTCACTACGTGATGTGAACTCCTCAAGCTCACTGATATATTCATTTTTTATTGCATACAGGACGTCCTGATGTGACTTTTAATGTATACGGAATATTCTATAATTTCGTTGAAATATATATCGAATTTTGTGTCGAACGTGAATCCAGAGGATGAATCATTCAATGTCAAATCGACCAATAATACTTTTGGACCTTAAGGTTTTAGTTTTCTTTGAGTTTATTATACAGAAAACTAAAATTTGTGCCACTTTCTTCTTATCAGATTTGAATTATGCGATAATAATAAAGAAAAATAAATTGTAAAATGAGACCTTTTCTGGTGGCAGATAGTCAATCCTTTTTGGTCCGCATTTTGAACCCGCTGGGCATTTTCCTTTCTTTTGCTCATTTTGCATATTCAATTATGCTTCCAAATATTCACCATCAGGCTTTCTATTTCGATTTTCACTTATCAACGGTATGGTAAGAAAACCCGATAAACAAGAAGTGACAGTTATATTATTATTTACGAAAAAGTAGTAAATATTCATTATTTTTCAAAAATAATTTAACTTTTCGACAAAATCGAGTAAAACTGATAGTTTCAAGTAAAAATTTTGACATGACTTCAGCAAATTGTCTGTAACTTTCTTTAAAAAAAATGATACGACTGTGGCACCATTGGCCTTTCTGGTATGAAAGTTTACGTCGAGTCATGTAGATACGTGTATTGATTCAAAAATAGATTATTTTGCTAATACATAAGTACCAATAATGCTTCATTCAGCATTAATTAACAGGACAAGATTACTAACAATAATATAAAAAATGTAATAAAATACTTAATGGAGGTTGATAATTAGAAATACAATACAATATTGTAGACTGTGTCGATGTCAAAAATATTATTCATTCTCCACTATGGATACAATAAATGATGGATTTAAAAAAATGTGGTAGTCAATTCGTTTGTTCTCAAAATACTATTAATAATACAACAAATACTAGTAACATAAAAAGTAAGAATAACTCTTTTACGAAAACATTTGAGTATAATCGTCTTTATTTAGTTTATTTCCAATGGTAATAGTATGTAATTATGTGGTAAGTAACCTCCAATTTTCGAAGTTGTAAATTATGTAGCATTTAATATATTATGAACGTTCTTGACGTACAATTAGTTAAAATTCTAGGACAAGGAGTTCGACACAAGGGCGTATCCCGGGAAGCAATCGCAGTTACAATAAAAATAATCATAAAAAAGTAAATTCTGATTCTGATAAAAACACAGATGTCCAATAATCTTGTTTTGTTTTCAAGAAAAATAAATATAATAAAAATTATTCAAGTAAACATAAATCTAATTGTATGTTCCCTAAGGTGTTACATTTAACCATGGATAAATTTTGTTTAGTAGTTATTCCTTTTTATCCTTTATCACCTTCTTTGCTTCATTCCAATTTATTTCACTGTAATTTAAGTTTTCCGCTGCCACATCGTCCAATGTTTTATTTATTTATTTATTTGTGGATCATCCAAACAGATAAACAGGCTCATCGAAGTTTTACTTGATCTACCTCGTGTCCTTTTTTGTCTTGAATGTTTGCCATTTTTTCACGTGCTTCTCCATCATTCGTATAACTTTTCCACTTTGTCTACTAGTTTTCTCTGCCTTTCCTATTATTTCTGGCTTCAAATACAGTTGAAAATTAAAAAAAAAAATGATAAATAAAAAAGCGGGTTTTTGCGTTTTGTTACAAGATAAATGAAAATGCTAGTGAAACAAAAAATAACAATGATTATTGCACAGCAGTTCAAAGCTACAAATTCCCCTCTTAGGCTTATGTAAGTCTGCCATTTTGATGCTATTCGTCATTTCATTAAAAATTGTATCTCACACATTTGTAATACATTTTTTTGAATAAATAAACGAGATATCACCCAGTTTGATCACTTTTTTAAAACTTTGCGATTATTAATTCAAAAATTGATCTTTTAATATAAAAACTATTTTTTCTCTTTTGGCATAGGCAAATTGCCATTCAACCAGATGCAAATATTTCCTAACAGCAGGAGGTATAGTAAGAAAAAAAACAATGTATGACAGGGACACACGCTTCTCGTTCATGGACCGATCAGGACTTTTTTTTACAGTGATATGCCTCGGTTAGTGGGTAAACAAATAGGTATAATATAGAGGAAACAAGATTAAGATTCTAATCATAGACGAATCTTAGTATCTCTCAGAAATTTTAAAAAGCAATCGATAATTTTATATCAGAGAAATGAGTTAAAGCCGTTTCTATATTTAAAGGAAGAAGGAATATTATTTTTTATAAAGTATATTTGAATATTCAGTGTATTTTTCGCATTCGAAATAAACGTGATTGAGGTCTCCGATTGAACCCCAAAAATCGCAATATTAATTTCTTTTACATTAATTTTAAACAGGTGTTTTGGATAACTGGCATGACCAAATTTGGTTCTAATTAAAGATGTAATATAGTGTCTTGGAATAATATTTCTTTGTATTTTTATGTATTGACCAATCACACACCTCCATCTTCTCATAGAGTTAAATTTTAGTAAGGCAACCACATCCGGACTACTGATGTTATAAGTGTTATTAACATTTTTTATTGCAGACTTGGTAAACATGTCAACATATTCGTTGTGTTTCAGACCAATATGTGACTTTACCCATATAAATGTATATGTCTACAATCATTCCCACTCAAAACAAACACCTTTTTGAAATTAAAATCGTTCGCTTTTTGTGTATCCCAGTTGCCAGAGAAGGATAAGCACGCACAAAATGTGATATCGATGAAACTTGGCACTTAAGTACTTGAAAGCGTGTAGAAAACGATACAAAAATCTTTGCTGCTCTAAAGTGTATGCTAACTTCACAATTTCGAAAATTTGGTCTTTCCATTATATCTCGAAAACAAAATTTTTTTCTAAAAACTAATAGCACCACATGAAAGAGCAGAAAATTTGACTAAAAACATTTTTAAACAAAATTTATAGTAAATTTAATTTAAAATAAATTTTTTCTCTTAATATTTTTACATAAACTTAATAGAAACGATAATAATTACGAAAATCTGAAAATTCTCAAGAGTAAACCCCCACTTCCGGTTGTCCGATTTTGCCCAAAATCTAATCAGCTCATTAGCATGTTGTAAAAATGCTAAATATAAAATTTGATTAGGAAATTCCGATCGCAGTTGGAGTTAGAGCGCACACAAATTTCTCCGGACTACATTCCATACTCCATACATACTCCATACATACATTCTCTGGAAATGGTCTTAAATGACCACTGAAAGCTGAACTTTTTTTTTGCGATTACAAAAAGAACGCATTCTAAAAAGGAGACTCTAAGCTTTCTCAGGAAGCCATTAGTTTTTAATTTTTTTTTGTTTTCTCATAGAAAATTTGATCGGAAGTTATAATATCTAAAATTCCCACTGATTTTCATAAAACTGAAGATATCTATTAATAGAGGCATAACAAAAAAATCCTTGTACATGTATCATCATTATACTTTTACTTTTGATTTAAATATAATTAAAATGATGAACATTATCTCTGTTTAATAAAACTTATGTTTTAAAATGATCATTTTTTTACAACATTCATTCGACGCAATTTTTATTTTCAAAGTAGTGTTTATTTATTTATATAAATCAATTCGTAAATTATTTTTAACTTTATTTAAAAAACAAAATTAATTTCTGATTTATATAAACACTATTTTGAAAATAAAAATTGTGTGAAATGAATGTTGTAAAAAAAATTATTTATTATAATATAGATTTATTAAACAGGGATAATGGTCATCATTTTAATTATGTTTAAATCAAAAGTAAAAGTATAATTATGATAAATGTACAAGGATTTTTTTTGTTATGCCTCTATTAATAGATATCTTCAGTCTTATAAAAATCAGTGAGAATTTTAGAAATTATAACTTCCGATCAAATTTTCTATGAGAAAACAAAAAAACAATTAAAACCTAATGGCTTCTTGAGAAAGCTTAGAGTCTTTTGTTTTTCTTTGCGTACATTTTAGGCAAAAATACATTAGTTTTTTCCGAACGCCTCCCCTGAATATTTGTATTCAACGGTTCAGCGCGCGTCGAGTTTTCGAATTTGCTTTCTTTTTATAGTAATACAAATTTTTTTTTTAGTTTTTTAGCAAAAATTTTAAGCTCTTTCATGTGGTGCTATTAGTTTTTCGAAATTTTTAATTTTTTTTTCGAGATATAATGGAAAAACCAAATTTTCGGAAATAATATTATTTATGCAATTTGACCCTATTTTTTGTGATACTTTCCTTCCAAAAGCGTAGTGAATACTTTCAAAAGCAAAACTAGGTATATATAAATAATTCCGATTTCACGCATTTGCCTGAGCGGCTGTGCGTAAACGGAAAGAAAAAAATTGCTGGTCAATTTGAAAGTTAAAAAACGATCTATTCCATCGAGAATGAAGACTTGTTGCAAAATTAACGGAAAAATCTAAAGTCGTAAACATAAAGCACCGAGAGTGGGCCGCGAAACAAAAGACGTACGCAGTTTTATAGTCGTCAATACGACATTGAGAAAGTTTTTTATGGCAAAGTTTAAACAGCATGAATTGCATATTAGTCAGGATCCAAATGGTAATTCCTTAAATAGGACTCGCGGAATCCAGACGCCGAAAACTGAACTTCCTCAAAAATTTTAGAATTCAATAATTAACCGTTGTACTGCCAGGGGTCATTTCAAAAACCATATTAAGTAGCGCTTCTTTGATATATTTCCAAAAAAAAATTAATTTTTTTGTTCTTACTCCTTTCTTTATTTTTGTTATTATTAGTTCTTGTTTCGGTTGCTTTCGTGCGACATAGTTTCATATCCTGGCCAGTTTTGTTTTACTTACCTACTACCTTTCTTAGTTAGTTTCATTTATTTTACTCGTATTCTTTGTATTTAGTATCCAGGACTTACTAACACTTCGTTGTCTTGTCGTAAATAATGTATATACTCAATTTTAAATGAAGGGATTATACCAAGAAAAAAGAGGAAATGTTTGGGACAAATATCACACAATTTACGAAATATATACAACAAATAATTTTCCATCCATCGTGCAAAGCTGAAGGTTGAAGGAAAATTCAAGCTGAATAGAAAATTGTCGCATAATATTCATATAGAAATATCAAATATTTAGATGAAACGTGGTTCTGTCTAATAAAGGAGGAGGAGGAGGAGGAGAAGAAGGCGGATTGATACAAGGTGATCTATTATTACTGCAAAACGTTGCGATATGAGAAAGTCCAATAAAAATCAATTTAAAAAAGTCAGTTTGGTTCACTGTCATTATGAATGACCCTGTATATATTTCCAAAATATGGACAATGATTTAATCCATTGATTCCCAAATTGTGAGCCGTCATAAGGGAGCCGCCAAATATTCAATTAAAAAATTCGGCAATTTTCTTGAAATTTAAAATTCTCGATTTTGTGAATTTAAAATTCGTGTTTAATTTATTTTGCAACTAACCTAACCACATGGTGGTTGTCCAGTGTCCATATGGATATTACCGAAAAACAGTTGAAATTAGATATTTTAGATTATCCAAAGGAAAATAGTAAGTATCTATTTTCAATTTCTCGCTGTTAAATGGGCAATCGCTTTTAAAAAGGAAAGTTTCCCAATTTTTCAAGGAAATCAAAAATTTAGAAAAAAAATCTGATGTATTAAGGGAGCCGCGGAAAAAATCCGATTATTTAGGGAGGCGCAAACCTAAAAAGATTGGGAATGGCCTAAATAACATTTTTTATCTTAACAAAACAATTTTTGCGAACTTAAAAAATTCCCAATTCATATATAACTCATTTCACTGTCAATATTTTATTACAATAACTTTTATGTGTCCTGATCCTAATCTTTCAAGTTTGTTTTGTTTGAACTATCTAATACTGCTTGCAGCTACAATTATTATAAGTTACGTGCGATTTGTACCCAGTATATTGTTCGTAATTCGACACAGAATATAAATAATAGGCATAAATATATTGTAATTTTAGCTGGAAAACAATTTTATATAAGGATAAGATTTTTAATTATATAAACGAGAAGAAATAGGACTTACTTGGCCCCTGATCAATAGATATGGCAGAGCTGGACAGCAAAGACAGTATTGCTTTCAAAGAAAAAGATGGAAATGTTGTTCCGCAGTTAAAAGCACGTACGCGAATGCTCGCGTTTTCAGTTCATACATTTCTTGTAGTTTTGATAGAACGCCTAATTTATTTCTTGGTAATAAATCCGATACGAGTAACAGGTCAAACTATAAACTGACACAGCCGTTTCGACACAATCAACCGAAAATATTACAGTATTTTCTAACTATTTTCTAACACAAACTAGAATTTTCTAACTCAAGTGGTTCGCGAGAAAATGGTGTTGTGCTAGCTTCTGTTCAGCTGGCACAACCTTTTATAACTTTTTACCTGAAATAGTTATGAAGATGATTCTAACGCCCAATTTTCTAACTTTTTAATAACTCTCAAATGGTGTATACAGAGTGGTCCTTAAGTAATTGTACATAGAAGTATGGTAGATTCCTAACTTTAAAATATTACGATTTGAACCAACTTGCTCTAATAAAATGTCGCTAATAAGGAATATACAGGGTGTTAAAGGTTAAATGTTAAGATTTATTTTTTGAAAAAACTTTAGCGTTTTTGGATATGTATACATAAAAATTTGGAACTGGGAGTTTTTTTATTTAATAACTCCAGCACAATCATTCCAAATAGAAATAATTTAGTTTTTTATGATGCATTTTCCAACAATAGTACAGGGTGTCTCAAATTGGTGTGTTTTGCAGGGTATCTCGTAAACTAGAAGAGATAGAAGAAAAGCAGTTAAGATGTTATGACTTTTTTTGTTAAAGTAACGATAGCCTAATTAAATCTTTAGTAACTCCCTGTAGTTGGAAGATACAGGGCGATTATTGAAAACTGTCGAAAACTACAAGGTACTATAACTTCTTAATTAAGAAAAATATAAAAAAACGTTATAAAGCTTTTGATAGATATAATATTAAAGAGTTCAGTGGCGCACAGATTTTTTTAGGGGGCTCACTAAGGAAATATAATGCAAACTTATGTTTTTTAAATGGGACACCCTGTATATTTTGACGTTTTTCGTTTCCTTTTTTAATTCTCATTCACCTGATATGACATATTATATATCTATTTTCAATGCTTGGAGCTACAGCGCAAATAAACCATTTATGGATGTTATCAGGTGAAACACCCTTAAAAAATTGAACACTCAGTAACGAAATTTAACATTTTATTATAAGGATACTGATGTGTGACAATTTTATTTATCATAATTATAATTAATAAAAAATAAAACCAGATTGTAAGATTGTAAGAACTAATCTACCTAAGTATAACTAATTTTATTAGAATGTAAAAATTACATTAAATGTTCAAAATGTCCTCCGTTTTGTTGTAGTAATAATTGGACATCTTTTTCTTACTGATCTTACACAATTGAGTATGTGCACTGGCTTTATTTTTCTAAATGCGGCATGAATATTTTGTAATAAATCTTCCCTACTCTCGAAGTTAGTCTTGTAAATATTATTTTTTAAAAATCCCCAAATAAGTTAGTTGTTACAATGTTTCTTGTTGTTTCATAAGTTTATTGTTTTTATTTTTTTAATCTGGTTTTATTTTTTATTAATTATAATTTTGATAAATAAAATTGTCACACATCAGTATCCTTATAATAAAATGTTAAATTTCGTTACTGAGTGTTCAATTTTTTAAGGGTGTTTCACCTGATAACATCCATAAATAGTTTATTTGCACTGTAGCTCCAACCATTGAAAATAGATATATAATATGTCATATCAAGTAAATAAGAATTAAAAAAGGAAACGAAAAACGTCAAAATATACAGGGTGTCCCATTTAAAAAACATAAGTTTGCATTATATTTCCTTTTTGAGCCCTCTAAAAAACAAACTGTGCGCCACTGAACTCTTTAATATTATATCTATCAAAAGTTTTTATAACGTTTTTTTCTGCAGGGAGTTACTAAAGATTTAATTAGGCTATCGTTACTTTAACAAAAAAAGAAGTCGTAACATCTTAACTGCTTTTCTTCTATCTCTTCTAGTTTACGAGATACCCTGCAAAACACACCAATTTGGGACACCCTGTACAGTTGTGATAGGAAATAGCCCTTGAGAATTTTTTTTTGGCCGTGAAATTGCAAAATATTGATTCCAAATGCGTTTTCGTCCACGTACTATTCAATAACTCCAGCACAATCGTTCCAAATAGAAATAATTTAGTTTGTCAGATCGTTCTGGAGTTATTAAATAGTACGTCGATGAAAACACATTTCGAATCAATATTTTGCAACTTCACGTCAAAAAAAAATTCTCAAGGGCTATTTCCTATCACAACTGTACTATTGTTGGAAAATGCATCATAAAAAACTAAATTATTTCTATTTAAAACGATAGTGCTAGAGTTATTAAATAGTATGTCGACAAAAACTCATTTGAATTGAATATTTTGCAATTTTATGGCCAAAAAAAAAATTCTCCAGAGCTATTTCCTATCACAACTGTACTATTGTTGGAAAATGCATCATAAAAAACTAAATTATTTCTATTTGGGACAAGTGTGCTGAAGTTATTAAATAGTATGTCGACGAAAACGCATTTCGACTCAATATTTTGCAATTTTATGGCCATAAAAAATTCTCGGCGGACTCGGCACCCTTAAAAACTTCAAATTTGCTCGAATTCTAATTATATATATACCATTCGAGATTTATTAAAAAGTTAGAAAATTGGGCGTTAGAATCATCGTCATAACTATTTCGTGGAAAAAGTTATAAAAGGTTGTGCCAGCTTAACAGTTAAGCTAGCACAACAGTTAGAAAATTCTAGTTTGTGTTAGAAAATAGTTAATAAATAGTTAGAAAATACTGTAATATTTTGTTAACCATACGTAAAGTATAAGGCTTTTTAAAATTACAATAAGTAAAACAAGCTAAGAGGATGAGATATTTTATTAAAAAAAATTAAATTAAAAAACAGGCAAATTTAAGGATGATTTTCAAAAGCATCGATTTTTATTCATTTTATAGTGGGTTCAGCAAACAAATGTATTATAGGTATACACACACCATACACACATAACCTCGATTTAAATATTTATTACCGATTGTTCAAGCACGTCTTTTATGTGGTATAGTAGTCGTTATTATCAGAATAATCCAAATACAGTCATTTTTGTAGTCTATCTACAATAGACTTTTGATTTATTCTGCATATAGGAAAATAGTTGTTACTCTCGTAATTAAAAAGCTATTTTGCTCGTCACTTTATGTCTTTTATTAGAAACTGAAATTCAATCGCTACGTTGTTGAGAAAAAGTAATCGATGCCATTGGTTGAATTCCTAGATTTAATTGTTTTTTAATTTTGGGGCTAAGACATCCATCCATTTATAAAGCTTATTATTGAAAAAAAAGCTTCGGTGAACAGCAAATAAATGACAGAAACAGCAATTTTCATTATTAAATCAACTGTAAAGCAAATGTGCCATCAATCATCAGTAAGTCGCCCCAGAGCGTCACGGCAAATAATAATAATATTAATATTATTATATTCCAAAATCGGTTTAATAGACTCGAATTCTTGAAAAATTCTGAGCAGTATGGGGATGGTCGGAAAATTTAGGGTAAATTCAAGATGACTGCGTAAAAGTTCCAGAAGCGGGGTGGGCGTTGAGGGTTGGATATTGGTTTTTTACGATTTATGGCTGAAATATGCATCCTATTGAAAAAAAGTTTAATATAAAAGTTGTAGATAATTAAAAAATATAAAACTTTTGTATTCATCATTTTTCAACATAACCTCAAAATTATCGAGAAAAACGTTTTTTATTATTATCTCGAGCAAAAATGTTTTTTTTTATGAAATTTGGTGAAAACCTTCTTTTTTGTGTTTTAAATAAGCTGTAATTTTTTCAAAGCAATTTATTTTTCGATTTTATACGAATTTAAATTAAAAAATGTAATTTAAAAAACGTCCCGGTCAAATTTTCTGAAACGTTGGTATGTTATAAAACTAGATGCACTGTCAAATATTGTCCATTGGCCCATTGGCTAGTTTACGAAGTACGGGGCAATACCACTTTTTTGTAACCATATTTCTCATAACAGACCTGTTTTATTGGCGTTTATTGTAGAAAACATGAATTATAGATTATTTAGCATTAATATTTTATAAACAATCACCGTATAATTTGGTCAGTTACAGGGTGGTTCGAAAATAAGTAATATGGTTTTATATATATAAATATATATAAAATTTTGAAATTATGTAAAAGGGGCTTTAAAATTGACAGGGTTGTTATGGGAGATTAGATTGAGATAGGTAAAAAAAATGTCAGATAAGAATTTGTAATGTCAGAATAATGAAAATAAAGATTTAAAAATAAGAAAAAGCTGTAGAATATCCATATTATTACAATTTGGTGCAGCAACGTGGGGCTCGAAATTGAGTGAACCCAAAAGATGAAAGAAGATAATGGAATGGAAAATAGAGATGAAAAGTTGATTAGATTCATGGAAGCATTGTTGCAGAGGACGAATAATAAAATAGAAGAACAAAATAAGAATACGGAAAAGAAATTAGAAGAAAAGATGAATGTACAAAAAGCAGACACGAGAAAAATACAAGAATCCATAAATGAGCAAAATAATAAAATTGACAATTTAAATACCACTATGAACAGGAAAATAGAAGCACAGGAACAGAGTTTACAAGAAATAAGAAATACACAAGAAGAAAGAATCATAAATTTGCAAGCAAATATTCAAAAAGAAGTACAAAGAAATACAGAAATAAATATAAGAAAAACTAAAGAAGAAATTGAAAAAGAAACAAAACAAGAGATAGAAAATATTAAAAGAAATTTGAATATAAAAGGAAAACAAATTAAAAATTTGGAAGATCATATTAAAGAAGGTTGTAAACTACAGGATGAAATAATAACATAAGAAACAAATGTGACAAAATGGAAAATACAAGAAAACCAAATAGAATTTATTCAAGGAATTTAAATAGAAATAAAATTTAAAAAAATTATCACAGAATGAAGATTAATATTTTTGGATATTGGAAGAAAATTAAAAAAAAATTATTTTTCACGTTATAATTAAGTAATTATAACGTGAAAATAATTTGGGGGAATTTGTTATGATGTTAAAATTTTGAAATGTTGGGAATTGTGTAAAAGGGGCTTTAAAAATGACAGGGTTGTTATGGGATGTTTGTTTACGGAGATTAGATTGAGATAGTTAAAAAATGTCAGATAAGAATTTGTAATGTCAGATAAAATTCAAAATAAAAAATTTTAAATTGTAAAAATCTTAGAATATCAATATTATTACAATATGTATGACATAGAGTGGCAGATCGTACATTTGTTTAATATAATATAAAAATTTTATAACATATCCGTTTATACGGGGTGCCCTCTGTAACCACATTTTGTGAGTCACCCTGTATAAAATATTGTTCATCACCAAGAAGTAATTACTTAAACTATATATTCATATTCATAATGCGATGACATTTTCTCGTATTTTTAAAGCTGTTATAAAAAAAATGATTTCTTGAAAAAAAAACCATATTACTTATTTTCGAACCACCCTGTAACTAACCAAATTCTACGGTGATTGTTTATAAAATATTAATGCTAAATAATCTATGATGGTGTTGTGTGGTTTTTCTGGGTTTTCCCACAACTGTAAAGCAAATGCGCCATCAAGCATCAGTAAGTCGCCCCAGAGCGCCACGGCAAATAATAATAATAGCCGTCCCTCCCTCGCACAAGCTGCAGAGCTATTGGGGTTCACTCGTAAGGGAGTGAATTGCAGGGCGTATATTATTATTATTATTATTCATGTTTTCTACAATAAACGCCAATAAAACAGGTCTGTTATGAGAAATCTGGTTACAAAAAAGTGGCATTGCCGATGTTTAACACCCTGTACTTCGAAAACTAGCCATAGGATTGGTTTGGGCCAATGGACATTTTTTGTCAGTACATCGAGTTTTATAGCATACCAACGTTTCAGAAAATTTAACTGGGACGTTTTTTACATTTAAATGGTGCGGGGTCATTTTCAATTTTTTAACTTTATCAGTGGTCCTTTCTTCATTGAAATCTCGACTTTAAGATGGTATGAAAAAAATGTATTTAATTAAATTCGTATAAAATCGAAAAAATAAATACTTTGCTTTGAAAAAAAAAATTATTTTTGCGAAAAATCAGTTTCAGTGGCCAATTTTTTTTTAGAAGTCAGATTATTGTCTTAAAAAGTGGCTTTATGCCTGAATGTATGGTAAATTGAAAACTAGTAAGTAGAAAAATATTCATAGGAATCCGGCGCCTTGAATTGGCTAAAATTTTAACAAAAATATTGGAACTATATTTATATTCGTTTTGAAAAAAATACATTTTAAATGATACAACATAACGGTAAGTGCAACAAATCGCATCTTTGATCCATGAGTCACTCTTTTCCCAATAAAAAAACTTATGATTCCGTTGTTATCATAAAACTAATAGGTAAGTAAAAACTTATTTTGAAAATTTATGACTTAATGTCACAAACATTTTGATTATTAATATTTATTGCATCGTTCGAGGAATAGCTTTGGTATGGTATGTGGATTTGCTTATCGTCCTTTGAAGCTATAAAAAAATAAATTTACTAACATTAATAATGGCAAAATCATTCTGTGAATGAGATCGGAGTGCTTCTTCTTTCACTAGTATAAATATATACGAGGTTGGGGTGAAAGTTTAGAGCTAATAGTTTATGTAATGTTTGTATTAGATTATTATGTTGAAATACCCTAATAATTTTACTCAAACCAAAGAAAAATCCGATTCTACTAAACTATAAGTTCATCTAAATTCTTTGTCTACGACAAATAACGCGTTTTTATTATATCAACTGAATTAAACCAAAAAGGTCGCAGATCTAGATCACATATTTTTCGGCTGTAAAAGTTTTTCTAATAACTAATAATAAAGTGTTGCTCGCGACTGGAGATGGATTTGTTTATAATCTGTTGATTAACCATATAAGAAAAAATAATATAAATATTTAATTTTAATACCTATTTTAATTTAATACTTAAAATGAATTCCTTACAATTTGTGTGTGGCTGAAGCACTAGCGGTCATTGCCAAATAACCAGGATAAAGAAAGAAAGAAAACAAATTCAAAAAGTAACTAAAAAATTATATACATGGTATTTATACTCTAGCCGTATTACCTACCAATTCAACAAAACTTTCAAACAATTTAACATTTTTCCATAAAAAAACTGATCTCTTATTTTACTCCTAAAAAGATATTTATATTATCCTGGTAAATTTAAAATTTTAACACATTTTGAAAGAGTTAAAAGAGTATAAGAAAATAGAAGCACTTCATCCAAGTAATAACTTCTAGTCGAACATTTTATAGTTTTATTAAGTAAATCTATGCAGGATTTATCCTATACCTGCTTTTTAATGTAGACACAAAAAAATTAAGTAAAGGGATTAACTGAATCCTGCAATAAACCAATAAAAATAATTTAATTGGAGAAGAAAGCATCGGAGACTTAAATATAGATTTGGTAATAATAAATGCAAACATAGGTAATTACTGTTGTTTAAAAAGTATTAAAAATGATTCATGTATTTGTTGATAAGAAAATAATGAGGTGCTTAAAATAGTAATTGTTCCGATATCAATATTAAATCATCTAATAGGTATTTAAAGAAAAAGACTGAGAGAAGATGAATTTGATGGTTTGTTTAATTGTATTTATAGCATTTTTTCTCATACTTGTAGAATTATTCACAGCAAACAAATTTTACAAACGATAAATCGTTATTAGGCGCTTAAATGATAATTTCTAAATAAAATGTATAAAATTAAAGCTATAAAATAATTTTTAATTAATTTTTTTCAGACAAATCAGACTATTGTTGTGTTGAAACTTTAACGAAAATCAAACGTATGGTAAAATGAAAATTTAATTCAAAAAGAACATATACCAATTTTATTTTGATTAAAAAGGAATGATGTAAGAAAAAATAAAGTCATTAAAATTAATTATTATAAAAAAAAGGAAAAAGTAATAATCATTAAATAATATTTATACGTTATGGGATTTTCCAAATATCCAAGGGACTTAGGGGTCAAGATTTCTAAATCCGATACTGATCAGTAACAAAATAGCACTAAGTAACTTTTATATTTCTGATCTTAGTGGACAATATATACGGTAGTAGAAAAAATATTGCATGCAATTCGTGTATAAAGTCCTTTTTTTGACGAATGTGAATATTGTCGCATAAATTGTTACATAAATAACCATTTTCTAAGATCGTGATGAAAATGTTACTTTTCTACAGCATTTTGCTTTAGAAAAGTGCACTTTTCCATACTAGTGAGGAAAAGTAATTAGTAATCTTTTTGTTTTGGTTAAAAAACGTGGTAAGTTTTTTCTAATTTAATCCAAATTTAGTAAGATTAACACAGTTTTTAAAAACATTAAAATGTTGTTCCTAACACATGCGGAAAGTTTTTTCCGTCCTCGACTGCTTCGCGTCGTTTGCGTGAGGAAAAGTGCCACTTACGTATGTTCTACCTGCGTTAGTTTCTTATATACTGTTCCTAATACATGCAGAAAGTGTTTTCCTCAGTTGTAGTTTTATATTTTTACATTCTTACGTACGTTTAACCTCCGCAAATTGCACGTTTCTTTGGATATATGTAGAATATACTTAAGTTAAGTATTTTTTATTTGTACTAAAGTTTCCCATCAAATTATAATTAAAATTTTTATGTTATTTATTTCTGTAACCTGCAGCTCCCCTATACTCATTGGTATAACCCCTGTTTCCGAATAATATTATTATAAATCAATAAAAACGTGGATATTATATATTTTTTGAAATTTTTTTGCATGCCTTACATTATACATAAAATTTCATGTTCTCAACGTCGAATTTTTGATTTTCCGTTTCGTGAATGAGTCTTAAAGTCTAAAAACACCTCCACTACAAGGGTCAAGTGTAGTTGAGTGAGGTTGTAACATATTTTCTTTTATGATATGTTGATATAACAATTTATTTTTACGATTTGTTTACGAACGTAATTCACACAATTCTTATTTGGGTTTTTGGTTGGAATACTCTTTTAAACCATAACTGACCGTCGTGCCAACGAATATAAAATGTTTATTACATGTGAGAAAAAATTCAAATTATGTGCGTTTGTGTTTAAGATAAGTTCGTCAACTTTTTAATTTTGATAAGGTCGTTTTTGTTCAATTAATTAGTATGAAAAACCAAAAAATCAAGTCCATATCTGATATATATTATTCACCATCGAAAACTATTTTAGTTTCGGCGAGTCGAAAATGCGGACTAAAAAGGGTGGACTACCTGTCACTAGAAAGGGTCCGGGGGCACTTACTTCTCTGGTGCACATTTTGCATATAGAATTATCCTTTTTGTAACCATTTTCATTCACTTGTAGAGTATATGATATACAAGAAATTGTAAAAATTATAAGCATTATCTCAAAAATGTTTGAATGTATATTGAAAGGAAGGTTAAGAAACCTGGGTTAAAAAAACAAACATTCTATACGTTCATCGACCATACAGTAGTATGAGTTAGTTTAAAAGAAAGAGGAATTACCAGTAGGTACATTAAGTGAAAGAATCAAGACTATGTACGACAATAATAGTAATAATGTTAGAAAAGACAATTTGTAATTGGGTAACTCCATAATAAAAGATGAACTTAGACAAGGTGAAGGCTGAATTCCTTGCTTTTCATCATAGTCTTAGATGATATAATTAAGGGCATTCGGAAAAAGGTAAAGACAATAAAGGGTTAAACAGTTTGGGACCAGTTAATAAATTAATAAAAAGAAAAATGAAAATAAATATAGTCTTTAGTAAAAAAAAAACAAAAAAGTAAATGTTAAACCTTTCTGAATTAATATTCATATTCATTTTGTCAAAATATTTTATATTAACGTATTGGTTTCCTTGTAGCAAATATAATTTTATCCTATTTTCGGCAAATATGATTTTATCTAATTTTCGGCAAATAATTTATTAAGTAAATTCCTGTTAATATCGTAAAAAACTGTAACAGGTATTGATGATAACCTTTTTTGTAAGCAGGAATTACTTTGCAAGCATAAAGGCTTTTTGGGAAAGTTCCTGCGCTGAAAGAGAAATTCGTTAAAAAAGAGAGTGGAACAAATATGAAATTAATTATTCTTTTAATCAGAAATAACGGAATTTCGTAAAGAACCTGAAAAGTGTTTGTATTTTAATTTGTTCATGAGCAAAATTTCTAATTATTGTGATGTAAATAGTTTCAAAAATAAAGTTGTATTTCGATGTTTTAAATTTAAAATATTTTGTTCCTTATAATTACTTAATTGAAGTTTAAAAAAGTAGGAAATACAAACAGATCGTTTTCTTTTTCACTTGATATTATTTTGTTTTTCCAAGACTTGTATTTTCTAAATAAAATGTTTATTTAAACGGTAATTAAAACTGAATAAAAATAATCAAAAGGAGGATTAAAGCCATGAAGAAACTCCTTACTGAATGTTCTTATAATAATCTCGCGCAAGTTTCTTTTGGCTTACTGACAAAAATCTGATCCGTAAAAGTACAGGATTGATCGGTTGCTCTACCTGGCAAAGTATCAAAATGCAGAAAAAATTAGTTAAAACTTAAGATCCAGATTATTATTACTTAAATTCTGGAGTACCACCTACTTAGTAAGTTTTTTTTAAACTATTTAATTTTCTAAGATTAACCACGATCTTTCATTGTGAATTTAAAACTTTACTGTTCATCGTAAGATATGTTTTGGTTTATGATAACAAATTTTTTATCAATTATTTCGTCTGCATTTGGTCGCTTCTATTAATTTTCCTCACAAAGTGATATCGATTGGAACTTCAGTTTGTTTGAAAAATAAGAAGTAAATTATATATACGATAGTCCAGTAAATTAACGCCAGAAAAACCCCAAACCTGGGCATCAAGTCGATCCAGCAAAATTTTTTTTTAATTTGCAGGTATTCATAGGTACGTTTACCTCCGAAAATCCCAGGCACGTGGAATTTGTGGAAGGGTGGGAAAATGGCTCTAGAGTTCCCCAAAAACCCCTTTTTCGACGATATCTGCCGAAATATGACCCTTAGAGCATTTTTGTTTAGACAAAAAATGAAGAGAAGTTCATTACACTACACTACACTAATATTTTTTGCAAAAGCGGCGTTTCAAAAATTCGCAGTTTGGAGAATCTAAAAATACGGCGCTTCCTTAGCAACATCTGGGAATTTGAATATCCTCCCAAAATTTGAATATTCTCCCGTTTTTGTCTGAAGACAAAAGATAAGGCAATAATAACCAACTTTTTTTCACTTTTTGCACTTGATTAATAAATTTATTGTAAAAAAATCCAATTTAAGAAGGTTTGAAATAAAATACTTGATATATATATTGATGAAATGGTCAGAATTTGATCTTTTATTTAGTACAATTCCTAACCACAAACAATTTTAGCACGAAAAGAAAATAATTCTCAAAAAAAATGTCGATTTTTCATAGGGGTGAGAATTTTCTCAATTTTCCGGAAAACCAAAAAATATGAAAAAGAAAAATGCCATCGACAAGGTGACAAGCTAAGCTTTCTAATGATGTGCGTTGAAAAACAATATGGTTCTTGATTATCTATTAATTCCCAATAGACCTGAAAACTCCAGAAATCCAAAAAAAAAAATCCCTAAAAAAACATGTTGTTTATGAAAATACACAAAAATAATTTATTGAATCTTTCTGAATATATTTAACACCTTGCAAAGCCCCATTATCCAAAATGATTCGGTGAAATTAGTCTTGATAAAAAAAATATGAATTAATTTATAGGAGGGTCAAAATATCGAGAAAAAACAAACTTTTGCCCGGTATTTCAATAATCCAGAGAAATAGATAAAAGGAAAAAGTAATATGATATTATAGCTACAGGTTCCTTCTTTGATCTGAACTTTGAATCATGAAAAAATATTAATTTTTACGTGATTTATTGAAAATTGTGTAATCCCCTTGGGAGTGTCATTCCTTTAGAGCGTGCTCCCTAAATGAGGGGAGGAGCTAAAAATGGGGATGCGTTTTGGAGCCGGTTATGTCGAAAAGTATCAAATTTTTGATAAAAATAATGACGATCATTTTTGTAGGTAATGAACTGATCTTCATTTTCGTCCAAACAAAAAAACAAAGTGTTATATTTTCGGAAATATGGGCGAAAATAGCCGAAAAGGGGCTTATTTTTTGATTTTTTTACCATAAAATACAAAAGCAAGTATTACGAAAATAGTATATTTTTGACGACTTTAGAATAAAAAGTCGAAACGTTAAATTAAACTTTTTTGATATAAATAAGTGGTTTTCATATCCAGGGAGAAAAGTATTTGAAGTACCAAGTCACTATGAACTATAAAAATAAAGTATATTTATATGTTTTAAAGGGTATTTATGTGTAATTTTGTTATATATTTAGTGAAAGTCCAGCATGTCGTTTTCTCAATAATTACCAAAAAATTTGATTTTGAACGGTTAGAGTTAGCTGTTAAACCACCAAAGAGAATTTCAAAATAATTTGTGACTGATCTTTGTGACCAGTCACAGTGTTATTCGCCTTTGTGCGAAAATAACAATATTAAAACGAAAAAAAAAAATAGTTCAAATTTCATAAAATTTGGCGACAAATAGAATTGTTGGCCACGTATGTACAAATGCAATTAAAAAAAGTAATAAAAATTCCAATTGGATATAAAATTAAATCAAGTTTAATTAGTTACTGAATATAGGTATACCGATAAAGATGCACATAAAAAATTACAATTCGTAATAAAATCGAACGACTGAAAAAAAATTAAAATACAAATCGTGGTACGATTTTAATAAAAAGTCGCGTGTCGAAAAAAAAAATAAACTCACCCAATCCAATGACTAACCAGGAGCATTGTTTTATTTTTCATGAATATTCACACGAAGCAAGGAAAAAATTAAGTACCATTTGAACCGTCCGCGGTAGTACCACCGACGACAGAGACATCCTCTCCGAGTACTTTGAACATTTTGAATGTGATACATAAAAAATACGGACTAGACGCGCGACGTACTGGCTGAATAGCACTACCTATATCCGATATTGCGCTGTGCGCACCAAAACTAGGTACTTGCACGTTTATGTGTAGCACCATAGGCGGAGTTTAAGGGATTACAAAATAGCCCTACATTAAGGAATTACCTGAGGCAGGTCATATAAAAATTTCAGAACAGAAACTGTTGAGCACGAAAGAGAACTGGACGCCCAAAGATTTCAAAACCAACGCCAGGGTTCGCACAATGGAAGCGAGAAAATTTTCCCCGCCTTTTCCAGGTTTTCTTTGACCATGCACATACTTTTTTAGACCTTTTATAGAGTAATACAAATAAGTAAATGAAAAATTTTATTTATAATATACAAATGAAAATAATGGCATATAATGACACAAAATGATAAAGAAAACTGATTAAAATCTATTACCTTGCAAGGAATATCTAAAAAGAATTCGAATTTGTGAGTTACATATAACCAGTGTGCATATTTGTGGATGAGATAAATTATACCAAGATATCTTTGAATTTACAAATGAAATGTAAAAGGAGAAAAAAACATTGATGTATTTTTTGTGCAGTCATATGGTTTTCCATAAACACTGGTTGAATTCCCTGACTTCCGCTGAAAAATGCAAAATTCCCTGACTTTGTCAACACTTTTTGAATTCCCTGACTTTTCACTGTTTTCCAGGTCTGTGTGAACTCTGAACAAATCGATGTAGTTCCCGAAATGATGATAAATCCTTAAGGCTCTATATCTCAGGTCGAAACTGCTTGTCATGTGTAGGCTTTCTTACTGTTTCCCAGCGCTACTTTAGGAACATCATTGTTAATGACAACAGTGAATGATCGAGTGGGAATCACATCTGGTGTATGAAAATCGATTTCTAAATTTTTAATAATTTAGAAATCAGAAAGTGATATGAACAATAAAGTAGCCTGTTCGGTGTCCTGAACTGAATCTGTTAGATTTCTGTGTGTGGAGTTAATTAATAGTATATTACAAACCGAGGGGGAAAATATGTCATTACAGTCGAGCGCTAAAAAGGCTAGCAGAGGTTAGTATACTATTTTTCACAATCAGAACTACAGAATCTAAAATTAATTAAAATTTAATAATGTACAATTTTTATGTGTCATCAAATTCAATCTCCGTTAATAAGAAAAGAAAAACTACTAAAATGTCTGTTTCTGAGATCGAATAAGATGTACTCCACCAGAACTGAAAGAAACTGTAGAAAAGATAAAAACTTGCTATACTGGCTATCTTCGGCCCAAGAGGCGAAAGCCATTCAAACAATAAAATTCTGATATATATTTTGTGAATCGTTTTCACAACAGAGTGTTATTCTCTAGAAATAAATTAATATCAAAGCTTGTTACGGCTTACACGATTTACTATGTATTGGACAGATTTGTTCTGAATAGAGTGACAGAACGTCACTAACTAACTCTTAAGAAAGAACCCCCAAAGTTAGTAAATCGAGTAACCATAGAACTCCAGCTCTCAGAGTAGGTACATCCCGATAATTACATAGTAAGAATTAAGATTATTTTACGTTTCTGTTATACAATAAATTGTATGAAGCACCTAATATTTAAAGGTACAGTCAAATTTTTGTGCTTGAGGTGTAATGAAAGCCTCAACCCTGGTTTAATGGCGATAATGATCTACTAAAATCGCAAAAGGGTTAAAAATGATTAAAAAATTCATGTTTGCAGATTTTTTGACTAAAAACAATATTCTCAAATAAAAATTTATGTATTTAAAGTTTCTAGCGAGCTACGATTTTAATTTTTTAGGAATTTGTGTGGAGGGATGATTTGTATTGACTATTTCCCTCGTGTTAATTTCCACCAATCACAAACGCGCAATTTTGAAATACAAATGTTTTCTAGATGAAAAAACTGTATGACAGCTCCTGTCAGCAGTTTTTTCGAGTTTACCCGCACCAAAAATTACAATTCCGTTGATAACAAGTAATTAGGGTCTCCTAGGACACCGGAAAACGACGCTAAACAATTTTTCTGATTTTATTGTCAATAAATTTTGTAATATTGTTTTTAAACAGTGCTAGTCAGCTTATGTAGTGAAAATGAGTCGCTTTGTAAGTGATTCTATGACTAATATTGATCTGGCGATTGAGAAAAGTGTACCGTACAATACCGTTAAAACCCATACGTCAATATGGAAACAGTTTACAGAATTCTGCAAGGCAAAGAAATACGAGCTTTTGGAAACTACAAGGTTAGAGCAACAAACCTAATCCTGAAAGATTGGGCGTGGAATATGAAGAAAGAAAACGGTGAAAATTACAAAGAACTAGTTGTGAAGACTATGTGGAACACCGTTGCAAAAAAAATGCATGAGATGTATTTTATGAAGTGGAAAATAATGTTTGATCCATTTAAAGATATTATCTTCAAGTCTAGTAGGGAACCTCGTAATGTGAAACGAAGAAATTTGCAGATGTGTGCCAATAAAAGGAAATCGATCTCTGCTTCATTAAAATTGGAAGAATACTACGCAATGGTTTTATTATGGGACGAAGACACTCCGGCGGGACTCCAAAGAAAATTTTACCATATCGCTTTAGTAGAACTTGTCTGGAGAGGTGGATAACAAAGCAGTAAACCCATCATGGAACAAAGAACAATCAAGTGGATGGTACAAAACCACTCCAGTGGGAAAAAACGAACTTTCGAAATAGACTAAAGAAGCAGCAGAGAAGGCAGGATTAAATAGAAAAGAAATAAAAATAACAAACCACTCTATGCGGTTTCAAACAATACTCCTAACTGTGTACCAAAATTGCAATTTATATTTTAATTGTACCATAAATAATTAAGTTTGTAGTATTTTGTGATTAAATAAAATACCTGTTTTTCAGTTTTCAAATTAATACCTACATATTTATTATGTATGCATATATAATAGAGGGTATGTTTGGTAAGCTATATGTATGCAGAATAATCTGTTTCTCATGAAATAGTCTTGTCTGTGAAAAAAATCGAAAAAACACAATGCAAAGTAATATTGTTGTTTGTTAATTTTAACGTCTCTTTTCTGACCTAATAGCCTAAACTGGACGGGACCTACATCTTATCGTGGGCTCCGAACCACGGTCCTCAATCACCTTAAACCCAGGACTATGCCTTTGTCATGCAGGTGATCTACCGACTAACAAGTGTGGAATTGTGCCACCAACCCCTATCAGTTCCACGAGATATCCGATCTCATCCGGCCTGTATACCGGCGTGAATGAAACTGCGTATGACACAAATACCTTTTTGCACTTGCCCAAAGTCTTATCTGACCTTAATTCCACTTGAATACGGCAGGATTCGAACCTACTCCCCGAACACTGACTAAGCTGAATCGGCAGACGCCTTACCAACTAGGCCACCGTGTCCGGTCAATGCAAAGTAATATTTTCTTAATAAAATGCATTCGTGCAGGTGCAAAAATCCTCGTCTTCGACTCGGATTTTTGTTGCCACCAGCACTCATGTTTCTTGTTAAAATATTACTTAGCATCGTGTTTTTTCGGTTTTTTTCACTTGCCCTTATGATATTACTTACGAAAAAATCCCCAAAAACCCTGTCTTGACGATATTCTCAGAATTTCAGGTGCCGAGAAAAAAAAACTCGAAAAAGTGGCAATTTTGACCTAGCTAGGAAGCGTTGGTGGTGACCTGCGGATGGTATCTTTTTAACCCCATTATCAAACATTTTGTCTATCTTATGAAGATACCCTTTTTGAAGAATTGATGACACGATTTCGGCCTTCTTTCGAAAACGTTTCTTTACTACGAATTTTGGAATTTTTGTTAGCCATTCAAATAAAAAAAAACCTAACTCGCGACCATTGTTTAAAGAATGACTTATACAAAACGATTTCAATACAGGAAACTCCAACAATGAGTAGAGAAACCTGTCACAAAAATACATTAACAATTATTTTTAATGAGTTCACAAACGCTTTTACATATTTTTTTTATCATATCACCTCCACGGTCGTAGCCGTAGCCGTCGAGTTGTCGGCGAACGTACGGTGTTATGGGTTCCACATATGCAGGCCGCAGTAGACTCTTACGATGTTTATTTAAAACGAAAAAGTGTTGCCTTATCTGAGGAAACGGTTGTTTGAATAGAAACACAATTTCCGAGTGGAATTTTAGAACGAAGCGGGTGTGTACCAATAACATATTTGTAAAATATTTTTATACTTTCATAAGGGCGGTGAATTTTTAAAAAATCGTTACACTTAAATTATTTCGGATTATTTTTTTTTATTTTAGGAAGATCTCTTGGATTCACTGAAAAACTGAATACAAAGTAAAGCGTCAAATATTACTCTGAACATCTTACATAATTTTAAAATCATTTTGATCATGTTTCTGATCTTCAGCTGCATTAGTCGAAATGGCGACGGTGGTTTACCGAATCAAAATTTTCACGTTCAAATCAATTATTTACTTGTAAGACACCCATAAAGTTTTAAATGGAACACCCTGTATATCTGTTAATAAAGCAGGTGAACCATATACGTTTTCTACAGCAAACGGAGAAGAAAATATTGATCTCACTGCTATGTCAGGCCAACTCTTGAACAAACTAACCACCTGGAAGGTAATAGAAGGAGGACCACAGACCAATCTCAATTAAGGTAGAGGAAACCGATCAGGATGTTGAAATATCTAGAGGTTACAACATTAGAAACGTTCAACTAGAGAGACTAGCAGAATCGGCAAATAGAGTAAACGAGGAGTTAAGTAATATCTCCTTACATGATATCCCTAGCATCGACAGATACATCGAATCCCTAACAGATAGTTTAATAGAGCTAACAAAACGCAGTTGCAGAAAGTCCAAAGGTGAGAACAGACTCGCGCCCTGGTGGAGCGACAATCTAAATGACAGAAAGTTCAAAGTAGTCAGACTAAGAAAAATTTACCAAATCAAACGCAGAAGAAACTTAGAATATCAGGCAGGCAAAGATGCGTATCTTCATTCCAAATGGGCATACAAAAATGAAATCAGAACTGCAAAAGAGAACTCGTGGAAAAACTTCCTCGAAGAACAGCTTTCTCGAAACCCATGGGGTACCGTCTATAACCTCGCGACAAACAAGATTAAAACCCAGAAAGTTATGAGCAGTGTCGCCTGAGGGGACGGCTCAATAACCATTGCACATGCCGAAACACTTGCAGAAATACTTAGCAGACTGATGCCGGATGACGACCCTAATATGGACAGCGACTTGCACAAAGAAATTTGAGATCAAGCTTCCCAAGCATAGGACGACGCTAACACTGAGGTGATTATCACGAACGATATGGCAGATACCGCGATTATGAGCATAACTCCGTACATAGCCTCTGGTGGCGATGGGGTTCATGGTAAGATCATCTTGCTTGCATATCCATACGTTAAGAGGCAAATAATACGGCTGTACCAAGCATGTTTCAGACTAAGATATTTTCCTACAAAACGGAAGCAAGGCAAACTTGTAACTAGCCTTAAGAGTCCTGATAAAGATCCAGCAGATCTAAAATCACTAAGGCGAATAACACTACTGTCAGAACTAGGGAAAATCTTAGAAAGAATCGTCTTAAACCAGCTACAGCAAGAAAAGCCCGAAAACCAATTTCTCACCAGCCACTGGACGGCAAATGTAAACGTCGTAGCATATGCCGACGATATTACCATCACGATAAGCGGAACAAGTAGACGAAAACTGGAAAACGCTGCAAGTGAATGTATGATAACCCTATCACAATGGGTTGCAAGAAACAAACTTGTATACATTGTATTCTCCAACCTATCATACAATGACAAGCCAATTCAAAGGGTCCAATCCATCAAGTGCCTGGGCGTGATACTAGACCATAAACTAGCTTTTGGGGAACACATTTCATATATAACGGACAAATGCAGGAAAATCTTCCAACTTCTACGAAGAACACTAAGTCGGAACTGGGGACGTATTGACAAATTCCACGACGCTCTGAGTGACATATATACACATGCAATCATTCCCTCATGCCGAACGCGCTACCAATCTGGGGTCAAAGAATAAACTGCGTAGCAAATAAGAGCAGAATCAGGTCGGCATAAGCAACCTGTCTCAAAGTTATCCTGGGAGCAAGAAGCTCCACACCGGCTGAGACTTTATGCATTTGGGCGAAACAACCTCCATTACACCTATATGTTTGTACCAAGCCACAGACAGATATATATGTACAAGTATATACATATATTATTAATAATAAATTAAATTTTCAATTATAATATTATAATTATAAGCGTGGGATATTCATTTTATATTTTGACAATGTTATTAACTTCTTATTTTTTTATCTGGTTAATTTAGTTTCGTGTGTGAAAAGGTACAAAGTTTATATAAATGTTTAAATGTTTAGTTGTACATATTTACACAATGCAACAAAATCACTACAAATTAAATGATGGTAGAATGTGCATGAACCTGACCGTCAACTTCAACCCGTTTTGTAGTATTTGTCGAAAACAATTTTCTAAATTTTCATCTACAAACAGTTGAGAGTGATTGTTCAAAATTTTTTTATGATTCTGTCTCATGCATTCAGATTCATATAAAAATAAATGTTTAATAAAAGTATTTTGCTGTAACCATTTGAACTACCCGAAAGAGGGACGAAGTCTGGAAATCCCGGAAAGAAAAAGAAAAATTAAAGTTGCTCAAAATTACTTTTCTCGACGTTTTGAATGTCCTAGAGTCTCTGTAGGTCTGTACGTCTGGATGTTAGTGAGCACGATATATATAGCAAATTACGTCCGTAAAAATCGTTTTTTTGCGATTTTTGTGCTTAAAACGTGGTAAGCGGTGGAAATTGTAATAAGAAAAGTTATTGGGACGAAGTTTGACAAACACTTGGGTTTTCCCCATTAGCCTGTTCGTAAATTTGGAATTGTGGGCATGATTGTTTGTGGAGGGTAAATGTTAGGTGTTCTGATTTATGTTCGTTGGCCTTTATTTTTCACTTATTTAACCACCTCTGCAGGTCGAATAGATGATATTGTGTATTTGCTGAATAGATAGGCTAGTTGTATCATCAACTAACGTACCTATTACTTTATTTTATATAATAGTAGATCTGAGGTGTATAAAACATACGACAGGGGTCCAAGTACGCTGCCTTGTGGCACTCCCTACTCGATTGGATAGGAGTTTGATTTCTCTTCATCCATAACAGTTTGAAATATTCTCTTACTAAGGCATTATTTTAGTACAGTGAAGTATGTTGGAATAAATACATTTTTTACGCATTCATTTGATGTGATATTTTTATCCAACCAAGTTTTAATTTAAATAATACAAATTCAATTTATAAAAATATTTTTTATATAAATGAGCGATAATATTATGATAGTGAACTGTAGGAATGAATTCGAAAAAAAAATAGATCGGATATGTTTATATTGTTTACTTCTTTTGTGGTTAGATTATTGTTGATACAAATATTTTTATGAGAAACCATTTAAAATTATTAAAATATACGTTACAATTCTTTTTTATAGCTATTAAGACAACTAGGGTTTTATAGACCGAGATTTTTAAACTATAAAACACGTGTTGTCTTCAAGATTTTTCTAATACGAATATTATCATAAATGGATTTTGAAAGTTTAGTTATTTTCAATTTCGTTTGAGTTATAGGTCTGTCTATGAAAAAAATTTGTGGGTGTTATGGTAACGAGCCAACAAAATAGTGGAAAAAAAAATTTCCGTCAACATGTCGCATGAAAGCATTCCTAATGAAATATTACAAAAAGGCAACGAACTGCGGGCAAATTTATTACCTGCAAAATCAAAATAGGCATATGAGATGGTGTACGTGGCTTTCATACAATGGAAATCGGCAAAAAGGGTAAATAAAGTGACTGAAGACGTTATCTTGGCGTAAGGGTAAGTTTCTTGTAATGTTCTTAGACTAAATTAAATGTATTTTACAGTCCCAAAAATTGTGTCTGGCTTCTTTGTGGCCATCAGAGTATTCAATGCTGAAAGCTACTCTAAAGGCCAAGGAGAATTGAGAATTGATATTGAAAAATTTAGCTGTTGTTCCCTTTATAAAAAATTTGAATGTTGGCTATCGTTCTAAGAAGTCGAAAGTGCTCTCTCGGCAAGAAATCTAAACATTTTTGGAGGAAGCGGATGGTACAGCGTATTTGTTTATGAAGGTAATCATTTCTTTCCAGTAGGATACCATATTTATTTTATAATGATTGTATACCTTAGGTCGCTTTAGTGTTTGGCATTGCCGGAGCCTGCAGGAAAGGGGCACTTCGTAATAAACTCTTGCGACTGCGGTGACGTTTTAAACGTCATGATACCTGATAGGAAAACCCATAAAGAGAGGAGATTCACTGTTCTCAACGAAGATTTTGGTATTAAACCAATCGATTTATATCGACGTTATGTGGCCCTACTTCCAAAAAATAATACACCTGCAAATTTTTTTTTGCATTATTTCAACGGAAAATGTTCTAGATAATCAACACGTTTGGCGATATTCCCAAAAAGATAGCGATGTTCTTAAAGTTGGAAAACCCAACGAATTACACAGGACATTCATTCCGACGCAGTTCGGCAACTTTATTTGCTAACGCAGGTACTAAATTTTGAATGAATAAATTTTAAATTAACAATTCATCTTCTGTAGGTGTAGATATTACTTCAGTGAAAAGGCATGGGGGGTGGGAGTCATCAAAAGTTACCGAATCCTACATTAAAGAATCTTTGGAAAAAATAATGTAAGATTGCCCCAAAGGTATTTTTGAATGGCAGAGACGATGTTAATAGGGACATCAGCAATCGGAATTGGAGCGACAATGCTAATGTGGAAGTTAGCAACCACAATCCACTCTCCAAAAGTGGAAATTGTAGCAACTATGCTGATGTGGGGGGCAAGAATATTAATATTAATCCACTCTTCGGAAGTGGCAATTTCCATTTTCATAATTGTAATTTTTATTGAATAAATGTTAAATGTGGAAACGTATTTCAAATAGCTATAAAGTACGTTACCATTGACGACTTATTTTATAAGGAATGATGGATTTTATTGACAACTTAAAGTGATAGTTCTAATGGACCATAGTAACAGTATAAAATGTCAAGTATTAGAAAAACATCAGTAAGTCATTATATGTATATTAAGAGCAATCTACAGGGTACGGGATTAGTGCTAGGAAATCCAATTAATATAAATTAAGGTAAAAGTTGAAACATGTACAAGGTGTTTAAAAAAAGGATGGCAATCTCTCTACCAATATTTTTTAATTTTAGCAAAAAAACAAATTAAAAATGGTCCAAAATCCGAAATAGTTCAGTAGTTCTAGTTTTTTTCAAGTTTCATTTACTAACGTTACCCGCTATTTTTATATTAATATATTTTTATACTGCTCGCTACCATGGAAAAACGATTTCCCCGGGGTGGAATCAGGTAAAGTATATTTTCAGGAATTATATTTTCTTATAACAGAAGACCTGAAACGTGACATTTGGAGAGTAATTCCGTTTTGTGATCCCCAAGATGGTAAATTTTCGAGGATTTTACTATTTTAGCCATTTTTATTTTTCTAGTAATTTTTAATTGACATTATGTTCCAGTTTTAATGTGATTTAAATTTGAATTATTTTTATTATATTTTACTATGTCTGAAAATGTTTATTTTTCAGACAAATGACGTAGTTTTACTTTACATATTTTTAACATATCTAGAGCAGGACCAATCATTTTTTAAACAAAAATGGATGGTCTTATGTGGTAATTTAGGGTAAACTATAAGCAAATTAAGAAAAATCAAGACGAACCAGTAAAAGTTCCGGAAGGGGTGGGGGGTTAAATGTACGTTTCGAGGGTTGGATATTGATTTTTTACGATTTGTGGCTGAAATATGCATCATATCCAAAAAAGTTTAAGGTAACAGTTGTATATAATTAAAAAATCTATAACTTTTGTATTCATCATAACCTCAAAATTAACGAGAAAAACGCCAAAAAAGGTTTTTTCGTTTTTAATTTTTATCTCATGCAAAAATAATATTTTTTTTATGAAACTTGGTGAAAACGTTCTTTTTTGTGTTTTAAATAAACTGCAATTCTTTTCAAAGCAAAATATTCACTTTTAAACTTTATACGAATTTAAATTTCATACCATCTTAAAGTCGAGGTTTCAACGAGGAAAATGAGCACTGATAAAGCTAAAAAATAAATATTTTGCTTTGAAAAAATTACAGCTTGTTTGAGCTATTGAATTATTTTTGCGGGAGATAAAAATTAAAAACGAAAAAAACGGTTTTTAGGGATTTTCCCAATAATTTTGAGGTTATAGTAAAAAATGATTATACAAAAGTTTTAGATTTTTTAATTATCTACAACTTTTACATTAAACTTTTTTCAATTGGATGAATATTTCAACCCTCAAAACGTATATTTTTTTTAATTTAGCCTAAATTTTCCGATCACCCTCATACTGCTAAGAATTTTCCATGAAATCGGGTATTTAAAATCGGTTTAGCACTGGTCTAATAATGTGTTCATTTTCTCTATTTTAGTAGATTATTTATAATTTATAAAATTTATAGATTAGCCTCTCCTTTGCATTTATTTAAAGAACGTTGCATGTTTTTACTATACAGGGTATCCAATTTTACCATTTTCGTTATTTATTTTATAAATTTAAATTTGAAATTAGGTTGGTGTGTATTCTGAACAAGAAAGATTAAAGTGTCATTGCAGAGAAGTGATTTAGAAGTAGAATACTGGACTCATGATCCAAGTGGATTTCAACATTTAGAAATGAATTTGTATATATAGTCCAGTAAATTAACGCCAGGTATTCATAGGTACATTTACCGTAATGCGATAGAAACGAAAATGGCTGGTGTAATGAGAACAAAAATTTTAAATTCTGTAAAACAAATTTGCGATTCGCCATTAGACTACTACTAAGGTAGAGTCGTGGTTTAAAGAAAAACTTTTGCCAAAATTTGAAGAGGATACAGTTATAGTACAATGGACAATCCTTCCTACCATTCCAGACTATTGGGATTCCAAATTCGACATCGTTGAAAGCCGATATACAAAATGGTTTGATCGAAGATAAATTACAAGGTTATTAGACTTCAAACTGGGTTTATACTGCTAGAAGAAACTTATTTCACCAGGAATATAAAAATGCAAATCGTATTAAATCAAAATAAAATGTTTTAAACAGTACTGAATTAAACAATTATCTTTTTCTTTTACCTCCGAAAGTCTCAGCTACGTGAAATTTGTGGAAGGGTAGGAAAATGGCTCTAGAGTTCCCGAAAATCCGTTTTCGACGATATCTGCCGAAATATAACCCTTAGAGCATTAGAGAGACAAAAGATGAAGAGCAGTTCATTACCTACAAAAGTTGTCCCGATGATTTTTTTTGCTACACTAATATTTTTTGCAAAAACGCCGTTTCAAAAATTCGCAATTTTTTTTTGTTTTGTGGTGAAAACGGAAAATTACCACGAAAAGAAAATAATCCTCAAAAAAAAGTCGATTTTTCATAGGGGTGAGAATTTTCACAATCCAGAAAACCAAAAAATATAAAAAAAAAAGAAAAATGCCATCGACAAGGGGACAAGCTAAGCTTTCTAATGATGGCATTGAAAACCGATATGGTCCTTTATTATCCACTAATTCCCGATAGACCCGAGCATTTTCTAAAACTCCGGAAATAAAAAAAACGCCCTAAAAAAACATGTTATGAAAATACACAAAAATAATTTATTGAATCTTTCTGAATATATTTTTAACACCTTGCAAAGCCCCATTATCCAAAAGGATTCGGTGAAATTAGTCTTGATAAAAAAATATTAATAAATTTATAGGAGGGTCAAAATATCGAGCAAAAATAAACTTTGGCCCGGTTTTTCAATAATTCAGAGAAATAGATAAAAGGAAAAAGTAACATGATATTATAGCTACAGGTCCCTTCTTTCAACGGAACTTTGAATCATGAAAAAATATTAATTATTACGTGACTTATTGAAATATTTGTAATCCGCTTGGGAGTGTCATTCCTTTAGAGCGTGCTCTCTAAATGCAGGGCAGGAGCTAAAAATGGGGGTGTGTTTTGGAGTCGGTTATGTCGAAAAGTATCATATTTTTGACAAAAATGATGAGGGTCATTTTTGTAGGTAATGAACTGATCTTCATTTTCGTCCAAACAAAAATTCTCTCAAGTATCATATTTTCGGAAATATCGGCGAAAATAGGCGAAAAAAAAACACATTTTCGAGACCAATGAGCCATTTTCCCGCCCTTCCACAAATTTCAGACAGCTGAGATTTTCGGGAGTGAATGTACCCATGAATACCTGCCGGAGAGACCTGATGCCCGGGTTGGCACCTTCGTTTATTGGACTAATACTAGGTGTGATTCCCTCACTCGTAGTTGTAATAAACAAAAACTACACAGGCTAATGACATGACAAAAAAATAATCGAAGGTTTTGCTTCAATTTAACTTCACAACACACGACAAAGACAGCAATAATTTAATCGATCTCCGCCTATAAATGAACCTTAAAGCTTTTAGCGGTACATAAATCCACGGTGTGAATGTTTTCGAAAGATACGAACAAGAAAGAAAATTTCTATTTAAATTCCCAAACCATTTGCGTGCGATAAGGGTTTATGAAAGTTTTTGTTTCGGTTTGTCGAGATAAAGAACCGACCACTTCCTCATTGATATTGATAATTTATAATTAACCGACAATTCAAGATAATTGATACTTTTTCCTTAAGTTTAACACGTAATTTAATTAAGAAAAATAGTTGAAGTTATGATTTTAGATTATTTATTTTTAGAACGAAAATTAATTCCATTCAATTTCGCATAAATAATTTTCAATTTAAAAAAATAAACAAATTATATATAATAAACATATGGGCAACTTTTTTATTAAGGGTTTTTCGATAAAAAGTTATTCTTGATGAAAGTTTGTGCATCCCCTAAAACTAAACATGCACCAACAAAATATAGTAAAACATTCGTAATATACGAGGAGCCTTCAAAAATTTGATTTTGAGACAAGAGTAAAGTACCCTTATTTTGAAAAATCTCGGGAAATGTTATTTAGAAAAGTTGTTTTATCTCAAAATCAAATTTTTGAAGGCTCCTCGTATATTACGAATGTTTTACTAAATTTTTTTGGTGCATGTTTTTAAGAGATGCACAGACTTTCATCAAAAATAACTTTTTGTCGCAAAACCCTTAATAAAAAAGTTTCCCATATGGTGCGTACTTTGGGAATGACACTGTATATGGACAAAAAATCTATTTATAATCATTTCGTTTTAAAAGTATTTAAAAAATATGTAATTATTAGGTTTCATTCGCATAAACACAATTTATTGCAATTGTTTTGTATCTTATATTTTTCTATTAAAAATAAAATTTAGATTCAAGTTAAAAAATGAACTCACCAAAATTCAATTCATCTAAGAGAACCACCACTTTTGATAAAGAGGAAAATTTAGGGTGGAACCCGTTTTATACACAGATATTTGGTTGCTATGGATACCAACTAGTGATAAGAACTACCAATTAAAATAACGGAAAAGTTGAGCCATACGTCCAAAAAAAAATCGCTCGATTATTGATTGGTGGAACTTTATTTGCATAGATTTTAGAGATAAATGTACGGGCTTTGTTTTTAATAATATAGGGTTTAACGTATTTTTTTTTCTATACAAGGTGAATTTGGTATGTTTTTTAATTTCAAATTTCAACTATGTACAAAAAGTCAAAAAACAAATAGTTTTTAATTTCGAAAAAAGAATACATAGAAAACTACGAATACTAATAAGAATAAAAATCGTACGAACATAAAAATCTACACAATGAAGCAATTTTGGATGATTTTTTAATATAGTTATTTATTTTTTGTTCACTATATACTATACAGGGTGTCCCACGATATACTGTACACAGTCCAACCATAAGTACTATGGACCGAGGCCATTTCATATCTGGTATTAAAAAATGCCTTGTTGCGTTTTTGACGGATGTACAGGGTGATATTTGAAAATATGTTAATTATTCTACGTTAAGTATATCTAAAAGTAAAAATCAAATAACTAAGCATGGTAAAGATAGAACATTGAATATTTTAACTCCTAAAATTAGGTTCTTCTGAGCCATAAAAACATTTCAGACTGCAGAAGAAGTGCCCCAGAGACAGAGGCCATATAAAAAAAAATAAAGGGTGAACATATGAAAAATACATATAGTGGCATCTGTGAGTCCAAAATTTACCCGGATCGAGAGTACCTCCCCCCCCGTTTTCGAGGATGCTGAACACGATGGCGGTATCAGAATTTCTATTTTCGACTACTGAACCCCCTAAAACGGCCAAAAACTACCCTCTAATGGTGTTATACGGGCAGGACATCATTCACTTTAAAATAACCTCTTTCCCACCGTTTTCAAGGATGCTGAGCACGGTGGTGGTGTTGAAGATTACTTCCGATCTATCCCTCCATAGGTCAAAACTCACCCCCGAAACACCTCCACCATGCTCGACATTCTCGAAAACGGGGGGAAAGACGTTTTTTTACAGGGAAATGATGTGCTACCCGTTTAACCCCTTTAGGGGGTAGTTTTTGGCCGTTTTAGGGGGTTGGCGAAAAGAGAAATTCTGATACTGCCATCGTTTTCAGCAACCTCGAAAACGGGGGCATAAACGTTTTGTCGCTATTAAAAAGAAGAAAAAAAAACACCTCTGTCGGGGATGAAGTTTGGCCGGTGGAGGGGTTGGTGAGGTTCGGAAGTAATTAACACCATCACCGTGCTCGGCATCCTCGAAAACTGGGGAAAATACTTTTTTTACAGGGAAATGATCCGCTACCCGTTTAACCCCTTTAGGGGGTAGTTTTTGGCCGTTTTAGGGGGTTCAGCAGTCGAAAATAGAAATTCTGATACTGCCATCGTGTTCAGCATACTATAACTCTCGATCCGGGTAAATTTTAGTCCATTTTTCATGGTTTTTTCCGACTCACAGACGCCACTAATACATCCAATAATATAAATAGAATTATTGAGTTTTTCAATCATTTTTTTTTAAGAAAAAATAACTTAAAAACACAAAAGTATCGGAAAAATACTAAAAAGTTCTAAAAAATTTAGTAAAATAATAAAATTGATCCCAAAATATTTTTTTCCAGGCAGAAATGCATAATGAGTTTAAATAAATATAAATAAAGAATTTTTTGAGAATTTTCCAAAATTAAAATCCCAATGCACTGAAAAAACCATGACTGTTCTGTGCCAGATCAAAATATGTCCTGTTCCCCATAGAATGTTTTTCAGGTAATGTCCTTGATAGGGTTGGTAGATTTGTAACTTACAAACATATTTGAATTTTAATTTTTTTAATTTTTTTATTTGTCAAATCGCTGCAACAAAAGTTGTAATAATGTACATTTATTTATTCGTATATAAAACTTAAACACATTTAAATAAAACTGTAAGGAAAAAGTTAACTAAATATATATCAACTTAGTTTTTAATGTATAAAAATGTACCGATATTATTTTATCGATTAGGAAGATTGATGTACGTTATTTCATGAATTATGGTTAATATATTGGATCGTTTTCCAACTAGATTAAACAAAATGGGCGCATTTAACGTTCAAACTGTAACAATATCAAACATTGTTATCGAAAGCAAACACGCAGATGTTATTATTTACACAGGGTGTGATAACGGGCACCAAAATGTAATTTCGTATCGTCCGGGTATAGGGTGCAGAGATCGTTTCAGTATATACAGGGTGATTAGAACGAAAAATTGTTAAAACAGAAAATAGAAATGTAAAAAACCTATAAATTAATTCATTTTTAATTACGAGATAATAAAAACCGACGCTACTGGGACCGCTTAATCCTAACCAACGTGTTCGCCAAACCATCCAATTGTCCAATAAGGTTCTTTAAGGAGCCTAATATTTATGGGGGAAATTTAAATATCAAATTTATGTAAATCTGAAAAATTTATAAAAAAGCAAATGGTAAATCAACGGCACATCCCAACTCGTGCCCACTAATCCTTTAAAAGGTAAAAGTGTAAAGGTCTCTATAATCCGTATGCCCAACCCGTTTGAAAAATACTATCCAATATAATTTAAATCTAGGAACTAATAAATCCATATATTTAAATGCATGCGAATCAGTTCAAAGGCATTTTAATAGTTTTTGTTGACGAATTACTAAAAATTCAAGAAGAGACCTATATAAAATGTTGAAGTGTATACTGTCATAAAATTGTAAAAAATATTCGTCTTGTAGAAAAAAACAAGATTTTCTAAAATCTACCAATGATAATTTTAAAAATAAAAAATAACGTTTAATTTTGTTAAAACAATAGTACTCAATAATATTAATTGTTTGAAATTTTTATATTCGTATAAGTAATAAAATATATATTTTTTAGTAGTTTTATTTTAAATATATATGAATATACCTTCAGTATGCCTTCGTAATAACTTTTTTGGATGAAGATAATAGAAAACTTTTCCAATATTTTTCGCAATATTTTAATTATTAAGAATTAAAACCCTTGGGCACGAGTTGGTCAGTTGGTTTTCTACCTGGTGTTCGGTCGAGCACGAGTTGGTCAGTAATTTTCAGGAGCAGGTAAAGTTGAAATTTATACTGAAGTTTGATATCGTAAAGACCTATTATGTGTGCATTTTTCAGATTTTTATCTGGACCCCCAACAAAAAAATTGCAGGTTAAACTTTGAAAAAAGTTCAAAAAGTTGTTTTTTAAAAATCTTTTTATGGGTAAGAGTCTCACCATTAATACTTTATAGAAAGTAACTATACTGTATAGTGTAACAGCAAAAAAAATATTAAGGCTGAGAAGTTATTCTTTCTTTGAAAAATCACCATTCAAAAATTGAATTTTGCCAATTTCCGACCAATAATTTTGAGCTGTAAAAAATATATGAATAAATACAAATAATTAGGTAATTATGTTTTTATTTTGTAGGCCACATTGTACTGAACTCAATGCAGTTTGTTTGAGAAGGTTAGGACAATCCATTGCTGTACAATTTCAAAAATCGTAGATGCTTGCAAACGCGACAAATAGCGTGCGGCCTAAAACAAATATGGCCGCTATTTCCAATTGGTACACAATCAAAATTTTTAAAATATATTTTTGAACCCCCAAAACATATTGGAATCTACATACCAAATATTATTTTTTTCTGAGATGGTCAAGCAACTAGTGCTGAAAGAAGAAAACATTATTTGGTTTCTTTTCGCAGCTTCTTTGTTAAATGCAAATGGTGGAGATCAAGTGATACCTCATTTTAAAGGACATAAAATTACTCATCCAACTGTGTAAAAAAACTGAAATTTGAATATGAGATTAAGACTTGGATATACCACTTAGGTTAATAAAAATAAAATTTGGGATACTCCGTCTCCCTTTTCCAGTTTGTAACTATTTTAATTTTAGTTTTACCAAAAATTACAACCCTGATCTAGAAATTTTAGAAAAAATCCGGGAAAACTGCTTTCCAAGTAAAAATTTTGACAAAACGTCTGAATATCGTCGACATCTTTTTCAAAATTTACTAGAATCATATATACCTTATTCATCGACGAGGACAGATTTAGATTATTTTAATTTTAGCTTTAAATCTATTAGTATATTTCCAATATTGAGAATAGTTTCGTCTAATTATAAACATATTGCATAAAAAATGATTCGTTAGAAAACAATTTAATGAATCAGTAATTTTTATAGAAAATTCCAACTTAAATTTCCAATAAATGACAAAATGGATTTTTTTATTGTGTTTTACAAAATTAACTGCCAATTATATAAAAAAAGGCTGTACTGCGTTCGCAATGAACATAGGCGCTACAACTAATAAATAAAAAGTAGGCACTATTCAATTAATAATTTGAAAAATAACTAATAACTAAAAGGTTTTATTACTCCTCTCCTGATATCGATTAGAATATTTTATCTGGGTTTATAAAAGGGTCGCCTATTGCTATAAACCCGGTACACTGAGTGGCACTAATAGAGTTAAATAAATATTACTATTACTCTATGGTAAAAGCATGTAAATTTTGGAAACTGTAACATATATATTGATTTTATTTTTTGAGACACCCTGTATAGACCGATCGTTATTTAGTGATAAACAGTGTTTTACCTGTAAGACTAACTTTCATTCGGACTGATAAAAAGTATCAAATAGAGAGATTACTTATATCTTTGTTTTTTTTATTTTCTTTCAGAATGAACCAATAGATCATGAGAAATGTAAATTTTACCGCAAATATTCGATATTAATGGTTTAATAGACGGAAAAATATGTATAATTTACGATCGTTTTGAATCAATGACAATACATTGCATAATGCATGATGTGTCATCTGAGTGGTAACAGCAGAAATGCGATTTATATATTTATAATTTTTTTGGACTCAATTGCCATTTTGTCTTGGCGAATTATTTATATTTTATTCTGGCAAATTTTGATGCTGAAATTTTGAAATGTTCAGAATAATTTTTTCAAAGGATTAAGCTGGTTTTAGACTCTAGAGTTTAAACACTAGACCTTTCTGACCTAATTAGAGAAATGAGAGAAAGTCATTCACTTAACTTCAAACTTCACTGTTTGTTTAAATCCCATCCTCGTATCTCTAATTTTTTTCTTTTAATTAACGGACTTTTGTAATTAAATAATAGTTACAAATCGAGTACAAGATAAAAATTAAAAATTAATTAGTAGGTAAACCAACTGTTCATACTAAAATATTTTTAATAGCAACGAAAGAATAAAAAAAAATTACATTTCTAAAGTAAACGTATTGCATATATTTATTAAGGAATTAGGAATTTTGTGAGCGCTTTTTCTTGATAAAAAGTATGCATAAAACATCAATTCATGGAGTAAATCCTGTTTAATAATTTGTAATAGTAATTTCAAATATATTATTATTATTAACTACAAAAAACTACTGACTTTTTATTACACTGTTAAGTGTTATTAACACAAATTAAAGCATTCTAAATAAAATATTTATTGCAGTATAAGAGCGCCAATATTTAGCCAACACAATATACAAGGAATAAAGCAGCGGCCATTGTTAATCCATAATACTAAAAATTAGACAAATGGGATGCAATGTATGTATATAGATATTTATAGACAATTTAAATTTCTGTAGTGTTAATTTTTAATGAAAAGTATAAAACTTTAATATAATATGCTGATTACAAAAATTCTCCTAATAATGTGATTTTTTGAAAAAAAAATTAGAGAAAATTGGTAATATCTTAAATTTTTCAAAAAAGTACTTCAATAAATTTTTTTTTTGACAAATTTGCCTAGAAAACATGAAAATTGAAAAACCAAAACAAAGATTTGTAGTATTTTGTTATTTTCGTTTTTTATAGTGACCTCGTACGTTATGCCGAAAATTTGAAAAATATTTTTTCTTACTCATTCAATTTGTGAATTTTTCGGAATATTTTTAGATGAATATACAAAACCAAAATAAAGCAACTTTTTTTAGTAGGATATTCATAACACAACTTTTTTCTGAAACTGGATTCTTATTTAATATATATAATTTGATTATTAAATATCTTTGAACAAATTATATTTTATGAATGCAGGTTAAATAACTTATCTATATTTTGTTTTTTGTATACAAAGTAACTACTTTTAAAAAACTATCTTTTATTAAAAGTAATGTAAGGATTTTTAATATTTCATCCAAATAATCTTACAGTACAGCAGGCCCGTGCGCAGGATTTGCTCGAGGGGGGGTTCATTAAAAAAATCGAAGGAACTATAGTTTGTCCATCATAAAGATACAGAAATTTTCAACTTGAGGGGGGTTCCAACCCCCAAAACCCCCCCCCTCTGCGCACGGGCCTGCAGTACAGTACTGCAATAATCAAATTCACAAATAAGTTTTGTTGTGATTTGTGTATTAGGAGAATAAATAAAACTAATTTTCAATATATTTAAAAAAAATTGTAGACATATTAAAGTTAAATTATTACTCACCTGTCTCTTTTCATATTCTTCAGTAAGTTCTCTCAATTTTTTAATCTACAAAACAAAACACCATAAAATCACTTGAAACATAATCATTTAACTGATAAATTAATTTCAATGGAATGGGAATGATATGAAGTGCATAAAAATAACTAGTCAGAAGTCAAGGTTATCAAAATAGGTAGGTACTTATTATTTTACAGTTCTTACTAATAAATTAAAAATTGTATGTTATAAAAATGTGTCTCATACTATTTGGTACAGGTGTTTCAACATCATTTCTGACAATACTGTTTAATAATAAAAAGTTCTAATTTATTAATATAAATAGGTACATAGGTTAAATTTAATCACTCTAAACAATTAAGACATAAATAAAGAATCAAATCAATAAAACTACTTTATTTTAGCATTTTAAGTCATTTATTTACTGTTTGCATAGCCGCCAAATAATTCTACAAAACAAAAATGTACCACCTACTTTCTGATAAACATTTTACTAAAATCACTAAAAATGTTTATTCTTAAATATATTTGTTAAAGTAATTGATTTAATATCAAAAAAACTCGATTAGGATTGAAGAAACTAAAAAGAAAATATTGTACCTTATTATTTTTTTATAAACTTAAACTAAATTTAATAAAGTAACTATAGATAACTAACATAAAGTAGAACCTTTAACACAATGTAATCAGAAGGAAATAAGTTTTGAGCTCAACACAAAAATTTTACTGTCTCAAAAGAAATGTTGTTCTAATATCTGAGAAATTTTCCAGCATTGAAACCTAATTATTAAAGGAAAAAATATAGAGGCGAAAGAATCATGACATAAACTTAATCTCACCCACTTTTTTATTAAAATTTTACCCATAAAAATGTGAAATGGTCTTTATTCTCTAGACTTTAGTTAAAACAAAATTATTGTAAATTCAAATATCTGAGAATTCTTTTAGCATTGAAATCTAGTATTAAAGGACTATACTCATGACAGAACCATTACTTCATCCACTATTTTGTCAAATTGTTTTTTTCATATCAGTAAATTTAAACTTAATCCTTTTAAAAATATATATAAATGGTCTAAGTTTTCTCTAGATTTTATTGTTTTATAGTAGGTAGTTTGTAACTGGATGGCTCTAATTTGGAGGTCAATTTTTGCCTCTTAAAACTCTTCTAGGGTTAATCAGGCGCACATATGTGCATTACTAAATAATAATAAAATACTATTATCATCTATTTTGAAGACTGAATTAATTTTAATAAAAACCTTTTACTGTCTACTACACTTACTTCATGTTCTTGTTGTTGACACAATTCTTTGAGATCTTTGTATTCAGTGTTTGATAAATCTTGCCCTAAAAAATGACAACAATTAAAAATGAATAATTCAAGTAATAACTATTTATATAAACATTATTATGGTCTAATTTAATGGAATAAATAATGTAGTCCTAAAATATAAATAAAATAACGTTTATGTTTACCTTCATCTTCTGCCAAAACATTGCTAGCAAAATTCGTAATTTGTCCCTTTAGAGAGTTTAAACTGTCATTAAAATTTAACCAAGACATTTTTATTATTTAAATGACATGAAGGCTGCCATATATTAGGTAATTTTTAATTAATATTTAAAAAATTACTTCAAAACTCCCTGCCAACACCACTCAAATTTAACTTTTGACAATTGTGACTTTGACAGGTTCATTTTGTAATCTGGGCATATTTACGCGACTACAAAATAATTTTTTATTTATGATTTTGATTATTTTTTGAAAAGAAATCAAGCAAACAATGCTTATCAAAATTTCTGAATGAAACTAATAATGAATAATTTAATCGATTGTTGATTTAATTCCTTTTTCAATTATTCGGGTTGGCTTCACTACTAGAAACTGCTTAATTTAGTAAAATTTAGATTTTATTGTTACCTATCCTGAGACACCACTAATGTCAAAAATGTCAGTCATTTTGTGAAGTGAAATTCGAGGAACGCACGGAAACGTCAATTTTGTTGGACTTCACCTTATCATAATTTTTTTAATAATGTTCTTCTTAACAAAATGAATAAAATTAGTAAGAAAATAGTTTTTGTACAGTTTCCGTGCAGTTGTAAGTAATGAGTAGTTATTGAATGTGCTTTTTAAAACAGCCTTCAGGGTTTGTTTCTTTGTTTTGTTATTCAATAGAGGAAAGAGTGGTTTTTCCAGCTATTAGATAAGTGAAGATTTATAAGGTGTTTTGGTGTGATTCGTATACAGTAAAAGAAGCCTAAATAAACGGCACACCAAATCCTTTAATTGCAAAAAATTTATAAAAAATGTGGCAAACTCAAGCAGTTCAAATAACCCAAAATAACAAAGAAAATCAGCTCCAAAAGAATGATGACAAATTACCGACTTTAGGAATGACCTCTGCTATATCAGCAGCAGGTCCCAAACCAATAGATTTAATGAAAACCAAGGAACTCATTGAAACATTAAAACCATTTGATGTATTTGAGAGTGAACAGGAGCTCAACCAGAGAATGCACATTTTAGGAAAATTATACAATTTAGTTAAACAATGGATTAAAGAGGTGTCTCTATCACATAATTTGCCTGAAAGTGTTGCAGAGAGTGTGGGAGGAAAAGTTTACACATTTGGTAGTTACAGATTAGGAGTAAGTAATGATTCTACATTAGTTTATGTGGTATCATTTAAAATTTAGCCTTGGAAAACTTGTTCTCTTACATATACTACAGATAATAAATTAAGGTCAACTCTACTTTAATACTATTTTTAAAGAATACATTTTTAACATAAACATGCTAATAATATGAAGGAAATACATTTCTTGTAGAATCGCAGAATCTGTCCTTACTGTAAAAAAATTATAATTAAAATGTTCATGTTATTTACATCTATTTTTCATGTTTTTTCTATGTATTTAAGACAATTTTTAGTTTGGTAAGTTCCTTAATTCCTTAATGTGAAAAAACTTTATATTAAAAAACCATTGTAGCTTTCAAAAAAAATTAGTTAATTATTATTTCTTTTAAAATGTAATATTTTTAATTATTTTTGTCCTAATGCTATTATTTTAGGTTCACAGTAAAGGGGCTGATATTGATGCTCTTTGTGTGGCTCCTAGGCACATTTACAGGTCAGCCTTCTTTACATCTTTTTATGAACTACTCAAACAACAACCTGAAGTCACAGACTTAAGGGTAAGTACAGATTTCTAAAGGTAATTAAATTGTAGACCAACTTGCTAAAAGCTCTGTATTCAATGGTGTCTATAAAGGAGTTACAACTGTTTCTGACCTTAATATGTAGTACAAAAAAATATATAAACTTGAGGTGGCAAGAAAAATAGAAACAAAAAGTAAGTAACTCCAATTATCAATATAACCTAATTGATCAGAATATACCAATTTAAGTTTCATAAATCTATATAATTATAAAATATTAAAAAATCCTATGCAAGCATTACATGACTAAAATGTAACCATTTCACCAAACAAAATAATTTGGTCAGGAATATGTTTTTGTGATAATTCAACTCTTGTCATATTAACCACATGTTACTGTGATGGAAACAAAAAACTATAGGAGTAGCAAAAATTATACAGTTCCCAACCCATTTCAGCCATCTCTTATCGTTTAATCAAAAAAAGATATATGAAATACTGTGTGTACAGTTGGATATCTGCTCTAATTGAAGTTAATAAACCTCACAAATTTAGTGGCAAATGGACTTGCTTTCATTACAATACAACAACTATCTTTGTCTAATATTTCTCCTTTGAACCAATGCAATTTAATATTGAAAAATCTTTGATTTAGGCTGTAGAGGAGGCTTATGTACCTGTAATTAAGATGAATTTTGATGGCATAGAAATAGATCTGCTTTTCGCGCAGTTACTACTTAAAGAAATACCCGATTCTATGGATTTAAGAGACGATATGTTGCTGAAACATCTAGAACTTAAGTGTGTACGTAGTTTAAATGGTTGTAGAGTTACGGACGAGATTTTAAGACTGGTACCCAACATTGAAAATTTCAGGCTAGCTCTGAGGGCTATTAAACTGTGGGCAAAAAGTAAGTTAATATTAATGGTTGACTTTTTTAAATCCCTGTATGCAGAAGATTTACTAAAGTAATTGTTTTACACAGTACTAGGGAATTAACGTTTTTATATATTCATTTTTGTTACTTGTTTTTCTTTTTATAAAAAAATATTTAGTTATTAGAATGTATACAGAAAATTTTAAACCAAATCTTATATATTTTTTTAATAATGAAAGCATATAAATTTTATTTTGTCAGTAAAATTAATGTGAAATTTCCTAGTTATAAAATAAAACAATACGCCAGAAAAGAAATTTTATTAAATTAACCAGACATTGTTTTGTTTTTTATTTAATTAGGTAACTAATAGTTAACAGAATTGTTTGTTTTTTAATTATTCTAGTACATCAATTGCATTTAAAACTTTGTCTTTAAATATTTTTAGGACATGGAATATATAGTAACGTATTAGGTTATTTGGGAGGTGTTTCTTGGGCTATGCTTGTAGCAAGAACATGTCAGTTATATCCAAATGCTGCCCCTGCAACTCTTGTCCATAAATTTTTCCTAATTTTCTCTAAGTGGCAGTGGCCCCAACCAGTATTACTTAAGCAACCCTCAAGTGTGAATCTAGGATTTGTGGTTTGGGATCCTAGGGTTTGTATACATTATTACATTATTAATAACATCAAATCAAAATGTAAATGTACAACGATTGTACATTTACATAATTGTTACATTGTTATTACTTTGGTTAGCATCTTTAGTTGAGGAGTGGCCTAGACACTAGTGCCTGTTTTGCTCTCCTCATTAAAGAAGCCAACTTAAAGGATTATTAGTTGAGATAAATGTTGAAATATAAATATATGATTAGGTTACTATAAAATGAATATATTATCGCGAGAGGTAGGCAGATTCAGAGAAATGGGGTGTAAACTGGGCATAGTTAAAGTGGTAAAGAGCAAACTAGTATAGAAAATATTTCAAATATTAGAGGATTTGACAAAATAACAAAAGGTTCTTTGAGTTACTGATTTGTAGAAAAAGTCAATATTAATATTTAAATTAGTTGCCGCCCTTGTGTTTGAGGTTTTTCTTGGCAAATTTGCTTTTTTGAGATACATCCTCAAAAGCCAGTGATAGGTGTATATTTGTCTTACTTTTAATACATTTATTTCTTCATACAATAATTGGGTTGAAAAAAAATTGTCTTTATGAAATATGATTTTTAAAAGAGTATTTCGTTTAGCTTGTAGAGTCTGTAGTGTAGTTGTGAATGTTCCACCCCATTCTGCTAGTGAATTATAAAGTATAATTAAATTTTTCCTAGATAGAATATCTCTATTTATGGATTAGGGTTCGAATACGTTTATTAAGGATACCTAGGTATTTCATTACTAGTGTTTTTTCCAGAACAGGACAGTTACAATTTATTTTTGCACATTTATTATTATGTAATTTAATTTGAATGATGGGTTGATCGGTTATTGTTGGTGAGAAAGTAATATATTTAGTTTTTTGTATATCTAGGCTTAATAAATTGTAATCTAACCAAATTTTCAATTTTTTTAAACAAGACGCAGTAGTTATTTTCACTTTATTCCATGTTTTTTCAGTAATTAGTAGGAATAGTATCGGACCCAGCCCTGTCCCTTGTGGTACCCCTATCTTTACTCTTGATTCCGCAGTTAAATTATTTTCTATTTTTACCGTTTGTTTCCTATTTGTTAAGTAATCTTTAAATAGGTCCAGCGCTATACCCCTAAAAACATAGTTATTCATGTTGATAATAAGTTTATCATGATCGACAGTGTCGAAGGCCTTCGCCAGATCTAGAAATACCGCAAGGCACTTCGTTGATCCGTTTAACTGATTCATACAGATCAAGAGAAGCATCCTCAGTGCTGGACTTAAATCCAAACTGACTTTTAGTTAAAATTTTATTTTGTTCTAGGAAATTTGTTAATCGTTTTTTGAGTGCTTGCTAGAAAAGTTTTGCTAAATTATTTATTACAGAAATGGGTCTGTAATTTGTAATTTGTAAGTTATAAAAAATGATGAATCTAAAGTAACATCATCTAAAAAATTTTGAGGAAGACTTGTTTTTCCAATCTTATTTGCCATATCAATCCCTAAATTTGTAAAAAAGGTATTAAAAAGAGTAGCTTTTTCTTAATTAGTTTGTGACACCTTTTTGCTTTCTGTTATTTCATTTATGATACCCCAAATTTTTTTACAATTTCCGTTTGCTTCATTCAATTTGCTTTTGTAGTAATCGTTTTTTGTTTTTCTTAAAAGTGAACTAAGTCTGTTCCTATAATCTTTATATTCCTTCTCACGTTTAAGGCTATAATTTTTTATTTACTTTTTTTTAAAGAATCTCTCGTATGGATTGAGGTAATCAGAGCTGCAGTAATCCACGGTTTTAGTTTTATGATTTTATTTTTTTTTTTTTGGGGTTTATATTCATACATCTATGAATATGTTTTTTAATTTTTCCAATAAAACTATCAAATGAAATTTGAACATCCGATCACCTCATTCCATCTTTCGTGCCGTAATAAATTATTGAGTTTTTATAGTTTATGTATTTATATGTTTCTTAGTTTTTATTTACATCAGTAGATTGTGTCATATAGATAAAGGGTGAAAAATGATCGGTAAGATCCGTTTGAAACACAACATATTTCATTAATTTATTTTTTGTAATGTTGATGGAATTTAGGTATATTAACTGCAACTTATTTTAGAACTTTTCTACTTCCATACTTAGTAAAAAAATAAGTAAAAGTGTGAAATTAAGGAATTATGTATAATTTGCTTAGACAATAAAGAAGAACGTAAATATGGAGTGTAATTAAAATTTTTGTTAATAAAACACATTTACAGTAAAATAGATGTTTTGCTTGTATTTTGAAAATGTGTTCACTATAATAATGTATTTATTTAAATACACTACAAAGATAAAATAGTAAAACAAAAAATCGAATGTTCAACTCTTTTTTAGCCTTATCGTATTTTTATAATTACAGGGTGTTTTTGGTAAACCTTTTGGTAAGATACTTAAATCTTTTTTACTTTCCATCTTTAAATACCCATTCCAAAATCGTTTTCACTTTCCGCAGGTAAATATCCAGGACAGGTATCATCTAATGCCTATTATAACTCCCGCTTACCCTCAGCAGAATTCAACGTTTAACGTTTCTAATTCCACGAGAACGATAATGGTAGAGGAATTTAAGCAAGGTCTCATAATTACGGACGATATTATGCTAGGGAAGAGCTCTTGGGATAAATTATTTGACCAACCTCCGTTCTTTACCAAATACAAACATTTTATTGTCTTGTTGGTCATGGCGGATAATGCTGATGATCATCTCGAGTGGTGCGGACTAGTGGAGAGCAAAGCGAGGCTACTTGTAGGTAAGTTAAGAGGCTTCTGTTTTATACTTTTGCAACACGTTCTTCAGTCCAGTGACCAATTGTCCACTATTACTAAAAATATTCATCAAATCTAAAAAAAATTAAATTGAGTTGAGTTGTTTATATGTAAAAAAATCAATCTATATTAACAAGAAGAAATCCACTGCCCCTCTAGCGTTTACGTCGCTTTGGATAAAATGGCAAATTCGAGTCCATTAAATCAAGGTTGGGCCTGTTGAATTTCTGAATATACCTTTTCGTTCGTTCCCGTCTGCAACTAAATAAAATTATTTTGTTTTTTCTGCAGATTTTAATCACACTATTTGACAACAGTTTTTTTTAATATATTTGAAAATTCGACTAACGTTTTTTCAGGAAATTTGGAAAGAAATCAGTACATAACCCTCGCACACATCAATCCTGAAAGCTACGCAATGCTAGAATCGGCGAGAGAACCCAACACGTTATGTTCCATGTGGTTCATAGGATTAGAATTCGCGAAAACCGAAAACATAAGCGTTGATTTAACGCGAGATATTCAGTGGTTCACGGAACACGTTAGCAATCACGCTGCCAACATTCAAATGTGGAAAACCGGCATGAGATTGGACGCCAGACACGTCAAAAGAAAACAGTTGTCGCAATATCTTGCCCCGGGATTTATTAAGAGAGAACGTAAATCTAGTATTACTGTCAAAAACGGCAGCACTCCCGATAGTAATAGAAAGCGAATGTCTGCAGAGGCTCCGCAAGACAACGAAGCCCCTAACAAAAAGAATATGAGAATGTCGGAAGATATTACGCCACATGTAAGCGTTATTCTTTAAGAAAATGTGCATGATGTACAAAATAAATCTAATACACATTTAATAAACCTTTTTTCCAGTATGACGAAAGTTCCAATAACTCGATCAACATCGATTCCAGCAGCAATTTGAGTCTGGCGGAATCAGAAAGTAATATTATTAATATTTCCCCTGAGTCAACCCCATCCCACCCCTCAACGAATACTACAAATGCTGCTACTGTTGCTGAAGCCGTATGTACGTGACAAGTTGGCGAGTAATCTGTTTGGATCGTTCGTTTAATGAACAAGAGAAGTAAGTCATTTATTTTACATAGGGTTCGGACATACAAAAAAAATTCGGAACAAGCTTAAAAAACAAAAGAAATTGCGTAAGAAAAAACTGCTATGATACACATCATTGGAACAGATATAAATGTGCTGCCATCTATCAGAAATTAGAGAAAAGTGATAAATGGGGCGCTAAAAGAAGAGTATGTGGTAACAAACCAAGCATTCTAATTTACAGTGGGTAAGACATATTCGTTGACAAGGTATGCTCAAAACGGCACTCGTTTCTTTGGAACGGCATTTATTGGATTTTATTTGGTCTCGGGATGTCAATTTGTATAAATTAAGTTTCCTAACTCGTTTCTTACATAAATTAATAGTTATAATAATTTTAATTTGATCGAACTAACAAACATCATTCAAGGTAAAATTGTTTGATTTTAAATAAAGTTCCACTGAAGATTAAGCATCTGCTGCCAAAATTAGATTCGTCTAAGTAACGTGACCATATATTAGTTCAATCAAATGGTAGTTTAAAGTGGAAAATTCTGGAGTAATTGTTTTTAGTGTTTTAATTTATTATTTTTGAGGTGCTGAACACGAATCTGAAGTTGTCCAACCAAATTTTATCCCGCAAATATGAGAAATCATCAAAAAACCATAAAAAAATGTTTTTCAGTGATTTTCAGCTTCTAACTTGCAAAGCAAGCTATTTGTCGTCTCAGTGGTCATATAGTAAAATGTGTGTGTGTGTGTGGGGGGGAGAATGGCCTCGGAACTAGTCCATTAGCCACAGAATTTTAATATTTACTTATACTGTATATTATAACTAATTTTATTATTTGTATATGTTTGATTAATAAATCGAATATATCCTTGTTATCGGTGGCTAGTAGGGTTGTTAAGTCTACTGGAAGAGGGATACTATTTCTTAAAATAGAATTATACAGATTTGAGATCTTTTCTGTGTACTTGGGACATTCCAATATAATATGATTAAGATCTGCAACGGCAGAATCATTACATACACAAAATGGGGAGTTTTGGATGCCTATTTTATGAAGGTGAGCAGGAAAACGGCCATGGTTAAGTTTTAGTCGTGTTAAGATTGACGCTTTTTTTCTGTTATAATCAAAAGTGGTGATATGGACAATTTTATCTGGTAGATGAGGATGCAGACGAAAATATTGGTTTCCAGATGCACTAGCCATTTCTTTGTAATGAATTCTCCATCTGTCTCTTACATATGTTTTATGTATATTTATTAAATCAGAAAAAGCTGAGATTACCGTATTTACTTCCATTCTGCAAGCCTCTTTGGCTTCTAAATCGACTAATTCATTTCCTTTTAGTCCACAGTGTCCCATATAGTAAAATAAAGAAGAGAAAATTATCTAAAATTTATATGTCTTAACATTTTTTTGTACATCGTATGGTTTCCATGCAAAAGAGTGTTGAAATATCAGGAGAATAAGTAGTTTTGGCAAATAGCAACTTATGTCAAATCGCCTGTCATTCGGTCTAGTTAGGTACCTATAATTCAATCAAACGGTAGTTTAATGTGGAAAATTCTTGTGTAATCGATTTTAGTGGTTTATTTTGTTTTTTGGGGTGCTGAACACGAATCTAAAGTTGTCCAACAAAAAATTTTCCCGCAAATATGAGAAATCATCAAAAATCAACAAAAAAATGTTTCATTTTCCACTTTAAACTACCGTTTGATTGAACTATACCTAACTAGACCGAATGACAGGTGATTTGACATAAGTTGTTATTTGCCAAAACTACTTATTCTCCTGATATTTCAACACTATTTTGCGTGGAAACCATACGATGTACAAAAAAATGTTAAGATATATAAATTTTAGATAATTTTCTCTTCTTTATTTTACTATATGACCACTGCGACGACAAATAACTTGCTTTGCAAGTTATAAGCTGAAAATCACTGGAAAACATTTTTTTTAATGGTTTTTTTGATGATTTCTTATATTTGCGGGATAAAATTTCAGCTTTCTACGACTTTTTTATAATTAATAAAATACTGATTTTTCAAATTTAATAAATAATTTTTTGTTTAGTTTAGAGTTCTATTGTTCCCTCTATAGCGGGTGCCGTTACTACTTGTTTTGGTTTTCTTCATTTTTAACGATATATTTTTTTCATACCATCTAAAGTCGAGGTTTCAACGAAGAAAATGATCACTGATAAAGTTAAAAAATTGAAATTTTGTTAGTGAACTTTTTCGATTGAAGATTAGGCTTTTTTTTTAATTTAAATTCGTATAAAATCGAAAAATAAGTATTTTGCTTTGAAAAAAATTACAGTTTATTTAAAACACAAAGGATTTAAAAACGGAAAAACGGTTTTCATCGTTTTCTCGATAATTTTAAGGTTATGTTGAAAAATAATTAATACAAAAGTTTACATTTTTGAATTATCTACAACTTTAACATTAAACTTTTTTCGATAGGATGTATATTTCAGCCACAAATCGTAAAAACCAATATCCAACCCTCAAGTTGTATATTTAGCTACCCCCACCCAACTTCCGGAAGTTTTAATTTGTCTAATTTATTTTTTTAATTTACTTATAACTTACCCTAAATTTTCTGACTGACATACTGCTAAGAATTTTTTATGAACTCGGGTGTTTAAAATCGGTTTGGCCCAGGTCTAATTGGCGAGTGGATTCCAAAAATATAAATTTTATGTAGGGTTACGTTAGAGAATTAACCATTTTATTTTTTCATAAAAAAATCTTGACGAAAAAGAAAATATTTTATAAAAAGAATTTAATTAAAAAAACTTTTATTTTTATTAAAAAAATGATATTCAAAAAAATTTTGTCGAAACGATCAAAATGTTTCGATATTTTTTATTTAATTAAACAATTTATTTTTAGACGAAATTTTTCATGACAACTTTTTTTACACAGGTTTTCGCGTTCGTGAAGATTTTTTCGCCAGTATTGTTATGGTGAAATGTTATTCAACAAAAATTTTTGTAAAATTTTTCACGAGAATATTTCTTTAATCAAATTAAACATTTTTTTTTGTATATCGACAAAAATTTTCTAAACTTCGCTCCCGTGGGCAATCGACACCTTAGTGCACTTGTTGCACAATATACTATTTTCATTCCATAAACACTAATAATAAATAATTATGGAACATCTTAGGTATTCCAGGCTTTTACAGACTCCTTAAGGGGTAGCCATTGGAAACCACTGTCGTATTTGTCAGTCTGGGATCCAAATAGTTGCGCGTTTGGGGGAAAGAATTAATCTTGACCATTTTGTTTTCAGTTACTTCTTACCTGACAGTATCAATGAAATGTCCGAACCCTATAAGTAAATATTGAAGAAGAAAAAAGTTATAATTTATAAAGGGTTAACAGTTCTGTTCTAGGTTGCCTGTAAGAAAACAACCTTGTGTGTCGTGTTTCACGTACGTATTAAATCATTTTCCAAAACAATTTTTGGAGGTAAAATATTATCGCAAACAGTGCAATTTTTAATTTAAGGCTTCGTCATTTGGTGTGTATTTTGTGAGTGTGTGTGAATGTGATTGATATCTTAATTGAATAATTTTTTTCATGTAAATACTTATATATTTAATTGAAAAAAAAATGTTTTTTTCCAATAATTAGTATGAATTTTTATTTATTTCTGTGTATAATGTCATAAAATAGGTATTAGTAAATGGTTGTATACTCGGTGGTTCTTCAAAGAATACTTATAAAAAAATAACGGTGCTCTGATATACAGGGTGTGTTCAAAAAGTTACGGAGTCAGGATCGATGTGCTGCAACTTTTTTTAAGGAAAAATTTTCTTTGTTTAATTAACTTTGAAAATGGCTATTTTTTTTTATTTTGGTATTCATAAATAGTAATAAGCTATTTAAATAATTTAGAAAACTATCATTATTTTTTTGCCTATAAAAATGTTATTTTTAAGTTGTTTTTAAAAAAATCACTCATTGACTAAATTCGAAAAAAATTAATTATTTGAAATTTTAATTACATATTTGCTTAGAAACTTGGGTATCTTTCAAAAAGTCTGATGTCCGGCCATAAATAAATAAAATTTTAAATTGTTTATTTTAGAATAATGGTTTTGTTAATAGACATGATAAAAAAAATGAACCTAAAGTCACGAGACGATTACGTTCTTATGTTGTTTTATTCAATTCTTTTTGGAGAAATACCCAAGTATAATATACCAGAATATTATACAGTGTGGAAAGTACTTATGGAATAAAATTATTTTTACCGTAATTTTAGAGATTCTTGAGAAACGCTGGACACTTTGTCATTTCGTAACATGAAAGATACGTTTTCTAAACGAAATTTGAAATATTCAGATACAGTAGAAAACAGGTGCTGGAACACCCTGCATATTTTTATATTTCTGCAATCTACATGAAAAGCTGATTTCAAAAATATATCCAATCCATTCGAAAAAGACATTTAATTTGAATATTATATTTAAAAACTTAGCTAAGAAAAACTAAGCTAAGAATTCGTTGCTTTATAAAGTGGCCAAAACCCACTTCAGTTTTACTGAAAGATGGTAGCACATTTGTGAATTTAATCTTATAGTGGATATAGCTATAGACTTATGCGTGTTTAGAATTTGATTTATTGGATTTGAAAGCCTAACTGACGAAGCCGAAAGGCAGAAACCGATCTTAGGATCCACGTTCATTATTCAATAAGAAAAATTAAAGATTCAGTTCTTTTCTAAGTTTTTAATTCATGTTCTATTAAAACAAAATGTATTAATAATTACTGATCAAAACTGGTTAATATAACGTCATTTTCAAATGTGTGTAATTCGCATCCTTTTAAGCCCAGTTGTCAGAGAGTTTGACAAAATGTGATATCGTTGAAACTTGGCACTTAAGTGCTTGAATGGGTGTAGAAAACGATAAAAAATCTTTGCTGCTCTAAAGTGTATGCTAACTTCACAATTTCGAAAATAAAATCGAAAATTTGGTTTTTCCATTATATCTCGAAAAAAAAAATCGAAAAACTAATAGCACCACATGAAAGAGCGGAAAATTTTACTAAAAATTATATTATTATTTAAAAAAAAATTCGTTTTACTATAAAAAATTATTAAAAATTTGAAAGCAAATTCGAAAACTCCAGGCGAGCCGTTGAATACAAATATTCAGTGGAGGCGTTCGGAAAAACTAAAGTATCTTTGCCTAAAATGTACGCAAAGAAAAAAAAAGAAAGTATTTAAAAGACGAGTCTGGAAGCTTTCTCAGGAAGCCATTAGTTTTATTTTTTTTTATTTTCTCATAGAAAATTTGACCGGAAGTTATAATTTCTAAAATTCCACTGATTTTTATAAAACTCAAGATATCTGTTAATAGAGGCATAACAGAAAAAAATCCTTGTACATTTATTACGTTCATTCGACGCAATTTTTATTTTCAAAATAGTCTTTATATAAATCAGAAATTAATTCTTTCTTTTAAATAAAGTTAAAAATAATTTAGAAATTGATTTATATAAATAAATAAACACTATTTTGAAAATAAAAATTGCGTCGAATGAATGTTTGTAAAAAGAATTATCATTTTAAAACATAAATTTTATTAAACAGATAATGTTGATTTAAATCAAAAGTAAAAGTATAATGATGATTTTTTTTGTTATGCCTCTATTAATAGATATCTTCAGTTTTATAAAAATCAGTGAGAATTTTAGAAATTATAACTTCTGGTCAAATTTTCTATGAGAAAACAAAAAAAAATAAAAACCAATGTCTTCTTGAGAAAGCTTAGAGTCTCCTCTTTAAAATGCTTTATTTTTTTTAAAAATAACTTTTAGTAAAATTTTCCGCTATTTCGCGTGGTGCTATTAGTTTTTCGATTTTTTTTTTTTCGAGATATAATGGAAATTTTCGATTTTATTTTCGAAATTGTGAAGTTAGCACACACTTTAGAGCAGAAAAAATTTTTTTATCGATTTCTACACCCTTTCAAGTACTTAAGTGCCAAGTTTCATCGATATCACATTTTGTGCGAGCTTTTGGTCAATATCTTTCTCTGGCAACTGGGCTATTTAACTTTTTTTAAATTAACTTTTCGAATAGATTAAAAAATATATACGATGTGTTCCATTTAACAAAAAGTACTCTCTTCTACTGTACTTAGATAAATCGCTCTGTATATTTAAAATTTGGTTTAGAAGAATTAACCTATTTAGTTAAAATGACGCGTTAGAGCGCTTTCATCATAAATCTTTAAAATAACGGCAATAATATTTTTATTCTTCAACTTTATAGACTTGCATGAATAACTCAAAACGTAGTCGATTTTTTAAAAATCTGTTATAGTAGTATATAAAAATGTTTATCAATGATTTTTCTTTAAAAGCTTTGCATTTATCATCGACTTTTCTTCACTAACGAGTAAAATAAAATCAAATTATCTTTCTCGGAATTTTTATAGTCCGTTAACAGGAAAATATGAATTTGTTCTTTTTTAAAATTATTTTAAAATTTAATTTTTAATATTTTAAAGTAAAAAATAGTTCAGTTAATAAAATTTGGGAAACACCCTGTGTATATATATTTAAATAGTTGCCGCCAAACTCTATTAGAAAAAGACGTGTCCAATTTTGGAGGCAAAAATATTTAATTTTTTTTAAATCTGTATTTTTCAATTTTTAAAAATAAAAATTTTCATGTAAAAAGTAGGTTCCATGTTCTGTAAATAAAATAATTAAATTTTTTTAATAAAATACTCGAAATATTATTCCACTGTTAGTATTGGTGTACTTACAGCAAAGTATAAAATAATAGAAAAAGGTTTCCAATAAATATATGCTTATATTAAGTAGATCTTAGCATCTTAGTGAATCACTTTGTATAGAATGAAATATGAAATGATTAATGAATATTATTTTGCGGTAATATTTTACACTTTGTAAGAGTTATTTTTTAAGTACCTTATTTTACGACATTAAGAAATGATTTTAAGTCAACATTTAGTTCAGATTTGTTTTATTTTTGATACATTTTATTTTTTCTTCTGTTGTCCGTCGACGATTTTTTTCACAAAGTTTTTAGTTAAATTATTGTATTCATTTTAAAAGAAACTTGGCTAAAAATTTTTTCCATTAGTTTTTAAAATGTTGAAAGTGTTTCGAGCTATACATTTTACCAAATTTGTTTTTATGAACTATTTAAAAATGGGGATTGTAAAATTATATTTTTCGAAATGTTCATACTAAATTTTATTAGGGATATATCGCTAATGGATATATAGGGTTATTCGATTTTTTTTTGAATTATTATAACCTATCGTGGAATAAGTTATCGAAAATTAAATAAAATTTTTCCCCTCAAACGTGGTTTTATTTTATTTCACATTTCCCTAGCATTTTCTGAATAATAGCTATTTATATTACAAGTACATAAACAAGGGCTTTATTGAACGAATAATTTTATAGCCGAGCGAGCTTGCGATGATTTTATGTTCGATTGCAATTAAAAAATAAGAATAAATTGAAAAAATTAAAATTTGATACGATTTTGGCTGACAGCAGTTGCGATGACAAGTAGATGTTTATTTTTTAAACATGTCAAATGAGTTGTCTTGCAACTTGTCAGTGACGTTGGCAATTACTTTATTTTACAGTAACATAAAGTGCTACTTTATTGACGCAAAACTGTTCTATAAACAGCGTTTTATTGGTCAATCGTACATAAACTTAATATTTTGTTTGTTGTACCCATATTATTTATTATAAATAGGTATGTCTTATTAAAATAATATTTAATGTAAATTGCGATTTTTATCAAAGCACGAATGAAAACTACCTTAAGAATTCAAAAAACTTCTATAATCTGACAGTTATGACAAATATTTAAAGCTCAACAGCAGCCTATTAAGTTTTTGTTGTGGTGTGGGCAAAGTGCAGTGAGGAAAAATATTCCCGCACGGTATGAGCAATACATGGTTTTGAAATTAAGTAAGCTATGAGTAATTCGCTACTTTTCATAGCAGTTGTAGAAAAAATAGTTTATTATTGATATTAAGCATAATGATTTATAAAAAATGGGTGATTTCAAAATTAATTTTTATCTTCACGTAATAGACGACAACGGTAAGTTCATTTTTTCTTTGAATGTTTTTTAAATGAAATAAAGTTAGGCCTAAAGTTAGTGACTCTCATTACTAGATATAATTCTAATGAATTTTTATTTATCTTTCCAACCATGTATATTTTAAAATATTTATGGTCTTCAGAGTGGTGAAGAATATTAAATTATTAAATCCAATTTATACAAATAGATTAAATTGCTGAAGCATTTCCTGAAAACAAAAAGTAGTAAATAAATAACAATTAGCCGATTCCAAGTAGAAAATGTCAAATTTCATGAGCTTTTTGTTTTCAGGACAGGCTTTAGCAATTTAATATATATTTAAACAAATTGGATTTATTCATTAATTTAATAAATGAATATTCCATACTTTATCAACGCACTTGTATACAGTGCGGATCATAAGTGTTACCCCCCCCCCCCCTCCCCTATCTAACTCGTTACTGGACTCTTGTTAGGAAAATCGCCGAGACAGGTCGACTTTTGATTTCTACAGTGTACATTTTTGTATGAATACTTTACCCCCAATTTCATCCCTTACTGGAGGGGAGCAACCCTTTCGAAAAATTTTAATAACATGGGGTGGTGAGTGATAGCTCATTTGAAAGGAGGTTTTATTCTCCATTCAACCGTGCAAAATATTTTAAATTTGCTTTATTACGTGATGAGTTATTAATGTTTAAAAATAACAAAACACCATAAACAGGAAGGCAACTAAACTACAATTGCAGTTACAATAAATGTTCCCTGTTGACCTCCTTGCAAAAATAAAGTCTATTTTTAGTTTCAGCTTTGACGTTTTGCAAAAAAAAAATCAAAAAAGATAATAGTAAAAAATAAAAAAAAATAAAGTAAAAAAATAAAAAAATTAAAAAAAAACACGGTTGAATAGAGAATAAAACCCCCTTTCAAATGAGCTATCACTCACCATCCCATGCTATTAAAATTTTTCGAAAGGATTGCTCCCCTCCAGTAAGGGATGAAATTAGGGGTAAACTATTCATAGAAGAATGTACATTGTAGAAATCAAAAGTCGACTTATCTCGGCGATTCTCCTAACAAGAGTCCAGTAACGAGTTAAATAGGGGGGTAACTCTTACGCTCCTCACCCCATTACTCAACACGTAATGAAGCAAATTTAAAATTTTTTGCACGGTTGAATGGAGAATAAACCGCCCTTTCAAATGAGCTATCACTCACCACCCCATGCTATTTAAATTTTTCGAAAGGGTTGCTCCCCTCCAGTAAGGGATGAAATTAGGGGTAAACTATTCATACTAAAATGTACATTGTAGAAATCAAAAGTCGACCTGTCTCAGCGATTTTCCTAACAAGAGTCCAGTAACGAGTTAGATAGGGGGTAACACTTATGATCCGCACTGTATACAGTGGGTCCCAAAAAGTTTTAAACAAAAGTTGTCTTACTTATAACAAAAAAATATATTCTTGGTAAAAAGTTCTGCATGGAAGTATACAGGGAAAATTAAATTGTATAATAGTTTTTATGCAAATTAACCTCTTATTCTCAAAGACTTATCAACCTTTTTATTTATTAAATTGAAATTCTCAAAGTGAACAAAAAAATGTTTAACTAGTATTTTATTATCGGTTGCGTTAAGGATAATTTAGTTCAATCTGTTCACCAATTTAAGTGAAATCATTTAAGTGTTTTATTAAGGAATCTGTAAAGTTAATAAAAAATGTATAATCGTAGATATTTTTTAATAATTTTAAAACCTTTAAATTGTCCAAATGTAAATTTTGGGTACCGCTTTTTGCAACTTCGTATTAGACTTAATTAAGTATAAAGGTTTTAAATAAATACTTGAAAGAGCTCAACAACATTTATTACTTAAAAGACCAGTTTTTATACTGGAAATAACATGTTCTACATTCCTCTAATATGTTCATTTTGTGCTTTGGATTAAACCTAATATAATACTGATATAGGCCGATGTCCTTAGAATAAAAAGACATTTAAATATCATATTAAAACCTCAAAGTTTATACATGATCATTTAGAAAGTTATTTAGAATATGTGTACATACTTTTTTTTCGAAAAAGTTTAGTATTTGCAAAAATATATTTACACTTAAGTATATAAAAATCACAAACGTTTGACGTTGTAGATCATGTACAAACAGAACATGAACGATAGAGTATTAATTATTTGAAACATTTCTAATAAATGTATTCTTTTCCATCCGAAACAATTTTGTACTTTAAAAATCATTAAATGTAATTATTTTAAATAAAAATGCTTGAATGTTTATAAAAATACCAAAATAAAATACAGGGTGCAGCACTAGTGTGAGTAATTTAAATTAATCCTTTATAATGAGAGATAGGAAAAATTCATGAAAAATGTTATTGAGATAAAAGTTGAACCATATTTTGAAAAGATTTTATAATATACAGGGTCACCCATAATGATAGGTGACCCAAAGAATAAGGTGGATAAAGTATTTAAATAATACCTACTGTAGTTAATAAAATATAGTTATTGAAAAGTAATTCCTGTATTATAGGGAACTATATATAGTCAATACTATTTTTTTAGTACAAAATTATTTCGGGTAAATTTTTCTTTTTAATAGACCTAGATATTCAATAAGGGTCCCAGAGGATTTTTATATTTTAAGGAAAAATATTAAAGATGGATTTACCTGACAGTGTACTTCTATTGAAAATGAATATACAGGGCGATCCACCCGAAAACTTTTTTATAAAGGAGTTTTTACAAAATTGGCACAATATATTTGATTTTTTTGGGGGAACACTTTAAATATAAAATTAATATAAATTCCCAATAAACGTACATGTATAATATGGGTCAACATTTAAACCATCGTTAAGCTTAATTAGTGTTTTGAACACCGATATTTATTAAACAATGACAATTTAAAATTGTTGATATTAATTATTGGCACAATGCATTACCTGAAGATGAAAATAAACACGGTTAAAACTGAACGAGGCTTAATTGTTTTCGAACTCGCTTATATTTCTAAGCTACACTTATATTGTATTTGACGAGATCATCGAGTTTTAATGTACTAATTAATTTAAAGAAGAGGGAGAAGAAATACATTCCAAATATTATTCTATAACATGATATATAAAAGATCTACTATATACATAAATTTATTATAAAAAATTAAGTATTTGTGATAGTTATAATCAATTCAAATGATTTTTCATGTGACAAAATCTAGATACTTTTCTATTTTTACACACACGTGCGTTGGAAAAATTATATACAGTGTGTTTCTAAATTACAGGGATAATCTTTCGGAGTAGTTTTTATAAAATTTGGAATGTGGGTTTAACTAAAATTTACTCCGATTTTAATACAAAAGTTATGCTGTTGTCGTTGTTTATTATTCTCCTATCAGAAGTTATAAGCAATTTTTTTAGCACCCTATAAATTTGGATCTAGGTTCCTATAAAAAGTAGTATAGGTACCCTTGAATTTATAAACACCCTGTGTCTGTGATGAAACGTCCTTAGAACTTTTACATAGATATCATCCTTATTTTAATGGTATGTTCTGAGTATGATGTCACTTAGCCAAAAAATATCCAATCTACCAATCTTATGAAAATGCAACAGTATCCACAATGATGGTAAAGCCTCATTCAGATATTATAAAAAATTAAGTATTTGTGATAGTTATAATCAATTCAAATGATTTTTCATGTGACAAAATCTAGATACTTTTCTATTTTTACACACACGTGCGTTGGAAAAATTATATACAGTGTGTTTCTAAATTACAGGGATAATCTTTCGGAGTAGTTTTTATAAAATTTGGAATGTGGGTTTAACTAAAATTTACTCCGATTTTAATACAAAAGTTATGCTGTTGTCGTTGTTTATTATTCTCCTATCAGAAGTTATAAGCAATTTTTTTAGCACCCTATAAATTTGGATCTAGGTTCCTATAAAAAGTAGTATAGGTACCCTTGAATTTATAAACACCCTGTGTCTGTGATGAAACGTCCTTAGAACTTTTACATAGATATCATCCTTATTTTAATGGTATGTTCTGAGTATGATGTCACTTAGCCAAAAAATATCCAATCTACCAATCTTATGAAAATGCAACAGTATCCACAATGATGGTAAAGCCTCATTCAGACGGCGACACTAATGTCGCGGCATTGAGTGGTGCTAATGTTATGAGGTGTTCACACGCCGGCATACTTCTATGATAGTGGTTTATATTCTGAATTTGCCTTGTCCCATAAACAGTGAAATTGTTGGTAAATTTCAAGGAAATCTAAAAGGTCGGATTTGGCGGCCATTTTATCGACTTTTAATTTTAAAGTCAATGTTAAAAAATTATAAATTAAAACTTAAAAAAATATCTACAAACCAAAACAACATAATATAGGTTACCAAAAATAGAAGTGTCAGGACATCAGCTGTCCAGACTGTGACACTACTGCCATGGCAGTGAATGTCGCGACATTGGTATTGCCGTCTAAACGGGGCTTAAGACTCAAACTCATTAATTCTGTAGCCGCTATACTTTATGTATGACATAATTTGTCTGCCAATGGGCATATTCAGCAGAATGACTCGATCGCTATTCCACCGGTGATTCGACAATTTGGATAGTGATTTGTTCTGGTGAATTGGCCCAGCTGAGGGACATCTCTAACATGGCGTTTTATATAAAATCGTTGAAAGCTCAAATAAATTCTAGAAACGAATATTGACAAAAATGGAAGTTTTAAGCGTAAATTGTCCATAGATAGGGCTTATTGTCATCTTCCATTCTTGCTTAAATAGTTAAGAAAGAAATGGTTATTCACTCGGTAACGGGTTTATTAATTAATTATTTTGAACAACTGGGACTGTTTCTGAGAATCTCTTTTATAGAAAAAAATTCTATTTATAAATACCTAAAAAATACAAGTAACAAAGTCAAGGCAATTTGAAAATTTCACTTTTAAATCAAAATTTATACCATTCTGAAGGCGATAAAATAAATCGAACTGAAAATGAAAAAATTAAAGCCGTTAAAAATATCTATAAGGTAGTTTAATTTATTTCCCAAAATTTGCTAATTAGTTTTTGTTTGTAAATCATTTTGGAATTTTTCCCAGAAATATTTAGAATATTACAAAAACGGCATTGTTATATTAATAAACCAACACCATTGTAAGATTTAAATGCTGTAAATTGTAAATATTTAAAATAATAGACATTTTATTTGTCTAGTCATAGCATTATTTGTTTTCGTATGCACATTTAAAAAATACAAAACTAACTATTTAAGTAGTTATTGTACATATATGATCTAATCTCAATTCCCGCATTTCCGTACAAGTATCTGAATTCAATAGAGGAATGCTGTCGGATGAACCTCTTCGGGAAACATTGGCTGACGCAGTAACAATATGCGTCTGTTCTTTTTGTACGACAGCTTCCTCCATATCATCTGGCAGATCACTCAGAGTAGGCATTAAACTTTTTCGTTTGATGAATATGTACCAATTCTAAAAATACAATAATAATTAAATAATTGATTTTTGGTGGAATTTTTTGGTCCAAGTAATTCCCCAAATTTTCCACCACGAGTAAGTCACCCTTCCACTGATGAAACAGTGGCGGATTTAAGCCCTGTAAATATACAAAATGGAACTTTTCAATGAATATATACAGGGTGGGCCAAACTTCTGACCTCGGAGGATTACGTCGTTGTGGTAAGAGATAAAACTTTCAAATTTTGTGTGAGCTAGTACAGTTACTGGGGCCACATTTTGAAAATAGTTTCGATTATACAGGGTGTTCCAAAAACTCGTGGCAGCACAAACTTACATTTTTTTAAATTCAAGAATCGAAAAGATCTCGTCGAGAGCGTTAAAAAAATATAGCATGTTAATATATTATACGGGTGTTTCAAAAAGATATGGCCAATTATTAGCAAAAATGACCCCATCTTTAACTTTCTGTAAAACAGTAAATCAAAATAAATCAACAGGTCTTTGTATTAAAATGTTATTCTTATATCGTTGGCTGTGCTCACTATTAATTACTTTTTTATCTATGGCTTCTTTAATACAGGGTGAAACAGAACTCAAATCAAGCAATATCTCAAAAATGTTTAATGGATCACCCTATAAGTCTTTACAATTTGTTAGTACAATGGGGGAGTTCTTTCCAAGTTGCCAACCTAGAAAAAGGTCTACCATCGGGGAAGCGTTATTTTTTGTCAAAATCTACTTCATTATTTCCGTAATGAATTTTAGTAGCCCAATCGTATAATGTAAGAACTACACTACAGTAAAAATCCAGATCCGGATTAAGACGAATTAGTAAAATTTGAAAATCCCTAAAGCAACACGCTGTACATCAGATTTTTTTTAAATTGGATCAGACATTGAAACGAATGGAATAAACTGAGATATACTGACATATTTTTATAAATGCACATCTCGTTCTACATATTACTAAACTTTTAAGTAATCTCTAAAATAGCATCCTGTATATCAGATTTTTTTAAAATGTAATCGGATACCTATTTAAAAGAAGAAAAGAGATGTGTTATACAGAAATATTTTTAGTGCACAAGAGCGTTCTACAAAAAAAATTCCATGATACAAACTCATTAAACTATCAAGTAGGCTTTGGCAATAACACATCTTTGTTTTTTTTTTCAAATAGATATCCGATTACATTTTAAAGAATCTGATGTACAGGATGCTATTTTAGAGATTATCAACTTTTACAAATTTTTCTTAATCCGGATCTGGATTTTAACTTTAGTTCTTGTATTGTACGATTGGGCTATATAAACGATCCACCTGTACCAAATATGAAAGAAATCTACAGAGTGTTTCCCAAGTTATGGCTTATGAAAATGACAATAAAAGAATTTTAACTTTAAAAGTATTAGTCATATGTAGAACGAGATGTGCATTTATAAAAATATGTCAGTACATCTCAGTTTTTTACATTCGTTTCGAATGTCTGATCCAATACAGCGTGTTGCTTTGGGGATTTTCAAATTTTACAAATTGTTCTAAATCCGTATCTGGATTTTAACTGTAGTGTAGTTCTTACATTATACGATTGGGCTACTAAAAAATGATACCTGTACCAAATATGAAAGAAATCTACCAAGTGGTTCGACAGCTACCGCTTGTGAAAATTAAAAAAATGCATTTGATGTAATTTGACGTTAAAACTCCAGTAGTAGAATGGGATGTGCACTTTCACTTTAACTCATTTTTTTCCGTTCTTTTCAAATATCCATCCCAATTTTAAAAAATCTAATATACAGGGTGTTGTTTTGGGGATTTTCAAATTTTACAAATTCTTCTTAATACGGATATGGATTTTAATAGTAGTTCTTACACTATAGGATTGGGCTATTAACACACTATACCTGTACTAAGTAAGAGAGAAATCTACAGGGTGGTTCTAAAGTTACGGCTTATCAAAATATTGGCCGAAATGGATGAAACACCCCGTATCTTGGTTATTAAAGGCGTTAGACCCAGTAACCAAGGTTATTTGGAATCACCTAAGTACCATCTATTTACAGTTAACGTATGTTGGTTTAACTATGAAACACCCTATATATAGTGACAATATGACAAAGCGCAATGAGTTTTTTACGATATAGACATATTAAAAGTATTTTTTAGTTCCTAAAAATTTAAAAGAATCAGCATTTTTCCTGGAGCTGCAAAAATCCTGCGTGCAATAATTATTACTTACCAATAAACAAGATAAAATAGCGTAAATAATAGCCATTCCACTGCTTTCGTTGACATTCTCGAGTGCCAAAACGACTATAAACCAAACAATATCGTACCCGGTTTGTATGATACAGAGCAACTTCAAGCAAGTCTTTGATTCCCTCAAACTGATAATTTCTTCGTCCATGGCATCATCTTTATGATCTTTTAACATCTCTAGTTCGTTCCTGAGTGCATTCAAAGATTCTGCTGAGCTGTTTAATTCGAGTTTGCACAGTTCCATGTTAATTTTTCTGATGCCGCTCAGGGAATGAATCGTTGTTAGAAAAATTATTATTGAGACTGGAAACATGTAGTTTAGAATCATACCTTTTTGAACAGAAATGAAGCAGAATCTTCTAGATTCGTAACTGTGGGGCGTCATGAAATATGTAGCCTAAAATTTTTATATAAAAATTTGAATAAACTAAATGGAAAAATGTAAGGGGTGGATTATTTTTTATTTCACACTTACTTACCAATGTTAGGAACGTCGGGATATCATATGCAGCAATATTGAAATATTTTACTTTTAGATGTCGTTCCTTGATTAAACCTCCAGTTGAAAATCTCTTGTAAATGTAGAAACAATACAAGCACAGCCAAACTGATGTCATTAAATGCAGAAAATATAATATTAGAGATATTATCAAGCATTTTGTTGCACTTTTGGTGGCCTAAAAAATTATAACCACAGTTTAAATGTGTATATTTTGCGTTATTCGTTCTTGTTCTGACGATAACGATAACATCATAGCCTAAAGTGTCTGTCAGAATAAAAACGAATATTTTTTATGCAGCTCTCGACTTCGTCTTGAGCTGCAAACTTCATACAACAAATATATACGTTATATATGGTATATTTTTATCAAATAACCCCTTAATAATGATAGGTATATGCCATGAACTTTGTAGATGAATTCTCTTGTGTAACATTTATATAAGCATGGTAATTACTCGTTTCTCCAGTATAATTTTTTTTCAAAACCACATATGGTCAGGTTAGATCAAAATACGGTCAGGTTAGATAAAACATGCCCAGTTTATATGAAAATATGGTCAGATTAGATAAAACACGCCCAGGTTAGATCAAAATATGGCCAGGTTAGGTCAAAATATGGCCAGGTTAGGTCAAAACATGGTCACGTTAGATAAAACATGCCCAGGTTAGATCAAAATATGGTCAGGTTAGAGAAAACATGCCCAGGTTAGATTAAAATATGGTTAGGTTAGATAAAACATGCCCAGGTTTGATCAAAATATGGTCAGGTTAGATAAAACATGCCCAGGTTAGATCAAAATATGGTCAGGTTAGATAAAACATGCCCAGGTTTGATCAAAATATGGTCAGGTTAGATAAAACATGCTAAGGTACGTTTTACTGGAACGAAATTCGAGATCATTGCCATGTTTTTAAAACACTAGTTAGCTTACGACTAAATTACTTATTTTCAATAGAAGCTATTATTGTTCATTCCAAGAAGGGTTTAAAGAATGATTTTCAATGCAAACTTTCCTTAATCTATCTAATAATCTATTTCGTTTACTTACATAAACTCCTAACATAAATATCAAATTTGATATGCAGAAGGTTCCCAAAATTTGGAAAAAAATATAAGTCATCATCTTCTCTCCTCTTTGATTCTTCTTGAGCAGCACGCAAAAAATTGTGAGCAACTGTGCGAAACAACTGAGCACCGATCCAATGATGATGATCTCAGGTCCATAGGTCCCGGTATTTCTCGTATGGGACCCATAGTACACGTACATGATGTTGTCTATAAAGTCATGGTCTCGCAAGTCCGGATCTGCCAAGGAATCCTCTGGAAGTTCTACGTTTGGAAGGACGTCTACGGTGTATTTTGATTGGAGAGTTTGCGGGTTTGGTAGGAATAGGGAGTTTGATTTTAGTTCTATTGCAGAATTGTTGTCTATCTCATAGTCGTAATTGAGATAGTAGTCTTCTTCGGTCGGTGTACGACTGTTTGAATTGTTAACACCTGAAAGAATGTAACTTATAGTATGTTTATAGTATATTTATTTCAACTAATTATTCCAATAAACGAAGGTGCCAACCCGGGCATCAGGTCTGTCCGGCACTATTTTTTTAATTTGCCGAAAATCTCAGGTGTCTGAAATTTGTGAAAGGGCGGGAAAATGGCCCTTTGGTCTCAAAAATGTGTTTTTTTCGCCTATTTTCGTCGATATTTCCGAAAATATGACACTTAGAGAATTTTTGTTTGGACGAAAATGAAGAATAAGTTCATTACCTACAAAAGCATAGCTTGTCCCCTTGTCGATGCCATTTTTCTTTTTTTTTTTCATATTTTTCGGTTTTCCGGAAAATTGAGAAAATTCTCACCCCTATGAAAAATCTACATTTTTTTTGAGGATTATTTTCTGTTCGTGCTAAAATTTTATGGGGTTAAGAATTGTACTAAATAAAAGATCACATTCTGACCTTTTCATCAATATATATATATATATATATATATATATATATATATATATATATATATATATCAAGTATTTTATTAAGTGTACGAGAAAAAACTCTGCCTTCAAACTTTCTCAAATTGGATTTTTTTACAGTAAATCTAATAAGTGGTTATTATTGCCTTATCTTCAGACAAAAACGGGAGGATATTCAAGTTTTGGGAGGATATCCAAATTTTCCGTTTTCTCCACAAAAAAAATTGCGAATTTTTGAAACGCCGTTTTTGCAAAAAATATTAGTGTAGCGAAAAAAATCATAGGGACAACTTTTGTAGGTAATGAACTGCTCTTCATTTTTTGTCTAAAAAAATGCTCTAGGGGTCATATTTCGACAGATATCGTCGAAAAACGGATTTTCGGGAACGCTAGAGCCATTTTCCGACCCTTCCTACCCTTCCACAAATTACAGGTAGCTGAGATTTTCGGAGGTAAATGCACCTTATGAATACCTGCAAATTTTGACGGACAGACTTGATGCCCAGGTTTGGGGTTTTTGTGGGGTTAATTTACTAGACTAAATGGGCAAGCCATGACAGCGACAAATGCTAAATTGTAAGTATGGTCGCGCGATAGCTCATTTGAAAGTCAACGCTATTTAAATTCGCTTCATTAGAGACAAAACACGATGAGAATATCACACCGCGTCGTAGCTGTATGACGTCACCGTTCTTGGTCTCCACCTACTCGAGCCCAGTGGCGTGTTGTGTGGTACACAAAAATAAAACTGCTTATATTTTAAAATATTCAATATTTTGTATTTACTGAAATTTAGTTTTTAGTTGTGTTTCTATGAACAATAGCCTGATATTACCATTGTACTGTAAACCTTTTTTACTTCATATTTCATTAATTTTTAACAACATTGAAATAGTTCCTCTGCTGAATTCATCTAAAGTTAGCAGAACATTTGTTCATTTGGCCAGAACTTAAAGAAGGAACATTAAATTTTTCATTAGGGCATTAAATTAGCATTTAATTATTAATGTAGTTATGTTTTGTTCTGCTGACCTTGCTCTCCCACTAAACATTAGAACTTCCTGCATGTTTATTTCCGGCTTGCAACTCAAACTTATTTTGTAAGCTTGTGGAAAATTTACGATAATCTTTCAACTTTTCGTTTATAATCGAGAGTTGTTAGCAAGCTTTTCTGAGAAAATTTAAATTTTTAAACTTGAAGTAATCTTATTTCTGTGAACTTTCAAAATCAAATCAGCAGAAAATTGTTATTCATAAGTTCATTTTCGAAAATTTAATATAAGTTAAATACATAAGTTTATATTCAATTTAAAAATAGAAAATTGCTGTAAGTATATTTTTATCTTTTGCAACTACAATATTTTTCATTAGAGTACGCAACTTTTTGTTAATATGAATCAATAAATGACAAGAATTCACATTTATCATTTCTATCTAATAGCAGATGATCAAATAAATTTAGTAATTTCAATTTGTTTTTAAAAGAATAAGATTTGTGAATATCATCTATTAATTATATATTTTGATAGCCCATACTTAAAAAAGTAATTATTATGTTTATTTAAATATTACGAACGGTTTAATATTAACATATCAAACTTTGAATATAACAATTGTACCTCAGCGCTCTATAAACTAAAGAAAATAATTTAGTAAACACCTTTAATATAACTTCGCTATTAACAAAAATATTTAAAATCAGAAGATTTATGTACTTAAGACGATAGGCCACACGACCATCAGCGTTCCAGTGCACGGACGAGTACTCAACTGTAGTTCATACTAATATAAATAGGTCCAGGCGTTCTAGTATAAAAACAATGAAATCGTAATAGTTTACAATAGTTCTACCATGAAAAGGAGGAAACCTCCTATAGTAGGGAATTAGGAAAATGAAATGTCCTAGATAAATGTAATAACACACTACCAAAAGATAATAAATATAAAATAAAAAAATAGTTTAAAGTGTATTTATAATGGTAAGTTTAATGGAGATTTAAATATAACATTAATTAATCAAGTGAAATTTCGAAAGTTTACAGTTAATTTGTGATTGAAAGTACTTAACTAACTTTTATATTGAAAATTTCAATAAGTTTTCAATTGTTTGTTAACAATAAGTTTATTTTTTTAAATTGTCATAAAGTTAAGCGTTTTTAAGTTTATTTTTTAAGTTGTGGGTGACGCAGATTCAAACTTGATGAAAGCTATTAATAAGTGCTCTACGAACTTGCAAGGAAACTTGCATTTATATTGGTAAGCTTGCAAACAATTTGCAGTAAGTGTATTTTGTTTAGTGGGCTGCCAGCTTCATGGATATGAAATAAACTGTGTGCAAAAACCAAACAATTATTATTTATGAAAGTGTCAAATATATTTTTGTAATATTTTTTAGCTTAATCAGCATTAGAATCAGAATAATTAATGGTAACATAAGAAAACGACGTCCATGAAATATTAGATTTTTCTATTTATATTAATATATCAACTGAAAGAAAATACACCATTAGTGAATATTACGCGTTACTATTTTCAATTTTTTTTTAAATTTTTCCAATGATCCAAATGTAACATCTAGTGCTGAAAATATTTAAAAAAATCATTGAAGGTTATTTAACTATCTAGGAAAACATTTTTAGATGTTTCCATTCCTTTTTGGTGTAGAATATCATAATCTATCATACAGCTATAGAATTTTTCTAAAATATTTCGTTATTTTACAACAGTAGGGAGGCTTCCAACAAAAAAGCAACGTATAATGGAATTTAGACATTTCTGTTTACATGATTATATAAAAATTTTTAGTTTTATATTAATTTTCAACGAAACACTTACCTGAAATACACTCTCTGGTACAATATAAACAAAAAATCAACAATAACAAACGCATTTTTAATTAACTGCGGTTAAAAATCTGGTCTTCTCTGGGTAGCTCCATCAGGAGGCTGGAAAACGGTCCAAGTAAATACTAATCAAAATTCATAGCAGGATTACTTGACTATTTGTCTGGACAATTGGTTCACGGAACATATAGCTGAAGGGTTGAATAATGAGGAAAAATATAGAGAGAATAGGAAGATTATTTTATTGGGCGACTGTAACGCGATTGCGCTCTAATCGGATCAATAAAGCTAAAAAGTAGTTAAATTTTATTCAGATTTATTTAAAAAAAATTGAATGTCCGTCAGTTGTTATATGTTCTCAATAAAAAAAACAATTATTAGTATATTAATTATATCTAAATAATACAGGATGTTGTAAATACATTTTTAGCTTTTTGTATAAATAATTAAATGTAAGTTTTGGATGTTAATCATAAATAATTTACAATTTTATTTTTCTACTGAAATCGACCACTATAAAAACATCCTTAAAATGGGAAAATTTCAGAGGATTGTGGACGAGGAGTGATTTTTAATTTACTCGACGAGCCCTACAAGTTGGTACATACGAAAATTGGGACTTTTCAATCGTCAATAAGGACTGTATTAATGGAGAAGACGCTCCACTTTGTGACGCTGCCAAGATTCAAAAAATGCCTGAACAAACTTTCTTTAATTTAATTCATGAGTTTTTTCACCAATATATGTATACAGGGTGGTCCTTAAGTAATTGTAGATAGAAGTATGGTAGATTCCTTACTTTAAAATATTACGATTTGAACCAACTTGCTCTAATAAAATGTTGCTAATAAGGAATACACAGGGTGTTAAAGGTTAAATTTTAAGATTTATTTTTTGCAATAAATTTAGCATTTTTGGATATGTATACATAAAAATTTGGAACTGGGGGTTTTTGGGCACGATAAATCAGAATCTGGTGCCTACTTTGATGTAATTTGTAGAGGGCGCTAGTTAGGCCACATTTGTGGCATAAATGTGCGATAAACTTTTTTGCTCTTTTAGTTAGTTGTAAAAAAATATTAAATCCACGGTATTTTAGTAGAAAAAAGCATACTTGTTATTAATCTCAAAACTTTACGGTTCCCGAGATAATCGCATTTTAGGGATCAGCTGCATGATTATACTGATCTGAAAAAAATGGTTTTTTTCTAGTTCTGACACCGTTCTTGCTGATTCTTATGTAAAATAACCTCCTGAATCCGAATATGACCTCAGTTTTCCCCCATCACCCAACGTTTTTTTTTCATTCCTCCAAATTATGGAAAAGTGATCAAAATAACATGTCATAATTTTATTAGTTTGACAGTTTATAAATCCCGCCAACGATTCGAATTTTCATTTAATTAAATAATATAGGACTATTTAAATGTCGAAAATAAATCCACTTTGAATAATAAACGATAAAAAAATAATTTTTCTTTTTTTTCTCTCTAAAATTTTTCTTTCAGTTTCAAAATTTTTCCATTCGAATCGGTGGCGGGATAACAACAACAACTTGTTTCAATTCAGTTTTTTCCCCTCTATTCTAATCTAAAATGGAAATATTAAAATTATGACATACAGGGTGTTGTTTTGATATTTTTAATGTTTCAATTTTTCCTAAAGCCGAACCTGGATTTTCATATCTCTCAATATTTCAGTACATTATTAGTGAGAAGTGTAATATGTGTGCCAAAAATGGAAAAGATATACTAAGTGATTCAAAAGTTCTCGGCAAATGAATTAACCTGAGCTCAGATTTTTGACAATTATTATACAGGGTAAGTTTTCTTTGCAGGGTACGTTATGCTCACAAGAACTTAACATTGAAGAAAAAGAATATTCCGGTCCTGATATTGTGTTCGTTCAAAGGGCTACTTGTTAAGGCCTTTTAGTTTAACTCATGTACCAAATTTAAACCAAATCGGCTATTCCCTGTATTTAAAATGGCGGATTGAATTTTTTGTCGAAATTCACAAATCACTCTGTATGTCAATAACGAAGCATATTGGCAGTCCCTATGACCCCATAAGTGTTGTCGGTTTCATCTGTGGACACCCTGTAGAAGTAAGAGATTTGGGACGAATAAAGAATTGTCTAAATCTAAAAACTTAATATCAGTTGATATTCTTCTAGTTTCCAAAGACACTAATAATTAAGTATTTTTCTTCATATTTTAAAATCTGTTGAATAATTCTACACTTTTGTGTCAACGGCATCAACTACTATGGTCATTAGTCTCGTGTTTGGTGTAGGCTTTGTTACTGTTTCCCAGCGCCACTGTTAATTAAAACCCAACAGTGAAATGGTCGAATGGAGAATCACACCTGGCATATAAAAATCAATTTCTAAAATTTTAATTAACCAAAAATCGGAAAATGATTTTTGCTGTAGGTGGGATTCGAACCCATCTAAGGGTTGACTTGGGCCATGAGTCCAGTCCTCTACAACTGAGCCACTGAATTTAAAACTCTCTGTATAAAATATTATATCTCTAAATATTAGAATCAAGTAATCAGGTAACAACTGACCAATTATTTTCATGTCTTACTGTTCATTCACCCGTCACGTTGATTAGCAAAGCTCAAAAGTGTCAAACGTTAACAATGGGTGTCATTTTTAATCTTTCAGTTACATTTTTTATAATTTTGCTGGTGTTCCAATTGGTGAAACTAGGTAAAAATGTGCATAAAATATTAAGATGAATAAGAAACAATAAAACCTAAACTTTAACCAACAGTGTAAGAATTAAAAGAGGTAAACATGTAGAAAAATATATTCCTGTAGTGTGTTCACATATTTTAATATAAAAGTCCTTTTAGTGGAACTACACCATTAATCTAAAATAAACCTATTGATAGATATTTTTCGGTAATCTGTTGCTTGGGGAATACTTACTGAGACGTATCATTACTAAAACTCAAACTTCATAATATTTATTGAAGCTTTTTAGATGAATGCGACAAAAAATGGCCGAGATGCAACAGAATTCGAAACATCGCCTGCGAAAGGTCCACTTGCGGCCCGGTAAACAGTTCCTGTGTCAGTTTGAAAATGGACAAAAAATTTAGACAATGGATTTTGGACGAACACAACAGATTAAGAAATGATATTGCAAGCGGCAATGACACAAGAGGTGGAGCCGGACCTGCTGCGAATATGAGGGCTGTTTCCTACCATGAGGATTTGGAGTATGTCGTGTCCTGTAATATCAATAGGTAAGTAACTTCGTTGACTGTAATCATATCAGAGATTACGACCATTGTATAAAGATAACATATAATCCTTATACAATGACAGAGGTGATCCTACTATATAATCCTTATACAATGTTACGATATTATATTGGGGTTTATTTGCTATCCCATTCCAGATAGCACAGGACGTCCATTATATGTCCATCGTACGTCTGAACGTCCAGGACCAATTCTGGACGTTCTAAGTATGTCCAGGTTAGAACATACTCGGGAAGTACAGAAATTGATGTCTCTAGGACGTCCATTATAATGTTCATTTATCGTCTGAATGTCCAGGGCCAATTCTAGACGTTTTAAGTATGTCCCTTGTTCTCAGAATTTCAGATCTAGACTTTCTTGCAATTTTGTGTATTTTAGTTGATAGTCCAGAAGAAAATCGAGCATACAATGTATTTTCATCTTTTTCTTTGCCACATTAGTAAAAAAGGACAAAAAACACATCAATAATTTAATTCGCTATAGAGTAATTTAATGTAAAGTTGACAAATATATAAGAAAAAAGAAAATTCACCTGGTACTAGTCGTGTATATAGGGAGGTATATAGGGCTCGTATAACATGCACCATTTTTTTTTGTTTACTTGCTCTAATTTTAATTTGTTGCTCCCGCTCTCGCGTTTACTTTCCTTTCTTTAGAGCTTCAAGTTAGTATAGAAAGGGTTAAGTAAATAAGAAGTTTGGGCTCATGTCAGGGGTAGCTGTAGCACTATTGAAAAAAATAATATTTTAAGACCCTCTGGTCCGCCAGACCCCTCTGGATCCGCCAATGCTTTTAATTTAAGATTTCTTCGATGAAATGTTACAGATGCATATTTGGACATGACCAATGTCGCTCCACTCGCAAATTCATCAGAGCAGGACAAAATCTCTTCTGGGCATCAGGATTTGCGCAATTAATAAGCAAATCAATTTATAATTGGTACGAAGAAATTCAAAACATGGATGCTGATCGATTTGACGTCTTTCTAACTGGTAAATAAAATTTAAAACGGCATATCTTTTTGTTAGAATTTTCATGAAACAAAAGACTCCGCAGTTTTTAAAGGGGAATTGGATCTCTCCCCCCTGTTTTCGAGGATGATGAACATGATGACGGTGGTTAAAATTCTTTTGGAGGTAACCCCACCCCTTAAACCGCCAAAAACCACCCCCAAAATGGGGGAATCGCCAATTCCGCGTCCTCTACCGGCAAAATATATCCTCCCCCCGTTTTCGAGGATGCTGAATACGACGGCGGTATTTAAAATTATTTTCGACTTAGTCACAACGGCCAAAAATCACCTTCTGCGGGATGAGATTTTTTTTGATAAACAAGAAAAACCGATAGGCACGAAGGAATGAAATTCTTTGAACCAAAAAATTTCAAAAATGTTACCTTGGGGGTAATAAAACTGCACAAATGATGTGAAATAAAATAACAAGTTCCCAAGAAAAAAGACATTAAAAATGGCATACACTGCACCAACGTCTGGACTTCAACAACTACTACTTGGACTATATGCCCCAACAGGTATTGAATTACGTAAGTCCAGACGCGGTTTGGAACGCGACCATATCGGGACTTAAACCCAAAAACTTTGATTTTGTCATTAAAGGGGTCTGTCATTCTTAGACCGGTTTCGGCATTATTGTGCCTCATCAGTAAGAAGCGAAAAGCTCGACATTCTATCTCTAAACGATGACTGAAGAACGCGTTGGAACCCCAGGTACTTAAAATAAACGGTTAAATCGACAAAATCAAAGTTTTTGGGTTTAAGTCCCAACATGGTCGGGCTCCAAACCGCGTCTGGACTTAGTCGAAAATAGTTTTAAATACCGCCGTTGAGTTCAACATCCTCGAAAACGAGGGGGGAAGATATATGTTGCCGGTGGAAGACGCGGAATCCGCGATTCCCCCATTTTGGGGGTGGTTTTTGACCGTTTGAGGGGTGGGGGTCAAGTCAAACATAATTTCGGATAACGCCATCGTGTTCAGCATCCTCGAAAACGGGGGGTAGGGAATATTTTACCGATGGAATATGCGGAACACTCGATTCCCCCCATTTTGGGGGTCATTTTTGGACGTTTGGGGGTTGGGTCACCTCCAAAAGAATTTTAACCACCGCCATCGTGTTCAACATCCTCCAAAACGGTGTGGAGAGATGGTTTGGTTGCTGCTTAAAATATTTGTAAATTTTTCCGACTCACAGAATACACTAATATAGGCCAAATAAGATTTTCGACGTTTAAAAAATCTCCACCTTCGACGGCCGGTATCTCAAAATCCTTTCATTATTTTTTATCGCGCCCATGGAGACATTTAATGAGAACGATATGACTGATACTTTTCAACAGGTTTGAGCGAGATTGAGTGAAACCCAATCCTTCTTTGAAACTGCGGGGTCCTTTAATATCATTGTAAAAAAATATTTATTGTTTGATAATACGGCCTTTTTTTATATTGAGCACCAAATATTTATATGTCAGGGTTTAATTGTGGGTTCTCGAATTTTCGGAGATCGATTGACAATAACATATCAGTCAAAAATGTTTTATTCTCATTTTTATATAGGGTGTCACTTTTTAAAATTTTTTAAATACAATACATTATATTTAAAGTATTATTAAAATACTTTTATGTACGATTGAACAATAAAACGCTCTGTATAGAACAGTTTTGCGTCAATAAAGTAATTGTCAACGTCATTAACAAATTGCAAGACAACTAATTTGACATGTTTAAAAAATAAACATCTACTTATCATCGCAACTGCTGTGAGCTAAAATCGTATACAGGTGTAATCAAATTTTTATTTTTTCAACTTATTTTTTTTATTGAAGGTATTTAAATTATTTTTTTAATTGCAATCGTACATGTATATAACGCGTACCTACATAAACAGGCTTTGTTGACTCATCATTTGATACCCTCTCTCGCAAGCTCGCTCGGCCATTCAATAAAGCCCTTGTTTACGTACTTGTAATATAAATAGCTATTATTTTTTCAATTAAATAAAAAATATACAGGGTGGCGCAAACTTCTGACATCGGAGGATTACATCGTTGTGGTAAGAGATAAAACTTTTAAATTTTGTGTGAGCTAGTACAGTTACTGAGTGCACATTTTGAAAATACTTTCGATTATACAGGGTGTTCCAAAACTCGTGGCAGTACAAACTGTATCACCCTGTATTAAAGAAGCCATAGAGTGTTAAAGAGGGTGGTCATTTTTGCAAATAATTGGTCATATCTTTTTAAAACACCCTTATAATAAATATATTATAATGCTATATTTTTTTAACGGTTTCGGTGAGAACTTTTCGATTCTTGAACAAAATATAATACGTTTCATTTAAAAAAATGTAAGTTTGAGCTGCCACGATTTTTTGGAACACCCTGTATAATCGAAACTATTTTCAAAATGTGCACTCAGTAACTGTACTAGCCTCTTTCAAAATTTGAAAGTTTTATCTCTTGCCACACAACGTAGTAATCCTCTGATGTCACAAAAAGTTTGTACCACAGTCATTCTCATCATTCTCAACGATTTTGTAAAATTTTGGGAAATTAATATTAAAATTGAGGAAGGATAATGGTTATTTTAACTGAAATCGATACATTTTATGATTAAAAACTGATGACAAAAATTTCGAGTGCAAATTTTAAGATTTACGTCAGTTATAAGCATTATAAAATCAAGGATCAGCCCGTACGAACTTCGATATAGACGCATCACATCATCAAAATTATATGACGCGAGTGTTTGTAAAACAGTTTCGGGTTCTTTAGTTAACGAAATCATGGGTGTCTGGAACGGCCTAGACTCGCACACAGGTACGTTTTCTAGCCTCGCGCTGATCCTTGGTTTTATAATGCTTATAGCGGACGTAAATCTCAAAATTCGCACTCGAAATTTTTGTCATCATTTTTTAGTTATAAAATCTTTCGATTTTAGTTGAAATAAACAAATTACGAAAAATTAGAAATACGTTAAATGCGGGTTAAGAATCCTCTTATAAGTGGGGACAATAATTTATGAAATTTTTTTTATAAAAAATACGTTGTTAGCACAGAAATTTTTGCATATTTTCAGGAACAAAACCAGTTGGTCATTTCACCCAGTTAGTTTGGGCGACAACCACCCACGTTGGTTGTGCAAAGGCAGCATACCCCTCTAAAAAACAATACTTTTTCGGTTGCAATTATGGACCCGCGGGAAATATTTTGAAAAGGCCTGTCTACAAGAGAGGGGCGCCTTGTTCGGAGTGTCCAAAAGGTCTCGCTTGTAATAAAAAGTATCCAGCATTATGTGGAGAAGTTGAACCAATTAGGATTTCATCGCGGTCAGGAAAAATTAATCAAATATTTTTAAGTTGGAAATATTTAATTATATGGATATGTTGTTTAGCAAATTTATATAATCTATATATCTGAAAAAGTTATAATTATTTAAAAGAAAACAAATCATGTATTTAAACCGAGTAAGACACAGTCATTGATTTTTTTCGTTATATAGCGCGTAATTGAAATGTGTACAAATATTTAAACTGTAAACTTGGAGTTGCAACAAGGCTTATGAAAATTGTTTGAAGGTTCCTTGAAGAACAAATTTAATTCGAGTACAATGAATTTCTTATCTTGGAATGTAAGTTTTTTTTTCGAAAAATCAGTCGACATTCAAGCGGTGTTGTAAGTTTATGTTAAATTTAATAGTTGGGAATCTGAGGCCTTCTAGGAAGCGTTTAAAGATGCTCTATACAACTCGCGAACATCCACCTAAAAAACATGAAATCCTATGTAAAATGACCTGCCGGATTCGAATTTTTTGTTCGCCCTTTGATCCGGAATTGCAAAATGTGTCAAAACATGACATTTTTGAAAAAACTGAAAATTTTCCTTAAAATAATATTTATTGCAAACTAGTACGTTACTTCGTTATGTGTTGTCCGATCGTTATGAATTTTGGATATGATATTTTTCAGTACTTTCCTGACATAGTTTCATAACAATAAAAAATATAGGACGTCTCATAAAAGCTACGTAATTTTTTTTTGGCTAGAATACAGAAAATATCGTCATTTTGCAGAGTAAAATGGTGAGTCGAGAAAACTTTTTTTATCTTTAGAGATAGTTAACTAGTATAAGCGAGAAAAATGTTGCCAATGCAGCAAGGAAACTTTTTTACTTTAACTTTTTTTTCATACAAAGGAAAAAACTTCCGCAAAGTTTTGTGGTTGCTATAGTAACGAACTGAAACGAAAGCTTCTTATTGGTTAATAAACTTACATTTGTATTGACGTTCAGTCAGTTGAATAATAGGTAATTTAAACAAGTCGAATCTAAATATTCTTTATTCATCTGAAAAAAAATCGGACACCGTGGCTCAGTTGGTTAGGGCACACCAGCCTTTAATCGCTGGGTCACTGTTCGAAGAGTAGGATCGAATCCTGCCGCATTCAAGTGGAATGGAAGTCAGATAAGACTTTGGGCAAGTGCAAAAAGATATTTGTGTCATACGCAGTTTCATTCACGCCGGTATACAGGCCGGATGAGATCGGATATCTCGTGGAACTGATAGGGGTTGGTGGCACATTTACACACTTGTTAGTCATGACAAAGGCATAGTCCTGGAAGGTGATTGAGGACCGTGGTTCGGAGCCCACGATAAGCTGTAGGTCCCGTCTAGATTAGCCTTAGTTGCAGAAAGGAGACGTTAAAATTAACCAAACAAACAACAAATTAATCTGAAAATATATATTTTGGATATGTATAAATGAAAATCAATAATTCATTACTACAAAGGAAAATGTACAATATCAACAAATTACTTTCAGAAAATTTTTTTAGTATACAATTTTTTTTGGTTTGTATAAGAAAAATAAATCAAATTTTGTAATATGTGCCAACACGATCCTGCTGTAACACAGTCAAAGCGCATGCTCACCAGTACTTATATTCCGCCATGTTGTGTAAACGTTTTTCAAATCAAATAGACATCTTTTTTCCCTTCTATCCCCGGGAAACAGTTCTGTGGTCTATTGATATTTTCAAGTTGTGAATATCCACATTTTTCTGTCGAGGTCTTTTTTTTAGTTAATACTTAATTTACGGTGATTTCAAAAAAAATTGCCCTGCTATTGATATTTTCCAAGTTGTGAGTAATCCACAACAGTTTTGTGAGTAAATCGGTCAATGTTAGTTGGCAACCCTGCGTCGTAATGAGTACATTAGCTACTGTGACATTAGTGTCATTAGTAGTGGCACTAGTGGTAGTGACCAGTGACCAAAGTGGGTAGAGGCTATAGCCGCTATAGGTTTTTAGTGCTTTTACAAATAAGATGGGATCTCAGCAAATAGAAATTATTTCACAAGCTCAAACCCAAATAAAAATTGAACCCGAATGGAAGGATGAGATAAACATTAAACAACCCGATGGGCGATATCTCAACATAGAGGAGAAATTTGTCAGTGATAACAGTTTTAAGATTGAAGCGGAAGAAATACATATTAAGGATGAAAGTGAACAACATTTAGAAGAAGTTGATAAGAACAGCAAGAATTTTAACGAGGGTGATTGCCCACAATGTTCTACCAATGATGAAGAGAACTATAAGTGCAATATTTGTACTATAATATATCATACATTTTCTCAAGAACAAGAAGGCAATCTTGAAACACGTGAAAATAATTTTAAGTGCAATATTTGTGAAAAATCATTTACTAGAAAGGATCATTTAAAAGTACATTTAATAATTCATGCTGGTTATAAGAAATTCAAGTGCCACATTTGTGAAAAACCATTTAATCAGAAAGGTAATCTAAATACTCATTTAGTGACTCATTCAGGTGAAAGGAATTTCAAATGCAACATTTGTGAAAAATCATTTACTGAGAAGTCCAATCTAAGGAAACATTTAGTGATTCATTCAGGTGAAAAAAATATCAAGTGCAACATTTGTAAAAAATCATTTACTGAGAAGTCCAATCTAAGGAAACATTTAGTGATTCATTCAGGTGAAAAAAACTTCAAGTGCAACATTTGTGAAAAATCATTTACTCAGAACTGCAATCTAAGGAGCCATTTACTAACACATACCCGTGAAAAAAATATCAAGTGCAACATTTGTAAAAAATCATTTACTGAGAAGTCCAATCTAATGAAACATTTAGTGATTCATTCAGGTGAAAAAAAATTCAAGTGCAACATTTGTGAAAAATCATTTAATATAAAGGCACATTTGAAAGGACATTTGCTAATTCATTCTAGTTATAAGAAATTCAAGTGTCACATTTGTGAAAAATCATTTACCAAGAAAGGCACTTTAAACAAACATTTATTGATTCATTCAGGTGAAAAGAATTTCAAGTGCAATATTTGTGAAAAATTATTTATTCGTAAAGGCGATTTAAGAAGACATTTATTGATTCATTCAGGTGAAAAAAATTTCAAGTGCCACGTTTGTGAAAAATCATTTACTCACAAAGGCAATCTAAATAAACATTTAGTGACTCATTCAGGTGAAAAGAATTTCAAATGCGACATTTGTGAAAAATCATTTACTCATAAATGCAATCTAAATACACATATAGTGAAAAATCATTTATTTATAAAAGGTTGTTAAATCAACATTTATTGTCCCGTGCAGGTGAAATGCAGTTGGTGTGGTAAATCTTTTTTTTTCTTCAAAAAACCATCTTAAACAACATTTATTAATTCATACAGGTGAAAAAAATTTCAATTGCAAAATATGTAAAATATCGTTTGCTCAGAATAGAAATCTAATTAGGCATTTACAGATACATACAGGTGAAAAGAATTTAAAGTGTGATGTTTGTGAAAAATCATTTATTCAAAAAAATCACTTGAAAAGACATTTATTGTCTCATACAAGAATTTCAAGCGCAACATATTTGAAAAAACGTTTGCTTGGAAGACTTTAACTAGACATTTACGGATCCACACAGGTGAAAAGAATTTCAAATGTGACATATGTAGTAAATCATTTATTTAGAATACAGATTTAAATAAACATTTACAGATGCGTACAGGCGAAAAGAATTTTAAGTGTGAAAAACTATTTGTTCAGAAGACAATCTAACTAGACATTTACAGATCCATACTGGTGAAAAAAATTTCAAGTGCAATATTTGTAAAAGATTATACAGGTGAACAGAACAACACATGGTTTGTGTGAGAAATCCTTTTCTACAAAAACCGTTCATAAACATTTATTTCATAAAGGGGAAAATAATTTCAAGTACATTTGAGATGAACCCTTTACGTAGAATTCCAATGTAAAAACACTTTTAGTGATTGAAACAGGTGAAAGAAGACATTAAATCGTATAGTGTAGCATTTTTGGAAAAACAATTATATTTTTTTGCATTTTCTTTGGCCCTTTTAAATCTACAATATTTATTAACAAAAATTAATTCTTTGCAAGATATAGTTTCAAGAGTTGTGTTATCAATCAAAAGAAAGTCATAAATTATTATATTTAGTTTTCCTGACAAGACCATTATTTATTTTTGTTTACAATTATAATTTTATTTGGATGTAAGGTAGTTTAATGTTCTTCAATTACCAACCATTTATTAAAAGTAAATAAATGCCAAGCCCTATAGATTTTGGCAATCATAGTTGGAAGAACTAAGTTAGTTATTAAATAAACTTTCAACAAATATATTTCAATTGTGAGAAAATTGAAATTCTATCGATTTTGGGTTGAGTTGTGCGAATTTTCAGAAATATTATGATTTGAACCAACTTGCTCTAATAACATGTTGCTAATAAGGAATATACAGAGCGTTAAAGGTTAAATTTTAAGATTTATTTTTTGCAATAACTTTAGCGTTTTTGGATATATATACATAAAAATTTGGAACTGGGGGTTTTTGGGAACGAGAAATAATCTGGTACTTACTTTGATGCAATTTGCTCTTTAAGTTAGTGCTATTTTTGTAAAAGAATATTAAATCTACGTTATTTTAGTAGAAAAAAGTACTTTTTAATAACCTTAAAACTTAACGATTTACGAGATAATCGCATTTTAGGGATCAGCTGCATGATTACACTGGTCTGAGACCATTCTTGCTGATTCTTATCTCGTAAAAAAGTTTTAAGGTTAATAACAAGTATACTTTTTTCTACTAAAGTAACGTGACTTTAATATTCTTTTCAAAAATAGCAAAAAAGTTTATCGCACATTTATGCCATAAATGTGACCTAACTAGCGCCCTCTACAAATTACATCGAATTAGGTACCAGATTATGATTTCACGTGCCCAAAAACCCACAGTTCCAAATTTTTATGTATTATGTAAGTTATTGCAAAAAAATAAATCTTAAAATTTAACCTTTAATACCCTGTATATTATGTTGAATAAACTTAGTTTCAAACAACTTGAAAGTTTGAAGTAGCTGTTAATATTTTTGACAAATACTGTTAAGAATTGTTGTTATTTTGTACCAATACTTTTATTAATAAATAGTCCAAGATTATTTTAAAGCGACTGTTAGTTATTTTCCCATAATATGCTTCTTTTTGGAACTTAAGGAAACAAAGTTTTTAACATCCTCAAAAACTATAAAAATAAAATAATTACCTTACAACATTGAAAAATGTCAGCTATAGTGTCCCTGAATTAGACGGCAAAAGGGTCAAAATAACATTAATAGTTCTTATGTTTTTCAGAAATATTCGGCCCGGAAGTTCAGACCATAAACAAATTTCAATTACAAAGTTTTATGATTCTAAATAATTAGATTTTAACTAATTTTTATGTTGGACTAGAAACGAACTAAAACTTATTTTGACCTGTCCTTAATTTTCGTCATCCTGTATATAGAATATGTATCACCCTAACATGACCACTCGAGATGACAATATAAAGTTTAGCTAGAGAAAAAAATGTCAATTTTGGGATTAAGGACAAAAAAAAAAAAAAATGTACGAAAATCAACTATATTTTCAGTGTTATATATACGAATGTATATAAAACTCAATGTATATGAAAAAAACGGAGACAACACTATAAATATATATATCATCTCTTTTACTTAATACATAACAAAATGTCAAACTTTAAAATAATGATCATGATGACTTTCAATTACAACTTTAAAAAAACTTTTATGAAGACATCGCGTCTGACTCTGATTCAGAATTGTTATTATCGACATGGTTTTCTTCGATTTGCTCAACGTCACTTTCTTCTTCCCATTCGCTCCCGCTTTCCGATTGTGCGTCTATTTGGATTTCTTCATCTTCTTCTGAATCACTTGAACCTGCAATTTATACAAAGACATCTGTACCAACTACTGCTTTCTATTACAATATAAACATCAAATTCAACCAGGAACAAAAATGAAGAATACAAACTAGTGAAATGAAAACACTAAGAAGATTTGGAGGATTAAGACTGGAGGACAGGGTACCAAACAAAGAAATCAGGAAAAAGAATATGTGAAATGCACAAAAATGGATAAAACTAAAAAGAACACAGGTTATTACAGCTTCGAATAAACTATGTTTAAAGTTACAATTTTCATTACTACTAAAAATAACTTACCCTTATCATTATAAACAAGCAGCGGTTTCTCATTTTCATTAAATTCTTGTGTGAAACTACCACTAACTTGAGGTAACAGCAAGTCTAACCTTCCTTTCAACTTATTTAAGGGTGCTGATAAGGACAGCCTACTTTCTATGCTTCCTAAATATGAACTAAATAATTCTGGCAATTCAGGATTCGACATTAATATCCCAGAATGAGTTTGGAGGATGTACTTTAGCCACAATGAACCAAATTGACTCCTAAAGTTAAAAAAAAAGTTGAGCATGAATAAACTCTTTGCATACAAAGTCTATTGCTGAATAACATTAATTTTAATGCCCACATAAAGTGAAAAAGCACAATTTTTAACTAGCCCCACTGACGGATCTGAATAGTTGATATTGGTTCAACAACTAGAATCTGGATATGCAGGTAAACCTTTCGATTGGTTTTCAACAAGAAGAAAACACACCATACAAACCAAAATTATTCGTTGTATTGAATATTTTCTCAAAGACTCAAACATCTTTTGGTTACAAATGTCCATTAACTGATGCTCCCCCCCTGAAAAACTCCCTAGATACGCCACTGACTAGCCCTAACCCAAAATGACTGAAATATTCATTTTGAACCCAAAAATATGCAGAATTTTTTTTAATCAATTATAATGAAAAAAAAAAAAAGATTTTGTGGTTTTTAGACATTTTTGTTGACATTAACTTTTATAAAAGCCAAACATTTTTTACATAATAGAATCGATAAGTATCTTCATAACTTTTGTAGGCCAAATTACTATTATTCCCCAGCAATAGCCTTTGAATATTAACATTAAAAAAATACAGAAAATAAATATTTAGTTTTTCTTTATGGAATGTAACTTACGATAAAGTTTTTCCTTGAATAAAATTACTAAGTTCTTGCATCAAAGGAACCAATGCAGTAATTGGTAATCTCCTCACAGTATTCCTTATAATGTCTTCGTCCTTCTGATACAAAACTATCTTCAGTATCCTCTTATCCTTACTATGCAACCCTTGAATCAGCAATTGAGCTACACTATCAGCTGTGGGCACTTTACTACGTTCTGTTTTGCCTAGGGAAAGGTTTTCTAATCTCTTTTCCATTGGCACTTCAAGGGTACCATCATGTTTCCTTTTAGTTGTGGTAATTTTGGATGTTTCTGAAGTTAAATAATGGACATTATCATCTACTACTGGAGTTATGGTTTTTGTCACTTTATCTTGTTTGGAAAACTTTAGACTGTGAGGATCTTCTCTTACAAGGCACTGGAGTTTTTTAATAGTACTTGGTACCTAAAAATATTCCATTCTTTTAAAAGCTGGCATTAAGATATGGGAAATTTTGTACTTACAACATTTTCAAAAGTAAGTAGAATTTCTGATCCATGTCCTATACAAAGCGTATTGTCATCTCTATAAACAGCACCCACAATTCTAATAGGACTAACCACATCTTTAATTTGACCAGTATCTGATATTACTTGAATGGTAGTTTTTGGTTTTATAGGTTTACTTGACTTCCTATGAAATAGAAAAGTTAAATATTTTGTAGGTATTTTTGATTCAATTCAGGCAGACAAGGTAAAGTTGATATTGAACTTAAAAAAAATGTTTTAGGAATATATGATTAACTAAAATATTTTTACCCATTTAAAGTTTGTTTGAAAATATGCACCACTCCACTTCTAACAGTAGTTGCCATATTTGTAGACCCATCACTGGCAATATTTATAGAAATATTATGTATAATGTCTTCCATAAGAAAAGTAGCAATAGCATTTTTATCAGAAGAAGCATTGCTTAAACTCCAACAACTTAGATTTCTATCACCCTAAAAAAGCAATGGGTGTATTTTTACTAGAATCGAATAATACATAAAAAATGTTTAAATTCTACTTTTAAACATAAGCCTCAATTTACATTGGCAGTTTCTATTTGTTTATGAATCAGATCTCTTCTAATATGAATATTTTTATTGAAATCTACAATGTAGTACATGTTACATGTACAGTTACTTTATTTGAGTTGAATTGAACTTGCAGGGAGCAGGTGGCAGGAAATTTTAAATGAGATTATTATGAACAGACCTTTTACATAAAGTAAGCAGTATGGCTACTATTATGTTTGTTTAATATTTATATTTAAAGATTTAAGAAAAGTCATGATAATTTTATGTGGATTTGAATTTTTTTGCAGCATTTTTTAAATACAGCTTACATTAAGAGATCTACCTTTTTTTGTATTTTCTGTTTTAGACAAATGACTTATTTTACGTACTCACTTTTTATAATTTGTACAAGTTTAAACTACATTACATCAGTATCAATGACAATAAAAGAGATGTACTAACATTGTTGACACCAACTCAAAAGTTACTTGGAATAAAATAGAAAAATTCACAAACATTAAATTTAGATTGTATTTAAAAATAATATATCATAATCTCACAAATATCAAGACAAATTTATTCCAATAGTTTGAAATATCCTTTCAAAATTATAAAACTCCAGATTTATCTAAACACCACTACAGAAAGAAATATTAACCATTATTTTACCAGAAATTGCTTTAATACCTCAATTTCTTAATTGACATCATTCTACATACATCTCTAGTTTACTCTTAACTTACTTTAGATCCAGTTATGAAATAGGACTCTCCTGATAGTTGGGGGCTAACATATTGAAGGAACATAATTTCTGATTTATGGCCTGTAAATGTTCTTAGTAATTCTTTTGCCTGTATGTCCCATAATTTGATATTTTTTGCTGCAGTTAGTAATTGATTACTTTCCGGAATGGCTAATATAGCTGTTACTCTTTCATTTCCTACTTTCCAATTTCTAAAATAAAAAATGAATTTGTAAATTACATCTTAGTAAAAAAATATTATTCCTATAGTTTCTATTTACATTATAAGTAAACAAAGGAAAAAATGTATACTTGGACATGAAGAAGACGTTTGACAGAGTGACAAGAGCTAAAATATGGGAAAGTTTGTAGAAGAAAGTAATAAATCGAAAGTTGTAACTGAAGAAAATGGGAAGAATAAAATTGAAATAAATTATAGGGTAGAAAAAGGAAACAAGGTCTACTATGCAATGATCAAAGGGTTTATAAATAAAAAAGAAAATTACAAGCATGTGGCATCCGAGAGGAGCTAAAACAGAAGCAAGGGAGTGGAAAGCTAAAGCACAGTTAACAATAGAAGAGGCAGACAGAAAGAAACAAGTGATAACACAATTGGACATTTTTTAAGAAATTGAGAAGTAACATGACAGATGCCAAGAAACTAGTACAGAACAAAAATGATATATAGTACTTATATATACAATAAAGATGTTGAAACATACTTGACCATTTTCTTCTTGTCAAGGTTCCAAATAAGCACATTTTGGTCTGCTCCTGAGTAAATGACATTCTGGTTGACTGTAGAAATACAATTTATGGCCTGATTCGTCTCACCGTTGATACTACACTCTAAACTTGCACTATTAATTGAATATAATAATAAAACACCTGAGGTTGTTCCTAGAGCTATTTTGGGGCTTATATTAGACTCTGAATCTTTCCGTTTTTTCTTTTTCGGCGAACCTCCCTGAAATAATTAGAAGGTTAATTCATACATTAATTTTAAAATTAAGCACATGGTACTTACCTTGTATTTTAATGAATTGGTTTGAATGAAATGTAAACAAGTACATGGAGACGTCAAGTGAAAATCTGGTGTAAATTCTTGTTCAAATGTATTTGAAAGGGTATTCCATATTTTTAATTTTCCATCTGCGGATATTTGAGCAAAATATTTGCCATCTTCACTAAATTGGGAAGCCATTGCTGCCGCCATTAACACATGTTCTAACCTTAAAATTTAACAAATGACGTTGATTTTAAATGACAATTGACATTTACCTATTATTACTTAGGCACATCTTCGGGACTAAGTAGCGCTCATATTTTTTGTGGTATTTATGTAAATATTCGCTTCTCGTCCCAACTGATACGCCCTCTGGTGAAAACTGCGAAAACTGAGCTAAGGAGTAGTTTTGATGTAACGCCCTATACGCCTATAAAACAATATAGGGCTACATATAAAGGTGGGTTGTCGATCTCAACCTTATGCCTATCGGCGTAGCTCTGTAGTGGAGACGGTCGTGGTTCCAATTTTTAATATTGATCGAAAACTTACTTTTTTTATGTGCTCGGGAGGCGCCAGTTGATTTAAATTAGCTTATCTGACCTAATTTACCTCTGAAAACCAACAAAAGGGGTAAATGCAAGACAAAACTCCAATATATCACCGATTTATTAAAACAAATAACCCCAATCCCAAACAAATAATTAAATATATATAAAAGTGCGAAAATTAAATATAAAAATGTTCAAATGGCAATTTCAAAAACAAAAAATATGGTTCAAAAACAACTAAATAAACAGAAACGTTCTCATTTAGCTGTGGTACCAATGCTGAATGGAATGATAAAACACTTAAAATTAAGGGCGATAACAAGAAAACTACAAAAATGCAACTCAACAAAACATTGACGAAAGAATACAAAAAATAAATTTATCAAACCGTTTGACTTCTAAAATCTTCTATGTACCAAATCTAAATCAAATTAATTTCCAGTAGACCAAATCCAAAATAAAGTTTCCAAATAATAAAATCCAAATCAAATTTTCCAATAGTCAACAGAAATCAGCTAGGCAGTAGAGTTGTCTTACAAGTACGGCAAATTCTTCCAATAATCCGACGACAGTCGAGCGAACAAAGGCGAGTATCCCAATACTTAACAGTATATAACAAACCAAAATGTCACCTACAAGTTGTTCGCAGATGGAATGGCACTTTTAATCCCCCAAACAACTTAGGGATGGCAATTTGCCACTATATAAGTGCTTCTTCCAAATGAAAAAAATAAACCGACGCTTGTCTAAATTTTCAAGCTGTTCCTCAACAACCAAACTTTTTAAAACAAAAACCGCGCATCCTCTCCAAATCTCTGAATTTCCGTAACCAATTGGAAAATTTGGCGTCAGTCATGTGACCTTTAGGACCAATCCTAATAGCAATTCGAAAATAAAATCTACATTACCGACTTTCCAAAAGATCCAAATCAAAATACAAACGAACTTATCGTCAACGTTCGTTTTACAATTTTTACTATAAAATCTAAATATTAACGCATACCAAAAATTAAACACCCTTTTAAAACTAAAACGGTGGATATATTGGAGTAAAACGCAAAATTACAATAAACTAGAACAGTTAGGAATTGTCATCCATTCCTAACGTCAGTCACTACTGTCAAAATAAAAAAAGATTGATACCAGGGGCATCCAAAAAATAATTTAGAATCTGGGGAAAAATGAAACCGTTACAACACCCCCTTACTTTCAGAAAATTTACAGAGGTAAATTTTCTCCAGCGCTAGCTGTCTTCAAATCCTTAACACTCCAAACACCTTGATCAACACCATCTTTATCTACTAAACTATATGTACAATAAGAGACTTTCTTTTTCACAAAATAAGGACCAACCCACCGAGGGGCTAACTTTTTAGCAAAGTACGAAGAAGCATCGGAGTGCACGAAATTCTTCCTCCAGACCGCCTGTCCGGGGAGAAATTCAACAGGTCGCCTACGCAAATTATAAACCTTTTGACTCCTCTCTGAGACTTTATCTAATCTTTTCCGAATATCAGCAAAAATAGTTTTAAGAGAATTCGCCTTCTCCTCAACAGATCTAACTCGACAACATCACTAGCTCTAAGCCTATCTTTTAAAGGAAACTCTTGGCCATTGAGAATCATATTCCTTCCGAAGTTTACGAAATACGGATTTTGACCAATTGATTCATGATAAGCTGTCCTAGTTGCACAAGCAACTTTGGCCAAGTTCACATCCCATTTTCTGTGATTATCTGAGACATACGTGGCGATCATGGTCTTTAAAGTACGATTATATCGTTCTGAGGGATTCGCTTGCGGGTGGTAACGAGCATTATATCTAACTTCAACTCCATAGGTCTGTAACAAATCTTTAAATCCACGAGAAATATACTGAGGGCCATTATCACAGATAAGTAGACGCGGGACTCCAAATAGAAGGAAAACTTCTTCTTCGATTCTCTTAATGACATGGGGTGCCTTAGAAGAGCGTAATGGAAAGACTAAAGCAAACTTACTGAAAACATCCATAACAACCAAAATGAATCTATGACCTTGTGATGATCTAGGAAATGGGCCCATCAAATCGGTAGCTATAATCTCAAAAGGTTGAGTAGCACGAGGTTGCGGAGTCATAAAACCTTTAGGTCCGCTTTGATCCACTTTATGTGCAGCACACTTCTGACATACCCTCACATATCGCGACACTTCGCTTTTAAGTTTCGGCCAATAATACCTCTCACAGATTCTCTTATAAGTTTTCAAAACACCAGCGTGTCCAGCCAAAGGATCATCATGATACCTTACTAAGATTTCCCTACGACCACTTTTTGGAACAACTTCCTTCCAATTGTCAATATCCTCAGAAATAAAACCGGTAGTGGGTCGAACATATTTCATCAACTTACCCTCTACAACACGCCACTGTGGGTACTTGAGAGGAGTACTCACAACTGATCTACAAAGTTTATCATACCAGCGATCTCCTATACAGCTTTCAACGGAATCTACCACTGGAACAGATCTCGATAATAAATCAGGCACAACATGGTCTTTACCTTTACGATGAATGATCTTAAAATCGTATTGTTGCATTCTTACAGCCCATCGAGCTAATCTTCCTGTTGGATCCTTCAAATTCTGTAACCAAACCAACGATGCATGATCCGTCACCACAGTAAAAGGAACTCCTTCCAAATAACCTCTAAGACGTTCTATAGACCATAGAACCGCTAAACATTCTCTTTCTGTTGTGGAGTAGTTACGTTCTTGTCGTGTCAAAGATCTACTCATATAACTAATTACTCGATCACCATCAGGATGTGGTTGGATCAACACTGCACCTATACCATACCCAGAAGCATCACATTGTACAACAAAAGGCAAACTAAAATCTGGACAGTTCAACACAGGAGCAGAAACTAAACATTCTTTGATTTTCTTAAATGACTCATCACATTCCTTGGTCCAAACGAATTTTCTATTCTTTTTCAACAACGACGTTATGGGAGAAATCAAAGTTGCACAATCTGGCAAAAACCGACGATACCATGAAAAAGTACCAATTATGCCTCTCACTTCTTTGACGGAGGTAGGCACGGGTATAGACAACATAGCTTTCACTTTGTCCGGATCCACGTGCAAACCATTACGATCTACTACATGTCCAAGATACTTGAGTTCAGGGCGACAAAAATGACACTTGTCCCAACTAACAGTCAACTTGGCTTCTCGTAACCGTCGAAAAACTTCATCCAATACCTTCAAATGTTCCTCGAAACTATCAGTCACAATAACAATGTCATCCAAATAACACATTACATTAGGCTCTAACTCAGGTCCAAGAACACGATCAATAAGCCTTTGCCAACTAGCTGGAGCATTATGCAGACCGAAAGGAAGCCTTCTAAACTGAAATAATCCTCGGCCAGGAATAGTAAAAGCTGTGAAAGGACGGGAAGATTCACTGACCGGTATTTGATGATAAGCACTACGAATATCTAAAGTCGACATGTAATGAGCATTACGAAGCTTGTCCAAGATGCTAGATATGTAGGGGAGGGGATAACTGTCCCTCTCTGTCACTGCATTCAACTTGCGATAATCCACACAAAATCTGTATGAACCATCCTTTTTCTTCACTAACAGTATTGGCGACGACCACGGACTATTAGACCTTTCCACGATACCTTGAGCCAATAATTCGTCCAATTCCTTGTCAATGTGGGTTTGCATAACCGGTGACACAGGATAGTATCTTTGTTTAATTGGAGCAGCTTTACAAACAATGACATGTTCAGCTACATCCGTACAACCAAGACTTGACCCCATTAGACCACGATTCCTGTCAACAACTGCATTCAACCTAGCCTTCTGGAGTTCCGACAACACGGTTTGACTTCGAAGATGATCAACCGTAAAAATGCCCATCGACGAGTCCGAAAACTGCCATTCGTTATGTCTTAAGTCTGGAACGATTCCCATAACTCTCCAAAAATCAGCTCCCAAAATCAACGTATGAGGGACGTCCGTAACAACCAAAACAGATAAAACTCTTAACCTATCCCTAACTACAAAAGGTACATCGCATTCTCCTTGAGATTCCACAAATTGTCCATTGGCTACTCGACAGGTAGTCTTCCTAGATGTGTCCAATCTTAAACCTAAACTATCAAATAATTTCCAACCAGTACTACCTACAATGGTTCTAGTAGCACCAGAATCTAAAAGTCCTAAAATTTCTAAACCAAGTACTCTACATTTCAAATAAGGTCTCTCATCACCAACTACATGATCCAAAATAAAATCTAGAAGAGGTTGAACAGAAGAGGTCGAGCGTTTCTCAGCGTCTCTTTTTCGACCTTTTAAGAGCGCCGACTGCCGTTTCCCTGACTGCAATTCGGACAATTCCTAACAGTCACACCATCTTTCTTACACTTAAAACAATAAATCTTTTTCGGCAACAAACAACCAATCGCCTTGTGTCCAGGTTGATGACACCGAAAACACGTAATATTCTTAACATTGGAAGTCCTACCAGAAATAGAGGAGGAAGTGGAAGCAACTTCCAAGCTCTTTTCACTTTCAATCTCGACAAAAGCTAAATCTTTTTCCAAAACATTCGATTTTCGACTAGTGGGTTCTACATAGCTTCTAATTGCATCTCTGCGTTCTTCCATTTTGCGACATATCGCACGGAGTTCATCCAAAGAAGTAGGTAAAGGGTCACGCAATCGATCCTGATAATATGGATGTAAATTATTAACGATGATAGCCAATTTTGTTTCTTCGGAGACTGAACACCTCAGCCTATTAAAATAACTCGACATTACAGCAAGATATACCCCGATTGTCTCTGAAGAATGTTGAGTACGTTTCCTCAACTCCTCGAATAAAGCTTCACCATGATTAGACGGCAAATATTCCCTACGAAATTCTTCGACCAATCCGTCCCAATTAGAAACTCTATAACGAACATCTTTATAAAATTGATAAGCTTTATCGGAAAATAAATCCACTCCTGATTCTAATAAAACACTCTTGGGGACATGACGAGCTAGTCTTAGTTCCTCAACTAGTTCAAAGAAAGCTGAAACTGAAAGAGACTTCATAGCGCCTGAAAATTTCTCTATTCCCCACTTATGGGGTGGTACCATCTGAGAACTTGAAACACTAGGTACATTACCCAAATTCTGATGAATTGCATGGTTAGGAGACGAACTAGGACAAAAATCTGACAACACACACTGACTCAAACTTGTTACAACATCTAAGGTTGGTGGTACAGGATCTGTAGAATCTGGATGTAACTTATTATAGAAAACATCACCTAAAGAGAGAATATTGCCTAACATAGTTCCTTTGGCCTTCAACTCTTCATCATCTCCAGGTACCATCTTATCAATCCTACCAAGGACATGTTGGACCTTAGTCTCGCACTTAAGTGCTTCTGAACTACCAGGAAGTCCATCAAAAACACCTAAAAGTGTCTCTATATCTTGCAATTTCTTTTCTACTGCTGCACGATCATCCTGAAAAGAAAATGGATGGGGCGGATAGCTATAAGAAGAACCAGTTTTCTCGAGTCGCAGAGTAGTAGCCAATCTTCGTCTCATCTCATCAACACTCCCTAATTCAACACCTCGAATACTCAACTCATACTGTAACTCATCCTTGTCCAATCTATTAATGGTCATCTTAAAGGCCATTTTGCTAAATATTAATTACCAAAAAACAAGAAAAATAAAATTATATACAATACCCCAATACCAACAATATTACCAATATTTCATAAAATGAAACTCGGGAAGGTCTCTTTATTTTAGGGTCAAATAAAACTCAATTTTACTGTAGTAAATTTCAATTAACTATACATCAAAACTACAATCTAAAAATTCAACTAATACCACATAAAATATTTTCAATACGGTTCTGCTGCTGTCTGGGGACTTGGTCGTTCAAATCTTGTTTTCTTGTACTGTATTTTCCATTAAAGAAATAATCACTACACCAATAAAAAATAAATAAACACACTTTTATATTAAAAAAACACTTGGGTTATCACTAAATTACTCTTAAGTTTCAATAAATCGAGCCCCACATTGGGCCAGCCAAAATATGTAACGCCCTATACGCCTATAAAACAATATAGGGCTACATATAAAGGTGGGTTGTCGATCTCAACCTTATGCCTATCGGCGTAGCTCTGTAGTGGAGACGGTCGTGGTTCCAATTTTTAATATTGATCGAAAACTTACTTTTTTTATGTGCTCGGGAGGCGCCAGTTGATTTAAATTAGCTTATCTGACCTAATTTACCTCTGAAAACCAACAAAAGGGGTAAATGCAAGACAAAACTCCAATATATCACCGATTTATTAAAACAAATAACCCCAATCCCAAACAAATAATTAAATATATATAAAAGTGCGAAAATTAAATATAAAAATGTTCAAATGGCAATTTCAAAAACAAAAAATATGGTTCAAAAACAACTAAATAAACAGAAACGTTCTCATTTAGCTGTGGTACCAATGCTGAATGGAATGATAAAACACTTAAAATTAAGGGCGATAACAAGAAAACTACAAAAATGCAACTCAACAAAACATTGACGAAAGAATACAAAAAATAAATTTATCAAACCGTTTGACTTCTAAAATCTTCTATGTACCAAATCTAAATCAAATTAATTTCCAGTAGACCAAATCCAAAATAAAGTTTCCAAATAATAAAATCCAAATCAAATTTTCCAATAGTCAACAGAAATCAGCTAGGCAGTAGAGTTGTCTTACAAGTACGGCAAATTCTTCCAATAATCCGACGACAGTCGAGCGAACAAAGGCGAGTATCCCAATACTTAACAGTATATAACAAACCAAAATGTCACCTACAAGTTGTTCGCAGATGGAATGGCACTTTTAATCCCCCAAACAACTTAGGGATGGCAATTTGCCACTATATAAGTGCTTCTTCCAAATGAAAAAAATAAACCGACGCTTGTCTAAATTTTCAAGCTGTTCCTCAACAACCAAACTTTTTAAAACAAAAACCGCGCATCCTCTCCAAATCTCTGAATTTCCGTAACCAATTGGAAAATTTGGCGTCAGTCATGTGACCTTTAGGACCAATCCTAATAGCAATTCGAAAATAAAATCTACATTACCGACTTTCCAAAAGATCCAAATCAAAATACAAACGAACTTATCGTCAACGTTCGTTTTACAATTTTTACTATAAAATCTAAATATTAACGCATACCAAAAATTAAACACCCTTTTAAAACTAAAACGGTGGATATATTGGAGTAAAACGCAAAATTACAATAAACTAGAACAGTTAGGAATTGTCATCCATTCCTAACGTCAGTCACTACTGTCAAAATAAAAAAAGATTGATACCAGGGGCATCCAAAAAATAATTTAGAATCTGGGGAAAAATGAAACCGTTACATTGACATTTTGGGTTATTTCTTTAGCGTTGTTAAGTAATTTTCATAGTGTTTTTGTCTTGTTTTTACAAATAATTTTGATTTGTTGATCTTTTTTATAATGAGTAATCATTATTGTTGTGTACCTAAGTGTTCATCATGGGGAAAAAGAAACCCTGAACTAAGTTTTCATTCGTTTCCAAAAGCAGGAACGTCCAAAGTTTTTTTTGAAACCAAACTTGGCAATAGAGAATTAGTGGATAGGAAAAGATTGTGGATCACAACATTAAAAATTGGCAAGAAAGTTTCAAATACCATGAGAGTGTGTTCTCTACATTTTACTGAAAGTGATTTTATTCAAAAAGGTATGGTAAAAATATTTAATTATTAATTACCACTTTGCTTTGATTTATTATTTACAGTTAGAGTAAAACGGAGAACATTAAAGCCTCATGCTATAACTTTACAAGAACATAAGAGGTTCTCCACTTTTACAGTGTTAGAAATAGATAATTTCCCAGTAATTTCATGTGGATTAGATTCCAATGCACTCGTTTGTAAACACAAACCATATATTTCTATCCACTCATAAGTTTCTATGGTCTTTCCCGCTAAAATAAGATGTCCTGCATTCAGGACATTTTCACCTTCAATTACAGATTTAGAATTAGCCGATCCGCCCAAATAGTTCATGTATTCTAAAATGCTTAACTTCATTTCTAAAAAATAATGGAAACAATAATTTGAGACTAAAATGTATTTGAGTAAAACTCCTGACTACTACTCACCTAAATACAACTGGAAATATCACACTTTTAAAGATATAAAATAAATGTTTATGTATAGTTTATAAAATAAAATGAATGTCACACTAAACACTAGACAAAAACAATACACAATTTACACCTAGAAATAATTCAAAAAAACAAAACTGATACCAAATAAACAACTTAAATACACATGAAATATCCCATAAGAAAGCACGAAGTAAACAAACTACTACTCCTTAGCACAGTTCCAATTTCACCGCATGAGCGCTGCAATCTTAATCCGTATTTAATATTCTAATTCTAATATTCTAAAGTAAAAGGTAATACTTAAAAGAGTCCGAGAGGAACACACGTAAACTACACAACTTTAGTTATTCCTTCTTTTGGGATTAATGTTGAATACGTCATCTAACTTACATTATCACTGCCGTAAATAATAGCCAAAAAATGACAGTGACGTTCTTGACAATAGTTTAAAAGTACTCTCCGGTCATCAAGTAGTTCGTTTTATTCAGTGATTAAAAGTGTAAAAGTATTAGTTTTTAATGAAAATTTAAATTCATTTTAAAATATGGCTGGTAATTTTTGGCAAAGCTCACACTAGTAAGTACTTTAATTAACAATGACTGTAATATAAAAATTAATATTAATTTCTTTAGTCAACAATGGTTGTTGGATAAACAAGATCTAATAAGGGAACGACAACACGATTTAGCTATCTTACCTGAAGATGAATACCAAAAAATATTTATATTCTTTTCTAGTGGTAAGACTACACAAAATCATTTAAGTATGTAGTATATATATGTAAATTTTTTATTTCAGTAATTCAAACTTTAGGAGAACAACTAAAACTGAGACAGCAAGTTATAGCTACAGCCACTGTATATTTTAAAAGATTCTACGCTAGGAATTCTCTAAAATGTATCGATCCTCTTTTATTAGCACCTACGTGTATATTTTTAGCATCAAAAGTGGAAGAATTTGGAGTTATATCAAATACCAGGCTTATTACTACTTGTCAGACAGTCAGTAGGTATTCATTCTAAAATTTTAAATGATGTTGGTTTTAATAAAAATAAAATTGTGTCAATTTGACCTATTTATTTATAATATATTACCAATTTTAATAGGTATGTTGGCTTATATTATTTTATTTTTTTAGTTAAGAACAAATTTGGATATGCTTACACCCAAGAATTTCCTTATAGAACTAACCATATTCTAGAATGTGAATTTTATTTACTTGAAAATTTAGATTGCTGTCTTATAGTATACCAACCATATAGACCCCTTTTGCAATTAGTTCAAGATATGGGTCATGAAGAACAGTTGCTAACTTTAGCTTGGAGAATTGTAAATGACTCACTACGCACTGATTTATGTTTACTCTATCCACCATATCAAATAGCAATAGGATGTTTACAGATAGCATGTGTTATACTGCAAAAAGATCATAAAGCTTGGTTTGCAGAGCTTAATGTAGATATAGAAAAAATCCAGGAAATAGCGAGATATATCATTAATTTATTTGAATTATGGAAGACATATGATGAGAAGAAGGAAATACAGGGATTATTGGCAAAGATGCCAAAACCCAAACCAGCACCCCAAAGATAGAATACATGAATATAGGACTTTCAACAACTCATTCCTAAATATGCAGGGTTACTCTTCATTACTTCTAATTAGACTTTATTGATAATATATCTTTTAAATTGAACTAGTTCTCAAAGGTACAATTATAATTAATTAAACCAAAACCTTTTTTTTCTACTGTTTAGTGAATGTTTGATTTTATATTGTAATCTTTTTTAATTACAAAAAAATAGTATAAGAACAATCTCAGAATGGTTAATTACCAATATTTTTTAATTTTTCTGGTTGAAAGACTTTGAATCTTACACTTATTTGTAATTTTAAATAGCTACCTATCTTGACTGAGCATTAAGAGTTAATTGTCAAAAATGTTTAAAATAACACTAGTGGTTCCTAAAATTAGAATTTTACTACAACTTTTCTTTTATTTAATAACATTGTATTATTTTGTCAAATAAATTTTGTCTATATAATTAGAATGATGTCAATTTATTACAAATTATTTTTTTCAGTTATATTATAAAAAATATATATCAGTACCACTGTTTTTGATAGAGAAAGAGCCCATTACAGTTCTCTCTTATCAGAGTTTTTTATCCAACATTTCGTCTAGTTTTTGTGTCCTTTTATTCATTAAAACTTTAAATAAAAAATTGAAAGACGTTCTAGACACGGAAAAAGGAAAGAATAACTGCAAAAATCATTTCAATCTTATCCATATACTTTTTAAATAAACCTCTATTACAATTCTCCAACTACCTATTTGACTTAACATCAAAATTCCTAAATCAAAGACCCAAACTGATATAAACATCACTAAGATGATAATCCTTACCATGCCAGACTATTTATTTTTTTTATAAATGCCCAAAGAAATATTTTTTTAGAAAGAATATTGTGATTAAGTTTATAGGCAAACAATTTAATCGTATTACCAGTTAAACAATTATTCTTGGTCAACGATCGAGGATAACTATGCCAAATACAGAATGTTTTTTATTATGATAAATACAGATCTGTTCAAAATATGACTCACTAAATTTGTGGAAGGCATTAAACATGTCCAAATACTGGCAAAAACAATATTTTTAATTAAAATACATTTAATTCCTATTTCCTAATTATTTAACTTATTAACTCGAAAAATATAAAAGGACACCATTATCAAAACTGGTGAGGACTAGTGGCAGACACCACTATTTACTTTCTATTTATAATATTTTAGGTAAAATTGAATTATATCTTGTCGATTAAAATTAATTTTAAATTGAAATAATTATTCTGTTTATGCTAGGATTTTTCTTAGTAAAATGAATTATACCTTGTGGATTAAAATTAAGTTTACATTGCAATTATTCTGTTTATGCTAGGATTTTTTCTTAGATGGTAGTAAATTATGCCTTCTCATGTTGCTTAGAACTCCATCTAAGGAGGCAGTCTTCTTTTTAGCACTTCCCTTGAGCGTCTCTTCACCTTTGTTTCGAATTTTCAACTTTGGAGATGTTACTTCATCCATGAAATCAAAATCTGTAGGTTCTTCGGGCCTAAAAATATGTTAAGTAAAACTACCTATTTAAAGCAAACTTCTTATTTAAAACTGTTTAAAGAAAGTGGAATTCTGAATAACTTAACTTAACCTGAAATACAGAGGATAATAAACATATTATTAATTTAGATTAACGATTTTTATTATTATTACAACTAACTCTTTAGATTCATTTTCATCCTCTGGTTCTTCAGTTACTTCTGGAGACGGTGAACGATAACCGGGACATTTCCAGTGCAGTTCTAGAGAATCACCATTTTCTAACATAGTATACAAACGGTCTATTTCCTCAGGTTTGGGTTCCCATGGTCCTTTCCAGTCTTTAAACTCTTCATCTGAGCATTCAATCTCCCAATCATCGTCCATTTTTTTACACGCTTTTTAAAAAATATTCAGAATTGTTTTCTCTGGCTATTCGTTTTTATTTGACGAGGCCAGTAGAGATTTGGTAGTTCAAAATGATCGCAATGTACAGTGACAGTAGGCAAAACGCATACATAACCCTCAAGATATAATTCAAATGTAATAAGTTCAAAATGTTAAAAAGAGTTTCTATATTTTTCTTGGCAATGGTAACTTTGGTACCTTGTTATTTTACATATAAAAGTCTGAAACAGAAATTTAACAAGCAATTACTTTTTAAGCAAAGACATAATTGTGTAGTTATGTATACTGCTAATCGAGGAATGTGTGGTTGGCCCCCTTACAAAAATCGAATTTTTCCTGTAATTACTGAAGAAAATTGTTTGGATATTTTGTATGAACCTATAATTTTCTTTATAAATACTTCAATAAAAACTTTAGACATCGCTTACATGATGATCTGCGTCCAAAAAGTTTTTGATGCTTTAATAGAGGCTCAAACGAGGGGAGTTAAAATTAGGTTATTATTAAATTTTGAACATTGTAAAACGAATTTGACTCCTATAAGAAAATGCATTCAAAAAGGTTTGTAGTGTTTGATAACACCCATTTAAATAAAATTAAAAATTACTGTTTTAGGAATTGAAGTGCAATTGTATATATCACACAAAACTAATAGCAGCATTATGCATTACAAGTATATGTTGAAAGATTATCAAGAAGATGGTGGTTATGTTCTGATAGGTTCCATGAATCTTACAAGGTCCGCATTTTTAGAAAACTATGAAGATATAGTATTTACTTCCAATTCTTACATTGCCAAATCAATTTATGATAACTTTGAACAATGTTGGAGAGATATTAAGGCTGAAAATCAAACTTTGTTAAATAAAACTACTCTTTTAGATGTCAACCTTTTGTAAATATGTTTTGTTAAGTTTAATATACTGTAAAAAATGTCTATATTGTCTTGATTTTCTGACAATTTTAAGTTATTAGAATACTTCAGAGTGAAGCAAATAGCTTATAATTTGATTTTATCTCAATGACAGATTAAACCAATATTTTTATCCATATATCCCAATATTTGGGCATTCTGTCGTGTTACTATCCAACTTTTTTCTTTAATGGTTTCTACTGACATTTATTTCTCCTTTGACGTTTCCATTTCTCTACAATTTTAGTTCATTTCTCAGTCTATCTTTATGTGAAATACCTTTAACTTTACTTAAATATTTCATTTCCATTGCCCTAAGTCTGCGTGTTTGTTATTACCCTGCTTTTACTTTCAGATGAACTAATATGTTAAAAATAAAATTATTAAAATATTTGGAAAACAAGATTATACAAAAAAAATTATTTGCTGTTCGCCTGAGTATATCTTTTGCTTTTTGAGTTTTTTTTGCATTAAGACATTTGGTTTAACTCGATTTTTTCTTCAATTTACAAATTCACCAATCTTTTATAATTTACAAATTCACCGACCTTTTATCCACTTTTATTTTGAGACACTTATATTACTAAGGTGGACCATTAGGGTGACACTGAAACATGCCTTTTTTCATAACTTTAAAGTATTAATATAAATTTGTATAAACACACTTTTAACATGTAATACATTTTTCTTTGTATTCAGAATGGTTGATATCCGTGGAATGGATTAATCTAGTGAACCGTATATGTCGGTTTGTTTTCTGAACCATTTTCAACACGAATCTAGATGCCATTAAGTATATCGAATCATTAGGCTTTGAGCGTTCGCCAACTCAAAAAGTGGTTTTGAAAAACAAAAATAATTTTTTCATATCAATTTGTATCCGGCATTCTTCGGAATTTTCTCATCAAAATTTACACATACAGATTCCTGAATAAATGCAGAAATAAAAATAAAATTAAACCCCACATGATGATCTCCTTAAAAGATTTTTATTTTGTTTTAATTTGAAAATATTAATTTATAATAATTTACAAATGAAATTTTGAGAAAGTTTTGTTTTTCTGTGCTAATTTTAAAATTCTGACAATACTGTTTTATACCAAATTTTGTTTAATAACTCGGCATGGAAGATATAGGATTAAATAAAAATAATTGTACACTGGATAAAATATATTTAAAACAGAACATGTATACAGGACTTATATGGATTTATATAAACAGAAATATATTTGTTAATACTGTTAAAATTTAAAAATTATATAGTAATATACATATACTAAATTAATATAATAAAAGCACTTTAGGGATAAAATAATGGGTTGCCTAAAAGTACGTAACGAAAATCGGTATTGCACTTTGAAGTTCGATAAGTGTTAATATTGATCCGATCTGGCAACGCTTTGCAGCAATTGACACTTTGCATATCTGGGAGCTACTATGTGTAAAATAAACGCATTGTTAAATAGGTCAGTTGTTATCAAAGTGAAAATGAGCGGTGAATCAAAAAAAGGCGATGCGAACATTACGGTCATGGTACTTTACGTTAAATTGCAGTAAGAAAATAGTTTGCTCGATTTCGTTGTGGAAATTTTGATGTAAAAGATACACCTCGGCCCGGTCGACTTTGCACTAAAAAGTGAAGGAAGACCGTCACATAAGCACTCGTAGCATTGTTGAGGATCTTGGTATTGGTAAAAATACAATTTCCAACCATTTGAAGAAGAAAAAACTGTATGTTTGGGTACCACACAATCTAACAGAAAACAATGTGATTCAACGCATTAAACTAAATCATCTTCATCCATTTCTGAAAAGTTTGGTTACTGTTGACGAAAAATGGATCACTTACGATGTACGAAAAATATCATGATTGACGGAAGGTGCTAATGCTGTGTAAACGATTTATTCGGAGCTGTACTGTCAACAACTAGAAAGATTAAATACAGCCCTTAAGATAAAACGCTCGGAATTGGTAAACAGAAACACTTCTTTGATGACCCATAACAAATTGACAGAGCTTGGATGGGAAGTTTTGTTGCATCCACCTTATACTCCATACCTTTCACCTTCGGGTCACCATTTGATTAGATCATTGCAGAATCATATTAATGTAACATTAAATTCCTTAGAGGACTGCAAAAGGGTATTGTCTGAGTTTTTCGATCAGACACACCAGACATTCTTTAAGGACGGAATTATGGTTTTGCTCGAAAGGTGGCTAGAGGTTGTCAATATCAACGGAAAATGTTTGATAAAATAAAATTGTTTAACTTTTCTCACTTTTAGCTACGTATTTTCAGAGCGAATGTATACAGAAACTTCTATGCATCATAGATAAAACAATTTTGTATTTCAGTATTTATAATTATTTAAGCAGCTGTATTAAGTTTTAATATTTTTGTTCTAAATAAAAATTTTCAGATGCCTTCGTTAAATAAAATACTGTTTTTTGAATAATTTAAATACTGGTGGACGCATTTCAAAAAAGCTATTCTGGAAATTATTTTTATTTACCATCTTTGGACCTAAAAAAGGTTAAAACAAACTAATTAATATAGATTTTTGGTTAATAATAAAAATAAACTAAAAAATAAATCACAAAATATATAAAAAGGTGAATATTGAGTAAAACAAATTATTATTTTTTATGCATTGTAAGCAAATAAAATATAAAAGAATTAAATTCCGGGTACAATGAACATTTGATATATTTCTCATTATCACAGTTTCACTGGATTATATTTTTTTAATAAAAGAAAAATCTCACAAGTAACAAAACTGAATGGAACTGGAATGGTAATTAGAATTAAATACAGAGAAAAATTCGTGAAAAGTAATAAAATAAGTCTTATATAGAAAAACTAAATTATATAAAAAAAATTGTACCTACATATGCCTAGAATGGATTAGAAAAAATATTTAAGCAAAATCTTTGCCGCTAAAAATTCTCCAGTAATTGAGCGATTAAATATTCTTTTATCGACAACCAAATAAATTTTTGAGCATCTATTGCTTGAGAAATAATCGGAGAAAAAGGATAAATTTTCTTGAAAACTTTTTATCAACAAAAAAAGCTGCTTTTGTTTAACTGATTTAGCAATAATTTAACATTTATTTAAAGATTGGTAGTATCCAGCAAGTACTTCCCAAGCTTTTGGAGCCATAAAACCGTCTGGAGGAGTATCTCCATTTCTAGCTAAGGTTCTCATTTTGGTACCTGATATGAATACAAAATCTTCTTTTCTTGCATTATCAAAAAAGTCCATTTTTGTGTGTTTCTTGTCGTAAGCTGCCACTCTGAATGGAATTATTTCCAACGAATTTAAACCTATAAAAAATTAATAATTTGGCACACAAAAGTTATGGAGACACTTATGATTCTAACCTACAAAGTTCTAAAAAAGAATAAATGGTTTACCTGGAGCCATTTTGAGCACCCTTCCTCCGTGTGTAGGATCATACAAATTTCCATCAGGAGATGCGTCTTTGCCTGCAGGATGCGTTACACCAGCTGGGTCTCTTCCTACAATGTAGAAATTGGCCCCTGCATTCATCCTGGCTTTTGCATGCCATTGTACCTCGGTAGGTCCGGCATACATCATGGGGCTGGGGAATATAGCCAAAACTGTAGAGGAACGGTCGAGAAGGCCTTCATCAAGGACCGCTTGGTGCTGGAGCATCCTTGTGGGTAGGGGAACATCATCATCTTTGATCCAACCACCTAGTCATTTATTTAAAAATTAATTACAGCAGACAAAAACAATTCAATTTTGAGGCACGTTTTGAACATTTTATATATTTTTTACTTACCTAAGGGATGAAGAAGCAACACAGGTTTCTTGTAACCCCTTTCTTGCAATTGCCTCTTAGTATCAGTCATTAGAAGAGCATGTCCATTGTGAATTGGATTTCTAAGTTGAAAAGCAAACACGGCATCAGCACCCATGGCTTTGAATTTTGCTCTTAGCTCATTTGGAGTTAACCTGTATTTGTCCAAACCGTCGTTCCATTTGACTTTTTTTAAAACTTCCAATTCACCTAAAAAATAACTAGTTCAGTTTTCAACCTTGTAAAAATGATTTTTAATGCATTTTTTTAATGCATACCTCCAACTAACCAATCGCCAGCTTCATATACCATCTTGATATAAGGATGGTCTTTATTGGTAGTACCAAATTGTCTAGATGTTCTCTCTTCTTTTCTGGCATAGAAAAACTCTGGTTTTCTAAGAATAGCGTAGCATTCATCATTGTATAACAAAGAAATAGCGGAAGCATCTTTAAGTCGCTCCATATCCGTGGTTGTCGTAGGTAATACAATGGGGATACTTTGACTCACAGGGCTTCCCTCATTTAGAAGGCAGTTAAAGTGCAGGGTTTGAAGAAATTGGTCTTCTCTCATGAAACCTTTCAGTGGATATGCCCAACCTTCACTAAGAATCTGAAATGTAGAAAATACCATTTTTTTCATTGTAACCTACTGGTTTGAAAGACTAGGACTAGGATTTCCTTGTTAAAAAAATGTTGAAAGGTCACCAAAACATTCGTTATTTATTATACTGGGCTGTATTTTTCATATTTACTATAAGATTTTGGTATTGATTTTTGGAGTTTCCACACGTCTTTACAATTTTCTCCTGTTTTCACACGTTTTCTAAGCCCGTAAATCCAAAATTAGCCCTTTACGTTGTTTTTTAAGTTGGTAGGATTTTCACACTTTTTGACCTCTTTTCCAAATAAAAATTTGTTTTAGTTCATTTCGATATTGCCCGTCAATTTTTAATAAAAAAATAACTGTTTTGTGTTAAAATTTTCATGTTCATATGATTTTTATTATGGAATATTCAATTGCAAAAAAAATAGTAAGAGTTCGCTATTTATATTATTGGACATTTATTGTTTAAATTCACAATTAGCTATATTTGTCTCAAAAAAAGTTTTTGTTGTCCACCTGTTTAATTATGCAAAACTTTATTTATAATAATAACTTTAAACAATTATTAGTACCTTTTACTAATATCAATAAAATTATAATTATTAAACCTACCTACTTCTATTTTTAATTATTAGCTTATCCTATTTGTTATTACTTAATAATTACAGCTGTAGCTCTGGCTGAATGACTTGTAACTTTATTTCTTTTTATGTCGATACCAATATTAGATGTGGTCGACTTAAACCAAGTGGATATCGTATTCTTTCATACCGGACAATTCTTGTGCCCTCCCTTAGAGTCAGGTAGATTCAAAGTTGGATTAGGAGTTAAAAATAATGTTTCCGTTTCTATGTTGTTATCCCTTTTTTCTAATAGCTTTTTGAATAAGGGAACGGGACAGATTTCTGGGTTGTTATTGTTAATTTTTTTGAACCCCCTTGAGCTGTTTTCGAAAAAAGTGTATTATATTCTATCTTTCCACTTAAATTACCCTCAAATACTCCATACAAGCTGATGACCCTTCCCCTCCCTTCCGGGCTAGCTCAAGGAATGCGACAAAAAAAAATTTTCGTTGTAGGCCATTTGGACAATCTTCTATAATTTTGCTAAATTCCTTGTTAGATAATATATATTAAATAATTTTCTGCAATTTCGGGATCGGAAAATGGATTAAATTTAATATTATAATTATTAAAGAACATCTCTGTTAACTGTTTTACTGTGCTATTCCTCATAACTTCTACAACATCATCGTTACCACCCTCACCTAAGCTACTTTTTTTCATAGTCGGATTATTAATAACATATGATTTACAAAACTGCAGAAATTGTTTCCACACACTCTCTTTACTTTTATTTTTTGTATTTTGTGGCACTAACTTTTGTACTTCTTTTCTTATATTCTCTTGATTTGCGTTTCCAAAACGCGACATGCTTACTCAATGACAAGAAATTTTGACGTGGTATAATTTTTGATGTAACAACAAACACTCCCAACACACCAACTAGCCTTTCCTTCTTCACGTCCTTAAATAATCTTATTGTCAAATTAAAATTAATTACTTTTAAATTTTTTAGGTGTGAAATGTTTTAAAAATTTCCGGTAATAATCCAAATGTCGTAAAATGTAAAAATAGCGAAAATTTCAACTGCGGAACTAATACATATCGTTTTCTTAATATTTGAGATAAAAGTTCAGACAAGCGAGGTGACAAGCATTTTTCCAAACTCTGCCTTCACACTGTTCAAAGAAATGTTAATGGTTATTTAACGAACAAGTGTATTAATCGCCATTTTAATTCACGAGTTCGTTACAGAACTTTTCCGTCAACCGTATTTCTCAAAAATAAAGATATCTTACTTTCAATTTTTATTTATTTAACGAAAAACAACAATTACTATTTTCTATTTATATTAACTTTATTCACAGTTAGTTCAATTTTCCTCAGTGTAGTTTCTGCCACTTCTGGAGGAGTTAAAATAAACTCTTCGTCAATATCCATCTTCTGATTTTAAACTATACATAGAGTTTTTGAATGTTAAGAAATTAAATAATGACATACAATGACAGATAGTATTAACACACCTTCTTGATTTCAAATGTATATGTATGTTTGATTGCCTACACCATAGGTACGTTGGGTTGCATATAATAAAATCGTTGATTAATAGGGGTCATTAATCAACGATTTTGAGTGCGTTAAAATACATCATAAATCGTCGACGGAAAAAACCATTAATTTCGTATTTTAGCAATTAGTTGTTTTTTTTTCAACAGTTTCAACTACTATGGTTATTTCGCCTCGTGTTCTGTGTAGGCTTTCTTACTGTTTCTCAGCGCCACTTTAGTAACAGCACTGTTAATTAGAACCCAACACAGTGAATGGCCGAGTGGGGAATCACACCTGGTATATGAAAATAAATTTATAAATTTTTAATTAATTAAAAATCAGAAAATGATTTCTGCCGTCGTCGGTGGGATTCGAACCCACAACCCTTGGATTATGAGTCCAGTGTTCTACCACTCCCCTATCAATTAGTTTTTAACAATTGTTGCTTTGATTGTAAATTCGAATTTTTATTATTTTCGAATTTCAATCAGTTTAAAAAAATTTGATTTGTATAAATACTACTCATTCTTAAAAGATAAGATTTTCACACACCAGCATTTAATTAATTATGTTGGCATGCTAAGGCCAGGGTCTATATAAATAAACTTGACCTTTTAAATCATTTGAAAACTAAAATTTGATTTATAATTTAATGATAATATTAATACTTTGTTTTAATAATATAAAATTCTGGAGAGTGGTATTTTTCAGTATTAAAATAACAATGGCACATGAAAGGGTACTTATCTTTTTTGTATTAAATAAATTTATGGTCATCTATATTTAATTAAAAATTATACCAGTACCAATAAAAAGAAGCATAACGACTGATATAATAAATTCAATTGTTTCGGATAAAATCAGTCTTCTAAACAATTTATGTAAAAAGTAGGAAACCTAAGATAAAATGTATTCATCTTAATTTAAAACTAATTATCTGATTTGGAAATATTTTATATACTTTAACAAAAGAAAAGCACTAAATAAAGGGCTAATTTTGTTTGTTTACAATTTTTTTGTAAACTTAATCCAGTTGAACAATAGGTTGCTTAAGATAAAACATTTTTTTAAGCCAAGTTATCAGTTTATTTATTTTAATAGTTAAATTGGATCATACTGGATTTCTGATTATAATCTTTAACTGTGTATGAAATTTATTTTGAATGAAAAATAGGACTCACCTGTAACCACTGTAAGTCTAATTCAGAAATTTGCAACCTTGGTAGACTTTCTGCTTCTTCTAAAGCACTTGCCAATCTATGTTTAGGTACAAACAATTCAGGAATGTATTCTTTGTCTTCTTGAATGAAAGGTATAACACCTTGTTCTTGCAACATTTCAACTACCTGCATGGTACTTTGCTCTATTGAGCTATTAACAGTTTTAACTACAAGTTCTGGATGCTCTGGTGTTTCATAGGGTTGGTCAATTCCAGTGAAACCCTTAATAATGCCTAGAAAACAAAAATAAATGGATTTTTTTAATTATTTTAATGAATAAAGCCACCCAGTACCTTTTCTAGCTTTTTGATATAACCCTTTAGTATCTCTTTGTTCACAAATTTCTAGAGGAGTGTCTACAAATACTTCGAAGAACATAAGATCATTATCCCTATGAATCCGACGTGCAACATCGCGATCTTCAGCATTTGGTGAAATAAAACTGCACAAACAAATTTGACCAGCATCCGCAAACAGTTTTGCAACTTCTGCTACTCTACGAATATTTTCTTCTCTGTCTTGCTTTGAGAAGCCTAGATCTTTGTTTAACCCTGTTCTTAAGTTGTCTCCATCTAAACCGTAGGCTGGGATACCATGGGATACAAGGTATGCTTCAAGCTCAAATGCTATGGAAGTTTTACCTTAAAAATTCAATGAAAACAACATTGAAAGAAAAATGTTAAGAGTACCGTAATGTCATAGTCATGTATGAATATGCACAAAAAAAATAAAGAATATTAACATTGATTGATATCTACATATATCAACTGTATTGTTTTGTGTATATAAAAAATATTACTGTTCTTAGTGCTAAGTAGCAATTTACTTCCAGTTCAGCATTCCACCAACTTTTATCAGATAAATATCTAAGAATGTTCCTAATTCGATTAAATGTATCTCTAATATATTTATTTTTTTAAAAAATGTTAAAAGAATTTCTTATACAAAAAATTGCTACATGCTAAATTAATTTTTTTCATAGTTTGTCTTGTGACTGGTATTAAATATATCTATGTGTATTTTGTATAATTTTATTTATTTGATCCTCCAGGCAATTTATTTTTGATCATAATGGTTTTATAACTTTTTACTGAATAAAGAATAGTATTATTGCTTAAAATAATTACCTGCTCCCGAAAGACCTGTAAACCAAACTGTGCAGCCTCTAAATCCCCTGAGGTGGCCTAGAATCTGGCCCCGTTTCGCTCTGGACACATGGTGTTTTTGTTCAGTAACATTAGTAGCTACTTGTAAGCAAGTTTTTTGCTTCTTATAAATTTCTTCTGCAGATGCCATCTTTTTGATTATTATATCACACTTTGTTTTATTACCTGCTTTCACCAATAAGTAGGTTGAGCTTAAAAATACTACTACTTTTCTCGATATGCTAGCGCAGACTGAACTTTTGAATAATGTATTCCTGTGAAAGTAAACTCCCTCTCTAAACCGAGTTTAAATTAACTATTCAATAAACACTGGTAATTAAAAGGTAACTGGGTAGTTGCTCTTGTAATACTGATATAATTTTACCGGTTGTAGAAATATGTCCTTTAGATTTGTGTGAACATTTTAAAAATATTGGTTGGTTTCGGCTTTACACGTTGGGACGTTGGATTCATAGGTGGAAACGTCAAAATAAATATTGACTAATGTGACTTTGACGTGCAAGTAACCTTGATTATGCCGATCTTATCTCTGACGAGATCCATAATATTTTTAAGGAGAGGTCAACATAAAGTTAGAGTAATCACAAAATTCTCGATCTTCATTAAAATTTGCGCAATGTTTCAGGATACCCTAAATATTACTACGCATTTAATATTTTTGTGCGTTAATATATACAAATGCCTTTTTTACCAAATTTAATTTCGATTTATTTGATATTATAGACTTCTCGCTTTATATAGTATTCCCAGGTTATTTAATATAAAGGATATATAAAGATTTTTCTATTTAAAAGTTTAGAATTGGACGGATCAAGTTAGAATTTTATGAAACATTCGTGGTATTAACATACAAAATGCCACATTTTACGTTACCCTACAGTTTTAATTTATCTATTAATTGAGAATCTGTTTTGGCCGGTTACGAACAAGCGCCACCTTTTAATCTAATAAATACTTAACTTAATATCATTGAAGATTTCTATGTATTTTAACATTAATCAGCTCCTTACGTTGGTGCTTACCAGTAGGGGTCGCAGAGTTTTAAATTTTCTAAAAGAACTACAGACGAAAATTAAATATAAAAAGGAATGCTGATTGAATAAACAAATTCATGATTTACTAACCAATTTTACAATAACAAGTTAATTTATTTATATATAATTATTTATAGTAGGGCCCTAAATTGGATTGCTTTGATAGATCAGTTGTAAACGTAAATTTAAAACGTCATATAAATTCTCGAAAGCATTTCTAGAAGCTCATAATGAGATTTTGGTCATTTCTTGACCCGTTTAAGAATGGAGTAAATCTATATCTTAAACCACACGCCACACCTCATCCCCTTGAAGAACCCAAATGTGACCCAATGGATGGTTTTCAATTTCCTCGCAAAAAAAGGGTTATGGTCGCTACTGAATTAGAGATGAAATCGGCTAAGTTAAAATTAGATGAAAGGGATTACTGTGCACATCTTTTGCTAGAATTTCGTTGTTGCAGAAAAGACAATTTTCCCTTTGTAGTAAAGTGCAGTCATGAAAAGCACAAATACCTTAATTGCCAATATGAAGATTATATTATAAGAGCGAAGGAATATGAACGCGAAAGAAGATTAATGATCAAAAAGCCATGTTCTCCAGAATATGTTAAAAAGCATGTTTTTAAATAAATGTTAAAAAACATGTAAGAATATTACAATTTTTATAAAAATGAATTACTTTTACAGTGATTGAAATTTTGCTAATTAAAACTTCTAATTACATCGGTATTTTTTCCACTGTATTTGGGATTGGGAACATCACTTTCTACCAATTGTTGGGGAGAACATAAAAATTTGTAATTCAGTCATAGTCCTATACTTTTTTCCCTATTCATCAACGACGTAACATCATGTTTTGTAAATAGTTGAGTTAATTAAAATCTAAAGTGTTTTCCGGGCTTTGAAGCCGTGGTCTAATGGAATTTCTTCCTGACGTTTCGTCTACAGCTGCGATAGACATTATCAAAGGCGATGAGGCAGTGGGCGAAGTTGAGTTAATACAGCCCTACAAAGTGATTTAGACAGTCTGGTGGAGTGGTGCAGCTTAAAACATCTATCGCTAAATGTTAAAAACGTAAAACCATGCATTTTTTTCGAGCACTAACCCCCCTGCAAAATACTTATAAAATTGGCGATATTGCACTGCAAAGTGTTACCTCGGTAAATGACTTAGGCGTGATTTTCGACTCAAAATTATCCTTTCGGGAACATATGGACTCAATTATATGTAAAGCTTTTCGCATGCTAGGCTTCATTAAACGTAATACCCAACATATGCATGATACTAATGCAATTTTAACATTATTTAACAGTCTGGTAAGAAGCCTACTGGAATATTGCTGCATTATATGGCATCCTATTTACACTTGCCACATAGATAGGATAGAACGAGTCCAACGTAAATTTGTAAATTTCTTACTATTTAAACACCACTTTCCGTACCAAAATATCAGCTATGAAACTAGACTTCTATGTGGCATGAAAAGCCTTGAAACTCGAAGAAAGCATGCTCTGCTTCTATTTCTCTTCAAACTAATTAGCGGGATGATCGACTATAGTGCCCTCTTACAGTTAATCAGTTTTCAAACACCTTCACGACGAACACGCCATACAGCCCTACTTTTTATTAGGAGACATAGAACGAACTATGGACAGAGAGCTATTATAGATCGGATATCTCATAATTACAATAAACTTTATTCAGACTGTGACTCATTTAATATTTCTCTAGTCGCTCTAAAGAACCAACTTAAGTTCTCCAAGTGAACAATTATACCATTGAATATACTTGTCTCATTTTTTGTATTTTTTTTTATATTTATATTGTACGATTTCGTGTATATTTTAATGTTAAGTATTAGTTGTAGTTTTCGTACCATTTAGAATTTGAAATTCTGTAGAGTATGTAATTTAATAAATAAAATAAAATAAATAAATAAACTCGAATCAATTCAGCCGGAGGTACACTTTGAACCTGTGAATTGAGAAAGAATACTTTAGTCTAACTTTTTTGAAATTTGTTTTATTAATGGTACAATAAGAGCAGGGTCACGCCAATCTATTTCGCAATCCGTGTGCAAAGATATATTTTACCCCCAAAATTCTATACCTTCTGATCTTTCCTGCAAGCAAGCAAGTAAATTCCTGAAAATACTTTTTTCTAACACCTCCTTTGAAAATGGACCTTTCCTCCCTTTTTTAGGGTTGAAAGTGACACTTTTCCTCCCAAGGAAGAAAAAGTCCATAATTATTTTTTTATATAAAATACCCTTTACGGGGATTTGTTAATATTACAATAAGATCAATGAGTAATTTTTGTCCAACTTAAATTAATACGTGAAGATTGGATAACTAAAGCCTACTCACTAGTGTACCTTAGGTTCTGTTAATTTTTTTTACACCTTACTTAACGTGTATTCACTACTGCGCACTATGACCTGCTTTTTTCTGTCACTTTCACTTACACTAACTCAAATGGCTTCTTCCTCTTGAGTCTTCTTACTAGATCACTGTTGTCCAGGAGCTCGATGGCCTCGACATTCACGTGTTGGTGGAGTGTGTTCATAACTTCTTGCAAATTTGTTAATTGTCTGGTTAACAGTGTCCATCTCCAAGTCCCGGTGAAGGTCACTATTTCTGCAGTACCAGGGAGCGTTGACTATGCTCTTTAATGCTTTGTTCTGGAATCTCTGTTTTATGAGTAAATTAATCTGACTGGCACAGCCCGAAAGCTGGATACCATATGTCCATACCGGTTTCAGAATTTGTTTGTATAACAATATTTTGTTATATAACGACAGGGTAGAATTTCTTCCAAGCAGCCAATACATTTTTCTGAATTTTATGTTGAGTTCTTCACGTTTCTTTTTGACATGGACTTCCAGTAGTCTCGCATCTAAAGTAAAACCTAGATACTTTGCTGAATTACCATAAGTGATCTGGGTATTATTTATTCTGACTGGTATATACACATTGTTTTTGTTAGTATAATTAACATGTTCCGATTTATTTTCATTTAATTTGATTCTCCAACGATTGGTCCAATTATTAATTCTATCTAATGATGTTTGTAGTTTTTCCTATTGCCATGATAGCGGTGTCATCTTCAAAGGTGGCAATTGTATTTTGCTCTAATTCAGGAATACCACTAGTCTATAATAGGTATAGGGTATAGGACTGGCCATAATACACTTTCTTGTGGTACTCCTGCCTTAATTTCTTTAATTTTAGAGAATGCTTCTTCCTGATTAATCCTAAAGTATCTTTCTGATATATATAATTCTGAATACTGTTTTGGCAATAATCGATTCATTTTGTGTTTGAGTCCTTCATGCCAAACTCTATCGAAAGCTTGCGCTACATCAAGGAAGCCAGTAGAGCTAACTTTTTTTCTTCTGAGGTTTTTTCGATAATATTTTAGTTATTCTATGGACTTGGTCTATAGTTGAATGGTTTTCTCTAAATCCAAATTGTGATGGAATTAGTTTCTTTTCTTCTATAATAGGTTTTAGTCTTTTTAGTAATATTTTCTCATATAGTTTCGAGATTACAGGAAGTAGGGATATAGGCCTGTAAGACGTAATTTCATGTAGTGGTTTCCCTGGTTTTGGTATCATGGTAACTTCTGATACTTTCCACATCCGTGGAACATATCTCATTCTAAATGATGCATTAAATAGATATGTAAGTTTTACTGTAGCTTTCCTCGGAAGTTGTTTTATTATCTCTCACAGGCGCTTTCTTTAGGGTATGTTCGCGAAGATGAAAGGTACTTTCACTCCACGCAATTTCCGTGATAAAGCTACGGGAAAGATCAGACAGTATACTTAATTAAGTTTAGAAAAAAATAAAGGTCAAAAGTAAAATTGAACTATAAAATTAGAAGGTTTAGCTATATATTTTTAGTAATTTTTAATCGACAAGAAAAGTCAAAATTTTTTAAAAAAATATGAAAAAGGGATGAAAGGTGTAGAAAATTAACTCAAATCATAAATTCGTTTTTTTAAAGAAAATATATCGGAAATTTTGGTTTAAACAATAATAATTTAAAAAAATAAAAATTTAATTAAAAATGCCAAGAAATTAGAGAATTTGGATGAAAAACCGGTTGGCATCATCGAAACTTATAAAAAAAAATAGTACTGGGGTAGGGAAGAAATAGTGGGTAAAATGGAAAAAAATTACGTCATATTCTAAAAATTTCAAAAAGGAAGGTGTTCAGTGGTTCCTCACACTCGCATTCGCTCGCGCTCGGAATCCTCCACTCGTGTCGAATTCTCATTCCAACCCTGTTACAGAATATACTATTCTTATTTAAAATGCAGGGACTTATTTTGATAGCCTAGGCCGGCAACCATTTTCCCGGAATGTTTTCGGTCCGGGAAAAAAAAAAAAGAATACATAGGAAATTATAACAACAATCTAAATAGTGTATTTTTAAACAGTCTTTCCAATTCGTTAAAAAGAAAAGGGGTAAAAACAATGCCTCTCGTAGAAGGGCCTATACGTTATTTATATAATAATTCAAGTATTTCCAGTAGAATCGAAAGAAAGACAAAAGAGATGAAGGAGAAGCGGAACGAATCTAAAAATGTACAATTAGTGATTCAATTTATTATTATTATTTATTTATTGATTCAAAAAATTTGTAATCCTTAAAAATAACAATTTTTTTTTGCATTAATTGTTTATACCGGGTGTTTCATTGTTATACCGACATACGTTAACTGTAAATAGAGGGTACTTAGGTGATTCGAAATAACCTTGGTTACTGGGTCTAACGCCTTTAATAACCGAAATACGGGGTGTTTCATCCATTTCGTACCACGCCACGAACAAATATATTAAAAAACTCTCCTGCTCATACTATGTGTAGTAACTATAATTTAATAAGTGAACAACTGATATATTTTATTGTAATGCGGGTAAAATTAAGAAGTTTTACTTTCAGTATTAATTTCAGTATTAATAATCTCAAGCTTTTTTTCTATTGTTAGTCTTATTGTGTAAAGTGTATTGATTGATTGATTGATTAAGACGATGTACCTGACTGAGGTTTTTTTAAAAGCCTCAATACTGCAGCCTTAAGACTTATTGTATTATGTCAGTTACATCGTTAGGTTCAGGTGAAGAGGTTTGTTACCTTTATCAGGCTGAGTAGCCTTTTCACCAGATTTTCTTTTGGAAAGTCCTCCTGTGAGTTTACCGGCCCCAGTAGGTTATACCTCCAGTGCGTGAGTGCCAGGCACTCTAGTATGATATGTGAGGCTGTTTCCTCCTCCTCATTGCATAGTCTACATATGGGTTCATCTTGAAAGATGCCCATTTTATGTAGGTGTTCCCTAAGGTGACAATGTCCGGGTATTAGTCCCGTGACATGCCTTATTTGATTTCTGCTTAGATTCAGAATATCACCTGTCAGTACTTTTGATGGCGCTTTAACCATTCGTTTACTGTTTTATTGGCCCGGCACGAGATCCCAGCGTGACCGGTGTTCTTTTAACATCCACCTAGTCAGCGAGAGTCGTACCGAGGATTTGGGAATGCCAAACGCCGGTTCAGGACCAGTAAAGACGGTCGCTGAGGCTTTCCTTGCCAGGGCGTCTGCTTCCTCGTTGCCTTTTATCCCTTTATGCCCTGGGACCCATCTAAGTGTTACCTTATTTTGGTTGGCCAAAACGAGCAGGGTTTGTAGGCAGTTCCAGACCAATTTTGATCTGATTTAGTTACATGATAGGGCCTGTAGGGCAGCTTGACTGTCAGAGTAAATGAGGATTCTTTTCCCTCTATGCCCCCTGTCAATATTCTCCCTCAAACAAAGCTCTATAGCATGTACTTCTGCTTGAAATACTGATGCGTAATTCCCCAGTGGTGCGTATAGGTTGCATCTGGGTATTTCACCATATATTCCAGCTCCAGTTCCACTTGCGGTTTTTAACCCATCAGTATACCAAACTAATGTTCCTTCCCAAAAGTTGTTTGTTTCTTCACCTTCCCAACTCAGCTGAACGCTGAAGGGCTTTGTAAAGTTGTTTTTTGGTGCCATTTCGTCACTTCTCATCTCCATCAACGAGTTTGTGATGATTTTTGTGATTCTACTGTGTCCTTGTTCATAAGGATCCCAGTAGCCATTGCATTCCAATCTGAATGCCCCCATTCTCGCATCCGCTCTGATATAAATATCAAGTGGCGGAAGGTTTAGTATGGTTTCCATTGCTGCTGTTGGAGCTGTTGGAGGCTAAACGCTGGAGTTTAGCAAGCTCCAGTATCGCCTTCCTTTGTATTACTTTAGGCCACCACACTAAAGAGACATACGTTAACATGGGTCTTACCACTGCAGTGTACAATCAGTGTACCATACGTGGTTTTAAGCCCCATTTAGTGCCTATGGCCCTTTTGGCAGCCATTAGTGCCATTTTACCCTTATTAATGGTTTTTTCCAAATGCTTATTCCAGGTTAGCTTAGCGTCAAGGATTATACCTAGATACTTCACCTCCTGGGTTAATTGTAGTTGAGTGTTGAAGAGCTTGGGTTGTCTGAGACTATCCAACTTCTTCTTTTTCGTGAAGGCAATTAGTGCTGTTTTGTTAGGATTAACTTTAAAGTTTTCCTTTAGACACCACCTCTCCACGATATTCAGCGCCTGTTGCATAAGGTCTGAAACAATATTTTTAAACTTCCCCACTACAACTAAGAGTACATCGTCTGCATACCCCTGGGTATAATATCCTGCATTGCTGAGCGGTACCAGGAGCTCGTCAATTACCAAATCCCACAGTAGAGGTGATAAGACTCCTGCCTGTGGGCATGTCTTGGAAATTGACACCTCCATGCTCTCTCCCAACAACGTTGCTTCAGCTGATCGATTGCATAGCATGGTTTGTATCCACCTGCATGTGGTGTCGTCTACGACACGCTTTGCTACAGCTGCACCCATGGTTCTAAAAGAGGTGTGGTCGAATGCACCCTCTATATCCAGAAATGCTCCTAAAGCTATTTCTTTATTTCTGTGTGCAGCCTCTATCTTTGGAACGAGTCCATGGAGTGCTGTTTCACAGGATTTTCCGGTTTGATAAGCATGCTGGTTTTTGTAAAGTGTATTAGTCTTAAGCTTTTTTTATTGTTATTATTGTGTAATTTTTACTTGATTCCTGCTCTGTAATTGGAAATCTTTTTTCCGTAGAACAGTGTAAATAAATAAATAAATAAATTTCGGCCAATATTTTGATAAGCCGTAACTTTAGAACCACCCTCATACTTGGTACAGGCATAGTGTGTTAATAATCCAATCCTCTAGTGTAAGAACTACAATTAAAATCCAGATCCGGATTAAGAAGAATTTGTAAAATTTGAAAATCCCCAAAACAACACCCTGTATATCAGATTTTTTAAAATTTGGATGGATATTTGAAAAGAACGGAAAAAAAATGAGTTAAAGTGAATATTCTACTACTGGAGTTTAAACGTCAAATTACATCAAATGCATTTTTTTCATTTTCACAAGCAGTAACTTTCGAAATAAGTGGTAGATTTCTTTCATATTTGGTACAGGTATCATTTTTTTTGCATTAATCGTTTATATATTATTATTCACATTTAATTAATTTTTAGAGATTTACTTTTGACGTAAATAAATAAAAAACTGATCCAACTGTTAGCCAGCTGTCTGCTTAATGCGTTCTATTTTTAACTTGTTTTTGTTATATTCCAATTGTTACAGAAAACACTTTCTACATTACCTTGTTAACGCTACTCGGGCGTCTAAGTAAATAATTAGCAATGTTCACTCCCTGTAATAATTAGGAATTAGCAATTTAGCAATAACTTAAAAATAAGAAAATTACCTTGCTCGCGAGTCGGGTGCAACATCTATAGCAAAAAAGTTAATCGCGAAATTTTAATGAGGAAGTTTCCAGACCGACAACACAACAAAACAAAACTTTTTGTTTTCATTTTACTTACGGTGTTAGAGGGTGGATAAATATTCCATTACATCCCCTTGCAGGCAGCTGCAATTAACTGCTGAACTTCCGCGTGTTTGAACACGAAACTTATAATCTGAAATATAATGTTATACTAGGGTTTAGTTTTCGATCGAGGATGGATCAAAAGTATTTCCTATCTTACACAATTTTATGTTGGTTCTTTAACGGATTAGATTTATTCTGGAGTAATTATTTTTAGATAACTACTAAAATGATAACCATCTACTGTCTGATTACTCAAGAGCAGGAGATTGTGAGGAAACATAAAACACTATTGTCGTATCTTTCCACAAAATTATCCAAGTGAATTCGATATTTTAAAAAAAACACGTTAATTGTATATCAATGAATTGTACATAAACACAAAAAGTATTAATAAGAATTTACCTGATTGTCTACTTTATTTATTATATATTATTAATTATTAAAATAAAAAAAATCTGGTCACATCATTTATAAATTCTTGAAAACCGATAAACCACTACACCAAAAAACTAAAAACTGTCTCGATTGACGTACTTTTAATACAGTATTACTATAGACTTCTGATAATGCTGTCCTTGTATTTAACAAAATTTTGATGTAATCCTATGACCAGTTTTCCTAAAATGTATACCCATAGATATTAAAAACATCTTTCAACTAGTAAATATGGGTACATTTTTTAGGCAAACTGGTCATAGGATTACAACCAAATTTTGCTAAGTTAAATACAAAACTTTTGTTAAAGTGAAAATGTATTCATTTATAAAGTTGACGGAGAAACTTTTAAAATACAGGGTAGTGCACAAAATACAGCTTTTCTAATTTTTAAAGTTTTTGCAATCAGTTTAACACCCTGTATGACATAGAGTGGCAGATTTAATATAATACAAACATTTTATAACGCATCATTTTTACTCGTTACTCGTTAAAGCTAAAAACGCTGTATACCCTCTGTAACCACATTTTGTGATTCACCCTGTATAAAATATGATTCATCACCAAGAAGTAATTACTTAAACTATATATTCATAATCCAATGACATTTGCTCGTATTTTTAGAGTCTTTATAAAAAAAAGATTTCTTCAAAAAAACCATATTACTTATTTTCGAACCACCCTGTAACTAACCAAATTCTACGGTGATTGTTTATAAAATATTAATGCTAAATAATCTATAATTCATGTTTTCTACAATAAACGCCAATAAAATAGGTCTGTTATGAGAAATCTGGTTACAAAAAAATAATATTTTCGATGTTTAACACCCTGTACTTCGAAAACTAGCCATAGGATTGGTTTGGACAAATGGACACTTTTTGTCAGTGCATCGAGTTTTATAACATACCAACGTTTCAGAAAATTTGACCGGGACGTTTTTGTAGAGTGCTAGAAAATCTACGATTACTTCAAAACGGTGTTGTTTAAAAAAATAAGATAAACGCAGAAATGGAGATAAAGACCTGTTTTAAGGTCGTATTGTAATATTTTTTCAAAATATTGTACCATTTTTTTACTATCAGTAAGCAAATAATCTTAATTTTAAGAGGAGTTGGTCGGCCCGATCTACGGTGGTGGCGGTTGTGTCAAGCCAGGCAAATGTCCAAAGCGGCAACAATGAAGCGTACGTAATACATGGAATTTGATTTTTTTGCTTGGCTATTTGGCAATGGACGCATGCCCTTCAGTCACACACAAATTGAAAAGAATTCATTTCATTTTAAGTCTTAAATATTTATATTATTTTCTCTTATATAGTTAACCATCAGATGATACAAAAATTCGTCTCTAGTCGCGAGCAACACTTTAACACACATAGGAAATTGAACGCCTCCTTTCATAAGATCATCCACCAATTCACTACTAGAAAAGCTTTTACAGCCGAAAAATATGTGATCTAGATCTGCGACCTCGTTATCATGAGGACACAGTGGAGAATCTGTTATTCCTATTTTATATAAATGAGATGGAAAGCACCCATTATTCATTTTCAATAGAGTTATGATTGTGCAGCAATTTTTATTAACTTTATCACTGAATATATGTGAGGTTTCTTTGGCAACTCTTTGTAGTTAGAAAAATATGTTATTTCTCTCCAATAGTTATTTCAATCTCTATAAATATTATCTTTGAATATACTGTAAATATCTCTATAACAAGGGATTTTTAGAAAATTGTTACATAATTTTAACATTTTTGACTCCTGACATAGTAAATTTTTTATCGTAGGTACATATAATAAAATTATCAAAATATTTTGTTATGTTTTTTGAGCTCCCCAACACCGACTTTGAATCTGATACCAATATTGCACTTATGTTTTCCCCACACCACGCCAAAGCTTTAGGTATGGCGACGGCTTCAGCTGTAAAAATGCTACAAACCTTTGGTAATTGAAATCTAAAAATGTCTTTATTGTTTTCTACATAGAAGACTCCTTTCAGATTTTTGCTTCCATCTTTATAAATTTTTGTATTTATGTTACAATTGCTAATTACAGAATGAAATGAAGTTTTATTATAGTTCGGAAATACGATAGTGGATTTTGAAAAACTAGATTCGTGGCTATGCACGAACACAGGCAATCTATCCATTGTTATGGAAATTTTTCTAAGGAAGCATTATACCACAAGTTTACAATAAAGAAAAAAATGTTTAAAGCACGATTTTCTATATTTTCCAATTTTTGCAACTTTTATATTTCACATTTTGCTTTAGGATTTACCAATTTTGAATGTATGTATATATTTGACTAAGAAGTATACAATTAGAGTAAGGGATAAGGCCTATAAAGATTTTAAAACATGTAATGATAATAATGAGAAACTCACTAAATGGAATAGTTTTAAACAACATAGAAATAAAGTGGTAAATTTACTAAAACAAAAAAAGGAGCAATATTATTTTGATAAAATTGACAGATAGGATAGACGAAATCCTTTAAGTACTAGTAAAATCCCACAAGCTTTAAAAACAAGTACAATTATTCCTATTAAAAAGTTAATAATACTACCAAAGGCGAAGAATTTCGCCCTATTAATATTTTATCTTCAATTGAAAAACTTCTTGAAGTTGCAGTATATGAACAATTATTAAAATCTGGTTTTCGCAAAGGATTTTATTGTGAGGTAATTTGGATAAAAACAAATATACTGTTGGTGTTTTCCTTGACTCTCGGAGGGCCTTTGAGACAATTGATAGAGGGATACTATTAATTAAACTAAAACAATATGGTATAGAGGGTAGAGTACTTGACTGTCTTAGTGATTTCAAAACCGAAAACAGCGAGTTCGTTATGGCGATCAAACATCTTCTGAAATGGGAAATGATACAGGAGTTCCGCAAGGCAGTGTACTTGGTCCACTGCTATTTATATTATACATTAACGATATAGAACTTTTATTGCATGCACTGACTTAAATTTAGAAAAGGCCATTCAAAAAATGAATGATATCTTAAAAACTCTGAGTAAATATTTAGACCATAATAAATTAAAAGTAAATGTTTCAAAAACCCACGCTATGATAGTTACAACTAAATACAAATATAATTCATTGAATACAAATAATATACATTTATCTATTAACAGTGAAAGAATAGAAATTGTTACATCAGTGAAGTATTTGAGATTTTACTTAGATAATTTCTTGACCCTTGAAGGCCACTTTGATTTCCAAAAAAATATTAAAAAAAAACTTTATTTTTTTAATAGAATAGCTCAAAATTTATCAGTTAATGCAAGAATCACTATTTATAATACGATTATTCAACCTCACTTTGATTATTGAGCATCCATCCTTACTAAAACTCAACATACTTCAAAACCGTGGAATGAGAATAAACCTAAGAACTAATCGTTATACTATAAGGAATATGTTATGGTCTCTAAAATGGTTTTCAGTAAACGATAGGTTATTTTATTTTTCCATGATTTTGGTTTATAAAATTATAAATCAGATGGCTCCGGAATATTTGCATCAATATATTATTCTCAGCAAAGATGTTCATTCACACAACACAAGAAATATTAATAACATATATTTCGCGAACTTGCTATAAAAGTACAATGAATTCATTGTTTTTTAAAGTTTTCTCAGACTTTAACAATCACCCATAGATGATAGATGTAAAAAATTCACAATCTCTCAATGTCTTTAAAATAAAGAATAAAGAATTTGTATTAGATCAAATTGTCCTATGGTAATAGTTTTTTTTGTATTGTATTACATTTTTTTAATAAGTAATAACTTTAGTATTGTCAATTCAATAGTTTTATTGTGTTGTATGTAAAATTCTTTTTTTAATTCCTATTTTAATAATAGATTTACCTGCTAAATAGTTGTAGAATAATTTTAACAAACAGTTTATTGTATTTTTTTATTTTATATACTGTGTAATTTATATCTTATACGTATATTAGGGGTTCCAATTTAATAAATAAATCTATTATGAATGACAGGATTAAATTTTTTTAAATTTCTCTCAGAAATCGGTTTCAGAAATATTACATTTATTTTAATATACGTATGGTATAGATACTCCAGCAATGAAAACGTTGGATGTTTGAAACGAGGGGTAAATCTGTCTATTACGATGTATACATATTTAAAAAAGCAATAAACCATAAAACAGTACATTAACCCATTGGCGGTCAGTGCAAGACGCATGCGCGTCGCTACTTTTCAGTACGGAGCTTCAAGCACGCTCTGGAGCAAGAAGTGGCGATTGTGGAAAACCCAGTAGAGCACCGTTTTTCTCAACAAGCGCTTTAGATAGCGTGGAAATTCCCGGTCCGGGAAAAGCTCGGAAAACACGTGAAACCCCCTCGAGGAAAATCGCCCGCGATGTACGGCGAGTGTGCTTGAAATGTTGAGACGAGATTTTTGCGCGGCGTTACTGGTTTTTTAGTTTGAGAGTTTTGAATAGTTCGATTTGTTCGGTTGTTTAGAGGTGAGCCTTAAGTAAAGGGAAGGGTTAAATTTAAAAAAATATGTTTTGATTGATTAAAAAAATATTAATTAAATAAAAAAATATTAATGACAACCACAAATATTTTTAGTATTAGTTTTAGTAACTAAAAATTAAAATTAGAATTTAGCAATAATTAATATGTGAGGAGTTATAGTGTTTATATTCTAGAACGAGTATAAAAGAATTTAAACAATTAAAAATAAAAATAAATAAAAAATTCTGTGGGTCAAATTTTTCCAGGGAATAAAAAGACTTAAAATTTAATTCATAGCTTCTTCATTGCTTTTGTGCCGAGTACTTTACAGTAAGCTGTAATATTTAAAAATAATTGCATATAACATTCTTTTACTCAATTATTCAATAAAATGTTTTACAGTTTTATTAGCGTTTTTCCCATCCTAATATAAACTCTTGTGGCATCCCATTTAATTTTTTTGTGGTTGTCATACATACAATTCATTTTTTAAGTTAATAATTTATTAATATTAATTTTTAATATTAATAGTTTTTTTTAATTTTTTACTATTAATTAATATTTTTATTTTTCTGTATTATTCTTTGATCGTACATATAAGGAGTTAAAAGTTTTCTATTGGATACCAAATCTGAAACATTATTCAAAAATATTGCTTAATAAAATAAAAATGAAACAAAGATCATGACAGAATTACTATCAAAATATATTTTGTTCTGTGGTAAAAGGAATAACACATCAAAAAATCAGACGATGTAACGAAAACTGTTTTTTTTTCACAAGAAGGACCTTTTCAGTAGTGGCACTTTATTATAATAAATTAAAATTTTCAAATGAAAAAAAATACATAAAAATTATTAATATTTAATTTTATTTGTCCTTGCATTGCCTAGTACAGCAATAAAACTCTCATCGTAAATATTTAAGGACAAAAAAATCCTGTCGGTCAAGTATAGATTTTTCAGAAAATAAACTATTAAAATCTTTAGGGTTTTGAAGAAATCTCATTAAATTTCTTTCATCGGTGGGGCTAATTTTTTAAAAAACAACATTTTATATCCAAAATATGAATAAGTTTTCGTCAAAAAAGTACGAGGATTTATTATATTTTAATACTGTATTTAGAATTGATTTTTTTACTTCATTGATTACAGGCCCACAAAAAAATAAAAGTGGTTTGAACTTTACTTGTGAATAGGTTACCCTTATGGATTTTGAGCCGCTGAATCCGAATTTACCCTACACGCTAGCCTAGGGTAAAAGTGTGAAATTTTGGAAATTTGAGGCTCCACGAGAGCAATATTTATCCACGGAAAATTAATATGTGTTTCATACGAATTTTGAGCCGCTAAGTCCGAATCCAAAAGTAAAATTTGTCTACAGGTCCTCAAAATTTCCCTAGCCTAGGGAAAAAATGTATAACTGAGCAAAATTTGAGGTTTCCAAACATTAATTAATTTGATTTAACAATAATCCTTTAAGCTATTTAATGATTTTTAAAATTCACCGATAATTCAATAATCAACGTCAAGTTATAATTAAAATTATCGGCCGTTACAATATTACTTGTATTTAGAAGCGATAAAATATTGTCCTCGTTGCATTAGTCATTATAAAATTATCACTAATTAGTAAATTCAATCATCGAGTACAATAATTAACTACATATTTAACCATGCTCCCTACAGATAATAAATAACGATTTGATTTAGAACATTATTTCAACGGGATTATTCAGAAGTCAACATGATTTCAAGGAATTAATTTTGTTAAAATATTATGTAAAATGGGTTAATTAATTAAAACATAAATGGCAATGATTAATTGATCTTTTTACAGAAAATAATTAAACTGATTTGATATATTTTAGTTTAATTTTCTATTAATTATAATTATATATAATTATTTTTATATAACTGATTAAACGTTAAAAAACATTCAATCAAGTTTGGTGATTAAAAATGGCATATTTTTTTCTACCATTTACTTACTCCAAAATTCTTGTTTTACTTGATTCAAATATTTTTCTCAATTTTTTCGTTCCCTCATGTTTGATACTCTCTTGTGTGATTCTAGCAACCCAATCAACTAATCCTTTGAGCTTTTACACTCACTGGCATAGTTACCTTGGCTCTTGATTCTTGATTAGTACTTCTTTTCCACCCTTGGTTTCCTTTTCTGCCCCAAAAATATTTTCCTTTCATGTCACCAAAAACTTTCGATGCTAATGGTTTCATAATTTCAATTTCCTCTACTAATTTTCTCCATTGCGTTCGGTCTTCTGCTATTTCAGGCGTGTGTAACCTTTACAGGACTATGGGCTGAATTAGAAAGTACAAAGATTACGCGGTCAGGACTACTTCAGGATATATAAATTGTTTATCATAATATGTGTTTATATTACATTAAAAAGCACGCATAACGTTAATTGTTCGATTTATTTTTGCCAGATCTGTGTGTATTTCTGAATCTCGAAAATGCAAGAACGCCAAAAAAAAAACAAGAAATATTGGATACAAGCTTATCAATATTAGGAGATATTGTGGACGTGCGGACGTGCAAACACGTAACGTGTTTTCTTGGTGTTCTAGATTTTACGAAGTTCATCTTTGAAACAAGTTGCTCGCATAAGTGCTCCCAAATAGACTGAGCAAAAGCTGTCAGCTTTGGAAACTTGTCACGTGGGAAATAGTTTTTATAAAAGTTAATGATATTTGGAAAAGTAGTCGTGGGTCGTATAAAATCACTACGCGGACATGATTTGGCCCGCGGGCCATAGGTAGCACATGTCTGTGATATTGGCTGCCAATTATCAATTCCAACCGTTATTTTCTTGGCGTTCCTGTTTTTCTTTTTCCTATTTGTTCACCTACCAATGCTTTTGTTGAGGTTTTATCTGAACGTGCCCTAACCATCTTGTTTTCTGAGATTTTATTACTCTAGTTACGACCGACGGGGATGTTACATGCGTTTAATAACTTTAATTCTCGAATCTCCCTAATATTCTTCTCAAGAGCTTCCTTTCCCATAGTTTTAATTTTTTTGTTATATTTTTGATCATAGGTCACATTTTTGTTAATACAGGGTGGTCCTTAAGTAATTGTAAATAGAAGTATGGTAGATTCCTCACTTTAAAATATTACGATTTGATCCAACTTGCTCTAATAAAATGTTGCTAATAAGGAATATACAGGGTGTTAAAAGTGAAATTTTAAGATTAATTTTTTGCAATAACTTTAGCGTTTTTTGATATGTATACATAAAAATTTGAAACTGGGGCTTTTTGGACACGAGAAATCAGAATCTGGTACCTGCTTCGATGTAATTTGTAGAGGGCGCTAGTTAGGCCACATTTGTGGCATAAATGTGCGATAAACTTTTTTACTCGTTAAGTTAGCGCTATTTTTGTAAAACAATATTAAATCAACGTTACTTTAGTAGAAAACAGTATACTTGTTATTAACCTTAAAACTTAACCGTTTACGAGATTGTTGTTTATTGTTGTTTATTTAAAAAAAATTATTACATATACAAATTAGTAATAGAAATTACAATTTAACATTAAACATAGATACTAGCAAAAAAGAAAAAAATTAAAATAAATACTATATCCCCGCAAATTATACAACAATTAGAATTTTAAACAATAATACAATACACACGATAATTAATCCAAATATGTATATACAATCAAAAATCCTATATAAAATCTTTAACAAAATCTGATAAAATATGACTTTTACAATATTTCAAAAAAATATATCCTAACCTACTGATGATACAAAAAATATTAAAAATATTTGGTCCGATATAAGAAAAATATTTGTTTGTTTTCTTTTATTATAGCTGAATATTTAATTTATTTATTTATTTATTTAATTTGATATAATTATACTTAAGAACTCGGTACAATTTCTATTTTATTCTAATATTCCATATTTACTTTTTTTTTTTTTCAATTTGCACCTAAGTGATTTAACACTTTCTTGTTTTGTGCAGAATGTATTCAATACCTATATATTTTTGTGATAATTCGTCGTTTACTGTATAATTTGATTTTATAGTTCTAAATACAAAAAAAATAGATTAAGCAACTATTTGTATAAATAAATAATAGTTATCATTTATAAATATCTTAGTTTGCAATGAATATTTTTTGTAGTTTTTAATTTTTGTAAGCCTCTGAGGCAAATCAGTAATTTATTTGTTATGCTACGGGTTTCAATATTATGGGAGATATGATTTTTAAAAAATGTTCTTTTTTATGCAAAAAGGTTACTAATGTGTGAAAGTACAGCGACCTTATATTGCATATATCACTTCCATAAAGTAGTCTGGTTGAGTATCGTCTATCTTTTTATAAATAATTTTCAGCACATAATTTTGAATTGTAGACAGGGATTTTAATGAGTTATTATACAACGCTCCCCAAACCAGTATTACGTATCTTAAAAGTGATTCAACTAAGGATTTGTATACCAAAATCAAAATATTTTTACTCAATATATCTCTTATAATTGGTTTTATCTGCATTTAAAGACAGCCACATCTTTATGACGTTCACACTTTCTTGAACGCTTTCCTTAGGAACTTCCCAATCATGCCCACTAAATATGGCAACAGTGTCATCAGCATATGATACTACTTTGCTATCTATGTCAAGGTTTAATAGTGAATTTATATAAATGGTGAAGAGTACAGGTCCCAGGACTGTCCCTTGTGGCACTCTCATTCTCACGAGTTGCGGTTCACTTAGATATTTATTGCCTTTAACAGATTGTGAACGGTCATTTAAATAATTTTTAAAAAGATTTAACACATTACCACGGATCCCATACCGCTCCATCACTTGTAGTAATTTTTCATGATATACTGTGTCAAAAGCTTTCGCTAAATCTAGAAATACTGCGATACATTTTTTACTATTATCAAGGTTGATTGAAACTTCATTAATAACGTCATACATGGCATCTGATGTACTTTTACCTTCTCGAAAACCGTACTGATATTCACTTAATATTTTATTACTACTTAAAAAAATTATTAAACGCGTTTTTAAACATTTTTCAGTAATTTTACCGAAGTTGTTGATTAAACTAATCGGTCGATAATTTGAAATTTTATTTTTGTCACCCGCTTTGTAAATAGGGGTTACCACAGAGTTTTTAAATTGTTTGGGAAATTTTCCATTACTAAACATTAAGTTTATGACATGGCTAAGAGCGCGCAGAATGTTTCTCGAGATACTCGCATTTTAAGGAGCAGCTGCATGATTACACTGGACGGCGAAAAAAAATTTTTTCTGGTACTGACACCATTCTTGCTGATTCTTATTTTTATTGCTTTTCCATAATTCGGAGGAATGAAAAAAAAACGATGGGTGATGGGGGAAAACCACTGTAATCATGCAGCTGATCCCTAAAATGCGATTATCTCGAAAACGGTTAAGTTTTAAGGTTAATAACAAGTATACTTTTTTTCTACTAAAGTAACGTGGATTTAATATTCTTTTTTAGAATAGCGCTAACTTAACGAGCAAAAAAGTTTATCGAACATTTATGCCACAAATGTGGGCTAATTAGTGCCCTCTACAAATTACATCGAAGTAGGTACCAGATTCTGATTTCTCGTGCCCAAAAATCCCCAGTTCCAAATTTTTATGTATACATATCAAAAAATGCTAAAGTTATTGCAAAAAATAAATCTTAAAATTTCACTTTTAACTCCCTGTATATTCCTTATTAGCAACATTTTATTAGAGCAAGTTGGTTCAAATCGTAATATTTTAAAGTGAGGAATCTACCATACTTCTATGGACAATTACTTAAGGACCATCCTGTATAATATTTAACTTTTATGTTAGTCATCTGCTGATTGGTCCCGTTGGTTATTAATTTCATTGTTTACTTCTTTCTGGCAATTGTTTATTAGGAACATTATAGTCTGTTTTTATATTTATCTTCCTTGCTTGTTTGCCCTTATTTTTACTGCCTTGTATCTGTACCCAAATCCATATATTGAGATTTGCATCATCACAATTTGAGGATATAAGCAGATATCTTTAGTAAAATGCTGTTGTGGAAAATGATACTTTATGACATAATTTTTTTTTGGTGTTACTAAATAGCCTATTTATTGATTTTCACCAAATTTGGAGGGAATAAACAAAAATTTGTGCATCACATCACGTTTGTTTATACATTGCGCCCCATGAGCAGTATATATTTCATAATATTATAGAGAACTGTGGAAATAGAAATAAATATAAAACGGAGTCATATTATTAAGATGAAGGATGCCAAATATTTACTCTTAGTTGTTCTATTTTCAACATACTTTTTTACTTTCTTTATCTAGAATTATTGAAGAATGAATCAGATTTTCTAGTTAAAATTCATCAGAACTTTACGCCACTAAAAAAAATAGGTAAGAAGTTCTTCATCAGATACAGAAACGTCCTTTATAATCGAACGTGTTGTTATGAGTAAATTATTAATTGGTTAGGTATCATCCTGTATCTTTTTCCACTGTAAAGTGAAGCTAAAGGAAATAGTTTAGGGTCTATCCGCAAAGAAGTGTTCTACTTTAGTTTATAGTTCGGACGCCAGAGTGGAAAGAGTATAAATCAAGAGCACATGTGCAATCGCTAAGTGGTAATCAACTAATGGGTCCGATACGCGACCAAATGCATTTCACGGTGCGTGAACTTATCTTTGCGATCTTATATGCTATGCCACAGATTGCGGACGCCACATTGTCTTATCACAGCGCTTCATTTGAATATCCAACCAATAGGATGTCAGATCCACAAAGGATGCCGCTTACGCTTAAAGGGTAGTATCAAAGGGACCGCGTTTTAAAAATAATTGGGGATAATCGCCTGTTTTACTTTACCACTTTACTACAGCATGGATCGAAAAATAGTTTTATTTGTACAGTGTCTTCCACGTTGAAGTGGCAAAAATGTTGGTGACATTTTTTAATGAATCGTTTTTTGATTGCTACTTCAGTTGCCTTTACAGCAATACTTTATCTTTTGTCAAGGCTCTAGCTAAAATACTTTTTTTTATTTCTAGATCCAAAATTCAAGAAGACTTTAAATACTGTAAGAAACCTAAAAACATTTACCACTCCTAAACAAGTGTTGTGTAAGGACCTTAAAACAGTGTTAAGTGAAAATCTATAATCTTAAAATTTAAAATCTACCGCTTAAAATTTGGACCGCACCGCTTAAATACTGTCAGTTAAAGTGAACAAACTTAAACTGCAAAAAATTATGTAACTGTATTCGACCATCCTTCTTGGACAAGATGAATAGTGTTTTTGCTTTGGCATTTGTGGCTATAATAGCTTTTTGTGGCGGCCTGACTGCCCCTGCTTGCGTCTGCGACACAAGAGAGTGTGAAATAATCAACGAGATTGATTGTCCTGGATTGGGCATTGTTGTTTGGGACCCCTGCAAGTAAGTCTCATTTAAGTTTATAGAATGTTTTACTATTAGCGTGATTTCGATTAAACGTACATTATAAAAGAAGTAAAAGTAAAATTACAGTTTCCCAAATATACTTTTCGCAAAATATTTGTTATTTGATAAGTCTATAAAGCATGATTAAACCTGGCCATCCCCAACATTGCAGAGACAACTGATAGGAGATGCCAAATCGATGTCATATATACGGACTTCTCGAAAGCGTTCGACAAACTTGAACATTGAGTACTACTATCGAAACTATATAGGTATGGCTTTTCTCAGACACTTATCGAACTCTTTGTGTCGTACTTCACTGACAGGCATCAGTATATCATATTAAATGTCTTCAAATCTACAGAATATGCAGCTACCTCAGGTATCCCTCAAGGCACCAACTTTGGTCCACTTCTCTTCAACGCTTTCATCAACAACGAGGTGATTGACTTCAACTGCCCTTAACTGAAACGCATTGAGCAATGGTGTTTCAGTAATAAGCTTCCTCTTAATGCAAGTAAATGTAATGTATATCAATATTTAATCAACGATATGCCACTCCAACATATACCGATCTAGGTGTTATTTTCGATTCAAAATTGTGTTTTACCCCTCATATTGAAGCCACTCTGTCGGCTGCAGAATGTATGGATTCATTACGCGCATCTCGAAAGATTTCCCCATCGAAAACGTTATAATATGCCTTCGTAAGATCAAAATTAGAATATGCATCTATAATTTGGAACCCATTTCATCAGTTATATGTAGACAAGGTTGAATCGGTTCAGCGAAGCTTCCTCAAACTTCTTTCCTATAGAACAGACAACATATATCCACCAATTGGCTTCCCCCATGACGCATTATTGGTTAGACACGCTATGAACAGCCTAACCTGTCGTCGTGATAGTCAGTCGTCAATTTTTCTGTTCAACCTTATTAACAACCTAATCATTGACCCACATATTCTGCAAAAACTCAATTTCATTGTACCTAGACCATCGCCTAGAGTAGACAGACAATACGTTTTATTTACCAACACCACGAACAGATATTTTGAAATACTCTTCTTCTTCTTCGTCTGACTAGGATTGCTCCTGTTTGTCTGCCTCTCATTCTGTTTCTGTTGTTGTTGTTGTCAGTATGTTGTCCTTCCATCTATTCTTTGGTCTTCCTGTTGGTTTTTTGCTGAAAGGTTCATTATTTTTGCAAATGTTAGCAAATGTGTCAGGGTGTCAGGTGCCATTTTATTAACATGAGTATCCCAGTCTCTTTTTCTTGCTTTTACCAATTTGTTGATGCTCTGGATGTTACATTGCTGCCCGTATGCTCTTATTTGTTTGTCTATGTGTTATACCCTTTATTAGGTTAATAGGTTAGAATCGGTCTCACAGTTGTTTTGTATATTTTCATTTTGCTCTCTGTGGACATGTGTTTATTCGTCCATATGATTTCTCTCAAACCTCCGCTAACTTTTGTTGCTTTCATTGCCTGTCTTTTTGCCTCTGCGGTCATGTTCCTATCGCTAGTGATATCAATTCGAAGGTAAGTCAATGTCATAACCTGCTCTATGCTTCTGCCGTCCACTTTCAATTTGCACCTTCGAGGGTCCCTACTAATCACCATGCATTTTGTTTTTTCCGCAGAAATCTTCGTGTTGTAGGCTTTCGCCGTGATGTTGTGTAATAAAGGAATATCAGTTCGATGAACTTCAATAGGTTATTTCATTATATTTTACATTTTATTAAAATAATAATTAGTTGTTATCCAATACAAATAATGCAATGTCATTTATTCTAAAGTTCATTGTTTCCAATTCTGTTTAGCTAGCAAATGACCTATTGAAGCGATATTTGACGGTTAGTTATTCATTAGCATTTTAACCATATACTTAATACAAATCTAGAAAAGGTATATAATTTTATTAGTTAATAAAGGGCTGGTATAAACTTCATTCATTGTTTTATTCTACAAATGCTGTAATTAAGGAAAAGAACCTAGAAATATTACAGTTGAATGTGAAATACTCATAACATGTGTGTCAAATGTAATTCTGCAAGTTGTCAGCTTGATATTTTTTAGTGTTCAATATCTGCGATTAAATCCTATTACTTCGGTTAATTCTGTATGTATTGTTATTACGTTAATTTTTTATTTTATATTGTACTGTAATTGAAACTTATATTCCTGTTCTGTGGTTGGGTGTAACCTATAGAACAGTGTAAGAATAATGGTATATTACGTAACAAGTGTTGTAAAAAGCATATTACGCACGAATGGAAAAATTTCGCACGAAGTCGCGTAGGGGCGAGTGTGTAATTCCACGAGGGCGATTGCTAATATATTCAAACTGTGCGTTTTGTTTACCAAAACTGTGCGATTTGTTTACCGTGCGCAATGAACTATATACTTAGGCTGTGTGTCGTGTGTTTTTGCCTGTTTTCTAGTGATCGTAGGTAAATAAATAAATAAATAAATAAATAAATAAATAAATAAATAAATAAATAAATAAATAAATAAATAAATAAATAAATAAATAAATAAATAAATAAATAAATAAATAAATAAATAAATAAATAAATAAATAAATAAATAAATAAATAAATAAATAAATAAATAAATAAATAAATAAATAAATAAATAAATAAATAAATAAATAAATAAATAAATAAATAAATAAATAAATAAATAAATAAATAAGAGAATTTATACTTAGTCATAAATGAAGTTTTCTTAATAATATTATCGTAAGAAAAGACCCAGATAAAAAACTTATGATACTATACCGATATAGAGGGTATCCTTTTCGTAATTAACTCTTTTTGTAAAATAGGCACCCAAATTCTTGAAATATCGACCGAACAACTAGAAACACATTCATTATTACTTAAGCATATCCTTTGCGGTTATAATTATTAGTTTATTTTAATAATCTAGTTGAAGAATTCCATTGTATTTTACGCAAAAAATCCCAAGCATGAATTTCCTATTTTTTATGCATTATTGTTCATTAAGTCTTATATGAAAAGGACTAGATTTTCCTATATATTTATTACACTTTTATAAACATAAATTTTCTGTATTTTAGATTTCATTAATAGGTTTTGTTATTATTAAAGATTCTAATGTATTATTTGTTTGAAAAACTGTTCCTAAATTCAATTTATCCAACACATGACAGTTATGACATTTTATGTCATTTTAGACAAGCAAACTATCAAATAACTCACGTTCATATTTAAGTAGTATTCTATTTATTTATTACTATTACAAGCAGAATTCACATTGATATTGAAATTAAAGGAAAACGCTTACGGTTTATTCGAATTTGAAGTCATTGTAAAATTCGTTGGTTCATTGGAACCAGACGCTCCCATATCGGTACAGCTACTGATAGTGCTGGAAGACACCGACGCATTAGAACCTTGTAATTTTTCTGCAATTTGTATTTTGTTGTGCACCGATTCTTCTAGGTATCCTTCTGCTACGATCGAGGACTTCCATCCTCTGTGACGCTTCAAAGTAGTCATGTTAGCCCCTGCATTGGCCAAAAGAGTCGCCGAAGACCTTTTCAGGCAGTGACCGGTGTAGAGCGCTGGTTCCTCAAATTTCAAAAACATGCAATTCTTGACGGTATCTTCGACAACGTATTTATTCCCACACACATGCTGATACACCTCCCATTTTTGTAAAAACCAAAAAAGCGGCTAGAACTAGTATTTTTTATCTCAAAGACATGTATTTTTTACACAAATTGATCGGAACTGCCTAAGGATGTGAAATAAAATCACACTTGTTCGCAAGAATAAGGACATTAATTGATCGGGTTGACTGGAAATCCTTCTTCAAGTATGGTGAATCCTCTCGATTTCTTGGTTTTAGTGTCTGGCAAAACTACGTGAAAATATTTTCCTTTGTCTTGAATGTTTTCTATTTTCAAATTGACCAATTCATCGCATCTACAAGCACCGCTAATCCCCATTATCAAAGCCACTTTCATCAACAGGTACTCGTTGTCGGGGGCTTCGTTCAAAAACTTCTCTATTTCAGGTCGTTCTAATGTCTTGGACTTCTTTGGTTTGTATCCCTGTGATTTGCTTTTCAAAAAGCTCGTTAGTTTGCCACATTTTGAAATGTCGATTTTTTTTTTATAAAGGTGAATAATCGAGCGAAGCATCGAGTATTTGGTCCATAGCGACGATGGGGCAAATGTAAAAAATAAGCCAATAGAACATTTTCATCGATACCTTTTATCTTCCGTGAATTCATCCAAGACCCAAACATTTTCAACTCCTTGTCGTAAGCATCTCGGGACTTTTCTGGCAAAATCTGCATCGCTGCTTCTTCCGCTTCCGTAAGGATATCCTCAGGAACGTAATTTTCATCGGTTTCCTCCATTTTCTATACTTTATTTCTTCAAAAAAGCTTCCCTTTTCTGAAAGGAAAACTGACAAGTGTCAAAATTTATTTAAACATTTACTAACAGTGTATCATGCCCGTGGAAACCAAACAAACAACCTACTTTGACCAAAATCTAAAAAAGTCACTGTCAAGTCATTCTGACATTTATAGGGTACTGAGACGCAAGTAGCTTTGATTTGATCACAAAGCTTATTAATTATTATCTCATAAAAAAACGATTTCTTCCACTTGTTGGATAAAACTTTGTATGCCACTCGCGTGTTATCTTTCCTAAGTCACTTGTCACTTGTCACTAAGTCATTTTCTCGCGTGACTTGTTTTCAACGTAACACACTAGTACCATAAATAACTATTATTGCCAAACCTTCTAATTTTTCCGATAATTTTGGAATATGTAATTTTTACAATGTTTGAATGAAGTATTTGGCCATTTAAATTTCTTCTTTATTTTTAATATCTCGGGAAATGATTGTTATATTTTTTTAAGTCAATTTTTAGAGTCAAAGTCGTTAAATTAAAAAACATTTTTAGTCTAAAAAAGTGGTTTTAATATCCAAAAAGAAGAACATTCATTATGTTTCAAAAAGCAATAAATGTATTGATTTGATATATTTGATTTTTTAAATGTTACATTTTGAAAAATATCGGCATTTTCTCTTCGAAGCCGTCCCTACACGTAAAGCTTTATACAAATACAGTCAATAGTTCTCATTTTATTTACCGAAACGTATTTATTCTCTTCCGGATATTTGTCGACGTCCATTTGCTCCTGTGGGACAAGAAGAGATACGTTGCCATGTGGATGTGAATGGTGGAAGGAGCAATAATAAATTGTAAGCTTTGCTTTCGCCTGACAAAGGGAAGAATTTGTTTGTTTTGTTAGCGTTTTATTTTCATTTATGCCCTGGAGATACTTTAAATATATTGCAAGTATTTCTCACCTCTATGTTTACGTACACATTTATTTTTTGATTAAGATATTTATTTTTTTGCATATTCGACGTTTTGTCGACTAGTTTATAATTAGCACTAATAAGTGGACGGAATCGCTGGAGAATCATTAAAGTGGAAGTGCATAATACGACGTGGAAAACAAAACAAAAATCAAAAGACGGGAAACTAGTGGTGGGTGGAAAATGAGACTCGCCGATTGAGCTAACACGTTTTAGTTTTCAATATCGAAAATAAAACCTGCATAAAACAGAAGACTCCAGAAAATTGGTAGATCTCTATACTATATCAAAACTCAAATGCGAGGCTTTTACTATAGTGAAATCGCAATCGACACGGAGTAATAAATCAAAATTTTCTGGGAGTTTTACAGCACAGGCGGCTCAAACAAAATCTGTGATTTTAAATAGCCGGTAGTTAAAAGGTGTGTTAAAATTAAGAATTTTGCCTGTGCCGCCCGGTTTTGTGAGTCCCCTCGCCACTCACCCCTGTGTTTTTTTGGTGGGTAAACTTGGTAAATTCAATATTTTCACCACTTTCTGGTGGTCTCAACGCCGCGCCACCAGACCCTACTCCTTTTTTAATAACCTAATTGCAACATTTTGATATAAAATAGATATGCTTACCTGCTCTCGAAGATCAGGAAACGTGAAAGTCTCTGAATCACTATATTCACTTGATGAGTCATTATTTACTGATATTATTAAAGGTGGCACTGTAGTATCGACATCAAAGATTTTGCCCAGATTCCATATGTTTTCTTCTTCTTTTAACACATGCTCGATTGCCTTTCGCCAATTTTCCTTCGTAACAACTGATATGGAGGTTTCTAACAATGCTTCTACATCTTTTAACTTAAATGTCGTATTATGTCGACCTACATTTCCTTTAACTTGTGCCCATATCAGTTCAATAGGATTTAGTTTGCAGTGATAGGGAGGAAGACGCACTACATCAATACCATGTGTTCAAGTTCATCCATTCATTATTGATTGCGTCCAAAACCTTGGCAAGTGTTTGTATCTCTTTTTAAAAATACAACTCGTGAACTTTTCTTCTTATTCCGCTTTTAATTTGTTCAGTAAATTCTACTTTTTTCTTACCTCCTGCATTTTTCTTTAGGGGTTTAACAACTCCATTTTTTAATTAATTTATAACTTTATATATCGTTGATTTGCTTACACCCATCATATTACTTGTCTTTTCAACAGTATCGTCAACAGAAAACGAAGGTTTTTCCATTCTTAGGCAATTATAAACATTGCTTACAAATATTTTCTCGTTAACTGACAACGCACACAGGTGTAAACTTTGAACTTGAACCACACTGCATTTTTCAATACTACTGTCACTATTAACCGAAAATTGTTGTTAATTTACTCAAACAGATAACTCTACCATTTACATAACAATTGCAAATAACTCAAAAAACATTTTGTAAAGTACCTACATACCGAAATAATACTCAATAATACATATTCAAAAAAAATTTTTTTAAATGATGATTTTATGTACCCCGTAAATAATATATAGGCACCCACATCTGAACTTTCCTGTTCTGACAGATATATTACTCCGGCTCGATTGCGATTTTATTATAATACGTTCATTACAATTTGTTCGGTCTATGGCAATGCTAGAAGAGTATTCTCAACTGGTTTAATACTGTTATCAACAAAAAGATGGTCTGTATTGAAGCCACTGAATGACATCCGTTCGTCAAGCCGTAATCATGCGATAAAACCAATATCGCAAAGGTTTAACAAAGAGCATTTACGAATGAAACATCCCGTACAGTTCATTTCTAACCTTTTTAAGTATAAAACGTTAAGCTTCACTAGAAAACTACTTACTAATTAAAACAGTCTTTCCGTTTTCCATCCTACACTCTTATTTTTCTTTCAAACAATTTAACAATTCCGATGCTGAGCTTTCACGACTTTGGGTGAAGTTAAAATCTTAACTAATTGAATGAGGAACTCCACAATACGTCCAAACTTAATTCGAACCTTTTAAGATGTGCGATGTCTAGAACCGCAACTCTATAAAAAATTAAAATACTACTAACTTCTACGATCCCAAAAAGTTTCTAGAACTTATAATTAAAATGCTAGTGAATCACAAAAATCTGCGGTTAGCAGCGTTTCTTTTACGACAAAAAATAGTTCAGAACTTTTTAAAATCAAGAAGATTATTTTTTTAACTCGTGGTGGAGTATTTTTTGTCAAGTATTTGATACTCTCCTTGCAAATAATTGGAAAAGAAAAAATAAACCTGCATTATTACTTTCTAAAATATGAAATTAGTTTGTTGTTTGCATTTGATTCAATTTGTAAGGCTCTAAAAAATCTTAATTATTCATTGATTCCAAACCGCTTGTTTAAAAAAGTAAAACTTCACTTTATACTATTATTTAATAGTTTGTAAGCTTGTAAAATCACATCCGAGGCGTCAATTTCACCGACTCCGAAGGCACCTAAAGAAACTCGGATTAGTAGAGCGCAAACTGAGTAAAGCCAGCAGGGGACAGCACTCGAACAACTCAACTATTGACCCGAATAAGATAGCCAGCAGAATAGTTGAGGTCTCCCGCGCTCCATCTGACAAGACCCACACGGTGTCTACAAAAAAAGCCCTAAAACAATTTAAAGCAAATACCCCACCAACTTCGGAGTACTCAAGCGGCTTCACATTAGATGAAATCAACAAAGCACTTAGTCAGACCAAAGCAGTGAGGGAGCTGGTTTTGACGGAATGTACCCCGAATTTCTGGTTCATAGCAGCGCAAGAATACGACAGTGGATTAAGGATTTCTTCAGTGATGTAATGAAGACCTCTATGCTACTCCCAGAATTTAAGAGGACAAAGATCGTTGCAATCCTGAAACCTGGGAAAAATAGCGAACTACCGACCGATCGCCCTTCTTAGTTCAATTTAGTTAAGTTACCTCGTATAAAGTAGCTCCACCAATCGAAAATTTTACAATAATTTCATTTCCGTAGTAACCACATCGACATCAATATACAATACACAAACTAATAGGACCGTCAAATTTTGACGTTTATCAATAATTGTTCAAATATGAGTCAATTTTAAAAACGGTACAGGTTCAAATACGTAGTATATAATAATTGTAATTTTAAATTTTAATTGTACCAATTTGTATTTAAATTAATAAATTGTTTATATTTACTTAATTTACTCAAAAAATAATCGTATCAAATACTATACGTACTTCAAAATAAATACGGTTATACATCTCAAACTTCCTGCATAATTACAAATCGTGTCAGTTTGACGGATTATTTAAACTGACCTGACCGCTCTCGTGGTGTTTCGCCAAATACGTCTCGTGACTCGGAAGTATAATCGATTATTTTCGAAGCTCTTGTGATATTACTACTGAATATATGCCACCATTGACACTGCTGTTCTAGTCGAGCAGGCTGGTTTTAGGAGTGGACGCAGCTGCTGCGACCAGGTGTTGTCCTTAACAACTTTCAATGAGGCTGGTTTCGAAAAGTGTGAAAAAACAGCAGTCACGTTTATTGACCTGAAGGCCTTCTCTACAAACTGATGAGGGGCATACCTTGTCCTAAGACCTGTCAGCTAATAAATAGCCTCCTGACCAACAGACTAGTCCAGGTATATATTAATGGCACTATGAGCGGCGTCAGAAAGCTGAATAATGGCATCTCTCAGGGTTCAGTACTTGCCCCAATGCTGTTTAACATCTACACAGCTGACCTATCTGAAACAAAATAACAAAGTTTGCTTATGCCGATGACCTGACCAATTTATTTCGAGATAGAACTAAGACAATAGAAGAGAGGACCTTACGAAGATTTTTTAGCACTTGCCGACTACTTCAAACGATGGCGATTTTTTCCAAACACCAACAAGACTGAGGCCTGCCTCTTTCACTTATATAACCGTAATGCGAACGACACTCTCAATATTACTTTTAAAGGCAGGGTCATCAAACATAACAATACCCCTAAATACCTGGTGTAACACTCGACAAGACACTGACGTTCAGAGTCTACCTTACGAATATATCCGCCAAAATAAGAACAAGAAATAACATAATAACTACGCTCGCCGGAATGTCACGGGGTACTGTCGCGACCACACTACGAACCTCCGCGTTGGTATGGCTAAATAGCGCTCACACCAATAAAGTCCACGTCCAGTTAAACCAAACGATGAAAATAATAACTGGAACCATAAAACCAACTCCAGTGAGATGGCTCCATACTTTGAATAACATCGCTCCACCGGATATAAGACGATCGGCAGCACTGGCTAGAGAACATCGAAAAATCATGTCAAACGAGCGCTTACCGATCCATGAAGAAGCCCAATTCATCACACAAGGACGCCAACGGCTGAAATCTAGACACCCTCCTATCAGAACCGCCTCAGAAATGACTGATGAATACAATATGAAAGAGCAATGGACAGCAAGATGGCTGCCTACAACAGAATCTGACTACATCCAAATAACCAAAGTTGAACCGAAGACAAACGATCCGCCATACAGTCTCAGATTGCCCAAACCGGGCTTATGGCGGAAACCTATAGGAATTCATAGAATGCTCTCAAGACGCAATCGAATGTCTGTGCAACTTGGACATTAATGTATAGTCTGTCAGAGGATCTATGTCTTTAGAGTTTTGTATATATTTTTACATTTACATTTGTACATTTTGATTTTTATTTTTAGTTTCCTTTTATCATATTGTAAAAAATCCATACGCTAAATAAATAAATAGAGGAAGAAGACGAAACCTCTATCCACATCCTCTCAGAATGCATATAATCATGCAAAATCCGAGGGTACGAAACCTCGGAGATTATCAAATAGAAAAGGGATTTCTACCTATCCTGAGGTCTACCGACATCCTGAATTTTTTGGAAGCAATAAGACTGGAAGAACGGCTGGGCAGCAGAAGGGGGCATAATAGATCTTACAGATCGCAGTGAATCGACACCCCCACCAAACAGGATAGAACAGAACATCCCCTCAGATACCTATGACCATTGCATATTGTAAAATAAATGTACATAGTATTTAGGATATTTTCAAATAGAAAACATTTCAATTTAATGAATCCTGTCACATCACGTCACAATTTACTATGGATGTAGCCAAAAGATGTAACACTAAAAACAGTAATTAAAACTTTATTAGATAACTCTTGAAATTTTAATAAGAATTCATTATTTCCACCTCTAGTTTTAAAACAAGATCAAAAGTTGCTAGAAATAGCAGAGTACATAATAACTGAGTGCATTAACTTCAGGTAAACTTTGGCTCGGCCGTAAATGAGAAACGGCATAAATTTTAAATAATAGATGAAGCTTTATGAGTGGTAGCTGAATAAAGCACAAAAGAAAACAAACATTTATTACAAAGCGTACAGAAAATTGTATTTCGTAATCCGGTAAATCCGAACAATGGGTCTGTTTGGTCGATAATGATATATGGTGCGGATTATTAATGCCCGCAAAATCTACCTTACCTGAATAAGAGAAAGTAACCCGGTGAATAATGATCCGCATCAAACTTTTGAGTTTCTTTGGTTTAACTTTACTTTTCGAAATAACTAAATAGTATGTAGAATGTACTTATGAAAACCCTTGTGAGCCTTAAAAAAGTGATCGGTTACTGTCCGATGCATAAGTTGATTATGATATGTGGTTGTGATGAGTGCTGATTCGCGACTGTAAAATGTCGGCAAGCCACGCTTCTTTCCCAATCCCCGCTCGTTTTGGAAGTCGCCGTAGTGTGGGGTGCAAAATTAAACTTTTTATATTCAAAATTACAGGAAATTTTTTGAATTTTGAACAATATTTAATAATAATGAATCGGCCCGAGCCTTGAGCTCATGTAAATGACCATGAGCGTGCGTTTATTTAATTATTTATTAGAAGTTTAATTATTTCAAGGATTGGCTTTTATTACGTTTACTCGAATAGTTATTAATAGCTATTCAATATTTATATTTCAAAGCCGAAACGAAATATTTTTAAACAAACAGAACTTTGTAGATAATTTTGACACATTTCTCGAAAACGCGTTCATTTATAAGTACTGTTAAAAGAAGTTTAGATATACAGAGTGTATTATAATCGATCAATAATTATGGGGAAGTTATGAGCCTAAAATCTCAAGGCCTCCTGTGAGACTCTCCTTTCAAGGCATACTCACTAAAAAAACTTCACCCCCTGGTTGGGTCCGTCTGACTTAAGCCTCCGGTGACACTTCCCTCTCTGTTTACAATACCCAGTCCAGTACCTTAGTGCCCTGTACTGGGTGGGAGTTGTATAGTTCCAGTGCCTCGCATCTACACAGTATATGTGTCACTGTTTCTGTTTCCTTACAGCACAGTCTGCAGGTAAGGTCACCATTGTACAGTCACATCTTGTTGAGGTGACCCTTAACTGGCGCATGGCCAGTAAGAAGTCCAGTAACTATTTTCAGCTGGCTCCTGTTCATCTTTAACAAGTCTGCCGCTCTCTTGTGGCACGGTCCTTTGATGTATTCTTTCCCGTGTTTATTTCCCGGGACGTTTTCCCAGTAATTTTTGTGTTTGTACCAGATCCAGTTTATTACAGACACTCTTGCTGTACGCTTTGGTACCTCTAGAGTCCGCCTTTGGTTTGGGGGGTTTTCCGAGCCTCTTCTTGCGTGTTAGTCTGCTTTCTCGTTACCTACAATTCCCTGATGTCCCGGCACGCATATCAGTTTGACGTGACTATGGTCTGCCAGCGATCTCAGTTCCTCTTTGCAGCCCCATACCAGTCTGGACGTCACTTCCTTGCTGCACAAGGCCTTGAGTGCCGCTTGACTGTTGAATGTTAATACGCGCGTTAGCTATATCTCTCTTTCATTTTGTGATTCCACGTCATGTACTTTTCCTTTCGCCTGAGTGCTGAATTTTAGAACACAATTTTTTTGTAGATTTTGAATATTCGTTTTTGGATTTTATGGAATTTCAAACATACCAAATCTATGAATTTCCGTCTAATTTACCCCAAACAACACACTTTTTATATTCATTGTGTGATTAGAATTCAGTTACCCTTCGTTCAAAATAAAAATGCAATTTTCTACTCCAAATTTTTTTTTTCAAAGTTTTTCACCACGCCAATAATTTTTTAGTGACGAATTTCAGCCTCCCCTGATTTTTTTATAGATTTTGAATTTCTGTTTTGGATTTTGTAGAATTTCAAATATTTTTTATTTGATATTTATTTTGTGACTTTAGTTCATGTGCATTTGATTAAAAAAATTCAATTTTTCACATCAAAATCATTTTTTTGTGTTGAATTTCAATCTCCTAAGCTTTTTTGTAGATTTTGAGTTTCCATTTGTGGATTACGTGCAAATTTGAAAATTTAAAATTTTAATACGGTCCTGAGTTTAGAGTTTACGAATGATACTATAAAAACAGAAAGTAATTTAATTACTTTGTTTTATAAGACGCATACTACACAGGCAACTCACTACATTTCTGAATATACTTTACTCTATGGTATAGTCTGCCGCGGTAATACGATCAATTCTTTTGACCCCGTCCAAGATACGTTCACTAAAGGAAGTATATTTAAAAAACTAAAGTGGCATGTGTGAAAAAAAGCCGAAAAAGGTAAATATTTTCAGCCGGAACAAGATTACCTTCCCCCCCCCGCTTTCGACGATGCTGAGAGCAATGGCGGTGTTAGAATTTCTCTTAGAAGTTGCGCAACCCCTTCAAAACGGCTAAAAACTATCCCCTAGAGGAGTTAAACGCGCTTTACAAAGTTTCCCTGCACGGTGATTGTGTTGGATATCGCTTCCGACCTTCTATTTATCTATCTATCTGTGATGGAGTTGTCGATACACTGCGACCTATAAGATCTATTGTGCCCCCTACTGCTGCCCAATCGTTAAGGATGTCTCAACGATCAGAGGAGTTCCTCCAGTCCTATTGCTTTTAAAAAGTAGATCTTCCTCTTCTATTTGATATTCTCCGAGGTATCGTACAGGGTAATGCATTCTGAGAGAATGTGGATAGAGGTTTCCTCCCCTTCCTCGCAGAATCTGCATTCTTCTTTGTCTACTAATCCGAGTTTCTTTAGGTGGCATCTCAGCCGGCAGTGCCCTATTAGGATACCCGTTAGTATTCTGAGCTTATTTTTACTTTTACTGATGCAGTCGTCAGATCTCTTTTGGTTATAGTTTCCCAGTAGTGTCTTGGCCTGCCTCATTCCTTGTAGTCCTATCCAGTATTGGGATCTTTTGTTATTTACTTCTTTTCCAAGTTCATCAAGTATTGTACTGGTGCTTATTCCGCAGAAGGGTTTAGGTCCCAGAAATGGTGTTTCAGCCCCTTTTTTTACGAGTACGTCTACCCTGCACTACAGTGTGTCCCGGAACCCATAGGAGGGTAACAGTGTTGTTCTTGCCTAGTTCGTTTAGATTTTCTAGGCACTCCCAAACCATCTTGGAGTTGATTACATGGGAGTTCAAGCCATTAATGGCTGCTTGGCAGTCTGACATGATGATGATCTCTTGTCTGCAAAAATTTCTTTCTATACTGAACTGGACACATTTTCCTATGGCGTATATTTCAGCTTGGAAAATGAAAAATGCTTGGAGATTTGCCTAAACTTTCGGAATATTTGGTTCCAGGCTATTCCTGTTCCTTATGTTGTTCTAGAACCATCAGTGTACCATTTAATGGCACTTATCTTGAGTTTTGGGATGGTATCTTAGTCCCATTCGCTTTTGTTACTTAGATTTGTGTTGAATTATTTCACAAAGCTAAACTTCTTTGTCATCTCATCTTGGGGCACGTCCAAGGTTTGGTGATTTCCAGGAAGGAGTCGAAACTTGCGTTTGGTTGCTGCAGGATCTTTGGGTTACATTCCCAGTGTTTTCCTGCAAAATTTCTGCACACCATTAGAGCTTTCGTGGCTTTGCTGGTTACTTCTTTTTCGTGCTTATTCCAGATTAGTTTATTATCTAGTATTAGTCCCAGATATTTGACATCTGGCTTCCATTCAACCCCTCACCAACCCCTCCACCGGCCAACACTATCTCCCGAACGGAGTGATTTTTTTTTAAATATCAACGGCAAATATATATCCCCGTTTTGACCTGTGGAGGGTTTGGTGGGGGTTGAAAGTGATATTGAACACCACCATCCGTGAGGGGAAAGTTTGTTTTTCTGCAGGGAAACCTTGTAAAGCGCGTTTAATCCCTCTAGAGGGTGGTTTTTGGCTGTTTTGAGTGGTTGCGCAACCCCAAAGAGAAATTGTAACACCGCCATCGTTAAAACAGGGTTCGTCCGACTCACACACGCCACTAATTAGTTCTGATTGTATTGGTTACATTAGAAGTGAAAACAAGTGATGAATACTCAATAATTATTTATTCAATATTCAAACTATAAAAAAAAGATTAATTACCATTCAAATTTACGAATTAATAATACCAACCTATTTTGCTGAATAACACATAAAATATTAACGAAATGCTTCTATGTTTTATTTCAAAAATGTATTTATAATTACCCACGATGATTCTAGTACACGATAACTAAAAGTTAAAAATAATACATGATAAACTCTAATATTTTCCTAGTAAAATAGTTTCCGTTGTTCGAGAGAGCGAGGCACGAGAATTTTTCTAGAAATTTTGTTCCGTGTTCTGGAAGTTTTCATACGAAAGTTTATTGAGAAAATAGTTGCATTAAACATTATTTACTTAACGTTGTTTTTACAGGAAATGTTATTCGAACATTTCGACAAGGATTAATCATTTCCATTCTAGATATTATAGTAAATCAATGAATGTAATATTATCATTCGTTGAGTTAAAACGTTGGTTTATTTTTTATTGTTTTGAATGTTGTTATGGAAGCGTAGAATCGGACAAACTTAAGAATAGACCGCTAATGTGGCTGCCAATGCGCAAAGGCGGAGCTAATTACTCAGTAGCGCAAGTAGAATTTTTACAAGTGATCATGTCAGCGTAGTTATTGTTGAACATTGTGTTATCCGCTCTTGCGATGTTCCTGTTTCTTGTCATCACTCGGTACTGCCTCGTTGCTAGGTAACGAACAAGTAGGCGTTGACAATTACCGGTCTATTCATAAGTTTGTTTAAATTCGGTGCTACCGTGCTATTTTTTAGAAGAGTAAAGCCTCGTTCAATCAATTATTGAATATTTAACTTGGATTGCTCTTTTATTTTTATCACTTCAATATTCCCTTTATGTTTGTGTCGAGACAAAATTTAAGCCACTCTTATTGATTTGACGTAGAGTGAAAATGAATAATAGTTTAACATTAGTGACTGTATGTACACGCGATAACGCTTTTAAACTAAATCGAGTAGATGTGGCTACCGACACGCTCGATATGTGTATTTATTGGAGTCGTCAGGCATTAAATGTTTTGAAGGAATATAACACAAATATCGAAATCGACTTTTAAAATAAAACACAAAAACTCGCAATTATTTATAGTTATTTATACAACAAGTGCAAAAAGTAAGTCAAGTGCAATAAACACTTTTTGCTCGAGTTGCATACAATATTTTTTCTACGTCCATGCAAACACCAAAAACTATTTTATTTAAGTGACGCTAAGTATATAAAAATAAAAAGCGGAATTAAATAGCAAAATATTTAATAATTAATTAGATCGATTTGCATTGAAAAAGTTAGGAACTAATATATTAGGAACTGTTTAACTCAAAATTTATTTCTTATCGAAGCACCACCCTTTGAAACGATTGTAACATTTTCTTGATTTATTGGGTAATAAGTTTGAAGACTTCTGGTGAGGTCCCAACAAATTCTTCTTCATCACTATCAACAATTTTTCTGATAATATTACTCTTAAAACTTCAAATTGTGTAATTGTGACCGTATCGAGTTGTCTACTTACTACTGATGATGCACAACAAAACCGAAACCAGTCCTTGAATAACAAAAGCAAAGGTTTGGACTTTCCAATATGCATATGGACCGGTATAATTCAATGCCTGTTAGGGCAAGTAGTCCCAGAAGTAGTTGTTTTAGGTTCAATTGCGGTGTAACCCTCCGATATATTTGAAGACTGTCTTAAGTCTTTTTAACCTTAAAGTTGACAGTCGTCATATCTTTTTGATGGTTTAAAACGCCTAGAACGACAGTTAAGCGATTGTGTCTGTTTTAGAGAAAAACGAAAAATAACAAGGTCAAAAAATAAAACAACAAAGAAAATTTTCTATACAGGGTGATTACCTCCTATATCTTTTGAGATATAAAAAAAATAGAGATTGTAACAAGTTTTATATTTAAACTTTGGTCTATTTAACATACATTTGTAACTAATTTTAAATTAAAGCTTAAAGCTGACTTCAATCCTTACAACTTATAGTTTTTAAGCGGGCATTAATCATTTTTAATTATAGAAAATCATATTGGTATCTTGGAAATGGGAACTTTTTCATCTGGAGCAATTTAGAATTTTGTACCTACTAGAAAAAGAAATTTAATGAAAAAAAATTAAAATTAGGTGCAATATTGAGGGGTCTTCCCACTTGCGGAAGTGCTATTTGCGGTCAAAACAATCTTCGTTCCACTTGCGGTCAATCAATATGATAAAATGCAAATAATGTCAGGGGTGATTTCACTTGCGGCCAAGAAAATAACTTTATAAATTGGCAATTCCAAATTGCGGATCAAATCATCAGGTAGATAAAAATAATGGTCAAATTGCCAGTATGCTAGTTTTCTTTATTGCGTGAATTTAGGAGCCAATTTAGGATATGCATTTTTAATGACCGTAAAAACACATTATTGCTACAGTAAATAACACATTTTAAGTTTACAAATGAGGTAACCCATATCTACTGTTGAAAATATTGTTGTACAGTGGTTTAGATTCATCAGATGTTACGGAAGTTGAATGTGTTAAAGTGAGAAGTTTACGCCTTTTCTAATAAGAAGGTTCTCCAGATTCGGTGTATAGAATTTTAAGTGGGATTGTACGAACTACTCCCATGGCAGTTCTCAAGACAGTATTGCGAATTGAATCTAAATGTTTTTAGCAGCCTTTAAGTATGGGTTGGAGCTGATTCAACAGTGGTTCAGTATAGAGTTGTTATTCTCCTTCAAAAGTCCCTTTAACGGAACGATTAGGTAAAATGTAATTAACTGCTTATATTTATAAATTCCAAAAGGGTTTATTTTTTCGCTTCTGTAAAAGCTCAAAAAGTCGTTAAATTTTGTTCTGGATTTCTTGTGGAACTAAATGTTTCCAAATTTTTTGTGCAATATATTTTTGAATACTAATGGTTTTTCCATTAATCCAATTCAACTCGGAAGTTGCTCGTAATCCTGGATTACGATTTTAATTTCAGGTGAGGTCACATTTCCCAAATATGACAACGGTACATTCCCCAATATAATATTCCAATAAAAACTTCGTTAACTCCATGGCGAAACCACGAAGGGTATTAAATTAAATTCAATTTATCGACGTTTTTATCTGCAATCAGGCTTGTTTTACACTTTTAAAACCCCCATCAATTTCAACTTCGCACGAAGCGTGCGATAAGCCTATACCTTTTCTAATTAAAATTAAATTGGATTTTTATTTTAATATAATCCAATCTAATTTGGGCAACGGATACGGTTTGAAGCAAATTAGTCCCTCTCTTGTCGATGTTGTTATTTAGAGAGGGTGGAGGTATTTTTTTAATACAGAGAGACAAACAATGTTAGCAAAGATTTATTAAAAAAATTAAATACATTTATTTCCATAAGGCAATAAGCGTTTTTATTTTTATTAATTTTTGGTTTAAGAGCATCCATATTTTAGAAAATATTAATAATCTTTTAAAACAAAAATAAAAAACAACAAAAATAGTTGCACATCACCAATTAATAAATTTTATTCCGTGTTAGATGCACAGCGTTGCCAAATCGAAAAAATGGCGTATAAATGCAATAAATACCAAAAATGTATTGTTATTAAATTTATTATTCTTATATAATATTTATCTAAACTATTTATTACAAAAATTCAAGTATATTTTCTAAAATTTTATTTTTGCTAAAATATAATAATACATTTTTGTGCTGAAAACATTTCAAAATAGGTATAGGTACTTACTTCCTTTATATAAATAACATCCCTAATAGTACTTGTATCTAACATTATTGTATTAGTAATTGTCCTTTGGAATAAACGTTTTTTTGGAGCAGATTTCAAAACTTCAATCTTCATTACGTTTTATTGCTTGTCATATAGAACTACTCAAATCTAGGGCTGCTACAACACGCTGAAATAAACAAGAAATTTTATATGTGTTTTTTAAACAAGCTATTATATATTGTAACTTAGGTACTTCTCTAACAGCATCTAAAGGTATCATTGGTCTCTTATTATCAGGTTCTTGCTCAAAATATTAATAAGGAGGCTATAAGCCAACCCAGAAACGCTCAAAGCGGTTATGTTTGTTTACCTAAAATTCCGTTAGAGCTGCGCTCGTGTCAAGCGAAATGGGCAGGCGAATAAGTTGTTTACAATGATTATTTTTTTCATCTGTCAAAACAGTCAGATTTTGTGGTTTCAGCCAATAACAACTCAGGATTCTAACCAATCATTGTGTTTTATACTGATAAAACCGCTTCGTCGTTTTTGTTTTTTGATTAAACTGTGTTTACCTTTTTTGAAATGTCAAATGTAAACATTTGTCAATTATTATTATACTAAAATGTATTGCAAATCTATGTTAATAACCAAATTTCAAAATGTATTTGTAAACTAACCTGTTTTTATTAGTTTATTTCAACATTCATTTAACATTTTTAGATACCTCACTTTAACACTAAACTTAAAATTAATTAAATTAAGAAAGACATTATTTCATTCTTCTTCTTCACTTTTATTTAAGGCGCCGTTTCGCGGGGTAGCCAGTCAAAAAATCGCCTTGGTGGCCCTGTATGTAAAACTATAACAGCTCAGGTTTCAATTTAAATTGGTAAAGAAAATTTTCAATATTTGTGTGTAAAGTGTCTTTTGCATAAATGACTATGTTCTCTGTTTTTAATACAAAATGATTCAAAAAATAATCCTTTCAAATACGACTCGTCCTCTGAAATTTTATAGATTAAATTTTTGATCTTCATACTCAAACGCCTTTATTTTAGGCAAAACCACTCAAACAAACTGATTTAAGATAAAATCACTCGTCCTGCGGACTCGTGATTTTATCAATCAGTTTGTTTTCGTTTTCGTTTGTTTTCGTTTTCGTGAAAACCAAAAATTTAATCGATAAAATTTGGAGGACTCGTGGTATTACCTTTGATTATTCAGCTGCTTCGGCATTTTTTTGAAAAATATTTCCTTGACAGTATATTTTCTTTTAAAAGAATAGGTTTTTTTTTTATAAATACACGAAAATATAGGCCCAAAATTCACAAGAACAATATTTAAATAAAATAGAAATACGATGTCAACGTAACCTCACTTAATGACACATAAAAAATAAAAGTGGCCACCAGGTAATTCATAAAGCAATTACACCAACCTTAAAAAAATAATAAGCTGTTTTCGCATGATGGAGAGGCGGGAATAATTTGTTCACCACTTTCTGAAGAAAATTTAAATGGTTAATATTGTAAATAACCAATACGTGTTCTTTTTGGAATTTTTTGGAACTTTCTTTTAATATTTTCTCAAATATATTGAACAATATTTTTTGTTTTTTTGGCAGTTGTTCCTATATTATTAAAAATGTGATAGCGACACATAAACACGACCTTAGATGTACTATAAATTGTAGAAAGTACTATATAGTTAAAAAACAATCCATTTACGTCAGTACACCTGTATGGAATTTGTAGATTGTAGATTACAAAGGGGTCGATTGGCCCAATTGGCCTTACCACACTGCGACCTATAAGATCTTTTGTGTATAACCTACATCTATGTTTTAGTCCAAAAGATCTCGGCTTTTTAGAAAGCCTATTATCCGTTTCGGAGATAGTTCTGTAACCTGATCAGACTATAGGAAGACCTGTTCCAGGTATTTAAGGCGATGGCGGACGATTACCCTACAGTTGCAAATGATGTGTTCTCATCTGTCTGTCCCCTTTGCCCCGTAAGAATTCCTGAGATTAATCTAAGATCAGAGTTCTGAAGCTACAAGAGCAATTTAGCGTATCGAGCAGAATGTCTTATTAACCTTTTTGCTTGTCTTTGGCCTGGAATGTTTTTCCAGTAGGCTGCACTAAGTTCCTTTTCCTATTTTCGGACTTCTTCCACAATGCGGCTTTTTGGGATACCACAGAATGGTTTTGGTCCGATAAAAGGAGTACAAGCTCCTTTTTTTGCGAGACCGTCAGCAATCTTATTTCCGACAAATCCTTTATGCCCTGGCACCCATGACAATGTTACTTTGTCGTGACTAGCCAGTTGATTAAGGGATTGTTTGCAGTTCCAGACTGTTTTAGACTCATAAGTTGTATACTTCAGAACCTTTAAAGTAGCCTGACTATCGGATGCAATAAATATTCTGGCTGAGTTGAGGCTTTTTTAAGGCACTCTTGAGCACAGAAATCTATTGCTAATAGTTCCGCTTGGATTATTGTTGGAGTGTTTCCCAGGGTTATTGACATCCTAGTTCTAGGGCCTGTAACCCCTATTCCTACTCCTTCGCTTGTTTCTGACCCATCAGTATAGTAAGTGAGGGCACCTCTTGTAATTAGAGCGACTTCGGTTTGTGTTAACTCACGTTCGTTGATAATAACGTTTAACGTGAGTTCGACATCTTGTTTAGTAAACATAAAGACCGTGGGAATCTTCATGGATTAGGTTACTCCAACCCTTAGTATCTCAAGATGCCCCGTTAAGTTGCCGAGTTTCAAAGAGCCATCCTCCTCACACGTAGATGTAGTGGAGGAAGGTTCAGCATTACATCTAAGGCTGCACTAGAGCAGGATCTCATTGCACCGGTGATCCCTATTCAAGCGAGGCGTGGCTCTTTTTGCAACTCTGATATTGCCATTTGCTGTGTTTTTTGTTCCACCAAACAAGGGCAGCATATGTGACGATTGGTCTGACCACCGTTAGGTATGACCAGTAGATCATTTTCGGTTTCAGACCCCACGTTTTCCCAAAAAGCCTACGGCACGTCCACAGAGCCCTTGTTGCTTTTGAGATAGTATGCGCGAGGTATGCGTTCCACTTAAGTCTCCTATCAAGGATGACTCCTAGATACTTTACCTCTTCTGAGAAAGAGAGGGTTATTCCATTCATGTTTGGGGGCTGGGTGTTTAATTTCCGCCTGTTAGTGAATGGAACAAGTGTCGTTTTATTAGGATTGGCTGACAGCCCTTCCTTCGAACACCAAGTAGTTATAAGATTTAAGGCATATTGCATACGATCGGCAATAATACTATCGTGTTTGCCTCTAACCACTAGCATAGCCCAGAGCACGAAATCCTTCTCTTTTGAGCTTTGCTAAATAAATATCAGAGTAGTTGAGGATTAGACGACTGTCTAATTTAAGGAAACAAGACAAGTATATTTGGGTCCGCAGTCGTGATGTAGAACAAAAAGTGAAACTCTTTTATCTTTGGAAAGGTTTGAACTGAACAAATTTGATAAAAATTCAAATCTTTGTAAGTTCCTGATGAAGGGTTTCGAAAAGTCTCGAAAGCTTGAACAGATAAAAGAGTTTCACTTTTCGTTCTAAAGTTGACTTTTTCTATAAATAAATATCTTAATGATTCTTAAAAAATATATCATTAACCTGTCTTTAAGATATTAAAAAAAAACCATTATCGGCAGACTTTTTTTCGAAAATTGTTTTTCCAATTTTTATTAGAATATTTTCAACGAATTTGTTTTCTTCTTCAATGAACAATAAAAGCAGTAATAAAAAATAGAAATGTAACAGAGATATTTTTCTCTGAACGTATTTTCTTTAACGATTCCACGGAAATCGAGTTCTCAGAATATTATTCAAACTGTATTTTCCTAAAAAAAAATATTTGTAACCATTGGGAATGTGTTCGGAGAATACCTAATAATAAAATCGATGGTCACATTGAAAGTTAAAAGGGTCAGTTGAGTGAATTTTGAATAATTGACCGTTTATTCACGGAATGACCATTCATCAACGTTACTCAACAGCCAAACTGAATATTCGACATCCGACATTCCGGTTTTTTAGTGTCGTTTTGATCAAATAATGACGACAATCCAAAACGGTATTTATTGCTACAGGAGAAAGAGCAAACAATAAAATCGACGCTAAATCAATTTTCTTACAGCAAATTTTTTGCTTTTTGATAACTGTTATTTTTAGGAAGCATAATTAAATTATTTCTAACTCGGACAAAGAAATTCATATGTACACAATATAAGAATCAAGTAGGAGCGAACCTAATAATCTATTTATATTGTAACGGTGTAAACGAATGAAATGCCTAACTTTTATCTAATAATAATAATAATCAAATTCTACAAGTAAATAATAATAAATAATCATTTATTTTAATCTGTACCAACATTAGACAGAACGTGTTTAATTAAATACAATTTGAAATCAATCTTGAAGTAGCAATTAATTCATAAAATGTTAGATTTCTGATGGTTAAAATTAACACAGTAATCCCATAAACAACTTGCATCGACGATTTTAAGATAATTGCAAATACTTTGGCAAATAATAAAATAGTAAAAATCAAAACTGAATAGTCTCAGACAAGTCTGCAATCGTCACATCTAAGTAAAAGTTATTATTTTAAACACTATGTGAAAAAGGAATTTCCACATAACCTTAAATTGGAATATTTAAAATTTAAACAAATCATTAATCTAAATTTAGGGGAAAGTCAATGAAAATTAGAAAACAAAGCGTGGGAATTGCTAAAATCATAATATTATTGTAAAATAAACAATAATAATAGAGTTTAACAGAATTATAACTTCAATAATAACGAAAACAGAAAAACCTTCATGTATTCTTAATATTAGTCAAAATAGCAAATAATTTACACCAAAATCATTCTTTTAATCTAAGGAATGATTTGGTAATGCTTAAAAGATGTTTAAAAGTAATTTTTTTTATATTATAATAATTTATTTAAGAATTTTATGTCAAATTCCAATCTAGGATGACATGCAAGTTGATAAAAACCAAATTCCGCGATCAAGCGGGGCTTTTTCTAAAAAACCACCGAACGGTCCACATCGATCCTCATAACGTAAACAAATGAAAATCTATGTCAAAGCCATTGTAGATCGATGAAATAATTGTAAAAATTTACCTGTCAACTTCGAAAGTGAGGTTAGAATTAATTTTTATCTGAAGATTTTGGAGTTTAAACAAAATAGACTTTCCAATCAACATTCCATCATCCTTTCCTGAGGTAAATCCAGTTCCTGAAACTTTTCCTGAATTTGTATCCAGTTAATGTATCCTGAGAACATAATCCCGTATTCCTGATTGAAACCTGGTAGAATCATTTGGACTACAGCGTCGATTTGCAACCAAGCAACTAAAGTTTGCTAAAAGAATTCAGAAAGTATAAAAGGTACCTTTTCTTTTCTTAAATATCGATATTTAAAACTTTAAAAATAAACAATAAGGCCAGAGTACTCAACTAACTTAACCTATATTTTTAATTTAAAATAACAAAAACAGCATAACGTAAGAAAGAATTGCACATAATAAATAACAGTTACAAAATTTGAAAGTTTATAATAATAAACATTACACTTACTATCTTCTGTCCAAAAATATTGCACACTGCAATCGCCAATTTGAGTTCTGTTTCTTTTTATTATTGTAAATAAATGCACACATATTTTCTTTTAACTGTGTCGTTATTATTTGAAGGTTATAATTTTAAAAGTCGATTTGCTGAAGCACCTCTAAGATTAAAGTTTCTTGTGCTTCTGGCTGAGGTGAAAAAGGCCACCCCACAAAAGTAAACATGTTCTGGCTAAGATTACGTCAGAAGGTAAAATTAATCTTTAAAAAAATTAAAAAGTTACTTATCACAAAATAAATTAAAACAAAGTATAAAGACAACAAAATTAGGTATTTCACACGCATATTCGTTATCGAGCGTGGGGGTATAAGTAACAATATAAATAAAAATCAATTGCCGAATAATGAATCACTTCAGAAGGCACGGCTGCAACTATTTGGCTAATTCTTTTTTATTGTAATTGTCAGGTTAAGGTTTGTATGAAGAAACCGTTCAAACATTTGTACGGAAAAGTGAAAATTTTCGGTCAAAAAATGTCCATATAAAAAAGTGAGTGATTGAGTGAGACTGTTTATATAACCAGTACCAACAGTTTTACATCCACTCCGAGGCATAGTGGCTTGACGGTATTATGAACCACTTGATTTGCTCCAAGAATCATTAAGCGTTAACCGCTAAGCTGTGACACCCACACGAAATGGCAAGATAACTACGGATATGATAAAATACACCCAGAGAAATTTCATTTAGCCGTTATACGATATCTTATAAATACTAAAACATTTCTGCATTAAATAGGCGCCAGCATAGCCCCATTTTCAGTGTTATACAGGTCTTTTTCTCTAAAAACTTGTATTGCTGTAATACAGCACTCGTATAACTGTTAAATAGTTTTTCATGGTTAAAAGAAATGAAGACGTTTTAGATATAAAAGAATATGTATTGTTATAACTGATTCAGGTTTACAAGAAAGACTGTTTAGTTATAGTTATTAGAATTGTTTTTGTCTACCTTGATACAGGGTGTTTCATAGGTAAACCGACATACGTTAAATGTAAATAGAGTACACTTAGTTGATTCCAAATAACCTTAGTTACTGGATCTAACTCTTTTAATAATTGAGATACGGGTGTTTCATCAAAGAACGGGGAAATTTTTCTTTAAATGTACTGGTAGACCAGTTGTCAGAAGGTTTGACCTCGCACAAAATGTGATCTCGATGAAACTTGGCACTTAAGTACTTGAAAGGGTGTAGAAAACAATAAAAAAATCTTTGCTGCTTCATAAAGTGTATGCTTCACAATTTTCAAAATAAAATCGAAAATTTGGTTTTTTCATTATATCTCGAAAAAAAAACTAAATAATTATAAAAACTAATAGCACCACATGAAAGAGCGGAAAATTTTACTAAAAAATAATATTATAAGTTATTTTAAAAAAGAATTTGTATTACTATTAAAAATAAGAAAGAAAATTCGAAAACTCTACGCGCGCCGAGTGGAAACAAATATTCAGGCAAGGCGTTCAGAAAAACTAATGTATCTTTGCCTAAAATATACGCAAAGGAAAAAAAAAGCGTTTTAAAGAGGAGACTACGCTTTCTCAGGAAGTTATTAGTTTTTATTTTTTTTTGTTTTCTCATAGTAAATTTGACCGGAAATTATAATTTCTAAAATTCTCACTGATTTTTATAAAACTGAAGATATCTATTAATAGAGGCATAAGACAAAAAAATCCTTGTAAATATAATTAAAATTATGAACATTATCTCTGTTTAATAAAAATTATGTTTTAAAATTATATTTTTTTTACAACATTCATTCGACGCAATTTTTATATTCAAAATATTATTTATATAAATCAGAAATTCATATTTTTTTTAAATAAAGTTAAAAATAACTTAGAAATTGATTTATATAAATAAATAAACACTATTTTGAAAATAAAAATTGCATCGAATGAATGTTGTAAAAAAATGATCATTTTAAAACATGAGTTTTATTAAACAGAGATAATGTTCATCATTTTAATTATATTTAAATCAAAAGTAAAAGTATAATGATGATAAATGTCCAGGGATTTTTTTTGTTATGCCGCTATTAATAGATATCTTCAGTTTTATAAAAATGAGTGAGAATTTTTGAAATTATACCATCCGGTCAAATTTTCTATCAGAAAACAAAAAAAAATTAAAAACTAATGACTTCCTGAGAAAACTTAGAGTCTCCTCTTTAAAATGCTTTCTTTTTTTTCTTTGCGTATATTTTTGACATTTCCGAACGCCTCTTTTTTCGAATTTGCTTTCTTATTTTTAATAATTTTTTATAGTAATACAAATTCTTTTTTAAAATAACTTATAATATTATTTTTTAGTAAAATTTTTCGCTCTTTCACGTGGTGCTATTAGTTTTTCGAATTTTTAAATTTTCTTCCAAGATATAATGGAAAAACGAAATTTTAGGTTTTATTTTCGAAATTGTGAAGTTGGAATACACTTTAGGGCAGCAAAGATTTTTTTAATGTTTTCTACACCCTTTCAAGTACTTAAATGCCAAGTTTCATCGAGATCACATTTTGTGCGAGCTTTTGGCCAATATCCTTCTCTAGCAACTGGGCTATGGGATTTTAACGTCAAATTACACCAAATGCATTATTTTCATTTTTGCAAGTGGTAACTTTCCAAATACCTGGTAGATTTCTTTCATATTTGGTACAGGTATCACTTTTTAGTTACCAGATACGGATTAAGAAAAATTTGTAAAATTTGAAAATCCCCAAAGCAACGCCCTATACATCAGATTTTTTTTAAATTGGATAAGATATTCGAAAAGAATTGAAAAAACTGAGATATACTGACATATTTTTAAAAATGCACATCTCGTTCTACATATTACTAAACTTTTAAATTTAAAATTCAATTAATGTAATTCTTATTGTCATTTTCTTATCCCATAACTTTGGATACGGCCTGGACAGGATATGATCCCTACAACAATATAGACGCATCATATTATATGATTATATTATTTTTAGTTTTTGTGTAAATTGGTTGACTGCGCCAATAATTAAGCCCTCGGTGCCTTTGCCGTTATGGACTTCAACACAATTATACAAGTAAAAGCTCGGTTTTATGACTAGTGATACAAATAAAATTTATTTTTGTAACCTCTTCTCTCTACGTCCCTGCGATGATCAATATATTCTGATTCTCTATCTATTAAATAATCCAAAGAGTTTTAAGAGTTGTAAAACTGAAATTTAAGTCAAAACTGCTTATGAAACTAGATTTAAAAAGAACATTTTACGAGTGCCTCTAACGTATTCAGTTACTTTGTTGCTTGTAGAACAGTTTTTAAAGGTTGTAAAAGGAAATGGGAATCGTCGCAATACGAAAAATATATTGCTTTTTTAATAGTAGAAAATTCGATGTCGTATAAATGCATTTGGGGATATACAGAACATAAATACACATCCCAAAGCCATATTATAAAAGCCAAATGCATTTCTATGGAAATGACCATCAGATATTTTATAATTAAAGGGAGACTAGGGATTACTAGAAAACGTTCTCTTTATTTTAGTTTATTTTAACTTTAAAATAAAAATATTTTGTTTCAAATTCAAAGTTATTTATTTTTATATTCATAACAAAATATTTAAAACTATTTTTATTTACACAGCTACATTGTCACACATCAAAACTTCCTTAATCAACCTTCAAAATCCTTTAAATGGACATCTTAAACTAAAAAATTACTAATACACCCAGTTAGAGCTTTAAACAGCTCCACATCTGGTTTATAGGATTTTACACTGGAGACTTTAAGTGCAACAAAAAACCAAAGAAAACATGCACATGTTTAATTTATTTATTTTTAAGTAATTTTTTGTAACCGCTATTGCTTTTTTAACATTATAATTATCAAGAAAATGGGTAGGTAGATTTGAATTGTTGTATTTAGTCGAGAAAATATAGCAAATAAATCTGGAATTTTGGTGCAGTAAGTTGGATTGAGATGGAATTTTTCTGCATTCGCTTCGTTAGCTCATCTATAAATTTTGTGCCATATTTTGATCTTGTACTTTTTTGAAATTGCACCGCTGCATCAAAGAGTGCTGCATTCTTCTTTCCAAGTGTTGAAGAAAAAATTCATACCTTGTACAGAAAACATCCGAACCATACGAATTTCAGTCTTAACCTTAATCTGATGGCCAAATCAGCCCCCGGTGTACCCCCTAGATCCAACAGATTGCATAATAATAATTTAATCCCCATAAGGATGACACAACCACCTGGACCCCCGAATATAATGAAACTAATATTCTGTGGATGTAAAATGGACTGTTTTTTCTTGTTGGTGCAGGAAGAACGGACTCATCTGAAACATCGCGTTCAAAAATTGTGCTGGCACAAACTGCACCAACGTCGAGAAATACACCACAGAAGAAATAATTGCAGCCGAGAATGGCACTCTCGAGGAAGAGAATACCGATTTACCACTTGATGAGCCGGAAGATATTAAAAATAAGTTTAGAATTAATATGAGGCTTTTGGATAAGTCAATGTATTTGTACTTATACCTTTAATTTTCCTCTCCAAAAATTGTAATTAATTCAACCATCCCAACTCCGGGGGAGGATACTGATGCCAGATTCGAGAAGAGACCCGAAAAACCCCCCGTGTGAGGTGTTTCGATCGATTTGGTAAGTAATTTCAGTAAAACTCCAGGAGATGTCGTTTTTAGCCAGGTTGAGTGCACCAGGTTCTCCGGAAGTCGATATCGATGTCAGATCTGGGACGAGAGACCCGAAAAATCCCCGGGTAAAGGGTTTGGATCGATTTTTGATGAGCTAATACTAAGCTAATAGGGAAAATGACGATCCTGGCGCCGTCTTGACCTCCAGGTACACAGTGGACTCATTTGGCCATCATATTCAGGTTAAGCGACCCAAAACACCCCGGGTACTGAAATTATGGTTCGGATGTTTTCTGTGCAAGATATGAATTTTTTCTTCAACACTTGGAAAGAGGAATGTACTTTTTGATGCAGCGATGCAATTTCAAAAAAGTACAAGATCAAAATATGGCAAAAAATTTCTAGACGAGCCAACGAAAGGAATGCAAAAACACCATCTCAATCCGACTTACTGCACCAAAATTCCGCATTTTGGGCTATTTTTGTGTTAACTTTTCTCGACAAATTGGCAATATATTGTCAAAGAGTACACCATCTAACAAGAGGCGAAGAAAGCTGTTTTCCTGATAACACATTTGTATGCGCATGCGCGATTAAACTAGTTTAGGTGTCAATGTCAATCATCATTTCCGTTTTGCGGGTAATTGCTGCCAGGAAATATCTGAACTAAGATCCTTGAAAAAAAAAACTGTATAGGTATAGACCAAAATAATAAACTCTTCATTTTCTCAGAAATTGTAAGGAATACTATACTAAAATTATGTATGCCCTGAATGCAATCAAGTTCAAGTTTCTCCAGTAATGTCATATTGTCAACCCTGTCTTTTCATTCAAACAAAGGTAAACCAAATAGTCGAGGAAATTTAACACAAAAATAGCCCAATTCCGGAACTTTGGTGCAGTTACGCTGTGGACACACACAACGATTTTAGACGTACATTTTGAGTAGACTAATATGTTCTTTATATCTACTGATATGATGTGTCATGAATTCTTGGTTCTTGTTTTTTTTAATTGTATTGACTATGTACGTTGTATGCAATAAATTTCTTTCTTTCTTTAATGTACTTGCCTGAAAAACTGAAATAAAGCATTGTTTTTTATTTAAACGATAAATTATTTTTGTTAATCTATATCTTAACCACTAATTATAGCCATTTCAGAACAAAAATCTCCATGGCTATATGCATTTACTTGGTGGTATAATTTTAAAGACTTGCCCTTCTACAGAGCAAAACTCTTTCACCCCTTTCCCCCCCTTCCTGATTATCGGATCGAGTTCTTGTAGGGCTCAAATGAAATAGAAAAAAATCCTCATCCGATGGCGAATAAAAAATTTACTCTTTCCATGCGAAAATTGAAACAAAATTCGAAATATTTTCATTTATCTGTTAGCGTATTGTCAATTGTTAAAAACGCCATCTATAGTTTCAGAACAACACGTTTTCTCCTTAATACATCCTGTAGCAGTGTCCTCAAGAAAGAGTTTGCCATTTTGCTGTCCCGGATTGGTCAAAAATTAAAAAAGTTACCTCGAGCCAAAGATTAATCAGTGTTTTCCCTCCCCCTCTCCCCTAAATTAAACTAGCGACTTGAAATTTGGAGAAAAAAAATCAAGTCTTGAAGTCACTTTCTTCCCTGCGAAAAACGCGATCACGGCTCTAGGTGTGTTCTTCGCGGCGAAAATCCCTATACTTTCAAATCGCAATATCTCGAGAACCGCTAGACCGATTTGGACGGGTTGAAATTCAGCCTATGCGTTTTCGCGAGCCCTTTATTTTATATCTAGAAGTCGTTTCGATCCGAATAAAACCCAGCGAGTTATATGCGAAAAACTGATTTCCCATATCTTTACATGTTAATTTACCCCCTTCCACAACTCCCTTAGCTTTCATATAGTGATCACGTGAAAAAGGGACCTCAAATCTATGAAATCGCAAAAAAAAGTTCGAAAAGAGCGACTTCGTTTATCGGGTTTTTTTCGCCAGATCAACTCTACTAATCGGGGAGGTATATTCATCAACACTATTAGTTTTCTTAGTGCAGTTTGGTTTGTAAGAATTTTAATAAATACATGTTACTTTTCTCAGTGTATCTCAAATAGTTTATGATTCAATGCTGTGACATATTTCCTCTCAATATTGTGTTTATCCAACATCAAAGGAACCGATCAAGCTTTCGCTTCTTGTTAGATGGTGTACTCTTTGATATTGCTTTCGGTTTATATTTTCATTTATCTGTTAGTGTATTGTCAATTGTTAAAGTTTCAGAACAACACATTTTTGAGACCAATGGGCCATTTTCCCGCCCTTCCAAAAATTCCAGACAGCTGAGTTTTTAGGGGGTGAATGTACCCAAGAATACCTGCAAATTAAAAAAAATGGTGCCGGACAGACCTGATGGCCGGGTTGGCACCTTCGTTTATTGGACTAACTACACTTACAAATTTTTAAATGCATTTTCGTGTTATATGCGACATTTTTTAAAAAAACTTCCCCTTCTACTTCATTCGCTGTTCTGTGTCTATTTTTTAGATTAAATTTAAAAATAGAAAACTGCTTTTTATTAAATTTCAAAAATGTCATTGTTTACTTCAAATTGATGTTTAGGTATATATTTTAATACATTTTACACTTACTTTACAATGCTGGAATTTACGATTTTACTTTTTTTGTTAACTTTTTGCGCTGCAAATGCAATACTTAAATTAACTGACAACAGTGAAAACGAAAGTGAGACAGGAAATCTAGTTAATTTAAACAGTGAAGAACATTTCGAAGATAATGTTCCTTTACATGAGAGTTACAGATCCAAGCATAAATATAAAGTGGGAACAGGACATCAGGAGTTAAATAAACGATTTACAGACATTAACAGTAACTTTAAAGCATTAAAAGATCCTCAATGTGGCATTATGTATAGAGATAACGAACCAGTGGGTATTCTTCAGCCATTCGAAGAATCTTACCGATTTTTACCAATACAAGGCGATTCAAGTTTAGTGGAACTCAACCGGGTGCCTGGCAAAAGAAGAACCGTATTAGATTTTCTATATCCAACAGAATTTACTGATGAATATGGCGAAGACAATATTTTAAACCCAGCAAAATTTTCAGACGACAGGTACCCTTCAGTTTTCGCTAATTTTAAAATAGATAGTAGAATAAAGTCGAATAAAGTAGAACCATCGGCAAAGAAAAAAAGCAACTTTAAGAGAACTGCAGATAATAAAAACGCACTAGATCCTGTTGGGTCAGAACTAAATAACGAAGAAATAAATTCGGGTATAGAAGAAAACGTTGGCGTAGAGGAAAATGTTGGTGTAGAACAAAAAGTTGGTGTAGAAGAAAAGTTAAAAAATATTTTAGACGATATGGGTCTTATAGATGAATACCCCAATCAAGAAGTAAAACGTGAAGTAGAAGACGAAAATTTAGAGCTTGGAACGAATAGAATTAGTTTAATCAAAGAAGGAAAAGTTGAAAGTAGGCAGAGAAGACAAGATTATAGACAAAATCAAAGTATAAATTCAGATCTTGCCAACTCCGAGATTGTTTTTGGAGATAATAACAATAAGCAAAAGTTTAAACGATCTGAGAATGATATGCCGGTATTAGAGTGCACGCTAGCTACTTTGACAGACTCTCATAATGAAGATTACGAAAAAAGAGTGGAAAGAGAAATAAGGGAGAAGATACAACAACTAAAGGAAGAAGTGAAACAAGAAATTAACAATCTTACAAAAAGCGAGGATGATACTAAAAGAAAAAAGAGGCAAATTGTTAATACGCTAATGGATGAAGAAAATAATGATATAAATCCGAATCTCAACATTGATGAGAACGAAAAGGTTCATATTCGTAAGAAAAGGAATACCACATTCAAGGATAAATTTAAAGACAGTAACAAAAAGTTAATTACCTTAAAAAGAACTAAACGAGACGTTGATAATATAAACTCAGTAGATACTTACACAGATGAGGAAAAAGCTTATGGTGAATATGATAAAAGTCGCACTTTTCATGGCAAAGATAAATATGAGTGTAAATGTGATAAAAATGATGCCAATTGTAAATGTGATAACAGCGATAGTAATAAATTTGAAATCAATAAAGACTTTGGGACAAAATCGGTAAACAAAAAATCATCGAAGCAAGTATGTAACTGTGATAAGAGCGGACATAACTGTAAATGTTTAATTCCTGTGAAAGATACAATTCCGTCCCTGGGAGATAAAAACTATTCAGATTATTATGATGTTGAAGAAGATTATAATGAAGACAATAAAAATTCAGTAAAACGGAACGATGACAAGCAATACCTAGCTGAAAATGAATACGAAAACGACGATTATTCCAATAATGATAGATATGAAAAAAGAGCAATAAAGCCAAGAAAATATGCAGTTAACAAACCAATGGAAACCGGTGAATATTTTGTTGATTTTCAACCAGAAGTCTATAGACTCTCTTCAGGAGAATATTACCGGAGAAAGAGAGAAAAAATTGATGATTTAAATTTACTAAATACCGGTGCACATCTTGTTGCTATCAAACAAGAAAACATGTTACCGCATTCCCGATATAGACGTCGAATTCTGAAGGAAGAAAACAATATAGCTCCTAGACAACTCATCGATATGTCAGACGAGGATCTTTTTGGAGCTCTACCTCAAAGCTATGACGGGGAACTCCAAAGATATAAAAGAATTAGGCGAAGCCAAAATACTGTGTGACGGTTTTTTAGATTGATAGCCGAACAAAATTAGGTTAATTTTATCATTTTGGTAGTAAGTCTTAAAATGTAGTCCTGATGTTTGAGTAGTCATAATAAATTTTTATTAAAGCAGCTCTTTAAATTTGTTGGTTCAAAAGTTGGTAATAAATACAAGCACAGGGTCGCTAATTGCATGTGTTAATTTCATTTCAAGAGGATATTTGCATTCAAACAAACATGTTTTTCCATTACAGAATCAAATATTCAAACATTCCCTAGATAAAAACTGTATGACTGAAATAATTCGTTCAATAACTTGATACCAATTTTTTTTAACATCAAATAAACGTAATTCTTTGTGATTTAGAGTATACTTCAACCAGGATCTGACATATTTATTATGGACAGCGCTTTTGTCGTGGCTAGATAAAATTTGTGTATTTGAACTATAAATTTGTAGACATTTTTCCAACAAGTTTACAGCAGACACAACAAACTGAATTTGTCGATTCTGAATAAATTAGCCACTTCCGTTTAGTATTTTCTCATTTGGAAGTTGACAATAATAATTATTTTTCTACCCTCACTATCGTCCAAAGAAGGCTTTTGCACTTTCTAAAAACAATTTTAGGAAGATAATCGAATGGTCACAAAATTACTATATATATAAATGGTTTTATTGATCCAAATAACTGAAATAATCTACAAACATACCAGTATGATGAGCTACGGAAATGAATTTACCTTAATGTGATAAGCAATAAATTACGTCAAATGCTTTCAATCATATACAGGCCGAAATTTAACACTATAGTAAAATCGCAATCGACATTGAGTAATAAATCAACATTTTATGGGAGCTTTACAGCACAGGCGGCCCAAACAAAATCTGTGATTTTAAATAGCCGGTAGTTAAAAGGTGTGTTAAAATTAGGAAATTTGCCTGTGCCGCTCGGTTTTATTGGACATAACAATAGACTATCCTTACTTTAATCCCTTTTAAGACTCTAATGAGCGCACGGTTGGGTAAATTAGGGTGTATTTGTTTGTATTATTATTTTTTTTGTTACTATTTTAAACTTAAATAATTACAATTTAACCGCCGGGGTGCTTGTTTTAGGTGAGTCCCCTCGTCACTTGTAGGAAGGTATTTATATTATTATTTTTTGGTTGGCTAAGGCCAATTTTTTGTGTTTTTTTTGGTGGGTAAACTTGGTAAATTCAATATTTTCACCACTTTCTGGTGGTCTCAACGCTGCGCCACCAGACCCTACTCCTTTTTTACTAATTTGATTGTAACATTTTGATATAAAATAGATACGCTTACCTACTCTCGAAGATCAGGAAACGTGAAAGTCTCTATCACTATATTCACTTGATAAGTCATTATTTAATGATATTATTAAAGGTGGCACTGTAGTATACGACATCCAAGATTTTGTCCAGATTCCACATGTTTCCTTCTTCGTTTAACACATGCTCGATAGCCTTTTGCCAATTTTCCTTCGTAACAAGTAATATGGATGTTTCTAACAATGCTTCTACATCTATTAACTTAAATGTCGTATTATGTCGACCTACATATCCTTTAACTTGTGCCCATATCAGTTCAATAGGATTTAGTTTGCAGTGATATGGAGGAAGACGCACAACATCAATACCCTGTGTTTTTGCAAGTTCATCCACTTCATAACGTACTGGAGGCTTATTTAATTTCACAATTTATAGTAGTTTTATTTTTATTGATTTTTGGAAAGTTAATGTTTCTGTCTGTTAGCCACTTAATGATATCATCTTTCTTCCATGAATTATTTGGCACGCGTTCAATTAGACGGGAATGGTAACTAGCGTTATCCATTATTATAACTGAACCCTTTGGTAAATGTTCTATCATCTGCTGCAAATATTCTTCAAAAACATCAGCGTTCATATCTTCATGGTAGTCTCCGGTTTTTTTAGATTGAAATATTAAAGAACCACGTTTTGAAAACCCGTCATCACTTCCAATATGAGTTATAATTAGACGTCGTTCTTTACCGGAAGGGACCTTTAATCCTGTAAATAATCCTTCCAAAAAAGCCTGTTGTGAAGATTGAATGTTTGTGTCCTGCCACATTTTGCTAACTGCGTAACCCTCATTCACCCAGGTTTCGTCCAAATAAAATATTTTTTTGCCTTCTGCACGTAATTTAAAAATGGTTCTGAGGTAACTCCGTCTCCAACAATTTCCTCAGAATAAGTGCTGCTTTACTGTCCTGTTTATCAAATCTATTAGAGTTTCGCGTAGTTTTGTTTTTTCCATTTTAGGAAAATACGGATCACTATTGATTGCGTCCAAAACCTTAGCAAGTGTTGGTATCTCTTTTCTAAAATAAAATTCGTGAACTTTTCTTCTTATTCCGCTTTTAATTTGTTTAGTAAATTCCACTTTTTTCTTACCTCCTGCATTTTTCTTTGGGGGTTTAACAACTCCACTTTTTAATTCACTTATAACTTTATATATCGTTGATTTGCTTACACCCATCATATTACTTGTCTTTTCAACAGTACCGTCAACAGAAAACGAAAGATTTTCCATTCTTAGGCAATTATAAACATTGCTTACAAATATTTTCTCGTTAACTGACAACGCACACTTTTTCATACGTTTCACATGTGTAAACTTTGAACTTGAACCACACTGCATTCTTCAATACTACTGTCACTATTAACCGAAAATTACCACAACGTCTTACTATAATAGATAATATAGAAGGCTAATCAAACAGGGTAGGTAATATTGGGAACTGATCAAGATACTAACTGCAACTGCCTATCTTATCTTCATACCAAATCCTAGGTAGGTAACCATCTTATAATCCCACCCACTTGTTATTATTTTGGTTTTTATATGGCATTAGTAATCTCCAAGAAGATGATAAAATAACGATTTACCCTTAGATTATAGATTTATATAATCTAAGGATTTATCCCATTTACATTTTTAATACAATTATACTCACATTTATAGATTTTGAACCCTCAGATTATTTTCTATAATCTAAGGTAAGCTAAGATTTCCAAGAAGTCAATGATGAATAACGATTTAAACAATTTAATGTAGGTATACCTAATAGTCAAATTTATAGGCCTTGAAAAATATTTGTTATATACCTTGTTGTTAATTTACTCAAACAGATACCATTTATTTAACAATTGAAAATAACTCAAAACATTTTGTAAAGTACCTACATACCGAAATAATACTCAATAATACATATTCAAAAAAATATTTTTAAATGCTGATTTTATTTACCCCGTAAATAATATATAGGCATCCACATCTGAATTTTCCTGTTATGACAGATATATTACTCCGGCTCGATTGCGATTTTACTATAACCGCCTGAGTTACCAAGTAAATGGTAATTTCTCGTGTTTCATTGCTACTATTTCATCACCACGCATTTCCAATAACTACTTACTGGAAGATCAAAAAGTTAAAACTAAATACTAGAACTTTCCTTTGAAGTTGAACCTTGGAATTCAACTAAAAATAGAATATCAATCCTTTGATTAATCATTCGAAGCCAAGCCAAGATTTCCATTCACCCTTTTTATAATATTTCTGATCGATAATTAACAAGCTTTTTTTTTACATTTTTCATATCTCCCAGTTTGTGTAAAAGCTGTAGGCGGGCTGTTAAAAGGCTTTTAGTTGACCTTTTTATTCGAAGTTATGAATAGCTACATAAATATAATAGAAAAGTTGTAGTTAGGATATAAATTGACATAACATTAATCTTATGGTGACATATAGACATGCGCAAATTGAAATGTAAATAAATAGGCCTGTGAGATTGATGGAAGAAACATGTTGAAGATAAGAACTGGTTTTGGGTTTTTAGGAGAGATTTGTGGTCTATATACCTAAAACTGATATTTTTCAAATATATATCTCACTAAAATTACCTCTGGAAAAATCTTTTTTAATACTAAATTATTTTTTTCGAACAAAAATATATCCAAACATGAAAAATACAGATGCCTCATATTTTTTCAAAATTTTTCTATTTTCTTTAAAGACAATTCCACTCATATGTAAAAAATGTCCAGCGGTCTCGTTATTTTTTCACAGATCTCGTTAAATTTCCAATGAAAGTAAATACCACATCAAAATTATGAAAAATATCCGGCTAAATCTGAGCGCTAGTGGTATTACCCCCGATTATACAACTCATCATAAATTTAGCCAATAGCAGTTGCAATTTTTACTTAGTTACCATGTATTGATAAGCGAATATACCCTTGACGACGTTGTATAACCGTTTTTGATTTTTGCATCCTTCCATCTTGAAAAGTTTGTCATAGTAACAATACGTTTGACGTTTATAATGAGGAAACGTCACCAAAAATAATTATATAATTCGTTATATAATCGTATCGAATATCACGCTAGCATACGAAAATAATCGATTATACTTCCTCCTCGCTCGACGTATTTCTTTTAAAACACCATTCGAGCTCCGCTCTCGTGGCGTTTCGCCAAATAGGTCTCGTGACTCGGAAGTATAATCGATTATTTTCGAAGCTCTTGTGATATTACTACTGATAATTTTTTTCATCTGTCAAAATAGTCAGATTGTGTGGTTTCAGGCAATAAGAACTCACGATACTAACCAATCGTTGAGTTTTATACTGATTATTTTTTTCATCTGTCAATACAGTCAGATTTTGTGGTTTCAGCCAATAACAACTCAGGATCCTAACCAATCATTGTGTTTTATACTGATAAAACCGCTTCGTCGTTTTTGTTTTTTGATTAAACTGTGTTTACCTATTTGAGATGTCAAATGTAAACATTTATCAATTATTATTATACTAAAATGTATTGCAAATCTATGTTAATAACCATATTTCAAAATGTATTTGTAAACTAACCTGTTTTTATTAGTTTATTTCAACATTCATTTAACATTTTTAGATACCTCACTTTAACACTAAACTTAAAATTAATTAAATTAAGAAAGACTTCATTTCATTCTTCTTCTTCGCTTTTATTTAAGGAGCCGTTTCGCGGGGTAGCCAGTCAAAAAATCCCCTTGGTGGCCCTGTATGTAAAACTATAACAGCTCAGGTTTCAATTTAAATTGGTAAAGAAAATTTTCAATATTTGTGTGTAAAGTGTCTTTTGCATAAAATAATCCTTTCAAATACGACTCGTCCTCTGAAATTTTATAGATTAAATTTTTGATCTTCATACTCAAACGCCTTTATTTTAGGCAAAACCACTCAAACATACTGATTTAAGATAAAATCACTCGTCCTGCGGACTCGTGATTTTATCAATCAGTTTGTTTTCGTGGTTTTTCCAAATAAAGCCGTTTTCGTGAAAACCAAAAATTTAATCGATAAAATTTGGAGGACTCGTGGTATTACCTTTGATTATTTTTTTGAAAATCTATGTTAATACCCAAATTTCAAAATTTATTTGTAAACTAATCTGTTTATTTGTTTATTCACACACACAACATCAGTTTTTGAATACCCAAATACTTAAAAATTCATAAATCTCTTTAAAACTGACAAATGTCAAACTCTATATCCGAATTAAGCCAAACGCAATCACATATGCCTTAATGGCCTTGCATTTAAAACTATAACAGCTCAATATTTTTTGATGTTTTAATTTAAATTGATAAAGAAAATATAGAAAATTTGTGTGTAAAGTGTCTTTTGCATAAATTCTCTGTTTTTAATACAAAATGATTCAAAAAATAACCTTCCAAATACCACACGTCCTCTCAAATTTTATAGATAAAATTTTTAGTTTTCACGAAAACGGCTTTATTTGGAAAAACCAAGAAAACAAACTGATTGATAAAATCACGAGTCCGCAGTACGAATGATTTTATCTCAAATCGTACATTTCTACGCACTATAACTCGGGAGGGGATTATTTTCAAGAAAAATTGTATTAAACATTAATTCATTAAAAAAGGATAATTTATCAATTGAGCCAATTGAGGAAGTTATTTTCTTTTTTTTCCCTCAATTTTTGATACCGCCCCCACCCAAAACGCCACTAACGAAATTTTTCTACTTCTGATCTGGACACCATTCCTAGCAATTTGCAAAAAAATTCAAGTCGATCTGATCAGTTACTAGTTTCTGCTCGATATTATAAAAAAATTACTACCTTTTTTGGTCTACTTGGTAAGTTTTAGCCCCCCCCCCATAAAAAAGTTAAATCCACCATTGTCATTAAACATCAGTTGTTGAATACTTAAACACTTCAAATTAGCTAAATTAAGAAAGACTTTTTCCATTTCAGTCTCTAAACACGGAAATCTCCATAAATCCGTTTAAAATTGACAAATAATGTCAAACTCAAACTCAAACTTTTAAAATGTACTAGTTAATTAAATATGACGGTACTAGATTACATAAATTGTTGTATTTAGAATAAATTAAAAAATTCTGAACACATACATTATTATTATTATTAAATTATTACTTCAATTAAATTATATATGTATTTGAACTTTACATACAATTCTTTAATATTTATTATTTTGATTGACGTTACCATTATAGAGCAAGAGCCCGTGACTGCCAGACTTACCTCATTTTATAAAAGCTCAAATTTTCTCAGGGCATTCTTCCAATAAGATAGATACGTTGGGCTAACTAAGAACTGTGGTTCATGGTGGCTTTGGCAGGTAGAAGGTGGTAAAGGTGTATAAAATACTTAAATGACCTCGCACGGAAATTGGTCGTCGGTTAAAATCTTTGATACTCGGGGTTATTATCCAAATATCGATGCTGATAAAAAGTCTCAACGGGCGCGAGGTCCTAAAACGCGATCCTCATGAGTTATTTTGAATGCAATCAGAAGAGTGAAAATGAGCATATACACGAATTATCATATCATCCCCTTGTACGTCAATCTAATATATAAATATGTAATATACATAAAATATTCATATATGTCATCTATAGATATACAGTGTGTCCAATTAAGTCGGCACCATATGGGAAAATTTTTTATTATTTGTTTTATGAAAAAAGTTATTCTTGATAAAAGTTTTTGTATCACATTAAACCCAAAATGAAATAATCAGACATCAATTTTTTGCATTCGTATACGAGGTTTCTCAAAAAATATGAATTTTGCTCAAGAATAAAGTACCTTTATTGTGACAAGAAAATGTGCGGGGGTCCTGTCAAATAATAGAGCGTAATTTTCTTAGGTATATTTTTAAACTTCAATAAATTCTACACATTTTCTTTATAACAATTTTCGATATTGTCAAATAAAGGTACTTTTTTCTTGAGCAAAATTCATATTTTTTGACAAACCTCGTATAATGTTGCAAAAAATTAATGTCTGATTATTTCATTTTAGGTTTAATGCCAAACAGAACTTTTTATCAAGAATAACTTTTTTCTTCTAGATAGCAACTTGTATTCCTTTGGTATACAATCAATTACATCATGTGGGCCCTGAATTTAAACCTATAATACCTCAATATTTGACGTTTAAATTTAAAAAATGGAGGCAAATAGATTTGTGTGAAACTGATATAGAAAGTATTGAACATTTTTGTGTAAAGTGTCTATGTTTTTAATACAAAATGATTGAATAAATAATCTTTCCAAATACCACTCGCACTTTTATAGAGAAAATTTGGAGGATTCGTTGTATTACCTTAGAAAAATACAATTTATCCACAAAAATAGTATAAAATTAAAAATAATTTTTTGGATTCATTGACATTGTCAAAATTTGCGAAAAAAAATTTTAATGCAAAAAGGTGTGAAAAACTGTAGAAGAAGTTGGAAAATTGGGGAAAAGATGTGGAAAAATTGCCTTAAATCCAAAATCGGTTCTTCCGGACAAAAATACATAGAAAATTGTGAATTTGAAATTTTTTGAGGAATTTTTAACATCTCATAGTATAAAAATAAAAATTCCAGTGCACTAAAATCAAACAATAACTGTTTAACGAAATATTTCTTTAAAATTGTAAACTTTTCTCGGTGTCAATGAACCCTACACTAAAAATGACAACCGCTCATTAGTACCTCTTAAAATTCTTGAAACATCTATGATCGATCATTCTAGAAACAAGCAAAGCACCAATTTCGTTCTCCCCTCGCGTAATTTTTCTTTTTTTATTGCAAATCGATAATTAACGGCGGGTTTTTGTTACGGCTTTTCTTCTTTGTCATTTCATCTCGGTCTTGGGTGTGGGCGATTATATAAAAAAACTTGTATGAAAACATCGTTAGTTTATAGAAGGAATTATTTCGATTTCGAAATATTATTAGTGATTTTTTGCTCGTTATGGTGGAAGGTAATAGGCTTTATAATTTTTTAAGATAAAAATTTGTCAAATGAAACTTGGTTAATACTTGGCGTTTCATTGCGAAGTATCCATACACTGTAACAAATAGGGTGAAAAGTACAATAAACTTGTCTAAAAAACATAATTTTTAACGTATTAATACGTTATAAAATAAAGTACGTTGTATTTAACGATAAAGAAAAATATTTTGTATAATTACGGTGAAATATGTAAAATCACCAACTAAATTAATAATTGTGGAATATGACACGTAAATTATCGTACTTTTTCGGTGAATCTGTTAATTTTACCATTTCCATATTTCGTTTTCCGAAAGCTCACGATATATCAGCCAATGATCGTGTACTATCTTGGTCATTGGAATTTAAGTGACGTCAGTTCACCCTGTACCACTACCTTGCGGCCATTTTTTCGTTCTTTTCGGCAACCCAAGCGCAAACTCAGGTTATGCTTCTCCATTTTTTACTCAATGTAATTGATTTTTTATCATTTTTGTGCTTCTGGGGGCTCTTAAATAAAGCGAAATTTCTTTAAACAGCAGGAATGGTGTTAGTTGTGATTTATTGCAATACTACAGTTACAAAATATGTTTACAACTAGGCAATTGATTAATATCTATTATTCAATAGTATACTCCCATATGTCGTATAATGTCAATGCATCAAGGGTTTTTATTTCCCAGAAAAGGATTATCCGTCTAATTTTTAATCTAGATTATAGACAAACATGCAGAAATCATTTTAAAGAGTTCAGTATCCTCACTTTTTATTCTAATTATACACAAAAAGTAATTTTAATGATTTTAACCTAAATTCTGATTTCCACGATTACCCGACCAGGTCTGGCAAGCTTATCAGGCCTCCAAAACATGTTTCCTCGGTATTTGAAAAAAGTCCTGTCTATAAAGGAATTTAATTCCTAAATCATTTGCCTACCTGTATAAGATATGAGAGCAATTTCAATGTTTTCAAACGAAAACTTAAAAATTTTTTAATTGAAGAAACAAACATTTTTAATTTAACTAGGGTCTATGTAAGTAATATTTCAAGGTGCATGCTATTTTAATGTAAAATCTGTTTTTGACCTGTCCTATGTCATGTATTATGATCAAAAAGGATGAATAAATTATTATTATTATTATTATTATTATTATTATTATTATTATTATTATAATAAAAAAAACGTACTAAAGCTAAGATTGATTTGAATACCTCATGATTTTTTTCTATAAAGTATAGTAATTAATAGAAGTGACCAAAAATCTTAAATTGTATGTAAATAAATCCTATAAGTTCTTTCCTTGGGGTAAAAACATAGTGAAGCATCACATCAAGCCTCGCCTCAAGCATCAAAAACAAATACATGTACTAAACGTTAACCATTCATAGTAAAGAATCGAGCATCGACTAAAGCATCGCCGTTTCCGAGGAATCAAATCAATTTGATTTTCAAGACTCTTCTCAGGACTGATGCCCCAAATGTGATCGGTGCGCACAAGGTTGTGTGAACACTAGCCACAAAAGAGGTAAAGTATATTGTTGTGTTCAAAATATATGTAAATGTTTTGAAAGACTTTCTCATGTATTCTCGAAATTCAGGAAAACGTTTTCATTCAGTAAAGAGTCGATGATATTCACCAAATTGCCTCCGCAATTGGTTCACCGGGTGGACATTATATTCTCGTCCATTACAGACATCAGTTATCCACCATTTTAACAATGCACTTGCATATATATCGCAATCACTATCAGAAAACGTATTATATTTATAAACAACTATTTCCTATTTCCAACATCTCACTACGACTGTTGATTCATGATTTTTTTTTTATTTTTTTTTATTATCTTTTCGCAGTGTGTTACATTTTTCTAGGACATTTGATTTTCCTAATTCCCTGCTATATGAGTTTTACTCCTTTTCAAGGTAGAGTGCCCTGATTACAATAAGTAACCTAGCTAGTTAATTTCCTAAGGGTGTCTGTGCGCGCTGGTGTGTTATGTTGTGAGTGGGTTGGAGCCTGTGAGGACAGGAGCTGTTTCCCAGTTTTTTTTATCTAAGAATCGCCAATTTTGCTTGGGAAAAAATTTAACCAAATTAAAGGGGGAAAATGATTTAGGAAAACCACGAAAACCTAAATCACGATTCTGTACATAGTGGTTCTTATGTTATATTAGATATGGTATGTTAAGGGGGTTTACCTTATGGTAAGGGTGGCGGAGTCCAATGGGTCTTGGTGTTCGGGGGGGAGGGGGAGGTCTTGGGCGTCCGCCAGAAGCCTGAGGATGGGCACTATGTGCCCTCTGATACCTGGCTTGAGTCGAGGCTTGATGCGATGCTTGATTGTTTTAACCTATAAAGACGCGTCGTAGCTGGCTGAATGACTTACATGTCCATGCACAAAAAGTATTATTAATATTAATATGGTGTCATAGCATATAATTATTTTACAAAAACTCCGTCTCTATCCAGATAAAAAAAAAATGCAGTAATAATAACAGACATACATTTATAAATAAAGACGTTTATTATTATTATTATTATTATTATTATTATTATTATTATTATTATTATTATTATTATTATTATTATTATTATTATTATTATTATTATTATTATTATTATTATTATTATTATTATTATTATTATTATTATTATTATTATTATTATTATTATTATTATTATTAACTAATAAAATTGTTGAACAAAATATTGTATTATAGTTGACATCGATTTTCAATTTCAGCCGATGAAGTTTGGGGATTTTTTATGCTTATGTAGCTTATGTTCTTCGAAAAAAAATAATATTCAAAATATTTGCAGTACCGCATCTGAGACGAACTTGATTCATGCTTTTTTATCCCTAACGATAAAATTGTGTTGTTAAAAACTAATATACTGCTAATAAATAAATTTCAAATTTATTTGACTACTCCGTAGGGAATTCTCGATGTTTTGAAAATAGAACATTTCACAATTCTATCTCTAGAAACGACTTTGTGATTATTTATTCTCACCTCTACTCCTACTAACTAGCATCAGATTTAATGAAAATTCTCTCTTAAATATTCTATTAATCTGTAAAACTGAAAACGTACCGTTGCGATCCGAAGTTGTATGAGAGCAACGTTCAAAGTGAGGATATCAACTTAAACTTGGATACGATATAAGATACTTCATATGAAATATGTTACTTGTTTCGCCAAGTTTAGATTCTCAGAACTTATAGTCGAGTTTGGAGGATTACTGACGTACGAGGTAAACACTAAAAGTTTGCGCTTCGACTTCGGCAGCGTTGAAAGTTTTAAGTATAGGACATCACCATTTATGATGTATCGTGTTTCCATATGTTGGAAATCCGTTTGCCTTTTAGTCTAAGTGTCTCGTTGACTATTTATATGAATAATGCTACCATCCATCAGCAAAACTGAAGATGAGAAATACGTTTCGACAATTTAATGTATAAATTCGTAATTTGCATTTTGTTTAATTTTCAATCACAAAATTAATCATAATTCATTTTCATTTCATTTAATAAACAAATAAGCAACGCTGCCAAAATGGCCAGACGCTTTTCGGACAACAAATAGACAACGCCGCAATATTAATCTGCTAGATATATGTAAATTATATTATATTATAAAGTCGAAACTTTTCCTTCTCCCCGCGAGCGAGAAGGACAACATTAAAACACAAGATTTCTTCGTTCCCGCGCTAGTACCATCCGGTAACAGTCACGTTTTATCTGGAAAGATCCAGCCGGCGTAATCGAAGCTAAGAAACAAAACGGACTTCCGACTCACGCCATTATATCAGCAAAAATCCTCACGTACACCACAGTCCATACGACATATATTGTAAAATAACGGTAGAATATTTCATCCGACTCAAGTGCAAATGGGATGGCACTATCCATGAGTGAGATGCAAGACGAGCATCTCTCGCTTACTTAAAGACCCATTCCAGTACATAAAAACTGTGGGCGTGACTTAACAAGCCCATCTAGAAGAACTCTTTTTAGCCCTCAACATGAGCGCATACTGAAAGCCTCGTAAAAATTCTCTGACAAAATCAAGTGCCCTCTGATGCGGCAACAAATGTTTTTAAATGCCTCTTAGTACGTCAAATTCGTGTGTGATAAACTCTCAATCAGAGCACAACTCCCTTGTTCATAAACATCGTTAATTTTGTCTCATTTTTATACCTGAGTTTTTAAGGTCAGAATTTAAGTGACCTAAAAATTCTTTCTGAATGGTTGATAAGTAGTGTAAAATATTCCAATGTTACTATTAGACCTGTTCATCGTTACGTTTTAATTATTGAAAATTTAATAAAAGTGTTAAACTCACAGAATATGTTTTATTTGGGAGTAACTGGAGGTAAGAAACAACTATAGTCCATTTTACAAATCAAATTCAAACAGCGTTTAAAGGTCCTTCGAGTATTAAAGAATATTTCACGTAATCAGTCAGGTAAGAGATAAGGTCAGGTCAATATTTATACTCCGTTTGAAAATTCATGATAGCACAGTTTTTATGGCAAAGGTCTTTATACCGGATTGTTCAATGCAGAAAAAAAGTAAATGTTGATATCTTCTTATCTGAATTTTCACTAGATTTTAGTATGACCACCCCGAAAAATCTCGAATACAATAAACCATAAAATCTTGTGCAAAAAAATATTTTCTCATAAAACATATTTCGTTTCGTTTTTAGAAATACGGGGTGATTCCATATAAATTTGTTTGTTTGTATTTCGGGTACCTACTAGCGTCATATAAACTTATTATAATTATTATAAATACCTAAATAAGTAAGTCGTTTTCTCCCGATAAGGAGTCATCATCATCATCATTTTCCTCACTTCCCACAGAAATAATCTTATAGCGTTTTGCCAATTGTCCGGTGAAATTTTTGATATGGAGTCACATAATAGTTGACGAACATCTTGAAGTTTAAATGTTGTATTGTTTCTCGCGACATATCCCTTCATTTGAGCCCAGATTAATTCAATGGAGTTAAGTTAAGTTCTAAGGTGGTAACTCCTTGTTCTTTTGCTATTTCATCTACACTATAGGCACTTCTTAAATTTTGATGAATGTTGTTTACATAACTGCAATAGCTCTTTTTTGAGTAATCCCTCTTTTGCCACTATTTCTTTGGTTATTAGCCAATCGGAGAGTTCTTGCTTTTTCCATTTAGTGTTAGGTAACGGTTCCTTTAATCTTGAATGGTTGGTCGGTAATAAATCTATCATTTGACTGAAATATTCCTCAAAAACATCAGCAGTCATTTCATGGTAGTCTTTCGTAGAATTTGAAACAAATTCTAACAAGCCTCTATCAACAAATCCTTTATCTTCTCCAATGTGAGTGTTAATTAAACGGGGACCTTTACCATTTGGAAATTTTAAGCCAGTAGACAAACCTTCTATAAATGCCCGACGAGCATTTGTAACCTGTTTATCTTGCCAAACTTTTTTACAAAATGTCCTTCATTTAACCATGTTTCATATAAATAAAAAATATTTTTGTCTTCTCTTCTTAATTTTCTAATTTCCCTTAAATATTGCCTCCTCCAACAAATAATTTCATCTTTCTCTATGAGCGCAGATTTTCTATCGTTCTTCTCCCAAACGAAGTCTAATTCATGTAAAGTTTTCCACAATTTGTCTCTTTTAACGTTTGGTAAAGTTTCGTCTCCATTAATGTTTATTAAAAGTTTATCCAAAGTAGGTATTTTTTTTGTAAATAAAACGAATGCACTTTTTTTCGGATCAGTTGTTTCATAGTACCGTCTATTTGAGTGGTTTCTCCCAGTTGACGTTTTAGGTGCTACTGTAATACTTCCATCCTTTCGTTGCTTCAAAAGTCTATAAATGGTTGCTTCTCCAACTCCGGTCATATGTGAACACTTAGAAACTATATAGAGCGTCATGTAGATTTAACACTAAAGTTTTCAAATGCACGGTTAAATTGCACTTTAATTTCACAGGAGTATAATTAGACGTTTGTGCCATTTTTATTGCACAAATTCACTTGATCAATATTGCTTTTTATCGCCTATTATTACAGAACTAACAATTCTGCGTGTTACAATCACAGGACTACACAAACAGAAATGTAAATTTTAACTAAAATAATTTACAATCTGCACAACACTTTCTATCGATTAGAAATTTTAATCCTTTCTAAGAAACTTGAGGGCTACTTTAATTGATCTTGAATTGTAAATATTTTTTACCTGTAGAGATTACATACTTACCAAGAGTTGAAATAAATTGGTATTTTTAAAAATTTTAGGAAGAAAACCCAAGATTTCATTTTGGAACAAATAATGCTAAACATTTATGATGTTATATTGGGGATTATCTTCTAGGTCATTTGCTATCAATCATTTTCAAACAAAGTATAGTTCTTATGAAATTGTCACTTTCTCAATCAGCAAATTGTCCATTAAATTTAAAAAAAAAAAGTCGATTTTGATTCATAGCAAAAACTAACTCATAAGAATTCTCAAGTGTAGAGAGTTGTTGATTGAATATCGCAACATCCTGTATAAACGAAATGCACTGCTGATGTTTTTAATGCAAATTTGTTGATATCCGAAAATTTTCGTCTCAGATTTATCTATTTATTCCATTATTACAACCCTGAGATACGTTTCAATAAGTTTATCTCACCAAAATTTCAATATTTGATTATGAGACTGAAGTTACAACGTTTCCCAATATACTCGACTCTATTTCTGATACTGTCATCTGCCGTTATGTTTTGACAAAAGTTTCGTTCAAAGTTATGTGGGGTGAAGCGTGTAACATCTTTATTTTGTCGACAAAATCTGTCATATTTCGGATTTAAGTGGTGACTGTTTACATATATAATGTAGAAATGCTGCGCTATATGAAGCAGAATTCTAGTTTGGTGAATTATAACGGGACATTTCTGAGAGTTTGACCTTATTATTTCAGCCTTATTGAGTTCTGTATTTGGATTATTCATAAGCGGAAAGATTGTGATGACAGTTCTCGATTAAATTGTTGTTTTTTAGACAATTATGGATAAAACTGATATGTGTGAATCAATATGATTTCGTACATGTACACTATACGGTTATGTATTTCTTATTTGCACAAAAACAGTTTATATTTTTATTTGACGACTACTAAACGTTACATTTGAACAGTTTTCTTTGACTTTTGAGGTAATATATTTATTCAGGCCATTTCTGTGATGATTGTAGAAGTTGAAGTAAATGTTTCACTTGTAACTTTACCACTACTATCTTTATATACTTCAATCAACCGCGTCCAAACTTCATGCCCGCTTTCCATTTCACACTAGTAAATTTCTCAGAGAGCTGTACAATCCAAACAAGTACCCCGGACAGCTTTTTCTACAGAAAGGAGCCGATCTAGGAAGCAAGGAAGGTGCGATGCCCCTGCCTCCCTGCAAAGGAGGCCATCTAGGAAATCGCCCCTACTTGCCTACACCCATCATAATTAAGGAGGCGATTAAGAGTCAACCCCACTATTCCTCCCTAGATTGCCGCTGCGGCAGGGGCAAATCTAGGCAGCAAGCCGGTAGGAGCAATCTACGTTCACTGTCGCACTGAACGGCAGGTACGTGTGTAGAAGTGCCTCCCCTACCAGCTTGCTCCCTAGATTGCTCCCGCGACAGGTGTGTGAGTAGCCGGCTTTAACAAACAATACGTATCGTGAGAAGTTTCTGGAGACTTTATTAATAACGCTCAATAATATTACTAGATCCAGACTAACTTGAATTATTATCGTTACGGGATCGAAACGTCCCTTCATCACTTAGTTAAATCGAAATGAATAGTATGCGAGAACGCGACCCATTCTTTAAGTAAAAGCGCAATTGATCGTTGCCCTAAAGGTCACGCATTGGCAGAGTATCAAGCGAGCAGCTGGACTGGTTCACGACAGAGTGAAGAAGCAAAAGCAAACGAATTCGAAACGTATATCATATATATCCTAGCCAGGCTTCAAGAGAAACGGGCTAAATTTTATTTAATCAATGGGTCTACATAAGAAAGCAGAAGTACACAAAATGTAATATGGACCGGACTAAGGGGTACGTACTTACGTATGAAAGCACACAAGATGTGACATGGACTGGTCTCGGGGGTAACGGACATTTTGGGGCCCGCTACTAGGCAAAAATAAACAGATTTCAATAAAAGTTTTAAATTTATAGTTACTAGAGACTGCGGCAGGGGTTTGTAGACTACGTATTTTTGTCCACAAAACAAAAATATTTTAGCATCGATTTTAGGGTTTGATGTATTTTTCACATTTTTTTCGGATTTTCCTGTATTTTTTACTACTTTTTCTACTAGATATTTTTTGTATATTTTTAAATTGACAATCGATTTGTGAATCAAAATTATCAGTGTTTTCCAAATTCACAAATTCCTATGTATGTTATCTGAAAAAAGCGATTTTGACAGATGTTTTAAGGGATTTAATGTCTTTTTCCTGTCATTTTCTCAAGACTGTTTTACTCATTGCCTCAATAAAAATTGTTTGTAAAAGTTAACACCCCCTCTTCAAATTTCAATGTTTTTTCTGGTCAGCTTGCCATATTATTTATATTTTTTGCAGATTTATAATCTATAAGCCACCCCCGCATCGGCTGGCGCAACGCAAGCGCCGCTCTACCGGCCGGGAAAAACAATAATTGATTGTCGATTTAAATCGATCGCTTAAGTTCAATTGAAAAACTCGCTCATTTATTGTTATTAACCGTCCACAATGTCGGTTTTGCTAAGATGTGGGTTCAAGCCGGTAAATTTAACAATTTTTCGAAAGAAAAGCCTCACTAAAGGCAAGAAACTCGTCGAAACCCATTATGTTTCCGGCGTCTACGAGTTAAAAACTGATGGATCATCTGAGATTATAGGAACTGTTTTGTGCTAAGCACTAAGCACCAAAACGAAAACAAACCTTTACAAGCCGACAATCGAGCTATGTATATAATTATTATAATTATAGTATAAGTTCTAATTTCTCTCTCTTTCCACTGGATTAAAACCACTTAGTTGTTAAAAAAGTTTTTTTATTGGCGTTTCGGCTTTCCAAATCGAAAGCCGTTATCAAAATGACATAAAATAAATAAATTTACTAGAAACAGAACACTTGATAATCTTGCAAAAATATGACATCAACATAATATACATAGAATAAGATTTTGAGATTGAAGATGTCAAAATCTGTTTCAATCATATTTTTGTGACGTTTCTGGGAACGAATTTTTGAAAGGATAGCGCATTTGCATATTATAAGAGAATTTATACTTCGTCATAAATGAAGTTTTCTTATTAATATTATCATAAGAAAAAACCAGATAAAAACTTATGATACTATCCCGATATAGAGGGTATCCTTTTTGCAATTAACTCTTTTTGTAAAATAGGTATCCAAATTTTTGAAATATCAACCGAACAATTAGAAACACATTCGTTATTATTTAAGCATATCAATGCTGCTTCTTTAACTTTGCGGTTATAATTATTCGGTTCTTTTAATAATCTAGTTGAAGAATTGTTTCTAATTGTTCGGTTGATATTTCAAAAATTTGGATACCTATTTTACAAAAAGAGTTAATTGCAAAAAGGATACCCTCTATATCGGGATAGTATCATAAGTTTTTATCTGGTTTTTTCTTATGATAATATTAATAAGAAAACTTCATTTATGACGAAGTATAAATTCTCTTATAATATGCAAATGCGCTATCCTTTCAAAAATTCGTTCCCAGAAACGTCACAAAAATATGATTGAAACAGATTTTGACATCTTCAATCTCAAAATCTTATTCTATGTATACTATGTTGATGTCATATTTTTGCAAGATTATCAAGTGTTCTGTTTCTAGTAAATTTATTTATTTTATGTCATTTTGATAACGGCTTTCGATCTGGAAAGCCGAAACGTCAATAAAAAAACTTTTTTAACAACTAAGTGGTTTTAATCCAGTGGAAAGAGAGAGAAATTAAAATACAAACCACTATGAGCTTCCGAAATGAATTATAAGTTCTAATATCTAACAGATAATGACAAGTTAAAGAAACGTAAACGATCTTGCAACTACACAGGGTCGCATTAAGGGTGTATGTAATGTAATGGATTTCATAAAAAATTTATTTTTTAATAATACTATTTTCTTTGTAATATGTACAGCGTGTTTACTTCAGTTACACCATATGGAAACCTTTTTTAAATTAATTTAACGAAAAAAAGTTACTCTTTATAAAAAGTTCGTGCATCGTGTAAAATCCATGATGAAATAATAAAGGCTCCTCCATATTCATCCGAATAAATGCAATTTTTCAAATCGGAAAAAAACAGCCACGTCGTTACAACTGAAAAAATGTATGTTAATATTGATAAGATGAAGTTCAAGGAAAAGAATCATTTTTCTATTGTATTCTATGGATAAGCTGCAACATGTATCGATGTGGCGGTTTTATTTGATTTGAAAAGTTGCTTTTATTCGGATGAGTATGGACGAGCCTTAAGACATTAACATTTCTGGATGTGCCGACCATAAATGTATCATTTAAAAAAAATCATATAGTTGATTGATTTTAGGTTGATCCTGACAGAATCGTTTTGGATACAAACTGCACTTGCAAGGGAGGAAGAGGATTCTGCAAGCATGCAGCAGCGGTCTGTATCTACGTCAATAAAGAGAACAACAATGCAGTTGCAGGTGTATCAAAAGGGACTAGAAGTCGAAAATCTATGGCCATCAAAAGTAAAGGTAGTGAGACCTACGGGTGTTTCTTCTGATCACTTGGTGGAAAATGTTATGATAAGCAACATAGTGTTAGCAGATGAAAGATGTAGAGTGGGAAAAGAAGCTAGACTGGTAGAAGAGAGACAAAAAGAAGACATTTTATTAGCGTTATTGAAAAATGTATAAGAATTGCAAAGTGTTAATGCCAAACACTACTATTATTTCATCAAGGGTTTTACACCATGCAGAACTTTTTATACAGAGTAAAATTTTTTCGTAAAATTAATAATAATGAGAGTAGAATTTTAAGTATTATTAAAAAATCAAAAATTATATTTTTTTATCAAATCTATTTTTTTTTTTTTTTTTTTTTACTTCTGTGTCAACGGCATCGACTACTATGGCCATTAGCCTCGTGTTCTGTGTAGGCTTTGTTACTATTTCCCAGCGCCACTTTAGGAACAGCACTGTTAATTAGAACCCAACAGTGAATGGTCGAGTGAGGAATCACACTTGGTATATGAAAATCAATTTCTAAATTTTTAATTAATTAAAAATCAGAAAAAGATTTCTGCCTTTGGTGTGATTCGAACCCACAACCCTTGGATTATGAGTCCAGTGCTCTACCGCTGAGCTACCCACCCCCCTATATCAAATCTATTACATACTTTTTTTTATAACACCCATAATGCGACCCTGTGTACTAGAACTGTCACTTTTCTTTATCTTGGAAATATACCACACAATTTTTGTCGGACACGGTCACCCAGATGTCGCGTCGGGAGATGTGGGGTTGGCGTACTGTGTTATTTTCAATATTATTGTAAAAAATCGTCCAAAAATTTAAAAAAACTAGTTAGTAAAAACGGTAAAAGTTCGTGAAACCAAACAAAAAAATTCTTAGCAGTACCGGAAGGGGGGGTAGGGTTGGATATTGGTTTTTTACGATTTGTGGCTGAAATATACAATCCATCGAAAAAAGTTTATTATAAAATTTGTAGATAATTCAAAAATATAAACCTTTTGTATTAATCATTTTTCAACATAACCTCAAAATTATCGAGAAAAACGCTAAAAACCATAGTACTAAGAATTTTTCAAGAATTCAGGTATTTAAATCGGTGTGGCACTGGTCAATTAATATTTTAAGGATAACAAAATTAACTTTATCTATTTTCGACCGCAACCCAATTAAATTAAAAGTAAATTTATAAATAACTGGCATTAAACAAAACAATTCAACATTACTAGCTATCACCCAGTAGATTATATAATGTTACTCCTTTTAAAAGCTTATGCGCTTTTCACTACTACTACCCACACCCGAGGTACGTGAAATATTTTACCCGAACAATTTCTCTTAGATCTACAAAAGTATTTCAATATCCTAAGGAATAAAATACTTTCGAATTTAATAAACTGTACAACATCATGAACCTCTTTTTAAGTTTTTTTAAGTTACGAGAGTGTTTTTGAGCAAACACGTTTAATGAAATTCCAGCTCTTCCTGCGAACTTCCATTTATCACTCTATTAAAACGTGACTTTATTCAGTTTATCTTTAAGAATTTAAACGGAAATCCCTAAATCAATTTTTATTTCGAAACTGAAACCGATAAATCCAACGAAAATAAAAAAGAATCAGATCCAAGTTGGATGCCGCGTCGAAACCGGCTTCGACCAGAAATAACGCGGTAAATGAAAAGTTGAGCAAAGGTGAGCTTTAAAACTGCAATTAAAAGATTTCGCCGATTCCTGGAATACTTGCGCCCGAAGGTTTGAGGTAAATCTTTGCTTTACAGAGGCGGAATTTACCGTTCACTTTTTTAATTTCGACGATTTTAGAGGCTACCACCACGCTGTATGCCCCATTTACTTTGTTATGATTTTCTGATTTGGGGGATTAGTTGCCTCTATAACGAAGGTCATAGCAGCTACTTAAATAAATAAACAAACCGCAAGGTTCGAGGTTCTACAACTTTAACAACATATTGGAGTCTGCAAAGTGGAGTTTCGGACTTCCATTGTCTAAAGGTATAACGATTTGAATCTTTTGCCTCGACGTTTCGATTGTGTGTATCTATAATCTCAATCAGATGCGTGAGATACGTATTATCACACCTTCATAGTGTGCCATGGAGACAGAGAATTAGATACTTTCTTCAACACCTCAACAACATCCCAGGTAACATGGTCACGTAATATTGACGTGTTTCTTTCGTCATGGGTTACGTGATTTTGACCAAAAGGATCACGTGAAATTAACCCAAATATAACGTGATTATCTCACAGCCCATCGACGTCATAAAAATGACGTTTATGGACGTCCTCCAAACGACGTTTATGGACGTCCCCCAAACGATCTTAAAACAAATAAAACTAAAAATTTCATATCATAATGTTTATTAAAATATCAAAACAAAAATTTATAGGTAGGTACGCTTAAACTATATGTAACCAGAGTTTTTATATCAAACACGTCACTCCCCTCATTTTCATGTGTACTTGCGTGTACTTGCAATGAACATTTCTTCAACCCAAATAAAAGAACCAATTAAAATAATTCACTCACCACATTCGAAGAAAATCCTTTCCAGTTCATAGAGCTTCCAACATTCATCCGGTGACGCAGAACTCCTTAAGACATTGTGGTACTTCCGCTGGTTTTTTATAGCTGGCCAAAAACCAAAAACATTCCACTTTCTTTGGAGTTAACCATTTTTTACGGACAATGGCCAGTCCCTCCCTCCATCAGCACTGCTTTTAAACTAAACTCCAACATACATTTTGTTGGACCACATAATAATAATAACCAGTTAACACACAACTACCACTCACAACACTACTACTAACGAAAAACGGATGACTCGCTCAAAGACAAAGTTGCAAACAATAGCGATAGAGATCACTTACATATCGATCAATAAGAAGGACTGGTTTTATTTAGTAACGTCTTGGGGCGAAATATGAACTTGCTAATCGAACTGATGAAAGTAAAAATCCAAATTTCTGGTCACGTATGTCATGTTATTTTGACGTCAGTGAAACGACGGCTTTATTTGGTAGAAAATCTGACGTCTGCTATACGTCGATCTAAAGTCATTGACGTCATTTACCAATAATGGGGAAGAGACCATCCATAAAATGAAAGTGAAGAGGACCGAAGACAAGTGGCAAACTTCGGTCTACAGAAAACCAACCCACACAGGACAGTATCTTAACTACGAATCTAACCACAATGGATGGAGATGGAAATGTAAAGACGCTGATAGATCGTGCTTTCCACCTCTCAACACCAAGGAAAGCCTCTCCGCCGAACTAGATTACATTAGTTCGGAGCTCCAAGGAAATGGCACCTCGAAGAAGCTAGTGGACCAGATGTTGACAAGAAAAAATCAACCACAGAGAAGAAGAACCACCACAACCAATATTGTGCCTCCCTTACGGGAAAGAACTGTCGAGAAGATAAAGAAAATTGATATACATACAAGATCAAAACTTGCTTCAAGTGAGGAAACAATCCACAGTCACCTTACAAAAACCAAACCACTAAACAATAACAGTGAATCTAAGAACAGTGTTTATCGAGTAAAGCGGAAAGTTCCGCTTCAGCAAATCCCGCCAGAATACATTCAGCTGACCTATAAATACCCCAAGCATCCTCGGATTTCGTCAGTTCTCACCACTAAAAATTGTTCCACTGACACTTGTAAATTTCATATTTCACACATCTGAGGATGTTGTTTATTTAGAAACCATTCGTAAATGTAGCATGTGGATCCTGTTCTGAGCCTAGTGGAGATGACAATACTTCTACAGGATACTTTTTTCCACTTTCCACTGTTTGCTTGTAAGTTGTTTTTTCAAAAGCGGATCCGGATTTGGACTTTGGTTCTTGCTCTTTGATTCCACTTTTCTCGAGTTTTTTCGGCTTATTTGGCGAATGTTTGACTTTTTACTTCGTACTAGCTATTAAGGTTTTTCTAAAGGGTGTCCCAGAGTAGATTCTAGGTTTTAAACTTACCTTACGCCGACCCTGTTAGAAATTCCATGAAAATTTTACATCGAGCGTATATCGGACACGCGCTGATTTCAGTTATCCAGCGTGGTTGAGGCTTTTTTAAAGTCAACGATTCGTACACAGTTGTCATGCGCCATCGGCAATGTTAGTTATCGAGTGGGTAAAAAAATTTAGAGAACAAGGAGTTGTTACAAACGTCAAAACATCCAGATCAACTGAAAATCATTCGAACACCTCCCAATATTGAGAGGACAGCTTGTCGCACCCTCTCAATATTGGAAGGAGTTCGAATGGTTTTCGGTTGACCTGGATGTTTGACATTTGTAACAACTCATTGTTCTCTAAATTTTTTGAACTAACATCGCCGATGGCGCATGACAAAAACTATGTACGAATCGTTGACTTTAAAATAAGCATCAACCATGTAGCACGCTGCGAACTCGTCCACTGTTCCATGGATAACTGAAATTCGCACGTGTCCGCTATATGCTCGACGTAATATTTTCATGGAATTTCGAACAGGGTCGGCGCAAGTTTAAAACCTAAAATCTACCCTGGGACACCCTTTACTTTTTTGGATATTTTAAAGTTTTTTCTTAATAAATACTTTGCGTGTTTTCGACCTTTTAAGGCTTTTTTTACTGTCTACAAATTTTTTTATTTTTTTTACTTATTTCGCGTTCTTTCCAACTTTTCCAACTTTAATTGACCTTTTAATGGGTTTTTCTACTTGGCATTTTGATTTTTTTTAGTATTTTTAGACTTTTTAAATTTTTTTTCCGATTCTTTCGTTTTTTTTGGCGAATATTTAGATTTTTTTTCTACCCTTTTCATATGTTTCGATATTTTTCCAATTGCTTTGCGTTTTTTAACCTTCCAAGACCTTTTCTATTGTTTTCGATATAATAAACTATCACACTAATCAATTTCATGTTTTATATTATTTCCTTTACAATTTTAAAAATGTTCAAAACTTAAAATATCTTCAGTCCCGTTCTGTTTGTCCAGGAAGCACGCTACCCTTTCCAATTAAATCTGCAGTCTTTATAGAAGTTAGTGTTCGTTTAAGTTCTTGTAGCTGTTTTAAAACATCATGCACAACTGAATCTAGGACGCCGGGACACAAATGAATTGTGTTAAGTTATATTAGATTTCTCTGTTAGGCAACTGTTCTTACTGAAGTAAAAAAAGTAAAAAGTTTTTAAAGTATAAGTTAATTTTTAAATATAGTCTTTTCATAACAAAAATAGTTGTAAGTACGTCACCAATTACGTCATAAATTTTATTCCGTGTTAGATGCACAGCGTTGCCAAATGTTTAGAATAATACTTGCATTTAATAATAAGTATTTAAATATTATTTATTTTTAAAAATGAGTTTTAGTAGATTCCACTAACAGAAGCAGTAGATTTCCTGAAAAAAACCTACTAAAATTTCTACCATAAAAAAATCTTAAAGAAACCCAGAATGCCCATTTACAAAATTATTTTTCTGTTTGTTATGAAGCTGGCAAATTTAAAAAAAGTAATTTTTAGCCAAAAATAAGGCCTAAAACAATATACAAAAATTCGAAATGACCCTAATCCAAAACAACTTTATCCACTATTTTAAAATATTTTATCGGAAATGCAAGAATTTGTTGTTTTTGAGGCAAGAATTGGATAGATTTTGCTAAGCCGGATCTGGAATTTAATTATCCTCAAAGTAAAGAAACCTACTTTGACGATGAAATAAACAATCTTAATCTGAAAATCCCAGTTCACTAAAAACAAAACTATTGACCATTAAAACACTCAGACCAAATAGAATCTCATATTTCAATTGGCTGTTTTATTGAACAGCGAATGAATTTTCAGCATCTAAAATTTAAATTTTCAGCGTTATATCCCAAACAATTTTCTAGAGAGTTCTAATAAACTAGTCCATTTTACCCTCCTCTCTTCCTTACATAAACATTTTAGGGACTGTTCAGCTTAAACAGACGATTCCATGTCTAAAAACGATGCTTTTCCGACAAAAGAAATGTAAGTTTTGAATCGCTGAGGTTTTTCCTTTTCTCTATAAAAGTCAGGGACACGTCTGAACCTTTCCTTCAGCTGAATTTCTTATCATGGAAAGTGGATCGCTTGTAACATAAGAAAAAATGTAGTGTCAGCGCCGGGGCATGTGTAGCGTTAAAATCAATGTTTAAAATGTTTTAAAAGTAGGATTTTATAGGAGTTTGAATAATTCAGTAAAAAATACAAGATGTACTAGAACAACTACAGATTTTCAATATAAATATAAAATAATCTGATTGAATGCAAATAAAAGTTTTAGTAGATTAAAAAATCTTCTCCTCTTCCATTACACTCTAGACTCTCTGGGGTTGAGAGTTGAGAGACAAGTCTTAGTAAAGGATCTTGGTGTATGGGTTGAGTTAACTTTTACCAAACATATTGAAATAATACCTACCAAAGCTATGCGCCTTCTGAGATTTTTTTCTTTCGAACGTTGCGATAATGTTCAAAGAAATTTACTGTGCTCTGGTTCGTTCGGTCATGGAGTATGCCACTTGCAGCTGGCACCCACACTATGCAGTGCATAGTGACAGGATCGAACGGGTTCAACATAGGTTCCTGAAGATAATTGGTCTTAAATTAAATGTTCCTTATGAACAGATTAACATAGAAAGGCATTTTCCTAGACAAGAGATCATCATCATGTCAGAAAGCCAAGCAGCCATTAATACTTTGAACTCCCACGTAATGAACTCCAAGATGGTTTGGGAGTGTCTAGAGAATCTAAACGAACCAGGCAAGAACAACCTATGGGTTCCGGGACACACTGGAGTGGAGGGTAATGAAATAGCAGACGTACTCGCAAGTGGCTGAAAAACCATCTCTGGGACTTGAACCGTTCTGCGGAATAAGCACCATTACAATACTTGATGAACTTGGAAGTAAATAACAAAAGATCCCAATACTGGAAAGGACTACAAGTAATGAAGTAGGCCAAGACACCACTGAGAAACTATAACCAGAAGAGATCAGACGACTTCATCAGCAAAAGTAAAAACAAGCTCAGAATACTAACGGGTATCCTAACAGGGCACTGTTGGTTGAGAGGGCACCTAAAGAAACTCGGATTAGTAGATGAAGAAGAATACAGATTTTGCGAGGAAAAGGAGGAAACCTCTATCCACATTCTCTCAGAATGCATAACCCTGCAAAATCCAAGGGTTCGATACCTCGGAGAATATCAAATAGAAGAGGGACATCTACCTAACCTGAAGCCTACCGACATCCTGAACTTTTTGAAAGCAATAGGACTGGAGGAACTGCTCTAATCGTTGAGACATCCTTAACGAATGGGCAGCAGAAGGAGGCACAATAGATCTTATAGGTCGCAGTGTATCGACACCCCATCAACAGATAGATAGATATGAACAGAATAATAATATTGAAATTATGAAAGTGCTTAATCTAAACTCCCTGGTGGACAGGAGAAAATATTTTGACACTCCAACTTTTTACAAAATAGTTAATGGTATAGTAACCAGTTGAGAATGCTCTTCTAGCATTGCCATAAACCGAACAAATTGTAATGACATTATTAATAAAATTTTAGATTGACAGTTCTCAGTTCTCATTCTAATCACTTTTACCAAAATAGTCATTCACTATGCGTCTAATTTAAATTCAATGTCATTTTAAACTTCAAAATTTTCATATTTTGGACCCCATTTTAAAGGAGTTCCCGAAGTAGTACGGAGGGGCACATCAAACCCTAAGCTTACTTCTTGATGCTCTATCAAAATCTGAAGTCAGAATTTTAAAATTCACAAAGACAAAGAATCAACACACATACATGCATACAAACACACATACACATAGATCGAATTCAGACACCGAACAATTTGTTCGGTGAAAATCCTTTTAGCATTGATTTTCTTAGGACCAATTATGGTATGACTCACCTCTAACAAAAATGTGTAGACTAACCAATGACTTAATAAAGAAAAGTGATATTGATTCAGGATTTACTTGCAAAAAAAAATTGTGTGATTAATTATTTTATAAATCTATTTATTCGCTATCTTGGTTCTGTATTTATAACTTAGATGCAATGTTCGATGTTAATTTTTAACAGTTATTTAGTGATAGTGATAGGAAATGTCTTGATTTAATCTTTAACTGTATTTTATACAGGGCCGTCGAGAGCGAATCCGGGCCCCGCACTCAAAATTTACGGGCCCCTTATATATTATTTAAATTTTATCGCCCTGCTTTGCACATAGATAATGGTTTTTTAACGGGGAAAAAGGGAAAAAGAAAGAATATCACAACTTGTCATATCCGAATATTTTTTGTTACATACTTTTATTCAAGTTTCCCAGGGGATAATAAAACCGTTTTAAGATTGAATATAGGATAAAAATAATGAGTGTAATTTAACTGAATTTTCCTATAACAAATTAGCTTTTCTTGCCTTCTAAGCTGCAAAATTACTTATGAGAACACTGAAATCCAATTGTTTAGCCAAAGGTGCTTCAATACAAAGAGTACAAATAGTATATTGTGTCAAAAGGTCAGAAAATAAGCTTTAGCAGCCCGAGGCTATTAGCTGCATAAGCGAGCGAAGCGAAGCGAGTGCAGCTAACTAAGGGATGCTAAAGCGTTTTCTGCATATGTGACTCACAACTGTTTTTCGCCTACCCAAAAAAAAACAAAAAATAGGAAAATATAACAAAAATCTTTAATTTTATAATTACAGACAGAATTTAATAAGAGACTTAATTAATAAAAATGTACCAATTTATTTATATATATTATTTCCAGTTGTTAAACAATTTATAGTACTTTTCTTACCGTTGCGCGTTGTCTAGACTTTGTAGGTAACAAATTTAGAAAACATTACTACCTTCGTCTTGCAAGTCTGGTGGAGTATTCGTAAATTCTTCATCAGTGTCTATTCATTTTCACTAATACATACAATCACAATTATTCAGAATCAGAACGTATTATTATTTTACAGTTTTGTTCTCTTGATTTCAGACTTTGATTTACACTGACGTTTAATGCAAATTTATGTGAAACGTCAAAGTCAAAGTCAAAGGTGTGGAGATAGTGAAAAACTATAAAATAGTGTTCTTTGTGATTTTTGCGGCCCAAGGCCAGTAAATATTACTTTCGGTCTGATTTTTAGGGTTGATATGATTCATTTTCACATATGGTAGGCGAAAAAAGCTTTTTTATTGAATGTTTCGGTTTCCCGGGCCCGGAGGCTTTAAACCGCCCCCACCTGTCGATGGCCCTGATTTTATATGTCAATTGCTGTAAACAATTATTTTAAAATGTTCTTAGCGTAAATAAATTTTGGAATTACATTTTCAATTTTTTTTAGTATTAATATTAATCCATTCAAATTAAAAATACATAGTTCTATTTTAACCTGGCGCAGAAGGGCATACATTCATACTGAGGGAAATTTAAAATTATAAAATTTAAATTTAAACTCTTCCGCGTCTATTTCTGTTAAATAATATTACTTTCAATGTTGTAAAATAGAACACTAAAACTCATACAAAAACGAAATAAAACTTTTATTTGAAACCATCTCTCCTAGCTGGATATTTTACTATTCCAAGGAGTTCATTATTCAAGGAATCTCTAGGATTGCCTCGAGTCAATTGTCTTCTTTTGATAAATGACAGTTCCATCTACATACACCTATAAATCAGCGTTAAGATGAAATACTCGCATTAACTGAGAACGATATTCACGCTTGTCTCAGCAAATGGATGTTCTCTTCCGAGATTTTACAGCCGTTTCAGTTGGTATAGATGAAATAACATCGTGGTTTCATTTCTGAGGAAGCCATTGTGATACTGTGGGATTAGAATAATGAGCTAATAAATAATTAAAGTGGCGGAAGAGATCTTTGTATTATAAGAAGGTTTATGAACAGTTAATTTGCTTATATTTGAAGAAAGAAAAATGGCGAATGTAATTTTGCTCAGAAAGGGGGTAGAAAAACATTTAAAAAACTGACTTGCTTAAGGTCCTTTTACGACAGGCAAAAGTTTGTATTGATTAATAAGACAATGAATAAATTTCGATGAAATTTTTGAAAAAAAAACAATTTGTCTAGTAAAACATTTTGCCTTTAAAAATATTTCTCTTTGATATTTTTTAGGTTTGTTGCAAAAAATTTGTCCAAAAAATTCTCCGAAATAAAATATTTTTTAAAAGGATATCGTCAAAAAATTATTAATAAAATACTCGTTTTAAGATATGACTTAATTTTCGACACCTTTTCACTAATTAACTTTCATTTTCCACACTTTTTCCGCTATTTTCTGGTAAATTTTAATATTGCTAATCGATTTTTCATTCATTTTTGTGTGGATTTTCTTTAAGAAAAATAAAAATCTGCTAATTATATAATTATTCTTCGTATTTTGACCGCGACTTTTTTCAAATTTTTTCATCCTTTTTCAGTTCGATAATCATCCTTTTTCAGTTCGATAATGTCAATTACTATTTACAATTACCTCATAAATTTCGCCAAAAGCGGTTAAGTAAGAAACTATTTTGTTTAAAAAATTTTCTCGAAAATTTTGTAGATACTTTTTTTGGGTCAAAAACAGAATTTTGTTCGTCGCAAAAAATTTTTTTGCCTAAAACAATTTGTGACGAAAAATCTTTGAAAAAATTCTAACAAAATAAATTTGGAGAAAAATCTTTGAAGTTTGTTGCAAAAAAATTGTTAAAAAAATGTAAAAAAAAAAATGGAAAAAAAAATTTGCCTATAAATATTTTGGTTTGGTAAAAAACATTTCGTCGAAATCTAAATTTTTAATAAAAGATTTTAAAGTTAAAAAAATGGTCAAATGTCAAATATATTTTGAGGACAAAAAATTCTGTCAAAAAAACAATTTATCCATAGAAATATTGTCTAAGAAAATAAAAAGTTGCAACAAATTTTGACGAAAAAACTTTTAAGTTTGTCGCAAAAAAAAATAAAAATTAAAAAATTGTAAAAATTAATGTCAAATACATTTTATTCTAAAATTCTAACATGGCAGATAGAGAGTATATTATTATTGAAAAAGGTATTCTTTGTAAATCGCCCTTTATTTCTAATATTTGATTTTTTTTCCAAATAATTAATCTACAGGATGGTTAAAAATTAAAATTAAAATAGTGTATTATAGAGTAATAATAATACTTAAGATAGAATGTTTTATATTAAGACCGGTAGGCCCATGCGCATCCAGACTGGACATAAATGGGTCTCAAATTCTATAATTTTTTAAATTATATATATCTTTATAATTTGTTTAATAAATTATTATTACTAAAATTAAAAAAAAATATCTGCTTTATTTAGTAAATAAATTAAACTGAAAATATTTTATTTAAAATTCCCTGAAACTCCTTCAAAAAAAATTTATTCAGACATTGTCTAAAAAAATTTGCTAGAAAAAGTTGCACCAAATTTTGACAAAAAAATGTGTGAAACTAATTGCAAAGAAAATATAAAAAAAAAAGTTTCAAACAAAATATTTATCAAAAAAATTTTTGAAGATAAAATTTTAGAATTTTGTAAAAATACAAAATTGTCACTAGTAGTCTCCCTAGTGCTTGAATTAAGTACCATCGGAAATATTTCCGAGAGCATGAATTTTTTTAAGAACGTGTGAGATTCGGTAAGAAAATTTCACACCAAAGTAATGAACCGTGTTCTTTGAATTTTAATTACATGAAACAATTAAAGACAAATTAATAGAACCTTTAGCAGTCCATTTAAATTTAAGTTTTGCTACTAAAATTTACCGAAAATATGTAATAATAATTATATTGAGTCTCCATATATACCCAAAGAATATGTTAGTAGTATGAAATAAACATTTGTTGGTCTAAAACAATCTGTATTATTACAGTGAAGGGTGTATTTTTATAATTTTGGTTTGTCAAGCCTGTGCATTTGACAGAAAAACTATCGCTGTAATCACGCCCAGGGTACCCAGGAGGAAAATAAGGTCCCAGAAATGGTGTTTCAACCACCTTTTTTGCGAGTACGTCTGCTATTCCATTACCCTCCACTCCAGTGTGTCCCGGAACCCATAGGAGGGTAACAGTGTTGTTCTTGCCTAGTTCGTTTAGATTCTCTAGGCACTCCCAGACCATCTGGGAGTTGATTACGTAGGAATTCAAGGCATTAATGGCTGCTTGGCTGTCTGACATGATGATGATCTATTGTCTGCGAAAATTTCTTTCTATGTTGACCTGGACACATTTTCCGATTGCGTATAATTGCAACTGTAACAGTGTTGTTCTTGCCTAGTTCGTTTAGATTCTCTAGGCACTCCCAGACCATCTGGGAGTTGATTACGTAGGAGTTCAAGGCATTAATGGCTGCTTGGCTGTCTGACATGATAATGATCTCTTGTCTGCGAAAATTTCTTTCTATGTTGAACTGGACACATTTTCCGATTGCGTATAATTGCGTATATTTCAGCTTCGAAATTGCTCGGAGATTTGCCCATATACTCCTATTCCTGTTCCTTCTGTTGTTCTAGGGCATGGGGCATGGGGCATGTCCCAAGTTTGATGATTTCTAGGAAGGAGTCGAAGTTTTGTGGTTGATATAGTAACGAGCTGAAAAGAAAGCTTCTTATTGGTTAAAAAATGTTTGTGTGACATTTTCACTAGTAATCTCCCTAGAGCTTGAATTACTATGGGAAATATTTCCGAAAGCATGAATCTTTTAAAAGTTATCCTGAGTCGAAGACGAGGGAAACTTTTTTAAAAAAATTCATGCTTGAGGAGATATTTTCAGATTGTAATTCAAGATCATGGGAGATTCGGTAAGAAAATTTCACACCAAAGTAATACAAAAAATTATAACATGACATTTTCGTAAGATACCTTCTTATATACCAAAAGAATATGTTCCTAGGATTTTAGTAGTATGAAATAAACATTTATTGGTCTAAAATAATCTATCTATTAGCTATCAACCAATCTGTATTATTTTACAGTGAACGGAAGGGTGTATTTTTATAATTTGACACTTGACAGAAATACTATCGCTGTGGTACTGGGTATCCAAGAGGAAAATACTATCACAAAGTTTTGTTGCTACTACAGTAACGAGCTGAACCGAAAGCTTTTTATTGGTTAAAAAATGTTTTCAATAAAAAGCTTTAGGATTTGACATATTTTTCCTTACCTTTTCATTAATTTCCCGATATTTTCCACACATATTCTTTTGTTTTCAAATTATTTTGATAAATATGGAGGTTACATTAGGAAGCTAGAAACTGGAAAGAAAAAACAGGGGACAGAAGAAATGGCGTGCTGGAATAGTACAAGAGATACTCGAAATTATAGGGTGAAGTAAATTAAGAAATGAACTCTATAAATTATAGCGGTATTAAATTAAATTGTATAAAATTTCCTCCAAGGCCTATAGAGCAAATAAATAAAATGTCCCTTTAGGAGACTAGTTGGAAACGGACAACGGCAGTTAGAGCAGGTCTAAACTTCTGAGGAACTAGTGTGATCATTCCATTCCATAAAAGTCAAACTACAAGTAGCCAATCTATAATCAAATCATTTTTATAGTTCGGAATTTGAAAAGCAATTTAGTAGGTATATACCAATTTTAATAGCAAGTTGTTAAATTTATACCTTCTACGTAAAATATATAAGTAATTTATATTTAATATCTTCGAAGTTATAAAGATTTATTATAAAAATCTTCTCATAAAACTTCGCTTTAATATTGTATTCATAACAAGATTTTTAATAAAATTTGGTTTTAATTTCCTTTCACATTTTTAACATTCTACGTGCAGCTCCATCGACAGTTTTCAATTTTAACAAGCGTGGGTATAACTGAGTAAAAATCTACCGGAAATGAAAATATTACCAAAGTGGAAGTATTAAGACATCTAGCTCGAAGTGAAGTTTTCTATTAAAGTTCATTTTCCACTTCGTTCTGCTCGGAGTACACCATCATTAATTGTATTTTCTTTAACGCCCTTTACCACTTTCATAATTTTTCTTTGCCAGCTCTCGGTTTTTGTACGGATACGTAGTTAATTTATTTAAGCAGTTACACGGAGTTGCTTTTACGGAAACTTAGTAAATCTCGGTATATGGTTTTATCAGCAATTTGATTTAAGGTATTAGTGCCACAAATAATAATTATTGCTGCTTACGCATTATTGAAAAATCCTGAGAATAAACATTGAAAAAGAACTGACAATAAGAACGAAACAAACACAGCAATAATTTAGAGAATTATGCGACCACATGTATTTGGGAGTTCTAATAAATAATGAAGGTGAAGAGGGCTGTGAAGTTAATTTAAGACTAACGAAAAATAATAGAATAACTGGCTTACTCAATTATACAGGATTGCGCATTGATGTGTAAAGGTTTAATATATCTGTTAATAGACAGGATGTCCCAGTACTAATGGCAGGAGCATATAGTTAAAGGTAATATTCAAAGTTTTGTAATATCAGCTCTCATTTCCCAGTTATAGGCCTCAATTTATTTATATATTTTACAAATTACTTGTTTAAATTGAAAACTAACAGTAATAGAAATATAAAGAAAATGGAAGAAGAAACAGGAAAGAGATTATACGATTTAAAGGTTGTAGAATTGAAAGAAAATGACAAGACGTAGAGAAGGAGAAGGAGAAGGAGAAGGAGAAGGAGAAGGAGAAGATCCTGAAAATTTTGTTATTATAAAGAAAAGGAGGAAAATCTGAGACAGGAAGAAATCTCGGAAATACTGGAAGAACACATACAAGAGGTAATATCGATTGACACATTAGCATGAGGAGCAAGGACAAATAAAAGAGTAAGGAAATGATATGGTTAAAATGTTTGAATTATTGGTAAAGAAATGGACCAAAATCAACAAGCTATAAAAAAAACTATGAAACTAAATCAAGCGATGAAAGAAAATATTAACATGTTAAAGGAGGCTATAGAGAAGATGAAGAGGAAATTTGAAGAATTTGAAAGAAAACAGAAATTAACAGAACAGAAAATAATGGAACAGGATAAGAGAATATATTATAATTTTACAGTTATATTAGAATGGCCATTGCATTAGAAAATATTGTGGACATAAAGCATTATCTTTAGAAGAAAAAATATAGTACTTTATGTATTTAATAATCTTCGAAAAGACTTTCTGTGGATGAAAAGCCACTAAATTTGAGACCTATCCTATACCTCAGAAAAGACAATGGTAATGATATCAGATATCAGAGATTAAAAAAAGTTTAATCCCATTAATAACATATAATCCTCCTTGTTATTTATTGGTTAAAATTAATTCGTAGTGTAACAATTTTGCCAGAAACATAAGGTTTATTTTTATTTTTTGTAAATAATATAACCTTTTTCATTAAAAATTTAATCTACGAAATGCGTACATACCATTTTATTATAGAAACTTATTTTGCAAAGTACGCCTATGGAATGTGAGGTTTATCCCCACTTTTACTTTACTCCTCTTTTATTCAGACTATAATTCTAATCAACACAGCCACTCACTTTTACCAAAATCATCATTCACTGTGTGCGTACTTCAAATTCAATGTCATTTTAAACTTCAAAATTGTCATATTTTCGACCCCATTTTGAAGGTGTTCCCGAAGAGGTACGGAGGGGCACATCTAAGCTTACTTTTTGGTGCTCTATCAAAATCTGAAGTCAGAATCTTAAAATTCATAAACATAAAAAAGCTACACACACACAGAGATCGAATTCAGATACTGAACAATTTGTTCGTCGAAAATGTATTTGGATTCCAATACAAAATACTAAAAAAACAATCCACAGAGAAACAGGCCAAAAAGGAAAAGAAAATTTGTCATAATATTTAAAAAATTTCCTATAAAAAAACGCATAGATTTTATAGTATCTTAATGATTTTTTTTAGAAATTTCAATATTATGACATATGTTTATATATATCCCAAAAGTTCCTACATAACAAAATAAAGAGAAAACAATATTTCACCAACATTATTTCTGTATTGTTACTTATGAATTTGAAAGAAAAATGAAGCAATATACGCTTAGAGGCTGTATAAAATAAAATAAAATATACGTGCGAAAAGTGAAAAAATAACATGACTGATATGATGTAGTAGACAGTTTTCTGTGAGATATTACAGAAAAAAATTTAATAGCATAAAAAATGTCGGTTTTCTGAAGCTCAGGGTCGTCGGTGTTTTTTAACAGCGAATCTGGAAATAGTTCAGAAACGTGTATAAATTTTTAAATAAAATAAAATATTAATCAAACATGGAGTGCCCATAAAGAAATAAGTATTTGGTACCTGTCGATAGTTTCCTTGTAGAAAATATTTTTTTCGACAAGACTTCGATCGTGAAACACCTTGTATAGATGAGTATTTTCACTAGTTTTTTTGGTAGGCAATGTAGAATTCGGCAAAATATCGAGACCAAGGCCGCTTCTCTACTTGAAATGGATTGAAGATTACGTTTATGTTCCGATATAGATAAAAAAATTTGATGTTTTAAATAATGAAGTTTAACAAATTTTTTGCTAGCATTTTTTTAAAAGTCAAAAGACAATAATAATAAACAATTCAGATGTTTTTCTTGCTTCTTTTATTTTCCTTTTTCTTCAGTCGGCCGGAAACAGGAAAGATGAAAACTCGGAACGATTCCTTCCTTCTGCAAAACTGACCAACTGTCATTATATGTCATTAGATGTAGACAGAATGTAGAGAAGTGAAAACGTACGCTAAAGGCAAGTATCTAAAAAACTGTTTAAAAGTTGCAGAAATTTAACGTGAAATCAGTGCACATTCGTTAAGATTTGATGCAAAAGACGATATTATAAATAGAAATTCACAAAATAATCCCTAATTTGACTTTTTTTAGTAAAAAATTTTCCAATTTCCAATTACATCTTCAGTGGAGGTGTAAGATTTGCATCGCTGAATAAAGTTATTAAAATAATGATTTAAATTTTTAAAGTACTTACTCCCAACATAAGATGTACCCTGTATTATGTTCGTCCTTCGTACACGCACATACAAAAGTTTTGCGCCCTTAGGCACGATATTTCTCAATCGGTTCCTTAGGGGCCACAACCCTTAATCACGAATGTCGAATATTATGGAATCAGATATATATTGGCTTGCCACGCTAGAATATATCCACCAGTGGTGGAGGCCTTTTTTTTTATAAATAGGAGAGAATTATTTGTTGTAAATGTTAGAAAGAAAAGTTAATTGATCTGTTAAAAAATGGTTTTCTAAATTTATTCGCAGAAATGATTATTCACTTTAAAATACAGTATTTTATAGTGGGAAAGTGGAAACCAAGTTGAAGCTTCATTTTATACGAAAATCATTTCTAGCCTAAAGTTTCTCCATTATTGTAAAACATATATTTCAACTGATTTTCTGCAAGAAACCGATGGTAGACCAAACGCAAAATATCAATTGAACCATGGAAGGTTTTGAAATATCCTTAAAATTCACTTCCATTTCTAAACGTCTAGAAAAATTATTTGCGACGACAATGTTATTTATTTATCTGCGAACTACGTAATACGAAAAAAATTACCTTTTCGCATTCAAAGACTACTCAATTATTCATTTTTATTTATTTAGATATTATGTAAATAGGCTTTGTAATCATTTCCGGATTAGGTAAATAAAACCAGCTGCCGAGCTGCGAGCTGTACAAATTTCTACAAGTAAACGGCACGTATATTTTAAATAAAGACACTGGAAAATATTTCATGCAACGCGGTTGCAGGTCTCGAAAGTTATATCAATAATAAATAGAGTCGGTAAGGTCAGGGCATATATGTAAAAACTTGGTCGGGTTATACATACTTACAAATTAATATTAAAAAAGCAACAAATTAATTTACGTTAAAAATTTCATTTTTACGGGGACCTAATGATATGTTTTTAGCTGAATCGAAAAATTTGAATCAGATTTTTCTAAGCCTTTTGATTTTAAACACCATAATTTAAACGCCCTGTTTAGAAATAAATACGCGATAATAATTATAACAAATATATAATGATGCAAGTGGAAATCCAATTATACTGAAATCGTCATCGACACGGAGTAATAAATCAAAATTTTATGGGAGTTTTACAGCACAGGCGGCTCAAACAAAATCTGTGATTTTAAATAGCCGGTAGTTAAAAGGTGTGTTACAATTAAGAATTTTTTTTGGGCATAACAATAGACTATCCTTATTTTAATCCTTTTAATTTCCCGGCCCCTCGCAAAGGGAAAGTATAGTGAACGTGCTAAAAAAAAATTGAGATAACGACGGATACATCCATTTTGAGGTCCCCTAAGACAATTAAAACGATTTCCAGATGGAAGTCTATCCGTCTGTCTATCTGTCTGTGTGTCTTTATTCTTCCACGATAGCGTCCGCACGCTTAATCCGATTAAGCTGAAATTTGGTATATGGGTTTCGGGTGATTGGGGATTGAACCCATTAGATTTTGGTTGGAGCCCTATGTACATCGCAAAAAAATATAAGACTTAAATTTTTTATTTGACATTTAGGTGCCTCACTGGCTTGTAAATACATCCTGAAATTTTCATTTCTTAATTTTGAACCTAACCTAAAAAATTTTTTTTAACCAAAAAATCGCAACCCTTAGCATCCAAACGCTCGATCCGATTGAGCTGAAATTTGGTATGTGGATATCAGATCATCGCAGAATGAATTCGTTTGTTTTTGGTTAAAATCGCCCCACCAGGGGGCGCAGTAGCCCTATGTACATTACAAAAAAATAAAAGACCTAAAGTTTTTATTTGGCATTTAGGTGCCTTATTGGCTTGTAAATACATCCTAAAATTTTCATTCCTTAATTTTAAAACTAAGCAAAGGAAAAACATTTTAAAATTTAAAATCCAAATGACATTTTATATGTCAAAGACAAAATTATGACCCTAAAATTGTATATTTCGTTAGGAGTCCAAAAATCTACATATACCAAATCAAATATATGTCGCAACCATTTTCCAGGTACACTGTTTTTGTCACTGTATTCCGTTTTTAAACCAAGATTACGTATTTTACGGTACCAATCTTGGCCTAAGTGGAATGGGCAGCCGGTTATTAGTGATTCTGGCCACACAATCTTAATAGCGTTATGTATGGCTGACTCAAAATCAGCTACAATTGTTGGGCTGAATACACAATTTAACTGTAAACATTATTTTTTAGATGTTCAAACATTGTTGTATATGTCAGTGCTATTTTATCGGGTAGTAGACAAAAAGCAAGTGGAATATAGTGTCCGTTATTAATTATGTGGACAGTAAATAGTTGATAAAAAAATTTGGTACAATTTTGAAATGTTCCATCAACAAAAAAATTCTCACAAGTACATAAATATCACAAGAAAAGATCGCAGAAATTTGAAATATTGGGGAATCTTGTAATTTTTACCTGCTTTTATTTGCTCCGCAGCTTACATGTCATAAAGTCCTCAGTTTACATACTCCGATAAAAACAGCACACTAATTGAGCAAACAAATGGGAATGCCCTAGTATTTTCGATTTAAAAATGTAAGGAATTTTAAGTTAGATAATATCTTTTTCTTCACTGTAAAGTATGTTGCCTAATCTAAATTAAACGACACATTACCGTAGTTAAAGTGTCGACCAATCAGAAGATAGATGTGGACAGGGATTCAAAGCACTTTTTAATATAAGAAATTCACGCTGCACCAGTACCGATTGATAACCAATATATTTCTTTTATAGAAATGTGAAATTATTTTAGGGTGGTAAAAGTTGTTTTTTTTTCGTTGATATTGTCCTTATGATTTCACAATCCAAAAGAACAATATAAAGTTAGGATGTAAGGAGCCGATGTAAAAGTGTGTAAACCTTTTTCTGAATGCAAATACGTTTTTCTTAATTATATCTTCTTTGCTTTGCATATCAACGGCATTCTATCGAAGATTTTAACTTGATGAAAATGTTTTATTTAACAAAAATCGAGGTCCAATTCACAAAACCAATTTAAGAGTTTTATTATGGTTGATTTAAAATTTAAGTGAGACATTTCATACAGCCTCCTCCGTTCGCAATTCCCAGTAAAATGCACCTCTGGCCTGTTTTTTTCCAAGATTAAAATGCGGAAAAAGCGAATGGAAGGATGAAAGATGGAAGAGCTAGAACTCGAATCGGAGTAGGTAGGTACGTATCGTGTTTTAAAATCTACCACTGGAGGCATATTATCATAAAAGTTGTAGAGATCGCAAAAAAGGGGAACTCATTATTTATGTAGTGTTACAAGGGTTGAAAATTGAATGCGCGGTGATATTTTCACCTCCTGAGATGAGGCAGAGATGCTAAACTGTGAAATGGGTTCGTGAAAAATGTTGCGGTGATCATGCTGAAATGTATGTGTACAAGACAGAAAAAGGAAATTATATCATCGTGCAGGGAGTTCTCCTAGACATACTCGTAGATAGCACAAATAGTGTCGTTGAAGCTTGCAAATGCCTCTCGCCGGTTTGAGATTTACATTCGTTTAGTATCTGTATAGAGATGTAAATAGTTGAGTGTTGGGAGTATTATTGCTTGAGAGATTCTTTTGCGGAAAAAGAAAGTACAAGGTCATTTACACAACAAACGATATTGTATTTATTATTAGTCCAGTTGCCAGAGCCAAATTTAGAAAAAATCTCTCGTAAAATGTGATATCGTTTAAACTATGCTCTTAGGTGGCGAACAGTTGGGAAGAATTAAAGAAAATAGCTGAAAATGGTTTAAAACAAATAATAAATTGGTTTAAACATAAACAACTTACAGTAAACTATGAGAAAACTTATTTTGTACCCTTTTGTAGCTACAAAAATTCACTTCTGCTGTATGAATCGCTTAAAATTCATCAAAATAATGAGATAAAAAAAGGATTATATTAAATATTTAGGAGTTGACTCTCATTTAAGATGGAATTTTCATATAGACAATAATGTAAAGATATTGAGATTGCTGCTTTATAAATTTAAATATTTAAAAAGATCTATAGATGTGTAGCACCTCCGCATAATATATTTTAGTCTTGTAGGGGGCTTTGGAAAAGACACATCTTAAGAAGTTGGAAGTAATTCAAAGAAAAATATTAAAAACAATATATAATAAGGAAACAACTTACCAAACAGATTTAGTAATGAAAGTAAAATAATGGACATTTATTGATCTACATTAATAAAAATACGAGTATTTTACACCATATACAACATGAATATCAGACTAGAAGTAAAACTCAAAAAAAAGTTCAAACTTGTTCAGTTAAGTCTGTGGGACAGAGATCTTTTATATATTTATGCTACAAGACATTTAATTTCCTTCCAGCAATTTATAAAATATATTTAACAACAATAAACTAAAAAAATTATATACTACATACTAATAAGAACTTGTTACATAATTTAATAGAAGGTGCAAATAATAATATCACTGATGTATCCTAAACAAATAAATATAAGTGTGTGAAGATTCATGTTTGACATCACTTTTATTATCTGAATTTTTTAATCATAATCATTTTTATTTCCTTCTATATGTATATAATTTGTAAAAATAATTTAGATACTATATTTGAAGTAATTAGGAGGAATGAGGAGTCACTATATCAAATTTCATATTGTTATGTTGCAATTCACTTTTTTCCTTATGCTACAAGGGGATTTCTGAAAAATTAAAAAAATGGTGACTGCTCTTATGGATATAACGGATAGGTTGTGAGTTGGGTGCCAAAAATGGTAAGACATAAATAGGCGAGTTGGGTGCCGAAGGGATAAGGATTATTGGATTATGGCGCTGTAATCAAAAGTCTCATCCACGTAAATATTTTCTACATCATTACTTAAAAATTTTAGATTTGTTTTGCAAGAAAACATGATGATGTTTTTCTTATCGTCATTCTTCATTACTAATTCTTCCCCTTTGCTGGTTTTAAAAATGTTCTCAAATATATATTTATGAACATCCATCTGAGACTTAGGCAGTGTGGCTGGTAGGACCGCTCTTCTCGCCCAATAGATATTTTTTCTTATTCTATCTAGATCTTTTTTAATGGTACGACTTTTTTCAACTTTTTCTTCTAAATGACGCCATATAATAGAGAAATTAATCAAATACTATTAAACTAGCAAGGTTCGTATGTATGTGTATCCGGAGGATCTTAAAGTCGACTCAATGCTACTTTCAGGGTAGACTAATTCCTATCTAAACCGGCAAAAAATGAAGGTCTAATGTCTGTGAAAATTCGATCTTCCGAGATATTTACAAGAAAAGTTAAGCTTTTAGTTTATTTCCTAGCAACGGCAGACAACACGGAGATAATTTAACCTGATAAATGTCAGTTTTTGGCATTGTCAAAAGTAGTTAATTGTCAATCATCGATCATCGATGGAAATCATCAAATTTTTGTACGAGGGGTGTTCCAGAGCAACGTTCAGTAACGTAGTCGCGGTTGTTGGTCTAACAGTGGCCGGTAGTTCAAGTAGATGTCGCTCACTCCGTGATTTTCGCGAATTAATAATTTGTCAGGTTATAAACATACTTAAATTATATACTCATTGGGCTGCTTAAAAAGGTACTTCTCTATTTAGCAGTGCATTGTTATAATAGGGTTGCAGAAGAAAGTTTTTTAAAAAAATTACGTTTTTTTACTTAAATTTTCGATTTAAATTTTGATGAATTCTCATAGTCGGCGATGAAACATTTGAAAATGTTTAAAGTTAATAAATCATTAAAATATCATAACAAGGAATACTTTGTATTATTTATTAATTAATACATTGAATTTAATAATATTTAACATATATGTATCTCATGTATTCATTTAATAATACTTATATCTACTTATTTGTGTAATCAAAAACTTATCAACATATTAACATATTATGAGTACTTATTGATACATTTTTTGTTTAGACAGAAAGTAATTGGATTTTGTGAATATGTAATTAAAAACAAATGATGAGAGCGTTGTATATATAATGTAAATTCGCCAAATTCATAAATTGGTTGTCCTAAGCGATTTTAAAAAGAAGGATGTATGCTCCAAATAAAGTTCTGTAACAAATTTCGAAGGCGTATGTTAATTTATTCGTATAACGTATTTGGTGGATTTGCGAAAAGTAAAAACAGTGGCGAGAAAGTTTATGAATATAATTCAAATTCCTCAAAAATTATTAAAAAATTACCTGCTGCGCTAAAGAATTCCAAAAATAATCGTCCATACTGCAAAATGAAAGTTCGGTAATAAATTACGAGGGTGTATAATTACGAGGTGGATTTGCGAAAAGTTTTTAAAATGGTGAGAGCGCGTATGAATATAATGTAATTTCGCTATAAATTACTTGCTGTGCTAACAATTTAAAAAATAACCGTCCGTACTACAAAATAAAAGTTCGATAAAATAGATTAAAAGGTCCTATTACTGGTAAGTTAAAAAATGGCGACAGCGCTATTAATTTGAGCATTCACCAAAAATATACACACTGCTATAGTAAGCGATTTCAAAAACTTTAATAATTACTCAGTAACTATTAAAATGTTTGTGGCTGGCCAGGTTAAAGGTTGGGCACCACTGAGTTATTGTATAAAATACATTTTGTAACAGACTACGAGGGCGTATTGATAAATAATGTATTTTGTGAATATGGTAAAACTGAAAAAATGGTGAGAGAGCGTATTAATAAAACAGAGGATTCGCCAAAAATGTTCACAAACTGCATCAGGAATTTTTATATTTTTATGGGTATTTGCATTTTTTCCTCTTTCACTGCTGCATTTTTTAAATAAATTTCTATATTGTACTATTGTCAATCGACTAACCTAATGAATGCTGGCTTCAGACTGAAGTATGTACCCAGCATTTGGAAAATTGCGAAAGTCATAATGATACCCAAGCCACATGAGGCATCGTCATACAGACCGATCTCATTACTGCCTTTTATGTCGAAACTATTTGAGAAACTCCTACTCAAAAGACTAAAACCACTTATCGAAGAAAGAGAAATTATCCCTAATCACCAATTTGGATTTAAAAATAAGCACTCGACGGTCGACCAAGTTCATAGAATAACCAACATTATGGAGGAATCATTAGAAGAGAAAAACATTTGTGCTATCTTGATGTAGCACAATCGTTTGATAAGGTTTGGCATGAAGGCTTAATACATAAGCTCAAGCTTTTCCTTTCAAAACAATATACAGATATCCTCCATTCATATATATCGGAAAGAAGAAGCCTATTCCGATCTTAAAGAAATTAATGCTGGAGTATCACAAGGAAGTGTCCTAGGAGCTGTCCTATACTTACTAAGCACATGTGATATTCCACAGTTAGAAAACGATAACATATCCACCTTCGCCGACGACACTGCCATTCTAGCAGTAGGAAAGAGCAATGAAGAAGCAACCCACAAGCTGCAAACAGCTGTCCACCGTATCTATGACTGGACGAAGAGATGGAATATTAAACTTAATGAAACTAAATCACTTCACATTAACTTTACAAATAAAAGGGTAGATCATATTCCAGTCAGAATAAACAATAACCTGATTCCATATTCAAACATAGCAAAATACTTAGATGCCAAAATTCGATGGAAAGTGCATGTTAAAAAGAAAAGAGAAGAACTGGGACTGAAATATAGAAAAATGTACTGGCTAATTGGAAGAAACCACTCTGTCTCTACATATAAACAGATACTTAAGCCTGTATGGACTTATTTTTATTTTTTTTGCAATAAAGTTGAAATTACTAAATTTAAGAACACGTATTTATTTTTAATTTTAGATCACATTACACCTTTTTTAACAACACGCTAGTAGTTTTCATTTTAGATCAGATGAATCAGTTCAGCAGTGATTGTGCCCTTTCACTGATCTCAATTTTAGTGATTGAATAAATCATTCGATCAAAATCGATTATTTGCCATTATCAATTAAATCGATACCTGGGGTTTCCTTAATTCATCCGTAGTAAAAGTAAGACCGCTAAGGCTAAGCGGAGCGTCGATGCAACATATTCTTTAATGGAATCTATATGACCTAGACCGCACTAGGCTCGCTCAGAAAATTTGTAGTACTTGCATTTATTAATCATAAATTTATTTCAGATTCTTAGTCATATGTCATAAAATACATAAAAGGTATATTTAGTTGGCAGATCTTGAGACTTTGTCCAATATTTCTTGTCGATAGGTATTGACGAGGACCGGTTGGATTAAATGTCGCGTCAGGCGTCATGTACATTTATATAATTCTCAATTTTCGTATTGAAAATTAATTAAATTAATAAAATATAAACTCTACTTTGGTGCTCGAAAAAAAATAGTAAACAAAAAATGAAATTTCCTAAAAATAAAAAATAAAATTTCTTTCGTGGCTGATGCAGGTATCGAACTTATGACACATGGATTATTAGCGCTCTCTGCCACCCGACTAATCGTGAAAATATAGAAAATTTATTCTGTCAGATTCCAAATAATATATTATATTTTAATACTAGCAGCGCCACCTATCACACAGGAGATAAGTCTTAAGATATATCTATCTCTTTTAATTATTGCAGAAAGACAGTGATATACTGACAAAGTGACTGTCGATTGATGAACGCGAAGGATGGGGATTTCGCAGGAATTTTTGATGTTTGTAGTTTGGCTTACCTGTGGCACGGCCCCTCTTAAGTTAGAATTAAATTGCTCATTGGTCACTGTTGACCAGATTGTAATATACTAAATGCCTTTATGAGTGTTTAATAATAATAAAAGAAAATCGACTTTTTGTTGAAAATTTGCCCTTTTCGTGTATTTTTATATTCATGCATTTTTATTTCATTATTTTTTTTTGCAATAAAGTTGAGATTACAAAATTTAACAACAAGAATTTATTATTAATTTTAGATCAGAAGCTAATAGAATGGCTAATAGAAAAAGATAACTTGTGAATATTTTAGCGGTTAATTAGCAATCTTAAAAGTTATTACTAAACCTAAACTTTTTAAATTAACTCTCATTAAATACGAATAACTTTTGATAATAAAAATCACAACCAATCTGTTTACAAATATAGTAGTATCCAAAAACACTTTATTACCTTTCGGCTCCTTATTTATTCCATATTTAATTTACTTAAAACAAAACACTTTTTTTTTTCCTCTCAAAAATTTATACAAGACATTTGGTTCTCTGGAGTTTCCAAAAAAGTGACACTGCCACTCCATCTTTCATGCTGACATTGCCTCACAACTTTTTCTTTATACAATATAATAATAACACCCTCATCCTTCAAAAATACCATCTGTTTAGGGCCCCAGATGAATTGTAACAAAAAATACGTGGAAACGCTGTGCATAAAAAAATAAACCGGTACAATTACTTGCTCCACAATTTGTCAAATTGGGCGGCAGGCGTCTCACTTTATTTTCGTTTATGCAAATTTCTATCCAAAATGAAAAGAGGGTAGAGTTACTGATTCTTTATTCTGAAGGTCAATAAATATTAGTACGGAGTGGATTATGCTGATTATATAAATATCATAAATTAGGCCGAAAGCTATCACCAATTTTTCCATAATTTAACATGCATAGATAAACGAATATACCCTTGACGACGTGGTTTAATCACTTTAATCAGCTTGAATATTCTAACCAGTGTTTTCAAGAAAAATACTTTTGAGAACGTCTTCTTGGGTACCTTATTCTTTGGTTTGGCGTGGAGCGATGGATTGGAATGACCGTGAAAGGGCACCTTTTGTCTTGTTTTATAGATATGAGATGGTATATAAAGATATGAGATGGTATATAAAGATACCAAATGTCAAACCGATTGAATACGCTATGACCTTGAAATTATTTCGAAGCAAAAATATGGCGCGAATTCAATTTAAAGTTGACAGACAATAGTTACTCTTCTTAGGAATTGTACCTATATGTTTGAAAAGCAATCTGAGAGCAATTTTAAAGATATAATTTCAAGGTCATAGCGAATTCAATCGGTTTGACATTTGAGAACGCCTTCTTGGATACCTTTATTCTTTGGTTTGGCGTGGAGCGATGGATTGAAACGACCGTGAATGGGCACCTAAAGAAAAATAAAGTATTGTTCTATGTATAATATATGTGTGAAAACCATTGGGCAACAGTTGTGTTTACTTGATTGAGCAGCAAACTCTATAATGAGTTACCATCCAGTATTAGAGGTAGTAGAACCTATAGTGAATTCAAAACTAAAACAATGAAATGCATACTTTTATAAAGGATAACTTTTTTCGTAAAATGAATAATATAAAGTTTCCCATGTGCTGTAAACTTGAGTGGACACATTGTATATATTATTCAATATTAATTTTTTTATGAAACTTGACAAACATGTTACGTTTTCCATTATATCTACATTTGGCTCTTTCCGTTTATCCAATTGGATAAAGAGAACAGAAAATTCAGCCCTCGAAGAAAAAGACGACAACAAGATGTGGCATGTTAGACAAGACGTCCTTGGTTTTAAATATAAATGAATTTAAAATGGAAAAATCCACTTAGAACTAAGATGTAAATATTCGTCCGCCCAACTTTTGGGAATCAGATGTTTTTAAATATATTTTTAGGGTTTTCTTCTCGGCCCAACTTTGTTTCGCTCGACATCTCGGGGATTTGACTCAAATGAAAGGGAATTTTACATTTAAAGTTTTAGCAGAGTGTTTTTTATATTTCGTGATTGATATTTTTTTTGTAATATACTGTCTTGATGGTTATATTTTATTAAGTTGCTGTAAATATTTAGTTACCTCAAGGATCAAATATCTCAGAAACCGAACCTGATATTTTAATTTTGAAAAAACCAATCAATACGCATCTTTTTTCCCATTTTCCGGTTTCCGAAATCTCAATAGTGTTCAATTAAATTTGCGCCACCCTGTATATGTATTAATTAATAATACAAAAATATATACAAAAAAATAACAAATCGGAAATACATAATTTCCATAAACACAGATTAATTTATAATATCTAATCAGATCACACTGATCTTATCGATTTTTTCCATTAAACCCTTAAATCTAATCTATAACCGTATTTATCAAACACTTATAAATAAAAGGAAACTCATAACATGTTCACCTGCTGGTTTAAAAATCGGTTAGCGATTATCTCGCGAGCAAGGTAATTTTTCAACGGCAAATGATAGGGAAAAAGTAAAAAAATTGTGAGTATATGGCCTCGTATACGGTTAATGGGGTTTCATTGGGTTTTATTAGTCGAAAACTACCCTTGTTAGAATCACGCGATTGCTGTCCCAGAAAACAAAGAATTATGTGCGAATATTTAGATTTGTGACGTAGGTCGCGGACTAACGTAAAAATTGATCTTAAATTAATTCGGAAGATGAAAATGGGTTCTTTTGCAATATACTAAATTGTAAAAGTATTATTTAATAATTACAACAAAGCCTATTTCGAAAGTGATTAAGCATTTAAGACAATATTTAGATTATAAACATCTCGAGAATCGATGGACAAAATTGCCTAGCATTCCTAGATCTAGAGAAAGCCTTTGGCATAATGGAAAGCCTTAAATACGGAGCTGTAATTGAAAAACTACAAAGAGCAATTCTGGTGAGAGAATCACAAAAATTTGGCATAAACGAAGGATCTTATTTAATATGATATTTAACCTAATGATGGAAGTCAAGATATCAACAAAATCTATATTTGAAAATGAAAAATATAATTTCGACTTTTAATTGTTTAATTATTTGAATTGAAAGAGCCATACAAGTGTAATTTAGTTCCTGTAATTTTGATTCTGTTATTGGAGTATAGATGGCGGTGTTTGTATTATATAATCATTCCACAACGGTTTCATATAACTTAGAGGCTTTTATCCTAGAAGCAGTTATTTGATTTTAAGATTTGGCACATCTTTAGCTTCTCTGTTTTTTTGAAGGATATATCGTATTGAAAATCTATATTTGTGGGAAAGAGAAACTTGAGACCACTGTATTTAAAATAATGTGCATTCGCGGATGATTTGGTCATATTTCCAAAAACGAGAATACGTGTGACTAACCTGAATATCTGGAAAGAAAATCAAGTAATGAAAATAGGAGTAACCAACCATATTTTAAAGTAACAGTAGATGAAAATATAGTGAATAAGTAGATTTATTCAAATATCTAGGAGTTAATATAGACATGAAAGAAACACAAGACACAGAAAACACAAAAATGACAGAGAGATTCAAAGTTGTACCACCCAATAAAGCGGACCGCACACTATCAATAATTTGATCAATACAGGGTAATATTGATCAATATTATTGACAATGTGCGGAGTCTATTGAAGTAAGTATTGAAGTACATTTGCGATATTGAAGTAAATTTAAATTTTTTAACTTTTATTGATTAATATCAGAAAATGGTGAGAATATTGATCAATATACTGATGTGTGCGGTCGTTCTTCAATATATTTATCAATACTCAGTTTAAAACATAACCTGTTTTTTTAACCAGCCTGACGTTTCGTTTTTAAAATTTAGTGTTGTAGAAACTATTTTTGTTTTTGTGTGTATTGGGTGTTTAGTTAAGCTTAAAGTGTTATGCCGAAATGGATGAGGAGGAAGATATTCCTGATTGTGACCAAAATATGAGGAATTTCATAGAAACATACGAAATACTACCTGTACTATGGAATTCTCAACTTCATTCTTACAAAAATAAAAATAAAAGGCGAAAAGCAGTGAAACAACTCCTTCCTGTATATAGCAATAACGTTCCTTACTGGTTAACCAATCTTTTACCCATTGCTTTCGTAGATAATTTCGTTTTGCCCCGAAAAATAATAGCAATGCTATAAATATTTTTCGTTTGTATTTATTCATAATATTAAAATACTGACGAAAATATTTTTCAATATACTGACAGTGTGCGGTTACCTAAATATTGAAGGTAGATTGATATACATATTGAAATAAATATTGAACTTGCTGTATTGATCAATATATTGATAGTGTGCGGTCCGCTTAAGAAATTCTACTTATACAGGGTGGTCCTTAAGTAATTGTACATAGAAGTTTGGTAGATTCCTCACTTTAAAATATTACGATTTGAACAAACTTGTTCTAATAAAATGTTGCTAATAAGGAATATACAGTGTTAAAGGTGTTAAAGGTTAAATTTTAAGATTTATGGGGGTTTTGGGCACGAGAAATCAGAATCTAGTACCCACTTCGATGTAATTTGTAGAGGGCGCTAGTTATGCCACATTTGTTGCATAAATGTGCGATAAATTTTTTTGCTCTTTAAGTTAGCGCTATTTTTGTAAAAGAATATTAAATCCACGTTACTTTAGTAGAAAAAAAGCATACTTGTTATTAACCTTAAAACTTAACGGTTTACGAGATTATCGCATTTTAGGGATCAGCCGCATGATTATATCTACTGGTAGGCAAACAAAAAATTTTTTTTGCCTACCATTGTAATCATACAGCTGATACCTAAAATGCGATTATCTCGTAAACAGTTAAGTTTTAAGGTTAATAACAAGTATGCTTTTTTTCTACTAAAATAACGTGGATTTAATATTATTTTACCAAAATAGCGCTAACTTAAAGAGCAAAAAAGTTTATCGCACATTTATGCCTCAAATGTGACTGACCTAATTAGCGCCCTCTACAAATTAGTCGAAGTAGGTACCAGATTCTGATTTCTCGTGCCGAAAAACCCCCAGTTCCAAATTTTTATGTATATATATCCAAAAACGCTAAAGTTATTGCAAGATATAAATTTTAAAATTTAACCTTTAACACCCTGCATATTCATTATTAGCAACATTTTATTAAAGCAAGTCGTAATATTTTAAAGTGAGGAATCTACCATACTTCTATGTACAATTACTTAAGTGCCACCTGTATATGAAACAAAGAAATACGAAGAGCTCTGAAGATGAGTGTAGACAACGGTGTATTGGTTCCTATTATAACATTTGGTGACGAAGGTTTGGTAATAACAAAGCAAACAGATGAAATATCTTAGAAGGAGGTTGAGAAAATCGAGGAAAGACAAACACAGAAATACTACCTTCTGGAAATAAAGCTAGCAGATAGTAAGAAGGCAAAAATAATACGGAACAATCCCTATTAGATATTGGGGTCCAATAAACAATTAATTTTATATATTTTTCTGTATTAATACAATTTTTAATAATAATAATAATAACAGAGCTACGGAAATCCAACAGATCTGTAATAGTAAAAAATATCGAAAGTGTTCATGTCATTCGATACATTGATATGCAGAATGTGGTCGTATTGAACACCGTCAAAATCTACAGGTTTACAAATTGATCATGTATGCAAAGTGGTCGCTTTAGATCTCCCCATTTGTAGAGGTGAATGAGCTTGGCCGACGATCATTGACCGAGGGGGCGCGAGGGATGGACGTCGCGTCGTGGAACTGAGCCATAAAAATTGTTGCGTCGGATTTTTCTATAGAATAATAAGATAGTGTGTACGCTATCAATCCCGTCACTGTATCTATAACCTTTACATTCAACGGACAAAAAAGAACAAAGTCAAGTTTGTTGTATCGGTAAACAAAGGCATCGGATAATACAATAGACCGTTAAAATTAAGCATTAGTAATTAAGTCAGTGCTATTACGCTCTGTCTAAATCTCTTTGAACTTTAACCTGCCAGAAAATTCGGCCCCGCTCCTGTTCGGGCCCCTAACGACCTACCAGACGTAATTAATTATTCTCAAAGGGCTATTGAAACTTTCCCTTTCATGTACCAGCCATAAAAATGAAATTTTCGACTACCCTTGGGGGCTTCGGGCGTGCTCTACCGTACATTTATGATGTATATACAATACCATTCGGACGGGTACATTGGTTTTTCATGATGATAAAATGAAGTGTTTTTTTTTGAAAATGCACTCCCTCCAAAGAAGAATGATGGTTTCAACGCAGACAGTTCGTTTGTCTTGCTCATTCTTGGAAATTCTATGTTTTTTAAGTGATGCGATATCTAAAATCCTTTTACGAGGTGAAAATAGAATTCGTGACTAGCAATATTCAGTGTTACCTGCTACATTCTATTCTCTATTTTGGTTCTTAACAACGTGGGCTTTTTATAGTGTTTCAATACGTTGGCACGATAAATATTTTAATAGGACATTTTTTATCTAAATACTTTGAACTGGTATGCCAATACGGTATATAAAAGATATATTCTGAAAACTCATTTTTACTACAAGTATATATATATATATATATATATATATATATATATATATATATATATATATATATATATATATATATATTGTTATGATATGAAATGACACTCTTTAAAGGGGAAAATTGTTATGGTATAAAAAAAAATGGGTCAAAATTATGAAAAATGTGGATTTTAAACGTATTAAAAAAAAATATGTGAAACGGACTTAATAAAAAAAAATGGTGATGGTTGTTAGGAAAGTTTTTGTTTGATGTTGATTATTGGAATTTGAAGTTTGTAAAAAAAATGCAAATAAAGAATATTAAAAGTTAAAAATAAAAGAATTTTCATTATAAATAATTCAATATTATCTCAATTGGCGCCAACAACGTGGGCTCGAAATTGAGTGAACCCAAAAACATGAAGGAAGAACAGGAGTTTAGAAGAAAAAAAAACAGATAGAGACAATCCGTTAATGGAGATATTGATTAAGATGCAACGAGAAAATCAAGCAAGATATGAAGAGTCGAAACAAGAAAAGAAAGATTTGTATAGGAGATTAGTAGGAATGGATAAAAAAAATCAAGAAAGATATGAAGAGTCTGATAAAAAAATTCAAACAATATTAGTAGAAATGAAACAGGAAAATCAAATAATATTGGTAGAATTCAAACAAGAAATAAACAAGAAATTGGGGAGCAGAATAAAGAAATTAATGAGTAAACCAGGAAGGAATTTTAATTTATTAGATTCGACATCCTAAGACCGGTTTCTGTCTTTCGACTTCATCAGTTAGGCTTTTCGAATCCAATAAATAAAATTCCAAACTCGTACAAGTCAATAGCTATATCCGCTATAAGATAACATTTTTAGATGTGCTACCATCTATGGTAAGAAGAGAGTATTGACATTAAATTTTGACTGAATCTAGTCAAGATGTCACTCTCTTCTTTTTTATCCCTTTCAGAGATTAATACAAAGTGAGTAAACCAGTAAGGAATTTTAATTTATTAGATTCGACATCCTAAGACCGGTTTTAGGATGTCGAATCTAATAAATTAAACTTCCTTACTGGTTTACTCACTTTGTATTAATCTCTGAAAGGGATAAAAAAGAAGAGAGTGACATCTTGACTAGATTCAGTCAAAATTTAATGTCAATACTCTCTTCTTACCATAGATGGTAGCACATCTAAAAAAAGAAATTAATAATATCAAAAGTGAGAGGAAAAAATTAGAAGAGATATAATAGAACAGAAGATCAAGAAACATACAAGAAACAAAGACAGAACAAACAGAAAAAGAAATGAAAAGCATTGAAAGAAATGTAATGAATAATAGTAAAGAAATCAATGTAATAGAGAAACGTATGGAAGAAATTACCCAAGACAATTGGAAAATTGCAGAATAAGAGAATTTAAAAACAAGAAAAGATACAGAACAGAATTTGAAAATAATGAGACAAGATATTAAAAAGAATGGGGAAGAAATTAATAATTTAGAAGAGCATATTAAAGAAGGTTTTAAATTACAGGAAGAAATCATAACTACAGAATAAAATTAAAGAAAATAACATTTAAGATATTTTTGGAACAATTTTGAAAATAACTAAAAATTAAAGATAAATTAGCATTCATTTGTTATTTTTTTTTAAAAATAACAAATGAATGCAAATTTGGGGGAATTTGTTATGATATGAAATGACACTCTTTAAAGGGGAAAATTGTTATGGTATAAAAAAAAATGGGACAAAATTATGAAAATTGTGGATTTTAAACGAATTAAAAAATAAATATGTGAAACGGACTTAATAAAAAAAAAATGGTGATGGTTGTTAGGAAAGTTTTTGTTTGATGTTGATTATTGGAATTTAAAGTTTGTAAAAAAAAATGTCAGAGATTAATTGCAAATAAAGAATATTAAAAGTTAAAAATATAAGAATTTTCATTATAAATAATTTAATATTATCTCAATATATAAGGAAGGATTTTATAAAACAAGTTTGTGAAAATGTTTGTTTAAATGATAAGGGTATTTATTTATCGTAAACAATTTTAGGTGTTTCTTAAATGTATTTTTATTTTCGACATGTTTTATAGATAATAGGAGTTGATTGTGAATTCTGGCACCAATTCTGCTAGGTGTTTTATACGTCATATTTACCCAGATGAAAGGCGAATGGAAGTTATTATTTTTGACAACAAAGATATTTGATTTTTTCTAACAATAATGTACATAAACAAAGAATTCTTATTCTATTGGCAAATAAACGAGATTTATTGCCTTAAAGATCGGTGCAAAAGTGGACTGTATTCTTAAATGTGTTGTCATCTATAAATGGAGTTTAGAAGAGAGTTTTGACACTTTACAAAGCAACGATTCCCTGTATTAATCCCTTAAAGGGAAACAAAGAAGAGACTGACATCTTGAGCAGAATCCTTAGATCTTATATGCTTCGCAAGATACGGTACCCAGGTTATTTGTTTGAGAGGTCCGGGGGGAGTCTAGAGTACTAATCCATTAATTGGTCGATTTCAAATTTCAGATATTCGGTTTTTTGGGAATTATTGTGCCAATCTTGTGTATTTTTATAGTTTGTTGAAAGTTATTTTTTCACTCATTATGCTGGTAATCAAGCTATGCAGGTAAGCAAGCTTACTAAGAGAAGTATAGTACTAACTATGGCGACTCTAAAAATGAAGTATTGCATTCCATTTGAAAAAAATTAAATAATTTGCCTAGTTTACTAATGGACCAACCTCTATACATGAAAATAATTTTAAAATGTTTGCTTTTATCCACCATTAATAGATATCTTTCAAATAAATCTGTAAGTTTTATACAATAAGAAAATAATAGAAATACGACAGATATTTACTAGTTGAAAGATGTTTTTAAATCTATGGATACACATTTTAGGAAAACTGGTCATAGGATTACAACAAAATTTTGTTGAATACTAAACTTTTGTTAATGTGAAAATGTATTAATTTATAAAGTTGAACGAGTAACTGTATGACATAGAGTGGCAGATCGTACATTTGGTTAATATAATACAAAAATTTTATAACACATCGTTTATACGGGGTGACTCGTTAAAGCTACAAACACTATATACCCTCTGGTAACCACATTTATGAGTCACCCTGTATAAAATATGATTCATCGCCAAGAAGTCATTACTTAAACTATATCTTCATAATGCAATGACATTTGCTCTTATAAAAAAAATGATTTCTTCAAAAAAAACCGTAGTACTTATTTTCGAACCGCCCTGTAACTAACCAAATTCTACAGTGATTATTTATAAAATATTAATGCTAAATAATCTATAATTTATGTTTTCTACAACAAACGCCAATAAAACAGGTCTGTTATGAGAAATCTGGTTACAAAAAAGTGGTATTTCTGATATTTAACACTCTGTACTTCGAAAACTAGCCATAGGATCGCTTTGGGCCAATGAACACTTTTTGTCAGAGCATCGAGTTCTTCAACATACCAAAGTTTCAGAAAATTTGACCGGGGGGCACCAGTGCCTTAAAGTGATTATTTTAAGGCACTAGTGCTTTAAAGCAAATGTCAAATTTTGACGGTAAATTTGCAATACATTTAATTTGTATTTTCTTTATTAACATGAATACATATGTTACAATTTTTAGGTTTTTAGTTAAGACAAGAGATTTTTTTGATGCCAGGCATCGCATGGTATCAAGCTGTGATTTGTGTTTCGAGCGGGAATATATTCTGTTGGAGAGGGATGATGCATGAAATGTGCCATTTTTAATGATGATCTGAGTGATTTTCAAGAACTCGCTTTTTTATTGCGTTTTACTTGTAAATAAGTAGTTTTGTTTGAACTGGAGATAGTTTTTAGATGTGCTACCATCTATGGTTAGAAGAGAGTATTGACAATAAATTTTGACTGATTCTAGTCAAAATGCCACTCTCTTCTTTTTATCCCTTTAAGAGATTAGTACAAAGTTAGTAAACCAGTAAGGAATTTTAATTTATTAGATTCGAAATCCTAAGACCGGTTTCTACCTTTCGGCTTCATCAGTTAGGCTTTTCGACCAATAAATAAAATTCCAAACTCGTACAAGTCAATAGCTATATCCGCTATAAGATAATATTTTTAGATGTGCTACCATCGAAAAGCCTAACTGATGAAGCCGAAAGGTAGAAACCGGTCTTAGGATTTCGAATCTAATAAATTAAAATTCCTTACTGGTTTACTGAAGATAGTTTGTTAGAAAAGTAATTATTCAGTAAAAATGAAATTTTAACAGTATTATTAAAATATCGTTTTTTTCGGTAAACCTTTGATAAAATTATAATATTACCAGCGGGCAAAAGAAAGTCCAACAAGTTGACAGTATTAACGTAACTGTAAATCAGAGAAGCAAAATAAAATCACTGCGAAAAAAAATAAAATTAACGATAACTTTTTGCTGATTTATAGAATCTACCGATATCGAAAATTTTGCATCCTAATTGGAGATATACAACACCGTTCGACATCACATACAGCTCACACTATACCAATTTAGTCAGATATAAGCAATTACGTCTGCGAAAGTGACTCATATTCTGGAGATTTTAAGCTCAACGCGTATAATTCAAAATGATTTCTGAGTGGCGCGCCTTGCAAAATGTGCACTGCTCATGCAAAATGCAGCCTTGTGGCGTATACATGCATCTCCCTCAGTTGCTTTGATCACGACAACTTTTCTGCCATGAAACGAAGACCGGTCTCAGGGGTTTTTCGGGGTTTTTTAAAATAGGTAACTTATTCGCCTACATTGCTAATAATTCAATGGATTGAAAAATACAAAAATATGTGATTAATATTTTTTTAAATGCTATCGAATGATAGCAAATTCGACACTTCACCACTAACCCTCAGGGGGAGAGGCGGGCAGTAACTTTAAATTCTTAAATGGGAAACTTCATTTTTTATTACAGATTCGTATTCTGCTTCACGAATTACACTGGTTTCGTCCAAAATATTTTTTTTAGTTCTCCATTTAGGATTTTACCTTCTGCCTCATTCCTAGGAGGTAGGAGGTCGAGTTTGTTTTGATTCTATAGATTTTTTGAAAATATTAAACACGTATTTTCACCGAACAAAATTTGTTCGGTATCTGAATTCGTTCTGTGACTGTTTGTGTGTGTGTAGCTTTTTTGTGTTTATGAATTTTAAAATTCTGACTCCAGATTTTGATAAAGCATCAAAAAGTAAGCTTAGGGTTTAATGTACCCTGCCGTACCTCTTCAGCAACACCTTCAAAGTGGCGTCCAAAATATGAAAATTTTGAATTTTAAAATGTCATTGAATTTAAAGTAGACATACCGTGAATGAGGATTTTGGTAAAAGTGAGTAGACTGTGGCTGTGTTGATTGGAATAAGAACTGTCAATCTAAAATTTTGTTAGAACGTTCATTATAATTTGTTGGATCTATGGCCGCAATGCTAGAAGACTGGTCTCAACTGGTTGTTTTTGGAATCCAACACGTATTTCTGGACCTTACAACCTGTCGGAGGCTTGTATAATGTCAAGAAAAGCATCGTAGCAATATTTCTTATCATCCAAACCACTTATAATTTTGTCTACTACTCTATTTGTTGAACGCTTCTATGTGTATTTCTGGGTGGTCAGGGATGAGATCGGTTGAATTCGTTTTTTAAAAGGTTTACAAAAGTATTGGTTGGTGGAAACTTACTTATTGTAATGATTTTCCTATCTTAGGTATCATTACAATTTGGGAAACTTTGCAAATTGTTGAGAAATATCCAGTCCAAAGTAATAAGTTTTGAACATGGTCATCTTCCAACAATGCCTGTCGGGACTGATAGTTCGAGGAGTAGTTATTTGAAGTTCGGTTACCCTTGGTTATAATTCGTAGGTTATCGTTGAGGAAAGTAGAAATCTGTAATTTTTTTACATTGTATATGTATGTAATAATTTCCACTCGGAATCCTTTTTTTAGTTTCTTGCAATTTAAAAACATTCCAAGAAGTCTCTAATAACATTTTCACTACATGAAAATGGTTCTACACCTAATTGAGATAAAGAAACAAAAACTTTGATGGACATATTGTATAAACGAATTCACTAAAATTCTTAAATAAACCGAGATAAATATGAAGGAAAAACCCGGTCCTGACTCCATCTCCTGCATTTTCATGAAGAAACGTTGGTCCTAGAATAAAAAATCTCGTTCATTTACATTCCGTGTGAATTTGGTGTTAAAGCCTAAGTAGAGCAGAACAAATGGCTCATATGTGCAGTAGGTTAGCACTGTAGATGACATTTAAGTTGATATGCGCACCATTATTTCACTGTTCCTCTTTGTAAAAGAATAAATGTTCACATAAAGTATACGCTTTTATTTCTTTATTTCTTGTACCTCCTCAAATGTGATTTTACAAAACGGCATTCATTTTATTTAAAAAATATTTTAAGAGCAGTCTTAAAATTTGCTTTAATTACTCTATTAAAATAAATATTTCCAGTTACAGTTAGGAAGAGACGTCTATTTAACGAGTGAAATTTTCGTTTTCAATAAAAGAAAAATTCTCGAGTTGATTTTTTTTTGGAAATTATTCTTTTGCCTTAGGTTCATTTTGTAATTCTAAAATTATAGATACATAACGGAGCTGTTGAAAAACGTCCAACAGAACAGTTACACGCCACTAACGATGTTTAACAAAGTATTTAATACGCCAATGGTAATAAACCGATATGCCACTGTCGCTTAATTTTAATTAGGAATTTACTATGCAGTTATAAATATCAAACGTTTTGCCGCATTTCCTTATACGGTACTGTTCACCTTTTTAACAAAACACCGCCTTGCGGCGGTCAACACCGAGCCAGTTATAGTTCTTCCATTTTCAATTGCAGAAATATAAAAACAAGTTCCTATGCTGGCATTGGCGGTTTGTCGGCACATCTACAAGCCGCCAAAGCCGATCAAAACAACTTACCGACACATCTGGGAATTCTGTTTTTATATTTCTGCAATTGAAAATGGATGAACTATAATTACGTACTATGAATTTATCTAACAACAATGCACAGACTGGCAGAAAGCGTCCTATTGGTTCAGTACGATCGTAAAGGCGGCTCTACATTCACGCCGCGAAACCCCGTGAACGCAAGTGTGGATGGTTTTCACGCCCTTCATTCTTGTTCGCGGCCTGTTCCCGTTCGAAGTCGGTATTTTGTACCCGCTTCAAAGGGTTCGCTCCGTGAACCGCGAAAGGCTCTCCACACTCATGATAGTTCCATGGCTCGCAGCTACATCAACTTCCAATTCGTCCATCTCCAGTGCGTGAACAGTAATGAGACATTTCGAGTGTGGAGGGTAAATTTTTCGCGCTAGGTTCACGGCGTAAATTCTCGCCGTGAATGTAGAGCCGCCTTAAGATACACTAGCCTTCACAACAGGTGGACAGAACATCCCCTATAGGCCAGTTATGATAGTAAGACTTAATACAGAAGCAATACTACCCACACGCCTAGGGGAGAAGGAGCGTCTTATCCATGATTTGCAAGCAGCTTCCTGAATATTCAAACCAAGTTTTTATTTTTGGCCGTCAGGGATGTTTTGATGCACTCGCAAAAACCAGATCATTAGTACTTTTTCAAATCTGGTCATCAGCACCGTTATAAAGATTCCAACCAATTTCTTTTTATATTACAAAACACACTACAATCAAGTTTGTATTTTTCTGAGCAACGCTTAATATACATTTTTAACATGTTTGTAGAAAAAATATTTTATTCATATCAGCAAAAGTGCATAATATAAGCCAGTTGATATAAATAAGAGTGTTTAAGAGGTAAAAGAAGGAAATAAATAAGTTGTAAGTGAATGTTTGGACTATTTAATTTCTGTGTTTGCCAAATTCCATTCTCCTAATGATTTTTGCATGGATTTTAGGATTTAACTTAATTTTTACTAGTTTTTAGATTTTTTAAAACTTTTTTTCCCTTTTTCCAACATTTTTTGTCAAAAATTATCTCTTTATTTTGATACATTATGATACAGATTTTATTCTTTTAATTAGCGTATTATAAAATGGGCGTAGAAAAATAAAGTTACAGTGAATTATTATAACATTGTGTTAAGTTCCAAAAATATTACGCTACCACACAAAACTGATGCCGCTCTCAACCAAAGCTTAAGCAAAATGGTTGCTACTAAAAAAACAAGATAAAAAATAATTAGATACGCCAATGTATCATAGCAGAGGCGGATCACTCTGGTATATAAAATTTAGTTTCTCGGTAATGTAATAATAGTTCAACTTGTCGTTATACCTACTATAATAGACGCTTATCGAAAACTGTTATGATAACAAACCGCCTTTTTGGGTTTATCTAAGGAGTTATATATAATGCCGTAATTTCATCTCTATACATTCCCCCGAGGATATTGAAGGTATATATTTCTCAGCAAACGAACGTTTATGTGGAGTTCGAAACTCCAGTTAAACAGATGAATTATTTCAAACATAATTTCGTTTTAACCAAAGAGTTCTGCAAACAATAAACGTTTAGTGGGTTGAATCGAATATTGAGATTTTCTTAGAAGTGAGAGAAGAGTTGCAAAATATAAGATTAACTAGCCAAGATGCTGTTAAAAATTGAAGATATAATTTTTTCGCTGATTTTTCAATAGCTTTTTACATAAAGTGGAAAAACAATGTGGAAACGCCTAATTTTTTCGAAAATAGGTTTTCGGAAATGTTCGATTCTTGGGGTAGTGGTATAAGGACATCCCGATTCCTGTGTTACACCGGTTTTTCAATGCAACAACTTGTAACCGATTGACTTTCTAACTGTTTGAATCAAACAGTATTGGAAATAAAGTCAAGCTCAACTCACAGTGGAAGTTAAAAATAAAATAAATTCAAACAGTTTTGTATCAAACAGTTTCAGTCTCAAACTGTTTCAAGTAAATAATAAAGAAATAAATTTTTAAACTAGTTCAATTATTAAAATAAAAATGATTAAATGAACATTTTCATCCTCTGTTGTTGACAACCACGAATTTAAACACATTAGACTTTGGACAGATTTTTTTCGCCTAACCTGATTCTTGTTTTGGTCACCGTAAGTGCCGCTCTGGAAAATTATCTTTCAACAGGATCTAACGTTGCTGGCGCAGCTAAAAAATCTTTTTGCAGGATGTCTATTTCTGTATTCACATATTTCTGTTATCAAATATTTCTGTTATGACAAAGAATATCCAAAGCTTTTTCAGGTCACTGTAACATTTCAAAAGTTGAATTCCAACGAGTAAGTACATCCATTTTAGGCAAATTTTTAAATTTACGGTATTACAAAATTTTTTAAAATCTTCGCGTAATTTTTTACTTTATTGAAATTACATGAATTTTTTTATGGGTGTTTATGGATTCTTGCCGCTCATTTCGAAATTGTCACTCATTTAAACTGACCACACGTAAAACAACAAGCTCAACGTGCAAGCATCCCCTGAAGCTGTTGTGTTGTTAAGCTGCTTTGCTTAAGGCCCCTCCACACTATGGGCCAGGCCGTGGAGCAATCCTGCTGGGCAACTGTGTAGACAGGGGTTGGCTTGTGTTGGTCATATTGGCCGAGTGTATTGGCTTGTGTTAGCCATCGGAGCGGTTTTTAACACACATCAAAGCAGGCCAATATGCGTGAACCAAGTGCGCTGTAGACAAGTGACGTGTCCACACACTTATCCAACGTTGGTTTAGGTTATGTTTATACTATATATATTGTTATAAGTAAAGCAAGTTTTATTATGGGTTGCTACGGTAAATAATTACAAATACAAATTGTACCTAATTTGTTCTATTCCGATGAATGGTCAGCGTCCACCATCTTTTTGGCTTCAATTTCTTTTTAACCATGTTCTTGTCAATAATATGTACATAACAATTATATGCCCTAGCCAAACACAAAGCTGCAGCAGCGATTTTATCAATATTCACCACAGAAATAGGGTTCAAGCAACTGAATTCTGGCCCAAGGTTTGCCATGATACTGGGCCAGTGGTTGGCCCACTATGTGGAGCCAAAGTCAAGCCCACTGCTGCCATTAGGCCAGCATTGGCCTACATTGGCCCATAGTGTGGAGGGGCCTTAGACAACGAATGCAACATTGGTCCAAGAGGTTTGCAATCAAATATGCAGGATTCAAACTGTTTGATATTATCAATACTCATTTCATCAAATTTTATGTCTCCAATACTCAATCGATTTCAATCTATTCCTAACAAATAATTTCAAGCTGAAAACATAACATTTCCTAATATACGTGATACGATTTATTTTCATGTTTTCAAATGGATCGGTAACTTTTTATATCAATTTATTTTATTACTAATCACTAACATTACCTTAATTGTATTACAGCAATATAATTTGATCGTTGTTATCAATTTCTGTACGACCATGAACCGTTGAAACAGTATACCAATATCGATTAAGCCCGGATAGAAGTTATAAATAATTTATGGCTTCATATCGGCACCGGGTTTTGGAGTTGGGATATTCAAGATACTCATACGTCAAGAATCTCCGGCTAATAGATAATATCGCACCCTCTGTTTGACTATTTCTCATATTTCATAGGCGAATGAGTGTTCTAGAAGTCAGTTAATAATAGGCCGAAGCCGACAGTTGGAGCTGTGGGAAAAGGTTTTTTTTAAATAATGTATGTATTTTTTATTAATCATTATAACTCACTAGCTGCCCGTCCCTTTACAATACGACCATGTAATGAAATTAAATGACAATGAAATAATTTCGACTCTCGAGCACGTAGCGTACAACTGCCCACGCGACAACGGTGATTATTCGCATACTGTTTGCCTCCAAACACTGTCTACGCTTTTCTTAAGTCTCATTGACTCGACGATTATAAACTGAGCTTGCGTTACGCGTACGCTGACCGATATTTTGACGTCTCACTGCTGGCATTTTCTTAATAATGAAATAAACCAAGACTGAAGGCAATTGATAACACAACGATAACAGTTCTATACTACTATTATTACTGGTATTTTAAAAAATAAAGGTACTTTTAGACGGTCAGTTCAGTTCTCCAATCAGTTTCAGTTTCAGTTCCGTTGTCAGTTCAGTTTGAAAACTCAGTTGAACCTAATTGCGGTCGCGTTGTACTAAAAAAAACCACGAAAAAAGAGAAGTAAATGGAGTAAAACTGATACCTGAACGGACAGGTTTGTTTAGACATCCGTTTAACTGACAACTGATACGATAACTGATGGAATTCCCATCGAGCCACGTCTGCATTTCAGTTTCTGTATCAGTTTCAGTTTTTCGTATTTACACATACAATTAACTGACAGTTCGACTGAAACTGAGACTGAACGGAGAACTGAACTGACCTTCTAAAAGTACCTTAATAATAACGTTTATTATTATTATAAACGGTAAGTGCAGAGGCATAGCACAATATACAAAGTACGGATGTATGTAAAAACGTAATTGACAAGTCGGTAAATGTCAGAGGCACAATGGATCCAGTCTTAATTTGAATGAAGATATGTTTGGTGCGCACACTACTTCCATTGGCAGTTTGTTCCAGGCCTCGAAGACTTCGTTAGATAGGAAATAGAGTCTATGGGATGTTCGAAATTGTTCTTTCTTGATATTGTATAGAAGCGGGTGTGGGTGTTGATCTGTGCCAATCCTTTAGGGGAAGGAAACAAGTCATGTGTAACGCAATAAATTTGTACGAGGGGTAAACCGCTACCATGACTTCCTTGTACTTCCAGATGACTTCCGCTGACTTCCATGGACTTCATCCTCACTCTATTTATGACACTTGTTATTCAAAGAAAGTTAAAGAAAGAAAGCAGGTTTTCTTTTTGGACTGTAAAGGAGTGTACAGTTATAGAAAATGTATTGTTGGAACTGTTATTTAATTAATGTTGATTTGACTTTATCCTGACTTACATGGACTTCCACGGGCTTCATTATGACTTCACGTGACTTCAAAGGACTTTTCAAGGGACTTCCTTGAGACTGTACACGAGACTTCCTCAGCGGTTTGCCCCTTGCATTTGTATTAAATCATCACGCAGACGAGGTGTTTCGAGAGAAGTAAGCTTCAATCGTTGAAGACGTTCCCCGTATGGTAGGTTTCGTAACAATATCGGTTAAGGATTCGCTGATCTTTGAATCCTTTCAAGAATATTTATGTCTCTCACGAGCCAAGGGGACCATACTGGTGCGGCAAATTCAAGCGTGAGTCTCACATATATTGTGTACAGTCTCGTTGCTAATTCAGGCGTAGGATTAGTGAATGTTTTCTTGAGGAGATAACTTAAATCGCTAGTTACAGTGACACCTAGGTCAACCTGTGAGTTTCCGGGCTTCAGCTGATTACCACTTACGCTGTACGTGAGTTGCGGGTTTTTTTTACCGAGATACAAAATCAAGCACTTGTCTACATTCAAGAGAATGATTCAGTCTACGCACCATTGGTTTATTTTATCTAAGTCCCCAAGGGGGCGCGAGGGCACAGGGGGTGTACCAAATGGACCTTAGCCTATACCTCGGTTATTATTGGTCCGATTTGAACGCGGAAAACTGCATAGTACTATACGAGATGTATAGATTAAATACGTAAACAAAAATCATGCGCAGTGACGACACCATAAGGGCCTTAGCCAGTATCTTGGTTATTAATGGTCCGATTTGAACGGGGAAAACGGCATAGTAATGTATGGGATATACGGTATAAACACTAGTTTGGTAGTCCAGTGAAAACGGCATGTCAGCAGTATAAACTAGAAATAAAACTGGTCCGAGAACGGAGCCTTGTGGAACACGACATCGATACGTCTTTTCCAACTTTCACTCGGAATGTTCTACAACTTTTTTATTACTTTTTTCACAAAACAACCAAAACATCAAATTAATTTTTTTTCAGTTGTAACAGATAACACAATGCATCAAACTGAACAACTAAACATCAATCTGTTAATTCTGTAAAATATTTTCTTCTGTCTCACTCAATCACTCACTGTTTTATATGGATAGTTTTTAACCCAAAATTTTCACTTTTCCTGGAAATTTTTAAATAAAATTTCCACTAGATCAGAAAGTACTAAAAATGCAAAAATTAGCAATTCTAGAGATATTTCGCATTGTCATTTTGATGGTGAGGTAATAAAACCTTGAACTTTATTTTTGCGTTCTTGGAATGATAAAACTTTATAAATGCTTTATTCATTATTCGCTGATTACGCTGTTGATTTTTGGGAGAGGACGTCTGATGGCCACTCTTCTTATGACATCTCTTATTGTTTATAACCACTGAATTTAACTAAATTTAGTTAAGGCAAAGGATTTTTGGTGCGTCTAGTAACAGTCCGTGCCTTGCACCTATGTTTTGTCAGCGTCAACCATTTTGTTTTGCTAGTCTGGGTATTTTAAAAAATCTCGCCGTTTGGTAGTGTTTTTATTAATGATGAAAAGTTCGAAGTATGTAGGCTATAAATCCCTACCAAAATATGTTTTTCCCTTATTTAAACCCTATAATGAAAAGTTTGCACTTGTTTTGTTAACCCCGTACAGACATTTAAATTCATACGTTTGTTTAATAATTGAAAATTGCCTACGTGCTACTATGATTTGTGAATTTTCATCAGATATGACATTGTTTACAACGCCCGCAGCCTGTATTTACACGGACAAGCCTGATTAAACTAAATGACCCTTGTCACTTACCTCCGGACCTACCCCAATTTCAAGTTTGAATAGTATAATTGACAAGGGTTCTGTTATGTACAGTTCGCCTCAAAGTTGTCTTCAGATGCTGTAGCGTTGTAGTGTGATTAAAAGGGAAATGTTAGCCAGTGGTGCACTTAGGGTTTATATTAATAATTATTATATATATATATATATATATATATATATATATATATAGAGAATTACTATCTAGTCATCTTTGACATATGTTTAATATATATATATATATATATATATATATATATATATATATATATATATATATATATATATTAAACATATGTCAAAGATGACTAGATAGTAATTCTCTTTATTGGTTTCTTTGACATTGATAGATAAAAATTTAAAATCAAAATAAATTTTACAAACAAAAAGAAGGCAATTGCTTATCGCCGTTTGTTGCAAATCTTTTCATTCGAAATATAAATTAGTCAAGAGTTTAAAATTTACCACGGATATTATTCAAGTACTGTTAATACAATGATTTCATAAACTGGCAAATACACTAGTATGCAAGCCATAACCGAAGAAAGAAGAAGAAGAATGAATGTCAAAAGATCACAGACACACAGACTGCTGACCAGTATTCTATATAGATGAGTTTATTAATCTATTAATTAATGCATTAAATTTACAGTTTTTAGATACTTTGGTCATTAGAAATAATAATAATGAGATGTTATAAATTGACATGTATAGTAGAGGCAAGTCGATATATCTCAAATGATTATTTTCATTGTAGCAATATAAGATGCCAAGTCCTGTAATAAGATATGTGAGAACATAAGTTTCATTTATTTTTTTTCACCAAAAATGCAGTCGTCCTTTTCGTCCAATAAAATTTTTATCCTGCTTCTATTGGACTACGCTGCACCACTGGCAAAGGTTAAATTACAGTTTCCGAAGTAGGCTATGAAGTTGGTCCTAGTGGACATCGACCTCAAACGAAAACTTGATACGTTGGGACGTTGAAGTAATAACATATTTGATATTTAGATGAGGTTAGACTTTCCCCAACGCCGAGTTAGAATCGAGACTGAAATTGACTTATTACTCTAGGCGTGTTAGTGAGATTGATTTATTACATTATCACGCTTGTTGCTGAGTTGATGTAGTGATGGTTAAAAAGTTGGAACAAGTAATTTCTCCCGGGGAAACCAAAAATATTAAATGCAGATCAGTTTTTTCGACTTTAAAAATATGTATTATATTTCTGAAATTTAATAGAAGGTAATTGATGATATAGTAGAGGCCTACATTACAGAGCAGTTCGACTCACCTTCACCAGATGAGCGTTCATTTTTCTCTTTGCTAAAATAAATTTTAAAATCTATTTTTCAAATAAGATCTATAAAGTTTACGAAGAACACAAAAATTGGTCGCACATGAAAAAATGACAAATTTAGTTATAATTTTTCACGGTATATCGCAAATTTCTTCGACTCCTCTTCGTTTTTAAAATTTTCGGAAACCTCGGCTCCTTATATTAGAATCATTTTCAACATGGTTATTTTCTTTACATTTTAAGAACTCACGCAGTATTACCACAGAGTACTCCATCTAATAAGGAGCGAAAGCTTGATCGGTTCCTTTGATGTTGGATAGACACAATATTGAGAGGAAATACGTCACAGCATTGACACAAATACAACCTGAAAACGCTGACAAAAGTAACATGTATTGGTTCTTTCCAAGTTGCCAACCTAGAAAAAGGTCTACCATCGGGGAAGCGTTATTTTTTGTCAAAATCTATTTCATTATTTCCGTGATGATTTAATATGTTCACAAAAACTACTAAGCTCTCCAGAATATATCGTTTTAAGGTACTTTTAGACGGTCAGTTCAGTTCTCCGTTCAGTTTCAGTTTCAGTTTCAGTTTCAGTTTCAGTTTCAGTTTCAGTTTCAGTTTCAGTTTCAGTTTCAGTTTTAGTTTCAGTTTCAGTTTCAGTTTCAGTTTCAGTTTCAGTTTCAGTTTCAGTTTCAGTTTCAGTTTCAGTTTCAGTTTCAGTTTCAGTTTCAGTTTCAGTTTCAGTTTCAGTTTCAGTTTCAGTTTCAGTTTCAGTTTCAGTTTCAGTTTCAGTTTCAGTTTCAGTTTCAGTTTCAGTTTCAGTTTCAGTTTCAGTTTCAGTTTCAGTTTCAGTTTCAGTTTCAGTTTCAGTTTCAGTTTCAGTTTCAGTTTCAGTTTCAGTTTCAGTTTCAGTTTCAGTTTCAGTTTCAGTTTCAGTTTCAGTTTCAGTTTCAGTTTCAGTTTCAGTTTCAGTTCCGTTGTCAGTTCAGTTTGAAAACTCGGCCGTTGTTAGACGATCAGTTTTAGTTGTCCGTTGATAACCTAATTGCGGTCGCGTTGTGCTTAGCACTAAAAAAACCACGAAAAAAGATAAGTAAATGGAGTAAAACTGATACCTGAACGGACAGATTTGTTTAGACATCCGTTTAACTGACAACTGATACGATAACTGATGGAATTCCCATCGAGCCACGTCTTCGTTTCAGGTTCAGTTTTTCGTATTTGCACATACAAATAACTGACAGTTCGACTGAAACTGAGACTGAACGGAGAACTGAACTGACCGTCTAAAAGTTCCTTTAGAAAAATAATGATTTTAATAAACTCCATTTCTGATTGGTTAAAATTAAAGTTGGTACCGAGAGTCGGGGTGAAAAACAAGGCTAATATCGTGTTTCTAGCGAGAGTATGAATATGGCTGCTGGCTGCAGCAACAGCAATAATTCGCATGTGCAAGCAGAGTCAAAATATATTTACTTGAAATATTACTTTTGTACATAATTTTTATGAGCTGATCTGACTTGACGTACCCTCACCCTGTAAATTATTGATCTGTTACATTTTATTAATTTTTGCTTGCGTACAATCGCCAAATTCATACTATCGTGAGAAGCCTCCGGCTAACGAAAGTAATGACGTGGGTAAAATGACATTTGACAACGAAACATCAACTGTCACATACAGTCTCGATACCAACTTTAATTTCAACCAATCAGAAATGGAGTTTATAAAAATTATTCTTGCTAACGATACTTTTTGGAAAGCTCAGTAGAATTTTATCATTGCGGAAGTAATGCAGTAGATTTTATCCCAATACAACCCTTTCTCGTTGGTAGACTTTTTTTTAGATTTTGAGGCTAGTAGGAAACTCCTCAATTCTTACAATACGAATTAGACTAAGAAAAATAATAGTGTTGATGAATATACCTCCTCGTTTAGTGTAGTCGACCTGGCGAAAAAAACCCTGATAAACGAGGTCCCTCTTCCACGTGATCACTAGGTATATGAAAGCTAAGGGAGTTGTGGAAAGGGGTAAATTAACATGTAAAGATATGGGAAATCGGTTTTTTGCATGTAACTTGCTGGGTTTTATCGGTTCCAAACGACTTGTAGTTATAAATTAAGGGGCTCGCGAAAACGCTTAAACTGAATTTCAACCCGTCCAAATCGGTCTAGTGGTTCTCGAGATATTGCGATTTGAAAGTATAGGGATTTTCGCCGCAGCAATAACCCACCTAGAGCCGTGTTCGCGTTTTTCGCAGGGAAGAGAGTGAGTGACCCAAGCATTGTGTCCAAATTTCAAGTCGCTAGTTTAATTTGGGGGAGAGGGAGAGGGCAAACACTGATTAATCTTTGGAAAACCGACAAATGGCGAGCGAATTTCGGATTTTGTAAATATTATGTTTCTATTTTCGCAATGAAAAAGTAAATTTGGGGGAAATTGTTTATTAGCCATCGAATAATAATTTTTTTCTATTTGATTTGAGCCCTACAAGAACTCGATCCAATAATCAGGAAGAGTGGGAGAGGGGTAAAAGCGTTTTGTTCTGTAGAAGGACAAGTCTTTAAAATTACACCACCAAGTAAATGGATACAGCCATGGGCATTTTTGTTTTGTAACCACATCAGATATTCGATAATTAATTTCAGTAAAACTACAGGAGAAGACTTTTTTAGCCATATCGAGTGCATCAGGTCCCCCGAAGGATGATTTCGATGTCAGATCTGGGACATGCGACCCGAAAAACCCGCGGGTGAGTTGTTTCGATCGATTTGGTAAGTAATTTCAGTAAAACTCCAGGAGATGACGTTTTCAGTCAGATTCCGTACACCACGACCTTCGGAGGACAATTTCAATGCCTGGGACAAGCAACCCGAAAAAACCCCGGTTTCGATCGATTTTTAATGAGTTCACAGGGAACTCCAGGTGAGGTTCCTGGCGCTGTCCTGACCAACAGGTACACAGGGGCTTATTTGACCATCATATTCAGGTTAAGCGACCCAAAGCACCCCCGGGTACTGAAAGATATGATTTGTTTATTCAACACTTGTAAAGAAAAATGCACTTTTTGATGCAGCGATGCAATTTCAAAAAAGTACAAGATCAAAATATGACACAAAATTTCTAGACAAGCTAACGAAACGAGTGCAAAAAATTCCATCTCAATTCGACTTACGCTGCGGACACACACAACGATTTTGGACGTACGATAAAAAGTCGTGCCGTGCTATGTGAAAAGTTCCATGCATATCTTCACGCCTCTAAAGGAATGTGGACGTCATGACTTTTTATCGTACGTCCAAAATCGTTGTGTGTGTCCGCAGCGTGACTGCACCAAAGTTCCGGATCTAGGCTATTTTTGTGTTAAATTTTCTCGACTATTTGGTTTACATTTTTGAATGTAAAGACAGTGTTGACAATATGACATTACTGGAGAAACTTGAACTTGATTGCATTCACGGCATACATAATTTTAGTGTAGTATTCCTTGCAATTTCTGAGAAAATGAAGAGTTTATTATTTTGGTCTATATCTATTGAATATACCCTTTTTTTTCAAGGATCTTAGTTCAGATATTTCCTGGCAGCATTTCTTATTTTCGGCAAATGTCAGAAATTACCCGCAAAACGGCAATGACATTGAAAGTTAAACTAGTTAAATCGCGCATGCGCATACAAATTTGTTATCAGGAAAACAGCTTTCTTTCACCTCTTGTTAGATGATGTACTCTTTGCTTGGGGTCGTTCTGAATTATAATTGACAACTGACGTAAAACGCAGTTAGTTCCACACTAAAAAACGTACAAGAATTTAATCTTATTTTGGTCTTGCATATTACACCAATTCGAACGCTTGACATAAATCAGTTGACGTAAAAATGGTTCCGTCGCCTATGAACATAAATTGGAACCATGGTAGACTTCACTTCTTAGTTTTGAATTCTTTGATTCTGTTTATTGGGGACTGTGATATATTTAAATATATATTTGCAGGAATTTTCCAGTAAATACCCCACAAATAAAACCGTAACCTCATTTATTACCAACATGTGATGTATGAAAAATTTATATAGGGATTAATCCATCTTCGCAGGAAACTCGTTTAGAAAAGAAAATGAAGAAATCTCTTGGGGTAGCTCTAGTTTATAGAACATTTCGACAACTATGTACTTATGTATTCCATTTTGTTAACTACTTTTATTAAGTACATTGTTAAAGAAGGCAGTGAAAATTGATATAAGCATCACGAGCCATCTCTAGTCTCTTATTTAATTTAGTGTCTTTTTACGTTCTTATGCTCATCACGTTCTAGGAAAAGCGCGCAAATGACGTCGTTAGACTCGATTTTTTTATAATGGCTGAAATTAGATTGGACTCGGAATTTGCTTTGCGTCTTGGGTATTTCCACCGAGATAAATGTTGCACTTTTTGGATAGGACAGTTCATTACTAAATAAATAAATAAATAAATATAAAATATCCAGTATTTGTCTGTTTTGGGGAATGTAACCCAAATTAAAATTAACATACTATTTAACTTTTTACCACATCAAATAACCAAAAAGTTTAATTAGAAGGATCAGTAATCAATCATTTTATATTTATATACAAATAAACTAAATTTTTTATTTCTAAAAAGTTGAAATAGAAGTAAAATCAAATTTTGCACCATTACTTGCGATATTTTTCATTATGAACACATTTAATTATAACAACAAAAAACACCTAATAAACAACCTGGAATAATAGCCGATGCAATCCTAATAGACGGTCCTGCAGCAGACAAAGTACCCAAAAGAAACGCCGAGGCATGACAATGCCGAAAACGGTCTAGGAATGACGACTCCTTGACAAACAAAATCAAAGGATTGGATTGAATATTGTATAGCTTTCGACACGTATCTGGATCGATGTAATTCAATGACTGTGGGAGCATGTAGTCCCAGGTGCAATGTTTTATTTTTGTGGTACTGACAACAAATTACAAAGATATTGCGATTAGATCCAGGAGCACGACCTTCTTCATGCGCTCCAAAATCGTAGATTAGATATCTATTTAACGGGAAATACCGCTGAAATCGATGGCAAAAAACGACGACGGAGATCTGTTAAGATAGGCCTGTAAGTTCAGTGAAGTAACCATGATGACCTTTTTTACTGATTATATACTGAAAATATCAATGGTACATTTTCGAACTTTATTCTTTATACACAGAAAAAAATCTATTTAATTAAATACATTACAGATTTAGAATGCTATTAGTTCAACTTTTGGTTTATTTATCAGATGGTGTTTGCCTAATATTGGGGAAATAACTTTATCTTCAAACTAAGTAGTGCACCTTAAGTTCTTTCTTCTTTTGTTGGTGAGTTTTCGAAATGCTTTTAACTAGATTCAAGTCCGTGTTTTCTTTCTGGCTATGGTTTGAGTCTTTTGGTTTTTTATCAAATCTGAATTTCATTGGATTAATTACAGCTTGTTCTAGACCTAAAACAGGCATATCTAAACGGATAGTTTTTATTGCACTATTAAAATAGTTAACTGGCCTTGGTATTAAGGCAATTTGATTTGCTTCTCTTTTTTTAGGTGTGTATATCCTCTCCTTTACACTCATTTTAAATTATTGTATTTTGGAATTTAATTCTGCTTTATTTTGTTCTGAAAGTTCATTTATGGAATTTTTTGATGTTAAAGTAGTGACATCAGACATGACAAATGGCGAATTAAGACAACTAAGGCAAATTTTGTTTGGGGTTTGTATTGAAAACCATTAGGAGAGGGCGCTATAGTCAATATTCTTCGTTTCTCAGGGCCTCTTATTGCTGTGAGTATCCATTCATCAGTGGCGGGACAATTTAAAAATGTACTCGAGTCTATACAGGTTGATTCATAACTATTGGGACATGGGCTAAGAGCAGGTTATTGGGACCAAAATAAGGCGATAGGACCAAATATACCTTAATAAAATATTGCTGTGGAATAAGATACAGGGCGTTAAAGTGTAAATTTTTTTTTTCGTTTTTTCTGATAATTTCACTGTATATTTATCAATTCTTATCAAAATTGGTGCAGAGGCGTAACTTTGTACAAGGAATATTATTTTATATACATTTTGTTACAGGGGGCGCCACGTGAATGATTCCTGATGATGAAATTAGCTGGTAGCTTTTCTTGACGAAACTTTCTGGTGATTTTGAATAGAAAATATGACATAAACATCATTTCTACATAATATTGGTACTCTTGTTTAAACACGATAATTTCATCCGTTTTCGAGAAAAATGCAATTGAACAGTTCTGAGAAGGGGATTTCAAATAACAGACAATAGAAAAACTTGTAACATAAGGCTTCCAACTTACCAAGTAGTCCAAGAAAGGTAGTAAATTTTTTTGTTCGAGCAGAAACAAGTAACTGATCAGATCGACTTGAAATTTTTTGCTAGGAAAGGTGCCAGATCAGAAGTAGAAAAATTTCGTTAGTGGCGTTTTGGGTGGGGGCGGTATCAAAAAGTGAGGGGAAAAAAAGAAAATAACTTGCTCAATCGATAAATTATCATTTTTTAATGAATTAATCTTTAATACAATTTTTCTTGAAAATAAACCGAAATGTCATATTATGACAAAGTTTTTCATTGGAATGACCGTTTTTTCAATATTTGACCCGAAAAAATGGCATTGACGGTTATAAATGCAATTGTATGCAATTTCAAACGGCCATATCTCTTTACAGACAAAAAATCAATACTTTTCACGCTATTGACCAAAAATTGAAAATGACTTGTAAAAAACAAAAATTTAGCTCAACTTTAACAGACCAAAACTTAAAAAATAATTATCCCATAGGGCTAAAGATTACTGGACAATTGTAGAATTGTATGACTTTCTGCAAAATGATTTTTTTTTCAAATACCACAGTCTAGATGGTACTAAAAAAAATTTTCGTATACGAGGTTCGTCAAAAAATATAAATTTTGCTCAAGAGTAAAGTATCTTTATTTTTGACAATATCGAAAATTGTTATTAAGAAAAGTTGATCATAATTGAAAGTCACATTCAGACATGCAATTACATCCATGCCGGATTTCCTGATTTACCCCCATTTATGGGGCTACTTAAATAGCAGGTTAATAAGCTAGGGCCCTTTCAAGATGTTGATAACTTGGAGAGGATTATTTCTGAAGAATGCTAGAAAATTACTTCAGATATGGTACGATTAAATATTTAGAAAGAGTGGGTGAATATTAGTGGATTGATTGATAATTGAATTATAAAATAAATAATTGTTATGCTTTTATTGCTTTTCTTAATAAAATTTTTCGATATAATAAATAAAGGTACTTTACTCTAGAACAAAATTTATATTTTTTGACGAACCTCGTATACGACTGAAAAATTTTTATATTTGATGGTTGTATTTTTGGTTTTTCATCATACAGAACTTTTTATGAAGAATAACTTTTTTCCTAAAATTAATAATAAATAAGTTTTCCATATGGTTCCAACATTCTTTTGGGGAAGTCATATTTTTCCATATATTTACGCTAGAACGATCCAGTTTCTTTAAACACCCATTTTTGAGTTGCCATATCTTCCTTGATATTAATCGTAGAAAAATAAAAAATTCATTTTAATTGTCAGCTCAAGGCCATAAAATTAGTTCATAATACAAACAGATTTTCAGTTATATTTAAAAAACTTTTAGAAATGCAGGATTTTTGTGGTGAAAATCGTAATCTTATTCGCCCTATAACTCGGGAGAGGTTTATTTTCATGAAAAATTGTATTTAACATTACCTAATTCATCAAAAAAGGGTATTTTTTCTTTTTTTTTCCCTCACTATTTGATTTTATAAATTATAATCATGTAAATTAAATTATAATCATGTAGCCCCCCGTAAATCCGCCCTTGGTACTGTATCACTTTGCCATTCATCAACATTTCTATCCAATCTCATAAATGTTTCACATTCTATTTGATGTTATAGATAAATTACAAAAGTTCAAAAAATGTGTGATTTGTGATCATGTTTTAAAAGTGAATTAATAGGATTCAACACCCATTTTTTCAAAGAAGTTATTATTATTACCTATTATCTTTATTATTCTTTCTTATTTATGTCGGATAAAATTTGTTTCAGAAAAATATTTAGTATCGAGAATTTTTCATATTTGTTCGCCTCTCTTGCTTTCTTGTAAAATAACTTCTTGATTCATTAAATATTATTGGTTGGGTCGTTTTTAACCTGCTTGACAATGTAGATTGGCAATAATGAGGATCTGGTTTTTGGTTGATCAAGAGTTCTTCAGGGAAAAAATTAATTCCATGCAATTTAGGTATTAAATCCGTAACCGTTTCGTTTTCATTTTGCAAACGTCTTATAGAAGATGTTACTTGATATAATGATGAACATCTTCTTCTTGTTGGAAAAGAAGTTGAACTGAATTCCAATTGAGATTGAGAATAGTTCATTTCGGATGTGTTTGTTGATATCGATATATGTTTCTCTAAATTCGTTAATTTTTCATTTAAATGCATATTTCCAACTAAATATTCTTGCGATTTTGTATTTTTTTTATCTTCTGATTCATATTCAGATTTACTAATACTTATTTTTGATGTGTCTATTAATTCGGTAAATTCTTTAGATGGACAAATGTTTATATCTACTGAGTCTTCTGATTTAATACATTTTTCTGATTCTGATATTTTTTTTTCTGGTTCAATGTCATCAAGTTTTTCTGATTCGGGTAAATTTTTTTCTAATACTTCTTCGGATTCGGTTAATTTTTGAGATTTTAAGTTTTCCCACTGATAGCTGACCTTTTCTGATGTCTCTCTTGTTTTATTTAAGTGTTTAGATGAGCCGATGTATATTTCTGTTAAGTTTTCTGAGTCGGGAATTATTTTTTCTTCGATTATTGTTTTAGATAGCCACGATTTAATTTCTGATTCAAGTTCTGATGTAGATGATGATGTAAATGGATAAATATTTGTTTCCAGTGTGCTCTCTGATTGCTTGGGACACATGTTACTTTCCAAAGTGTTTTCTAATTCTGATTCAGAAATGGTTGTTTCTGATTCATTGATATCATTAGGTGGACAAACAGTTTCTTCTAAGTGCAATATTCTATTTTCTTCGTTTATTTTGTTATCAGGTATAGAGGTTTTAGATGAAACTTGGTTCAGTTCAAATTTATTTTTATTATTATTAATCGCTTCTTTTTTGAATTTTGAAGTTTTTGAGATCTTTACTTTTTCATTAATATTGATTACAGCTGGTTCTAAACCCAACACTGGCATTCCTAAACGAATAGTTTTCACTTTCTTCGTGATATATGGAACTGTTCTTGGTGTCCTACAAATTTGATCATTTAATTTTACGTCTTCTGATTTTAATATGTACTCCTTTATATTCATGTTGCATTAAAATAACATAATATAAGTTGGCAGTAATTTTTTATAGTTTTTCATGATTTTTTATATTTGTTTCTACATTTTTTTTACCTGAATTTAGATGTTTAATTTGACAATCACGTGGCTGTCAGTGAAGCTACATCAAATGTAAATACGTACACTCAGAAACAACTATATTATTCATAAATGGCTTAATAAACAAACAAATAATTTGTTGTCCAAGAAATAATACGTTTAACAAAACGTATATACCTTTAAATTACGTTACGCTATATCACAGCAATAAATAGTAGAAAAAACATAAGCCAGTAAGAAACTGATGATATATTTCCGTTTAACTGAATAATTAACATATTTTTATAAGTCCTATATCTTAAGTTCTATCAAAATTGATCCTTATTTACGTGTGTTTTAAAATCTAGAAAATCAAACACAAGAAAGTTGCTTGAAGAAAACACCACTCGTCCTACAGACGTCTGTTTCCATCATATTTTTGTGACGTTTCTGGGAACGAATTTTAAAAAAGGATAAACGCATTTGCATATTATAAGAGAATTTTTACTTCGTCATAAATGAAGTTTTCTTAATAATATTATCACTAGTAATCTCTCTAGTACTTGAATTACTATCGGAAATATTTCCGAGAGCATGAATTTTGAAAAGTTATCCCGAGTCTCCATATATACCTAAAGAATATGTTTCTAGGATTTTAGTAGTATGAAATAAACATTTGTTGGTCTAAAATAATGTATTCCATTAGCTATCATCCAATCTGTATTATTTTACAGTGAACGGAAGGGTGTATTTTTATAATTTGACATTTGACAGAAATACTATCGCTATAATCACGCCCAGGGTACTCAGGAGGAAAAAAAGTTTTGTGGTTGCTATAGTAATGAGCTGAAACGAAAGCTTATTATTGGTTAAAAAATGTTGGTGTGAAATTTTTATAAGAAAAAACCAGATAAAAACTTACGATACTATCCCGATATAGAGGGTATCCTTTTTGCAATTAACTCTTTTTGTAAAATAGGCATCCAAATTTTTGAAATATCAACCGAACAATTAGAAACACATTCGTTATTATTTAAACATATCAATGCTGCTTCTTTAACTTTGCTGTTATAATTATTAGTTTCTTATAATAATGTAGTTGAAGAATTCCATTGTATTTTATGACCAAAATCCCATGCATGTTGACATATTTTTGATTTTTCGAATTATTTATTTTTAATGGATGATTCGTGTTCATTAAGTCTAATATAGATGTTTCTCCTATATAAAATTTATTATATTCGCATGCAATTTTGTAAATACAATTTTTTGTATTTTGAATTTCATTAAAAGGTTAAACATTTTAATGTATTATTAGTTTAAAAAACTCTTTTTAAATTAAATTTATTTCCAATCCTAATTTTTGCGGATAATTTTGGAATATAAGGGATTTTTACTATATTTGAATGAAGTATTGGGGGATTTAAATTTTGTTCTTTATTTTTGATGTTTCGGTAAAGTTCACGATGAATATTTTCCCTATCGTGTTGCCAAATTGCAATGATATCTACATATATAAACCAGACAGAAGGCCTTAAATTTTGTTTATTTACAATTTCCATTTCAAAATCCTTCATGAAAATATCACACAATTTTGGTGATAAATAAATAAAATAAGTGGTTTTCTATCCATTGAGAAGAGTATTTTAGAGTTTGAAGTTTTGCAACAGGCTAGGTTCTGCAAACATGGTCATACTTAAATCATTTCAAAGTAAAAATGAGATACTAGGAAAAGACCTATTAATTTTTTAATCATTTATTACTTTCTTTCTTTGTTACAAAAATAAAAACATTTTGTTTCACTTCCATTGTAAAAAACAATAAAACCCAGTTACAATAAAACTGAATCGACTTTGTTGCACATATTTTATCTAACACCAACAAGCTCTTTTGACTTTTTTTTCAATATGTTTATAATATAAAATCTTCAGTTGGAAAGGTTGACAAATCACGATTGATTAAAATGTTTCTTCTTTTGAGCCAGTCCTTTACTTGGCTAATTTTTTCTAGACCAATATCTTTCTGTAAAAATCTAACAACTGGAGTAGATGGTCGGCTGGTTAGTAGTCCTGATGATTCTACTTTTAGTGGCAGAAGTTCCTCTTTGCTGCTTAGTAATGGCTTGGGATTTTCTTTATTCATTAAATTTTTAATAATGATTTGCATTTGTAATAGCTCTGGTACCAGCTCTTTAATATCTTCTAACACATCTTCTTCTGTTTTTTCTTGTCTAGATGGTGGTGGTGTAAACGTAGAATCTAAATTATCGCCCTTTTCAAGATAATTTTCCCATTCTTCTTCTGGAAATAGTCCTACATCACAACTCGTTCTAACATCAGGAAGAAAGCGTTTTAGATCGTCTAGTACATCTTTTATCCCTCCTTTTTTGACCGGTGCCGGTGCTGACAATAATGAAGAAGCATTTTGTTTTATTCCTTGAAGTTCTTTGTGCTTATTCTCTAAACAAGGGATAGGTTTTATTTTCTTTGTTGGTTGTGGAACAGTTGTTTTAAGTAGAGGGAGTAATTTCTTTATATCTTCCATAACATCGTCTTTGGTCCTTTGTCTTTTCGATAGTAATGCTATTGGAGAGGTAGGAAAAACTTTTGTTTTTACAGAAAATTCCCTAAATTCTATTGGAGCAAACCCAATGAAAGATTTAAATTCAGGCAATGAATTGTTTATATCTTCTAGTAAATCTTCAGTACTCTTCGTATACAAAAATTCTTCACGGCGTTCTTTGTCTTCAATTCCTGAAACTGGTACATCATAATACGTTTCGAGTTCGAAGAGTAGATTCTTAAGATGTTGATACATTGATTTTTTGGTTCTAGTGCTACTGTTTTGTTGCAGTTCTGAGGAAACAATAAAATGCTTCAAAATTTCAGGTACTTTTTTGTCATTAAGAAAAGAAGCTGCCAGAGTTGGTTTAAATTCGGAAGTGGGGTATGAGCTTTTATTTGAGAAATACCTTTCATAAAATGTCTTTTTAAATTCTTGAATTCTTTCTTTTACATTTTCTGTATTTACAAGGTTATGCAAAATAGGCAATTCAACACCGTTTTCATTCATATATGGATCGTATTTTGGTATATCTCCCTTATCTTGGTCGGATTTGGATAATTTGTATTCCGGTAATTTAGATTTTTTGGAATGTTTATTGGTTTTTGATAATGTTTTAGCATTTTTTAACTTCCTTGGTTCCTTCTTTAATTTCAGGTAAGATACTGCTTTTCTTTTAGTTTCTGACATTTTTGGTTAATGTTAAAAATGGTAAATGAATGAAATCTTTGCATACGTGGGTGATTTTTTTTTATTTCTTTAAAATTCTATTTTATACATGAATTTTGTTGTTGCACAGAAATTTTGCTTTATTGTGTCAGAATTTTTAACTGTCAAATAATTGGATAACACACTAAGATTAAAGGACACTCTCATTATTACATGGAGTGCATCACACTCATTTCCATCAAGCTAGTTCATCTTTTTGGGTGCACGATAGAAAAAATTATTTCAATCCCAAGGGACATTTTTTCTCTTCATTCCACTTAAATATTTGTATCAAATAATTTTTATTTTGGATTTACTCAGTCTCGTGGAATTTCTTGAAGCATTTCTTGATTAACCTGATGAATTTGGATCCTGAAGTTAATAATAGTTATTAAAATAGTGAATAGAAGTTTCTGAAATAACTAAAAGCTATTTAAAATAGTTGATCCTTTAAAAAGGATCTTACCAAAGACAGCGTGGAAATGCCAAAGAGCTGTGCACGACAATCTGATTAGTGCAAAGAATTTCCTGCGCTGGTATAGCGATAACTGCACCTATTTGTAAAAAACATAAGCCCTGTATTCCTATGGAGTACTACATTTACAAACCGGAGGATGTAGTGGGTCACATGTCGATTATAATTCTAAGGAGTCCAAAATATAGGACTTTAGGAGTCTGCAACAATCTTCCAATGAAAAACATATACAATTAAACATTGTACAGAGCAAGACATAGATTTATGCAATACCCGAGAATGATGATATAATTGATAACGAAAATACTGTCGGAATACGCTTCCTACAATTACATATTTTAGAAGAACTTCTTTATTGGGTAAAGGAACATAAAATTGGACAAAACCCAAACGTGCCTCTGTAGATTTAACTCTAATGCATACGAAATAACTGAAATCATAGGGAACTTGTGGGCAAAGAAGTTATAAAAACTTGTTGGACCTTAGGTTGAATTTTGAATGTACATCTAGTTAATAAAGTTTTGAATTTGTATCTATAAGAAATTGTACTAAAAATAAAAATAAAAATGAATAAATTAAGCCCAGTTTAAATCCCGACAAACAAAATAAAATTTTTTCGAATAATTTAAAAACTAGTATATTCGATTTTTCTTCTTGTATAGTCTGATTTTGATCAGCTTGTGCTAGAAGAATACCTTTTCGTGAATATTCGTCTTCAGGTAATCGAAATCTAACTCTTTTTTTTCTTGGATTAAACTGACACGTTCCTTGTTCCTTTAATTTCTTGTTAGCTAGTTTACTTTGTGATACATTTTTGAGTGATATTCGAGAATTGAAGGTACCCCTTTTCAGTTGGATTATTTTCGAAGTTGATTTTGGCTCTAAATCTTTTTTCGAAAATCGAATTTTTAATATTTTTACAGAACTGGATGATTTCTTGATATGGAATTGCTTTAGTTTTCTGAATTTTGTTGATGTTTTTGGGGATATTGATTTTTTCTTTGGTATAGGAATTAATTCATCTTTATCTTCATTTTCAAAACAATCTTCACTTAAACGACTATTTGCAGGTTGGTGTTTTAATTTCTTACTTTTTAATAGGTCGGGAAAATGTGCACAAAAGTTTATTTTAGGTATATTTTCATGAACAAAATATCTTTTACATGGTCTGTTAAATTTGACGGGCTTTGCAGATTTTAAAAATGTTTTACTTAATGCTAGAATTGAATCTGTTAGGTTGTGCTGGGTAATTCTACGAAGTTTTCGTTTTTTTAAACGAAAAATATCTGTTTTAGTAGATGAACTTAAGCTTTTTTTACGTTTTCCAAAAATCTGATTGTCTAAATCACCTTTTGGAAAATTTAAAAACTGTGATATGTTTTTTGGCTGCTTTTGTAGTTTCGGTTTTCTTAATTTCTTTGGCGTTCTGTGATATTTCGGGTTTTTGAAATTTTCAATGATATTTTCTTCATGTTTCATGTTATTTAATTTTAATTTAGCATGTTAGATATATTTATACTTGAATTTTAGATGTTTTTGAAATTTTAATTGACACTCATATGATTGTCAAATTTGTGATATACAGGGTGTAATTTCTTACTTTATATTGGGATCTGACATCCAGCGATACGCCATCTGGCGCTTTGTATTCGAACACATAGTTGGGTGAAGATTCCATAAGAAATACGTTACGTTAAAAAATGGTCTTGCAAATTCGACGTTCACAAACAGAAAACCACTACATCCACACAGCCACTACATCCACACAGCCACTACATCCACACAGCCACTGTCACTTTCAATAATTCTTTTCCCGCATTTAATCAAGTTAAGTTAGACCAGGGCCAAACCGATTTTAAATACCCGATGGTCGGAAAATTTCGGGTAAATTATAAGTAAATTAACAAAACTAAATTGGACAATACAAAATTTCAGGAAGTTGGGTGGGGGTAGCTAAATATACAACTGGAGGGTTGAATATTGGTTTTTTACGATTTGTGGCTGAAATATGCATCCCATCGAAAAAAGTTTAATATAGAAGTTGTAGATAATTAAAGAATGTAAAACTTTCGTATTAATTATTTTTCAACGTAACGTCAAAATTATCGAGAAAAACGATAAAAAACATTTTCTTTTCGTTTTTAATTTTTATCTTCCGTCAGAATAATATTTTTGAAACTGGGTGAAAACGTTCTTCTTTGTGTTCTAAATAAGCTGTAATTTTTTCAAGGCAAAATATTTATCTAATTTTCAATCGAAAAAGTTCACTAACAAATTTTCAATTTTTTAACTTTTTCAGAAAAAATAAGCATGGAAATTGATGAAAAAGATTAATTTTCATGTAATATTAAATTAAACTATTAATGGTTTTGAAATTACCGAAAACATTGTTTAAATAATCCAATTCCATAATAATTCGCAATTCTTAAGTTTGCTTTTTGGATAATGTTTTCCCATTCTAGAGCGTCTTGGCCTTCATTTGGTTGAAATGTCCTCTCAAGGTGTTCAGCAAAGCTATTAGCCTTCTCCTTATTGCCCAACTCCCATCTGTATTTTTTATTGGTGTGTTCTGCAGGATCGGTCTTTTTAATTTTTTAGTGACTCTCCAAAGTGAATAATCGGATTTGCTGTCATTTGACAATTCACTTAGATAACCACTAATCGATTCATTTTTAAAACTTTGAATTTCTCTTTTAAGCTTCTGGGTAGCGTTGTTTGCTGGTATCTAGACTGATGCCAGGTTCTTCTGAGTCTTCTCTTTTCGGAAATGAGCTCCCTTATTTCTCTTGGATAGTTATTACCCTTGATTCTTGGACAAATGATCGGGGTATTATTCCAGGCAGCTTGTTGGATGTGCTTAACAAAAGTTTCCATTTCATTATCTAATTGTTCTTTATTTTTTAGATCAAGACAAGTTAAGTCTGATGATCGCGTAGGCCATGGAAACAGACTTCCTCTTCCAATCTATCGCTGTTGTAATACTGCATTAATATGCCCTCGCACAATAATGGAGAATTTTTATTTCAAATTCTTTGGACCGATGAAGCCACCTTTAAAATCTGCATAATATGCATTATTGGTCTGCAGAAAATCTGCATTAGTTGCGTGAAGTTCAGCACCAAGGACGTTGGGAGTTTAAATGCGTGGTATGGCATACTGATGGGAGGCACTATTTTTCTTGACTTTTTGGTCAATAAATTATCGTTGTTGTTGGAAGATGTGCCACTGGAAACACGTCAAAACTTGTTTTTGTAGTTGGACGGTTGCCCAGCACATTATGCACATTATGCCCTTGCACAATAATGCAGTATTACAACAGCGGTGGATTGGAAGAGGAAGTCTGTTTCCATGGCCTGCCCGATCACCAGACTTAACTTGTCTTGATATTCAGACTCAACCTACGACCAGAGAGATATGAAAAACCGAATTCGTAATGCATTATGTAACATACCGAGAGCCGAAATTGAAGCTGTAGTTTTGTCTACCCATGAGAGGCTTCAGCAATGCATAGAGCGTGACGGTCAGCATTTAGAGTATTTAAGGGGGCATTAAAAACCTTTCTTTTTTAAATCGCTTCTTTTTAGGACCACAACTTACATAATAAACGGAATTAATTAGTTTAAAAATAAAAATTTTCTTTGGCCTAAATTTTAGGTTAGGAACAATGCATTTAATTTTTTTGAGAAAATTAACCGTTTCAGTCGAAATGTCGAACGAAGCCCTCAAGTGGCGACATGTGAAACTAACAAAACTTCAAAGGTAGCCCGAGAATAGCTCTTTCCAACTAGCCCAAGTTTGTTAAAATCCGCTCAGCCGTTTCGAATATACAGGGTGTTTTTTACTGAAACCTTTGAATACCCCCCACCACTTTATTTTTAGAGATACAGCAAAAATTGGCAAACAAACAAGGTTCATATTATCCTCTTTAAACATCAGGTATTTTTTTGTAAGGTTAATATAGCGGAATTTACAGAAATATCACTTTCTTAAATTCAAGATTGCAGTTACGCTCCCTAGCGGCCATTTCAGAAACTTAAAAATATTATTTTCCAGGTTTTTCTATTTGCCGTTTTAGTCATAAGTTTTTTTTCCGCAAGCCTCTACGATGGATAGTTTCCCAGATACAGTACCTCGCATTCTTATTTGGCCACCCTGTACACAAAGATCTGATCATCAGCGCAGTAAAGTTCGAAGACGATAATGATTGTTGCCTTGCGTTAGTAATTATGTCGGTATGATGATAAGGTTGCGTCAATAAAACCTGATGTAGATAAAGTTGCTCAAGAAAATAACGTCACAGATAAAATAGCAATTCCTTAATCCCAAGTTCTCAAAAATAGAACGCAACTCGCATTAGTAATTCAGCCGCATAATATAAATCAAGTTGAAACTCAAACTAAGTTAGAAATTCTACGATCTATTCATCCTGGTCAGGTAAATGTACCACCAGCGCGAGTTAAAAACGTTCGAGATAGAGGAATTCATGTTGGGTACAGAAGTAAAGAAGACAACGAACAATTTAAATCTTTGATTAAAAATAAAAAGCCGGTTAATGTAAAGTTAGCGAAGTCACTGGTCTCAATCCGCCTGTGAGATTAGTGGGTATGTTAAAAAAATATACTAAAGAGTGAATTTACAAGGAAAAATATTAATATTGTTCAGGCCGTTGTTTAAATTATAGACCAATGCCAATCATTTTGGAAACAAAAAAATTCTTAACCGTATCTGGTTTGTCGGAAAATTTAGGGTTTTTATCGTTTTTCTCAATAACTTTGAGGTTATTTTGAAAAACGATTAATACAATAGTTTTAGATTTTTTAATTATCCACAACTTTTATATTAAACTTTTTTCGATAGGATGCATATCTCAGCCATAAATCGTAAAAAATATCCAACCCTAAAATCTGAACATTTACTCAGTCTTTTTAATTTTATAAAAGCCTATTCCCCAAAAGTAATAATAACAGGTCAAATATTGTGAAATGATCAGTGAAAATCGGCTATAACAGGTTAGAAATAGTAGTTTATGATACAAGGATGAGAAGTGTTACTTTTTCGAACGATTATGGAGAGTCCGTAAAAGAAAATTCTCGTCCGCGTTTTCATACAATATTTTTTATTCGAATATAAAAAATATTAATAAAATGAAGCAAAATACTAGTTCTAGGTACTTATAGTTTTGTAGTTAGCCAATGTCAATGGAGCTTGTGTTAGAAAGTGTAGTACGGAGCTACACAATTTTTTTTAAAAAACGCGTTTCATTGCATTTGTATAATGTAAGAAGTACTAAAATAAATAAAATGTACACAATACTTTTCGAAGCAAAATAGCATGTAGAATTTATACACACAAAGTTTTGAGTTATGATAAACTAAACCAGTGTTATTAGAACTTTTTCATTGAATTTGAAGGATGCGAATAGCTGATCGGTTCTGTCAGTATAATATAGACACTCGGCGAAAAACTGTCTATTGTCTCACCTGCTTGCTAGCCTCGGCTGCGCCTCGTCTATCAATTTGCTGACTCGACTATAATAGACAGTTTTTCGCCCTTGGCACATAAATAACTATTTTCGGACAGTTCACCGTCCGAAAAGTACGAAAGAAGTCCTAGGACAGAAAAGTTCTTCTTCTTGTTATTGTGTACTGTATCGAATTTGGCGTTTTTTGACATATTCGAATAAACAAACTAGTGAAAAACTCAAAACAAAATTTATTTTTGACAATACTTTTACCGAAACCCAAACAATATACATGTAAAAATTAATTTTATTTGGACAGTTTTTAGAGTAATACAAAGTGACCAGTTTGATATTTTTCTTCATTATTTTTTTTACTACTTTCTGCTTCTTTGGTTTTATCCCAAATAAATCCGAAAGTTTAATAATTTGGCTTTATAAAATTATCTAGTTCTTAAGAATATTGATAAATAATCAAAGAGGGGAAATTTTTGTATTTATTTAAGTGGTCCATAGAAAAAATAATTGGTTGCTTGACCATCTCAGAAAAAATTAATATTTGGTATGTAGATTCCCTTATGTTTTGGGGGTTCAAAAATATTATTCAAAATTTTTACTGTGTACCTTTTGGAAATGGCGGCCATATTTGTTTTAGGCCGCACGCTATTTTTCGCGTTTTTTAAATTGTACAGCTCAATGGATCGTCCTAGCCTTTTCAAATAAACTGCATTAAGTTCAATACACTGTGGCCTACATAATAAAACCATAATTACCTAATTATATGTATTTATTCATATATTTTTTACAGCTCAAAATTATTGGTCGGAAATTGGCAAAATTCAATTTTTGAAGGGTTATTTTTCAAAGAAGGAATAACTTCTCAGCCTTAATATTTTTTGCTATTGCACTACACAGTATAGTTACTTTTTATAAAGTAATAATGGTGAGACTTTTACCCATAAAAAGATATGCATGACCTGACCTGACCTGACCTGAGAAGTTATTCCTTCTTTGAAAAATTACCCTTCAAAAATTGAATTTTGCCAATTTCCGACCAATAATTTTGAGCTTTAAAAAATATATGAATAAATACATATAATTAGGTAAATATGGTTTTATTTTGTAGGCCACGGTATACTGAACTCAATGCAGTTTACTTTAAAAGGCTAGGACGATCCATTGCTGTACAATTTAAAAAATCGTAGATGCCTGCAAACGAAAAATAGCGTGCGGCCTAAAACAAATATGGCCGCCATTTCCAAATGGTACACAATAAAAATTTTGAAAAAATATTTTTGAACCCCCAAAATATATTGGAATCTACGTACCAAATATTTTTTTTTGAGATGGTCAAGCAACTGGTGCTGGACCACTTGATATGGATTGATCCTGCTGGTAACTTTGAGTTTTTTATTTTAAGTCAACATATAAAATAATCAAATTTAAACAAAAACCATTTTACGACTGACCACTAAGTGTTTCTCCTTGATTACGTACTTCCGATATAACAACTAAACTATTAATTACTCAAAAATTGGGATATTAATTTATCATTATTATTTTTCAGCAGATCCTTTATTTGATTATTTTTTAGTAAAGGAGTTTCCTCAACATCTTCCCCATTGCATTTTTTAATTAATCGGAGTGGTAGTACCTCCTTTTTTAAAATTTTTTTGATAACACGTTTTATGCGAACGTCGTTTTTTAATGATTCTAAAACAGACGTTTTAACTTTGTCACTCTTTGTCATTACAATTGATTTAATAAAATTATTAGGAGGTATATCATTTTTGCGTAGAAAATCATCTAATGATATACATTTTGTGGGCTCGGCCTTTTTGTTCATTTTCGGACGTTTTTTCTTTAATTTCAGTAATCTTTTGGATTGTACTGGTATTGGCTTAAACAAGTCTTTTTGTTCGGGTAACGCAGAATTAAATTCGTTCACATTAATTGAGCTCGACTCTCCAATTTCTTCGAATAGTGTTCTGTCTAGTGGATTTTCTTCATTTAATAATTTTCCGCGTCTGATACTTGGTTGTTGTCTTGCATGTAGTTTGTCTTTTTGATTATTATTTTTATTTTCCTTTAATTCTTCTAATTGTCTTCCTTCTGGCAGCGTTTCTTCCATTGTTAACCCCTTAGTACGTTTGGGAATCTTTAAGGAAAGTGATTTTTTTCTTCCACTGTTTTTATTGTTTAAAGCTTCAAGTTGCGTTCCTTTTAATGAAATTTCTTCATTCAATAATGCTTTTGCACGTTTTAAATTTGAATTTAATTTCTTAACCGGGTGTAATTTTTTACTCGAGTTAATGAATTTATTTTTTTCTCCAAATTCTGTACCTTCAAGTGGCATTTCATCATTTATTGGTATTTGTTCTTTCGTTAATACTTTTATCGGTTTGATATTTGGTTGTAATCTTCTAGGAAATTTAGATGAATGTAATTTTTTTTCTACATCTTCTTCTAAGATAGATTCATTCGCATGTATTTTTCGAGTATTGGGTAAATCTCTTTTCAATTCTGCTGGTATATCTGAATTAATGACTTTTACCGTTTTAGCATTATTCATTTTGAATTTTCCACCTTGCTGTTTTTTTAGAATACCTTCTCGCCATAACGTTTCCTCGAAACTCATTTTATTATTGGCAACGAATTTAATTTGGTCGAGATTATTTAAACTTTAAACATAAATTTGATACGTGTTAGTTTCAAACTTGAATTTTATATTTTATAAATATGTCACGTGTTTGACACTGTCAGTTAATAGGAACATAATGCAGGTTGGAAATTCGTTGCATTGTAAAGTTTCTCAAAACTTACTTCTAAGCTTCATTCATGGATGGTATAGTGTTTGTATTGAATACGGAATAAACAAGAAAACACTAAGCGCAAATACGATTTAAAGTTAACGTGCAGGGGAAATGAACTTTTAAAGGTTGGCAACACTTCACGATGTTGCCGATATGACATCAATCAACATTCGTTTGCAGTTTAGATTGTTTCGTTTGATTTGTGGTGTATTCAGTTTTCTTTAAATTTACAAGAAATAGTAATTTTCAACTAATTGATTGTGCCAGTCTTCAGTGTGAGGTGAAACAACAAAAACATTTAAAATGCCTAAACCTTTAACCAGCAAATATCAAGCTCTGTTAAACTATTTTCAACGAGAATGTGAAAATGGAGGGCCATTGCCTTTCTTTAGTATAGGACCTAAACAATGAAAAACAGATTTTTCATAGGTTTTTAACACAGTAAACAATTTATTTTTAATGATTTCCATTCGCCATATAGTGGAGTCGATCTGGCTTTCGAAAACAGACTCATGAAATCGAGTAATTTTTTTTTCCAATCGATGAAGTCAGATCCCCTCATCATTCCTGCATGAATTTTTCAGACCAGGCGGCGGTGGAGGAGGGGGAAATCCTCTATCTAAAGAACTTGAAAATGGTTTTTCCGAGAAATCTCAGCAGGGTTTGATCCCACAAAAAAATATTCTTACCAAAATTGAAGAGCCTGACAAAACACGTAATCTAGTTCTAACCAGAACCCAATAACTCAATTATTTCGCGAAATATCGCGGTTTGAAATTGCAAAAATGGAAAAAATGAATCAATTATTTCTCGAGTGATAGTGGAGATTTGGTCTTAATTTTTTGTAAATAAAAGGGTAATAGAGAGTAATTTTTAGTGCCGGAGGGTGGGGGTGGTGGTACAAGAAGGGGGGGGGAGATATGGGGAGAAAACCAATATTATTAAAACGATTGTAACTTCTGTACTAATTGAGCTAGCGTAACCTGCTGGGGCTCAAGTCGTGCACTTTTTCATCCGCTAAAAGATAGCAATACGAAAAAAAATTAGTTTCACAAATGCGCGCTTGGCGCCCAAAATAAAAAATGGATACTTTTTTGCTCGCGATTTTAGGCATAAAGAAGGGGGTTGATTAAAAAAATATTTTTCAACTCCTAACGGTATTTTTTTTATCTTTCATTTGAGCCCCGCAGCAACTCGATTCGATTATTAGGAAAAGAGCTACGGACCGGCAAAGTCTTTGCTGTATAGCGGGAGAACGGAGAGAAGCAGGGAGTTCTAACTGACAGAAGAGAAAGACAAGAAAATTTCCTAACTATTTATTCATTTTATTATTTAACCATGTTCGTATCTTGCCCGCCCGCGCGAGTTAGAAACGGAAAAACGGACAGAAACAGGACTAGGACGACACCCTACCAGTCGGGGGCGGACCTTACACTCTCCACTTCTCTCTCTCTCCGGGCGCACTCACACACACGTGCATAGGCGTGCGTGAGCTCGCCCTTAAAATTTTTTTTTTGAATGCCTTATCCTAATTCGCTTAATTGTGAAGCGATTTTGAAAATTCTTTTTTGCTTGAAAGAAAGGAAGAAAGACATTTATTGGACTTAACAATTATACAAATTCTGTTAGTTATAAAATAAGAATCACACGTTTAGACACGTCCTTAACACTACAATATAGTAGCTTGTTTGAGTCGGAAGAATATGGACCAAAATTTACCCGGCATCGAGAGTAACCCGCCCCCCCGTTTTCGAGGATGCTGAACACGATGGCGGTATCAGAATTTCTCTTTACAACCATAGAAACTTGCTCAGCTTTGATATCCGTACGACACAGGAGACAAACCTTGTGTTCGGCCATGATATTATTTTATTATTGTTCAGCAACAATCGTCAATAAAGCTAAATGAGTACGTAATAATGATATTGACAATAGACACTTACTGTCAGTCTCCAAAAAAACGTCCGTCTCGCACGTATCCTGTGCTTTGATTTTTTGCTCGACCCCCCCCCCCCCCCCCTTCTTCATCTTTTTTATTGTATTCGCATATTTCTAGCTCCTTCTACCACCGAAAAGGTTTAATTAATCTGTCTTTTCTGCGCAAAATAAAAGAACATAAAAAATAAAAATATTCAAATTATTCTTAAAAGAAAAGATCCTAATATATGGGTTTTCTTAAATAAAACCACCCTCAATAATGATTTACAAGAACAATTTAAAAAATCTTTACAACTCACACAATCTACTTGTAATATTTATGACATATCGCAACATGTGCAAGAATTGAACTAAATTTGATGAAGCAAAACAAATTCCCGTGAATTTTCACTTTCTTAATAATGCAATTAAATATGATGGATTCAAAAATTCACTAGATGTCTCTAGAAATGACATGTCACCAAAAGAAAGCATTAGAAAATAGCTCAAATTGTCAAGCCACCTTCTAGGGGGCTTCTGTTTAATCCTGGGCTTAAATCTCTCCCTTGTTACATTATTTTGTTATAATATTACGATTTTATTAGTTAAATAAATAAGAGGTATTTTGATTATAATAATAAAGGTCATATCCAACATATCTTATGAATAATTCTTACTTAACGTAGTGTACAGTTTATTATAATTTATTATTTTTTACAGGATTGTGCAAGGCACTGTATTTTTCGAGTTTTCCCCAAAAGACTTATAATATTCGCCAAACGAGTAAATTTCTGCATTTTTCCTTGTTTACAGCCACTAAAAGTAACATTTCCTAACTTTCCTGCAACTTTCTTACAATTTTCCTGGGGAATAAGTGCACTATAAGGACACAATTCAACATCTTGCAAACTGTGACTTAATTGATTCTTCGCTTTAAAATGTTGTAAATAAGGAATACATGTTAGTTTTGGTACCAATTCTGTTTCTTTGGCAAAATGTAAGAATTTTGGTTCAATAGATAATCTTGGTTTTTTGGTTAACGTTTTTTTTGTATGATTAGGCTTCATTGAAGTTATGGTATAGGATTTGTGATTTGTGGTTACTTTTATTACATTTAGTAGATCTGTGGGGATTAATTGAACGTCCTTGAATTCCATGTTAACTAGGTACTTTTAATTTGAACCGTACTTATGGTAGTTATATATTTCTTTGGCGACTTAAAAACTATAATTTAGTTTTGGATGAAGATGAAAATTAGATCGTTAAATCAATGAAAATGAGATTTTTGACACAAAACACTTTTTGACACAAAACACTTTTTGACACAAAACACTTTTATATATAGAATAAAGATAAAAGTAGACATTTAAGTCTACATCCCAACCGCAACTCGGGTGATGACGATGTTGCCAAACTTATCGCGTAACCTAATAATAATACGAGAAATGATGAACAAAGTAATATTTCAAGTAAATATATTGTATTGGCATAGTCAACACCGAGTTGCGGTTGGTACGTAGACTCTAGTAAAGTGAATACTTTTCTAATCTAGTTGGAGTTTTCAAAATTTATTCAAATTGACATTTATCTATTCTTTTTTGAGGCATTTATCACCGAACAAATTGTTCGGTATCTGAATTCGATCTGTGTCTGTGTGTAGCTTTTTTGTGTTTATGAATTTTAAAATTCCGACTTCAGATTTTGATAGAGCATTAAAAAGTAAGCTTAGGGTTTGATGTGCCCCACCGTACCTCTTCGAGAACACCTTCAAAATGGGGTCCAAAATATGAAAATTTTGAAGTTTAAAATGACATTGTATTTTGAAGTAGACACATAGTGAATGACGATTTTGGTAAAATTGAGTAGACTGCGTGGCTGTGTTGATTAGAATAAGAACTGTCAATCTAAAATTTTATTAATACTTTCCCTACAATTCGTTCGGTCTATGAGAATGCTAAAACTGGTTTAGATTTATTAGTTTTATTTCTAGAAGATTGATTCTGTTTTCTAAGTTCTGGTTTCGTTCTTAGTTGGTATTTTTGCGTAGAAATTTCAAATTTAAATAGGTTTTTTTTGCTGTTGTGTCGTTAAGAATTTTGTAAAATTTTATTATCTTTGGATGTTAATTAGGCACAGGAGATCTATTTACCCAAGCTAGATTCTTCTTTGTTTGATATTAACAAAGTATTAGATAGTAAACCAGTAAGGAATTTTAATTTATCAGATTCGACATCCTAAGACCGGTTTCTGCCTTTCGGCTTCATCAGTTAGGATTTTCGAATCAAATAAATAAAATTCCAAACTCGTACAAGTCAATAGCTATATACGCTATAAGATAACATTTTTAGATAGTTTTTATAGATTTTTAGATGTCATACCAGAACATTTCACTTTACTGGTTTACCTCCAGGATTCTATAACGTGAGAAAAACACGTTAAAAATAAATGATTCCGGTGCCTAAAAACGGTAAACGACATCGTTATATTTTCCTAATTGTTCTTCGCTTTCGTGAAAATTTTAATATCGGCATCCCTCCCATTTCATTAATACCAGAGAGGAAACGCATTCTTAATATTCTCACCCTTATTTCTGTGACATTTTTAACGAAGATTTCGAGAATTTGAATGTGTATTTTCGGGTTAATGAATAATCGATGGAATTTTTTATTTAGATTGAAGAGGAAGGGTGGCCTTAAAGAGATTAAGAATTTTACAAATTTGATTTATACAGGATTGGTATCTCGTAAAACGATTTTTCCAACTTCTAATTGTTTTATCGGCATTTTGTAAAAATTGCCCACTAAGAAATTTGCATTTCGTAAATTTGGATTTTCTTAAATGATTTTTAATTTTGTACGAGTTTTTTAATGTTTATTTTTATAAAAAAGCTTCAAAATCGTGGAATGAGAATAATATTGAAAAGAAATCGCCTCACTTCTACAAGATCAATGCTAATGACCCTTAGTTGTTTTTCAGTGGAAAACTGATTTTATTTCACTACTTTCATTACTACGTACATATAATAAGAATAATATGCAGGGTGTAACCAAAAGGTAGGTCTAGAAATTGAACCACAAGACGATTTTTTCCAATATTTCATGAACTGTTTAACATTTTGTAATGAAAATGGATACATGGCTTTCTTATCGTTAGAGCATCTTTTTCATATAAAACCACGAAATTCGTACAGCCTATAAAAAATTTTAGGGGGGTTTTGAACCCCTAAAACTCCCAAACTTTTCTATGCGTTACCGTTAAATTAGTATTGTGACACTATTGGTTTAATACATCATTTTTGATATTTTTTTTCCTCTTAGGACCTTTTCGAAAAGTCAGTTTTTATCGAGATATGGCCTTTGTTGAAGTCCAGACGCTGGTGCAGTGTAGGACATTTAATGTCTTTGTTCTTGGGAACAAGTGTGATTTATTTTACAACCTTAGGTAGTTTTGGTATGCCCATGGTCCTTTTTTGGTATTTTTATGGTTACAAAAAATTCCACCGTCGTTAAAATTCACATTGGAAAAATATTAGCAGCCAACTACAAAATAAACACTCGCAGTAATTATCAGCATTATTTTTTTACGAAATTTCAAGAAATGAAATGGAAAGTTTCAGAAACAAAATACATCTCCTTCTTAAAACATAATTATAGATTTATACCGCAAACTAAAAACCAGACATTAAATAACTTGGGATGTTGGGTAGCAATTTGTTTATGGAACAGAAACGTACACCTGATTAAAATTAATGAACGACTTTGCGAGCGTTTCTCCTTAAAGATATTTTCAAGAAGAATTCTCTTTCTTTCGTCTCGCTTATACCTTTTCCTTTAATGGAAGTAGTGTAGAAGTACGAATTTTATTGTGAAAATGAATAGAAGCTCCCATGAGGATTTTGTCAAATTGATGTTATTATTCATGTTTGCGAGAAGGTGAAAGAGATTTTAAAGCATTTGTGATTTATTTTTTTTTGTTTTTTTTGAATGAACTATAACCCATTTTACGATTAAAGAAATATTTATCTGTCTTCCCAGTTTTATAAAAATTATTCTACTTGGTTTAATACATAAATTATTAAAATATGTAATAGCTCTTTTTATACGAATAAAGATAAGACTTTTCACAATTAAGTAGTGACCTTAAATATGAAATAGAGGAAGGAAAACATCAGCTCTGATGTAAGTAATTTAAAGGATAATGCTAAAATCAGAATTTTAAAACTACTACGACATAACCTATCAACAAAAAGTACAAATGCAACCGATATAACTGCAAATGATACCATAAATGCACCAAATAATCAAGAATACAACGCTAGAATGTCAACTATTGCACAAACCAAACCCTCAATCAGTATTACCTCTGCCCCCTTAACCCTTTCTATACTAACATGGGTCTCTAAAGAAGGGAAAGTAAACGCGAGAGCGGGAGCAAAAAATTAAAATTATAGCAAGTAAACAAAAAAAACGGGGCATGTTAAACTCCCCCGATGCTAGATAAAGATATGGCCAATCATTGGCAAAAATGACCACATCTTATTTAACACTCTGTAGAACAGCAAATCAAAATAAATCAAATGTCATTCTTATATGTGGCTTCTTTAATACAGGGTGAAACAGAACTCAAATCAAGCAATATCGCAAAATTTTTAAGTGAATCACCCTAAAAGTCTTTTTACAATTTTTTAGTACAGGGTGGCCAAATAAGAATGCGAGGTACTGTATCTGGGAAACTATCCATCGTAGAGGATTGCGGAAAAAAAGTTATTACTAACGGGCCAAGAGAAAAACCCGGAAAATATTTTCAAGTTCTAAAATGGCCGCTAGGGGGCGTAACTGCAATCTTGAATCTAAGAAAGTGATGTTTCTGTGAATTCTGCTACATTAACCTAACAAAAAAATACCTGATCTTTAAAGTAGAGGATAACCTTTTTTGTTTGACAATTTTTACTGTATCTCTAAAAATAAAATGGTGGGGGGTATTCAAAGGTTTCAGTAAAAAACACCCTATATATTCGAAACGGCTGAGCCGATTTTAACAAACTTGGGCTAGTTAAAAAGAGATATTCTTGGGCTACAAATGTTATAACATTTAAAGTTTTTTTAGTTTTACATGTTGCCGCTAGAGGGCTTTTTTCGACATTTCGACAGAAATGGTTAATTTTCTCAAAAAAATGAAATACATTGGTAAGATTTCTTTTTCATGAAAAAGTAGCTAAATGATGCCTAAACAAGCTCGCCACAACCGCATCTCCATATCTTGTTCCTAACCTAAAATTTTTATTTTTTAAACTAATTAATTCCTTCTATTATGTAAGTTGTGGCCCTAAAAAGGACCGATTTAAAAAATAAATGTTTTTAATGCCCCCGTAAATGCTCGAAATGCTGACCAAGACGCTCTATGCATTGGTGAAGCCTCTCATGGGTAGACACAACTGTAGCTTTAATTTCGGCACTTGGTATGTTACGTAATGCATTACGAATCCAGTTTTTCATATCTCTCTGGTCGTAGGTTGAGTCTGAAAATCAAGGCAAGTTAAGTCTGGTGATCGCGCAGGCCATGGAAACAGACTTCCTCTTCCAATCCACCGCTGTTATAATACTGCATTAATATGCTCTCGCACAATAATAGCATAATGTGCTGGGCAACCATCCAACTGCAAAAACAAGTTTTGACGTGTTTCCAGTGGCACATCTTCTAACAACCACGGTAATTTATTGGCCAAAAAGTCAAGAAAGATAATGCCGCTTAGGGATTGCTCGAAAAAATATTGTCCAATAATTCGGCCTCCCAGTATTCCACACCACATATTTAAACTCCAACGTCCTTGTTGCTGAACTTCACGCAACCAATGTGGATTTTCTGCAGACCAATAATATTGTGCAGATTTTAATGGTGGCTTCATCGGTCCGAATAATTTGAAATAAAAATTCTCCATTATTGTGCGAGAGCCTATTAATGCAGTATTACAACAGCGGTCGATTAGAAGAGGAAGTCTGTTTCCATGGCCTGCGCGATCACCAGACTTGTCTTGATTTTTAGACAACCTGCAACGAGAGAAATATGAAAAACCGAATTCGTAATGCATTACGTAACATACCGAGAGGCGAAATTGAAGCTGCAGTTTTGTCTACCGATGAGATGCTTCAGCAATGCATAGAGCGGGGTTGTCAGCATTTAGAGCATTTACGGGGGCATTAAAAAGCTTTCTTTTTTAAATCGGTCCTTTTTAGAGCCACAACTTACATAATAAAAGGAATTAATTAGTTTAAAAAATAAAAATTGAAGGGATTTCCGTGTAAAATTTTCTTTGGCCTAAATTTTAGGTTAGGAACATGATATCGAGATGCGGTTTTCGCGAGCTTGTTTAGGCATCATTTAGCTACTTTTTCATGAAAAAGAAATCATACCAACGTATTTAATTTTTTTGAGAAAATTAACCATTTCTATCGAAATGTCGAAAAAAGCCCTCTAGCGGCGACATGTGAAACTAAAAAAACTTCATATATTGTAACGTTTGTAGCACAAGAATATCTCTTTTCAACTAGCCTAAGTTTGTTAAAATCGGCTCAGCCGTTTCGAATTTACAGGGTGTTTTTTACTGATACATTTGAATACCCCCCCCCCCCACTTTATTTTTAGAGATACAGTAAAAATTGTCAAACAAAAAAGGTTCAGATTATCCTCTACTTTAAAGATCGGGTATTTTTTTGTTAGGTTAATATAGCGGAATTCACAGAAACATCACTTTCTTAGATTCAAGATTGCAGTTACGCCCCCTAACGACCATTTCAGAAACTTGAAAATATTTTCTAGGTTTTTCTCTTGGCCGTTTTAGTTATATGTTTTTTTTCCGCAATCCTCTAGGATGGATGGTTTCCCAGATACAGTACCTCGCATTCTTATTTGGCCACCCTGTACAATTAATAAGCTTTCAAACGATATAGTACATGTAAGTTAATGAAAAACTGTAAACATTTTATGATAACGCAAAAATCATGTATCAACCTGTTGCGCTATCCTATTCCTTAGTACAAGACTCGTTTCCGCAAACTTTATATCCGACAAGCTTTAACAAAACCACCAACAACCATAACACACATAACAAACAAATCAAGTTGTAAAACAACAATCAACTGAGATTGGTAAACTTAAAAATCTAAAAAAATAACTTATTGAACCGACATTTGAGAACTATCGAACTTATGTTAATATCGTAAGCGCATCTTACTTGAACTCCAATGGGAAAAGCTTATAAGAGAACGTCCGTATCAGTATAAATTGTGGCCAACTAAAAAAAACGAAAAAGAACATCTTCATCATCGAAGATAACTTAGACAACTGCTTTGTATTGCCCAACCAAGCATGACAAATAAAGAAAAAAGAAGATTTTTGAATAATTTTTTAGTACATTAGGGAAGAAATTGGTAATTGGATGAGATTACAATGCCAAATACTGAATTTTGGGTTCTACACTAACTTTAAAGGGCCGATAGCCAAAGCGTTGCAAGGCTTTATTAAAAATTTTAATCTACTGTTCGAGGTCAACCAGAAGGTATATATAAAAGGCGATACCTCCACTTATTTTCACATTTTGTTTATTCCTTTTTCTTGTTTATAAAAAAATGTTTCAAATTTAAAACTCATTATAGATAAAAAAAAAGGAGAGAATTAATCGACTAAATATATAAATTACAATTGAAAAGGTAATTGAAAAGGTAATTCAATTAGGTCATAGACCGATTTGTATACTTGATAAGGATTAATATAACATTAGAACAGGTGACAGGTACATTTATAATAATTCATAATAAAATAGACACAACAATAACATATACATTGACATTGAATATTTAAGCAATGTGGACGGCAAATTCTTTCATTGCATGTTACGTTTCACCAGTCTGTATGCACCTTTAGAAACACAAATTATTTTTAACACTGCCAATATTTATTTGTAATAGGCCACTTTATTTTACAATTATAGTCATTTACGTAACAAGTTCCGAAAGTGATATTTTACGGGATAAGTAGGAAGTTTCCAGGACGAGCCGTAGGCGAGTCCTGGAGTCCTGCGAGTCCCGTAAAATCACTTTTTGATCGTGTTACGTACAATATTTTTTCTGTAGCCGTTTTGTATGTTAAAAAGGATATCGATGGAAAATATAGACAATTACAAGTAACAATCACTCTTATGAATACGAGGGCTGTTTGATAAGTCAGTGACTTTTTGAAGAAAAAAAATTTTTTTCGGTACATAAGGGTTTTATTTCTCAACATAATCGATACATTTAGTCTAGCGTTTTTCCAATTTTTTTATTCCTTCCAAATAATAGGTTTTCTCAAGGCCCTCAAGATAAGCGTTTGTTTCCGTGATGACCTCTTCATTCGACCCAAATCTCTTACCACCCAGCCATTTCTTCAGGTTTGGGAACAGGAAATAGTCGCAGGGAGCTAAATCTGGAGAATATGCTGGATGAGGTAGCAGTTCGTAGCCCAATTCATGGAATTTTGCTATCGTTACTAAACACGTGCATTGTCCTGACGGAACAGCACTTTTTTCTTCGACAAATGCGGTCGTTTTTGCTTCAAATCAATATCGAATCTGTCCAAAAGCTCTGAATAATATTCGCCGTTGATCGTTTTACCCTTCTGAAGATAATCGATGTGAATGATATCACGTGCATCCCAAAAAACTGTGGCCATGACCTTGTTGGCCAACAGACCCTTCTGGCCTTCTTTGGTGCACGTTCACCCGGAGAAACCCACTGTTTTGATTATTCCTTGGTCTCTGGTGTATTGTGGTGGATCCATGTTTCGTCCACGGTTACGAAACGGCGCAAAAACTCGTTCGGATTGCGACAGAACATCGCCAAACACCCCCTTGAAATGGTCACACGGTTGCGCTTATAGTCCAGTGTGAGCAATCGCGGCACCCATCTCGCGGATAGTTTTTTCATGCCCAAATATTCATGTAATCGACGATTTCTGGTGTAAGCACCTCTTTTGGGCGACCTGAACGTTCGGCGTCACTTGTGCTGGTACGACCACAACGGAACTCAGTAAACCACTTCTTAACCATTGAAATTGATGGTGCGGAGTTCGCATAGTATTTATCAAGCCTTTCCTTGGTTTCAGTGATGGTTTTTTTACGCAAATAATAATGCTTAATCTGCACACGAAATTCACTTTTTTCCATTTTCGTTAAAATTCACGAGGTTCTCTGCTCTCAATGGCTGTCAAACACAAACTAAATGACCCAGCTTGCTCAAAATTTAACAGTAATATATTCATAGATGGCGTTGACGGTAGCTGTGTTGCATTTAAAGTTACTGCGTGGGAAATTCAAAAAGTCACTGACTTATCAAACAGACCTCGTACATTACTTATGCAATAATTCATAAGTAGCCGCTTTAGCAGATTCACTAATCTCATGTGGAATTATTTCACTACTTATTTCCATTTTTTATTTGAAAAGCGAAAAACCACATACCGATGTTAGATGATAAGCGCTGTCAGAATAAAATAAAAGTTCATGTTATTGTCAAAACCGCCTACAAAATCGTCCCGAAAGTAACAAGAATCGTCCCGAAAGTAAAGAAATCATTCTGAAAGTGAAAAAAATCGTCCCGAAAATAGATACTTTCTGTACCATTTGTGTAAAGTGGTAATTTCGATTTAATAAATCATACCGAAATAGTATATTACATAACGAGTGCGGAAAAATAACTTTCGCACAAGTAATGTACACTATTTTTCCTACGGCCATGGGATAATTTTACGAAATATTGTGAAATGTGACAGGTTCTATGTCTGTTTGAATTTAGTTTATATTATAAATAATGCTGTTTTATTTACAATCACTTTTGTAATAGAATAAATACAAATATTGATAATTAACATTTATTTAAAAACCAAACAATAACTATGAACTTGTAGACTAGATAGGAAAGTAATTTACACGTGTGCGGAAAGTACTTTCTCCACGGCCACTACTGAATGTAGTTATTCTGAAACCACTTATAATAAGAGAAAAGAAACATTCTCGCTCTTGAGATTGAAAGAAAATTCTGAAACATTTGGCTCTTATGTATTTTATATGTATTACATTCTATCACTAGAGCTAGAATCTGTATTCCGTGATTGTTTACAAAAATAAGGTTTGCCGTGAATGTCTAATTAACTGTCAGTATTAGTTGACGTGGTCTTAATATTGGTTTGTAAAAACTTTTAATTTATTAAAAAGGAGAAGAAAATCAAACGATTTAGATGTAGAATTTGAAAATACTTCTCCAGAAATAAAAAATATGCAGATAAACTCAAAATTTGTTACCGCCAAAATCCAAGCTTGAATATAAAAATACTACCTACACAATGTTGAGAGTTTGAGGTTTCATTTTACTAGGTATATTTAATTTCTATTTTTGTGGCCGTGGAGAAAGTACAGTCTGTTACTCTGTTGGAATGAAAATCCGACACTCGTGGTTCCTCACGCTCGCGTTCGGAATCATCCACTCGTGTCGAATTCTCATTCCAACCTTGTTACAGAATATACTATTCCGCACACTTGTGGAATGTACCACTTTCCATCAGAGTAGAGAGTGTGAAATATGTTACTTTCCTATGTGGTCGTCGGAAAATTTTGTTTTCGAGCCGGCTGCAGAAAAATCATTTTAACTTATTTACCAAATTTATTCAGTTATTGACGTGACATGCCACTTGTATTGATGATCATTTGTATATTTAATTATAAAATATTTTTTCCTCAACCAAATTACTCACATTAATGGAATATATTATAACTGATAAAATTAAATTGTAACGATGAATCAATCAAACTTCAATTCTTGCATATAATTCGAAATTATTAAAATAACACAACGGAAATCGTTCGTTCTAATCAAGTTCATCAAAAGCACGAATCAATTTACAATATCCAACGCGTATTTCAATTCGCAACAGTTTCTCAGTGGAGAATTGCATGTTGCTCTAAATGTGTATAAACACCGAAATAACATGGTGTGATGACGTGTCCTCAGATGAGTTTGCAATTAGACTTTATGTTGAATTGTTTGTTGTAGTTCGAAATTAGTATCCTTCATCGAAAATATGTCTTAGGTTAAATGACGACGTGCCAAATACACATAATATTTTTCCAAGTCTTCCTAGGTCGTTTTGTCCAATGCTGACTCCTATACTATAGTTGTCTCTGTTTTTATCTAATCAACAGTCAAATCATAAATTCCCTAAGCCATCGAATTTTAAAAGATCTAAAACTAATTTTATCCTACTATACTGTTTATTTATACTTTCGTTATTACTGTCACTTGAGACAAGTAAAGTAGGTTATAGCACGCGTGGGTTATGAGTTATAATCCACCCTTTAGTTAAATAAAGTTTTTTGAATAGTAATGGGAAACATAATTTTTATGAAATTGACACATTTTGGGCATTATTATCAGAAATCGGGATTTTTGAGTATATGTATGGCCGTTTCTGTCCCTTTACCACATCAGGAAATATTCAATCTGACACATAAACTGCTGACAGCCTTTAAAGTGGGTTTTAAATTGGGGTGCGACTCTATCTCTGTCTAATTTCGTTTGTCTTGTCTGACCTTTCTATCTGTAACTCTCTAATCTGTGACTCAGCTCGGAGCTGGGTATCATTTACCTATCCCAGGTTCAGTTCACATAGTAAACTTAAGCACTGTATGGCAGCTATTTAGGATAACAGCCTTCTGGATGTCAGATAAGGTGTTTTAAGTAGTCCCAGCTTGGCGAGGATGTCGATGATATAATTACTTGGACTATTTCCACTTTTTCGCAATGCCACATCTGCTTAATCTCAATGGCGAGATCCGCATATTTAGCCATCTTCTCCTGATATTTCATGAGAATGTTGTGGGTGTTCGGTACCGCTATGTTGAGAGGACTGAGTTGACTCTTCTATCCAATATATCCAATACTACAATATCAGGTCTGTTATTCGTCACCTGTCTATCGGTGATAATGGACCTATTGTAGTTTAAAGTTGTCATTTTCGAGCATCTTCTGCGGTTGGTACTTGTAGTACGGTGTATAGGAGTTAAGAATCCCGAACTTATTACATACTTGATTATGTCTATGCAGATAGTCAGTATTAGCTATGTTGAATAGTCTCTGATGTTTGTTGACACTTCCTGTATTTGTCGGATTAGGTGTTGGGATCCTTAATGACAAACTTCTTGTAGTTATTCGTGTTAATGACCTGATCTTGGATAGCGATCATAAAGCCCTCAGATTCTGTAAACAGGGTACCACTACTAAGCCATCTATTTGAAACTTCCTTGTCAATATGAGGCTGGTTGTGTTCGTGGTGGTGTCGGTAGTGTAATGCCTTCTGTGATCTTTGTTCCAGTTTCTCCGTATCTGACACTACTTTGAGGTTTGCTTTGGGCGAGGTGAGGTTCAGAGCTGAGTAATCCTTATCAGCCTTGGATATAGTTCGATGTAAATATGAGGTGGTTGTTGTTTTTTGTCATCATTGTTCGTGTCAGCCTCTGAATAACTTCTAGCTCAGGTTTTGTCCATCTTAAGATCCCAAAAGAATACGTTAACACTGGTATGGCGTAGGTGTTGATTGCCTTTACTAAGTTGCCTGCATTTAACTCAGACTTCATAAGTGATTTTACTCTTTGACTTTGACTTAGCTTGTTGGAATCCTAGGTATTTATTATTACGAGCCAACTGTAAAAAAGAACATGCATTTACAGTTACCGAAATTTTATTCAAAATATTAATTAAAAATTGTTTTCTTTCAGTGACCTAAAAACGTTTAAATTCTGTTTGGGGTATTACAATTTGTACCATAAATAAACATCAACCGGTCTCAAAAGTGCCCTAAAAATACACAAATGTTTCTAAGCTTCCATTGTTATTCATAAAGCATTAAAAATATTCTTTTGTGAAGATGCCGTGTTTTAGGTGTTTTTGGGGTTAAACGAGGGATTGGGTTTTATGACTTTTTCCGGAACATTTCGCTTAGCAGTACAAAACGCCTGGCGTCCGCTGTCTTAAGCCGTTAATCTCATTGGAAGTCGGCCGTGCTTTCAAAATCCACTTTTATATTTTCTTCAGTCTAAATTAGTTCGTTTTTCAAGCAAAAGTATAATTCAATAGCCGGTTTTAATTACTGTAAATAACGAAAAAAATATTCTGACGTTTCGGAGAGTTTTAAAGAAGCTAAAAATAAACGCGGAAATATAAAATAACGACTCCAAAAGAAAATGGTTTTTGTTTTGGCAAAGCCCTCGAGCGAATTGCCATTCTTGTTTATGTTTCTTAATTAAATTATTTTCTTTAATTTTTAATAAGAAAATCTTTAAATTAGTTATTAACGAATTATAAGTAGGATACTCGACACTTTAAAAGAAAAAGGACAATAAGCTGATTTTTTATTCTATTGAATACTCTGAATAAAAGAGGAGTGCAGTAAAAGTGGGGACATAACGTCACATTCCATAGGCGTAGTTTGCAAAATAAAAATAAAAATAAAAATAAACCAATAAATAATACGGAGGATTATATGTTGTTAATGGGATTAAACTTTTTTTAATCTCTTGGCATTAAAATACTTCAGTACCTAAAAAAAACCTAAAATCAAAGATTAAAAAAAATAAAAAGTTCAAGAACTATCTTTAAAAGTCACTTTCTTCACCATAACTACTGGTATCATTATCATTGTCTTTTCTGAGGTTTATTATTATAGGGTCTATTAAGTTTTTCATTGCTAAATCCACTTTCCAAAATGAATTTTCCACTTTCCTCAAATATTCTCCATTTACATCTGAAACTGCCTTCAAAAACAAATTTCGCACATCAGGTAATTTAAATGTTGTATTGTTTTGAGAAGCATAACTTTTTAATTGTGACCAGATGAGTTCAATGGGATTTAACTCTGCATGGTAAGGAGGCAATCTGAGAATTTCAATTCCTTTTTTCCGGCCATCTCATCTACCTATAATATATTTTTGGAATTTGTTTTTATGTTGCTTTGCTATTACGATTAATTCTGCCTTCAAGGATTTAGGAGGGCTGATAATATTTTTAGAATGAAGCCATTTTAAAATATATATTAATACAAAATTCCGAATCAATTAAAATACATACGATACGGCTATGAATAAATAAAGTCTGACTTATCTGTCAAAAAAAAAACAGGTTTATTACAGTAAAAAAACATGGAAACATGATTAAATCAAACATTTTAACTACAAATAAGCATTGAAGGATGAGGTAAAAATAAAATTTCTACCTCTTAAACCTGTACTACTTCTACAAATTAAATTAAAGCACTCCTTTCTTCTCTAAACTATAGAAGCTCTAACATTCAGAAATATCCAGGGTATGAATCAAGGAATATATCCGTCTGCTTTTAACAACTTCTTTCTTTAAAACAAAGGACCATAACTGACTGACAGTTTTGCGTATTTATAGACTTCGAGGCATTAAATCAATGTATCGAAATTATTTAAGAGTTGTCTAACTTCTAGGTAACAAGCTATTAGAATTAGAAGATTGTTAACTGTAGATTACCATAAGGATATGTTCTTGGCCGCTTCTATTTAATATTTTTTATTAATCGACTAATATCTGTTAAAAAGGCAGGGAAGAAAAGTACGATTCTCTGGTATACTCCCATTTTTTACTTAGGAAGAAACTGGAAATAATTAAGAAATGAAAAATACTATTATTCATAATTCAACGTTCCGAAAATTTAAGTAGCCATCCTCAGAGGGTTCTTTTATTCCAAATATTGTCAAGAAATATTGATAAAAAATATTTTTGCTCTATGCTAATCATGTTACATCTTTTCAGATGCTGTCAAGAATGCGCAAAGACTGAAGGCGAGCCTTGTGGCGGAGACCTAGGTTTCAGCGGAACCTGTGAACCTGGACTTTCATGTCAACAACCTGGACCATCCCCTAGTGAAGGAATATGCAGACCAATAATTTTTGATAATCAGGAGGATACGTGAAATATGCTACTTCATTTTTTAATTTCTTGTAAGTATTATATTGTTTAAGAGTTTAAATCCAACTCTTAAGAACGCCCGTGTTTTAACAACTCGAGAAACGTGAAGTCTAAATGTCAACTATATAATTTTCCTCGCCAACTATGTAATTATCGATCTGACGGGAGTACCTTGTAACATCAAATAAAATATTACTAACAACTGTTTCAAAAGCTTTATTCAAATATTTACTATTTATGCAGTGAATGTTAGAACTCATTTTTAAGCAATATATAACCAGTAATAAGTGTGGAGACAACAATTAATCTTATGTGACAAATCGGCTCAGCCGTTCCGAATATACAGGGTGTTTTTTTACTGAAACCTTTGAATACCACCCACCACTTTATTTTTAGAGATACAGCAAAAATTGTCAAACAAAAAAGGTTCAGATTATCCTCGACTTTAAAGATCAGGTATTTTTTTGTCAGGTTAATATAGCGGAATTCACAGAAACATCACTTTCTTAGATTCAAGATTGCAGTTACGCCAGCTAGCGGCCATTTCAGAAACTTGAAAATATTTAGTAATAACTTTTTTGCCCCAAGCCTCTGCGATGGATAGTTTCCCAGATACAATACCTCGCATTCTTAATTGGCCACCCTGTACAAAACACCATGGACAATGTACAGTTGTTTTCCATTGTTCCTTTATCGAATTAGGTTTAAATCTAGAGTCATTATATTCGATTTGAATAAGCTTTCTCGCTATAGAATCCTATATATGTTATATGAACATGTACACAGTTCTCACAACAATGAGTAATTCACTGTATCATATATTAAACAATGGTCAGTGTGTTATTGAAATCCAAACTGTCTCTGTAATATTTAATTGGTGAATGGAGATATCAGATAAGGATGAAGAGGTGGAGAATGCGATACAAAATACAAATATTATTCGCTCATTCTGTTTATATGTTCCCACCATTATAGCTGTTTTTCTTCTGTGTTCTAAGAGTGAATTCACTTTTAATTGTTGTCTTATATATTCATTTCTTAACGTGTCTAAGTTCGTAATCCCTTTAAGAGCTCCTAGGTACTTCATTTCGATTAAGTACTGTAACATTTTAAAAATCTAATTTTTAAAATTATTTTTAAATTTGGGCCACTTTGTATATCACAAAATTCCAGTTTAATTTCGATTCTACACGTTGAATAGTGGGGAATCATCTAGCCACCGAGGCTTCGAATTCGAATTTGGGAAATATTTTATTCACTTTCGATTGAGAACTTAGTTTGAAAAGTCTCTTTAAAATTAGTGTACTGTGATATAGCCTGGTAAGCACATTATTTTTTCTAATCTGTTATTTGTAAAAAAGTCTAAAAATCTTTACACAAATTTAGTAATTATTCTTAAATTATTTTATTAATGTTTTCGAGTTTTTACATATTTATTGTACCTAGATGATTGCTATTAATTTCTGTTTACAAAATATTATTTATATCGAAAGGCCATAGTCAGAACAAAAATTATTTTTTCTTTAGTTGAGACGGATTTCACACAGTCCATCCATCCATTCATTGTTCATTCTTCACTCATTCGATAGTTCATTTGTTGTTCTGAACTAAATCTACAGCGTCGGCCACTGCACTTGTTTATTTTTGAGAATTTAGTAACATTCAATTACTAAACCAGCCGAAAGTCCAGAAACTGGAATTGATCCCGATTCCTAGTAGCTGCCGATATATAAAAGTCGATGTAGACTTTTCTTCAGCGTTGGCCAAAAACTGTGAAAATGTCGGTAAATATTAGTTAGTTTTATATTGGGTTTTTTTTTTCAATTGATTTAGTTTTTAAGAAATTTTGAGGTCACTTGTATTCTTACATTTTATATTTTGGTATTTCGTTTTTTTTTTTGTAATGGCGTAGCTACAAGCTATAATAAAATTGTAAAACTTTTGTAAACTATATTTCAACAAATAATTTTAATAAATAGTAAATAATTTTTTTATCTTTAAGTTTTCTTTAATATTTCCTTGCGGTGTGACAACATTCTAAAATATCTTAATTTAGCATTGATGATAAAGTTCTGTATTCATATTATTTTTGATCAAAGCTAGAATATTTATAATTCTAAACTAGCTTGAAAAATATTAAAATAGAATTATTGGCGCCCTCTAACCCTTCAAATACTTCATTAAATGTCTATTAGAAAAGCTGGAACTCACACCTGAAAGTAAAAGTTTCATATGCTCAATTTTTTTCTTTTATTATTAATAAATCATTTAAAAAAAAGTAAGTATTCTGAGCTAGTAAAATAAAAAGTAAAATTAAAATAACTTAACGATACAAATTAAAGTAAAATCGGTACAAATTTGGCGCCCAACGTCGTAAATCCCTGTATGCATATTATTTTTGTACAGTACTTGTACTTTGCTGGACATTGTTTTGTTTAGTTTCCAAGTTTCACTGCCATATGTTAGCGTCTTAAATATTGTTGTCATCATTTATTTTTCTTATGAATTGCATATTCATTGCATGATATAGAATAACTGTATTGTTTACTCTCTCATTTACGTCTTTTTCTGGTTGTCCATTATTTTGTAATACTACATATATGTACTTAAAGTCATTAACTCCATTTATTTGGATGTGTATGCCCTGTTTCCTTTCGCTGTTACCATTACTTTTGTTTTGCTGGTGTTAATTTTCACTATATATTTGTGAAGGTTCTCGTTCGATATGCTTAAATTGTTTTGTAGTCCTTTTTCACTGCTAGCCATTATAACCACATCATCCGCAATAGCGCACTTAATAATTGTTATTGGTTGTAAATTCTGATATCCGACAGTCAATTCTTTACACAAGAGGTGACATTCTTTTGTTGTAAACGTTTTAGACTATTTTGACTGATGACGTAATTACTGTTATCTTCATATAAACTTTTCATGGCTCCTATTAATTTTTGTCGACTCTCCTTTCTGCCAATATATTCCAGACTATTCTATGTACTCTATCAAAAGCTTTATCTAAAATATGCATTTGCATTGCTGAGAAATATTTTTTGTATTATCTGTTTCATTGTGAAAAAAAAATGATCCTGAATCATATTCAAACATTTCAGACCTAACTCAAAGCAATGCTTCGTAGGACCATCATTATTCTCCAGGATATCATCAGGTGACAAGACCAAATAATAGATGAAATAATGGAAAATATTAACGAAAAATCAACTTACCCTTTTAACCCCAGTGAGTTTCAACTCCTGAATCTTTTGTTGTAATTAATGATTTGGAGCTCGAAACCTCTGGAATTACAAAGGCAAATGTATGTTTATATGAAGGTAATTTGAATAAAATCGGTCTCTAAAGGCTTGTAAAAGTGTTGTGGAGAACGGGGTGATTTGTAATTCTCGTTCATCAATTGGATTTATTTAAAGGGTTATTTGAGATCAACTGCAATAGCACCTGTTAAGAAACCAAAAACATTAAATTTACACAACAATGTCTGAATTAAAAATCCAATTTCAGTTTGTCAAATTTTATTAGTGCAACTTTCAAAAGGTAACAAAATTGATTGCAAATTAGTGAATCGGTATACAAATTCGTTTGATATAAGCGCGGATTCAGCGGTACACAAAGTCCTTATTACTGATCTGTAGTTTTATTTCGGTTAAGTTTTGTATCAAATAATGACATATAGAGTATGGCAGAGTATAGTATTAATTAAAAAATATTTTCAAGTATACAGTGTGAACCAATCGTACTTTATTTTAAACAATTTTTGATTTTTTAAATATAATATACTGGGCGATTGTTCTAATAAAACGAAACACACGGTAGTTCTAAATAACAAAAAATAGGACAAAATCTATTTAGTTTATTATCCTCTGATTATTTCAAATTTCCTAGGTGTATATTTCGTATGTGGCACCTTATAAAGGGTGAGTCATACATACTCCTACTACGTATTGAGGCCGCTATGGGGACTATCAAATGACCATCATTAAAAAGTGTCTGCTTCCATTGTTTAATAATATACAGGGGGAGTTGTGAATTTTGACTTAATTTTCTTTTGGTCATTACTTTTGAATGGTAAGTTCGATTTATCTCATATTTTGGTAAAACGTTACACTACTGCCACCTAATTAACTGATTTATTCAAACTAGAAAAAAAATCAGGTCCGGGCTTAAAAAATTAGTTCGTATTGTTCATATAAAAAATTTGGTTTTTGAAAATTCTATTAAGGATTTTACAGAGTACACAAATAGACAAAAAAATGGGGCGTTTCTTTTTTCCCCACACGATTACTCAATTTGTAATAAATAAATCAATTTGATGAACGATAGATTTCAAAAACTTTTCTTGCAAAAATTTAATTTTTCATATACTAGTACCACCACAGCTCGTGCTATATTTTTAATAATACAACCGTTTTAGTTAATTTTCAGAATCGGCTCCTCAACTCCCCCTGTATATTATTAAACAATGGGAGCAGACACTTTTTAATGGTCATTTGATATTCACCATAGGGGCCTCAATACGTGGTAAGAGTATGTACAGTTCCTCATGAATCACCCTGTATATGTATTTATATTAATACTACATTATTAATCGATAAAACCCTGCAGGTTTATCATTTTATTGAAAAAAAAAACACCTTAACCGTAATTTTATTCCCCATCCTTTCGATCCGTAGTGAATTGAGACCAAATAAAGAAATTTCATTTTCTCAACATTATTTCGTATCATTTCCCTCAGGATTCTGGCTTCGATACGGTTTTTGTAATCGCATGAAATTTACATTGCATAATAGAGTTCATGGTATATCACTATGTCGATGAAAATCCCAGCTAATCTGATGGAGGAAAGCCATAGGTAATAGCAAACATACCAGAGTCGGAACAGTTTCAAATTATCTTTGCGGAAATTTTGGTTTGATTTGTTTGACACGTCAGATAAAACTTATGGCCAAATCAAAACAGGAGCATTCGGCAGCACGTATTCTAAACTTTCGGTTTAATTCAATACTATTGTGATATTTACGCAACTATGCTACCATCTATCGGAGTAAGGAGAGTAAGGAAACACGTTTCCGCCTTTCTCTCTCATAGTTGGGTAGGTTATATTTAAGCTAATCTAGATATTTTATCTTACGGGTATTTTCAATTTGTTTTGTTGAATTCGAAGGCCTAATTGACGAAACCAAGAGGCAGACACTAGTCTGAAGAAGCAGAATTTCTTATCTTTTTGTAGCCTGGTATCTAGTGGACTGTATTTACGTTGATATGCGCTGTCTTTAATATCCCATAAATAAATAAAAGAAGATGCTACTGATAATTTTCTATTTTTAATGCTGATAGAAATTTGTACAGGGTGGCTCATTAAGCGAGGTAACCGGCTGTATCTTGGAAAGTATTTGTCCCAGGTTGTGGGGAAAAATATCGATAGTAAAAGTGGCCAAGAGAAATTGCTGGAAATTACTTTTAAGATCTAAATTTCGCCCCTAGGGGGCGTTATTGCTATGTGCAAATCTAAAATTACTATTATCTCAGAAAATCGCAGAATGAGCTATTACTTTGATATCATCATTTGAAAGATCATGTAATATTAGATAATTTTTTCTGGTGACATTTCATTATATCTGTCATAATAAGCGAGAAGCAAGACCATCTATTTTTCATTTTTTAAATTTTAATATTTCGTTAACTATTCAACCTAACCGACTGTTTCTGGACTCATATGAAAGAGAATTGTGTTGATTTTGAAGCCCGTTCATATGCCTTATCGATTACTTTGAAACATATAAACTAGAGGTCGCTTTATGCAGCGATTACTTATTTCTACGATTTTATTAAAAAAAATAAATGAAACGTTACTATTTTAGTAAAATATTCTGAAGCAGCTTTAAATTTCTTATATTTTAGAGAAAACCGAATCTCGATATCGCTATTCGTTTTTGACTTATCGTAAGAAATTTGAAAAACTATAATGTAAATGTAAAAGATCAAAATTAGCAAATTAGCTAAAGCAGGTTTTGGAATATATCGTATGTTTTTAATGACACTATTACAAAGAAGCGTCAAATTATTTATTTTGTCTTCGGTTAAGCATTCAAAATGCCCAACAAGAACTACAAACAATCCTAGAACTAGAAATAATTGATATATGTCTCATTGCTGAAACGCCCCCCTAACCATCCAGACAATTCAGCAAAGGGCGGAAGTGCAGTTATAATAAAGGAATGTACATTACACCATCAAGAAATAGGTTACCAAACGGTAGAGATACAGGCCACATCTGTTAAACTGTTAAAATTAAAACAAAAACTTACGAAGTTACAATCACAGCTTTATACACCCCACCGAGACGTGCTATAAAAAAGAACAATATGCTAACTTTCTAGATAGCCAAGAAGACAGATTCATAGTTAGAGGAGACTTCAATCGAAACATACCCACTGGGAATCCAGACTAATACAGCTAAAAGTAAAGAACTACTAGCAACATGTAACAATCTCAAATGTGAAACACTCTCAACTGGAAAGCAAACGTACTGGCCCACAGATCCGAACAAAATTCCTGATCTTATAGATTTCTTTGTAATTAGAAATATATCCTCAAATTATATACATGTAGAAAAAGCTTGGGACATGAACTCAGATCACTCATACCCATACTTCTTACACTGAGTAATAGTGTGATTCAAAAAGAAAATTAACCTAAATTAGTCAACAAACCATCGGACTGGCAAAGCTTCAGAATCAAACTTGAACGGTTCATTAATCTCTCGGTTCCGTTGAGAACAGAAGAACAACTAGATCAGTAAGTCGAACGTTTTGTCAAAGATATTCAACAAGCAGCTTGGGAGAACACCTCTGATCTTAAATACAAAACAAAAGGAAATAATTATCCAAAAGAGATCAGAGACCTTATAATAGAAAAAAGAAAAATCAGAAGAAAATGGCATCAGTCCAGAGCACCAGCTGATAAAACAGCTTTAAATAATGCAACACAACAGTTAAAACGCGAAATTCAGCGTATTAAAAATGAATTGATTGGTGAGTACTTGAGTGAATTAACTAATGACAGCAGTACAGATTATTCACTCTGGAAAGCAACCATACGATTAAAAAGTCATATTACACATAACCCACCAATTAGAAAGAAAGACGGGAGTTGGGCACGAAATAATGTACAAAAGCAACCAGATTCGCAGAATACTTAGAAATGACTTTCCAGACCAACGATGGTGAAGAGACCCAAGACTGGAATGAACTAGAACAGGAAGATTCAATCGTTAGACCTACTTCTCCAAAAGAAGTTTATGTGGAAATCGAAACAAATATAAATCCTAAAAAAGCCCCTGGATTTGATCTCATTACCGGGGGACTCTTGAAATAACTCCCACGTAAAGCTATTGTCAAACTGACCAACCTTATCAATGCATCATTTAGGATGAGATACGTACCTCAGCTATGGAAAGTAGAAGAGGTTATAATGATACCAAAGCCAGGTAAACCTCCCCAAGAAGTAACGTCATATCGACCCATCTCTTTGTTATCTGTTATTTCGAAAGTCTACGAAAAATTGCTTCTTAAGAGATTAAAACCTACAATAGATGAAAAGGACCTGATTCCCTCCCATCAATTTGGTTTTAGAGAAAAACACTCAACGATCGACCAGGTGAGAATCACAGGCATAATTGAAAAATCTTTAGAGGAAAAGAAAGTCTGTTCCACCGTCTTCCTAGACTTGGCCCAGGCTTTTGATAAAGTTTGGCATGAGGGCCTTAACCACAAGTTAAATTTGTTACTACCATGTCAGTATTCAGAACTCTTAAAATCCTATTTATCAAACAGATATTTTATAATAAAACAGGAAGATGTATATTCTGATCTAAGAGAAATTAAGACAGGAGTACCCCAAGGTAGTGTACTAGGTCCGGTACTTTACTTACTTTATACCAAAATTGAATAGCATTTATGTTCAATTTCTACCAGTAAGATCGAGTAGGGATCTCACTTGTTATAGGGTTAACGTAATGTCCCGAAATAACCAAAAAACATTTCAATTTTTGATTGCATCCACGAGCATCTCCACCTCTGCCTAAATCTCCTTTCTACCATTTCCGCATTGTGTATTCAAATGCAGCGACAAATTCAATAGAACACCAAGCAATATTGCCATTCAATTTCACTCAATTCGAACGCTTATCAACATCTTTCAATAAAAGTTTCTACGCCTTTTATAATATGAGAAGACGGTAACGCAATGTGCTTTATAGAGGAGTTAGTTCTATGCTACGCTTGCTGCGATGAAAGGATTACATCGATTGAATGAATATTCTTGCAATATTCTTTTAAGATGAAAGGCCCATCTGCGATCGATTTTATTTGAACAAAAATACATCTATAATTGTTTAGACAATTTTTGTTGTGGAGAAGTTGGTGTTAGTGACAATGAACATTGCAAAAACATTTTGACTTATACAGTGCGCGCGTAAACTTTTGAAACATGAAGGATATACTAATAAAAGTTTGGTTATGTATATTAAATGGACCAGCGATTTTAAATTTAAATTTTCGACGTTGTCAAATGTACAGTTTCTGAGATATACGAACAATATGTTTATTTTTAAATGGGACAACCCGTATATTTAGAATTTTCTGTTACAGTTTTTTATTGCCGAAGGAATAGAACCATGACAAGTGGAGAATACTGGGCATTTTTAGAATTAGAGTTAATTTCAGAATTAGCCAGATGATAGATATCTTTCCTGATGGTATAAATCTTCATCTAGTGAATAGATCAATTTGGATTCAGCAAGATATGGAGCGCCTCCTAATTATCTTCGAGGCGTTCGTGAGTTTCTCGACATTACATTTCCAAATCGTTGGATTGGAAGAAGAGAAGCTATCGAGTGGCCATCAAGATCTCTGAATTTGACACCTCTAGATTTTTTTGTGGGGTTATTTAAAAAGCAAAGTGTATGTGAATAGACCACAGGCTATCCAAGGACTGAAAGACAGAATTACAGAGGAGATAGTGCTAATTTCTCCGGAAACGATTTTCACTCAGTATAGATTTCGGTTTCCAAAGATAACGAGGTCATATTGAACGCCTCCATTAATTTTTCTTTAGGTATTGTTTTCTGTTTATACTGCAACATTAATTCGGGACTTCTATAATTCAATACCTGTTGGGGCATATAGCCCAAGGAGTAGTTGTTTGAAGTCCAGACGTTGTGGCAACGTTGACATTCAATGTCCAATTCCTGGGAGATTTGACTATTTTTCTTTTCATTTGTGCAAAATAAAAATGTTTTTCCTAATTTCTTAAAATTAATTGTCAATAATGGACATTAACAGTTTACGCGAATGAAGTTGGCACCCCCAGGTGAGAATTTGGGGAAAAATACTATTGCATAATTTTGCCCAAGTTATGCCCAGTATTGCCCAATTGTTGTATTTTTTTGCCCACCCCCACTTAACAAATGAGTCAGTACTCGAATTTCTATGGTGTGGCACCCCCATAAACGAATATCATGAAATAAAGTAGCCCACAATTATGCCCAAGTTATGCCCAATTTGGCCCAACCAAAAAAAATTTGCCCATCTATAGAAAAGTACCAAAATTGCGTAATGTTATTTCAAAAATTATAAAAAAAAATTAAGTACATACCAAATGGAAAAAATTGGAGAAAATGCATCAGTTTTGCCCAGTATTGCCCAATCTCAGATTCTAACTTAAACGGAATTATGTCGTTAAAAATGCTGAGTTTAGTCATTTCGGCAAAGTCTGAACATCGCAGATTAAAATCTGATATTGACCTCTGTGAAGTTAGTACCGTAAAGTAAAAAAGAAAAATTTTTTAAAATTCCTAATAAGTAATAAAGAGTTCTAAACGTTCTTAATGATATTTTGAATGGTTTTGAATGACTTTTTCAGCTAACTTCACGCAGCACCAAAGTTTTGTCAGAAAATATTTCTGACCTTATTTTTCGATGTATTTCCAAAAGTTCTAAGAGTTCTGGACGATATTATTGATTGTTCTGGAAATTAAGACTTAAAAATGTTTAAATGAGTTCTAGACGTATAAAGAGAGTTCTGATGAGTTCTAAGCGAAAATTGAAGAGTTCTAGTCAAACCAAGGTGTTTTCGCTTAGAACTCCTCAAAAATCCTTTGGTTTGGCAAGAACTTGAGTTCCCCAGTTTTGCTCAATTCAGGAAAACACTTAAAATGGCTTCAATGGTGCTTGAAATAGTATTTTTAGAAGTCACGAGTTTTGCCCTAGATCAAAATTTATTTTTTTGATATTTCGTTTATATAATGCGTCTTGACTGAATGAAAGTCAAAACGCATTATGGAGGTTTCATTTAACTGAGTTTGAATGGGCAAAACAAAAATGACGCATTTTCTGCTTAATTAATTTTTTTTGTTTGTAATTTTTGAAATAACATTACGCCATTTTGGTACTTTTCTATATATGGGCAAAAAAATTTTTTCGGCATAAGTTGGGCAAAATTATGCAATAGTCTTTTTTTCCAAATTCTCACCTGGGGGTACCAACTTCACGCGGGTTAACAGTTTGTATGCCGCATCGGCAATAAAAAACTGTAACAGAAAAGTGAAAAGTCTACTATTAAGGTTAGCCCCCTACTGAACAAAAATTCCGAAAATCATTTTTTGATAGATCTACACAAAAATAAATAAAAACTGTCGTGTAAAAAGGTTCTAAGCAAGCTACAGCAATTTCCAGAAATGTAAGGCCCAAAATAAAAGTTAGTAGAGCCTAAAATGGTTCTTTACCAACAACGGATCCAGGAGAGGTGTCTATTTATCATTTAATTTCGCATTTATTTATATATCTTAATCGAAGGAACCCCTTAGTGTTAAAATTACTTCTAGAAAGAAAAATATTTCAAGTTGGCTTTAAATTAGAAGTAGAGATATTAAGTAGCTGTCAAATAACTGTTTAGTATTCGTATTATTGATCTTCATGATCAGATTGTAATTATAGAAAACATTCCCACAGAGTGTTTTGCTACGAAAAAAAAAAAATAACTGTTTGATTTAATTGATTTATTTGATGATTAATATGAAATTAATTCACAAAGCTCTCACAATACAACATTAGAAAATGTCGACAAGCACTGCACCATGTCTGGACTTCTAACAACTACTCCTTGCACTACATGCCCCAACAGGCATTGAATTAAATTGGTCCAGCCGCGTGTGGAACTCGAACTCCTCGGGACTTAAACCAACAACTTTGATTTTATTATTAAAGGAGTTTGTCATTCTTAGACCGGTTTCGGCATTGTTGTGACTCATCAGTAAGAAGCAAACAGCTAGACATCGTATCTCTAAACGATGGTTAAAGAATGCATTCAACTCGCCTGGTTCGTGATAAAACTAATTGCGTTATAGCAACTGTATCAAGAACGAAGAAAGCCCAAAGCCATCTTCACTTTAATAACAAAACCAAAATTTGCAGTTTTACAGAAAACTGTATAGGCAGTGCTTGTCGACATTTTTTATTGTTGTATTGTGAGAGCTTTGGGAATTAATTTCATATTAAATATATATCAATTTAAACAGTATTCTCTCAAGTAAAACACTTTGGATTTTTCCAAAATATTTCGATTTAGTAATAATTTTCCCAGTATATTCTCTATACCACTTTCTTCCATGTATGAATACGTTTTTCATCGACAATGTGCAAAAAATAAAAAAAGGAAAGTCTACTTAACAAGTGGAAAAATAACAAAGTATTCCATTCCGCACAAGATGAACTACTTCCTTCTCAATAATGTACACTTTTTTTAGAAGCCAGCATCTAGGCCGAACCTCTAGAAAACAAATTGATCCCATATATTTGTGCCCCCAGCTTTCGAGTCGAATGACCTTTAAAATAACGATCATCCTGCATCCCATTTTTTTACTTTCGAGAAAAAAGGGCATTCTCAGGTCGGGTATTACAACTCTTTGTAATGTGAGAGGTCAGTGGCGTCGTATTAGGGGAACAAGATATATGCTTTCGTGTCTGTGGTTAAATGGTTTATTGTTTTAGAACAAATATTCTTTGTATCATATCAATAAAGGCTATTTTTTTACAGTGATTCACTCTTAACCAAAATAAATGATAATTAATATTTAAAATGATGTTATAGATTGGCTCTTAAGATAATAAATAATTACTTTTTAAAAATGGTACATAAAGTTTATAACGGTTTCTACTATTAAAATTATGGATATTTGTTTTAAAATATTAAAAATTTTCAAATTAACAAAAAATACGTAAATCAGCAATAGAGTGGCTTACTTGAAATAAAAATACCATTAAAATCCTTTACTTGACCCATGACCCACTTGATACGGAGATTACTTAATTCGCTATTTAAAATTTTCATATAATTTGTATTCATTTATGTCCGTCTAATTTACGGTATCTGAAAGAGTTTAAAAAATGGTGAGAGCGCTTTAACAACGTAAAGTGAATTCATCAAAAATAAAAAACTTCAGTTTGCCTTCAAAAAAACTTATACACGTTTGCAATTAGTATATGCTGGTAAAATCGTAATGAATATTATTTTTATTACCCTTTAAATAATTGTTAATAATAACAAATCAACATCCTTAGCAGAGAAAACTAGGATGTTTATATCTTGTTTTTAAATCGTATATAGTAAAAATGATAATTGGAACTCCTTTAGAGATTTTCGGGTACATACAAATGTACTGTCTCCAGCCCCAACAATTAAAAAAATTATTTGGTATCTACTACTTCACTAATTTCTCACTAGAGGTTACTAACTTCCACCTGAGTATTAAGATATAAATTAGATGTACCGTCAATTGTCGCCAGCCCTGTGTATTTCGGGGTTATCAGTGAAATAATTTTTGTTGCAACTAAGCAGCAATCTGTTTTAAAATCGCCTCGTGACGCTTATGTGTGAGTAATGGATTCCGTCTTGGGATCCTTGAGATTCCCTTCCACAGGGAGTAGTTTCGGAGCTTTTGTTCAGCATTTTTTAATTTTTTGAAAGCGGAAGTAGGAAGTTTTAGGGGCAATGAGGAAGTACTTGTTATGAAAGTTTAAGGTAGGGATTTCAGTGCTCTCAAAAAATGTAAACTAATTTAACAAAGTGGATTACACAAGAACCTAAGGGATTTAACAAATTTCGTCAGAGTTTAATCTTAAATATTTTTCGAATAGTTTTCCACTTGCTAGAATGGGTTTAAAAATTTAAAATATTTTAGATTGTTTGAATAAAAGGTTTCATCTTCTATTTCACTACTTTTAAAAGAATTAATTTTTTGTTACATATCGAAGTCTATTTTACAAGAAAAAATTCATTTACTTATTGCAAACATTCTGTATAGCAAAAACTACTAACAATGTAACTTCGATGTAGGCAGCACATTAAGCGCAACTTATCGAAACAGGGTATACTGTACTCTAATCCTTAAAGCTATTTACTTCTTTTTAGTTTTAAGTAGAATCAATGAGTGCTGGGTGTTTAGGTATTAGATATTTGGAACTTAATATACGGGTGTATCAACGATGGGTAAAAATGTCTCAAAAGTTGTTGAGAGCAGTGAAAGCTATGTTCCAAAAATAACTACTGTCATACAGGGTGTTCCGTAAATGTGTGACTCATCAAAGTTATGTTTTTTTAAATGAAATACCCCATACATATATTTTCACTCTATTGAATTCCTTTGAAAGAGTATTTCTCAAAGATATAGGGTTTTATGGGTTTATACCAGGAAGTTATGGTGGCATTTACGTCCCAAAATGAGTTCATTCAACACCAAATATCTCAAAATCAATAATTTGGAATACCAAATTTTTTTCACCAGATGTCCTCGATTATGGTGTATTTTTATTTCATATTCATAAATTTACCGAATGGGTCCTTTTCCATACAGAGGCAACCAAAACTTTTTTCTCAGTTTTTTTTATATAAGGCCATACCAGAATAGACCACACTATAATCTTCCAGAAAATGTAGGATTTGCCTACTTGATTTCCATCGGTAATGTATCTAATTCTTAAGGAAAGTATGAAAAATGTCATAAAAGCAACAAAATAAACTCTACAAATGTAAAAGAGCGTTATTTTACACGACATGTTCAAACATTTTGAGCTATGCATAAATTAAGTCTATCTACTATGGCTCTTCGGATTTCAGTTAAAGTTGATCTTGTAGTAGAACGTAAAATTCATCTAATTCTGTTTTTCCTTCATCGTCGTTGGTTTCTCACTGTGGACCTATTCCCTCCAAAAATGTATCATTTGCAATTTCCATTGTAGTTACGTGAAAATTCATTCACGACATTCAAAAATAAAGGTACTTTTGCTCTTGAGCAAAATTCATATTTTTTGACAAACCTCGTATATAACTGAAAAAATTTGATATCTGATAGTTGCATTTTAGGTTTCAGATCATGCAGAAGTTTTTATGAAGAATAACTTTTTTTCGTAAAAAGAGTAATAAAAAAGTTTCCTGACTTAAGTGAACACACTGTATATCAATTTAAATTTATGATATATCCATAATCTGTGACTAAATAAATAATAAAAAGCGGATCGTTTCTACTTAATTATAATGATACATTCCCAGAAAGAAGGGAAATATTAATAACAAAATAGTTTTATGGCTGATAATCCCTTTCTAAAAGGCCACAATTACTTGTGAATCGACATAAACTGTTACCAATTATTATGTAGGATATTAAGTACAATCTATCATTGTCACTATTATTTTCATTGAATACATAAACGAAATTACCTAGAATTTTTTGTAATTTAGAAAAAAGGTAAATAACTGAATTATTGCATACAGGGTGCAAGGAAGTTCTTTATAGTAAGAAAGGAAAAAATGTTCATAAGATAAACTTTGAATTTGAAGTTCATTTTGTGTGTTCCTCTTACTGTTATCGACTTCTGGTACACTTTTACAACAGAATTAATTAAGTTGAATGTTTAAATTGTGTAGGTTTCATAGAAGTTCGTAGTCAGTAAACTGAAATCCCTCCTCCCGAAATGTGGGGCTCTCGGTAAAGAAGTATTTTGTAAAAACTGTATAAAACAAAAGTTCTTCATCTAAAAACTTCTTTTTGTTCTAATTATCTAGTAAAGAGAGGAATTCTTTCTAAATATCTCAAGTGTATTCAAACTTTCTTTACCTTTAAACTTTTTAAACTAAATGGGAGTTAGTTCTTTTTGTCGACAGCTTTATAACAAAGAAATCTCATTTTTTACGCTTTTAAAGAAAAGCTTAAAATTTACTATAAATTTTGTTTAAATTTATATTTTTTATCGTGAAAAATATTTTGAAATTATTGTTATAAAGACTTTTAAAATATAGATAGAAAAATACTCGAAAAATCATTTTTATAAAATGAAATTAGAAACAAACAGAAAATATCACTGCGTACAAATTCCTCTTACATGGAGAAATTTTTACCGATATGGCCATTTATGAGAGTTATAATGCGAGATATAACCTCGCCCTACAGTTAATTTTTCTTAAAACCATATAAAGAACAATAATTCAAGGACCGATTTTAAAAAGTAAAACTGTGTGTGGTATTATATTTCAGTTTTATTTCACCATTTTAGAAGAAAAGCAAATTTTTATTTATTCTTCAATTTAAGCAAAATTAGTATATTATGCAACGATCATGAGCTTAATGTAAGTGAGTCGCAGGCGAGTGTCGTAAATCTTAAGCGACTGTATTAATAGCCATTACTTGAAATATCAATAAGTACTTTAACTGAAAACTATTAATTTATTTGATACATTTGATACAACAAGAATAATTTTGACATTAGCTTTCACAGAACTGTCAAAAACCTACTAGATTACAAATAGAAAGCAGGGGTCAAAACAGTCCCCACCCAAACGAAAAAAAACACATATACAAATAGATAACCAAAAGGTAATAAAGACATTATTTCAAAAATTTTCCGGACCCCCTGGAAGGTTCGCTCCTCCCCCCCCCCATCTCGGCTCTGAATCCGGGCCTGGATAATAGTAGTTTATGATGCAAGGACGAGAAGTGTTACTTTTTCGAACGATTATGGAGTTTGCCGGCTGAGACATTAGTCGAAGCCGGCAAACCATAAGAATCCGAAGAAGAAACTTCTCGTCCGCGTTATCATACAATATTTTTTATTCGAATATAAAAATATTAATAAAATGAAAAATTCTACCTAGTTCTACTTATAGTTTTGTAGTTTGCCAATGTCAATGGAGCTTGTATTAGAAAGTGTAGTAGAATTTTTAAAAAACCCGTTTCATTGCATTTGTATAAATATGTAGTGTAAGAAGTACTAAAATAAATAAAATATACACAATAGTTTTCGAAGCAAAATAGCACAAAATTTTGAGTTATGATATACTAAACCAGTGTTATTACAACTTTTTCATTGAATTTGAAAGATGCGAATAGCTGATCGGTTCTGTCAGTGTAATATAGACTACACTAAAAAGCAATAGATCACAAGTGTAAGAAGTGTCATTTTAACATAACCTACAAATATCACTTGGTTTTTAAAAAAAACACATATCACAGCAAGTAAATATGTTATTCCGATAATAAAATACACCAAATATTATTGAACACAACTATTAATTTAAAGCTAAAAGAAAAAGGTAAGCCAAATACCTATATTTTACTTTACGGACAGTTCACAGTTTACCGTCCGAAAAAGAACGAAAAAAGTCCTAGGCCGAAAAGTGCTTCTTCTTGTTATTGTGTACTGTATCGAATTTGACGTTTTTTGTATGCACCTCTGGTATAATTGGAGCGGTATTGGTACATAAATAACTATTATAATGAAAAGTGGGCTATTCTATTGGTCAAAATCAGTTTATAAGAAAAAGTGTGCTATAATGAGGTTTAATATAAAACGGATAACGCCGCACATTTAATAATTAATTTAAAGTGTAAGAGTAGAAAAAATTTATTATTGCGCTTTCGAATAGTCCATTTAATTGTCAACACCCTAGGTGCTAATAATCCAACACGCCGAATAAGAACTACCATGAATGTGGCAATAAAAGCTCCACATAAATCGTAAAAGTAGATTAATGTATGTGAGTGTATGTCGTATGAAAAACTTTATAGTTCTAGAGGTTTTCAATATATTCTGCTACACTGCGGTGGAATATTAGTTCCTGCAGTAACAAAATTGTAATCTAGTTTACTGAAAATATTATACCTCATATTTCTTGTATAACTGGTGGCAACTCAAATATTGATCATTTATGTAAATGTTCACAAACATTAACTGAACGAACATGCACATTTTAATGAGAACAGGCCTTTTATATATGTACATAGAAATATATTTGAATATTGTATTCGTAAACTATAATTTTGTTGCGAAATTGTTCGAAATCTGTAAAATTTTTATACAGCGCAAAAAACTATATCCAATTTCGGCAACCATAACGTATCTGCTTTAATACAAATATTTTATTGATGATGATTTGTCCTGTGTGGCTTACATAAGGTAATATAATCAATAATATTTGAATATTACCTTTTGTTCTTAATAAATTTAAAATAGTATTTAGAATTTTGGAACTTATAGTAGAGTCGATCTGGCGGAAAAAAACTCGATAAACGAAGTCGCTCTTTTCGATTTTTTTTTGTGATTTCATAGATTCAAGGTGCCTCTTTCACGTGATCACTATTATAGTGCCGGTCCTAGACGTTTTTCTAGTGAACAATTCACTGGCGCTCCTCATACCAGTGGCGTAATACCGGGGGTCTGGGAAATTTTTTAAAATTTGAGTAGCCTAAAACGCTGTTTTGGACTACTTTTTATTGTATTTCAACAATTACATAAGGTGGTTAAAACCGTGTTTTACAGATAACTGTTATTTTGTATGACACCCAAATACATAGGTACAAATGCTATGTAGTTTTTCTTTTATTAACTACTGTGTTTTGTTTGTTGCAGTTACTGAAAGTAGTTGATAAAGTTAGTTAAATTTTGCATAAAAAATGCATACGCACATATAGCATCACACTCACTATGTCAAGTTTGCAGGCGGCAGAATAAGTAAATGGATTAAAGGAAACAATTAAATAAAACTGAATTATGAAACATTATACATACAAAATACAAAAGTAAATGTTGCACTTCACTTCGATGTACATTCTAGTTTAACTTTTTAGAATTGTAAAATATCATTACATTGAGAAAAAAAATTTTCAAGTTGTGGCGCCCGCGTCCTTCGCGTACGCCTTAAACCGGCTCTGCTATTCACTATATGGAAGCTAAGGGAGGTGTGGAGTGGGGAAATTTAACATGTAAAGATATGGGAAATCGGTTTTTCGCACATAACTCCCTGAGTTTTATTCAGATTAAAACGCTTAAATTGAATTTTGACCAGTCGATTTCAAGGTATACGGAATTTCGCCTGGAGGGGGTAGGAGCCTAGCGCTCCCTCTTATCTCTCTTCTCTCTCAAATTTGGGATTTTTGATTTCGGTCTTTATTTTTCTGAGATTCGACTCCAAAATTTGATTTAAAAAAAAACTGATTTGAAAATCTTCGTTTTGATAAATACTACAAAACTGTCTTCATGAGAGTGAGGAGAACATTTTTTCATATTCCCAAAAACGGCCAAAATATTCCAAAAAAGAGATTTATTAACTCAAACATTATTGGAAATACGAAAAAATTCTCTCCTCACTTTCACGCAGGCAATTTTGTAAGATTTTCAGCTGAAAAAAAATTCGAAAAACATCATATTGCACCACGTAGGACCATATTTGCGAAGAAAATCAGTTTTTTTGCATAAAAATCAAATTTTGCAGTCCAATGTCAGAAAAATAACGACCGAAATAAAGAATCCCAAATGAAGGATCGATAGGGAAATCCAAGTGGAACTATGTGTGGTGTAGAGTAATTTGAATGCGACAGTGGCGTTTAGTCCCACTGTGCGGCGGCTGAGCTTTTATAAATATATCACGCGCACCTGCAGGCCCTAATGAGAATTGATTGGCCTTGAAAATCAGCTCGGCTCGAAAACACTAACCCTATCCCTTGCCCATTCTACAATGCAAAAGGCTTTCTCCCCCGTCTCTCCCCCCCTCTCTTCCTTTATGATTATCGGATCGAGTTCTTGTAGGGCTCAAATCAAAGAAAAAAAATTGATGACGAAAAGATTTCCCCCAGTTCACCCTTTCGTTGCGACAATCGAAAAAATAAGATTTGCAAAATCCGAAATTCGGTCGCCATTTGACCTTTTTCGTGAAAATCATTACCTCCTTAATACATCCTGTTGGAGGGTCCTCAAGGAAGAGTTTGCCATTTCGGCACAGGAAAAATCCTACCATTCAGTTGGGCATAAAATATGAAATCAAGAGATTAACTACCCCAACCTTCAATGTCCTTTTAACGTACTTGTAGGAACCTGAATTGAGAATAATTATTTCTAGTTTAGACATCAGTATTATTTCGTTCTTTGATTAAGATGGAATCGTTCCCAGTATATTCAATGTATAGTGAAAAAGGTTGTAAGTTATTAGTTATATACCTTAGAAGATGAAAGAACCGTCATTGAAACTATTATTAATCATAATCATCAACAAAATAAAACAGGCTGTGAGTAACTAACTGAAAAGGAAAGCTGTAGATGATTTTTTTGCTAAAGAAATTTTTGAAATAATGCCAAATAATGATTATATTGGGGATAACTACATTGATGATCAATCAAAATTTTCTCGAAACTTGCATGACAAACATCATGTGTAGAACAACAAATGCATGCGAGTGATTCCACTCCCATTTTAATCGGACGATCCGAAATATTAAAATACACGTTAATTCATTCATTAATAATTTATTGATATCTTTTACCGAATTATTATTTATTACTGGAATTTCAATTTAATTCCCTAATGAGTTAGAGAATTTGACAACAGGACTAACAAAAAATATTAACCCATTTTCTGCATAGCTAAAAGCGATGTATGTTAGTAGAGCCATTTAAAATATAACGAAAAAGGAGAAAATTTATAGTTCATCCAGATCTAACTAAAACTAATTTTCCTGCTATATTTTTTCTGGGTACAGCCAGATGCACTTCCAAATGGTCATAAATTCCATCAAATGCCAAAAAAAAAACCAAACGACAGGAGTTGGCAATTGAAAGCCAATTCACTAATACATCGTATACCATGTTTGAACGTTACCTTTTTTTTTAAAGAGAAATAGTAAAATACTGGAAACATTCACATCACTAATCTTCTCTACTTCGCTGAAAATTTGTTCTCGATTCTCATACTCCGGCAACAAAAAATAATTAAATATCGATTTTTAGAAGAGGCAGTCGAATAGCCAGTTGTAGCTGTAGTAGTAAACTTTTGCAATTTGTAAGCATGATAAGAACGAGGATCTTGTAACTTTATTAGATAAATCAACACTTTGTAACAAGAAAAATATTTTTCTCATTATATTATCGTATACTGAAAATTGAGAAAAGAAATATTAATTGTCTACATAGTGAAAATTTTGATTGGAAAATTGAAAAGAGATGAGAGAAACTTACAAATATATATATCATGCAATAAACCTCAATATCGTTTGAAAAAAAGGAGAGAAGCAAATAGATATTTCGTTGCTGCTTCCTTAGATACACCAGAGGTCTTTGACAAGATGTGGCTTGTAGGGCTGCTGTTGCTCTAATACAAGGCCGTAGCCAGGGGGGATCAAGGGGGATAGATCCCCCCCGAAATGAAAAAAAAGTATCTTTTTCTATCCCAAGTAGCATTATAGTAACAGAAACTGATATCGCAACTTCGATTGGGTTGGCTATTACGCAATAATCACTAAATCTACCCCTACCCTGTAAGAATAACTTCATTTTATTTATGCCTAATTGTCACGTAAAGTTCACCGCTGAGAGCCACTTAATAGTTTCATAATATTTTGGTGCCACTATAAAGGCGTTTTAAATGTTATAACAACTAAGCGAGACTACCTCAAAGTTGCAGAAACATTAAAGTGGAAAAATAATAGTTACGGCCACCAAACCATATCACTTAAATATCACTTACAAGTGGCAGTGATCTTAAAGTGGGCGAGATAGTTTTAGTGTCGTTTTGGGAACCATTAATATACCTTTAAAGTGGCGGCACTTGATTATATGATTGCAGTAATTCTCGCCACATTTTTGCCACACAAACATCACTTTATAGTTTTATTTTCTAAACGCAGACATTTGCAGCCATTTTTGAGATCGCCATGATGAGAAAAATAAACGCGCCGTTTAAAAAACATTTTTTCGTCAATACATCTTCAAATGTACTACATTTCTATACATAATTAATGATTTTAATAACAAAGATTGATAATAAACACAGTTTGAAGCATCTAAGTATTTAATTTCCATGTTTAAAAATTTACAGATTTTAACTTTTTTCTTAAATTATGAAGTATTCCAATGGCGCGTGCCCATATTTCGAGCAACAATTCGTATATTTGACAGTAATTTTCAATCGTTCCAATTTTTTGCCTTTATTTAGTATTGTTAAACCAATATTCTTGTATTTCCATAATAATATAATAATTATACCTAATTATTATTCAGTACGTACCTACTTTTTTTTTTTTTGGGAGGAGGGAAATGCTCATGCACACCTGAGAAGATACCTCAGGTAGTGTCGGACTCCTACCGACTAAAACCCTCCTCGTACGCCCTAACCTGCTGGGCCGCTACTACCACTTTAGGTTTTCGTCGGACCCAGAAGGTTACGTTTCATCCATACGTTACTCTGTCCTCTTCTTCCTTCCTTTTTATTATACCTTTAATATATTTGTGTATCTCGTCGTAGACCCCTTTGCTGCTTATGAGCGTTTCTATTAAATTATCTGCTGTCAACTGCAACCCGATCTTTAACTCCATGTCCCTCCTTTCCTCCGTGAATCGTGAACAGGAAAACACCACATGCTCTGGAGAGTCCGTTGTTTGGCATGTTTCGCAGTTGCCAAGCTGGACCCTTCTCATTCTTCTCAGGTACTCCCGGAAACAGCCGTGTCCTGTTAGGAGTTGGGTCATATAATAGTCAACCCTTCTAAACTGACAGTTATACCATGGCTTTATGCTCTTAATGAGCTTCCTGGTCCAGCTCGCCTTATTTTCCAGGTTGTCCCATTGGACTTGCCATCTACCTAGCGCTTCAACCCACCCGTTCCTGTGGATAAGTGCTCTCTCCTTTATCAGAAGGTTCAGTGGTGGGTTACCCGTTACCACCGATAGTGCCTCAGCAGAGACGGTCCTATAGGCACTGGCCACCCTTAAGAGCATTTTTCTCTGCGTAGAGATGACCATATTTTGGTACCTCTTTATACTCATCGCCTCCTCCCATATCGATGCGCCGTAGAGCACGATCGAATACGTAACGTTGACAAGAATCTGCCTCTTTCAGCTGCTTGGCCCTCCAATATTCGGCATAACCCTTGCCAACATTGCTGCTCGGGCTTCCGCTTTTTGGCATACCTTCCTCACGTGCTCTCCGTAGGTGCCTTGGTGGTCGATGTATACTCCGAGGTACCTCGTTGAGGTGCCCGAACCTATCTCCTGCCTCCCGATGTTAAATTTCATTGTGGCCCTTATTCTCTCCTCCTTTAGAATCGTACATTCAAATTTTCATTTGGGGTCGTTTTTTCGCAATTTCTTCCTTCAAACGAATAAAATACCGTGTGCATCTCAAAATATGGAGACAAAAACCTTACCAGCTTACCAGCGTTGACCGGCTTTCGCCGCTCGCTATTTACTCAGCTGACTGCGGATTTGACTCTGCAGTGCAGTAGTGGATCCATTTTCGCATACCTCATGTGTCGAATTTTGATTACCCTCGCTTGCTCGCTTGGTGGTTACCAAATTCTTATCCTAGTTTCTTGAGAACTAGTATCAATAAGTGGTATGAAAGCTACTCTCTTAAATTTCCAAGTATTGTAGGTAATTTTGCACTAACACTGATAAATACTGATACATACTAATGGCAAGAACCAAGAACTAAGGAAATTTTAACGTTAAATTGAACATAAAATCCTTTGAAGCATTATTGAAGGTAATTTTATTGTACTTTAAATTGAAAACTGGCAATTAGAGCCGAAAAATAACCGCTGATGGGCTTGGCGTAGCCTCGTTATCACCGGGAGTGTCTATTAGCTACTGTTTTATTTTACCTTTTTCGAAAGCGTTTTTGAGATTGAGTGATGTCAGGCTGGATCAATCTTGTGTCGTATGTGAATTAACTTTGACCATTAGTAAGACGTTGTATTTTATTTGGGTGGTCTGTAAGTTACTTTGCTGTGAAACCGACCTCTATCTCACTTTGTGGCAGATATCTCTTTATCCAACACACTGGAAATGAACAGTTATATAAATGTATGTTATATGTTATGTTTTGTTACTAGGCGAAAAAAGATGACTCGAAAATTTGGTCGAATATGATAACCACAGAAACAATATTTGATAGTTTTGTTATTTTTGATAACGCTGAATGCGCCGTTACCGGTTGAAAGTGCACAAGAATGCATCCCGCAATTTCACAATGTTATATAGCAACGTCTAGGAAAGTATGCTGAATAGTAAATGGATGAGGACTTTAAGAAAACACAAATGTCAACGACAGAACGTGCTCCATACATTTCGGTTCTAGCGACAAATTCGATATTTCCTTTAACGCCCCAGTGAACATGCCGAGCGGACTACCATTCAGGTCTGGATTCATATTCAAGTTTAAATATACAATTTACGCGTTTTGTATTTTTTTCGACTTTTTGCGTAAGTGCATATTTAATAGAACCTTAAAAGCTAAGGTGGCAGTGACGTAATGGAAGAAAACAGCCGTAGATTGACGTTGACAGCTTGCAAGGAAACAATTAAAATGGGGTGTAGTATTGATATAAACATAGCCATAAAAAATTTGTTGTCGATTTAAAAACCGTTAATCAATCAATTAAGTTTTAGCAGAGCTTACGATTTACGGTTCCTTAAAGCAGCCCCAATCGTACGTTTTTTGGATTTAGACAACTATTTAGTTCAGCTTCAAAATCAAGTACTATACCATATGTTAAACCAATAGCAGTAATAATAAATAAAATAATAAAAAATGAAATATTTGGATCTGCCTATGAATGAATTTTATTGGAGGTCTCGAATCAAGCCGTTTTTCCTTGTGTTGTGATATTTTGATTCTGATTTTGCATTTTACAGGGTGCTTTTTACTAAAAATAAGATGAGAGTAATGAAGCGGTAAATTTTAGTCTAAGAATTTCTAAGAGCACATTGGCATAAAATAAATCAAGGCTAAATAAAATTCAAAATGGGTATAATCTCACAAGTTGACAAATACATTTTTGAGTTTATGGAGATTAAGAGAGTGTGTAAACCTCATTAACCTCCTAAATTTTTGAGGAAAACAATGTTGCCAATTATATTCGATTTTTAATTAATCATTGGTTACTATCACTATAGTTATTATCACTTTTCTTTATGAAACTGGTTATAAGATATCTCTACAGCGAATGGATAATTGCTGATACTTTACCTTTTCACCATTTTGAACTTTGAAGCTAATTTTATTGAAAGCATTATTGTTGACTTTTGTCCCTCTTGTTAATGCATTTGTATCAATTTTTTTCTAAGAAAATGTGAGAAAAAAACGTAATTTTATTAAAACAACAACGTCACAACACTTTGGTATCATTTTGGATTAGTTTTATTCGAATGACGTCTACTGAGTTTTGGGTACTATAAAAAAATCATTTTTCCCATTAGTTGTTAAAATTTTATATTATATAAAATTATGTACAAATACTTTGCTCGAAAACAGTTTCTCAGAAATGAATATAAATGATATAAGGAATTTAAAAACCTGTTGCCAGTTTGATCGTTTTTCCAATATTATTGGTCATTTTCATTTTTTAAATATTATTTCATTTTTCATTCTACCCTTCAATCCCATATATCACACTTGAAATTGTATCTAGTTAGGGGAGTTTTTAGCAAATATCACGGTGTTAAATAATTTTTTTACAACAAAATAAAATAATATCTCAAATAATGTTTACTTAATCAAGTGATCTAAATGTGCGCCGCGCCGTTGGTAATTAGACACTGATCTAATAGAACTCAGAATGTGTCAACAACAATTCTCAGCGTTTTCTTGAAATTATTTGAGTTTACGATAAAGAGAGACGTAGTAGTATAGAAATTTTATTAGATATTGTTTTGCAGAGGCATATATAATACAGCCCTAATTTAATTTTGACAGTATTATTCAAAGAGGATATATACATTTTGTTTAGAGATTATACTTATGTATGTATTACAGATAATCAACATGTTTTCATTTAATATGCTTGTTTCTGTTTCTAGTAAGTCCTGCCCTGAATGTATCAGAAAATGTATCAGACCAAATACCACTAGAAAGGGAGGATAGGTAAATTCGATAAAATGATTTGTCTGGCTTCGAAACGAATATTTCTCATATTGTTCTTTTTTCACGTGAGTGTGTCTTGAAGCTAACGGGATTTCGTGAAATTATTATTGGGGGATTTTTTTTTCAGCAGATTTCTGTTAGGGTAATATTTCTGTTGTCTGGAAACAGGAGATATGAAGAAGAAAACAATATCATAAGAGAAAATTTATTGAATTTTTTTTGTATGATGTTTTTATCTTCGAGTCTGACGAAAATTGGCATAATTTGGGAAATTTCTTTTCATTTCGGAAGGTTTTATAAGTTTAACGTATTTTCTAAGCGGAGCAGCCTTTTGTTTTGTAATATTATTAGAATGTGACTGTTAGTTGTTATTGTTATATATTTTTCCAAATTGGACTTCAATTTCTACATTATTACACATTATAACGTGTATTTTTAACTCTATTTAAAACAAATTAGTTTCTGATTTATATAAACACTATTATGAAAATGAAAATGGCGTCGAATGAATGCTGTAAAAAAAGGATTATTTTAAAACATTAGTTTTATTATAAACAGAGACGATATATATAGATAGATAGACAAGTCAAGAACAAGGAATTAATTAAAATAACAATAGGAAAAAATAAATAAAATATTTACATTAACTTAAATGAATAAAATATTACAATTCACATTTAAAACTTATGGTAATAGGTAGATTATTAAAATTAACTAAATTACAGAATTTCAAAATATTCCTGTTTATTAGTTTAGTGTAGAAACAATGATCCAAGAGAATATTTTTGATGCAGCTTTTAAATTTATTTTATTTTATTTCTTTAATTGGCGTTGGTAATACGTTGAGAGTTGCGGATTGCTGAATCTAATCTCATTCTTTGTGGTCTCAGGTGAGAGGCGTTTCTGGTGTGGTAGTTGTGGAAGTCACTGTTAGCTGTGAATTGTTTCTTGTTTTTGTGTATTTCCAATAGAGTGTAGTAGATATGAATCGAGGGAAGAGGCATAATTTTAAAATTTTTAAATAAAGATTTACAATGTTCGTTAAAACCAATCCCCGCTAAAACCCTTATAGCCTTTTTTGCATTCTAAAAGCTTTAATTAAATGTGACGATTGTCCCAAAACAATCAATCCATATGTTAAATGGCTATGAAAAAGAGAATAATAAGTTGTAAGTAAAACATTGTTTTAATTGCCTTAATAAATAGAGTTGAGTGGCAAGTTTTCTGCAAAGTTGGTTGATAGGTATGTGTTTCCCAGTTTAGCTTATCATCGATGATGATACCTAATAGTTTAACGTTCTGATTTGATGTGGCGTTTCGTTAGAAGAAATTATCAAGTTTTGAGTGTCATCTCTATTTAATTTTAGGCTATTTAATGCAAACCAGTTTTCAGCATCCCTTTCAATTTTTGCTAGTAATATTTAATAGATCTATTTCATTCTTATTTCCCAGCACCATTGTAGAATCATCAGCAAAGCAAATGATTGCAGTAGGCAACAGTGCATGAAAGATATCATTGATATAGACAATAAATAAAATAGGTCCTAGAATAGATCCTTGGGGTATGCCATGGTGTACTATTGCAGTCTTACTAAGACAACCCTTGCTGTATGTGGCTTGTTTTCTGTTACGTAAATAAGATTTAAAGAAATTTAACGCAGTACTTCGGATTCCATAATGATTGAGCTTTTCTAGAAGAATATCATGATTTACACAATCAAATGCCTTGCTAAGATCCCACAATGTTACTGCAGTTAGCTCACCCTTTTCTAAATTGGAGACAATCGTAAGTATTACCTCTAGAACAGCTTGAGTTGTTAATCTGTTTGCAATAAATCCGAACTGATCGTTATGTAAGATTGAGTGTTTGGAGAGAAATGACATTAAACGTTTTTTAACTATGATTTCAATAATTTTACCAAATATGGAGATAATAGATATGGGACCGTAGTTGTCAGGCGAATTTGGATCTCCTTTTTTAAATATTGGAATAACCTTACTCACTTTGAATACATCTGAAAATATTCTTTCAGTGAAGGAAAGGTTAATTAAATTTGTCAAAGGAATAATTACATAAGACAGAGTTTCTTTTATATTACCCTTTAGTTTGTATATATCAAAACAGTTGGTTTTTTTAAGTAATATATCTTCAGTTTTATAAAAATCAGTGAGAATTTTAGAAATTATAACTTCCGGTAAAATTTTCTATGAGAAAACAAAAAAAAATTAAAAACCAATGGCTTACTGAGAAAGAGAGAGAGTCTCCTTTTTAAAATGTTTTTTTTGTTTTTTTCTTGCGAATATTTGTATTCAACGGCTTTGCGCGCGTAGAGTTTTCGAATTCGCTTTCATATTTTTAATTATTATTTAAAGTACAATTTTTTTTTATATATAGGTATCAATTTTAGTAAACGTGGGGCTATTACTGTTTCGTAAATTTTTTTTCGAGATAACACAAAAACCAAATTTTGGATTTTGTTTTCGAAATTGTGAACTTAGCATACACTTTAGAGCAGCCCAAAAAGGTACCTAAGAGCCTAGTTTCAGCGATATCACATTTTATGAGAGATTTTGATCTAGTGGCTCTGACAACAGGGCTATTATACTATACTTGGATTTATACACTGACAAACAATTTTTAGTCTCGCAGAGCGTCCAAAAAACCAGGTCGGAATATTATCGAGGGAGCGTCTCCGAAAATAGTTTTGCTGATTTAATTTTCCATGCATAAGTATACAAATATTCTAAATTAAAAGTAGTTGCATGAATATTATTATTACTATTTAAAATCAACATTAATCAAATTACGGCTGTTGGAGAACGTCCAACATATTTAACTAATCTAAATAAATAAAATAATAAAATTTCTAATGAAGATAAAAACATGAGGCACGCTCACGGTCATTTGCGAGCTAACAATTCTAAAGTCTAAACCAGTAAAAACCGATAATTTGAATAAAGCACCCTGTATAATTCCAACCTTAAAGTTTCAAAGTATTTGAGAGGGTTTTCTAAGTGGCTTAAGATCGCCCGTCATTATAAAATCAAGTTCCCCGTACTATTAAGGAACATAAAGTTCTTCCACACTCGAAAATTAATGAACTTTCTAGCAGCTAATTAATAGTCCTTCTTGTAACGAACACACCAGAGCAAAAGTGGCTTTGTCACATCAACCAGCGTTGGCTTCACGTACTAAAACAGAACTGAATGTTTCTGGAAAAAGTTCCCTTTGTAGTCGGATCCACATCGTAACCCTATTATTGCCTCGACTGACAAAGCATAAGCGGCCTTGTAAACTATTTAAGGGTTGGATTGCTATGCTACAGAAATCGTTTTAATTACACTTTTCTTTGAAAATAATTCTCGCTTGCTTAGCCATAGAAATGTATTGTCGCATTTTTAGAATAGTTTTCAATTAGGTTTTTCCACTTTCTGTAGTAAAAAGAATGAAGTGTAGGAAGCATCTCACTTAAACAGAAACTAACTTAAACCTATTGGGGGAACAAATTAGTTCTTTCTGTTTTTTTGTGTTCAAATAACTTTTTTTTGGCTGATAATATTAAAGAATGTACAATAATCCATTTTAAAGCTTAGGATATCGCCGAAATATCATGTTATGACAAACTTTTTCAATATTTGACCCGAAAAAATGACATTGACGGTTATAAATGCAAAGATAAAAAAAAGGTAATTATTTGGAAGACCATTTGTTCAAAGCCTTGTCTCTTTAATTTTTTTTCAAAAATCAATACTTTTCACGGTATTGACCAAAAATTGAAAATGTCATAAAAATCAAAAATTTAGCTCAACTTTAACAGACCAAAACTTAAAAAATAATTATCCATAGGGCTAAAAATTACTAGACAATTGTAAAAACATATGTTACGACTTTCTGCAAAAGGATTTTTTTGTCAAATACCACAGTCTAGATGGCGTTAAAAAAATGGCGTAAAAAAATTGAAAAAAATTTATTTTGTCCATAACTTTTTTTCTGCTTATGTTAAACGGTTATGGATGGTCTTAAAATGTTCCCAATGTTGTTCTCTCATTAAGATGTTATATACATTTTTTGTGGAAGTCATATTTTTTCAGATATTTACGCTAGAACAGCGGTTCTCAAACTTTTCAAATTTTGTACCACATAAATATGAAACAAAAATATATGTACCACCATTAAAGCATTTCGCCGTTAAAAATCAATGTGTCGCGAAATTGTTCGAAGTTTTTGGAAAAGTCGTCATTTCAATATTAAAGCTAGAGCCGTTAAAGTAAAAAAACTTGACGAAAAATATATGTTTCTGAAAACAAAATGTTAAATGTTAGCACAGTTTGAGTACCCCTGCGCTACAATGATCCAGTTTCTTTAAACACCCATTTTTCAATTGCCAGATCTTCCTTCGTATTAATCGTAGAAAAATAAAAAAAAATCATTTTAATTGTTAGCTCAAGGCCATAAAATTAGTTCATATCAATTTGTACGTAATAATATCAGATTTTCGGTTATATTTAAAAAACTAGAAATGTACGATTTTTATGGTGAAATTACCCCCTGTAACCCCCCCCCCCCCCGTAAATCCACCCTTGTTCTAAACAGGTACCTACTTAGTAACAATTAACATACTTCAAAACGGTTTAAGGGGGTAGTCCTCTAAATATGGCTGAAAATAGGTGTTTTTCGGTTTTTTTTAATACTAAAAAAAAGGAAATGACAACTTTGAGTATATCCATTTATTATTAATACAAACGGCTTTCGGGCACGATTTTTTTTACGCTATCAGCCGCTTCCCGTGACCGCTGCACCAGGCGAAAGCACCCCTTGTCCTCGAAACGCCCATTTTCGGTGGCCGGCCTGGGGGTTCCTCCGATTGGTCCTTCAACAAAACAAAAATTCTTCTTCTTGTTATTGTGTACTGTATCAAATTTGACGTTTTTTGACATATTCGAATAAAAAAATATTTGTTTCAAAACAAAATGAAAGCACGGATCAATTAAAGTATTTTCCATCACTACTTTCTCCCATCTCTCAGGTAGAAGTATACCTAAGCATTTCGTTCTTTCCGTATTCATAAGCATTACTTTATACTTGCGAGAATATCCTCCAAGCACAAGTAAACGGTTCACTTCCAATTTCACGCGACAAACGGCGTGTCAGTTGGCCAAAACATCGTTCAATTATTACTCTCACTTTTTTCAAAACTGTTATAATTTACTTCAGCACCATCATCACCAAGTAACACACCATTGAAGTTCCATCTATTTCTTAAATATAATCCCACTTGTGAATTTCTCCATATTCGCGAGTCGTGCACAGATCCAGGCCAACTAACGTCAAAACCTTTCTCTGGCTTGAACATTCAAAGTAGTCTTACCATTTCGATTCATGTACTCATCTCCATGGAGTTCTGGATTCAGTATCCCTATGCGGGTACAACCGTTTACACCAATAGCTTTCCAATAAATGTTTGCCTCTGCTATTTCACTGTTGGTAGTGTTGGTAGTTAGATACTTTATCCATTCATTTGAATGCATGATTATGCTGTCAACTACTGCATCCGAGATAACATAAGATCACAACACACCTCCCCGAGTTTCTTCATCTGTGCCTAAAATCAGTCCGCAAGCAACTGTATATTTTCTTCTTCAAAATGGTATAACGCTTTAAAATCACGAGCAAGTGTAGGTAAACGGGGCTTGTAATGTTTAACATCCCTCATACCCACAACATCTGCCATCGCACTTTAAATTGGACAAAACAACCTGTCACTACAAACCAGAAGGATTTCCTTTATATTTCGTAAGTAAAAGCATATTATTTTCTTTATTAATACGGCCCAATGATTTTGCAAGCTTCTCTTGCATTTGACTCTGATCTTCTTCGAGTAATGACTCTAAATCTTTGTCCTAGAATTTTTTTGGCAGTCCAGAGCGAGGCTTTCTGCGACACTGTAATTTGACATGATTTATCAGTTGAAGCAGCATCATCGTAAACTTCAACAAGTATTCGATGGGCGTCAGCTGAACTTGTCTTCCAAATGAAGCAGAAAATTAAAACCTCCTGCAAATGTTGCTAGGTTACCACAAAATATTCAACACTGTAAAACCCGGGTTTTTGTATGAAACCGCCAAAATCGGCAGTCACTATGAACATAACTGTATTATTTTCTATTAAAACATTCAGGATAAACAATTTATTGCATACTTAAAAAACTAGAAAGAGCTTTCAGCTTTATGCATTGTCAACCTAACAAATTTAGCTACTTATAATGTGGCACAAAAATATTCCTGCATTTGTGAAAAGTTTAACAAAGAAAATTAATCTAAACTTTTTAACTATTCCCACTTTAATAACCAGCTAGCAAGTTGAATGTACAAAGATTAATATCAAAACAGCCTTTACAGGTGAAATAGCGCTTTTAAACACTTTTAGCTTCGTTCTCGGTGGATATAAGACCTATTGTGCTTTCGCTCGTCACTTTAGCTAGATATTATTTTAGGCATAGAAGTTTGCGAGGCGTTGTTTTAACGGGATTTATTACATTATGCTTCAATTAACGTTAAAACTTTTATTTTCTTTTCACCTAACTTTGTTGTTTTATAAAATAACATAGACTTGACAAAAATATATTCACTAATAAAAGAAATTCGGGCCTACTAATAATATTTGTTTTAAAATGAACTCATTTTATTATTAGGTATCTCAAGTGTAATATTACACTAAAGGCAGTGAATAATCATTATTCAATACTTTTTGTTACATTTCTGTCATATTTCCATTGGAAACATGTGATTTTTTATTATTTTAACAGTAGACGATTAATTATTAAGAAGGAGGTGAAAGAAGCTGCGGAGGTTGTATCGTTAAATTTATTGCCAGAAAAATCAAAAAAGTTATATATAACCGCATATTAGTCGTTTTTATAGTGGAGAAAAGAAAACATCAAATCATTCTTGTGGATCCATTATTCAATGCTAAGAAGTACAATTTAGAAACAGGAGTTTATATAATAAAGTTGTTATTATTAATGCAAAAAGTGATTTGCTATTTTTAAACTACCAGAACGGTAAATGTACAAGCCAAAGGATTGGTAATAATAAATGTAATAAAATGGGCAAAGATATTGCGACTTTCTTATACCAACATACAAAACGATCAGTCTACAAGTCATCAAAACATAAAGTTAGATAGAAATTCCATACCAGCAATTAATTTAACAAACTGTTTTCTAAATGTTCTTGTCGTGGACAAAGTATAGTATTCTATTCGCATATAATGGCTATTACATGCTAGTCAAAAAATTCACAGCGTGATTCGTTAGTGTGATAAAATTTATTTATACTCAACAACAAACACTTCCACTTACATGATGCACAGTTCGTTTAAGTTCCTTAACACACAAAAGTAATTGAAGACAATAATACATTTAAAAATACAATTATAAAGTAAAAATACAATTATCCATTTAAAAACAAACAATAAAGAAAGCAATGACCAGGCACATTTGAGCATTCGAATGAGGTGTCTCTCTGTAACACTAAATATATCTAGATCACAGTTTCCCACCATTTCGTTAACAGTCTCGAGACATTGTTGAAGAGGAGACAAACTGTTCGAAACGCAATAGAAATGTGTTCTTAATAATCGTTTTTGAAAAAAGTCTTTGGATTCCAATGCAGTATCTCCTATATTTACTTTTTAGTGTAAGCAGTGCAATAAAAATTCATTGGAACAGTCAGAATGGGGTAGAATGTTTGATAAATATACAGGCTAAATTATATTTTAGGGAGCTGGAATTTGTCCTTCCTCTTTCTAGCTACGCCCATAAAAAAATACCGCCGTATTTAAATTCAAAACTTTTTAACAAAATGACCTTCTGTCACATCTTAATATCAGTCCAAAATGGATTTCTTTCTCTTTCCTTTATATCAACCCGTCCTGATCCATCTCTTTCTATCCATCTTGCAGGAAATTGATCATCAAGTTTATCTTAAATTAGTTCATTATGATGAACAGGAGCATCTTCATGCTGGAAGTGCATTGGCTGACCTTAATGAAGTGGAATATCATCTATAAATATTGATAAATGATTTACCAAAAAATTAATCTGTGTGTTTCGGGCACATTGCTTGGTGTGCAGAGAGGAAATACAAAATACTCGTATTTCATTTTTAAATTAGATAGAAAAGGATGGCCAATGCAATAGTCAATCTCAGAAAAAATAACCTTTCTCCTCTTCATATTAAGTTGAGGGTCAAGAAACAATTTATAAAAGATACTTTAAATACCTTTGCACAAAATTTTCACATTTACCAGAGGCCAAGCCAATAGAAGGAATTTCAATCAATCAACATGAAAGAGAAGATTGGAATGGTAACTACATCAGCATTGCCAACGATCTCAAGTAAATGAAAACACTTGGCTGCCTCGTGAATATGAAAGTGCACTTTATACCTGCTAATGTTTTTGTATGTTTTAGAAAAACTTGGGACATAAACGTGATAACTACTGCTGGTCACTTTCCCGAAGGAATCAAAGTGTTACAAGAGGAAAAGTAACATTTGATTGGGAGTTTTCACGAGAATAGAAAGATCAAATACATCAATGTAGTTTAAATTAATTCGAAATATATTAGTAGTGTCCTTTGTTCTAAATTTACTAATTTCTGATTAATAAATAGTATATTATTCAATGAGTTTGGATGGGTTATTTTATTACACGTGGATGAAGTTTGTAGCACGAGCGAGCTTACGAGCGAGTGCTGTAATCATCCGAGTATAATAAAATAACCACACAACGAGTTGAATATAAAATACTTTATCTACTAATGTCGACAAATAATAGATTATTTATACTTTAACAATATCTATTAAATCAAATCAAGAACAAAACATTTTTAAATGCTAAAGAAACTATTATACGAATTTTATATTAAATTAATTTCTTACTTGATATTAAAATTTAAAGTTGTGTTGCTGCAATTCGAGAAATTAATTGTTGTATCCGCAACACCAAAATTCATATTGTGATCTGTATTTGATATGAAATTATTAGAACTAGCATATGTTGTTGGATTATTAGTATTATTTTTATGGATTTGATGTAAAATTCTATTAATAAAATATCAATTTCAACAAATTTGATAAAGTTTTTAGTGAATGACTTTTACTAGCATTAATTTAATTTGACATTGACGTATAAATTAAGGGTCGTGCTAAATAGTAAATGTAAATGCGTTCTTACTCTTGATTGGTTAAACTTAGTTGCCTTATGATTATTGGTTATTAAAAGCGTTGAATTTTCATTATACAACGCTTTTTAACCAATCAAATCAATTTTGCAAACACACTATTGAATAATGAAGGTCAAATTCCGGTTTGATTTTTGGTTTATTATTTGACATTAGTAGATAAACCTTTTCAAAAAACATACCTCTACATTCCACTATAATCCGATTAATAATTATGTTTAAAATATTGAATCGAATTGCAGAAAGATGGTGAGCGATTGGGAAAATCAATTAGGGTGATCTTATGAAAAGCATTACCCTAAATGATAAAAGAATATTTTTTGCATGTCTCTGTAATCTTTATCTAGCAGCATTGGATAGCTCGACCGTTATATAGTTAAATCATCAACTAAACTATGTGGAGTATCATAAAATCGTTGTGCGGGAATCTCAAAAAGCGTAAATAAGCACTAGCAGTGACAATTTGACGAATTTATAATTTTATCAAAAATATCCTTGTTATCGATATGTTTCCTTTTGATACTAATAAGTTTCTGAAAAATTTCGAATTACGTTTCTACTATGGACTGAATGACTAAAATTGAATTTCTTTGTTTCAGATTTGTGGAAAGCTGCGGTGGAGGTTGCAAAGGAAAAATGAACCCCTGAGAGATGTGTCGAGTTCACGGGACATCGTGAAAAATATGTACAGAGACAAAATGAAAAACTTAATAGTGGAGAGTGTTAAGACGAACTTTTATCTGCTTATGATGTGGACAAAGAGACTTTCTTTTAGCCAATTACGACTTCATATTAGTTTAAACGCTATTCGTGACTGCTATCTAAATTTAATGTGTAAATTTGTGACAATACCACTAGGACATAACGAAAATATAAAATATGTTAATATAATGTACCATAAATATGTAGTTCCGATTTCTTTCTGGGAAAGCATGTAATCAATAAAATTGTTTTATTTATTTAAATGCCGATTTTTCAATTTTGCGTAAATGGATTTAATGCTGGAAATTTTAAGTGGAAATTAAAATGCGGTGTGAAACGAGATATTCAAAAATAGAAAAAATAATTTTAAAACAATTTATTTAAAAAAACGCATGTACTATTTTACTATTAATTCATTTTGTGTTTTGTTTTTTTTAATTCATGTTTATTATAGAAAACTTTTTTCTTCTTCATTTAGGATTTGAGTTATTTTTTTTATATATTATACAGGGTGACCCACGACTATTTCCTCGTTCTTTTGTGCCTAAACGGTACAAGATATCAGCTTAATTATTTGGCGACATATGCAAATTGATCAGATCTATTTGTTTAAATTATTTTTCAGGGTGATACAAAAAATTGTAATTGATCAAAGTTAGGTTTTTTTAAATACAACACCCTGTATTTTATGACATTTTTAGATTATACATTAAAAACTAAGTCAACTTTATTCAACGTTCCCTATATCTACCTCTTATCAATTTTGAGAAAATCGTGATTTTAAGATAAATATTCTATTTAAACAAGACCTAAAAACACGGAAACCTGTTACTTTCAGTAACACAAATGTATATCGATTTATTCTGACTTTTAGGGTTTTCATGTGCAATGTGTAGGATTTCGATATTTTGAACAGGGTGTTTAGGAAAAGGATTCTAATTTTATATTTTTCAAACCGCAAAAACTAACTTAACTTAAATATACCACCATGTATTTTTGTATCATATGTGAAATAGCTTTTAATTTTCTATCAAAAACTATGAGTAATGCATAATTATAAAACTTACGATTACAAAGTTATTAGGACTTTTCTCTAAAATTTCTATTTTTTGTTTACATTCTAGTAGGCAATGATTTTTTTATTGTAGTTAATAAATAGGTATAGGATCAAAACTTAATTAGAAATGAAACTAAAATCAAGACGTAAACATTTATGAAAAAAAAATACTGTAATAAATGTTCAATACGATGACCATTTTTCTCTATTCATAACCGCACACGTTTTTCAAAAGATCTTAAAACGTTTCTCAGGATATCTGGTGTTATAGTAGCAAACGCATCTTTTATTTTAATCTTCATGTCATTGGGAGTGGTAGGTGGAGTGTTGTAAACTAAATTTTTAATGTAACCCCAAAGAAAGAAATCCATCAGGAGATTTAGGTGGAAATTCATGCGGACCTGCCCTTCCAATCCATTTATTGGGGAATTGTCTACTTAAATAATTCCTTCTTGTTTTAAAAACTGTTACGCCGTTATAAAGTTTCCATAAAAAAATATGGACCAATCACATGGTCTCCTACAATTCCCCAAGTACATTGGGGCTCCACCGATTTTGGTGGTCAACAGTGCGATACAAGGGACGGTTTTCCGTATCATAATAATGGAAGTTATGTCGGTTTACCAAGCCGTTGTTGTGGAAAGTGGATTCGTCGGTAAATAAAACATATTTAAAGAATTCATCATCTTTCCCAACTTTTTCAACACTCCATAAACAAAAGTCTAACCTACGTTGAAAGTCTCGTCCATATAAAGTCTGGTGAAGTTGTATGTGATAAGGATGGTACTTTTTCTTGTTCGACTAATTCCACTTACTCTAGAAATTTCTCTTGAACTGACATTTGCAGTTTCAACCACTGACTCTAAAACTAAGAACTCATTCTAAAACCATGGCCTACTACAATAGGAAACAATAGGAAACGTTCACAGAAAGTTTAGAGAAAAATCCTAACTTTTTAATCGTTAATTTTATATATATGCATTACTCATAGTTTTGTACATAAAAAATACAGGGTGGTCCATCTAAGTTAAGTGAGCTTTTGCGATTTGAAAAATATAAAATTAGAATCGTTTTCCAAAACACCCTGTGCAAAATATCGAAATCCTACACAGTGCAAATGAAAGCCCTAAAAGTCAGAATGAGTCGATATAAATTTGTGTTACTGAAAGTAAGAAGTTTCCGTGGTTTTAATTCTTGTTTAAATATAATATTTTTCATAAAATCACGATTTTCTCAAAATTGGTAAGAGATAAATATAGGGAACGTTGAATAAAGGTTGCTCAGTTTTTAACGTAGATATAATCTAAAAAAACTTAAACTTTTATAAATTGTAATTTATACAAATAGATCTTATCAATTTACATATGTCATAAGCTGATATCTTGTACCGTTTAGGCACAAGAGAACGAGGAAATAGTCGTGGGTCACCCTGTATTTATGGTATTTATGGTTCTTGTTCGATTGGTTTAGAACTTACAAAAGTAGCGTCGGTTATGAAATTTTGACACAACATATCATTTGAAGATTAGTTAGGTTTTCGAACAATATTACAAAGGCATGGAAACGTTGAAAAAAGGTAATTTAAAAGTTGAGAAAAACATTGCAAAACAAATAATAAACTAAAAATTTTGTATTGAAACAGTTTTAGAGTCTTTTGATAAAACTTGTTTTTTAACATCCCTACATTGGGGTTTAAAATTTATAAATATATATTGTGGAGACGACTTCGAATTTCATTTTTGGTAAATTATCTAAAAGTAAGTAAAAGTTTTATTTTCCTCATCTACAAAAATCTTTGCTGTTATAACTTTTTTGGACTTTTACGTCACCTATTCTAAACATACTAAGTACAACTACTAATACAGTCTTAATATTCCTAATAGTGCCTCTCTATGTTATTTTTAAAAAGTATGTCGCCGACATGAATAAAATTTTAATAGACCCAATTTTAATAGACCCTTCAAACCCAACGAGGAACCTTTCCACTCAATTGCATTCCTGGAATTTGGAACTTCAAAAGCACTTCATCTACGCCACTGTTCATTCAAGCTTGAATAATTTAGGAACAAGCAAACTTTCCTTAGGTCTAAATGTTCGATTCCAACCTTTTTCAATTCAGTTATAAATGGAGAAAGTTCTAACACATTCATTTAGTTTTTGTTTGAGGTTTTGTTCGCGTCACAATTGTGTTAAATTTCCGCTTCTTCTTTGAATGAAATTGAAAGAAATCTGACAATTTGATGGAGTAACTTAGTATGCATTCAGCATTCAAACCTGTTTAGGGAACTGTTAAGATCTGGTTTAAGATAAGTTTTAGTGATTTTAATAATTCAAGAAGTTTCAACGTAGTAAGGAAGTTTTGGCGGAATTTATGCATTTCTATGTCTTGCGATATGCCCATTTTCGCATTTATTTGTCTGTTTATATTAGTTTTGTTTGTATCGCCGACTGTACCGTGCAAATTGTGTAACCCAATATTTTCTCAAGTTTCTTACAGAGCGTTTCCCTATTTTGCAGAAATTCAATTCAAGTTGCACAATTTCAAACAAAACATCTGTGAATATTTCCCCTCAGAAATTGAAAACAAGATTTTTTCCCAGATTCCAGATTAGTTTTGGACCAAAAGATGCAAGAATTCACCGACCTGGTGACCAAAGATGTCAAGTGTCAAGTTTCTCGCTTATTTATGTATTTATTTTATTTATTTATTTAGGTTTACACCATCCTTACGGCTGATGCCTTAAGCAGGGTGGGAAATATACAGTGAGCACAAATTACAATACAATGATTAAAAAATAATACAAAAAAGAAAACAAGGTAAATTGGTGAGACTTACATGAAACAACTATACATGTGAACTGAAAAAAAACTTGTTAAGAAAAAAGTTCAAAAGTTGCAAGAATAGATGAAAACAGAAGTGAGTAATTAATAATAATAATAATATACGCCCTGCAATTCACTCCCTTACGAGTAAACCCCAGAAGCTCTGCAGCTTGTGCGGGGGAGGGACTGATATTATTATGATGTGTAGAAAATGTTTATCTCGTTCTGGTATCTCATATAGTTAACACATATTTGATGTATAGGAGAAAACATGCGTGAATTCGTTTTAGGTGCTGGCAAATAAAACATGTGATACGATCGTGCAGACCCTCTAGGTACATGAATATTCAGTAAAGAGAGAAGGTGGGGAGAATCTATTTTGCTATTTAGGAGTTTGAAAAGGAAAATTATGCTGTGACGTGTCTGCAATGAGTTAGTACCGAAACGTTCCAGTAATGATTCCTGAGGAATACCTCGTGCAGGATACTACCCATCTACTCTAAAACATATTGCTTGGAGAAAACATCTCTGTACATTCTCGATATTAATCAAGTAGACATTATAGCCCGGAGACCAAATAATGGAGGCGTATTCTAGTTTAGTCCTCACAAATGCGTCAAACAGGAGCTTGAGAGTATTAGGGTTAGTAAACTGCTTGGAATTGCTGATCACGAAGCCAAGAGTTTTATAAGCAGATGAAACAATATTGGAAGTATGTTCAACGAATGTTAATTTAGTGTCAAATTTGACTCCTAAGTCAGTGAAGTTGGTGCGCTTCTCAAGCTTGGTGCCATCAATATCGTAATCAAAAATAACTGGTTGTTTCTTGCGCGTGAAAGATACAATTTTGCATTTTCCTATGTTTAAAGGATGTAGATTAAACTCGCACCAATTATGAAGAATCCTCGGATCTTCTTGCAGTTTCAAGCTGTCAGTTGGATTTTCGATTTGTCCATATAATTTACAGTCATTCGCGTATAGTAAAATATTATAATTCAGTCTAAGTCCGATGTCGTTTACAAATATTATGAATAACAAGTGGCCTAAAGCAGAGCCTTGCGGGCCACCAGAAGTTGCAGGAATTTCGGTTGATCGGTGACCATGGTATACCACCTAAGAGTTCTATTGGTGAGATAAGAGTAGCAGATCATGATAAGATCGCGAGTAAGACCAAAACTGGTGAGTTTTTTGAGGAGAATAAATTGTGTGATCTCGAGCAAGTTGGTGACTGTTGATCTGCCTGGTACAAAGCCGTGCTAATAAGGCACTATTTGTGAATTAACAGCTGATAAAAAGTCTGAGATAAGCATCTCAAGGACTTTGCTAAAATTACAGGGAATGACGATGGGTCTGTAATTTTCAACTTCAACTGACATAAAAACAAAAGTAAGAAATCTCTTCGAACTTATATATAATTGTGTGTGTATCAAACACAAAACCCAAATTTGAGAATCTTGGTTCTAAATAAAAAACAGGCACATGAGTCAAACTTATTTTTTTTATCGGTACCTTATTTTGCTTATTTAAAGTACACCTCAGCGTGTTTCAAAGTTACCATGGCAACATCAACAACCCAAGAAATATGAAGTTTATGTCAACTATATAATTATTGATCTTGTAGGAGTACCGTGTAACGTCAAATAAAACATTACTAACAAATATTTCAAAGCTTTATTCACATATTTACTATTTAACGAATGTTAGAACTCATTTTTGAGCACTAGGTATACAACTATTAATGGTAGACGACAATTAATCTCATGTGACAGATTGCAAATTAATTTTTGTTTTTCTTATTTCCATGACAACGAAAGGTATACTGACTATGAATTCAACCATGTTACATTATTAGTTCTTATTATTCTTGTTATTAAGGAGGGGCTCAATGTTTCTTGAAAATAAAAATGAGAGAATGATTTTTTCGACTTAGCAACAAATAAAAGCCAAAGAAATGTATGAACGTTTTAGGCATGATTGGCTATTACTATGCATATTCCCCAAATAAATAAAAAAACTCAAATAAATAACAATAAAGTGTAATTTTAAAAGCAGAAAACGACAATGACAAGTTTTTAGATTGATTAATCAAGTAAAAGAGTGAGACAGAATTTAGTCTTTCGTGGGCATCAAACCAAACCAACTGCCACGAATCAACTTTCTGGGAGAACGTTCCTGTCCCCAATGTTAATAATTTTTTGAGTTTATTAATTATTTGTTGGGATCTTCAATAGTTTATGGGGCGGTATTAGTACCCTCCTCGTGCAGAAAAGTTGGTCTTTCTTTCATGAAATGAGGTCAAAGGCAACATTATTCTTAAAATGTACCATTTTCATCTTAAATGCGTTTAAAAAATACGAAGGAGAAACATTTCTGCAGGAAGAGGGTACTAATACCGCCCCACACACTATTGAAGAACCCAGCAAGCTTGATAAATTCAGAAAATTATCAACATTGTGGGCAGGAACGTTCTCCGAGCGGTTGAATCCAGGAAAAGTTTAAATATGATACCATAATTACATGAAACATATAGTTGATCATGCAAGGCTTTATCTATTTTAAGCAAAGTCTTGTCTTTAATATAAATCATCCAAAATATTTTGTTGCTTTAACCTTTTTCCCCTTTTTAATAATACCAGTATTTATGATTCCTACAACAATAAAAAATAGCGTAAAATATTCGTGGATAATTGGTCTTTAAAACACTAACACTACATCGAAGAATCGCGCGTGTAAAAGACATTATACTCGCAATCAGTCACATAATATTTTGGGAGATCTTTTGTATTAACGCAGGTGGTGCACAATTCCTGTCTCTTTCACTAGAACAATTCGCAGATTTCTGTATTATTTGTGGCATGTAATCTTATTTAAAATTTTCTTTGAGAAAATAAACTCTGCTGCGCCACTGATTTGGAAAGAACACGGAATCTAGGAGGCAAAACGTAGCTGATGATCATATCCAGGTGATTTATTAATGGAAACTTTCTAGAAGGAATGGAGATTTATAGTTACTTCCAAAGAAGTGGAGTGAAAATAAAGTAGATGTTCGAATATGGGTTACAATTCACGATTAGTCGAAAAAAAAACCGCAATTTAATTTTGGATATATCTCGCATATAATAGGAAAAATAATCGTTTATGCGAAATTAAAAATTTACTTTTAGTTTTTATTACCTCAAAGTACAAATTCAATAAAAGGAAACCATTTTTATATCCTGGCTACAACGCTACCATATTTCTTCGAAAGTTTTATGTTGACGGTCTGAGAGGGAAACGAAAGGAAGTATTTTCAGAATTATAACAGGATGAGTCATGCAAAGGAACTCCGGTGATTTAAAAGCCTTCGAGAGGCCTCTTCCTTTACATCATCCCTTATATCATCAGTTTTTTTTATTTATGGGTTATGTAAACGTCCTGTGATTATGTTGGTACTTTCATCTTCCATAGTACGGCTATTTGAATAACTATTAAGTAAAATGTATGTATGTATGAAACTCTTGTTGAAGCTACTCGCCAAGAATGGTGAAATAACGTCTAAAATATGGTTTGTACTGACACTGAAAGTTTGCTGACTTTGTATGCGATTTAAAATCACTTCAATCGAAATCACTGAATTGCTCTGAATTCAATAAATTTTAGATTTCCTATCGGAAAAAAAATGTAGGTACTTATTACAATTTTTTTCGTGTGTAACAGAAAAAACAATGAAAGAAACTGAACAACTAAACGTCAATATGCCAATATTTTTGAAGATCTCTCTACTGTCTTCTGTGTCACTCAATAACTTATTTATATGGAGATTTTTTAACCGAAATTTTTCACTTTTCTCAAACATTTTTTTTCATACAAACATTGTCCTGACAATTACAACTGCAACAAAAAAAAATTAGCCAAATAAGTACAGCCCTTCTGAAGTGATGATCACAAACATTCGGCGAATTGATTTTTATTAATTAATCCAATAAACGAAGGTGCCAACCCAGGCATCAGGTCTGTCCGGCACCATTTTTTTTAATTTGCAGGTATTCACCGCCGAAAATCTCAGCTGTCTGAAATTTGTGGAAGGGCGGGAAAATGGCCCATTTTTAGCTCCTGCCCTGCATTAGGAATGACACTCCCAAGCGGATTACAAATTTTTCAATAAATTACGTAAAAATTAATATTTTTTCATGATTCAAAGTTCAGATGAAAGAAGGAACCTGTAGCTATATATCATGTTACTTTTTCCCTTTATCTATTTCTCTGAATTATTGAAAAACCTGGCCAAAATTTGTTTTTGCTCGATATTTTGACCCTCCTATAAATTTATTCACATTTTTTTTATCAAGACTAATTTCACCGAATCCTTTTGGATAATGGGGCTTTGCAAGGTGTTCAATATATTCAGAAAGATTCAATAAATTATTTTTGTGTTTTCATAAACAACATGTTTTTTTAGGGCGTTTTTTTGGATTTCCGGGGTTTTCGAAAATGCTCGGGTCTATTGGGAATTAATAGATAATCAAGGACCATATCGGTTTTCAACGGACATCATTAGAAAGCTAAGCTTGTCCCCTTGTCGATGGCATTTTTCTTTTTTTTTTTCATATGTTTTGGTTTTCCGGAAAATTGAGAAAATTCTCACCCCTCTGAAAAATCGTTATTTTTTTGAGAAAAAATTTGACGGACAGACTCAATGCCCAGGTTTGAGGTTTTTCTGGCGTTAATTCAAACTGATGAAATGTATATGCATTTGTACTTTGGGTATTTATACTTTTTGGTATTTAGTTTTATTTTATTATGTTATTTAATTGTCAATAACAAACATCCAGACAATTAATATTAATGTCATTATTATTAAATTCATAATTTTTTTGTTCCATTGTTAAATTATGTTAAGGCTGTTTGTTCTGTATTCATAACAAATCGATATTAGTATTGTGTAGTAATCCGAAACAGTTTTTTCAATTTCCTAATTTTTTTGATGAAATTAAGTTAAAAAAAATCACAGAATATAGTGAAAGTCTACTTCAAGAAATTCTTTTACTGAAAATGTGGATAAAATAACTATTGTATCGGACAAATTTAAACTTTTGCCTATAGAAACTATTCTAGGAAATTGGCCAAACAACTTTCCGGGCGTGAATACAAGTATCGTGGTGACTTCAACCCTGGAGAATTAACTTTAATGTAGATATCCGTCTTCAAAATACGTTCAGACACTTCGTCAGACACTCTAGCTCGGATTCAATTTATTTTAGTGTCAATAAACTTCATAGACTGGCATATAATTGGTGCCGGATTAAAATCTAATTAAAATCAGAATTGTATTCTATATGTACATCGGGATATGCTCGCTCTATTGTGAAATTATACGGAAATTTTATTAGTAATAATTTAATGATGTTTTTATGAAAATTAGCGAGATTTTCATTTTCATTCTAAAATGACATAAAAATAGGAATGAAAAGTCAAATTAAATGTTCTAGAGCTCTAGATAGCGAGACATTATAGAAATAAAATCGACTGTGTCCGGTCAATTGTTCGAAAGCAATTGTTCGAAAACCAATTGTTCGAAGCCACTTGTTCGAACAGTATATTGACTGACGCCAATTTTTCGAAAACTGATTGTTCGAAAAGTCATTTTTAGTAGGCAAGTAACAGTTAACAAAAACACATTTCTTTTAGAGCTTGTTAGGAAACGGAGATGAAGGTGCGGAAGACCTATGGAATAGCCTCCAAGATCTCCATATCTCATCCCATTAGTTTTTTTGGGGCTAGCTTAAATCTAAAGTTAACAAAATCCCCTGCCAATGTCTATAAGAGCTACGTCAGCAGATAATATCAGTTTCTACACTGTGTACTTGTCATTGGGCAATAAACTGTTTGGGATGCAGTATAAATAAATTTTATTCTTTTCTATTTTTTAAAAAAAATGTGTCTGTCCCGATAAGTAATATAAATCTTCACAACATGGAACATATAAGTTGTATGGCTCCCGTTAAAATGGCCGTAACTTTTTAGTAAATAACTCTTTAGCAGTGAGCGGTGTTTTTTATGTATACTGGAATTTTTTTATAAAATTGTATGGAGACGGTTTTTTCTAAAAAAAACTCAACGGTGAATATTTTCAAGCAATTGGAAAATTACCTACTAATAAACTCTAAAATACTTTTATTTTAAAAACTTTAAGGGTACAGCTACCATGTACAATAGTTGGTCCAGTGATAGTAAAGATTGAAATGCCAGTGAGAAAGACGAAATTACATATAGACGTATGTGAGCGCCACTTGCTTGAGCCAAGAACAAAGAATGCTATAAAACTTAAGAGGTTTCATTAACGCGTCATAACTTCATGCGACATTTCCCCTTGACCCGCGCAGCAAAAGTAGGCGTTACTAAATATAAATGTTTGGCAACTCAGCATAATACATTTACCAAAAGATATTACCACCGAATAAATAAATCATTTATGCATTTTTAGTAGCCAGTGGCCAGTGGCGTGCAGAACATAAAAATTCGGTGACCAAAACCAACCAATGTTTTAAATAGGTAAGTAATGAATTGAGGTATGTTTTCTTTGATTCAACACACAAAAATGCAGGATTTTGACTCTGATACTCACAGAAAAAGTGTATGTGTGTCATATTATGCCTTGTCTCCTTTTTTCAAGTTTCAAGTATCAAAGGAAAGATAAAAATATTTAATGAAAACATTTTATTCTATAACATTGTGATTTGTATTTGTATCCTCTTCGGGAATGATCAAGTACCTAACTGTGGAGGTGGAGTTTGTAGTGACTAGTACTGGTTGTCTAAGGTGGTTTAATCATGTTTGTCATGATGGAAGGATGATATTAGTAAAGCACAAGAACCTCCAGCCGGTTGACATTTCCACTCACAAATATTTCTGATACCACAGGGAACAGAGGTATTATTTTGGCACTTCCGGCAACAAGTAACATTTGTGTAAAAGCGTTGTTAAAAAGCTGGTCCCACGTGCTTGACCATCTAAATTATTTATGTCAAAAAATCATTAAGAAAACAGCCCTCGTAAAATCGTTACAAAAATAAAACTAATTAAAAATTTACATTTAAAACGTAGCGACTTGTTGCCGTAATACAGAATAAATATTACAACAGCTCTAATGTGACATAGATTTACTGGGACCAGAAATTAAAAAAAAAAACAAAAATACAGAGTTGATGATTGACTCTGCATGTGTAAATAATTGACATGAGTATTGTGACCCGACATACCTCTATTTTCCGTAGTGGACACATTTCGGAAATATGGAATTCATATTATCGAACGGAAATAGGAACAAACAGAAATATTATTAATGATGACCTAATTTTTTTTCGGTTTCTCAATATGTCTTCAAAACAAATGACAATATTTTATCTATTTAATCTTTTGATTTCCTTTTGGTTGAGTAAATTAAAACGAATAAATACCGGGGTCGCTTCTTGCAAAGTAAGTAGAAAGAACGATTGGATTTTAATTATTTATAATTTTTTGTATTTCTTATATTTGAAATACTACGATGAGGATTGATGTGTCAATTTTTAGCGCGATCGATAACCAATCAGATTGAGACTATTATTGCCCTCGGTAGTCAATCAGCGACGTAAGCATGGCGTTGCTTCGGTTTCAACAACTAATCAAATAGAAGCGTTTAAGAAATAAGAGTCAATAGTCAATTGTAAGTCAAGGTAGCTGGACCTTTCCTATTTAATCTGATATTGAGTACGTACCTATTTAAAAAAATAAGTTTAGAATAGTCAAACGATTTAGAAATTTAATTTATTTGATTCGACAACCTAAGACTAGTTTCTGCCTTTCGGCTTCGTCAGTTGGGCTTTCGAATCCGATAAATCAAATTCCAAACACGCATAGCTGTATCCACTATAAGATAAAATGCAAAACTGATAAAAGTGAGTTTTGACAACTTAACAAACAAAATCAAATAAGTACTATTAAACGAGCAAGGTTTGTATGTATGTATATCCGGACGATCTCAAAATCCACTAGTCAGAATTCAATGATACTTTCAGGGTAGACTAATTCATATCTAAAACGGCAAAAAATGCAGGTCTCATGTCTGTGAAAATTCGATCTTTCGAGATATTTACAAGAAAAGTTAAGCTTTTAGTTTATTTCCTAGCAACGGCAGACAACACAGAGATAATTTAAGCTGTTTCTATAGTAAATTTTTTATTACATATTTTGTTATGTTATTTTGAAAACGACTTTCGATCAAGAAAGTCGAAACGTCAATTAAAGCCCCCTTTTTCTTTAAAATAAGTGGTTTTATTTCCATTAGAAGAGAACTGATAAATATTAGTTTAATTTGTCAGTTTTGGCATTGTCAAAAGTAGTTAATTGTCAATCATCGATCACCGATGGAAATCATAACATTTTTTTTGCGAGAGTTGTTCCAGAGCAACGTTCAGTAACGTAGTCACAATATAATGTTGGTCTAACAGTGGCCGGCGAAAATGTTGGTGGAGTGATTTGAATGGAAATTTGATGGAAAATTGTCATAAGAAAATAACCTATTTTTGTAAATATCAACGTCAAGGTTTGACTTTATTTAATTTAAATTAAATGGAGGAGTTCCCTACTAACCTCAAAATCTAACAAAAGGTCTACCAACAAAATCTACTGCATTATATCCGCAATGATAAAATATGATAAGAAAATTCTACTGAGCTTTCCAAAAAGTATCGTTAGCAATAGTATATTTCATTAGGAGTCCAGCTTGCACGACTTCCCGTCGCGCGCGCACAGAAAAAGCATTTTTGGACGTGTAATGAACGATATTTTTCATTATATCTATCTGAAAACCAGATTAAGAAACATTTATTTTTAACAATTTGCAATTTCTAGAGAACTGTCAATAACATATTACTTTATTTTGACATGTAAGTAGGCAGTAAGTTGGCTGAACAATTTTCCATGCGGTCGCACAGAAAAAGCCCATTTTCGGTGCGCTAAATAAGCAATTAAATATAGTGTTTTCAGATAGGTATAAAATGAAAGATATTTGATACTAGAAAACGAGTAAGGAATTTAATTTATCAGATTCGAGATCCTAAGACCGGTTTCTGCCTTTCGGCTTCGTCAGTTAGGCTTTTCGAATCCAATAAATAAAATTCCAAACTCGTACAAGTCAGTAGCTATATCCGCTATAAGATAAAATTTTTAGATGTGCTGCCATCTATGATTAGAAGAGAGTATTGACAATTATTAAAAGCAAAAAATTCCCGGTGTATTGGGGTTGCATACACAATTTGCATTGTGTGTTGCAAAGCTTTTATTTGACTGATTCTAGTCAAAATGTCACTCTCTTCTTTCGTATCCCTTTCAGAGATTAATACAAAGTTAGAAAACGAGTAAGGAATTTAATTTATCAGATTCGACATCCTAAGACCGGTTTCTGCCTTTCGGCTTCGTCAGTTAGGCTTTTCGAATCCAATAAATAAAATTCCAAACTCGTACAAGTCAGTAGCTATATCCGCTATAAGATAAAATGTTTAGATGTGCTGCCATCTATGATTAGAAGAGAGTATTGACAATTATTAAAAGCAAAAAATTCCCGGTGTATTGGGGTTGCACACACAATTTGCATTGTGTGTTGCAAAGCTTTTATTTGACTGATTCTAGTCAAAATGTCACTCTCTTCTTTCGTATCCCTTTCAGAGATTAATACAAAGTTAGAAAACGAGTAAGGAATTTAATTTATCAGATTCGACATCCTAAGACCGGTTTCTGCCTTTCGGCTTCGTCAGTTAGGCTTTTCGAATCCAATAAATAAAATTCCAAACTCGTACAAGTCAGTAGCTATATCCGCTATAAGATAAAATTTTTAGATGTGCTGCCATCTATGATTAGAAGAGAGTATTGACAATTATTAAAAGCAAAAAATTCCCGGTGTATTGGGGTTGCATACACAATTTGCATTGTGTGTTGCAAAGCTTTTATTTGACTGATTCTAATCAGCACATCTAAAAATTTTATCTTATAGCGGATATAGCTACTGACTTGTACGAGTTTGGAATTTTATTTATTGGATTCGAAAAGCCTAACTGACGAAGCCGAAAGGCAGAAACCGGTCTTAGGATGTCGAATCTGATAAATTAAATTCCTTACTCGTTTTCTAACTTTGTATTAATCTCTGAAAGGGATACGAAAGAAGAGAGTGACATTTTGACTAGAATCAGTCAAATAAAAGCTTTGCAACACACAATGCAAATTGTGTAAGCAACCCCAATACACCGGGAATTTTTTGCTTTTAATAATTGTCAATACTCTCTTCTAATCATAGATGGCAGCACATCTAAAAATTTTATCTTATAGCGGATATAGCTACTGACTTGTACGAGTTTGGAATTTTATTTATTGGATTCGAAAAGCCTAACTGACGAAGCCGAAAGGCAGAAACCGGTCTTAGGATGTCGAATCTGATAAATTAAATTCCTTACTCGTTTTCTAACTTTGTATTCATCTCTGAAAGGGATACGAAAGAAGAGAGTGACATTTTGACTAGAATCAGTCAAATAAAAGGTTTGCAACACACAATGCAAATTGTGTATGCAACCCCAATACACCGGGAATTTTTTGCTTTTAATAATTGTCAATACTCTCTTCTAATGATGGCAGCACATCTAAAAATATTTGATACTGTTTATGTTTTTGATAAGTCATTTGTATTGGCAAATATATAGGATCACATGAAAATTATACAAACAATATATGATAGTAGTATACGAAATGAAATTGCGTGCTAAAAGGGTGAAGTCTCCAGAAACTAGGCAACTTTTAATGCATTTAATTAACCTCTGTGACAAGCAGTTGATAAACGTCAACAAAAGCTGTAGCCAATTGAAAATTAACAATGACAGCTTTATTAATTTTCCCGCATACTTTCAATCCAATCAAATTTTTATTTATCTCCCTTTCAGTAGTTTAAGTAGATGTCGCCCACTCCATGATTTTCGCGAATTAATAATTTGTCAGGTTATAAACATACTTAAATTATATACTCATTGGGCTGCTTAAAAAGGTAGATTTGAATATTAAGAGCGAAGATCGGTGACTAGATATTATTCTCAATTTGTGTCAATTTAAATAAGTTTATTGAAAATAGTAAAAATATCCCAACTAGAGTATTCAGTAATGGAAAAAGGGGGAAACGTATAATACTAGAATTAACGAACAAAGTTCCCACCGAGGGTAAAATATCGGTAAATTGCAAATTGGTAGTGATACTGCCATTTTTTAAGAAAGAGGATACAAGGAATGTTTGGAACTACATAGAGATATCTAATTAGTATCCTAGAACAATTATAAGACTAAAGTAAACATCAAAATCACAGGACAAAAGCCCGCCATACATGTGCGATCCAACGGTCCGAGTCTCTCTTATTACGTTTCTCTTGAATTTCACACCGACTTTAATTTACACAGACTGATAATTTCAACTGACTTCTGTTATTTTTCTTATAGACCGCATGAGCCAAAACTAGTCTGTTATTTATACAGTTGTTTCTATTCATAATTAATAACCCACATTTGTGACATGGATGGTGTGTGGGGCTGATTTAGAGTTCTTTCTATTAACCCACCTTTGCGACATGGATGATATTTCCTACTTACCTTTTTTGCCACATAAATACGGGACTATAGTCCGTTGCAAGATAATCTAGAAAGCGCAATGGTCTGGCAACATCTTGAAACATTTGCAAACATGCTGATCAGAGCCGGCTTAGGTTGAGTGTTATTTGTTCAAATGTTAAAGATAATTTTTAAAATTTGATTTCTACAAAGATCCTTTTGCGGTCTAAATTGCATTGAAAAAAATATAACACGCTGAGAACTTGTATTAAAATTAAAAAAAAATAAAAGTTTTTTAAAATTTTAATAAACGATTTCAAACTCTGACTTACATAGTACCTAATACTTAATTGAAATTATAAAAAAATCAATAAGATTACCAAACACAACATGTTTAACTAAAAACTATAATGAAAATTGAAATTAAATAAAATTATTAAGTATTAATTTAAAAAGAATGTATGTTTCACTAGATTTATTTTGTGGAAATGTAGGTAAATGAATTTAAAAACGTCTATATTTCTAAATCTCTTTCACAGTCACTAATTTCATGTTCTGAAATAATATCACTATCATCATCAGTATCATCCAAATTTATTACAATTTTTTGAATTGTATTGTTAAATCTCATTTCTCTTCGATTTTTTTAACATGTTGAATAGCTTTTTTCCAGTTTTCAACAGTTATACAGTGCTTATTATATTAGTTGGGTATATCGTGAATACTACCCAAACAGAAAACATAAATTTTTAAAGTCCATTTGGGAGCACCGTCTCTGTTCCGGCTAATACACAATCTCCTTCATGTCTAAAGCGAGACGATTTTCTACTATAAATTGCAACGCACTATATATGTCGTATTTATATGGTTGTTAAAGCGTATCTAATAATATTGACAACTACATCCATGGGTTACTTATTAAAACGTATAGTGTAGCTTATAATTGTCAAAAACAAAAATTGAAGCAACTAAACCAGTGGCAAGGTTATTAATTAAATTACCAATTGAAACAAAGACAACAAAGTATTGCACTTTGATATTTGACCCTTCCACGTATGAAGAACTTTAATTAACGGAAAATTCTCTATACAATAACGCGGTCATGCAATAAAACCACGTAAATTGATTAAAGCATTGCTATAATTTTTTATTAAATACTGCAAATTAAAAAATACCAGGAATTGGAACAATGCAACATTTTATCGAAAATGGAAACAACCAATAATAATTCATTAGGGGAAGTGATAATTAACTGTAAAATTAATATTGATTTTAGACTGGCAAATATGAAATATATCTGGTTATTTACTACTAAAACAATGAATATTTGTTCATTTTATCTCACCAAAAACATTCATGTATAAAAATAGGTCAACAGTGATTTAAAAACTTAAAATTTTGAATAAGATAAGACAATATTGGATTGCAAACAGAATAATAGAAAATATCGCAAATTTCAATATCATGATGTATCAATATGATTAATTTAAATTCAGGGGAAATACCATTAATCGGGAAAATAAAGTGTTGGGACTTCTAAAATCAAAGAATTACTGTAAAAAAGGTAGGAATAATAAAGTTGTATAGAATTTTAGAAATCGATAATGACGCATTTAAAAAGTCTGTGTGTAAATTTAATATAAGTAGGAATTGTAAATAAATTATATCAAAATCATTCTTTTTGTCTCGAGAATGATTTGGTAATAAGCAAAAATTGTATAAAAATTGATAATTTTTGAATTTTTAAAAAATTTTAAGTAAAAAACTGTCAACTTTTAATCTAGAGCCGTGATTTATAAAAACTACTTTTCGCTGTCAAGCGAGGCTTTTGATCAAAAACTCTTGAACTGTTCACATCGGTGCTCGTAATAAAAATAAAAGAAATTTAAGATTTGTATTAATTGTTAATTTTATAAATAAGAAATTTATTACGCTTACCTTATTCTGACAAACAACTCTTATTCTCACATAAACTAAAAGGTTAAGCGTTATTTTTATGATTATTAATAAATGTTTTCATATTCACTGAGTCGTTATTATCGATTTTTACAATCACGCGGCCAATAGCTGAAGCACTACCTGGGATTAAGACTCTCAATTTTTCTACAGGAAAGTAGATGGCGCCCAAAATTATCAACAACAAATAATTACATTCTGTCTGAGATTACGACAGAAGGCAATAAAAAAATCAACATTAATTTAATAGGTTATGTACTAAAACTAAAATTCAAATTAAATCAAATAATAAAAAATTAAATATTGAACAAAAGTAATTTTTCTCTTTTACACAAAAGATAGTAGGTACGTAACAATATATTACTCCGGCTCGATCGCGATTTCAGTATAGCTAAACAAATTCTGAGAGTGATTTTCATGATCTATAATCTAGAATCTCGACAGTTACAACTCGTTTCTGTATTATTTTCAAATTTAGTAAATTTCTAACAAACATAATGTTTCAAAACCCTACTTTGTTAGGTAATTTTTAAAAAGAAAAATTGCACAAAAATCTTTACAAAACCAATTATTATTATAAGGAACGGCGCAAAGTAATAAAATGGCCTAACGTAACTGAATTAGACACTAGGCATCTTCCTTTTCCCACTTAACTACCTACTGTCCTACGTTTATGTTCCATCATTAACAATATCGACTAGGCAATCATATTTTACAGCGGCTTTTGCTGAATTTTTGAATAACGAAATAATTCTTATGAGCTAGTCTCGTAATAGACCAGGGTCAATCCCATTTTATTCTATTAGGTATTATTAATTGATTCACCTCTCTTTAGGTCCTCCTCAGAACCAACGTCGACTTTACCGCATACGTGATTTGAAGGTACGTACAGGTGTCATAACCTCCATGACCCCACGTCTCCAATAGCACATATTCAATTCCTGCATCATATAAATCGAAAACAGCAGGAACCGTCCTAACGATGTCAACGTCGAATAACTTTGGTTAGAGAGAAGTTCTAAGTACAAACTTTCGTAATCTAATTCGTTGTACCTTGAGATGGATATATATCCCATCCCTTGTATACACGAAGCTATTTAATCTGAACTAATTTTCCTAAGTTGCACAATAAACATTATTGAATATGTATTGGTCCTGTTTTCTCAGAAACAGTACATATGCAGATTCTGACGCAGCCAGGAATTGTTCAATTGTTGTGTGGAGTTGCGGTGCCACTCCTGCTAGGTCCCGCGGGAGGCAATTTTACGCCAACTACTTTCGAACAATCGATGAACTATAAATTATTGACGGTGGTAATGCAACACGATTTGTTAATTGAATATCGCGGTGAATATGCCAAATATTTATTGATTGATATCCAGCTTTCTCCCCAAACAAATACAATATCTAGTAATAAATTGAAATTGTTGTACAGGGTGATTCACCAATATTTTATAAAAATAGAAAGACATATTAGCTCAGTTGTCAGAGACTTTGACCTGTCATAAAATGTCAAACTAGGCTCTTAGGTACTTTTTTAGGTGTAGTAGCTGCTCTAAAATCTAATACGGATACGTAATAGCCATTTTTAAAGGCATGTACCGCAATCATTTGTTGATAAAATTTGGTGCAATATTCAAAAGTTTAGGTTTGTAAAGCACGACAGCACTATAATGTTATCTCCCCGATCTAAAATGGTCAAAAAATTCTCGTCTCGTAAAGTTTTAGGCTAACTAACACATCAAGCACTTCGAAATACTTAATGAAACTAGAAATAATTATTCTTAATTTTTATAAACAGGTACCTACAAGTACATTAAAAGGACATTAAAGGTTGGGGTAGTTAATCTCTTCATTTCAAATTTTTTGCCCAACTGAATGGTAGCATTAGGAACCACCTGGATATTTTTGCCCAACTGACATATTTCGTTAATTTCATTAAAAAACTAGCATAAAACGTATTTCGCAAATCGCTCCATTGTTAAACTCTACAACACAACGAATTTATTTAGATAATTTATACTCAGGTAACATCAAAAGTTGCTTACACTTGCTTAACCAATTTATATTATTATTTTTTTAAATACCTATTTCATTATTTTCTACTAACTTTAGTAAAAAAACTGAGAGATTGAGCTACTATCGCCTTATTTTTGTTATTTTGTATAACTGAAGTAGATTAATTGTATTTTATTTAACCTAATATTACGCGTGCAAATTTCATTGATACTAAGTACCACTTCGAGTTCCTTGTAAGAATTAGTATATTACATAACAAGTGTAGAAAGTTACTTATTTCGGAACGAGTATGAAAATCACTTTCTAACGCATTATATGCAGTATTTTTTCTACGACTAATAATTAAAACAAATTCCAAAGATAAAAAGTATTTAATAAGAAACAACAATTAAATGAACTTAATATGTTAGTACTTACTTTTAAACTTTGTGTCATTGATTTGACAGTTCCTGCCTTCCAGATAGAAATGCAAAATTCAAAACTGATATGAAATATTCATATCGCATCCGTTCTTATCATCACTGTTTTAAGACAGATATTGTCAACTTTTTGACTTATTTATTTATACGATTTAAGCTACTTTCGCATATAGTCGTAGGAAATAGTATATTATTCAATGAGTTTGGGTGGGTTATTTTCTTACATGCGAATGAAGTTTGCAGCACGAGCGAGCTTGCAAGAGAGTGCTGTAATCATCCGAGTGTAATAAAATAACCACACAACGAGTTGAATATAATAGTTTATCCACTAATGTCGACAAATAATTGATTATGTATACCTTAAAAATATCTATTAAATCAAATCAGGAACAAAACATTTTTAAATGTTGAAGAAACTATTATACTAATGTATTTATATTTAATTAATTCTTACTTGTTATTAAAATTTTAAGTTATGTTGCTGCAATTCGAGAAATTAATTGTTGTATCTGCAACACCAAAATTCATATTGTGATCTGTATTTAATATGAAATTACTAGAACTAGCATATGTTGTTGGATTATTAGTATTATTTTTATGGATTTGATGTAAAATTCTATTAATAAAATATCCATTTCAACAAATTTGATAAAGTTTTTAGTGAATGACTTTTACTGGCATTGATTTAATTTGAAGGTGGTCTAGCGGTTAGGGCATCAGCACGGAATGCTGGAGACGTGGGTTCGATTCCCGCCTGAGGCAGAAATTTTTCGGTTTCTTTCTTCAGTAGTTTTCACCCCTGGTGTACAGGAATTTATTTCTGTATGCTCCCTTGGAATTTAATTCCATTCTAGGAAGATTTTCCGCTAGCTTTTCACTTGTCATTAAAAGTGTTGAATTTTCATTATTCAACGCTTTTTAACCAATCAAATCAATTTTACAAACATAATATTGAATAATGAAGGACAAATTCTGGTTTGATTTTTGGTTTATTATTTGACATTAGTAGATAAAATATATTTCTACCAACTTTAGTAAAATAATTTTTTTAAAAACTGATAAATTGAGCTAACATCGACTTATTTTTTATTATTTTGTGTAACTAAAGTAGATTAATTGTGTTTTATTTAAACTAACAAAAAACCGTCATTATCATAGTATTTTTTTAATAATATTTCGGTGTGAAATTTTCTTACCTAATACCACTCAAGCTTCAATTAAAAACAGAAATTTTTTTTTTGAACACGAATATTTTCTAGATAATTCTCCATCGTCTTCGACTCGGGAAAATTTTCAAAATATTTGTGTTCACGAAAAAATTTCCAGTAATAATTGAAGCTCTAGTGGTATTATAAGTGAAAATACAATAAATATTTCCGTAGTTTTATGTTTTCTGTATAGTTTGGCCAAATTTTACCATGTTTTCTACTTCTGTTCTGGCCACCTGTCCTAGCAATTTGCAAAAAACTTCAAGTCGATCTGATCAGTTACTAGTTTCTGCTCGATATTACAAAAAAATTACTACCTTCCTCGGATTATCATATTGATAAGGGATCCAATCCACATAAAGTTCAAGGACACAACTTACATGGTGTGGTGAGCCACACTTAAATATGGGTTGGTATATTGGAAAGATTTATTTCATTCGGGTTGGACATCAAGCACAAAATCCATAAATGTTTACAATTACTAAATTATAACAACTTTACTCTTGGCCTACCCAAGCTCGTCTCCCCGACACACATTAAATATACATTAAGTTAAAACTTTAGCTTCGGGATTAGAATTAATAATTCAGTCCCGCGATATAAAATAAAATAGGGCAATTTGTTGAAGAAAAACCGATTGGTATTATCGAAAATTATGAAAAATAATTATAGAAAGAGGGGTAAAATAGTGTAGAAAAAAAATTATAGAAAATTAAGTAAAACTGAAAATCATTTTCAGGATAAAAATGCATGGGAAATTTTAATTGTAGCTTTGTGTTTCTATTCGATGGTCTTTAATAACGCAATATTTAATGTATTAGTATAATATAGCACTGAATTTAAAAAAATTATTTAAATAGTAAACTTTGCTCTGTAAATAGTTTTACTGTTGGTTAATTAATGCTATTATTATTAATAATTACAACTTTGGAGTGCTGCAACTAAATCTAACATAGACATTCATCAAACTCAAGCTGAACAAAGACAAATCTCTATACATGAATGACTATTATAACTAAGGCAAGAAACTGCCAAATTACTTGGTTTTGACTTAGACAACAGATTGAATTGGTCTATTCACATTCTTAATCTCAGGAAAAGGTTTATTGCGTTACTCTTACTGCGTCAGCTCAAACCTATAACTAATTGTCAAGTATTAAAAATGACCTACTTTGCGCTATTTCATTCTCATATTTCTTATGGTAACCTGCTTTGGGGTAAAACTTCTGAAGAAAAAAGCTATTAGAATACTATCAGGGGCGCAATATAGGGACTCGTGTCGTCCATTATTTGTATATCATAAAATAATGACTTTTCCTTCGTTATTTATTTACAACACTCTAGTTGAGATTCATAACTCTAAGTACAACTCAGTTCGTAACTCAGATGTATATACCTATCAAACAAGAGCTGCAAATCTGATTAGGGAACAGAAATTCAGACTCTCCAAGTCAAAGAAAAACTCGATTAGTGTTAAATTATGTAATGTTCTACCCATGAAAATAAAATCGTTAAATATATTTAACTTTAAGAAGGAATTAAAGTCTTTCTTTCAGAACAATTGTTTTTATTCGGAGAATGAGTATTATGATATTATACGCAATGATCCACGAATACTTGATTGATGTTAATGTGTTGCTTACTCGTCCACTTCTTTAGGTGTGAGTGCCTGTGTATGTATGTGTAGAGATAATCTATTCTTATTTAAATAATTTCAAATTGTTTAATTTTATTAATTTCTTAACTTTCATAGTTACATATGTTTTTTTTTAATTTTGTGTCTCTTTTTAATATTAATAATTTCAAATTGTCTATTTTTATTATATTTTGAACTTGCATAGTTGTTATATTTGTTATTTTTATTTTGTATCTCTCTTATGTAACATTTAAATAATTGTAAATTGTCAAATTGTTCAATTTGTTTAATTTTTATAAATTTTCAAACTTTCTTAGTTAGATACGTTATTTTGCATTTTGTATCTCTCATCTTTGTTGCTCTCTTATTCTAACATATAAAGAATTTCAAATTGTTTAAATTTATTAACTTTTGAACTTTCATAGGTATATATGTTTTGCATTTTGTATGTCACTTATTTTAATATTGTAATAATTTCAATTGCATAATTTTCATTAACTATTGATCTTTTGTGCTTTTCTTTTTCTATTGTTGACTTTCTATAAATGTATATATTGTAAATGTACTGATTATAGACAATAAACTATTCTATTCTACTCTAAGGTTTCAGTCTACACTTCTTCGAATAATTGTTAACGCCCCGCCCCATGGTATGTATCTAACATGTAGTTATTGCCCACGACCTGCAAATGAGGTCTGTAAAATATGAAATATCCAACTTCTCCCAGACATATTACCAAAGACTAAGAAACCACTCAAATACCCTGGCTAGAATTCTAAATACGCCACCCATCAGAATACAAACCTACAATATTCTAGGAACTCAGAAGCCCCAGAAGCACGATAAACTCGTGCCTAAGGTTTTTAATTCTTAATAATTAAAATATTGCAAAAAATATTGGAAAAGTTTTCTATTATCTTCATCCTAAAAGTTATTACGTAGACAAACTTAATATGATTGAGTAGTATTATACCATTACATTATTTTAACAAGTACAGAAGATTCAAATTTAGGTTAGGTTAGGTAAGGAAATTCCAATTTTTCTATAATACCTGTTTAGAACTTTATTTTAAATCTATGAACTTATTAGTTCCTAGATTTAACTTAAATCGGATACTCAGGTATATTTTTCAAACGGGTACGAGTTAGGCATGCAGATTATAGAGACCCTTACACTTTTCAGCGGGCGTAATTTCGGCCGGTAATCCCTTGGCCTACCTGCATAAATCAATTTATGACAGGGGTAATTTCGGCCGAGGCGTCTACTGTATCAATTCCTTCGTCAATCATTGGGGAGTAACTAGGACTTGGGCCCTCAATGCCGTCAGCTTCAACGCCGGACTGCGTAGCCGGAGCAAAGGACTGCGTAGCCCGCTGAGGTATAATTTTTTTATCAATAGCCGCAGGCTGTTGTTGTTGTGATGTCTGAGGCGGAGCCTCCGTATTATCTTCGTTTTCACTTTCTACGTCACTTTGATTTTGATTTGCGGCCGAAAATACCTATGAGATAAGGAAGCAACTTAAAACCTCCGGCCGAATTTACCTACCGGCTTTTAGTACCTGCCCTTTTTCCGGCCGAAATTACATCCGCCCACACTTTTACCTTTTAAAGGATTAGCGCCCCATAAATCCTACCAATCTACTCGAATGTAAATTTTTAAAATGAAAGGGAACTGTCTCTGTACAATTCTCTACATAGTATTATTATAAAACATTTGCTTATTGTAAATATTTTTACAAATTGCAAATAAAGTGGACTGATTTAAAAAATTATTAATATTATTATGTAATACAATTGTTTACTATATTGCCAATTTGAAAAATACCAAAATTTTAGACGATTTTTCAATTTTTTCTACAAGAAAAATGAAATCGTATCTTTATTTACTTTTAAATAAGTATAAATTCGTCAAAGTTGATGAAATATTTTACATGGCAGGTCTCAAGATGGAGATTTTATTTTGCAAACCGTAATATTTGTTCTACTATACCTAACCTTGTAACCTGCCATCTTGGAACAAATATTACGATAAAGTAATGTTCCGACAAAATTAAATTCTGTCGTGTTATGTGAAAATTATGTGTCAGATCAAGGGAAGTTTGTGCGTGTAAATGCAACCGTAAAAAGAAAATCACGTTGCTGAAAATTCGTCCTGAAAAACATAATACAATGCGATTAAAATAAAATATTCTTAGAAAACGAATTAGGAATTTAATTTCTTCGATTCGTTTCTGCTTTACGGTTGCGTTGTTAATGTCATATGGTAGTATATCACTAAATGTTATAGAATGTGGAATGGAATTACTCTCTTTAGATTAATCTGTTATATTTTCAAATGCAGAACAAAATGTATCCCGCTTTATACAAGGATTATTTAAAAAATTATGAATAAATAAATAAAGTACAGAGCTAATGCGAAATTATGGGAAAAAATATAATGTTCCCTACCTGTATAAATTTATTCTTTGCCCAACCCTCATTCAGTCCATGTGGCCTTGATTGACATGTGTCAATATGCAGAATTAACCAATTAGAATCAATCTCGTTGTTCGAAATCGAACATTTTAATCTACGCCCATGGCGACAAAAGAAATAAAAATAACCAAACCGCACGCTTAGGTGCCTAGCATAGCAACAGTATAACACGCGTCGTGAATCAAGGCCATCGCGCAGATACAAATCAACGCGGAAGTAACTCACCGACGAACAAGGATATAAAACTTCAATGCTAAAGCCGCCCTTGTCGGCAAGCGCCTTTTACATACCGCGACACACTGGCGAGACTACAAGCTGCCAGAGAGATAAAAAAAGACACATCAATAAAGCCGAAAACGCGTATCGGTGGTTGGCCGAAAGGATCTCGCCCAACGGCCGACGGCAAGCGTTTCAAATAGATCAAAATTAAACCAGTAGAACTTCTATCTCCGTATGAACAGGTCGTAATCGTTGGACAGTTCATACGTAATCAATTCAGCAATTTAACTTATACAATTTGCATGATATTACATACATACCCGTATTTACATTCACCTATTTTTTGAGCAATTGTAACTCAGTTTTGAATTATTGTTAAATTCTACGTTTGTTAAAAAGTGTTTTGTTTTGTTTCTCTTTACGAAAGTTATCGTTAAAATATAAAAATTCAAGTAACCAGTGTATAATTTCTCTACAATCTACAACACAGTCCACAATTTTCTCTGCCAACTTAATCTACAATAAGTTGGGACAGGCCCATCTGCAGGGTGTAGCCTAATAAGTTTGGGTCTCCAAATTTGGTATCATTTGGAACTTCCCAAAACACTCGTTGCTTGGAGAGGCATTCGACTGGCTAAGAAATTTCGACTCAAAAAATAATTATTTTTCTACGCCATATCTTTAAAGTACCTTGTATTTTACTGGTTAAAACGGCTGTTTATGGTTAAAGTGAAAAAAAAGTAAAAATGGCGTTAAAAAAAGTGCCATAACGTGAACTTTATTTCACACTTTCTATAAGCTAATACAGTTGATTGGTGGAATATCAAGTCACCTTTGACTTTGACAACACATGAACGGTAACTGATTTGACGTTAACTGATTTGTTTATAGTATCAATAATTCGATTTGTTTTAATTTAGTAGTTGTTCCTGTTATTATTAATATTATTATTATTATGGATAGTGAAGATTCCGAGTTTGAAATATATACTCCAGAAGAAATCATAGAAAAGGCAAATGTTGCTACATTAAATTTGCTGCCGGAGAAATCTAAAGAAAATTATCTAAAAGAATATGACACTTTTATGAAATGGCGCAACCAGAATAATGTTCATAGCTATACAGAGTGAGTGCTATTAGCTTTTTTTGAAGAAAGGTCTAGAAAATTCGAGTCTTCTACATTATTTAGTCACAATTTAAATGAAGCTTTATATCCATGAATCAAACAGAAACAAACGTTACTGGATCAAAAATTCACATTAGTCACCCAAACAATTGCTTTTCAATATTCACATTGCTAAATGAAACTAAAATATATAATTTAGTTATTGATTTTTTTTAATAGTATTGTGTACAATTTCCAATTCAGTCATTAGTTGTAATTTACTGAAGGAGTTTAGTAAAATATTCCAAATTCCCTTATTTGTATAGGGCTGTAGAAAAAATATTGTATGCAACGTATGCATAAAGTGTTTTTTTTTCACTCAGGGAATTGCCGCGTGCGGTCAACTTTTCCGTTCGTGAAAAAAAGTACCACTTTATGCACTTGTTGCATAAATTACTATTATGGCATATTTAGGATTAACAAAGAATCATGTTTGCGCATAACGCCGTCCAATTTATGATAATCCGATTGTCTTAACATTATATTTTTTAACGTATTTTTAAAAATAATACAGCACGCCAATGCCGATCAAGCAACTTGTCGGCACATCTGGGAATTTTGTTTTTATGTCTGAGATTGAAAGTGGACAAACTATAACTTTCTTTTTTTTTCAATTTTCAGTTATTTACTATTTTATATTTTTTGGTAAATTTTCAGCCAATGTTTAATGATGGCAGGTGTGGCTTATCAGGCGGCATCTTGAATATTTCTGGCAAGTATAGGAACTGCGCCTTCCAGTTCTATTATTGTTTTACAGGTATATATAAATCTATTAATTCATGAAGTTCTTCTCTAAAAGCCTTTTAATTGGCAGGCGGAAGATAGAGAATAGAGGAGAACGGTTGTCATTCTTTCCCAATTATTTTGGTGAATGCTCCTATTAATTCTGATCGGATATAAGTTCAAAACGCGATTCCGCTTTAGTTTTTTTAATATGGACTTCTTTTATGACGCAAAAATACAGTTTATTTTAAAGCCCAATATCCAAATAGCCATTGTTTACCCGTAGTGTTTGCGAAGGGAAAGGGGAGAGGCTACGGATTTATCAGATTCTCAGCAGGTTAAACGATTCTTTTATGTAAAACAATGATTTTGATCATTGATAACATGGTTTAATAAGGGCATTCAACGAACCCGTTATTTTTGAACCAGCGAATAGTACAACAGAAACAACATAGGAATTGAGCCAACAAATAGAAATGCACTGGTATCTTTCTTTTAAAAATGTAATTAATTTTAAGCTAAATAACTTATACTTTACAGTAAAGTATGTTGCCTAATCTAAATTAAGCGACACATTACTTGTCGTCAATATGTCGACCACTCAGAAGAGAGTTGTGGTCAGAGATTCAAAGAACTTCTCAAATCTATATAAGATAAGACAGCTAGCGTGTTGGGGGATGCTCTTATTTAACTTAAACTTATTTAATAATGATATTCCCGGTTTAAGACCGAAATAACGGCTAACTTTAATGCCCGTTATAATCTTTACCGAGAGATCTTTTTTATGAAATTAGTCCTAAAGATCAGAACGGATAAGCGGGGGTTATCATAAAAACTTTTTGTATTCAGTACAAAAGGGAGAGTTAACACCTTTGTTCCCGATCTTAACGTAAAATTACAAATTGGGCTATTTGTTACGAACATTATTTTCTTCGCAATTTTCTTTATTACGTTACTCGTATTGCTTGTAATAAAAAAATTGTTGTTAGTCCTGATGTTATTCATGGCAAAAGACAGTAAGAATACTTTGCAAATTTTTAATGTATTTAATTAACTGTTATAATTATTTTTTTTATTTTTTAAAATAAAATGATATGTCATTTGTGTTCAAAATATTTTTCATAACTTAAGCTATAAATTAATAATCAACAAACTTTTTTATTTTGTTGAAATTACATAAAACTTTGAGTTTGTATGATTTTTATGCAAATCAAATATGTAAATAGTCCTGAGGATTCCCTGGACGAAAAGCGAATACTCTCTGCTGTATAAAACGCGCTAGAAACGCCGCAATGAATTAAAATTATTCCTATCATGACATACAGACAACAAGCAGAACATGTAATAGTACGCCAATGGTCAGTTGGCTAGTTTTAGGGATTGAAGAGAAATATACCCTTTTGTGTTTAACGCAGCAACAGAGGCTATTTTGATTCCCGTTGATAATCACCATCTACGAAAATGGGATGACCTTATTTGCCATATACGGAAGGATGGTTCGTTTCACATATTGCACGGTTTACGCCCTTCGGCCGAATACATTTTCCCAACACTTTTCCATTTCCTATCCATTCCACTTTCACCTTGTACGCTCAAATGAAATTATTTTGTTTTGGTCTTCTAAATCAGGAAAAAATTGACTTGTTGATATTGTGAGTAAAATATTGTTTTTGAAAAAGTAAATATTTTAGATTTCCATTAAAAAAAATTATTCGTAATGTTTAATCTGTCAAATCACTAACACAGCACATGATTTTTTTAGTAAGCTCATAATGATTCAGAATGAACTTGCACGCGGAGAGAACGTGACTGGTCTAGTACACAGGGTCGAATTAAGGTTTTCTAATTAAATTCTATAGCCGTAAATTCAAATTAATTCATTTTGGTACAAATGATTAGTTAAAGATTTATTGAAGACTACTTGATTTTTAGATTTATTTCCGTCTCTAAGCGGGGGTGAAATATTCGTACCTAAGTAATATCATAAGGGCATCTAATTTTTCCGAAAAAAGTCGAAAAAGCACGTTGATAAGTGATATTTTAACAAGAAGCATGAGTGCTGGCGGCAACAAAAATCCGAGTCGAAGACGAGGATTTTTGCACCTGCATGAATGCATTTTGTTAAAAAAATATTACTTTGCATTGTTTTTCGATTTCTTTCACAGGAAAAATTAGATGCCCGAATGGTATTTGACAAGACTATTTCATGAGTAACAGATTATTCTGCATACACATAGCTTAGCAAACATACTACCTATTATATGTGCATACATAATCAATACCATTAAAATATAAATTACAATTTTGGTACACAGCAGGAGTATTGTTTAAAATCTTTGTTAACTCATTGATAACGTTCGGTGTAGGTAAATCATTAATGTTGTTGATGGGTCCAGCTGTAGAGTGAAAAGCTCGAGGAGTGGCTGCAGGATCTTCTGTTTTCTGTTTTTTAGCTGTAGGTTCTGAGGCGTCACTTCTAAGGGTGTTTATGATGTTGGAATAATGCTCATTATCTGTGGCCGGTAATTTTAATTAATTGTTGTTCATCCATCCCTCCTTTATCCAGGTTACTGACTGCTGTCGACTGTATAGAGTGGTTTGTTATTTTTATTTCTTTTGTATTTAATCCTGCCTTCTCTGCTGCTTCGTTAGTCCATTTCGAAAGTTCATTTTTTCCCACTGGAGTATTTTTGTACAATACACTTGATTGTTCTTTGTTCCATGATGGGTTTACTGTTAAGAATAATCAGTTTTTATTCTAGATGAATGTTTAACCATTAGAATTTTAAAAAGACGGACTGGATAAAAGGTAGGGTTCTTCGTGTTGGGGACCAGCCATTTACTATCGGCCATTTTTTTTCTCCACCCTGGGCCGTTTATTGAAGAGAGGATTATATTCTACTCTTCCTAAAAAGTAGGATTTTTCAAAATCAGTTTATTTTAAAAAATATGCAACTACGTTATCTACCTGTTTTAATCCCAGAATCATCCTTTTTAAAATAATGAACTCTGCAATTGACTGCTTCTCCACCTCTCCAGGTAAGTTCTACTGAAGCGATATAGTAAAATTTTCGCTGGAGTCCCGCCAGAATGTCTTCGTTCCATAATAAAACCATTGAGTAGTATTCTTCCAATTTTAATGAAGCAGAGCTCGATTTCCTTTTATTGGCGCACATCTGCAAATACCTTCGTTTCGCATTACGAACTTGCCTACTAGACTTGAAGATAATATCTTTAAATGGATCAAAAATTATTTTCCACTTCATAAAATACATCTCTTGCATTTTTTTGCAAGGTGTTCCACATTGTCTTCACAACTAGTTCTTTGTCATTTTCACCATTTTCTTTCTTCATATTCCAAACTTGTAGTTTCCAAAAGCTCGTATTTCTTTGCCTTGCAGAATTCCGTATACTCTTTCCATATTGACGTATGGGCTTTAACGGTATTGTACGGTACACTTTTCTCAATCGCCAGATTAATATTAGTCATAGAATCACTTCCAAAACGACTCATTTTCACTATACAAGCTGAGTAGCACTGTTTAAAAACAATATTACAAAATTTATTGACAATAAAATCAGAAAAATTGTTTAGCGTCGTTTTCTGGTGTCCTAGGAGACCATAATTACTTGTTATCAAAGGTATTGTAATTATTGGTGACAACAGCTGTCAAGTTTTGCCGCGGGTAAATTCGAAAAAACTGCTGACAGGAGTTGTCATACAGTTTTTTCATCTAGAAACCATTTGTAATTCAAAATTGCGCGTTTGTGATTGTTGGAAATTAAGACGAGGGAAATAGTCGACAGTAATATTCCAAGACCTTGACAAATAGCTGACTATTTTTATTGCATCTAAATTTCGAGTTTATTTTAGGATCAATTCGTCGAGACTTAATTTTGGCATTAATAATCTGAATAACTCCCGAGAGCTTTTGCTCGAGGGAGTTATTCTTTAATTTTTAATGCCAAAATTGTCGGGACACATTGTAAAATATACGAGAAATTTAGTAGCAATAAAAATAGTAGCTATAATTTGTCAAGGTCGCGTTATATTTAATAAGATTATTTCCCGAGTCAAAAAAAATTCTGTACGTACATATAAATACCGTCCCTCAGGTGAATATTGAGGACGATGATCAAATAGCTGACTATTTTCCACCAAGGTGAATAGTCGCTTTATTTTGTTTTGATTGGCTACGTCACATCAGTTTCCAAGCACGTGATTGGTTAAAAATTGATATTTGACAGGCAAGGGAAATAATCATTGTAATATCCCTTACTACTATGGTGTCGTCACCGGCTGCCGTCTAGTAACAATCTTTGCAACGACTGGTAGTTACTTTAGAGGTAAGTGTAAATAGTAATAAATAATCAGACATCAAGATTTATTAGTCACATACGTGGTATGGAACAAAATAGAAATTTGTTGCCATTCGGGGTTTGCTTGTGTTTCGTTTTTATATATTTAAAATTATTTAACCTTCATACAATAAGTTTGCCAAAAGAAGAATGCCGAAGAATGCTGAGAGTTCCATGGACAGACCTACTGACTAACGAAGAAGTTTCCAGAGGAGCTAGAGTGGAAAGGCAACCAGTAACAACTATCGTATCGCAAAATCGCTTACCTCGGCTACATATTACGCGGAGAGAAATACTCATAATGAAAGGAAAAATAAAAGGTGGAGTGGGTAGAAAACAGATGACGTGGTTGAAAAATAATACAGACTGGACAGGAATACAAAGTGCTGGACAACTTTTCAGATTAGTAGAAGACAGAGAAGCACTCTCCACAGTAAACGCCAACGTTCGGGAGACCGAGTAAATAAGAAGAAAATCCTAAGAATACAAATCCCCAAATCGAAGAATTCGTAACTGCGCAAATGCTTAATCTAGCGCTTGCGTAAAATTTCAAACGTTAAGAGCAAACCGAACACCTTGAAAAATTTTAATAACCTTTTAAGCCTTTAATTTTCGTCTGATTTTTGTGGAATTTTCAGGAAATACTAATAATTCCAAAACTTAGGGTGTAGAAATCTTGATTTTTTTGTAATCCTTCGAAAAGCATTTATTTTGTTAATTTTAAATGGAAAATCACAAAAAGAAATATCCGCGCCATTCTGCATTAAATCTATGAAAATTTGCTTCTATTTGTTTTAAAAAATATCAAGTAGTTTTTAAATAATACGGTTTCCCATTTTTTCTTAAATATCTTTGTAAAGTGCTGCCACATCGTTACAGACATTTAAAGCTGTCGATAAATATTCCACGGCCAAGTATTCCCAGTGGCGCGCTTATAAATACAATTTTATATTAGAAAATACTCATAAAATAGAAGTGAAATTTGCTTCTCACAAGAACTCCGGTTGCCACTTAAACCCAGAAACCGTACTTGATCAAATCGGTGTTGCCAGACTTTAGTGTCAATTTCCAAGCTTTTGTTCGCAGCATGTGCCGTGCAATTTCAATAGGAATATATTTTTATTTCTATTCTTTCCTCTACTTCATTAATACCTGTATTATTTCTTGGACATTAAAGCAAGGTCTGTTCAAAATTGACAATGAAAAATATGGCTGCGGATTGTTTATCCACCTGATCAGATAATCCTACCTTTTAAATTTGTTGTGAAACAAATTAACGGAAAGAAGTAAACAGAAAAAGAGAATTTTTTTTTTCAACAGCCCACCTTTGTGCAGAATTGCGGACCTAGTCAAGTGAAAATTGAACATTATAGCCTCGAGCGATTTTCTGATTCTTTTTTATATTATTTATCTAATTTAGAATCAACAATATCTGCCACAAACCAGCTACATGAGGTAAAATGTATTTTAGCTCAAGCTTTTTTTCAAAGGGATTCATTTTTATATAATCGATTCGTTCTAAAAGTAATGTTAGATGTAGGTTTTCAAAATAAAAACACAACAAAGCGGTCCGTTTGATTTAAGGAGATTGCAGGGGGATAAAATGAGTATAATACAAAATTTATCAAATTTCCAAGAGCAATTTAATAGTTTAACAAGTCAACAAGGTGATTCAAATGATCTTTTAGCGACATCCCCTTTACGAGCAACACCAACAGGAGGTTTGCGCGAGTTAGAAATAACGGGGCCTTACTTTTTAACTTGCGATTTACCAGCACAGCTCAGGTCAGGAATAATAAATATTTTAAAAGTATCAGTTAAGTTGTTTATTTCCTATCTCCATCAAGATTAATTCCCTCTTTGTCAAAAATTTGTATTTTTAAAAATTTCGCCCCTAAATGCTGATTAATGAAAACGTCTACACGTCGTTAAATAATCCTGCTTACATTACTGAAGCATAATTATAACTAATGCTTTTAAAAAGCTCATTTTCCACCAAAGCGACACCTCGTCTGGTGGCTAAGATGATTTTATGACGACCATTTACTAACACACGGTTACACCACCTACACTACATACAAGGGTAGTTTTACTTAAGGTAAACGTAACGCCTATTACGTCGCTAAAGTTCGCCCTTATAACTCTTTAGAACGCTGCTGTAACTTGTATTTTAATGTGTGTCGTTTATCAACGGCTTAATGAGCACCTACTAATTTTACGGGTTAATGATAGAACAGTGGGACGAACATATACAGGGTAGTTCATTGAATACTCACAAATTTTATATGAATATTAGTTCTAATACAAATGACTTCAATTCGTGCCGGTTCCCTTATAAAATTCTAAAAAAGAATAAGATGTATCTATATCATCAACAATTGCGTAAAGATTTGAAATTTGTTAGTGACCATCGCGAATAATTTTGTAGGTGGCATTTTTTTCTTTGACAATGTTTTATTTAGAGACGGAGCAAAGTAACACAAAAATGGTACCGCAAAAATACATAATTTTCATTATTATTCAACGTCTTACCCACATCACAGTCAAACGTTCAATGTTTGGGGAGGGGGGGGGGTGTATTTGGGGCGATTATGTCGTAGACACTACTTTTTGGAAGACTATTTAAATGGTGAAATATATTTAGATTTTCTGGGAAACTATTACTTCGATACATGTCCAGATAACCAGATAAGCCAAGAATACATCTTGGTCAATATTTTATAAATTATCATACTACAAACTAAAATACAGATCGTAATTTTTGCAAAGTTATATTCTAAAAGGTGTAAATATAGATAAACTATCAAAATATAATGTTATTAAATACTCTTCTCTTTGGATATTAAAACCACTTATTTATTTCAAAAAAGTTTTTAATTTGAACGTTACGACTTTTGATTCTAAAGTCGTTATCAAATAATTGATATAACAAAAGATATAATAAAAATTTACTATAGAAATAGATCACTGGATAATCTCACAAAATATGACGACAACAAAGAACAGAGAAGTAGATTTTATACATTATAAGAGAATTTATAATTCGTCATAAATGTCATAAAAGTTTTCACTTATAATACCACTAGAGCTTCAATTATTACCGGAAATTTTTTCGACAACACGAATTTTCTAAAAAATATTCGTGTTTGAGAAAAAAAGTTCTGTTGTTTTTAATTGAAGCTAGAGTGGTATTCTGTAAGAAAATTTCACACCGAAATATTATTAAAAAAATACTAGGATAATGACGGTTTTTGATGGTTTTGCAATTTAAATATTATTGCATGGTAATTCAAAAAGATTCGAGATAATCTGAAGTTAAATGTCACTTTACTTATAACTTTACCTATAACCGTCACAAAATTTCCAGTGTAATTTCATGCTCTTTCCCCCAAGGAGGAGACAAAAATTTCCGGAATTTTTTTTAGTTGCTATGTAATGGTAACGATACAAAATAAAGGCTTTTAATTAGATGTTAGATATGAAATGTAAGGGCATCTAATTTTTTCGAAAAAATTGAAAAAACACGTTCCTAAGTAATATTTTACAAGAAGCATGATTGCTGGCGGCAACAAAAATCCGAGTCGAAGACTTCTTCACCTCTCCATGCAAGTTCTACTGAAGGTAAAATTTTCGCCGGAGTCCCGCCGGAGTGTCTTCGTCCCATAATTAAACCATTGCGCAGTATTCTTCCAATTTGCTTCCTGCAAATTCCTTCGTTTCGCATTACGGTGCTTCCCTACTAGACTTGAAGATAATATCTTTAAATGGATCAAAAATTATTTTCCACTTCATAAAATACATCTCTGGCATTTTTTTTACAACGGTGTTCCACATTGTCTTTGCAACTAGTTCTTAGTAATTTTCACCGTTTTCTTTCTTCATGTTCCACGCCCAATCTTTCAGGATTAGGTTTAGTTGCTCTAAACTTGTAGTTTCCAAAAGCTCGTATTTCTTTGCCACGCAGAATTCCGTAAACTGTTTCCATATTGACGTATGGGTTTTAACGGTATTGTACGGTACACTTTTCTCAATCGCCAAATTAATATTAGGCTGCGATTGCACGGTAATATTTCTATGTCTTAGATATATTATCATATATATGATAATAGATTTATGGCATATAAATATTATGAAATAATCTGCACCCATTACACGATAATATTTATATGATATAGACAGTGTTACCAATTCAAAAATGTAAAATTTCCCATCACTTAATCCCAAAATGCCCCCTTTATCCACCAGCACTTTTAAAAATAGCCCACTTTTTCCACCCACACTAAAAAAAATGTTTTCGATATAATTAAAGTCCGGAAAAGCGATCTAGTTAATAAAAATGAAGATAAATTTCAACTTGTCAGTTAATCTGTTGGCGAAATATTAGTCGAATGAAATTTCGCAAAAGGCCATAATAAAGCATATTTTTTATTTTGAATTTGTTGCCTATTTATTAAAAAGAAGAAAAACAAAATTAATGATAAAAATGTCATTATGGGAGCAAATTCACCAAAATTTCCACCTAAACGGCAACACTGGATATAGATTATCATATATATTATAATATGTTGTGTTTACTAGAACCTATGACACATTTTTTGACCATATATCTGAAGAGGATCTTTTATTTTTTTTACCTAGCTAGTAAGTAGCTACACAATGAAAATGTTTATATATTTATTTAAACATTAAATATATGGCCCAAATGTTTTGTTGTAAAATAAGTACATTGAAAAAATGTTAAAATACCACCGATATATCTGCCACTGATATACAAATATAGACTTCGTTTTTGTATGTATTAACAGAACCCAAACTTTGTCGGGACAGCGCATCTCTTTAATGCTCTTATTAAAGGAACTTTTCATTTCTATTTTTATAGTCCTTATCTTTTGCATTATATAGCAATTTAGTTGTACTTAGTGATAGTGACCAATTTAACTTGTTGGACGCCATTTTCTTCTTAACTATGATAATATGTTCTGTTTTCATCATAGAAATGTCACCATAGTTCAACTATTATCAAAGTCGGGACATTACACAGAACTTTGAAATATAAATATTACCGTGAAATGACAGCCTTAGTCATAGAATCACTTCCAAAGTGACTCATTTTCACTACATAAGCTGACTAGCACTGTTTAAAAACAATATTATAAAATTTATTGACAATAAAATCAGAAAAATTGTTTAGCGTCGTTTTCTGGTGTCCTAGGAGACCTTAATTACTTGTTATCAAAGGTATTGTAATTTTTGGTGACAACAGCTGTCAAGTTTTGCCGCAGGTAAACTCGAAAAAACTACTGACAGGAGTTGTCATACAGTTTTTTCATCTAGAAACCATTTGTAATTCAAAATTGCGCATTTGTGATTGGTGGAAATTAAGACGAGGGAAATAGTCATATAGTGTATTACATAACAAGTGTAGAAAGTGACTTATTTCACACGAGTGAACGTTTAGCACGAGCCGCGTAGCGGAGAGTGCGGAAACGGAACGAGTGTGAAAATCACTTTCTAACGCGTTATGTACAATATTTTTCCTACGACTAATTAAAACAAATTCCAAAGATAAAAATTATTTAATAAGAAACAACAATTAAATGAACTTAATATGTTAGTTACTTACTTTTAAACTTTGTGTCATTGATTTGACAGTTCCTGGATTCTAGATAGCATTGCAAAATTCAAAATTGATATGAAATATTCATATCGTATCAGTTTTAAGTTCATATCATCACTGTTTTAAATGATATTGTCAACTTTCTGACGTATTTATTTATGCGATATAAGCTACTTTCGCATATAGTCGTAGGAAAATAATATTATCGTAAGCAAAAACCAGATAAAAAAGTAATGATACTATCCCGATATAGAAGGTATCCTTTTTGCAATTAACTCTTTTTGTAAAATAGGCATCCAATTTTTGAAATATTGACCGAACAATTAGGATGCCCATTTTACAAAAAGAGTTAATTGCAAAAAGGATAGTATCATAAGTTTTTTCTTATGATAATGTTATGAAAATTTCACTTTTGATGAAGTATACATTTTCTTATAAAATGCAAATGCGCTGTCCTTTTAAAATCGTTCCCAGAAACGTCACAAAAGGAGAAGAGTATTTGAAGTACCAAGCCACTAAGAACTATAGAAATGAATTATAACGTTTTTGTAAGGTAATTTGTTCATAATATTATTGTATTGTACCCTGGAAGACTCTCGACACATCGGCTAAACTCGCTTCGTCCTGCTATCTCACCTGGCTAAAAAAGTCGTCGTCCGCAAACGGTTAAATTTATAATTTATTTAAATCTAAAATTTATTAATGACGCACCCTATATTTATTTATTTGCTTATTTATTTATTCAACAAATAAATATATATTAGAAATAGGACTAAAAATGCCTTAAAAGTAGAGATAGTTCAGCTAACAGATCCGTTATTTGAAAGTTCTATCCATTTTTTAATACGTAAACTAAATATACCAAAGTTCCTATGAATCACTTTTGTAGTACCCAAGAAGTAACTTTAGGACGATTATACGATAAACATATCAATTACAACTTTTTGCATATTTTAATTATCTTTTTAAAAAATATAAGCTTTATAATCTAATACTGGTACTTCCAAACTTAGTTCCTCCATTTTAACGTTCTTTGGACTTATTTTGTTGTTTAGACGTGATTTTCCTTATTTCTAAAAGCGTCAAAGATTTCACGAGACCATCTGGTAGATTGTTTTCGCCACGTTGAATAATTTCCAAACACTTTCGCTGGCTGCCTGCTGCTCCTTTCCATCTTCGTACGGTGGGAAGGTTTGTTTAAGGGCTTTGATTAGTAGGGTGATTATCTCAGTGGCGAAGAGTTAGACTTAATTATAACGCCCAATAGCACTCGGATAGTTGAGAAGTCTGCTTCGTTAGGTACAAGGATTATGTCGTTATTTACTATACTCAGTATACGCAGAAATGCGGTTAATCTAATAATAAATGCAATATTGATTAGTTCAGCTCGTTGAAGCAAGTAGGATATTAAGAACACAATTAGCAACGAGTGTCATCTACATGTTTCTGAAACAATATTCCAAGTAATTAGATTATAGATTATATTGAAAGTAAACGTATACGAGAGGATTGAGAGCAGTTTCAATAGCAATAATAATTGCAATATTGATTAATTGAGCTTTTTAAACCGAGGAACAAATTGTTTCACTGATAAATTCGCATACGTAAAGGGTATATTGTTATCGCCGAGATAGTCACCATTTTGCCTATTACAATTTTGTATTCTTTTAAAAATACTTTTAACTGATCTTCCAATCATATCTGGCTCATTAATTGCGTGTCCTTCTAGAAATTCCTATCTACTTTTGAGTTTTAATTGGCTGCGTGTTGCCACCTAAATTGTGAAAGAGAAACAGGAGATAGGAAAAGCACAAACTATATCTTCTGAACACATGGTCTTGGGTACTGTATCCTGGTCTTCTTTCTTTAATATTCAATCGTATATTTTGCCTTTATTGTCACATTTTTTGCGTGTGGGTATAATTATTTGCATTTTCCAATCTTGCAGTACTCAGTTTGTTTCCATTCTGTGGCTGAAGAATTTCAATTCGCTTTTCATCCTTGTAATTTGATTGTAGATTACAAGGGGGGGTCGAGTGGCCCAATTGGCCTTACTACACTGTGACTTATGAGATCTAGAGAAAGCCTATTATCCGTTTTGGAGCCAGGTCTGTACGCCTGTTCCAGGTATTTAAGGCCTTGGCGAACAATTACCCTGCAGTGGCAGATAATCTGTTGCGCGAATTAAGTCCCTAACTTTCTAACATTTTGAAAACTGCAATATACTCACTGTTACACAACTTTAATTTAAAAACAGCCACTCTACATGAAAAAGTGGTAAAATAAAAGTTGCAAAGCATCAAATTTTGAGTTCAGTGAGACAAAAATTTTAAATTTGGATCAGTATATAAGAGGATTTATAAGTATTAAGTATGTAGATGTAATAAAAAGTAATTAGTACCCATTTACTAAAAATATTTACTCATTTATTACATTTAAATTTATAAGATAAAAGAAGTAATTTTTCAACACTACACTCGGACCTTCCATAGTCCCAGCCAAACGAAGGAGAGTAAAATAAAATGGATATTACTATACTACAACTTACTTGCTCTTTTTTTCAGCTGCCTGGTCTTTCCATGATTTTTCCTCCAATATATATTGAAAAATTACTTCTTTTATCTTGTAAATCTAGATAATAAATAATATATTTTTTAAAACTAATTACTTCTTGTTACATCTACATAATACGTCTTCAAGTAAGGCTTACAAAAAAGGAGGGGAAGTAACTGAGGGTTGGGAAGGGGGTTTGAGAGAGGGAGTGAGGTTGGTACTTCAATTAAGGATTGGGAAGAGGAGTTTGAGAGGTAGGGGGTTCATATTGACAGGCGCAGACTTGTTATTATTGGACCACTACATATTGGTCAAATAAGCGTTTAGAGGGAGAAACGATCAGCACATGCGTATATATTGATCCAAATTTAAAATTTCGGTGCTCAATGAACTCAAAATTTGATGATTTACAACTTTTATTTTACCAGTTTTTCATATAGAGTAGCTGTTTTTAAATCACAGTCGTCTAACTGTGAGTATATTGCAGATTTCACAAAAGTTGGTAAAAATTGACTTTTTTCGATTGACGATGGCGACCTTATAAATTTTGAGGTTTTTTTTGCGTTTTTGGGCTTGTTCCGGTCCTGCTACGAGGCAGAAAACTTCAGATTCGTTTCAGCAGCCCGAAAAACATATAATTCCGTTGAAAAATTTTCTACCGCTCTCATGTTTCGAAACAGGTACTTTTGAACACCATTTGACGATGCTATCTTGTAATTAGAGCTTTCCCCCTTATTTTGATATATTTTCCGATATTTAAGCTCTTCATTGATTGATCTGTTTATTTGTGAAGTCTTCACTCAGTTCGTTATGTTTATTGTTTCTACTTTTCTTCGGTTATTCTCCAATGCCTCATGAAAGTGTTTTTCCATCATGGTAATCCAATTTTTTATATTTGTAAGGATTTTCCCATCTTTATCTTTTATCTGTTTCGTTAGATCTAAGATTATTTACCTCCATATGTTTACACTTTTTTTTACTAATTTTTTTTAGTTTTTTCTCAAGTTTCCTTTATTTTCGACGACTTCTTAATTATTTTTTAACTTTAACCTAATAAATTTAAAAATCCAACAAGCTAACCTTAAATTCATTTGCTCCTTCAACTAATTCTCGAAGCCCAGTTAGAATTCAAGCCAAAATTAATTATTACATTTCATTGAATCCGATGCCGGAGATCGAGAAATGAAATAATTTGAAAACGAGGAGACACTACGGCAGCGGGAAGAAATTTTAATCTCTGAAATGATCCTTTTCTTTTAGGGGCATCTGTTGTTAGCGACTTGCGGTTTCAATTCCGCCATCATCAGGACATTATCTAGAATTATTTTATTTATCTCCGAGATCGTTTCCTTATTGGTTTTAATTGGCGTTCAACGAATTTACAGAAGGTACAAAATTTCAGTCATTTTAAATGGAGATTAATTATTATGTTAGGAATTACTTGATGTAGTAGATTCAAAATTTGGAAGTAATATTTACAAGAGATGTACAAATTCTCCAACCTCTTGTATCCACTGTTGAACATTTTCTAAAACACCAACTGTTCTCTATTAACTATTTCGTGCCTTATTTATCCATTTTCCTGCGTGTTTAATTTTCAATTGTAAAAATTAAACATACAATTCAAGACGTTCATTCGTATCAAAACGGCAACGGCGCGATTGCGAACGTCCAAATATTTTAAATAATGTTACAAAACATTTAACTACGATCGAAATAAAATTCAATATTTGCGTTTCCAACGGGTGGGAGTGAACCGGAAATGAGACAGAAGACCACCGGACGGCTAGCGACAGCCATTTTGTTATTGGATTCTTACACGTACGATTCAAGAAATTCATACGCGAAGAAGCAAAGAGTTTGGCAAATTTAAATTAGTGTGCCTCGACGCTCCTGGGTAGTATGACCTCGTCAAATCGTTGGACTTAGCTGCAATCAAGCGGTCCATTTTATTTTAAAATTGAGTGTGCAACAACGCTCCGGGGTAGTAAGACCTCGTCAAGCTAGTGGGACTTAGCTGCAATCAAGCGGCCCATTTTATTTTAAATCAGTAGTATGCATTAAGTCCTCGTTGTGAGCGCATCACTCTGTTTAAATTAATAATATAAGTACATTTTTATTTTGTGTTAGCCATTATACATAAGTTATTGAAACAACCATGTGATTTCTTGTTATACTTGTGCTTCGTTTTTCATTGAGAGTTTAATAAAAATGTTAAACGCAAGGTGTTTGTTTCATTGAAGATTTGAAGGTAGAACAAAAAATAATAGTACAGTCCACTGAACAAATTACAGACACTTATTTAAAAAAGCGGTGTTGTCCAAACATCGGTCGTCTTGGGAAATAAGTGCAACAGCATATCTTACACCCTGAGATGTGAACACTGCGGTTCTTAGTATCTCGTCACTCTCCATTAGCTTCTTGGTCCATCTACTGGGATGAAAAGTTCTGATATTTATTTAGAATTAGTCATTTATCGAAGTTATGCAGTCAGTATTTTATAATTTTTAACTATTTCACATTTTAAAAATAATGAAAAGAAGCAGATGGAAACCTTTTTACGTGTAATTTTCTTCTGAACAAACAAGAATCCTTACAATCGCCTTGATCTTTAAAGCCCTCTTATCATTCCTCAACATTTTATTCCTGCAATTACTTAAAGGGATTAATTTTAAAAAATAGACGCAGTTGAAGTGCTCAAGTATTGCGAAAACGGCTAATCCTACCCGGTAATTCAGATCTTTTTTCCAGTTTCCTGAATCATTTATTTTCATTGTTTTGGAGACGAGACGGCTGGAAATCGCGCTGAGAATAACTCGGGGGAGCAGTTAGTTTCAATCTGGACAGTTTCAAATAAAAGTGCTGCTTTTCCTACCGTTTATATTGATTACGCAGCTCAAATTGGGGATTTTCGCTGTTTTTGAGTCCTCCTTTTCCTAATAAACTCGACTGGAAAAGTAGTTCATTAACCGCTCGATCATAAAAAGGATTTAATTTAAATAATATCAGGGGGAAAAAAGCAACCGTCATTTGGAATGGATGTGTTTGTATTGTCCAAAGTGCATTAAAGTGACAGAATATAATTTATGAATGCATTAACTTAATTCAAATTCTTATTACGCGAGCTCATAAAGAAATTTATTTTATGGTCCACAAAAGGCAAGAATTTGCATTATTGTTTATTTGTTAACTGATGTTTATCGTATGACGTTTTAAATATTGTTTTAATCACTTTTTATAAACATTATCCTGGTTGTCCACCTACAAGTACCCCCTTTTTTGTTAGACTAAGCGCTGACTAGAAACTTTTTGTCACGGTGATAATTTGTCATCGTCGCCCTGTGTCGTCATGTGTCGCGTTGGTCGCGCTGATGAGAGTTGTTTGTCACGGTGACAATTGGTCGTCGTCTATACCTACTTCATTGAAACAATAGTAAGGCTAAGCGCTGACTAGAAACTTTTTGTCACGGTGACAATTTGTCGCTTGTCACCTGTCTGTGGAAACGTACCTGTACGCGCGCACTAAGGTGACGAAACACGGCGAGACAAAAAGTTTCGGATGTCGGCGACAATAGGGTGACGAGACAGAGAGTGACTGAAGCTTGACCATACCATATTGTACGTAGTGCGCTCACTGGAAACTTTTTGTCACGATACAGTTGCAAACTTAGGCTAAGCGCAGACTAGAAACTTTTTGTCACGGTGACAATTTGTCATCGTCGCCCTGTGTCGTCTTGTGTCGCGTTGGTCGCGCTGATGAGAGTTGTTTGTCACGGTGACAATTGGTCGCCGTCTACACCTACTTCATTGAAACAATAGTAAGTTTGCAACTGCATCGTGACAAAAAGTTTCCAGTGAGCGCACTATGTACCATATGGTATGGTCAAGCGACAGTCACTCTCTGTCTCGTCACCCTATAGTCGCCGAAACTTTTTGTCTCGCCGTGTTTCGTCACCTTAGTGGGCGCGTACAGGTACGTTTCCACAGACAGGAGACAAGCGACAAATTGTCACCGTGACAAAAAGTCTCTAGTCAGCGCTTAGCCTTACTATTGTTTCAATGAAGTAGGTATAGACGGTGACCAATTGTCACCGTGACAAACAACTCTCATCAGCGCGACCAACGCGACACAGGACGACACAGGGCGACGATGACAAATTGTCACCCTGACAAAAAGTTTCTAGTCAGCGCTTAGCCTTAGGGTTTTTAATTTCGTACGATTTTTATTGCAGGATTTTTGTTTTTCCTTTAAACAAATTAGTAAATTTCATTTTTGTAAGGAGATTGCATGTCTGGATTTGATATGTATGCAAAAAAAATCTTTTTTTATTTGTAACTTGGGCCTCTACAGAGTGTTAACGAATACTTGTTATGGACTTTTAGGGCATGCAAAAATAGAGTGAATTGTCCCTGATATACTATTCTCTATGGATATTAAAACCACTTATATCAAAAAAGTTTTTAATATAATTTAAAGTTTGGACTTTTAATTCAAAAGTCGTCACAAAATTGATAACAAAAGATATAATAATAATTTACTATAGAAACAGACCACTGGATAATCTCACAAAATGTGACAATAACGTAGGACAGAGAAATGGATTGTGAAATTTAAGATGCCAACATATTTTTGTGACGTGTCGACCGAACAATTAGAAACACATTGGTTACTATTTAAGCATATCAGTGCTGCTTCTTTAACTTTGCGGTTATAGTTAGAGAGATGACAACCAAGATTTTTGCCTCATAGCAGCCCGGCTAAAACCACCTAGAATCGATAGATATATGACCCTGTACGAAAATGCGATTTTCAGACATTTTGCGCGTAGCGTCTGATCAACGAATGTCAACGAATATGACCTAAGTGTTTCAACCCGTCTGATTTCCGGAATGTAGTTAGATAATAACCATGAGATACCGAGAACACAGTTTTCAGAAACCGAGATTGTAGCGTTTACCCAGGAAACCATTTTCAAAAAAAAATGAGACAAAAAAAAACTTACAGCAGCCCGTCTGAAAGTTACTTTTATAGATAAAAAATCAATTTTCAGAAAAAATCCTGTCGCCTTACATTTTTCTAGTATTTAGAATATTTGAACAAATCTGACGTCACTGACTCATAACAATCTGTCGGAAATTGGTCATAAACGATTGAATACATTATCCAGATATTGAAAAAAATTGACAAATTGAATGCAGTATATAACTAATCAGACAACTTTTCATTATTAACGTATTTCCGCGTCTTCCTCCTGCAAAATATATCTTCCCCCCCCCGTTTTCGAGGTTACTGAACACGACGGCGTTTTCCAAAATTATTTTTGACTTGACCCCACCCCTCAAAAACAAAAAATACACCGTGAGACTATTGTTTATTTCAAAAATACAATAATTTTAAAATTAAAACTTTATTGATCATAACCTGTATAATAAAGCAACTTAAACATTATTTATCGCAAGTAATATCATAAGGGCATCTAATTTTCCCGAAACACGTTACTAAGCAATATTTTAACAAGAAGCATGAGTGCTGGTGGCAACAAAAATCCGAGTCGAAGACGAGGATTTTTGCACCTGCACGAATGCATTTTGTTAAAAAATGTTACTTTGCATTGTGTTTTTTCGATTTTTTTCACAGGAAAATTTAGATGCCCGAATGGTATTTGACAAGACTATTTCATGAGTAACAGATTATTCTGCGTACACATAGCTTACAAAACATACTACTTATTATATATGCATACATAATAAATATGTATGTATTAATTTGAAAACTGAAAAACAGGTAATTTATTAATACTATAAATTTAATTATTTATGACACAATTAAAATATAAATTGCAATTTTGGTACACAGTAGGAGTATTGCTTGAAATCTTTGTTAACTCGTTGATAACGTTGGATGTAGGTAAATCATTAATGTTGTTGATGGGTCCAGCTGTAGAGTGAGAAGCTCGAGGAGTGGCTGCAGGATCTTCTGTTGTCTGTTTTTTAGCTGGAGGTGTCACTTCTAATAATGATGTTGCAATAATGCTCATTATCCATTTGCAGATAAGGCTTAATTGAGTTGGCTGAACTGTGGCCAGTAATTTTAATTAATTGTTGTTCACCCACCCCTCCTTTAGCCAGGTTACTGACTGCTGTCGACCACATAGGTTTGTTATTTTTATTTCTTTTGTATTTAATCCTGCCTTCTCTGCTGCTTCTTTAGTCCATTTGGAGTCCACTGGAGTGTTTTTGTACCATCCACTTGATTGTTCTTTGTTCCATGATGAGATAAGAATCATCTATCAGTTGTTATTCTAGATGAACGTTTAACTTATGACTATTTTTTGGTGACAGCAGCTGTCATACAGTTTTTTCATCTAGAAACCATTTGTAATTCAAAATTGCGCGTTTGTGATTGGTGGAAATTAAAACGAGGGAAATAGTCATATATGGCCGTTCTTGACACAGGAGCGTAACAAGAGCCGGGGTATTTTCCGGCCGACTCCGGCACATTTTTTCATTATATAGTCCAGTCGACAGGTACTTTCAAATGGAAAAAGGTCGAAAGTTAATGACACTTTTGGATGTTGTTCAGGGATGGTTAATTAACATTTTCTCGAGGACCCTATGCGAAAAGAGGAGGGGGGAGAAAATTGCAAAATTTTCGACCTTCCTCTGGTTTTTCCTCAATTGCTTTTTTCCCTTACGTCTTACGGCAAAGGTATCTTTATACTTGATTGTAGAGCGTTAAATTTCCTACAATTATGCAAACATGTTTGTATGTCAATTCTTTACCGAGATATGGCGCTTCGAAGAAAAGGTCAGCATAGAAATGTCTTTGCCGTAGGACGTAAAAAAAAACAATTGAGGAAAAAGTGGAGGAAGGTCGAAAATTTTGCAGTCCCCCCCCCCTCCTCTTTTCGCACAGGTTCTTCGAGGTCAAAAACTTGAAAAAATGTTAATTAACCATCCCTGAACAACATCCTAAAGTTTCATTAACTTCCGACCCTTTTTCCACCTAACCCAATATATTTCCACCTGTCGACTGGACTAATAGACGACACTCTGAAAATAGTTTTGTAATCCATACGAATGTTTTGAAACAACCGAGCTGCTGTGAGTCACTTAGGTCATATTTTTTGACATTTTTGAAAATACACAATATCTATATACATTTTCAATATTAGACGGGCTGTTATATGGCAGTCGACCAATTTTTTTTACACAGCAGAAATGGCCCCCCTCGAAGATGCTATACTTCTAGAAGTTACTACTCACCAGTCGGGTCATTTAATCTATCGATTTTACACGGTTTGCGCCAGGGTGCTATGAAACATGGTTTTGGTTGTCATCTCTCTAACTAATTATTAGTTTCTTTTAATCTAGTTTCATTCCATTGTATTTTATGGCCAAAATCCCAAGCATGTTCACACATTTCTGATTTTTCGAATTGTTTATTTTTATTGTATGATTGGTGCTCATTAAGACTTATTTGAAAAGGTCTAGATGTTTCTCCTATATAAAATTTATTACATTCGCATGGAATTTTGTAAACACAATTTATTGAATTTTGAATTTCATTAAAAGGTTCTGTATTTACTATTAAAGATTTTAATGTATTATTTGTTTGAAAAACTGTTTTTAAATTAAATTTATTGCCGATCCTTCTAATTTTTTCCGATAATTTTGAAATATAAGGGATTTTTACTATGTTTGAATTGGGCGACTTAAATTATTTCTTTTTTTTAATGTCTCGATAAAGTTATTAATTAAGATAGAGAAGCTTCCATGGACAGGTTGAAATCTCTGATAAGGTCATTCAACTCATCCTGGTTGAAACATTGTGGAATTGCTGACATCCCATGATCAGAGAGATAATACTCATCCTGATACAGCTCTGGTACCAGGTGAAACGTTGGGAGTAGTACTTCGTTTGACTGAGAAAGCGGACGTCTTGCAGGATAACTTGCTACGGTTGTTCCAATTGATGTGTAATTGCCCGACAAGGATCACTCAATAATGAACTTTCTTTTTGTTTTGTTTATTTGCTTAAAAGTGAACATACCGCATTTTTGTAATTTTAAGTGCCTTCTCATCAGAATTAGTTTACTCCTACCTATTCTTTTCCTTGTATAGATTTAGATATTTCGGATAATTTTCTACTTTTTCTTCTTGTTATTAAGCCTTTCTATCTTTAAGTGTAAGGCGATGTAGCTGTACCTATAGAACTTATTAATTTTAAAAAGCAATTTCGGTCCGCATCCACTCCATTCTGTGAATTGTCCGTGATTTGGAGCTATCATTAATATTTTGTTATTCAGTGTTCCCTAGTAAGTTTCATAATAGATGGGACTGTTTCTACTATCACAATTTCTTCGACATTCGCTTTGAGGGATCACATAGGATTCTTGAAGTTAACCATAATGTCTTAATTACAATGTCAGTTGAAGTAGAGCGTTCTATCCTTCGTCGAAAACACCTATTTAATTCCTCTTGAACGTCACTGTTTGGGCCCTAAAATGGTTTTAAATCCTTTTGTGGTCGTGCCACCTCTGGGGGCCTGTACTTGATTAAAATTTGAAACAGTTTACATGTTTAGATATGGGGACCCTCGTTGGAATGGACGGTTCAGGTATATTAGTGGGGTCAAAAAAGGCACATGTCTACTCAAGGGGTTCGGATAAAAGGTAATTTGTATTTTGCTGAAATGTAGATATAACCTACATGTATTTGTTCTAGGAATATTCGGAGATGTTTTACATATAAATTAGGATGGTTGAAGTTTACTAAAGTGCTCAGTTAAAGCCAGTAATTTTGTATGGGAAATTACACTAAACAGTTGGAATTTTCGTAGAAGTCGTTAAAAAAAAGTTAAATAATCATTTACCATTCAAATATATTGGACTAAATATGAAATTATAAGTTTTTCGTTTTCAACGATTTTATTTTCTTAATTCTGACTTTGACATCTCTCAATAACTATTTATCGGTATCTTACCTACTCCTTGTACTTGCAGTCCATTTTGTACCTCTCTATACAATGTGTTTTTTTATCAAAATTTTCCTCCCATTCAGTACTAACTCTCTTCAATTCCTCATTGACCTCTAACTTAAACTTATCCAAACTTTTTCCTTGTACTCTATTATGCAATCTTATACTACCTATCTCTATTTCCAATTCTGTCTGTATTTCTCCAATTTTATTACTCATATTATTTTCTGTCTTTTTGATTTTTCCTTCTGTATCTCTCATGATACTTTGAACATCTTTTTCACTTTTCTGCAGTTGTTCACCTTGTACTACTTGAATCATACGTTCCAACTTCTTTTCAGACATCTCTTGGTCCTTTTTAATAGTATTCATTTTTCCTTCTATTTCCTGTTTAAATTCTCTTATAGTTTCATTATGTTTCTCCATGTTCTTATTCATATCTCTTCTTTAATTCTCTGTTCCATGTTTCTCAAGTTTCCTTCCATTCTGTGTTCAATTCTGTTAAAGAACTTTGTCAGAGCATCCATCATCATAGGACTACTTCTTCCAGATATTGTGTCTCCCATTCCCCTAACATTCATTTCTGCTACCCTTGCAACATGATCTACCCCTTGCTCTTCATTTAAATCTTGTTGTATAATAGTTGTTTGTTTCTTGTTCTTCCATTACATCCTGTCCATCTATACTCCTTTAGTCTTCTTCTTGTGGTCCTCCTAATCCTGTTTTTTTTTATCTCTTAAATCCATTTTTTTTAATTATAAATTACAATAGAGCCCCTTTATTTTAGTGCCCCACGTTGGGCGCAAAATTTGTAATAAATAAGGAAATTATGAGGTTTTTAATTTTCAAGTATTTTATTTTCTTAATTCTGACTTTGACATCTCTCAATAACTAACTAAAAATTCACATTTTTTAAATCCCCTACATATAATTTTTCCCATTAATCATTTTACTCTAAACAACTTTATTACATTATAAATTTTAATAATGTAAATTTCTAAATTTCCCTCTTCAACTTACTAGTTCTAATATGAAATTCCATTTCAATATATAATCATAATAATGTTTATTGGCAGATTAAAGATATGTACATAGTTGTTACAATTCCCTTAGCTTATAATTATGATGTGGTAACATATTACAATCCAGTACAAATAAACAAGTAAAGGGTTCCTGCAAAGGCAGTGCCTGAGCGCAGGTGCTTTGATTATAATACGGTTTCTATATGTTATTATAATATGATTAAATATGCGAATGGTTTCTCTTAGTTAGTAGACACCATAATTCGAATGTAAAACAACTAGAGATACTAGAGATACTACTACTACAGTTAATACTTTAAAATTACTTATGAAAAATAAATGGTTAGATCTAGATATAAAGTGTAAGTATAGTAAAATGTAATCTATATATAACGTAAAATATAAAATGTATAATGTAAAATATAAGATGAAAAATGTAAAATGTAAATGTAATTAAATATTAAATATTAAAATGCACGAGAATAATCAATTGGTACTTTTCAATGGGTCGATTAAGAGATGAATATCAGTTCTTGGTGTTGAGTAAGAATTGTTTTGTTGATTTTTTAAAATATGTCAATATATCAGTGTCAGCTAAAGTAAATGTATTGAAAATGAACATCAAGAAGACAAAGTACATGGAATCGAAAAGAAGCACTGCAAATGAAGAGGTTTTTGAGGAGAAACTTTCAATTAAATGAATTATTGCAACGACTGATAGAACTTCTCAAATAGAAAGAAGTATGATAAATAAAAGCTGTTGGGATCTATTAATGCATGAAGAAGATACAAACTAAACTATATATTACAATCAACTCACTTCCTAGTGTCACCCTTGTCTCAACTTTTACTTTATCGTAAAACATGCACCCTCTACCCCTAACTTTATAAACACTCTTTTTTCCACTGACAAGCTTGTGTGGAACTCATTAACAAAGCGAAACCGCGTAAAAGAAAAGTTTTGAAAACTCGGTGTCCCCTTTTCCGTCAAAGTAAATTTTGCGAAGTTCCCGGGGCTATACAGTCCATAACGTCAGTATAACATATGCCTGTTTATAACTTTTTAAGCTAACTGGGTTAGTCATTTTTTTCACGCTGGTAATGTCCGTTAATTGTTTTACATGGCAGTAAAGAAGCAATTCGGGTTGTTTGTTGTTACAGGGAAAAATGAAAAAAGACTGCGTATGGATGGATACAGAAATTATATTACATCATAGTTTTTATGCAGGTAGCTATAGGAAAATGTATTTTTTATTTGTTTTATTATCATCATTGGTATTGAATAGGCATGAAGAAAAATGCACAATCGATTTTCAGTTACATGGTGGTCTTGTAAACGATTTTCCGCCTGTAAAAAATATCATAAAGATATTAAAGTTGCAGGAAAAAAGTATCTAAAAAAGTTACAGCCACATAACATTTTCTACCACACGGAGCTACACGAAATTACATAGAGTCGCATCTTTGCAGTACATTCAGCTGCATTCTGTGATTCGGACGAAGATACAATTCATACAAATAATTTTTGACGCCTCCAAAGTATGTCCTTCCCTGTTTTCGAGTATGCTGAACACGATGGCGTGGTTAAACTTCTTTTACGAGTTGACCCGACCCCCCAAACGGCCAAAAACCGACTCGGGGAGAAGATTCAACATCACCATCGCGTTCAGCATCCTCAAAAATGGGAGATTACGCTGGTTTTCTCGTTTATAGCGAAAAACAACTTATTCGTCCTTTCGAGGTAGGATCTACTCTGAGAGAAATGTAACCACAGCCGTCGTGTTCAGCATCATCGAAAACGGGTTTTTCTTTCCATCTGCCTATTGGTTTATTGCGTTTGTTGCCCATTTATTATTCCACCCAGTCCAGCATTTTTGTACCCTGTACAGTTATTTTACTGGGTGTCTGTTAAAACTTTTTGGGTCTAATATTGGTTGCCCCAAAAAGTGTTTGTTTCTTGCGATCCAATACCTCGCAATCGCATAGTACATGTTTCACTGTCTCTGGTTTCTTATTGCATAGCCATTGTAAAGTCCAATTTTGTTTAAGAACTCTTTTACTGGTGCATGACCAGTCATGAGTCCTGTTATCACTTTCAGCTTACTTATGCTCAGTAAGAGTAGTCGGTACCCCCTTTAGCTGTATTTCGATCCCCTGCGGACTTAAAGGACCTAATCCCTCTAATTTTCGTCTTCGTGTGAACGCCACCACCGTAATCTTTTGAAGGCTTATGCCTAACCTCTCCCTACTTGTCCATTCGTTCACTAGGTTAAGAGCCTGCGTCATACGATCTCTTATCGTTGTGTTAAATTTACCCTGCACAGTGATCCCAGATCATCTGCGTACCCAATAGTTGTATACCTATTTTCTTTAAGAGTCCCTCAGCCCGTCTATTACCAGGTTCCATAGGACGGGAGACAATACTCCTCCATGTGGGCATCCTCGTATTACCCGGGCCGATGCAGTCTCTCCAAGAATGGTTGCGTTTATCACCCGATTTCTTAGCACAGAGTTTATCCAGGACAGACAAGATTCCTCGATTCCTTTATGCTTTTGGTGATAGAATCTAAGGAAGTGTTGTCCAGAAAGGCCGCTAACATCACTTCCTTATTTGTAATTGTGTTCTCCACTCTCTCAACGAGTTTGTGAAGAGCTGTTTCTGTTGAGTACCCTGCTTTATATGCATGCTGTTCTTGATGTAGTGGACTTGTTGTAAGTACATCATCCCTTATAAGCCTATCTAGCAGTTTTTCTAACATCTTTACAAAGGACATAAGACTAATTGGCCTTAGGGACTTTGCCGTTTCCCGTCCAGTGTTTCCGGGTTTCGGAATGAAAGTCACTCTAATCTTTCTCCATGGTTTTGGAATATACTCGAAGGCTAGACTGCTTCTGAGTATATTACATATTTTGCGATACAGAAGTTCCGTGCCCTTTTGTAGCAATACTGGGTAAATCCCGTCCATTCCCGTTGATTTATACGGCTCAAATGAGTTTATTGCCCATTTTCCTTCTCATAGTCCACCATTTTCTTGGCTGTCTTCCAGTCTGGTTTAAGGGCTCTACTTTGAGCTCTTAGGCCTCCTGGGTTCCAGTCAGTGTGTGGTTGGATTATCTTACAGAGTACACGTTGGAGCCTACTACATAAACGGGGGGTTAAGCCTTTTGGGGGTGATTTTTTGCCGTTTGGGGGGTGGGGCCAACTCAAAAAGAATTTTAACCCCCGGCCATCTTGTTCAGCATCCTCGAAAACTTTGGGGGCATCAAAAATTATTTGCGTTTTTCGTGGTTTTTTCCAACTAATAGCATCAATACACACGACGGACACCAATTTGCTCGCACGGGGGGTGATTATAAATGTCGGTTCCAATTTTTTTTCAACTTGTTCATAATAAAAACCAATACCTCTGGTAGAGAACTGACATGTGTCGATAACAAAATTAGCCCCGAATAATAAGCATAATACAAAGTCAATAAGTCACACGGGGGCCAATGAAAATGTCAGGTCATATTTTTTCGCAGTCTAGAATCATATATAAAATATCCGATAATCAACAGAACGGACATATAGCGATGACAAACTTTTCAACCTGTGGGAAATTTTCAAATTTTAATCCATTAGAATCTGGCACGTGACACAAGATGTCCGCTCTTGTCCGTTCTCAATTTTTTCTCGACACATTTACTTCCACCTATTAAAAAAACAAAAAACTGACTTGTGTTGATAATAATAATAATAATAATATACGCCCTGCAATTCACTCCCTTACGAGTGAACCCCAGAAGCTCTGCAGCTTGTGCGAGGGAGGGACGGCTATTATTATTATTTGCCGTGGCGCTCTGGGGCGACTTACTGATGCTTGATGGCGCATTTGCTTTACAGTTGTGGGAAAACCCAGAAAAACCACACAACACCATCATCGACAACGATGGACTCCTCCAGGATTTTTAAATCTTTGCAGCGTAAACTAACATCAAAGTAATTAATGTTAAATACGCTACAAATCATTCCCAGAAGTAGGCAATGAAAATTTTTATTTAAAGATCTCATTGTCTAGACCGGGGCACGAACCAGAGCACGGACAGACCTGTTAATGGTACATATTGAAATGTAACCGTCTTGGCCAACTGAGCCACCGTCGCCGATGAACAAAAATAGACCACTTTTTTTACATGTTTAAAGATCAATTCCGACCTTCTGTTTTGTTGTTGTTTGTTAATTTTAACGTCTCTTTTCTGACCTAATGGCCTAAACTGGACGGGACCTACAGCTTATCGTGGGCTCCGAACCACGGTTCTCAATCATCTTAAACCCAGACTATGCCTTTGTCATGCAGCATGCAGGTGGTCTACCGACTAACAAGTGTGTAGTTGTGTCACCAACCCCTATCAGTTCCATGAGATATCCGATCTCATCCGGCCGGTTTACCGGCGTGAATGAAACTGCTTATGACACAAATACCTTTTTGCACTTGCCCAAAGTCTTATCTGACTTTAATTCCGCTTTAATACGACAAGATTCGAACCTACTCCCCGAACACTGACCAAGCTGAATCGGCAGACGCCTTACCAACTAGGCCACCGTGTCTGGTGAATTCCGACCTTTCGGGCGACTAAAAAAATCCGCCACCCTGAACTTTTTTTCTCAACACTCCGAGAACTGATGAAAATTACTTCAAAATTCTGTGTGCTAAGAAGTCGAAAATTCTGGTTACGGTATGCCGTACTATTAAACATATTGATATAGAATATTGACATGTAGTATTTAATATTCATTTATTAAATATTGAATGTTGAAATTACTGGACATATTTGACATTTTTACTGTTAAGTACAACGAATAAGAAGTTATTAAAAAAACATTTTATAATTAATAGTAGTTAGGGGTTGAGAGTATGGTTTGTGGTATTCACTATGAGGAACAATCATGAACCGACAGATGGCGCTGCGAATGACATAATGTCGGATTGAGGGGTGAACAACAAATGTTCTGTCATTTGATCACTTTAAAAATCACAGTTTTTATAAGAGTTGTTTTTTAGTATTCTCAGAGATTTAAGTTCATTTTTATTCATTGTACAATTGTTTTGAAGGTTGATTTTCGAATTTCAGTTGGTTTTAGAGTTACTGTCATTGGATTTTTATGATAACGCCTGTAAAAGTTGAAATATCAATGTTATGTGGGTGAACGTGTTTGGCAAATAAGGAAGGTGAAGAGGTTTTTAAGACTTGTCACATCATTTTATGAGGACCTGACGGCTCCAATGAGAAAATCATCAAAAGAATATGAACAATTTTACAATCCCCACATGAAATAAATAATAATTATGTCAACAGGTCAGTAATTATTGAAGATAATATTATTTTCAAACTGCATTTCCTGTTCAACTTGTCTTTTTCATGTTTTAGATTTGAGATGTTGGAACCAGCGAGTTGCACAGATTTGACACAAAAATGAGGGAAAAAAAATATTTCAATAAGATGATACATGTTTATTGTTTAAATAAATGATTGGCTAAGCAAAAATACGGTTTTTTTCATAGTAATAATAAATTACATCTTTCATCATGTTCACTTAATAATTCTACCCCCACTTTCTCATCTCCATGTAGTTTGGCCTGCATTTCATTTTCATTTGATTTCTGCTTAAGCCTGGAATGAGTTAAATATGATGTAATGAAAGTTATTATTTTCGAAGTCCTTTCTCACCTGCTTTGGTTACTTCTTTCTTAATTCCTTAGTGTTTGAGCACTGGAAGGTTCTGGCTACGAAGAGATCCATTTTTCACACGCTTTCTCTACGTTGTTGAAGTCACTGTATTATAAAATTACAAATAAATTCAAAGAATGTTATAGCAAATGACAAGAGAATTGAAAATTATATGTGGAAGTCTCCGCAAGAACCTTCATCAAACCTACCACTAAAAAAATCGTCTTTCACAAAGTGCTTTGATATAGGTTTTCCTATCTTCAAGATTATCTTCCATTTCTTGATTTCTTTGGGATTCAAAGGAAAGATATGACCGAATTGCCATATTTAGAGCATTGTGGAACACAGCAATTTTTCGTGATCTTATCTCCATATCGCATTTTATAATCCTTTGCATTTTTAGGTCGTTCGTTGTATGGTTTATTCACAATAATTCTTCACAAACACCTCCCAAATATACCACTTTTAATGCACAAATAACTTAAAATAAATTCGAACTTCACATTACGCCCATGCAAACAAAGTCTATTGATCACCCCTCGAATCATTCAAATGATCAATGATTCGTGATTCTTCCCTATTATAGTCTCATCAAAGTTACCATAAAAGTTGTTAATTAAATTTAAAATTATCTTGTGGTATTTGAAACCTGTATTTTGTCTAGTGTCATTAGCATAATCAGTTTGCATATTCCCTAGCCCCATCTCTACCTACTTATATTAAAATGAGAACAAAAGCTCCTGCACACAACGTCCGGTTTCTCCGAGGAATTTTTCCATATTTATTTACAGCAACATAATAACGTTTAGGGTAAATCCTATTGTTTTCATTTATTTGTTAAATAATTCTACATTTGAAGGGTAAATAATATTTATTTGTTTTTCCGTTTTGCATTTACTTTGTGTTGTGTACAAGTTGAGAAGTTTGATGTTTTTTCTTTCGTGTTGTTTTCACATGAAAATTTACCGTCTAATTTTTATCATGTAATGACATCGATAAAACTGATTTACGCCACTTCGAAGTAATTAAAAAAAAATGCACGAACGGTATTGTACAATGTAATGTTCTGGAGTCTGCAGTGAGATCGTAAAGCCCGAAATGGGAATATTCCAAAATGTGTTGAACCCCAGCGATAAACTAACTTCATTTATGAGTGTTGTTAATGCTTTCGAAGGCCTATTTTGTGCCATCACTAGCGTAGATAGGATAATATTTTGAGCTGAATATGTGTTCTGAACATTGACACAGTTAAAAATGAATCATATTGGTGTTGTAAAAGGAATTGCTTTCGGGCAAAGAGTAATTGCGTTATTTTAAACCAAATTCTATATTCACTACATTTATGGAAAATGATGAGTTTTTAAGTAACATCGATTTTTCGTGTTCTTTTTTCCTTTATAATGTGGGATTTTATTTTTTAATATATATTTGCGTTTAAACCGTTATTATAATGAATTCAGACAGTGAAAATAATATTTCATGTACTCCGCCAGAAATTCAAGCAGGCGCGCAGTAGCATCGTTGGAATTACTTTCAGAAAGGTCGAAGAAACATTACGAAATTGTTTAAGACTGGTTTACGGACTGCTGCCTAAAAAATGGTACTAATTCGTTTTTTGAAGACACTTTGCTGGCATATTTCAAGGAATTGACCAAGAAATATAACTCATAGATAAAGTATAGTATTTTCCTCGCGTATAATGGCTATTTTTAAATAGCCTGAGTTTAGAAAATAAAACTTTAAGGTGATTTTTTTAAGGGAATAACAATTTTGAAGAGACTTTGGTTCCATGCGGTATGTGGCAGTCACTTATGAATGTGGTAAAAACGTGGCGAGAATTACTGCAATCATATAATCAAGTGCCGCCACTTTAAAGGTATATTAATGGTTCCCAAAACGACACTAAAACTATAACGCTTACTTTAAGATAACTGTCACTTCTAAGTAGTTTTAAGTGATTCACGGATCTCCCCAATTTTTGGCTTTTACGAAAGAAAGTCATGCGTCATCGATCAGATATGTGGTAGTCGGAAGGGGAGATATCTAGAGAAAATGGCGGGTACGGTAAGACTTCTCATTTCAATGCAAAATCACTTCGTCGTATCTTTGCTCATATTCCGGCCGTTTTTCTCGGCTCAAACGCATTAGATGTGTTCGATAGTAGTTGTGTTGCTTCCCAGTAAACACAGGATATCCGATGGACATCCATCAAAAGTCCATAATCGGTCCATATGGACATGGACCAGAAAAGGACGTCCAATGGATGTCTAGTGGACGTCGTTCATGGACATACAATGGACAACCATTAATGGGCATCCAATGGATATCCTTTTCTGGTCCATGTTCTTAATGGATCAATTATGGACCTCTGATGGACCAATTAACTTCGAAATAAATTGTTACTGTTGGCATTCCTGGGAATAATTTCAACTTCACAACTGACAATTGAGTAGGGATAAATTTACATTGAAAGCGATGTAGTGGCTTCGTCGATTTCAATGTAAATTCATCCCTACTCCATGTCGTGTCGTTGTCGTGCTGCCAAGTGTGAAAGCGCCCAATATTAGTGAAGTTGACTCATCGTCATCAGAAATGTACGTTTATTTCAGTTTTAAATTAATTGTTTATTTCAGAAAATTTTTATTTCATGTTCTGTGTTTTTTAAAACATTTTCATATTTGAATATATTGTTATTTATATGAATCGATTTTTATTCCGTAAATGAGTTCATACATTGAAAATGGTGCTGATCGATCTATGTATATGTAGATTGTAGTAATAATGCTAGACGCCCGGGAAAATCTAATGCATTACATTATTTTTTGGATGGAAAGGCATTTTTCAAAAACTAATAACTGAAGTCTATAAGATGTCCATCACTGGTGCAGGTAATGTCCATTTATAAGTCCAATAAACCTGGATCAGAGGTCCAGATGACATCCATGAAATGTCCATCGAAGATCCAATTATTGTCCATTTTGGTACAATTCACGTCCAAAATATGTTCATATTAAATAAAAAATGGACATCCATTGGACGTCCAAGTTGGTGGCCAATGGATATCCATGAGATATTCACTGGACATCCCTTGTACCTTTAGGATATACATTGGACATCCGTTGGATATCCATGTGTTTACTGGGTTTCACCCGGTTGCAGTAGCTCATACACTACGCCGAGCTGATCCAACTAAATACACAGCAGGATTTTCGTGCCACGCATGTTTTGCTTGTCCATCAATGTTGTTACATGCCTGTATTATTTATATTTTGCAACGCTGCGTAAAAGCAAAAGGGACAGAAGTATGCTGTCAAATGCTTATGGGTTTGACATTAGGTTATAAATAACTCAAGCACTCCGGAAATTAGAAATTGGAGCGACATTGAAAATAAGTATTTAGATTACAACGCATTAATGATAAAATCTGAAAATATCATTAAACATAATACGATAACGAGCAAAGTTTAATTTACTAGAGCTTCATATGAAAAAGAAATACTTTTAAGTTGTTAATATATTACTCGAATCATCAATTTTATATAACTTTTCTTAATTTCTTCAACTACGGAAGAAACTATCGGTTCGGAAAACTATTTAGCTGGTTTCTTCTAGTTCAGCTCAGGGAAATCATGTTTTGGTAATTCAGATTAGGGCTCTGGGACATCAGCCACGTAAAAACGCGATTAGAGATGTGACACTAGAGATGGGCGAAAAATAATGGTATCGTAGATATAAGTAACAATTTCGCGCGCGTCATAACCTCTTTGACGGCGTTGCCAGATGTAATTAACATAGTACATTTTTCCTAATTATTTGCTAATTACTATTATCACAGGCTCTGAAGCTCGATTTGTGAGTAACCAAAATGTTCTAAAAATTTTAATCTTTCGTTGAAACCACTTGCATTATAATCTGAACGTTACGTTTTTTAAATAAAATAATATTTTCTCATAAGATTCATAGTCCAGTAACTTTATACGATCACAGTATGCGTCAAATCCGGTAGTTCTGATTTTTTTGCAGGCTTGTTTATGATGTTGGCCTAATGAATAATCCAAGTTTTTGACCTCGAGCGCCTAACGCAACTTTGTCAAAAATCGAAAAAACCGCGAAAAACTCGGTTTCTTTTTCAAATTTTGGCGATTATAACCCTAAAGGACTAGTTTTTGAAAAAACATTTTTAAGACGTTTTTAAAGTAGACTAAATTTGCTACAATAGACCTAATAGTTTCCGAGATTAAGCCTTTCAAAGTTTATCATTTTTTTCGAATTTTGTCAGCAGCTTTATGAAACGAATCTTGTTTTTGTCATTTGACAAGAATTTCTGTTGAGGAACCTGTGCCATGGTTTTCTCATCAACGATTATCTCTCGCGATGAGTGTAACTTGACTCTTCGAATACGCTCAGAGCTCTTTGTGTTTTTCTGTACAGCATCTACGGGGTAACCATCGAAAACTACTACCACGTTTGAGCCATAGCACGGTAAAGTAGATACAGTAGTCTCACTAAGCGTCGGAACCTTTGATGTTGGTATCCAGCAGTTTCATTTTTTATAACCGCCTGGTATTGACAATAATGCCATTTCTCCCTGCCACGATCCCTATCACATCCCTACTTTTTAAATGCGACAACTATGGCAGGCCGTTCTTAAACTCGTCGTTTGCGCAGAGCCTGGAGTCGCAATTCCTGGCTCTGCGTATTGAAAATTACAACCAAAAATTGCCCGAAGTGAAACTACTGTATCTACTATACTTGTGGCCATAGTGAGCAGTAATGTACTGTATGTATCTGTCAGCTATCGCACCAAATGATGAGCTTCGAGGACACACAACTTTGTGAAGTAGATGCCCTCCATCCACTACTACGTGCCACAGGTGGGTCGCATTCGTGACTTCACATGAGCAATACTAGCACACTCTATCGGAGGTAATTGGAACTTCATCCCGCTAGAATTATTCGAGTGAAGTCTAAAATAATGCAAAAAATTGCGAAGTTCGAATAAAATGATAAACTTTAAAAGGCTTAACCTCGGAAACTATTAAGTCTGCAGAGACCATTCTAGTATCATATTGTAGCAAATTTAGTCTTCTTTAAAAACGTCCAAAGAAAGTTTTTTCAAAAACTAGTCATTTAGGGCGATAATCGCCAAAATTTGAAAAAATAATGATTTTTTCGCGGTTTTTTCGATTTTTGACAAAGTTGCGTTCGGCGCTTGAGGTCAAAAACTTGGATTATTCATTAGGCCAACATCATAAACAAGCCTGCAAAAAATCAGAACTTCCGGATTTGACGCATACTACCCTATACTTTCAGGCGCCAAAGTTACTGGATTATCAATGATAAAGGCAAATTTTTTTTATATTATTATATTTTTTATAATTATCTTTAAAAATTTTACTGGTTCATTATCTTATTATAATGTACCAATATGAGAAGTACTGCCTTAAGCAATAATCAAACAAGAAAATGTAATTAACTATTACAACTCACAATTAAAACCAAACATATAATTTCTCTCTCTTTCCACTGGATTAAAACCACTTAGTTGTTAAAAAAGTTTTTTTAATTGACGTTTCGGCTTTCCAGATCGAAAGCCGTTATCAAAATGACATAAAATAAATAAATTTACTAGAAACAGAACACTTGATAATCTTGCAAAAATATGACATCAACTTAGTATACATAGAATAAGATTTTGAGATTGAAGATGTCAAAATCTGTTTCAATCATATTTTTGTGACGTTTCTGGGAACGAATTTTTGAAAGGATAGCGCATTTGCATATTATAAGAGAATTTATACTTCGTCATAAATGAAGTTTTCTTATTAATATTATCATAAGAAAAAACCAGATAAAAACTTATGATACTATCCCGATATAGAGGGTATCCTTTTTGCAATTAACTCTTTTTGTAAAATAGGTATCCAAATTTTTGAAATATCAACCGAACAATTAGAAACACATTCGTTATTATTTAAGCATATCAATGCTGCTTCTTTAACTTTGCGGTTATAATTATTCGGTTCTTTTAATAATCTAGTTGAAGAATTCCATTGTATTTTATGACCAAAATCCCATGCATGTTCACATATTTTAGATTTTTCGAATTGTTTATTTTTAATGTACGATTGGTGTTCATTAAGTCTAATATGAAAAGGTCTAGATGTTTCTCCTATATAAAATTTATTACATTCGCATGGAATTTTGTAAATACAATTTTTTGTGTTTTGAATTTCATTAAAAGGTTTTGTATTTACTATTAAAGATTTTAATGTATTATTAGTTTGAAAAACTGTTTTTAAATTAAATTTATTGCCAATCCTTCTAATTTTTTCGGATAATTTTGGAATATAAGGGATTTTTACTATATTTGAAAGAATTATTGGGGGGTTTAAATTTTGATCTTTAGTTTTGATGTCTCGGTAAAGTTCACGATTTATAAATTTACTTGGGTAGTTGTTCTTAATCAAGACAGATTTAACAAGTGATAATTCATTATTTAAGATATTGTCATTTGAACAAATTGTTTTTGCTCTATCGGAAAGAGATTTGACAATACCTCGTTTAACACAAATTGAGTGGTTTGAATTAAAATTTAGATATCTATTTGTATGTGTTTCTTTTCTAAAAACTGATGTATCAAAACAATTGTTGTTATTGTGTATTAGTACATCAAGAAACGGTAATTTTTTATTATTTTCAATTTCAATTGTAAATTTAATAGTAGGTTCCGAATTATTAATAGTATATAAAAATGTATCAATATTTTCCCTATCGTGTTGCCAAATTGCAAAGATATCATCTACATATCTAAACCAGACAGAAGGTCTTAAATTTTGTTTGTTTACAATTTCCATTTCAAAATTCTCCATGAAAATATCACACAATTTTGGTGATAAAGGAGAACCCATTGCCATGCCAAAATTTTGCTGATAAAAATCACTATTTAATTGAAAATATGTAGTTTTAATACATAGTTCCAATAATTCTAGAATTGCTGAGACGCTTAATTTAGTTCTATTTATTAATGTATTATCACTTGTCAACTTTTTTCTCACAAGATTAAGAGTTTTATCGACAGGAACATTTGGAAATAAACTGACTACATCAAAACTAACCATTATATCTGAATTTGTAATTTTGATTTTTGATAATTTTTCTAAAAAATGTTTTGAATTTTTGATAAAGGAATTAGTATTTCCTGATAACGGATCTATTATTTTAAGTAGAAATCTTGCTAAATTTTGACAAGGTGAATTTATAGAACTTATTATTGGTCTTAATGGTATTTGTTGTTTATGAATTTTGGGTAAACCATAAAAATGTGGAGGTTTACTATAATGAGAAGTAAGAGATCTTCGTTCTTTATCACTTAGGAATTTTTTAAGACCAATAATAAGTTCTATAAATTCACCTTGTCAAAATTTAGCAAGATTTCTACTTAAAATAATAGATCCGTTATCAGGAAATACTAATTCCTTTATCAAAAATTCAAAACATTTTTTAGAAAAATTATCAAAAATCAAAATTACAAATTCAGATATAATGGTTAGTTTTGATGTAGTCAGTTTATTTCCAAATGTTCCTGTCGATAAAACTCTTAATCTTGTGAGAAAAAAGTTGACAAGTGATAATACATTAATAAATAGAACTAAATTAAGCGTCTCAGCAATTCTAGAATTATTGGAACTATGTATTAAAACTACATATTTTCAATTAAATAGTGATTTTTATCAGCAAAATTTTGGCATGGCAATGGGTTCTCCTTTATCACCAAAATTGTGTGATATTTTCATGGAGAATTTTGAAATGGAAATTGTAAACAAACAAAATTTAAGACCTTCTGTCTGGTTTAGATATGTAGATGATATCTTTGCAATTTGGCAACACGATAGGGAAAATATTGATACATTTTTATATACTATTAATAATTCGGAACCTACTATTAAATTTACAATTGAAATTGAAAATAATAAAAAATTACCGTTTCTTGATGTACTAATACACAATAACAACAATTGTTTTGATACATCAGTTTTTAGAAAAGAAACACATACAAATAGATATCTAAATTTTAATTCAAACCACTCAATTTGTGTTAAACGAGGTATTGTCAAATCTCTTTCCGATAGAGCAAAAACAATTTGTTCAAATGACAATATCTTAAATAATGAATTATCACTTGTTAAATCTGTCTTGATTAAGAACAACTACCCAAGTAAATTTATAAATCGTGAACTTTACCGAGACATCAAAACTAAAGATCAAAATTTAAACCCCCCAATAATTCTTTCAAATATAGTAAAAATCCCTTATATTCCAAAATTATCCGAAAAAATTAGAAGGATTGGCAATAAATTTAATTTAAAAACAGTTTTTCAAACTAATAATACATTAAAATCTTTAATAGTAAATACAAAACCTTTTAATGAAATTCAAAACACAAAAAATTGTATTTACAAAATTCCATGCGAATGTAATAAATTTTATATAGGAGAAACATCTAGACCTTTTCATATTAGACTTAATGAACACCAATCGTACATTAAAAATAAACAATTCGAAAAATCTAAAATATGTGAACATGCATGGGATTTTGGTCAAAAAATACAATGGAATTCTTCAACTAGATTATTAAAAGAACCGAATAATTATAACCGCAAAGTTAAAGAAGCAGCATTGATATGCTTAAATAATAACGAATGTGTTTCTAATTGTTCGGTTGATATTTCAAAAATTTGGATACCTATTTTACAAAAAGAGTTAATTGCAAAAAGGATACCCTCTATATCGGGATAGTATCATAAGTTTTTATCTGGTTTTTTCTTATGATAATATTAATAAGAAAACTTCATTTATGACGAAGTATAAATTCTCTTATAATATGCAAATGCGCTATCCTTTCAAAAATTCGTTCCCAGAAACGTCACAAAAATATGATTGAAACAGATTTTGACATCTTCAATCTCAAAATCTTATTCTATGTATACTATGTTGATGTCATATTTTTGCAAGATTATCAAGTGTTCTGTTTCTAGTAAATTTATTTATTTTATGTCATTTTGATAACGGCTTTCGATCTGGAAAGCCGAAACGTCAATTAAAAAAACTTTTTTAACAACTAAGTGGTTTTAATCCAGTGGAAAGAGAGAGAAATTAAAATAAAAACCACTATGAGCTTCCGAAATGAATTACAAACATATAATGCTAAGTTAAAACTCTACGCCTCTGTACTATAGCGTTAGGAAGGACTTGCACGTACCGGTTAACAAGCGTTCCCCAGGGCTCGACTATCTTCTCGGGATATCCACATAAGAATCTTCTTTACTTTGCCTTTATCTCTGCTCACTTGATTATTTTTCAAATATGCACTAGCAACGACAGAAAATGGCTTTCGGGGCTATCCCACTGCTTGCGAACACTGAAAAATGAAATACATCCTTGGCGAATCCCTATGTAATTTTGTAGCCATAGCGCAAGCTCTGCTTTTATTTTTACGAAACTCATTTTTTGAATATTAAATATACAATGTGGAAGTATGTCACAGACGTATCGCGTTAATGAAAGAAATATATCTATTTAGACGTATTTGCATTCCAAAGACAATTATTGTCGAAGGTGGGAAAAAAATTCGAAATAACTTTAAAAGCAAAACTATTTTTTTAAATAATCAAAGGTAATACGAGTCCAAATTTTATCTATAAAATTTAAGAGGACGAGTGGGATTTGGAAAGGGTATTTTTGAATCATTTTGTATTTCACACAAATAAATGAAGAGACGGTTTTATCAAAGGTAATACCACGAGTCCTCCAAATTTTATCGATTAAACTTTTGGTTTTCACGAAAACGCCTTTTGCCTAAAATAAAGGCGTTTGAGTATGGATACCAAAAATTTAATCTATAAAATTTGAGAGGACGTGCGGTATTTGGAAGAGTTATTTATGAGAGTCATTTTGTATTAAAAACAGAGAATATAGTCATTTATGCAAAAGACACTGTACAGGGTGGCCAAATAAGAATGCGAGGTACTGTATCTGGGAAACTATCCATCGTAGAGGCTTGCAGAAAAAAAAGTTATGACTAAAACGGCCAAGAGAAAAACCTAAAAAATATTTTTAAGTTTCTGAAATGGCCGCTAGGGGGCGTAACTGCAATCTTGAATCTAAGAAAGTGATGTTTCTGTGAATTCCGCTATATTAACCTAACAAAAAAATACCTGATCTTTTTGCTGTATCTCTAAAAATAAAGTGGTGGGGGGTATTCAAAGGTTTCGGTAAAAAACACCCTGTATCGAAACGGCTGAGCCGATTTTAACACACTTGGGCTGGTTGAAAGGAGCTATTCTTGAGTTACAAATGTTATAATATTTGAAGTTTTGAAAGTTTCACATTTCGCCGCTAGATGGCTTTTTTCGACATTTCGACAGAAACGGTTAATTTTCTCAAAAAAATTAAATGCCTTGGTATGATTTCTTTTTCATAAAAAAGTAGCTAAATGTGGCCTAAACAAGCTCGCGAAAACCGCATCTCGATATCTTGTTCCTAATCTAAAATTTAGGCAAAAGAAAATTTTATACGGAAATCCCTTAAATTTTTATTTTTTAAACATCAATTCCTTTTATTATGTAAGTTGTGGCCCTAAAAAGGACCGATTTAAAAAAGAAAGGTTTTTAATGCCCCCGTAAATGTTCTAAATGCTGACCATCACGCTCTATGCATTGTTGAAGCCTCTCGTGGGTAGACAAACCTGCAGCTTCAATTTCGACTCTCGGTATGTTACGTAATGCATTACGAATCCGGTTTTTCATATCTCTCTGGTCGTAGGTTGAGTCCTAAAATCAAGACAAGTTAAGTCTGGTGATCGCGCAGGCCATGGAAACTCTTCTTCCTCTTCCAATCCACCGCTGTTGTAATACTGGATTAATATGCTCTCGCACAATAATGGCATACTGTGCTGGGCAACCATGCAATTGCAGAAACAAGTTCTGACATATTTCCAGTGGCACATCTTCCAACAACAACGGTAATTTATTGGCCAAAAAGTCAAGATATTGCCGTTTAGGGATTGCTCGAAAAAATATGGCCCAATAATTCTGCCTCCCAGTATGTAACACCACACATTTAGACTCCAACGTGCTTGGTGCTGAACTTCACGCAACCAATGCGGATTTTCTGCAGACCAATAATGCATGTTATGCAGATTTTAAAGATGGCTTCATCGTTCCAAAGAATTTGAAATAAAAATTCTCCATTATTGTGCGAGAGCATATTAATGCAACAGCGATGGATTGGAAGAGGAAGTCTGTTTCCATGGCCTGCGCGATCACCAGACTTAACTTGTCTTGATTTTCAGACTCAACCTACGACCAGAGAGATATGAAAAACCGGATTCGTAATGCATTACGTAACATACCGAGAGCCGAAATTGAAGCTGCAGGTTTGTCTACCCACGAGAGGCTTCAGCAATGCATAGAGCGTGATGGTCATCATTTAGAGCATTTACGGGGGCATTAAAACCTTTCTTTTTTAAAACGGTCCTTTTTAAGGCCACACCTCACATAATAAAAGGAGTTAATTAGTTTAAAAAATAAAAATTTAAGGGATTTCCGTATAAAATTTTCGTTCGCCTAAATTTTAGGTTAGGAACAAGATATCGAGATGCGGTTTTCGCGAGCTTGTTTAGGCAACATTTACCTACTTTTTCATGAAAAAGAAATCATACCAAGGCATTTAATTTTTTTGAGAAAATTAACCATTTCTGTCGATATGTCGAAAAAAGCCCTCTAGCGGCGACATGTGAAACTAACAAAACTTCAAATATTATAACATTTGTAGCCCAAGAATAGCTCTTTTCAACTAGCCCAAGTTTCTTAAAATCGGCTCAGCCGTTTCAAATATACAGGGTGTTTTTACTGAAACCTTTGAATACTCCCCACCACTTCATTTTTAGAGAATTCACAGAAACATCACTTTCTTAGATTCAAGATTGCAGTTACGCTCACTAGCGGCCATTTCAGAAACTTAAAAATATTTTCCAGGTTTTTCTCTTGGTCGTTTTATTCATAACTTTTTTTTCCGCAAGCCTCTACGATGGATAGTTTCCCAGATACAGTACCTCGCATTCTTATTTGGCCACCCTGTACACACAAATGTTGAAAATTTTCCTTATCAATTTAAATTGAAACATCATGAGCGTTTGGCTTAATTCGGATATAGAGTTTGACATTTGTCAGTTTTAAAGAGATTTATGGATTTTTAAGTATTGGGGTATTCAAAAACTGATGTTGAGTGTGTGAATAAACGAATAAACAGGTTAGTTTACAAATAAATTTTGAAATTTGGGTATTAACATAGATTTGGAATACATTTTAGTATAATGATAATTGATAATGCTAAATAAAAGTTGTTAAATGTTTATATTTGACATTTCAAAAAAGGTAAACACAGTTTAATCAAAAAACAAATACGAAGAAGCGGTTTTATCAAAGGTAATACCACGAGTCCTCCAAATTTTATCGATTAAATTTTTGGTTTTCACGAAAACGGCTTTATTTGGAAAAACCACGAAAACAAACTGATTTTATCTTAAACTGATTTTATCTTAAATCAGTTTGTTTGAGTGGTTTTGCCTAAAATAAAGGCGTTTGAGTATGAAGATCAAAAATTTAATCTATAAAATTTCAGAGGACGAGTCGTATTTGAAAGGATTATTTTTTTAATCATTTTGTATTAAAAACAGAGAACATAGTCATTTATGCAAAAGACACTTTACACACAAATATTGAAAATTTTCTTTACCAATTTAAATTAAACCTGAGCTGTTATAGTTTTACATACAGGGCCACCAAGGCGATTTTTTGACTGGCCACCCCGCGTAACGGCGCCGTAAATAAAAGCGAAGAAGAAGAATGAAATGAAGTCTTTCTTAATTTAATTAATTTTAAGTTTATTGTTGAAGTGAGGAATGTAAAAATGTTAAAGGCGTTTTGAAATAAACTAATAAAAACAGGTTAGTTTACAAATACATTTTGAAATTTTAGTATAATAAAAATTGTTAAATGTTTACATTTGACCTTTCAAAAAAGGTAAACACGGTTTAATCAAGAAACAAATACGAAGAAGCGGTTTTATCAGTATAAAACACAATGATTGGTTATGATCCTGAGCTGTTATTGGGTGAAACCACAAAATCTGACTGTATTGACAGATGAAAAAAATAATCAGTATAAAACACAATGATTGGTTAGGATCCTGAGCTCTTATTGGCTGAAACTACAAAAGCTGACTGTTTTGACAGATGAAAAAAATAATCAGTATAAAGCCTAATAATTGGTTAGGTTCGTGAGCTCCTATTGGCTGAAACCACAAAATCTGACTATTTTGACAGATGAAAAAAATAATCAGTAATTTTTACGGCGATTCTTCCATGTTCATATATTCCCTGAGCGTCTGTCAGTTTTAATGAAAAAATCTGAATAAAACATTTTGTTCAGTGAACGCGTTCGTCAAATTTAGTCAACTAATTTTTTTCTAATGTGAGACGCGCGGTCTAAAAAGTAATCAAACTTCGTAATGAATACCGCAATCTCTTGCCAGAAAATAAATGAAATACACTGGAAGGGCATAGTCAAGGGCCAAATTATACTTAAACCGATATTCAGATATGTGCAAATGCAGTTATTCGTTTGTAAGCGGGAAAACGCAGCAAGAAAATGATTTCAGTTAAGTTTCAGGTCCCAAATAGTATATTATATACCGCGGTACTGACTTAGTACTTTTGATCCCTTAGGAAGGGCCATAATTTACCTGTGGTGTACTTTAGGGACTAAATTGCCGATTTCTGATGTTTAATCATTTAATAAACTGTCAATTGCATTACCATAGTAACATTTCGATGTCATGAGCTGGATCATGAATGATATTGATAAAAGAGCAGCCGAAGTAGGTGTTGAATTGTTAAGTTCCACCGAAATCGAAAAAACTATATGAGCGGTAGTTTTTTTTGTGTTGCGTGGAAAAATCTTGCCTGGTCGCTCCATGACCAGCCAGTGTCGATTTGTTACCGACTAAAAAACCACTCTTGAGTCTGGAATGCTCCTCCGGAACCGCCCCCAGGCATTACTTCAGAGAAGCAGACTATAAGAATATTGTAAGGCTCTCCGTTCTTCTTATTTATTCATGTTGTTTATTTTCCGTTCTCTTGGGCTTTCCATTTCTCTTCTCTTAGTGGTGATGACAATCTTCACATTACTGATAGCTTTCCAGTTTTCTTTGTTTTCTAACATTTTTGCTATCATATTTTTCGGAGTTAGTCTTCCTGTTGTCACTTCAGCCTTTCTTTCCATCGGACGCAGTACTGGTTCACTTTAAATCGGATCAGATACGCTTGGAAGTATCCATGGCCCGTTAGGAAAAAGTGAGGAAAAAGCTCACATCTATATCCCTTACAAGTCTTCCTGTCCATATGGCCTTCCATTTGTCCAATGTCTGTCTTCCTGCTAGGCTTCAGGGTTCTCCGTTTTCTGTCAATAGGTCTATTGGAGGGGTTCTTGCGATAACCAATAGGAGCAACTGCAACAACATTAAGTTAAATATTAGCGTCAATTATCATTCTAATTAATGATTTTCAATAAAATACCCATTAAATCCGGGATTTTTGTCAATATTTAATCCTTTAATCCCGGCCAAAAGTGCCACTTCAGTCCCTGTCATATTGGAGTGATTTTCCAGGCTAGTGTGTGGTAAATAAAGTATTCATTGTATCGATAATTTTTTTGGTAGTATATTTTTTTTTACTATTATAAAGGGTGTTGTTTAGAACACTTTGTTTAATTTACAAAATTTACTACTGCAATCGACACACAAAACATGTATCAAATATTAAAAAAAATAGTATCGTTTATATATTTGCAATTCATTTTTTCGCTGGTATTATTATTATTATTAAAAAAGTCATTAACAATGAGTATTGCTAAAGCTGAACACTGTATCTGAACATTTTTTTCTGCTGAATCCACTCTAGACAAAATTGATACTACGACAGATGTTACGCCCTGGACTATCACGTAAATGCGGTGTAAGCGCCTATACTAAAAATTGGGGCATAGCAGAAGGTGACGCGAAAACAAGTCCGGACCAAAAGAAAAGCATCAATTTGCTTCTGAATTGTCTACTTCAACAATTTAATCAAATGCTCCCCATCGGCATATATATCTTTTAGTTAAAGGAGCGGTTTCTTCCGGAAATCCACGCGGATTTTTAGCTTTAACTACAGTCCAAGAGTAATTCGGAAAATGGAGGATTTCTGTAACTGCTTTAGGGAAATTTCTTCCTTGGTTGTTTTTTTATGCTTATAATGTTACGGTTTTTAATGTCGCAATTTTCTGCAGTATAGCTTGTATGTCCTTAATTGGAAAATATTTGGAACAATCATTTGCGTCGTACTAAGAGGCATATCCAGAGAAAAAATCACATAAATGAAAGAAGTTTACAACTGACTGACTCATCAACGATCATCCCAAAACGCAGCAGGTAGACATATGTGTACTTTTGTGAGCTATTCGCCCATTGAGAAAGGAGCTTTAGAAATTCGACTCCTAAAGGGATAATAAACGATGTTCAATTTTGTATAAAAAAACGAGATGTGAGAAATCGCTTCACTGTCACTTTTTCTGATCATCATACAGGGTGTCCCGTATATAATGGGTCTCATGGCTTCCATAACGTTGCTACAGGGTGTTTTATGAATTATGCATAATTATTCATTTGATCAGAACTTTTAAATTACTTTTGAAACAGTTTAAAAATTTTCCCATTCGGATCGGTGGCGGGATAACAACAAAAACTTGTTTCAATTCAGTTTTTTCCCCTCTATTCAAATCTAAAATGGAAATATTAAAATTATGATATACAGGGTGTTGTTTTTATATTATATTATATTTTTCCTAAAGCCGAACCTGGATTCTCATATCTAAATAATTCAGTACATACATTATTCGTGAGAAGTGTAAGCTGTATGCCAAAAATGGAAAAGATATACTAAGTGATTCATAAGTTCTGGCCAAATGAATAATTATGCATAATTGATCCTGTAACTCCGTTATGGAAGCCAAGATACCCATTTTACAGGGTGAGTCACCGTAGATGCGACGGTCCATTGTGGCTAAACGGTTAATATTTTCAAAATTTTGTTTATTCATGGCTATGTGAGTTGATAAAGGCTACATTTTAAAATTATTTTGAAATATAAAGGTTGTCCAAAAACGTTATATTATTTCTTATGTAAGACCCTATATTTTGTTGCATTTATAGATTATACGTTAAAAATAAGAAACTTTCTTAAGTATTCCCTATACCTAAACTTTTTACTTTTCGAGATATTTTGATATTTCTAAAAATGGACTTACAAGAAAACCAATAACCTATGGAATCAGCCAAATCGAATTTTAACTGAAAAGAATTAGACTAATAATTGAAAGCAAGAATCTATTTAGAGTTGTTTAAAATTATACAGGGCATCCAAAATGGGGCGATTCTCTAATGACATATTCAAACGACAATATCGTTCTTATTTTAAATAGGACATCCTATGATGATAAGTTAATATATTTAGCATGGAAAAGGTATTTACCTGTTTCTTTAAATTATTTATTATTTTTAGTAGAATAAAGATTTATTTTTATTCTACTCATTTAGTTAATTATTTTTAGTAGCTGATATTAAATTTGTAATAACAGTTGCTCCTCAGAAAGATATTTGTCTTTAAGAAAGAACATATCCGTATTTTATAATCCTATTATGTAGAAAACTCGATTACCTTTTAAAAATTATAAAGGTCATAGTAGACATAGTAAATCTATTAATTTTGGAGTAATTTTTATTTTTATTAAATTTTACATTATTTTTCCACCATAATGCCGGAATATAACACACTGTATTTGATCAGCTTAGACTTATTGCAACATCATTTATTGTCTAATATCTAATTATACATTTTCCAATAGTTCCCAGAAACTTTTTCTTAAAAATTTCCTCCCATTTAAATGGCCATCAAAGAAATATGGGCCAATAACTTGGTCGCTTATAATTCCACAATTTCAAAATAATTTTAAAATGTACATATCCATGAATAAACAAAATTTTGAAAATATTTACCATTTAGCCACAATGGACCGTCGCGTCTACCATGACTCGCCCTGTATATGGGTTATTTAGAATCCCCTTTGTGACCTCTACTTACCTTTAAAATATCTCCGTTTACCAACGGGACACCCTGCATAAATATGAATAGTCCAAGTAAAAATGACGGGACTACGTTTACACATAAGCATTAGAACACATTCAAATTTTTAAAAAAATTAACAAACTCTACACAATTATACAAAAGAAATAATTACAAACAGATTACATTCTATATGTAATATAATACAATAGCAAGAAATTATGAATGAACTAAAAAAATGGATACAAAAATTAAAACAGCCCGCTGAGATTTTTAGACACTTTGCGTCAGGTTGCTGAACGTAATACAATACAGAATACACAATCCTAATAAATTTTTCATCTACATCCTCTCTATCCGACATCCGACCCTCACAAAACCAGATTTATAGATATTAATCTAGCCCTTTGCGGTAACTGAAAAGGAAAATCCAGCTTAAAAAAACATGGCACGTGCCATATGGGAAACAGCAGAGCTGAAATGTTGATACAAACTTTTAACATTCTTCCGTTTTGCTCCGACGAGATAAATAATGGCGATGGTTTTATTCCCTTTCATTAAAGTCTTTTGTTTTCGGGCGGCGGAAAGCCCTTTTTTGGCCAGGGATTTTCTTTAAAGCTTCTGTTATTGCGGGAAGTATTGAAAAATGTGCCACAAAAAAATGCAAATTACGATACAACAGATGCAAGCTGTGAAACAATGTAGGTATGTAATTCATTGTTTTTTTTGTGATTAATTTGAAGTAAACTCACCAGCGGATTAAAAAGTACACAAAGTGGATTTTATTTTGTGGCACAATTTTTTGAATTATAATTATTTACCGGAATATAAGCAGGAGTATAAATGGAAGACCGCCGTTGTTCAATTTCCAATTACAATTGAACATCTTCACTTCACTTCATTTCATTCGTTCACGCTACTACTGGAATGAAAAAGGGGTATTGAAAAAATACAAATAATAATTTAATAAAATTAAACCCGCAGACCGCCGGCACTGCCCCCTAAATTTAGACGCAATTGCAATCCGGAAATCTTACATAGCAACTCAATTAAAAAAATCAAAACTATACTTGACAGAGCGAGGCAAACTCATATAAAAGCGGGATAGAGCAAACACCTGTGCCTAACTCGGATTAGTGCAGACAAGGGGCCATATTTTCAAATTCATTACGTACACGAATCTTTGATTTTACGAATGAAATGTAATTGTCTATATTTTCAAACCAACGATCATATAACGTATACGAATATATTCGAGTACGTTACAACTATTGGGTATTAACCACTCGTAGTCACACTCGAAACGGGATTTTGACGGAATAACTGTCAATTATTTAAATATTTTAATATGGCAGCTTTAAACGAAATCATAAATTTGGTGGCAATAAATGCTTTAGAAGAAGCAGAAATATGAGCGGAAAGAGGAGAAAGGCGTGTTAATGTTCAAAGAGATTGTTTTTTGCTCCTGGTTGAGCATTTAACTGATTGCTTATTTGCATCCATAAACCCTGTGGATTTTTAAAAGTAAAATTATTTAAAAAAACACCCTTATCAAGCTTATCAACTTCATGAACTCCATTGTTTTATAATGATGTTTAAATTATTCATTTTTCCAATAAACTAAATATTTATCTCCCATATAACAACACAACAAATTAGTCAACATAAACAAACTACTACCACCCTCAAAACTCAAATATCGCTAGGATATCTAGGGATATTTACATTTATTTTCTTATTACTAGTTTCAATCCAGCGATGCCAGATCGATTTATTTTACGTCTACGGAACTTATCCGAGCCGATTCGAGTGTGGTTTCAAAATAAAGAATTTCTGTTCCACTCGAAAATATTTCGTACACGACTATTCGTATACTCAATTTTTCGAGTGATTTTGAAAATATGGCCCAAGGGGAAACTACGTAATGTGAAGCGACCGAGAGTCAACCAATCATCACTCATTGTTAATAATTTTTAACAAAATGTGTCAAATTTAATTATGTAATAAACTTTAATGGCAAACTGTCAAAATTCAGATTGACAGTAGCATGCCTACTATGTTTGTCGTAAAATGGACGGTATTACATAGAAAGGAATGAATTAATATATTTGTTGAGACAAATAATTACCGATGGTGGCGCCAAATTCATCGATCAGCTGTTCATGAAACGCGTAACGTTTGATAAGTAATGCATTAAGTTATACTGAGTTAATGGTTTATTTGTAGTATTTTAAGACTTTTTGTGATTGTTTGAGGTTTTTAATTTGGAAATTACCATAATATACCTGTACATGTAAGTATTTAGACTCAATTGAACCTGTTTTTTTGTGTCGTTATTCTAAAATTTCTGTGTGCTTTTTTTTTGTGTTTCAGGATGAATATAGCCTTGAGGTATTATCAGTAGTAATACCCCTAGGGCCTTGATAATACCGAGATAATTTTGTCATAGAGAATGCTGTAAGCGTGTTGCTTGATAATAGCCCGAGGCCGAAGGCCGAGGGCTATTATCCTTAAGCAACACGCTTGAAGGATTCTCTATGACAAAATTTTGAGGATTTATCAAGGCCCGAGGGGTATTCGATAAGATAATTTTTTACTTTGTAGATTTAAAAATTTTTAAACTAGTTGTCAGTTTGACGTTTAATTAATTTTTAATCAAAAACTTGACTTGTTGAAAACACCAAACTGAAAACACCACATGTAGGGTGTTATCGCTGTAATCCATAGCTGATTGGATGAAATTTGACACATGACTCTAAATTAAGTAATTTGATTGGTTACTATAGTTAGTAAAAAATTATCAGTAGTAATACCCCTAGGGCCTTGATAATACCGAGATAATTTTGTCATAGAGAATGCTGTAAGCGTGTTGCTTGATAATAGCCCGAGGCCGAAGGCCGAGTGCTATTATCCTTAAGCAACACGCTTGAAGGATTCTCTATGACAAAATTTTGAGGATTTATCAAGGCCCGAGGGGTATTCGATAAGATAATTTTTTACTTTGTAGATTTCAAAAAATTGGTTGTCAATCTGACGTTTAATATTTACTCATTTTTATTTAACAACTAAAAACTACAGGTATTAAAAGTACAATTGGTAAATGTTAAATTAGAAGAAGAGTTTGCTGAAGTTGACGGATTGTTAATTTCCACTGTTGAAGAAATTCCTCGCATAGTGTTGATTATTTCACCGTGGCGTTCTTGGTCGATATTTAAGTACGGTTTTATTGAATTAGAGCTCTTCTCATATTTACCGCATAATCTCTCAATATATTAGCCAAATTAGGCAAACTCGTTTCAGCATTCAGTTCGTATTCTCTGGTCCCATAAAACTCGAAAAATATTTTCCATATATATTTTTTTGATTTGGTTGTATTTTTTGGTATATTACTTGATATAATATCATTAATTGCATCGTCAGATGCATTACCAAATCTTAGCGACATTTTTAAACTAGTTGTCAGTTTGACGTTTAATTAATTTTTAATCAAAAACTTGACTTGTTGAAAACACCGAACTGAAAACACCACATGTAGGGTGTTATCGCTGTAATCCATAGCTGATTGGATGAAATTTGACACATGACTCTAAATTAAGTAATTTGATTGGTTACTATAGTTATTAAAAAATTATCATCTACACCTCTACCAATATAGAATGATATTGGAAGGGAGTTAAATCATATGCCAAAGAAACATACAACAGTTTTCTGCTGATATAGTATATTAAGTTTGGAGAACGGTAAGGGCTTTTTACCGATGGAAGACAATAGTTTGGAGGAGGAGCGAAGCGACGACTCCAATTATTTACGGAATTTACGACGATCAACTTCTTCGATTCGATGACACCTTTTTTGTGAGCGATTGACGTAAGTAGTTCAGACAACATCAAAGTGTTAAAATAGAAAATTATCAGTAGCGTGTTCTTTTATTTATTTATGGTATATTAAAAGATAGCGGTTATCAAAGTAACTACAGTCCACTAACCCAAAACATAGTCCTACGAACAGGAATATAACAGCCGTTTCCCAATAGATGGCGCCATCAATAAATGGTGGATCAGACACGACACAAGTTAAGGTTATCTGTCAACAACTTCTCAATATTAGATTTGTGAACTTTTATAGGCGTTAAATATATTTTTTTTAGCGCGAATACTTATGTCGAAGTTTGAGCCAAATAAGCGTCATTTGTGGACAGTTTTGCTTTTTGCCTTCAATTAAAAAAAGCGCATTCAATGATTGTAGAAACTTGCTGCTATTACTGAAAGAACGTGTCGTGAATGTTTTCAATGCTGCAAAATGGGTGATTTCAGCGTAGAAAACAATGAGCGTCCCGAACGGGGGGAAAAGATTGAAAACGCCAACCCGGCAACGCCCAAAGCGACATCAGCCCGTAAGTTATCAGTATTGTGTTATGATAGGTGACCACATGTAATACATAGAAAAAAACATTTATTTAGAATAAATTGACAGGTATTTTGACAAAAATGAATGAACGAGCTTCAATTAGAAACAACAAGAGATCAATCACGATCTTAACTTTTACACTTTCCCAAATCTTGCTTGGGAAGTTGATCACAGGAAATTATGGATAGCACGAGTAAGACGAGCTCTGTAAGTACATACAACTAATTTATAACATGCATATATATTATTGTAGCACGTTGATTGTATTGAATTAATAAAGTAATTGTAATTTAAAATAAAAAAATTATTTCATAATTAATCTTAATTACATTTATTTTTTTCTAACACCTACTTTGAAAATGGAGTTTTCCTCCCTAGTTTTAGGATTGAAAGTGGCCCTTTTCCTCCTAGCTGTCGAGGGCCCCCTACCTCGGCAGCAAAACTTGCACGTGGAAGGAAAAGTGACACTTTCCTCGCTAGCTATTGCACAATATAGGAAAGCAACAGTGGGAGCCAAACATGCTTCCTTGTGCTTTGTGCACCAGGAGTTTCCCTCAAAACATTACCGCAAATCAATCTAAACCCATCTTCCCTAATTCGTTCTCTAACATTATTGACATGAAAACCTTCGTAAGATTTCGTTCCTCTATTTATACTTTTTCGTCGAAACACGCTCATGTTAACATTTTGAAACCCGCACTTAATTATTAGTGACATATTATTTACAATTAGTTATTCGGTTCATTTACTCTGCCAATTTTATTTACCTCTTATATCTCGTGTAGGATTCATTTTCAAATACCTACGTATACTGTTTGTTTACCTATAATACCATTAAAGCGGCGCTCGTGTCGAGCGAAATCGAATCGGGCTGGCGTATTGGACGAACTAGTCTAGAAATAGTAGATTCATTGAGTTTGACTCAACAAGCTATTTCACATGGTTTGAAAACATTGCTGCTCCAACGGAAAGAAAGAAAGCGTTGTCTGCATCGCATTGTCACTGGCGTTGAGAAGTGGATCTATTAATATAATCCAAAGTAAAAAATCCTGAGGATACCGCGGCTGGGCATCAACTTCGACGGCCAAGCCAAACAACCATGGCTCGGCCTAGCGTATTATGAGCTGCTGGAACCGGGTAAAACCATCACAAGTACTCGCTACCAAACGCAAAAAATGTTTTTAGGCCAAGGATTGAAGAAAGGATGGCCGGAATATGAGCATAGGCTCAAGTTGTGAAAATCTACCTGGAAACACTGAAATGGGACGTCCTACCCCATCCGCTGTAGTCTCCAGACATCCTTCTTTTAATTACTATATATTATCATCGATGACGTATGGCTGAGTAGTACTTTGGTACTTACGAAGTAGCCAATAATTGGATCTATTCGTGGATAGACTCAAAAAGACGAGCAGTTTTTTCGATGCGAAATCCTTATACTGCCAAAAAGATGAAAAAAAAGTTGTGGCTAGACAATATTTTGAATAATAATTATGTAACCATTTTCTAAAATAAAAACTCAAATTTTTGTATAAAAAACGACGGTTTTCCATTTGTACTTCTGACAGATTTCTCATTCTTTTTGTTGTTCTTCTATAGTAATGAATATGTTATTTTTTAGTTTCTTTTGATAATTAAATGTATTTTCCTTTATAAACTATTTAAGTACTAATAATAATTTTAGCCCCAAATCCTTGTTTATTTTTATTTAAGTAAATAACGATGCAGCAACTGAGGTTATTTTTCTACAGCGGAAAAGGATTTCATGCTATCTGGGTAAGAAAAAGAGGGCACAAAAGCGTGAAATTAAAAAAAGAAAATGTCTATTTACACAATGAATAAAAAATAGTCTGTGATTTAACTATTCGTATTAGATTATTTCACATCAACCGTCTAAAAATATATATATAAAAAACGAAACTTTTGACGTTCGTTTGTCGTCCTTCAATTTCCGACATTTAATCTCCCGCTTAAAATAAGGGCTCCTGACAGCGGCCATATTGGGTTCCATTGACGAGAGAAGAAAGATATGAACATATTATGCAAGGAAAATAAAGGAAAACGCTGTATTGGAAGACGAAGGATGTCCTGTTTAAGAAATTTATGTGAATTAAAACTGCCATAACGGTTTCCGATCTCTCATAGTAGAGGAACCCAGAGAAAGAGAAGAAGAAAATTAATCCTGACTAAACTTTTCTTTATTAATATTGGTCGAGGAAATATAGTAGTCAACCTCGGAATTTCGGTGCAGTAAGTCGGATTTAAATGGGGTTTTTTTGCATTCGCTTCGTTAGCTCGTTTAGAAACGTTGTACTTTTTATCAAAAAGTGCAATCCTATAAGTGCATCTTTCCAAGTAATACTAATTTTAGTACCCGGGGTAGGGTGGTTTGAAAAAAACTTTTTTTTTTATTTCAGATCGCTATAGTGCACAAAATTTGCCATTGGTATAGACGGTCGCGCAATGTCATCGAAGTTAACAAAAAATTGTGAAAAACCTTAATTTTCCATAATTTTTTTAAGCACGCCTGAAGGTTTTGCGTTCCTATACCATGGATTAACTACTAAAAGTATGTAAAATCAATATGCACTTATTATACATTTGTTTCATATCTTCCGGTCGCGCACCATGCTACAAAATGAGTAAAATTAGTAGTTTTTGCAAAATTTCAAAGTTTGACTATTTAGTACATTTTAATCATACGACTAAGAGATACATGTAGGAAGACCACTACAATGGGATATTTCCGAGGGGTAAACCGCGAGGTCCATTTTGGTGTACAGACCTCGTCCATTAGTAGCCGTACTCAGCCATTACTAGAGATTAGTAGCCATTACTCGGCCATTAGTAGATATTACTAGCCATTAGTAGCCATTAGTGAGCCATTACCGGCCATTACTAGCCAATAGTGACGAACCATTACTAGCCATTAGTCTACAAAAATATAACTCGCGGTTTACCCCTCGGGTATTTCTTTTCTCACCTTTTTTAACACTTAAATGGAAATACAACAAGGCCCAATAGGATATTGTGAAAGACTACCAGTTGTACCAATTGTACTTGCTTGAGGTATCAGAAGTCATCTAGTCAGGACATTGTTCAGAAGACTTTGTAGTACGTGATGTTTCCTTTCTAGTCTTTATCTATCGATAAACATCGAAATTCGGATTTGTGCTAAAAAGTTGACATCGCTGAGCATTACAGTAATGTGGTTCTAATATAGTTGTCTCTGGAACTGTATCCACACACTTTACTTGAAGCTTCGGTCACTAGTTTAACGCATCTTTCAACTGCCTATGTATGGCATGGGAAAGCATCTATACTTACAACAGGCTTGAAGTCATTGCTCACATACTGTTTTATCTCTTCATTAGTCAATGTTCTTAACAGTGGAGGAGGAGTCAGTATACTGATGTTCCATATGATAACTTCGGTATAGTCTTTAGCTGTAAAGTTTAGATTTGGTGGTTTAAAGATTCTGATAGAGTCACGTTCAGATATTGCTTGCTTTGCCTTCATGATATGGTTTCTTTCATCAGTTACCATAGCCAATTTTCGGGATGGGCAAAGTAAGCATTCCGTTGTAAAACGGGATTAACAATTTGAAGCAGCTCTTCTGGTAAGTACCTTGTAGATTCGATAGTTTTGTAAACATTTCTAGACCCATCTGTGAGTTTTTGGTTTATTTTTATGGCAAACCACATAAGCATATAACATTTGAGAATGAATGTGACAATCTCTCAGATTTTCACACTGATGTAGAGGCGCAAAACTCGGTTTGCACTAGTAAGCTATCTTGAATGTGACATTGGGCCAGGATCACGTACTACAAAGTCTTTTGAACAATGTCCTGATTCGATGACTTCTGATATCTCAAGCAAGTACCATTGGTCCTTGCTAAGAATACGCTTGTTAACTTTTGGAATCTCACAATCAATAGGATTAAAATCAACAACTGGTAGTCTTTTACAATTAGGTAGGGCCTTTCCAATCGGGCCGGAATATCCAATTGGGCATTGTTGTATTTCCATCTAAGTGTGGGAAAAGGTGGCGGAATGGTAGTTCGTTGTAATGGAGAAGAGAAATACTCCATTGTAGAGGTCTTCCCACATGTATCTTTAAGTCGTATGATTAAAATGTACTAAACAGTCAAACTTTGAAATTTTGCAAAAACTAGTAATTTTACTCATTTTGTACTATGTTGCGCGAGCGGAAGATATGAAACAAATGTATAGTAAGTGCATACATATTGATTTTACATATTTTAGTAGTTCATTCATGGTATAGGAACGCAATTAAAACCATGTGGCGTGCTTAAAAAAAATGATGAAAAATTAAGGTTTCAATGGCATTGCGCGACCGGAAGACAAATTAATAAAAAAATAATAATTAGCGCATTTTTCACCTCTATACCAATGGCAACTTTTGTGCACTTTAGCGATCTGAAATTAAAAAAAAAGTTTTTTTCGAACCACCCTAACCCGAGGGTTTTTTGGGTCGCTTAACCTGAATGTGATAGACCCTGTGTACCTGGAGGTCAGGATGGCGCCAGGAACGTCATCACCTGGAGTTCCCTGTTAACTCATCAAAAATCGATCGAAACTCTTTACCCGGGGGTTTTTCGGGTTGCTCGTTCCAGTTCTGACATCACAATCGTCCTCCGGAGGACCTGGTGCCCGCGACCTGGCTAAAAACGTCACCTCCTGCAACTTGCCTGAAATTACTTACCAAATTCAGAGATTTGGGATAGTTTTTTGTTAAATTTCCTAAACTATATCATCGCTGATCTTTGAGCGTTAACGTATAATTATAGATTCACACTGATTTGATTTTTTTAAAGCAACAAAAACTTCTAGCTTTTATTTATCAAATCGAAAATATCACTCAGTCGAATCATAATTATTTATCTCTAATAATTTGTTAATGTAGTTTCCTTACAATTATGATTACTGACCCGTGCATTTCTATTATAGTAATAACTTTATTCAAAAAAGAGAGAAACATATAAAACCTAGCTAACAAGTAAGAGAAAAAGAATAAAGTTGGCGAACAATAAGTAGTGTTGCACTTGTTTCGTATAAACGCAATTAAATGAGATTGATACTTAACTTCTACATACAGTCATATGATTATAAAACAATACATATGTTGATTGCGAAGTGAATGATACATAGTATAAATAAAATCTAGTATGTAGTATAGATAAAATACAATTAGGATGAAAGCAATATAAAAAAATGAACAAAATGCAGTGTATGATAATAATAGACAAAGTTGACAGACGTAAGTAGTAAATTTTTTAATACATAGCATAGATATTAAAATTAAGATTAAACTAAATACAGGGTGTCCCATTAAGAATGGGACATAGAACAACCGCAGATTCTCCAATTCAAAATAAAACGATTAAGCGAAATATGCTTAGATAAAATGTTACTCGTTTCCGAAATACGGGGTGTTGAAGTTGAAAACTGAAAAATTATTAATGGCCATAATTTTTTTAATACACCGTATAATTTTACTCAAATCGACACACTTGTTAAATATCATAAAATGCACCTAACAGTAAAAAAACAGTTCAGTACGCTCTACCAGTGGCGTACGGCAGGAGTAAGTAATGCTTCTAAATGTAACGACGCTGTCTAAATTTTAATTTTGACTATAATTTAAATTTTTGTGATATTGTGTGTCAATAATATACACTTGTTAGTTTGTTGTAAAGTCATTGTCTTTCGAGATATTCGCAGTTAAAGATAGATAGACATGTACTTTTTATTTATTTATTTATTTATTTAAATTTACGTCATACCTTCTGGTTTTTGCCAGCCCATTTCCAGCCAATTACCTAAATTTACGTTTTCCACATCGTTGGATTGGACGTGGAAGCGAATTTGCTTGGCCACCACGCAGTCCTGAATTTAATCCTTTAGATTATTTAGATTTATTATTGGGGCTACATCAAAAGTCTTGTTTATGGTGAAGCAATAAATACCCGTCAGGAACTTTGGAACAAAATTCAGAATGCTGCTGCTACAATTCGACAAAATCAAGCAAATCAGTTGTTTAAAGTGAGACAGTCTTTAGTTAAACGTCTAAGGAAGTGTATACAAGTTAATTGTGGACACATTGAAAATTTGTTGAAGTAAAAATTTCATTACATTAGTTTTTACTTTGTTTGGTTTTAAGACAAAATTGTAAAAATGAATATTATTAATAATAATACAAATAAAAAGTACGTGTCTATCTATCTTTAACTGCGAATATCTCGAAAAACAATGACTTTACAACAAAGTAACAAGTGTACATTATTGACTTAGAAAATATCAAAAAAATTAAAATTATAGTCAAAATTAAAATTTAGACAGCGGCGTAACATTTAGAAGGGGTACAAGCATTATTTACTCCTGCCGTACGCTACTGGTAGAACGTACTGAACTGTTTTTTTACTGTTAGGTGCATTTTATGACATTTAACAAGTGTGCCGATTTGAGTAAAATTATACGGTGTATTAAAAAATTATGGCCATTAATAATTTTTCAGTTTTCAACTTCAACACCCCGTATTTCGGAAACGAGTAACATTTTATCTAAGCATATTTCGCTTAATCGTTTTATTTTGAACTGGAGAATCTGCGGTTGTTCTATGTCCCATTCTTAATGGGACACCCTGTATAGTTACATAGTGGCACACTAGATCATGACAGATGACTGCTTATTACAGGTTGATTGCATGATGGATTAAATCAAGATTTTGTTGAACGTAAATAGTTAAAGTTTTTTTTTAACTTTTTTAATCTGAAGGTAATTTTTTCGTGGATTAATTTTACACTACATTTAAATTCCTCTTCAACAGGAAATGTACAATTTTGCTTCAAAAAATAGATAAACTGTAGTCGAAACAAAAACAAAAAGGGCATAAAAACATAGAATAACACGAACAATGTATTTCAGATTATACTTTACACACATTCATACAACAAACAATCACTTAAATCGCAATGCATTTTCCCGTTTAATTCGGACGCATTATCTTTAATTCTGTATGAGTGCTGGCCAGTTAATCTGCAATACGCATGGCAGTAGATCAGATTTTTCTGAAAATTGCTATTTTAATATTCTATTTCGAGGTTAATTCATTGTTAGTGGCCGCTTAAATAAATTTTTGTTTTGTTTATATTTAAATGTTTTTATAATGTTAATATTCTATTTTAAAAGCATAATGATCAAAAATACTTATTGGCCGCCGATAGATACTCTTTTATATAATTAAAATGTGACGGGCCTTTCGAAACTGGGCATTTAGGTATTCCTTGTTTATGTTATTGACTCCGCCTATCGACACATCTGGTGCAATATAATATTTCTGTTCAGTTGTTACAAGCGAAAGATCCAAAGCAGGTAGAATTTGCAACGAACAATATTAACAAAAACAACAAAACTTGGTATGTAATTCTTGTCTTTTCGTTTCTTTTAAGCTTTTTCAATGAATTCAAAATTGTCAGTTACGAGGGTGTATCAAAAAATGTTAAAAATGAAAATTTTCTTAAAGTCGGAATATCTTGTTCAAAATTGGTATGTTGACCTAAAATGTCATTATAAACAAGTTTTTTTAATAACTTTTTTTCATACTTCAAAAATAAAGGTACTTTTCTCTTGAGCAAAATTAATACATTTTGACAAACCTCGTATTCTACTAAAAAAATTTGATATCTGAGGGTTGCATTTCAGGTTTTAGGCCATGCACAACTTTTTATCAAGAATAACTTTTTTTCATAAAATAAATAATAAAAAAGTTTTCCATATGGTGCCGACTTAATTGTACACACTGTATATATTTTTTTACTATAATAAAATGATTAAAAATGGCATATTTGTCTTAATTTACTAAGTAAAATAAATTTTATTCGTTATTTGTAAACTACAAACCTGCGACATATTGCAGCGGCGCGCCTTCTCGTGTAATTCTCAAAGCGCGCCCGCTCGAGGGTTAATTGACCATTTTAAAGTGGAAATTTTTCCTGAATCAGGTGCTGCTTTATCATTATAAAAATGATTTGAAGAAGTATAAAAAGTAATAAAAATGTGTTAAATAATAAGCAATTTAAAAGTTGAAATGGATCATAAATTATTTAAAGTAAAAATGTTTATTTTTCTATAATTCTAAAAATATGAATCAACTGTAAGTTATTGATGTACTTGTGCTAGCTTTTTAATTTATACATGTTGACCTGAATATGTCTAAAGTAAAAATAAAACAGAAGCGCAGTGAGGATAGGGATTAATTATTAAGGAAAAATAAAATTGCTACAAACAAGGCCAGTGGAGTATCGGTTATGTGTGTAAGAAGAATAGCTTAGAATCGAGTCCATTTGTCACAGAAAATCTTTCACCAAATTGTTGTTCAGGCAATGTAAATTACAAATTTGATTATTCAACAGTCGTAATAGCGGATTTTTCGCCAATTTTTTATAAAAAAAGTAAAATCGCAGGGTAAAAATGTTACGAACATAAAAATCCACAAAATGGATAATTTTTTATGAAAAATGGATCGGCAATAATGAAATGAAAAAAAATTTGGTGCGAAAGGATTCATGAAAAATATGGAAAAATTCAATAAAGTAGTGTATAGTTCTATTCTAAAGTCGATACAAAAATCTGTTTTTTCGGATGAAAATTATTAATTTGAAAAATACATATGGCGAAATAGCTGGTTTTTGTATGAATATTAAAATACATACAAAAGTGTCATTTTATATAAAAAATAGACTGTCTTTAACTGCCCAATGAACAGTTTTTCAAAGCCAATATACTCAATGTGTGTTTTTTACTTTACCATAGGTAAAGTATTGTAATCGCAAAAAAAAAGTTCAGCTTTCAGTGGATTTACATGTTTTGAGACCCCCTAAGTCATTTAAGACCATTTCCAGAAAATGTATGTATGGAGTATGGAGTATGGAGTATGGAGTATGGAGTATGGAGTATGGAGTATGGAGTATGGAGTATGGAGTATGGAGTATGGAGTATGGAGTATGGAGTATGGAGTATGGAGTATGGAGTATGGAGTATGGAGTATGGAGTATGGAGTATGGAGTATGGAGTATGGAGTATGGAGTATGGAGTATGGAGTATGGAGTATGGAGTATGGAGTATGGAGTATGTAGTCCGGAAAAATTTGTGTGCGCTCTAACTCCAACGGCGATCGGAATTTCCTAACCAAATTTTATATTTAGCATTTTTACAACATGCTAATGAGCTGATCAGATTTTGGGCAAAATCGGACAACCGGAAGTGGGGGTTTACTCTTGAGAATTTTCAGATTTTCGCAATTATTATCGTTTCTATTAAGTTTATGTAAAAATAATAAGAGAAAAAATTTATTTTAAATTAAATTTACTATAAATTTTGTTTAAAAACTTTTTTCAAATTTTGTATTATAAGCGAGATAAAAATAAAATATGGAATAACATAGTTGCATAATAGCGCAAGCGCAGTAGAAGTGTTTTGTTTCATGGAGACAATTGTCTCTTGCCAGGCATGGCCTGCCTTAAATATGTACGAGTAATTGGATTATGAGCCCATATGGCCGTTAAAGTATGGTAAAGTCATGTGCATGGCCACATCCGATTTTTTATTTACACTTTGGTAAAGACAGATTATTACATTTTTCTTCAAAATTGTGAATTTTTATTGCTTGTGGTCAATAAAAAAATTCTAGTATTATTTCATTTTCTAATTAACTTATCTAGATTGGATTTATTGGTATTAAAAATCCACATACTTATACCATACCCGTTCTTGACTAAGTCGAATTTACTCATGAAAAGGTTTGAATAAACGGCGATAAATAATTACTCACATCCTTATTCCTTCGGATCGTTTGAAATATTTACTTTGATATCGAAAATAATTTTGATAAGTACAGAGCTTACCCAAAACTAAATATTATTGAGTCACATTATTCGATTTAAGTAATTCCTAAAGATGCTTAAAAACAATGAACTTGTATCAAACATGTAACCGAATTCCTTTTAATCTTTATGTTCCAAAGTAGGAAGATCATACCTCACTAGCGCCTAATGAAGGTGAGGCAATAATACCAAGTGTCTTCTTGAAAAACTAGTTGGGAATGCAGCTCAAAGCGATGAACAACCCAGGTCAGGAAATGAATACCTCTATCCAGTTCCCACGAATGCAGAACATGAAAACGCAAGCCGTTTTCGGTAATTTGATTTGAGACTGCCTATATGTAGGTCGGCATCTGCTCTTAGCTACGATTGATGTAATTCTTATCACTTAAGTAGTCTTTTGCAGCCTAAAACAACACACCTTCCTTCTAGTAGAATAGAGATGGATCCATTTAAAAGCAAAGAAGCATTGAACAACATATGCAGCCATAACTCTACAAGGAAACAACACAGTATCCCGAGACATCCTTAAGATGCTATGGGAACCAGGAATCCGTCGAAAAAACCAAAATCAAACCACAATCAAACAGGATTCTACAAACTATTTGACAAAAAAAGTTAAAAATATGGTATTGTGTCGTTGAAGTAGCCTCAAACAGAAGCGTTAAAAGTTTAGTCCAAACTCTGATTTTGATGTTTAATTTTGCAAATTTTTCCACAACGTTTCTCTTCATTTTTTCTAAACTTAGTTAAAGATCTAATAATAACAATAGGTATTATTAATAATTATATAGGTATTGAAAAAAATAAGTTGATTTGATACCCTAAATTATATATTAATGAACATCCAAAAATATATTTTTTCATCATAAACAAATCACATAATCACTACTATTTTTGAGAAATCGCCTATCCCATAAATTTGTCCTATTTTCAAGGGAGTAACTGACTATTATACTTGGAGCTCCAAATTTTACCTTATTGATTCGCTTATAATTGGAATCGTTGTCGACAACTAAAAGGGGTGGTAAGAGGGAGAATATACCCTAGATTTATGTTTTAGTAGAATCTTGTTCGGGAGGCCCTTGAAGTAATATATTCGAAATAAATCAAAACGGAAAGAGGGATTGAAATGAAAACACCAAAGAAGATTATTCTTAGATTATTGGATCATTCGTTCCAAATTAATTTTTTAATTTATTTGTTTATTGAAGTGGTTTATAAGAATTCATATTAAAATGAAGGAGTTCTGTTAAAACGCAATATTCTATGTTTTTTGGTGGTTTTTTCCTTTTTTTTAGAAAAGAATTTTGAAAAAGGGAACACATAGGAACATAGATTAGATCTTTACCAAAAAGTACACATTTTTTCATCCCCTAATAATGAAAAATAATCCTTAAAAGTTAGGGACTACGAAACAAAATTTAAGGTTCGGAAGTGAACTTTATGCTATTTCAAGAAGTTACTGATGAATCTCATATAAATTATATAAAGCTTGATTATCAAGGAATCATCGAATCATGGACGGAGAATAGTCGATATTCACCATTTTATCAACTCCCTTATTGCAATAGGTAATTATGCCCCCATTTCCGTTGCTCTAAAAACTTTGAGATAGTAAAAGAAACGAGAAGAGACGTATCTTCTAAAATGTAATATGTATATGTCCATGGAGACTGTAACAAGTGTTTCCAATTGTGAAGACGTTAACAAAAGTGGTGTGAATTTCATCCCACAATGAATATACCAACGATATCTTACAAAATCTACTCTAGAATAGAAAAAAATTGGGTGATATTTGGGAAGAAACAGTAATGGAGAAAATGGCTAATGCTGCTGAAGAAGAAAAACGTTAGCTATTCAATAGGGATATATCAAAATAGGTAATCTTGTGCAGCAAGCCTTTGAATCTGTTACAGAATAATCTAGGTCAAACAATTAAGGAAATTATGTTTTCCTTTTTGGTGTATTTGAACAAAAATTGTCTTTGAAAATTGACACTACACGTGTACGTGTGTCCCCTTTGTTTAACAAATCATATTGCATTTCTTAAATTATAATTCAAGGTGAAATTAGGATCATCAGAATACAAAAAGAACACCTTTACAATGGTGTAAAAATCATTGAAATATACTGAAAACCAAGCTCGAAAATGACATTTGAAAAAAATCGGAATATGTTTTCATTTTATTTGCAATCCGATATGACTGGGACTGGATTCAAATGCACTTATCCATCATCTTCGACAGTAGAACCGTCCAACGTTTAGAACCGTACAAAATTTAGACTCCCCCTTGTAAGTGTTCGATATTGAGGATATCTGGTCTAGGAACAGATTTACAAACGAGAAATAATGTTTGCATAGTATTTAAGCTTCACCCACCAGTAGAGAATTGTATACCTTTGCCTCACCTGTTGTCCTGCTGGTGTTTCAGTTTGTAAAGTATTATTTCCCTGTAATGAACCTAATTTTCTTCCTCAAAGAAAACTACAATTTAATTTAAAAGATCAATTTTTTTGAATAATTAAATTAAATATTTAATTTCATAGCTGTATCACCCTGTCTTTTAAATGGTTAATAAGATTCCAAAGCCGAACTTTGATGAGACGGTGCTCGCGCATAGAATCTGGGGGAAAATTCATTTTACTCATATAGATGTTTTAAAATTTTTGGAAAAGAATTCATTCTAGTTTTGCGATCGAAAGAATCTAGTTCGGTAGAATCTTTTAAACCGTCGCGTCGTCTTCGAATTCTAGCCGTCCATCCGAGCAAAAAAACCTTACCGATAACGTTTTTCAATATTTTGAATTTAATTTTTATCGTATAGTCCGTATAGCCCAATCGCCAGAGAAGGATATTGACCAAAAGCTCGCACAAAATGTGATCTCGATGAAACTTGGAAAGGGTGTATAAAACAATAAAAAATTTTTGATGCTCTAAAGTGTATCCTCACTTCAAAATTTTGAAAATAAAATCGAAAATTTGGTTTTTCCATTATATCTCAAAAAAAAATAAAAATTTCGAAAAACTAAGAGCACCACGTGAAAGAGCGAAAAATTTTACTAAAAAATAATATAAGTTATTTTAAAACAGAATTTGTATTACAATAAAAAATTATTAAAAATAAGAAAACAAATTAGAAAACGCGCGTCGAGCCGTTGAATACAAATATTCAGGCGAGGCGTTCGGCAAAACTAAAGTATATTTGTCTAAAATGTTACGCAAAGAAAAAAAGAAAGCGTTTTAAAGAGAAGACTCTAAGCTTTCTCAGGAAGTCATTAGTTTTTAATTTTTTTTTGTTTTCTCATAGAAAATTTGACGGGAAGTTATAATTTCTAAAATTCTCACTGATTTTTATAAAACTAAAGATATCTATTAATAGACGCATAACAAAAATAAATCCTTGTACATTTATCATCACTATACTTTTACTTTAGATTTAAATATAATTAAAATGATGAACATTATCTCTGTTTAATAAAACTTATGTTTTAAAATGATCATTTTTTTACAACATTCGTTCGAAGCAATTTTTATTTTCAACTGAGTGTTTATTTATTTATATAAATCAATTTCTAAATTATTTTTAACTTTAAAATATTAATTTCTGATTTATATAAATACTATGTTGAAAATAAAAATTACGTCGAATGAATGTTGTAAAAAAAAATGATCATTTTAAAACATAATTTTTATTAAACAGAGATAATGTTCATCATTTTAATCCTATTTAAATCAAAAGTAAAGTGTTCTTCTCAATATATCTTCAGTTTCATAAAAATCAGTGAGAATTTTAGAAATCATAGCTTCCGGTCAAATTTTCTATGAGAAAACAAAAAAAAATTAAAAACTAATGACTTTCTCTTTAAAACGCTTTCTTTTTTTTTCTTTGCGTATATTTTAGGCAAAGATACATTTGTTTTTCCTAAGCCTTAGACACTTTAGAGCAGCAAAGATTTTTTTATTGTTTTCTACACCCTTTCAAGTACTTAAGTGCCAAATCAAACTCTCTGACAACTGGGCTAGTAGTTGTTTTGAGATTTAAAAGAATCATTTTTATTTTACACGATAAAGAACGTTTTTTAATTGTTTTAATTTTGGTATGCCGAAATTGTTTATTTATTTAAGAAGTTTCTTTGAATTTCCATTTCGTAATTAGCCCGTTTTTTTACCGAATCATAGTTTGAAATTAATTTTAAGTTTGCGATGTTTTACGAGTTGAATTTTTGAACATTAAATTTCACTTTAGTTTTTTTTCCGGCCACTAATAGTCTTTAATTTTACACTTTAATTTTTTCTGAATCGAATATTTATTTTATTTGCTTTTGTTCAGAGAAAAACTAAAAAAGACATTAAAAAATTAAAAAAAATTAATCTCAAGATGGATTTTTATAAAAAAATCTTACATTTTCTGGCGGTATTCAAAACAGCAATGTAAATGTAAATATCAAATTAGAAAAACAAAAATAAACAAAATACATTCAGGTTAGTTCCTTTATTATTTTCTTCATTATTCCCGTTATCAAATAATACCAAGATAGTAGTTGGCGAAGGAGGAAACACGACAACAATATTTATAACACGTTTGACATTGCCATTATCAGAAAACCCACCTTTTCATTTTAGTTTCTATAACCCAGAACAGTTATTGTGCTTTGTGTGGTTATCATTATTAATGAACGTTTGCGAATATGAGCAGTGAAATCAATAAGAAAAATTCCCTTGGTAAATATTGATTTATTAATTTACTTAGCGGTTTCGAAGGGCTCTGGATTATGTATGTATGTTTACGACTTATTAGTGCTAGTAGAAAGGTTTCTTGGATATTAATACTTAAACATAGGATGAGTCGAAACATAATCTCCATATTTCTGTGGTACCATAATAATATATAATAGTATGAAGAAAATAAAATTATAGTCCTTAATTTCAATATATATATTTTTTAATTTAAATTACTTAATTTCGCAAACTAGTTTCGGCACCTAAAATGCCATCGGCCTGGGTGGAAATCTACATTGATTTTTAAGGAAATTTTGTTATGTTAGAGAGATGACAACCAAAACCATGTTTGATAGCGGCTAAAACCGTGTAAAATCGATAGATTAGATGACCCTAGAGCCGACTGGTGAGTAGTAACTTCCAGAAGTGTAGCATCCTCGCCGGGGGCCATTTCTGCTGTGTAAAAAAAATTGGTCGGCTGTCATATTGAAAATGTACATAGATATTGTCATTTCATCACTAAAACTTGCGTTTTCAGAAATTTTGCGCGTAGCGTTTGACCTGAGTGTATTTTAAAAAATGTCAAAAAGTATGACCTAAGTGACTCATAGCAGCTCCGTTCATTTTTGTTTCAAATCATTCGTATGGATTTCCAGATTACAAAAATACTGTTTCCAGACATTTTGAGTGTCGCCTATTAGTCCAGTCGACTGGTTGAAATATAAGGGGTTAGGTGGAAAAAGGGTCGGAAGTTAACGAAACTTCAGGATGTTGTTCAGGGATAGTTAATTAACATTTTTTCAAGTTTTTGACCTCGAGGACCCTGTGCGAAAAGAGGAGGGGGGAGAAAATTGCAAATTTTTCGACCTTCCTCCAGTTTCTCATCAATTGTTTTTTCCCTGACGTCCCACGGCAAAGGCGTCTCTATACTTTGTTGTACAGCGTTAAATTTCCTACAATTTTGACTATTCAAACATGTTTGTATGTCAATTCTTTACCGAGATATGGCGCTTCTAAGAAAAGATCATTTGTCGAATTTCGCTAAAAAATGCCACTTTATTTCTTCTGTTATACCCGAATTATAATGAAATGTAACTATGGTTCCTTGTTAAAATCACCACCTTCTAAGATTATTATATTTTTGAAATAAACAATAGTCGCACGGTGTATTTTTTGTAGTAAGTAAGATGCTGTTTAATTCTTCAATCTGCGCTGGTGGTGGTTTTTGGCAGTTTGAGGGGTGGGGTCAAGTCGAAAATAATTTTGGATAACGCCATCGTGTTCATCAACCTCGAAAACGGGGGGAAAGATATATATTGCAGGAGGAAGACGTGGAATCCGCGGTTCCCCATTTTGAGGGTGGTATTTGGCCGTTTGAGGGGTGGGATCAAGTCGAAAATAATTTTAGATAACGCCATCGTGTTCAGAATCCTCGAAAATGGGGGGGAAGATATATTTTGTCGGAAGAAGACGCCCAATCCATGATTCCCCCATTTTGGGGGTGGTTTTTGGCCGTTTGATGGGTGGGATCAAGTCGAAAATAATTTTTGATAACGCCATCGTGTTCAGCATCCTCGGAAACGGGGGGAAGATATATTTTGCAGGAGGAAGGCGCCGAATTCATTTTGGCGCTAGAAATACGTTAATAATGGCATCGAAAAGTTGTCTGATTAGTTATATGCTACATTCAATTTGTCTGAAATTATTTTTTTCGACATTTGGGCAATGTACTCAATCATTTATGACCAATTTCAGACAGATTGCTATGTGTCAGTAACGTCGAAATGCTATAAAAATGTAAGAAAATTGATTTTTCCGCATCAACTGACCCGACTTTATCTATACAAGTGACTTTCAGACGAGGTGTTTCCTGGGTAAACGCAACAATTTCGGTTTCTGAAAACTGGGTTCTCGGTATCTCAGGGTTATTATGTAGCTACATTCCGGAAATCAGACGGGTTGCTATGAGGCATAAATCTTGGTTGTCATCTCTCTAACTATAACGTTTTACTATTTTTGGAATCGTCTCTTACCAAAATAAAAATTCTCTTATTACATAGGAAATAAATTAATACAGGGTGTTTCATAGGTAAATGAACATACGCTAACTGAGAATAAAGGACACTTAGACGAATAAGAAAAACATATATTTGATATGCCATCTATGATTAGAAGAGAGTATTGACAATTATTAAAAGCGAGTTAGATATATATATATATATATATATATATATATATATATATATATATATATTTGATATATCTAACTCGCTTCATTACAGAGTTACAGGGTGTTTTATTTATAAATTTTGCTCTTTTCTTTTATCCCCCGTATTTAGGAACCAACATGCATATTTATTTGATATTAGGCAAGCTTGTGCAACAGAGTGACAAAATTAAAATCCAAGTCCGGCTTCAAAAAAATTATCCAAACGTTTTTGCTCTTAAACAACACCCTGTATATCAAGGTTTTTGAGAGTGCACATTTCAATCTACTAGTAATATTTTAAAAGCAAATTTAAGAATTGCGAATTTTCTTTGTTCATCATTTAATTGTTCGGTTGACATTTCAAAAATTTGGATGCCTATTTTACAAAGAGAGTTAATTAATATTAATTAATATTAATAATAAAAAGAATACCCTCTATATCGGGATAGTATCATAAGTTTTTATCTGATTTTTTCTTTTTCTCTTTTCAAAATTAAAACTTTTTCAAGAAAATAAGTGGTTTTATTCCATATGAAAAGAGAAATTGAACTAGCAAACCACTATGAGCTTCCGAAATGGTTTTTTCTTATGATAATATTATTAAGAAAACTTCATTTATGACGAAGTATAAATTTTCTTATAATATGCAAATGTGCTATCCTTTTTTTTTTAATTTCGTTCCCAGAAACGTCACAAAAATATGATTGCTGTCATATTTTTGTAAGATTACCAAGTGTTCTGGTTCTATAGTAAATTTTTTATTATATATTTTGTTGTCATTTTGAAAACGACTTTCGATCAAGAAAGTCGAAACGTCAAAATTAAAAAACTTTTTAACAAAAGAAGTGGTTTTAATATCCATAAAGAAGTATATTTGAAGTATAAAGCCACTTGAGTTATAGAAATTAATAACTCAGACATCACTAGAAAATCAGATCTAAATATTATACAAAAGAGGAAGACCGAGGGGTAAACCGCGAGGTCCATTTTGGTGTACAGACCTCGTCCATTACTAGTCAATACTCAGCCATTACTAGCCATTAGTAGCCATTAGTAGCTATTAGTGAGCCATTACCGTCCATTACTAGCCAATAGTGAGGAGCCATTACTAGCCATTACTAGCCATTAGTGCACAAAAATTTAACTTGCGGTTTACCCCTCGAGGAAGACTATGTATTCAAGAAAATGGTTCACATTTTGAACAGCTTCTTTAGTTATGTTAAAAAAAAGATTCGCTTGGATCATAAACCAATATTAAAAGGACAAAATTTAACCGAAAACTTGATTCAATCTTTTTTTTTTGTAAATTTAACCTGCGGATTCATTTAGGGACAAAAATTATTTTAAGTAAAAACTTAAAAAAGAGTACCTTAAAAATATTATATTGAAAACTAAGAAGTCCCTAGTGAGAGTCACTAAATACAATTCCTAATGTTGAACAAAGCTGTGCACAAATTCCATGCACGAAAATTAGCAACTCTTAAGTTTGCTTTTAAAATCCTACTAGTAGAATGAAATATGAAATGTGCAGTCTCAAAAACTTTGTATTCCCATTTAACTTTTTCCGTTCTTTTCCAATACGCACCCAATTTTTAAAATTGTGATATACATGGTGTTGTAAAAGAGCAAAATCATTTCGATAATTTTTTTAAGCCGCTCTTGATCGTCCTAATGGGATAAAATAAGCTTGGCAAATATCAAATAAATATACAGGGTGATTCTGAAAATACGGCGGTTAAAAGAAATGAGCAAAATTTATAAATAAAACACCTTGTAACTCAGTAATGAAGCGAGTTAGATATACCAAATATAGGTTTTTCTTATTCGTCTAAGTGTCCTTTATTCACAGCATATGATCATTTACCTATGAAACACCCTGTATAAAATAAATAGACGAAAATAAGAAACCCATTTTTTAGTATAATAAACTTTTGAAAGAGTAAGTAATTCTACCAGAAATAAAAATATCGTGTTTATTTTCAAGAATTTATTGTCAATAATTCAAATTATTTTCCTTTTTAACGCCAAAACTGATTTATTAAAACATATTTACTTAGAAAATACTTTCGAGTCGATATAGTAGTTATATGAAAACATTTTCATATTTTCAAAATCTGCCTAGAGACCGGCTAAAATAAAATCCCTAAAGTGGACAATGGAAGCAATTTAGGTAAAAACGTGGGCCATATCGGCCGACAGAAGCTTTCAGGCCATCGACAAAAAGTAAACAAAATAATAATGAGGAGGCTTCAAGTGGAAAAAGGATCGGGTCTCTGCCTTTCCAAGTAGTTTCCGATTTTATGGCGCATAAGATGATTGACAGGGAGTTGAAAGCTGTTCTCCGAAAAAAAACGTCCCACAATAATATTTTTTGACTGATTGGGGCGATATTTTTCGAGATTTCTTTCTTGTTAAGTTTTTTTTAGAGATAAGTTTAGTTGGCACGTAAATGTTTTCTTTGTTGCATTACAACTTTTTTTTGGATTTAGTACGGATATTTTTTTGCATACAGGGTGTTGCATAAGTGATGTGCTATATTTTAAATACGGATTCAGGAAGGAAAAATATCATTGTTTTACTTAATAACATTGAGTCTAATTCAATTAATACCGGGTGAGTCACGGTGAACGCTACGGTCCATTGTGGCTATGTGGGTTGATAAAGGCTACATTTTAACATTATTTTGAATTATACAGACTGTCCCAAAAAGTGTGGCGTATCAAAGTTGTATTATTTCTTATGGAAGACCCTATATTTTATTGCATTTATAGGTTATACTAAGTAAACTTTCTTAAGTATTCCCTATACCTAAGCTTTTTATTTTTCGAGATATTTTGATATTTCTAAAAAGAAAACCAATAACTTCGAAACCTATGGAATCAGCCAAATCCAATAATGTATTTCGAGTTGTTTAAAATTATACAGGGCTGTCAAAATGGGGCGATTCTCTAATGACATATGCAAACGACAATATCGTTCTTATTTTAAATAGGATACCCTGTATTTTATAATCCGATTATGTAGCAAATTCTATTACCTTTTAAAAATTATAAACGTCTACTATGCCTAAATCTATTAATTTTGGAGTTATTTTTAATTTTGTTAAATTTTACATTATTATTCCACCGTAATGTCTAAATATCACCATGTATTTGATCAGCTTAGACTATGATCCGAAAAAATTATGTTTGAAACTATGTGTTTGGTTTTGAAATTATTAAAAATATTTCGAGATGCATCAAAATCTGTATGGTTAACCGTCATACTAATCTATTATTATGAAAAGTGGATTCATCTGTAAACAGCACAGTATAAAAAAATCATCTTCACTAACCTTCTCCAATGCCCATAACCAAAAATCTATCCATCTTTGAAAATCTCGAAACATTTTTAATAATGTCAAAACCAAACACATAGTTTCAAAGATATTTTTTTCGGATCATAGTCTAAGCTGATCATATACAGGGTGTTCTATTTAGGCATTTTGGTGAAAAAATAATGTAAAATTTAAGAAAAATAAAAATAACTCCAAAATTAATAGATTTAGGCATAGTAGACCTTTATAATTTTTAAAAGGTAATGGAATTTGCTACATAATAGGATTATAAAATACAGGATGTCCTATTTAAAATAAGAACGATTTTGTCGTTTGAATACGTCATTAGAGAATCGCTCCATTTTGGACGCCCTGTATAATTTTAAACAACTCTAAATACATTATTGTTTTCAATTATTAGTCTAATTTTTTCTGTTAAAATTGGATTTGGCTGATTCCATAGGTTTCGAAGTTATTGGTTTTGTTGTCAGTGCTTCTATTTTTAGAAATATCAAAATATCTCGAAAAGTAAGAATCTTAGGTATAGGGAATACTTAAGAAAGTTTCTTATTTTTAACGTATAATCTATAAATACAATAAAATATAGGGTCTTCCATAAGAAATAATATAACTTTGATACGCCACACTTTTTTCGGACAGCCTTATAATTCAAAATAATTTTAAAATGTAGCCTTTATCAACCCAGATATCCATGAATAAACAAAATTTTCAAAATATTAACCATTTAGCCATAATGGACCATGGCGTTCACCGTGACTCACCCTGTATAAGTACTTAGTTAGCATGTTTTCATTTTAGAGCAATTTTTTGGAACTAATAATCTGGGGTTTGCTCCATGGCAATACTTGGACGTCAAGCTCAATCTCAGTCTGCAACTTTTCTAACCCTATTCTTTTTAAATGTATTTTTTTTCCGAAGTTTTTCGGTAGATTGATCGGAGTGTATTGTGTTCGGGTGAATTTTAGCAAACCAATCCAGAGAAGTCCTATGTCTAGACTTTAGCCCTAACTTGTAAAAATCATTGAAGGAATTTTTTAGGTTAAATTCATAAAATAATAATAATAAAATATCATCTCAACTTTTGTAACTTTAACTCTTATTTTTTAAATAAATTTTAGCTGTAACTTCTGTACCACTCAGGATAGTCACTATTTCAAAAATTATTGTTCTGATATGTATTTAGATCATTAAGTATTAAAAAATAAATATTTTTTTAAATTTATATCTACTTTTTAAATATGCTTTATGTATAAACAATTTCTTCATTTAAATATGGCGTACATAGTGGTACCTACGAATGATTTCTTATTTCTGAATTTCTGAATTAATCTAAAATATTAGCTGATTTATTAACAAAATAATATTTAACTTTAATTCCATACCACTAAGTAAGAAGCAAACTTATACTCGACTTTTTTAAGCAAAATAATTTTGCTGCTGGATCAGTTAAAATTTATCTGGTTACCCTGTATAATAAAGCATAACTACATGCTACAATTATTTTTGACTAATTCTAATAATTTTTAAAATATAGTCACCGCTAGATCTGAATTACAATTTACTAATTATATTTTCAAATATTCAGGTAGGATATTTCAATCACCACAAATTTGATAAATATTTTTGTGCGATATGAGTACAGACAATATAAATATTTGTTTTTCGGTTAACCACAAAACCAACTCCAGTTTATTCAGATACAATATAATTTTTACCAACATGACACATTTTTACCAATTTCATAAATCGCAAATAATAAAATAATACAATAATAGATAAAAACTAAGTTTAAAATGTATAAATAACTGGTATAACTGGTACATTAAATAAAAAAAATCATCTTTTTCTATTTGTCAAAGACCAGACGACAGAAAAATTGCAAGACTAAATTCGTTATATTTGAATATTGCGGCTGCTCCATTCCAAAACACGGGCGCACTGGAACTCCACCCCGAATTTACCTGATCGTTAATCCCACACTGGAACTCCACTCCAAACATTTTGCTACCTGTATATTGTACTAATCCCACACTGAAATTCCCCACCGAATAAAATTATTATTTTTAAAACCAGAAAATATAATTCATTTAAAAATTTTTTATTTTTTAATTAAATTATGAAAATTTATAAGAAACAGCTTTATATAACAAATTCGTAAAAACTAATTGCGTTTTCTTTCAATTGCAAAACTTTATTATTTATGAAATTAAAATTATTCAAGATTTCCTTTCTAATTCTTCTTTTTTCTTTCAATTTTGCACTATTTATTTTAATATATGTATCTTCCTGGAGCTCTTCAAGTACTTTCAAAAATGTGTGAATATTTGGATGAGGTGAATTACACATTTTACTAAATTTGGAATGATAGGATTCGCCGTCCGGTTTAAGTCAGCGGTGTTAGCTGCCCAAATGTGTGGGGGAAACAGGGAGTCATTATCTATGTAGGTTTCTACCAAGTAATCGCTGAATCTCAATACTCGATTGTGTTGAGGCATATCAGCTATAAAATTGAAGCAGTACACATCATTTACACTATCTGCTGGTAAAAATGTGAGACCAAGTAAATGCTTCAACCACTTGCCAATTTCAGAAAAATTATTTTTGTATTCTCCAGAGAGCCCAACTTGCTGAATCTTTCGCCATCTAAAAAATAGTGTTTAATTTTTAATACACCTGAAATATGTAAACGTCTTTTCTAAGTAATTATTTTTAATAAATATTTTGTCTTCGTGGAGACGACTTCGTGTATTATTCTTTACTGAATAATACTACTCCAGTTTGAGTATGGACTACGTCAACGATACGGTTGTTTATGTGTATAAATAAGTCAATAACTTACCATGCTTGAGCAAGATGAAATCTACAACCGATTATCTCTGCATTTGGAAATATTTTATCAATCGCCAAATGTATCGCTACTTCAAAATCGACCACAATTTTTTCTGGCACCCATGACTGGATTTTCTCATCCAATAATTGAAAAAGCTTTTCATATGTACCCTTATTCTTATTTGGTAACAGACAGAAAGCTGTCGGCACATAAATGTCGTTTACATATGTGTGAATAGTAAATAACTGACAGAAATATTTACAACAATAATTAAATGTTCCGTCCATATAAAATACACTGGATTCTGTCATGAGTTTGATATTTGGTTCACATGAAAACATTATTATATTATTTACACTATCATTAATAAAAAGAAAATCTTCAGATTTAACTGTTTCTATGGCAGAATTATTGAATATTTCGGGGTAATTTCGGAACAGTTTTTAATTTTTCTCGATTATAGTTATCCCGAATATAGTTGATGTCTTTAACACTGATGGTATCTATTGTACCAATATTTAGATATTTCGCGATGGATTATTTTGGTAGGTGTTTCAGATATATCATGGTTAGCCTTCCTTTTCACTGACTTAGAGATCTTCTGTCAATTTAACACTAACCCAGATACACTCTCGTGGCCATGATCACAGTCACTAATTCGGGAGAAATTTGGCTGTTCTATTTCTCCTATATCTAGTATATAGACGGGATCTGCAGCCTTTTCTAATACACCGCCATACAGTTTCACCAGTTTTTATTGTTCTTCCCATATAAAATTTATTACCTTTATATATTAACAACCGTTTTCCCCATTCACTAAACACAGTCTCCATCACGTAAATAAAAAAGCGTTAACAAATTTCCAAAGCACACAAGTATCAGCAATATAAAAGTATCACAACTACTATCACAATACTGATTTAAGAAATTATTTTTCAAGTAAAATTAATATTTATAATCGAGTTTGCAAGTAGTTCAAATTACATTCTAATTTTCTGAGGGGAGTTCCAGTTAGGGATTAACTAATAAGTGCTACCCAAAATGGGATTATTATTTTTGAGTGGAATTCCAGTGCACCGCTAAAACACAGTATCCAACATTTTCTCAGAAAATCGTGTTTTTATATCTTTGGATATACTGTGTTTAGACGCACCTTTTAACCCGGCCTATTTGTTGATAGCTGTAAGATTTTCGGAGATACGGCATGCCCAAAACCTAGTATCTACACAATTTTTATTCTTTTCCCATCCCAAAACATAGTATCTGTTTTTTCTACATCGAAACACAGCACCTACATTTTGTACTCACTATAGTTACTATCTGCATGATTCTGTGTTTTGTCAGTTGTTCTGCAAAAAGGTTGCGTTTATGTTGTGTGCGGCTTGGTTACCAGTTTTTTGTTTAAATATAGTTTTAGAACGTTCAAATAATTATGAGTCGGAGTATCTAAAAAAGCAATAAGTATATTAGCGTTCTTTTATAATATTGTTAATATATATGATTATAGCGATCTCACCCCGCAGTTGCTTCTTCAAGGAAGGGCCTTCAAGTTTTAGATGTAAATGTTTTTCACAAATGGGAAAAAAAGAAAAGACAAGTTCGAAAAAATAGCGATGATTCTCTCAATGGGTTTTTGTTACGTCCTATAGTTGAGGTACGCTTTAGGAAGGGATCAAAATGCTTAGAATACAAAACCGACTTTGACCAAATAGAGTATGAATCCCTAGATTTTCTGCAGAAGAAATTTAACATCCAAAGCATGCTCGAAACGCTACCAAAACGTGGGATACAGAAAGAGGAAATCATAAAAGTGTTGGGGTCTTTAATGCCACAAAACAGGTTGTGAATCCGCTCCAGACTTAATGGAAGAATATGACAATGTTTATTTAGTCGATAGTATGTAGTGACTTGGTTCAGAAACCTTTTTTTTTCTAGTATTTTTAGGATTCTCTATAAAACTGGGATTTAATTTTCAGTAATTTTTGAAATACTCTTTCGTTTTTTGCTTTGTAAAAGTTACTTTTGATTTATTAAAAAGTTATTACCTTTATCGCTATATTCGTACTGATTGTCCTTGCAGATACTATGTTTTGTAAAAAATAAAAATGTTCCATATCCTACGTCAAAACCAAGTAAGTATCAAATCTATTGTTAAAATTATATTTATGTAAACTTTACAGACGCGAAAAAAATTTGATGAAAAACTGTATCACATAGCATTAATATCAAAAGAATTCGTTAAATAGCCTACAGAGACCAAATAAAAAAACTAAAACACCTTTTATTCACAATTTTATTTTTTACATATACTGTGTTTTGGAATGGAGCAGCCAATTTCCCTCGTCTTAATTTCCACCAATCACAAACGCGCAATTTTGAATCACAAATGGTTTCTAGATGAAAAAACTGTATGACAGCTCCCGTCAGCAATTTTTTCAAGTTTACCCGCGGCAAAAGTTGACAGCTGTTGTCACCAACCATTACAATACCTTTGATAACAACTAATTATGGTCTCCTAGGGCACAAGAAAATAACGCTAAACAATTTTTCAGATTTTATTGTCAATAAATTTTGTAATATTGTTTTTAAACAGTGCTTATATAGTGTAGATTTACATGGCAAAAAACAAATCTGATCTTTTATTTTCTTTTTCAACACTTTAAAAAATACCTAGAAATTTATTTTTAATTAAACGAACATTTCTACCTAAGGAACTGTTTGCACAGGTACACAAAACCTGTTTTAATAACAATAAGTTTATTAACAATCCAAGTATTTGTGAATATATAAGTATCTCCTACCTAAGGGATGTTTTTATTAGGGATTAGTTTCTAGGTACGTGCTTACCTGTCGGCTATACTTATTTGCTTACCATCAAGTAAGAAGCGAAGGTGTTGAATATTTAGTTATTCCAAACTAGTCAAGGTAAGTGCAAATAATTACAATATTGAACGTTTTAGTATAACTCAGCTATTTATTTTTAATTAATAAGGATTCTTCAAATTTTTTATCAAAATCTGAAATGTTTTAAGTCGTAGATAATAATAATAATAATATGCGCCCTTCAATTCACCACCTTACGAGTGAACCCCAGAAGCAGAGCATGTGCGGGGGAGAGACGGCTATTATTATTATTTGCCGTGGACAGATTTTTCATTCTCCTGATCTTTCTATATTTTTCCCGAAAAAAAGGCAAAACTGTGTAAAAAAATCGAGAAAATGGTGAAAAGTTGTAAAAAAATTAAGCCAAATCCTAAAATAGATACCAAAATCGTTTTTTTAGAATGAACAAAAACAGAAAATTGTGAAATTGAAAATTATGGAAGGTTAATAGATGAAATAGCAGAAGTTTCGAAGATTTTTTTACACAAAAAAATCTCACTAAAGCAGTTGTAAGAAATAAAACATCTGCCGAATTTTGGATGAAAAATTCCTTGGTATTGAAATTTACGAAAAAAAATTGTCAGTTAAAGGGAAGAAAAGTGTGAAAAAATGCATAAAAATATTAAAATCGATTGCAATATACTATTTCTTGGGCTAAAATAAATAAAAATTTGTAAATTGGATACATTGGGAAATTACAGATGTGCGATGGGCTTTTTTTTTATTTTTTAAACTTTCTTCATATATTTTTTTTTACAAAAAAAAAGAGAAAATCACACAGTAAAATTCATATGAATTAAAAAAACCACACAAATGAACAATTTTAAATAAAAAATTACCGAAAATTAGGAAAAAATAGGTATCGTAGTTATAAATGAAATGAAGAGGTTTTAAAAAGAGTGGTAAAAGTAGGTAAAAGGTATATAAAATTATGTCATATCCTAGAATCGACGCCAATATCTGTTTCTATGACGAAAATTATTGAATAATTGGGTTATTTATCAGCAAAATAGAAATCACAATAGACTAAAAAAAACCAATTGGTACTATACAATTTTCCTTTCCAAAATATTGTTCTTTAACATATTTTACAAATATAAAGATTTTAATTCAAATTATATAAATACAACTTCAATATTATTCAATGAGTTTGATTACTTCATACATGTGTAATAAAATAACCACACAACGAGTTGAATATAATACTTTATCTACTAATGTCCTAATATATCTAAAAAATATTTATTAAATCAAATCAATAACAAAACATTTTTAAATGCTATAGAAACTATTATACGAATATAAATACCTACTTTATATTTATATTAAATTAAATCTTATTTATGTTAAATTATTTGTTGTTAAAATTCAAAGTTATGTTGCTGCAATTCAAGAAATTAATTGTTGTATTTACAACACCAAAATTCATATTTTGATCTGTATTTGATATGAAATTACTAGAACTAGCATATGTTGTTGGATTATTAGTATTATTTTTATTGGTATTAATTTAATTTGACATTGACATTTAAATTAAAGCTCGTGCTGCTGATCAAATGTAAATATGTTCTTGATCTTGATTGGTTATTAAAAGTGTTGAATTTTCATTATTCAACACTTTTTAACCAACCAAATCAATTTTACAAACAAAAACTCTTAAGTAATGATGCTCAAATTACGGTTTTTTTTTGGTTTATTATTATAGTAGATAATTAGTATATTATTTAACGAGCGTATAATGTAGGCTATATATAGACATTATACGTGAGGAAAATACTATACTTTATCTACGACTATTCACCTTATTAAGAAAAAATATTGATTTGTAGATTGGCAAGACATTTATTTAAAATTAGACATTTTGCAAAAAATAATTTAGCACATATTAGCGTAATATAAACGGTATTAAAGGGTATAAATTTGAAACATTTAATAATTCTTATTTATTTATAGTGGAGAGAAATTAGAATTTTATATGGATGTAAGAGCGAAGTCACATTTTTTCGATTTTATACATAAAGAGAAGCTTGTAAAAATTTTTTCAATAAATTTGGGATGGAGCTTCGCGAGATATATACCAAAAACGCCATTTTTGGTATTTTTCGAGTGGATTGCTTCACTATTTCTTAAATATCTCCGGCTCTAAGAGTCAGGGAAAAATAAAAAAAAATTAAAATTAAAATTACCACAATGAAGAGTATCGATCCGTATAGTAGGGATTTTTTAAGAATGCATCCTAACCTCAAAAAACGAATTCGCGCACATTTTTTTTTACTGAAATGGCAATCAATAACCAAAAAATCCTCGAATTTTCTTAAAAATTATAGAAAATATGTATTTTTATGTCGGGAAGACATGGTAAAAGTTTAAAAAAAAATATGTCCACCCAAAATCGGCATTTTTCGAAAAAAAATTGAATTGGTCGCCATTTTTGGAAAGAGAAAAATTTTTTATCTTAAAAAGAAGGATTTTGTCTGTACTTTGATCTAAGAAAATCAAACATTTTATTTCTTTATTTAAAGTGCCCAATATAATAAAAAAAATTCGATTTTCATTTTTTATATTGATTTATATTGATTCGTTCCCTCACAAAAATCTTACTATAGAACCTGAAATATATTTTTCATTTTTTTTAAGATTTTTTGGACTGAAATACAGTATTTATACAGTAAATATCGCGATAAAAAAATTGGAAAAAAATGAAAATCGAATTTTTATTTTTTTATTATTCCCTAAATTGGGTTCTTTAAATAAAGAAATAAAATGTTGGATGCTCTTAGACAAAAGTACACACAAAATCCTTCTTTTTAAGATAAAAAATTTTTCTCTACTATTGTTTTTCCAAAAATGGCGGCCAATTTAATTCTTTTTCGAAAAATGCCGATTTTGGCTGGACAAATACATTTATTTAATTTTTACCATATCTTCCAGACATAAAAATACATATTTTCTCCGATTTTTAAGAAAATTCTAGGATTCTTTGGTTATGTATTGCCAATTCAGTAAAAAAAATAATATGCGCGAATTCGTTTTCTGAGGTTAGGATGCATTTTTTAAAAACCCTACTATACTGATCGATACTCTACTTCATCACGGTCATTGTAATTTATTTTTTATTTTTCCACGGCTCTTAGAGCCGGAGATATTTAAAAAATAGTGAAGCAATCCACTCGAAAAATACCAAAAATGCCGTTTTGGCACATATCTCGCGGAGTTTCAGCCCAAAATTTATTGAAAATTTTTTTACAAGCTTCTCCTTATATATAAAATCGAAAAATTTAAAAAATTTGACTTAGCTCTTACATCCATTTTCAGAATATTTCTGGTCTAATTTCACTCTATTATAAATTTAATTGTAAGTTCACGACAATTATTAAAATTTATGGTTGCAGGTATACTCGTAGTGTTAATATTGATATCAGTGCTCTTATTAGCAACGGAAAAATGTTTATCAATAGTGATTCTAACGATGCTACTTGCCGGGCTGCTCGAATTTCTGGCGGAGTGCATGAAATATTATTTTCACTGTCTAAATTCATTATAATAACGCATTAAACGCGAATTAATCTCACACAAAAATCGCAAAATTATTGCAAACGTCCCAAGTCATTTATTTGTATCAAAAGAAATTAGTTGCCCTAGCCACAACAATACCAGCACCATGCTTAAATACGTATATAAATTCATATTCCACCGATGTGTATTATTAAATAATCGTAGATAAACATATTTTATACCTTAATTATATATTTTCAGATGATGTTAAAGACATACATTTACGGCCCCTTCTTGATACTGTCAACACTGCTCATCATTTCCACATTCGCAGAAAAAAACAAAGAAACAGCGCTTCAAAAATCAACCGACTTAACTACCAGAAGCAGTTCCGCATTATCGTGGTTCTATTCGAGCAACTTAGCTTTGGGTACCACCGTTTTTACAGTAGGCTTACTCGTAGCAGGAATACTGATTTTTTACTACCCATTAGTAATTTACCAAATTTGCTACGTATTAGGGGGATGTCAGACCACTATGGACTACTACGTGAATGAATTTATAAATGACAGTGTTAAAGACAACAACAAGAAAGTAATTCAGAAGAAAAGGGAGATAAGGGACATTGAAGATCATCGTCCGGTGCTACTGGCTCTCTCCAAAGCTTATAAGAAGTACGAAGAAAGTGGTGGAAATGCAGAAATGTTTAAAAAAAACGTCAGGAACTCGCCGTTCTTCAGAAAACTATTTTAGTTATGAAAATAGCGCCTCTAATTTTTAGTATCATAAAAGTTATTAAAACTATAATAAAATTAATAAGTCTATGTTATAAAATGATGCTGAAGTTTATTAATATGTATAAAAAATTGAAACAAATTAAAACTTAATTATAATTTAAACAATATTTTTTTTTGTTTCCTAAAGAAAAAATTTGATATGGTTTTGATAAACAAATTAAAACTTAATTATAATTTAAACAATATTTTTTTTTGTTTCCTAAAGAAAAAATTTGATATGGTTTTGATAAACCTATCAGAAATTCTGATGAAAATAGAAATAGTCCAGTTGTCAGAGACTTAAGTTTATGCTAGGACAAATTTGTCCTAGCATAAAATGTGATATCTCTGAAACTTGGCACTTAGGTACTTGAAAGTGTGTAGAAAACGATAAAAAAAATCTTTGCTGCTCTAGTATGCTAGCTTCACAATTTCGTAAACAAAATTTGGTTTTTGCGTTATATCTCGAGAAACTAATAGCATCACGTGAAAGATCGGAAACTTTTACTATAATTTATATTATAATTTTGAAAAAAAGTTTTAATTACTATAAAAAATTATTAAAAATAAGAGAGATTTCGAAAACTCTACGTGCGCCAAGTCGCTGAATACAAATATTCAAGCAAGGCGTTCGGATAAAATCTAAAGTATCTTTGCCTAAAATGTACGCAAAAAAAGCATTTTAAAGAAGATACTCTAAGCTTTCTCAGGAAGCCATTAGTCTTTATTTTTTTTTGTTTTCTCATAGAAAATTTAACCGGAACTTAATTTTATTTTCAAAATAGTGTTTGTATAAATTAGAAATGAATTATTTTTTAAATAAAGTTAAAAATACATTTTATAAGTGTAATAATTCAGAAATTGATTTATATAAATAAATAAACATTATTTTGAAAATAAAAATGGCGTCGAATGAATGCTCTAAAAAATGATTATTTTGAAACATGTTTTATTAAACAGAGACAATGCTCACCTTTTTAATTATTTTTACATCAAAAGTAGAAGAATAATGACGATAAATGTACAAGGATATTTTTTTGGTTATGCCTCTATTAATATATATCTTCAGAAAACAAAAAAAAAATAAAAACTAATGCCTTCCTGAGAAAGTTTAGAGACTCCTCTTTAAAATGCTTTTTTTTGTTTGTTTGCGTACATTTTAGGCAAAGATACTTTAATTTTAGAAACGACTGTATGACTTGTACACACTTGAAGAAGTGAAACCATCTTATTATTCGTAAGATTTTAGAAGACAGTATTTCAAATTTAACTATAACTTACAAAACCCAAAAATCTATTAAGTCTTTATTTTCCAGGACAAAAGATAATTTGAATTTGTTCTCCAAAAGTGGTATTTATAAGTTGCAATGTGGTGATTGTTATGTTTCCTATGTTGGCAGAATAATCAGATCTTTGGATGTTCGAATTAAGGAACACCTTTCTAGACCTGATAAATCAGCTTTTGGTAACCATTTAAAGTTTAGTAGACACAATTTTTCTCCTTTTGACAATAGTAAAATTTTACACATTACTTCATTTAACTTTATTAAATTTAATTTATAAGAAGATTTAGAAATATTAAGAGAATTGCAGAGGAATCCGGCTAACTGTGTCAATACTCAAGTCAATTTAAATTGCAATTTTAACTCTTTATTTAAACTGTTGTGGGAATGTCAGGATGGAACTTTTCAGATTTAACATTTCATATTTATTCCCTTTCTTTTTTGATTGAGATTTTCAATATCAATTCTTTAATTGGTTTCTAGAGTTGTTGAGAATCTTTGTCAAAAGAGCTATTTTAACGTTGTTAGTTACTGTAGTCACTGCCATCTAAAGTCAGATGTTTCTTGTCATTTACTTAAGAATTCTTTCACTACTTTATAGAATGTCGCCTTGATAACAACTTTTTAAAAAATTGTAATAAAAAACCTACAAACAGATGTAAAAAGTACAGTTAACTCTCTTGAAGAGGTTTTATCAATTTTATACATAGTCATGTTTTTCAATATATTTTATATAGAAACTTGTAAACCCCTTTTTAGAATGCGGCTCTGATGATGACCGTTACGGTCGAAAGCGCTTAGCTAATTATTAAATAAAAAATTTTTACACACTTTAAAGACATTTTTAATTTCTTAAAATTTACAAAAGATTTTCTTCGATGCTAAAGATACTTTAGTTTTTCCTAAACGCGTCGCTTGAATATTTGTATTCAGCGGCTTTACGCGCATAATTTTCGAATTCGCTCTCATATTTTTAATAATTTTTTATAGTAATACAATTTAAAAAAATTTTAATAAAGTTTTCCGCTCTGTTACCTGGTACCAAATTTTGTTTTCGAAATTGTGAACGTAGCAGCAAAGATTATTTTATCGTTTTCTACACCCTTTAAAGTACCTAAGAGCCTAGTTTCAGCGATATCACATTTTATGAGAGCATTTGGTCTAAATGTGGCTCTGGCAACTGTTCTAAAAATTTCCCATTAAAAATGTAATGTAATCTTTTCGCAAAACAAGCAATTTTACTCATCGGCCGTGATCACAAATTATAACAAATTATAACTATTAATTTTCAAATGAAGCAAAAATTATTCCATTTCCAATTGCATCACTGTTTATTTTATTTCATTTAAATTAAAATGTTAAATATAAAATATTGAAAGGTAACACTCATTTTCGTGTTTTCACAGAATTTAAATGTTAACTAAACTGTAGTAGGTAAATCTAATTGCAAAGTAATATTTATATAAATGATTGTATAAAATTCGTTTAATTTGTTTTTTGTTTTATATTATTTGAAGTAAATGGCACACTGTGGAAACATTTTCATGAAAAATGAAACCACCAATTAAAATAAATAATCACGACATAATATTTTTGGTTTGGAATCTCCCATTAGAACACCAAATCAGATTTCTTCCACTCATAAACAAACCCGTATTTCAGTATAAGGGATATAAGATTATATCCATTTCCATAAAAGGAAAAAGCCGGTAAATGTTTATAAATATCAAAATAGTATAAGCACAAAAGATGCTATATAAACTAAAGTATTAAAATACTAACCGATAAATCTCTCTAGTCGTTTACTTACTGTTCACTTTACTGTCGTGATCTTATGTTTGTCATTTATGTTACGGTATTTGTGATTTTCTCCATTTATGTTTTCTTGTAGTGAGTTTCCCGTAAAGTGCATTGAGAATTCGTTGTCCTTACTATGGTTGACAATCTTACCTTTATTTGTAGTTCTTCTAGTACACATTGGTATTATGAGCAGTCCATGGAATTCCACATTTCAAAGCTGTCTAGTTTATCAATGTCTGTAGCCTTCAAGGTCCACGCTTCTGCTCCATATAATACAATCGGAAAGGCTATGGTTTCGACAAGTTTGCGTTCTCAATGTTATTTGTTTGTTCTTACAAATTTTATTTAATTTTGTCATGGCCGTTTTGCCCAGAGCTATTCTCCTTTTAGTTTCGGTGGATGAATTTCCGCTCCCAGATAAATTATTTCTTCCACTACCTCTATATGTTTTATGATAGGCGCTCTGTTGGTGCTGCCGCCTATGCTTATGCCTCCCTCTCTATGCTTATGCCTCCCTCTCAGGCGTACAAAGCTTTTCTAATAATGTATTCACCATAGATGTTGAATAGTAAGGGTGATAAAATACAGCCTTGTCTTACGCCTCGCTGTATGTTGAAGGTTTTGGAGATTTTGTCTTCCAGTCTGGCCACTGTCGTGGTATTTTTATAGGGATGTTTTAATAGGAGCACCAGATGTTGAGCAGTTCCCATATCTAAGAGAGCTTCCCAGAGCCTTCGCCAGTTGACACAGTCAAATGTTTTACTGTAGTCTAGGAAATACAGATATGTATAATTTACCTAACATTTAAGATTTGTTCTCTTGTGCTCATGCCTCTCACGAATCCAGCCTGCTCCTGTGAAATTTGCTAGTCCAAAAAGATTCCGAGGCGCTGAAGGAGAATTCTAAGCATAACTTTGCTTGGATGTGAGATAAGTGCAATGTTTTTAAAGTTGTTACATTTTGGACTGGATCCTTTTTTGTGCAATGGGGTGATAGTCGATGTGCTCCAATCATTTGTCCATTGTCCTGTGTTCCATATGTTGTTACATATCTTCCACAGAATTTCAATTCCCCTCTCATCGAATTGTTTTGACATTTCTGAACTTATGTTGTCGCCGCCTGTGCTTTTATTGTTTTTCAAATAGCGAATAAATAATAATAGTAATTTCTCCAGTTCACTTTTTTTTAAGCAAAAGTGATATCAAAACGATGTCAGAGAGATCTTGTACGCTACAGTATGAGACTGTGCTACAACAATGTTGTGCCGTTGATTTTAAATAATAAAAAAGATCTATGACGTAACTGGTACGTTAAGCAAGCCTCCAAATTTCGAACACAAATGACGAGGAATTTCAGGGTAATTGCCTGTGTAAAAAAATGTGGGACACCCAATGTATTATATAATAATTATTTTTCTATTAATTTCTAGATGCTGATGAGAAAAAAAACGGCATACCAGAAAAAAAAGACAAAGAAAAAACTAAACAGAAGTACACTAAAGTGAAAGACGACGAGGAAGGAGGTAACGAGGAAGAACAAGAGGTTGAGGAAGACCCTGATGTTGATGATACAGATGGAAAAAGAAAGAAACGTTCGATACTTATTGAAGATGACGAAACCGGGAATGTAGATCCTGAAGCAGCGGTAGATAATGAAATAAAGAAACCTGCAAATAGTTTGGCTGCAAAGAAAACAGTAGCTCAAGGTAAGAAAAACACGCAGAAGTCACTGATTACTAAATAGTTTTTAAAACCCCTGTAAAATTTGTTGTGTTTCCTTTAAGTCACTGTTTTTTTTTACTTTCAAATTAAATTAAAAATTAGACTTAACTATTTATTTGAATTTCTATTTTTCTGAAACTGATAAATTGCGTTTGAATAACAGTTTTTATTTTATCATAGGAAGCGCTACTATTTTTATTTCATGTTTTAAGGCTGAGAAAACATCGAGTTTCGGCCTTTTGACTTTATCAGTTGAACCATCGCATCAAATGTTAATATTTCATTCAAATTTAGATTTAGATTAGTAATCTTTTTTAATTTAAAATTATATTTTAATAAAACATATAATCATCTAAAGGAGGAACCAAAATTAGATTGCCAGATTTTTCCAAAAAAATATGTCAAAAATCGACTATCACAGGTTATAAATAAATTAATCACAGGAAAAATAAAATATTAAACAATATAACTAATATTTCAGGGGCAAAAATATTTAAAGAATGCTGAAAGAATTTGAAATAATTTTTTTAAAACAAAAATTGAAATTAAAACTTGTATATTAATCATTTTTCAACAAAATCTCAAAATTAAACAAACGTTACAAACCATTTTTTTTTTCGTTTTTAGTTTTTATCTCCCGCAAAAAAAAATTATGAAACTTGGTGAAAGCAAAATATTTATTTTTCGATTTTATACGAACTTTGCTATACCTACGAGTAAAATATTTTTTCATACCATCTTAAAGTCGAGACTTCAATGAAGAAAATGAGTACTGATAAAGTTAAAAAATTGAAAATTTATAAACCAACATTTTCGATTAAAAATTAGGCTTTTTTTAAATAAAATCGAAAAAGAAATATTTTGCTTTAAAAAAATTACAACTTTCACCAAGTTTCATAAAAAAAATATTTTTGCGTGAGATAAAAATTAAAAACGAAAAAAACTGTTTTTAGTTTTCTCGATAGTTTTGAGGTTAAGTTGAAAAATGATCAATTTAAAAGTTTTAGATTTTTTAATCTACAACTATTAAATTAAACTTTTTTCGATAATATGCATATTTCAGCCACAAAGGGTAAAAAACCAATATTCGACACCTTCCAGAACTTTTAGCAGGTCGTCTTGATTTTTCTTTATTTACTTATTATCTACCCTAAATTTTTTCCAAATAAAGCCGTTTTCGTGAAAACCTAAAATTTAATCGATAAAATTTGGAGGACTTGTGGCCTTTGATTATTTTTTTCATCTGTCAAAACAGTCAGATTTTGTGGTTTCAGCCAATAACAACTCAGGATCCTAACCAATCATTGTGTTTTATACTGATAAAACCGCTTCTTTGTAATTGTTTTTTGATTAAACTGTGTTTACCTTTTTTGAAATGTCAAATATTTAACGACTTTTATTTAGCATTATCAATTATTATTATACTAAAATGTATTGCAAATCTATGTTAATATACAAATTTCAAAATTTATTTGTAAACTAATCTGTTTATTCGTTTATTCACACACACACAACATCAGTTTTTGTATACCCAAATACTTAAAAATCCATAAATCTCTTTAAAACTGACAAATGTCAAACTCTATATCCGAATTAAGCCAAACGCAATCACGTATGCCTTGCTGGCACTGTATTTAAAACTATAACAGCTCAATATTTTTTGATGTTTCAATTTAATTTGATAAAGAAAATAATGAACATTTGTGTGTGAAGTGTCTTTTGCATAAATGACTATATTCTCTGTTTTTAATACAAAATGATTCAAAAAATAACCTTCCAAATACCACACGTCCTCTCAAATTTTATAGATTAAATTTTTGGTCTCCATACTCAAACGCCTTTATTTCAGGCAAAACCACTCAAACAAACTGATTTGAGATAAAATCACTCGTCCTGCGGACTCGTGTTTTTATCAATCAGTTCGTTTTCGTGGTTTTTCCAAATAAAGCCGTTTTCGTGAAAACCAAAAATTTAATCGATAAAATTTGGAGGACTCGTGGTATTACCTTTGAAAAACTGTTTTTTAAAAATAAATTTAATTGTGGAATATCTAATATAACAATAAAAATGCTAGTGGTGCCTCAATATTTCAAAAATACCGAAACAGGTCAATTTTTAGTTTGGGGGGGGGCATTTTTAGACGCTCGTTACATTTACGTCAGGGTTATCATATCCCCTCGGGAGACACCTCTGGTTTTTTTGAATAGGGGGTAGTAAGTTGTACATCACCTAATTTCTAAAAACCGCACTGTATACACTTCGTGTTTTTATTAACAATTCATAAAATATTTTTCCTATTGATATTATTCATCAACAGTAATTTATTCACAAATTTAAAAAAAAAATCTAGTCGGTTGTGGGCCTTCATTTGAAAATTCCAAGCCGGGCCCGAACCAAACAGTTTATAATTAAATTCCCCAAAAAGTTACCTTTGTTAATTGCAACTTCTTTATCATGTCTACAAAAAGTCTATTCAGATGGTAATTTTTTCAGTTATTTCAATTTAAAAATTCACCTCGCTCGGAGTTGCTCGAGATTTTTTTAAATAAAGACTCTTAGGAATTATATTTATTAAGCAAACTCAACTTGTTTTTTTAATCTTCTACCATCCTAGCGAGACTATTGAAACATCTTGTATATTAGTCTGATAAAAAAGTTAGTGTGATCTCCAAATTGATTGGAAAATATCGTAATCTCGAAAAAAACGTTCATTTTCTCTTCAGATTTTTTACCCCCAGTCTGCAATTTTTTTTAGGTGATTTTGACACCAGAAATTAGTTTATTGATCTCTACTACCAGATTTCAATTATCTTATCCGCTTATGTTAGTGTTTATCTAATAAATCACTCTATTAAATTTATTCTGTAGACACAGGGGCTTTATTCTTTTCACACCCTGTATAAAAATTATTTACCTATCATATCTGCGGACCTTCAAATGCTTCATATCAAACAACAATTGCCAGAAATGTAATAACCTCCAGTATTTGCAATACACTACCCTCATTAGAGGAACACGGGTTCATCTTATGCAAACATATCGTCAATATGGAATCAAATTATTGGTTGCTTAGATAGTGGATCTTATAGATTCGGTTCTAGATAATCCCATTAAACCAATGTTAATTAATACAATTCCTACGCTTTGTAATATTCCGTTAGGCATTAATTGCGAATCTAATATCAACTTTGGTTTCTCAAATTTAATGAGCCAACGGAAATGAGATATTTTTAGTTGAAATTATTAACGAACTCTTAGTGTTTGCTTTTGACCTCGATAGATTAGGGCTGGTCGCTAAGTTGGTGATAAAAAATTTATTTAAATTATATTAAAATATGCATGGAAAAACTAATTACTTTTTCGTAAAAAATTGGAACTTGGAGAGTCAACAAGTTAGTTACAAAATGGATACAGCAACAAAAAAAAACATTTTTATCTACAGGGTGTTTAATAAGGAATGGTCAACACTTTAATCATATGTTCAGGACCTCCAAATATTAATATTTTACTAAATAACTCTGGGTAAAATGTTATCTACTACCAAAATACAGGGCGTTGAAGATAAAATTTATTTTTCGTTTTTTTGCAATAATTTCTTCGTGATTTAACATATTTACATGGAATTTGGCATGGTTTTATTTTTAAGTTAGTGTATCATAAGCGTGTTATCAATTTTGAGATTAGATAAAGAGGGCGCCACCTACACTCTACTGGATGAAGAAAAGTATCAATTTTTTTTATTCCTGGCCCTTTTTGAATTTTTTTCAAGTCTTTATGATACACCCTGTAAATTTGAACAAAGAAGGTATACTTGTTTTTTTGTTGTTTTGTTCAAATTTAGAGGGTGTTCTTCACCCAGTAGAGTGTAGGTGGCGCCCTCTTTATCTAATCTCAAAATTGATAACACGCTTATGATTTACTAACTTAAAAAAATAACCATACCAAATTTGAAGTCAATATAATAATAAAGAAATTATTGCAAAAAAACGAAAAATAAGTTTTATCTTCAACACCCTGTATCTTAGTAGTAGATAAAATTTGACAAAGAGTTGTTTAGTAAAATATTAATTTCTCTCTCTTTCCACTGGATTAAAACCACTTAGTTGTTAAAAAAGTTTTTTTAATTGACGTTTCGGCTTTCCAGATCGAAAGCCGTTATCAAAATGACATAAAATAAATAAATTTACTAGAAACAGAACACTTGATAATCTTGCAAAAATATGACATCAACATAGTATACATAGAATAAGATTTTGAGATTGAAGATGTCAAAATCTGTTTCAATCATATTTTTGTGACGTTTCTGGGAACGAATTTTTTGAAAGGATAGCGCATTTGCATATTATAAGAGAATTTATACTTCGTCATAAATGAAGTTTTCTTATTAATATTATCATAAGAAAAAACCAGATAAAAACTTATGATACTATCCCGATATAGAGGGTATCCTTTTTGCAATTAACTCTTTTTGTAAAATAGGTATCCAAATTTTTGAAATATCAACCGAACAATTAGAAACACATTCGTTATTATTTAAGCATATCAATGCTGCTTCTTTAACTTTGCGGTTATAATTATTCGGTTCTTTTAATAATCTAGTTGAAGAATTCCATTGTATTTTATGACCAAAATCCCATGCATGTTCACATATTTTAGATTTTTCGAATTGTTTATTTTTAATGTACGATTGGTGTTCATTAAGTCTAATATGAAAAGGTCTAGATGTTTCTCCTATATAAAATTTATTACATTCGCATGGAATTTTGTAAATACAATTTTTTGTGTTTTGAATTTCATTAAAAGGTTTTGTATTTACTATTAAAGATTTTAATGTATTATTAGTTTGAAAAACTGTTTTTAAATTAAATTTATTGCCAATCCTTCTAATTTTTTCGGATAATTTTGGAATATAAGGGATTTTTACTATATTTGAAAGAATTATTGGGGGGTTTAAATTTTGATCTTTAGTTTTGATGTCTCGGTAAAGTTCACGATTTATAAATTTACTTGGGTAGTTGTTCTTAATCAAGACAGATTTAACAAGTGATAATTCATTATTTAAGATATTGTCATTTGAACAAATTGTTTTTGCTCTATCGGAAAGAGATTTGACAATACCTCGTTTAACACAAATTGAGTGGTTTGAATTAAAATTTAGATATCTATTTGTATGTGTTTCTTTTCTAAAAACTGATGTATCAAAACAATTGTTGTTATTGTGTATTAGTACATCAAGAAACGGTAATTTTTTATTATTTTCAATTTCAATTGTAAATTTAATAGTAGGTTCCGAATTATTAATAGTATATAAAAATGTATCAATATTTTCCCTATCGTGTTGCCAAATTGCAAAGATATCATCTACATATCTAAACCAGACAGAAGGTCTTAAATTTTGTTTGTTTACAATTTCCATTTCAAAATTCTCCATGAAAATATCACACAATTTTGGTGATAAAGGAGAACCCATTGCCATGCCAAAATTTTTGCTGATAAAAATCACTATTTAATTGAAAATATGTAGTTTTAATACATAGTTCCAATAATTCTAGAATTGCTGAGACGCTTAATTTAGTTCTATTTATTAATGTATTATCATTTGTCAACTTTTTTCTCACAAGATTAAGAGTTTTATCGACAGGAACATTTGGAAATAAACTGACTACATCAAAACTAACCATTATATCTGAATTTGTAATTTTGATTTTTGATAATTTTTCTAAAAAATGTTTTGAATTTTTGATAAAGGAATTAGTATTTCCTGATAACGGATCTATTATTTTAAGTAGAAATCTTGCTAAATTTTGACAAGGTGAATTTATAGAACTTATTATTGGTCTTAATGGTATTTGTTGTTTATGAATTTTGGGTAAACCATAAAAATGTGGAGGTTTACTATAATGAGAAGTAAGAGATCTTCGTTCTTTATCACTTAGGAATTTTTTATTTTTATATAAAGTTTTGTAAATTTTGTTTTCAATACTAGTAGTTGGATCTTTATTTAATTTTGAATAGCTACCGTTTTCAATAATTTCGTTAATTTTGTTATCATAATCTGTTTTGTTCATGACAACCGTCGCGTTACCTTTATCTGCCGGTAATATCTTAATTGTATTGTCATTTTTTAAATTTTTAATTGATTTAAATTCTGCGGAGGTTAAATTTTGATTAATTTTGTAAGATTTTTCTAATTCAATTTTGCAATGTACCTTGTATTCGTTGCTTAAGTCAGTTGGTAAATTTTGAGAAGCGTTTTCTATAGAACTAATAATATCAAATTTTGGTACATATTTTGGAGTTACCGAATAATTTAAACCTTTAGCCAATAATAAATTTTCTGTGTGATTAAGATCTCTACTTGAAATATTTATTACCGTATTTAAATTTTGTTCTGAATTTCTAAGGTTGTAAAAACTTTTTTCTTCAATTAGATTATTAAATTTTCTTAATTGTCTATTTTTGGTACAATTGAATTCTTTCTCATAACTATTTAAAACACAATGGATTATTTTATGGAAATCAAATCTGGATACCTGATTATACAAATATGATTTAATATCCTCGATATCTTTTTCTAAATTAAATTTATTACACCTATGGAACTGAATCCTCTCTCTTACTATCGCGTGCTCTGCTCTATTTAAAATTCTCCATATCTTGTTGTTCTTTATTGGAGTTTTAAGTCTTAGGCCTTTTGGAATGATCTTGTTTTCTCGGCATTTCATCATGAAACATAAAGAATTTTTACATTTAGCAAATTTTTTATATACATTTTCTAAAATTCTAAAAAATTTACATATTTCCGGTCCATACCGTATTTGTAATTCATTTCGGAAGCTCATAGTGGTTTTTATTTTAATTTCTCTCTCTTTCCACTGGATTAAAACCACTTAGTTGTTAAAAAAGTTTTTTTAATTGACGTTTCGGCTTTCCAGATCGAAAGCCGTTATCAAAATGACATAAAATAAATAAATTTACTAGAAACAGAACACTTGATAATCTTGCAAAAATATGACATCAACATAGTATACATAGAATAAGATTTTGAGATTGAAGATGTCAAAATCTGTTTCAATCATATTTTTGTGACGTTTCTGGGAACGAATTTTTGAAAGGATAGCGCATTTGCATATTATAAGAGAATTTATACTTCGTCATAAATGAAGTTTTCTTATTAATATTATCATAAGAAAAAACCAGATAAAAACTTATGATACTATCCCGATATAGAGGGTATCCTTTTTGCAATTAACTCTTTTTGTAAAATAGGTATCCAAATTTTTGAAATATCAACCGAACAATTAGAAACACATTCGTTATTATTTAAGCATATCAATGCTGCTTCTTTAACTTTGCGGTTATAATTATTCGGTTCTTTTAATAATCTAGTTGAAGAATTCCATTGTATTTTATGACCAAAATCCCATGCATGTTCACATATTTTAGATTTTTCGAATTGTTTATTTTTAATGTACGATTGGTGTTCATTAAGTCTAATATGAAAAGGTCTAGATGTTTCTCCTATATAAAATTTATTACATTCGCATGGAATTTTGTAAATACAATTTTTTGTGTTTTGAATTTCATTAAAAGGTTTTGTATTTACTATTAAAGATTTTAATGTATTATTAGTTTGAAAAACTGTTTTTAAATTAAATTTATTGCCAATCCTTCTAATTTTTTCGGATAATTTTGGAATATAAGGGATTTTTACTATATTTGAAAGAATTATTGGGGGGTTTAAATTTTGATCTTTAGTTTTGATGTCTCGGTAAAGTTCACGATTTATAAATTTACTTGGGTAGTTGTTCTTAATCAAGACAGATTTAACAAGTGATAATTCATTATTTAAGATATTGTCATTTGAACAAATTGTTTTTGCTCTATCGGAAAGAGATTTGACAATACCTCGTTTAACACAAATTGAGTGGTTTGAATTAAAATTTAGATATCTATTTGTATGTGTTTCTTTTCTAAAAACTGATGTATCAAAACAATTGTTGTTATTGTGTATTAGTACATCAAGAAACGGTAATTTTTTATTATTTTCAATTTCAATTGTAAATTTAATAGTAGGTTCCGAATTATTAATAGTATATAAAAATGTATCAATATTTTCCCTATCGTGTTGCCAAATTGCAAAGATATCATCTACATATCTAAACCAGACAGAAGGTCTTAAATTTTGTTTGTTTACAATTTCCATTTCAAAATTCTCCATGAAAATATCACACAATTTTGGTGATAAAGGAGAACCCATTGCCATGCCAAAATTTTGCTGATAAAAATCACTATTTAATTGAAAATATGTAGTTTTAATACATAGTTCCAATAATTCTAGAATTGCTGAGACGCTTAATTTAGTTCTATTTATTAATGTATTATCATTTGTCAACTTTTTTCTCACAAGATTAAGAGTTTTATCGACAGGAACATTTGGAAATAAACTGACTACATCAAAACTAACCATTATATCTGAATTTGTAATTTTGATTTTTGATAATTTTTCTAAAAAATGTTTTGAATTTTTGATAAAGGAATTAGTATTTCCTGATAACGGATCTATTATTTTAAGTAGAAATCTTGCTAAATTTTGACAAGGTGAATTTATAGAACTTATTATTGGTCTTAATGGTATTTGTTGTTTATGAATTTTGGGTAAACCATAAAAATGTGGAGGTTTACTATAATGAGAAGTAAGAGATCTTCGTTCTTTATCACTTAGGAATTTTTTATTTTTATATAAAGTTTTGTAAATTTTGTTTTCAATACTAGTAGTTGGATCTTTATTTAATTTTGAATAGCTACCGTTTTCAATAATTTCGTTAATTTTGTTATCATAATCTGTTTTGTTCATGACAACCGTCGCGTTACCTTTATCTGCCGGTAATATCTTAATTGTATTGTCATTTTTTAAATTTTTAATTGATTTAAATTCTGCGGAGGTTAAATTTTGATTAATTTTGTAAGATTTTTCTAATTCAATTTTGCAATGTACCTTGTATTCGTTGCTTAAGTCAGTTGGTAAATTTTGAGAAGCGTTTTCTATAGAACTAATAATATCAAATTTTGGTACATATTTTGGAGTTACCGAATAATTTAAACCTTTAGCCAATAATAAATTTTCTGTGTGATTAAGATCTCTACTTGAAATATTTATTACCGTATTTAAATTTTGTTCTGAATTTCTAAGGTTGTAAAAACTTTTTTCTTCAATTAGATTATTAAATTTTCTTAATTGTCTATTTTTGGTACAATTGAATTCTTTCTCATAACTATTTAAAACACAATGGATTATTTTATGGAAATCAAATCTGGATACCTGATTATACAAATATGATTTAATATCCTCGATATCTTTTTCTAAATTAAATTTATTACACCTATGGAACTGAATCCTCTCTCTTACTATCGCGTGCTCTGCTCTATTTAAAATTCTCCATATCTTGTTGTTCTTTATTGGAGTTTTAAGTCTTAGGCCTTTTGGAATGATCTTGTTTTCTCGGCATTTCATCATGAAACATAAAGAATTTTTACATTTAGCAAATTTTTTATATACATTTTCTAAAATTCTAAAAAATTTACATATTTCCGGTCCATACCGTATTTGTAATTCATTTCGGAAGCTCATAGTGGTTTTTATTTTAATTTCTCTCTCTTTCCACTGGATTAAAACCACTTAGTTGTTAAAAAAGTTTTTTTAATTGACGTTTCGGCTTTCCAGATCGAAAGCCGTTATCAAAATGACATAAAATAAATAAATTTACTAGAAACAGAACACTTGATAATCTTGCAAAAATATGACATCAACATAGTATACATAGAATAAGATTTTGAGATTGAAGATGTCAAAATCTGTTTCAATCATATTTTTGTGACGTTTCTGGGAACGAATTTTTGAAAGGATAGCGCATTTGCATATTATAAGAGAATTTATACTTCGTCATAAATGAAGTTTTCTTATTAATATTATCATAAGAAAAAACCAGATAAAAACTTATGATACTATCCCGATATAGAGGGTATCCTTTTTGCAATTAACTCTTTTTGTAAAATAGGTATCCAAATTTTTGAAATATCAACCGAACAATTAGAAACACATTCGTTATTATTTAAGCATATCAATGCTGCTTCTTTAACTTTGCGGTTATAATTATTCGGTTCTTTTAATAATCTAGTTGAAGAATTCCATTGTATTTTATGACCAAAATCCCATGCATGTTCACATATTTTAGATTTTTCGAATTGTTTATTTTTAATGTACGATTGGTGTTCATTAAGTCTAATATGAAAAGGTCTAGATGTTTCTCCTATATAAAATTTATTACATTCGCATGGAATTTTGTAAATACAATTTTTTGTGTTTTGAATTTCATTAAAAGGTTTTGTATTTACTATTAAAGATTTTAATGTATTATTAGTTTGAAAAACTGTTTTTAAATTAAATTTATTGCCAATCCTTCTAATTTTTTCGGATAATTTTGGAATATAAGGGATTTTTACTATATTTGAAAGAATTATTGGGGGGTTTAAATTTTGATCTTTAGTTTTGATGTCTCGGTAAAGTTCACGATTTATAAATTTACTTGGGTAGTTGTTCTTAATCAAGACAGATTTAACAAGTGATAATTCATTATTTAAGATATTGTCATTTGAACAAATTGTTTTTGCTCTATCGGAAAGAGATTTGACAATACCTCGTTTAACACAAATTGAGTGGTTTGAATTAAAATTTAGATATCTATTTGTATGTGTTTCTTTTCTAAAAACTGATGTATCAAAACAATTGTTGTTATTGTGTATTAGTACATCAAGAAACGGTAATTTTTTATTATTTTCAATTTCAATTGTAAATTTAATAGTAGGTTCCGAATTATTAATAGTATATAAAAATGTATCAATATTTTCCCTATCGTGTTGCCAAATTGCAAAGATATCATCTACATATCTAAACCAGACAGAAGGTCTTAAATTTTGTTTGTTTACAATTTCCATTTCAAAATTCTCCATGAAAATATCACACAATTTTGGTGATAAAGGAGAACCCATTGCCATGCCAAAATTTTGCTGATAAAAATCACTATTTAATTGAAAATATGTAGTTTTAATACATAGTTCCAATAATTCTAGAATTGCTGAGACGCTTAATTTAGTTCTATTTATTAATGTATTATCATTTGTCAACTTTTTTCTCACAAGATTAAGAGTTTTATCGACAGGAACATTTGGAAATAAACTGACTACATCAAAACTAACCATTATATCTGAATTTGTAATTTTGATTTTTGATAATTTTTCTAAAAAATGTTTTGAATTTTTGATAAAGGAATTAGTATTTCCTGATAACGGATCTATTATTTTAAGTAGAAATCTTGCTAAATTTTGACAAGGTGAATTTATAGAACTTATTATTGGTCTTAATGGTATTTGTTGTTTATGAATTTTGGGTAAACCATAAAAATGTGGAGGTTTACTATAATGAGAAGTAAGAGATCTTCGTTCTTTATCACTTAGGAATTTTTTATTTTTATATAAAGTTTTGTAAATTTTGTTTTCAATACTAGTAGTTGGATCTTTATTTAATTTTGAATAGCTACCGTTTTCAATAATTTCGTTAATTTTGTTATCATAATCTGTTTTGTTCATGACAACCGTCGCGTTACCTTTATCTGCCGGTAATATCTTAATTGTATTGTCATTTTTTAAATTTTTAATTGATTTAAATTCTGCGGAGGTTAAATTTTGATTAACCTCCGCAGAATTTAAATCAATTAAAAATTTAAAAAATGACAATACAATTAAGATATTACCGGCAGATAAAGGTAACGCGACGGTTGTCATGAACAAAACAGATTATGATAACAAAATTAACGAAATTATTGAAAACGGTAGCTATTCAAAATTAAATAAAGATCCAACTACTAGTATTGAAAACAAAATTTACAAAACTTTATATAAAAATAAAAAATTCCTAAGTGATAAAGAACGAAGATCTCTTACTTCTCATTATAGTAAACCTCCACATTTTTATGGTTTACCCAAAATTCATAAACAACAAATACCATTAAGACCAATAATAAGTTCTATAAATTCACCTTGTCAAAATTTAGCAAGATTTCTACTTAAAATAATAGATCCGTTATCAGGAAATACTAATTCCTTTATCAAAAATTCAAAACATTTTTTAGAAAAATTATCAAAAATCAAAATTACAAATTCAGATATAATGGTTAGTTTTGATGTAGTCAGTTTATTTCCAAATGTTCCTGTCGATAAAACTCTTAATCTTGTGAGAAAAAAGTTGACAAATGATAATACATTAATAAATAGAACTAAATTAAGCGTCTCAGCAATTCTAGAATTATTGGAACTATGTATTAAAACTACATATTTTCAATTAAATAGTGATTTTTATCAGCAAAATTTTGGCATGGCAATGGGTTCTCCTTTATCACCAAAATTGTGTGATATTTTCATGGAGAATTTTGAAATGGAAATTGTAAACAAACAAAATTTAAGACCTTCTGTCTGGTTTAGATATGTAGATGATATCTTTGCAATTTGGCAACACGATAGGGAAAATATTGATACATTTTTATATACTATTAATAATTCGGAACCTACTATTAAATTTACAATTGAAATTGAAAATAATAAAAAATTACCGTTTCTTGATGTACTAATACACAATAACAACAATTGTTTTGATACATCAGTTTTTAGAAAAGAAACACATACAAATAGATATCTAAATTTTAATTCAAACCACTCAATTTGTGTTAAACGAGGTATTGTCAAATCTCTTTCCGATAGAGCAAAAACAATTTGTTCAAATGACAATATCTTAAATAATGAATTATCACTTGTTAAATCTGTCTTGATTAAGAACAACTACCCAAGTAAATTTATAAATCGTGAACTTTACCGAGACATCAAAACTAAAGATCAAAATTTAAACCCCCCAATAATTCTTTCAAATATAGTAAAAATCCCTTATATTCCAAAATTATCCGAAAAAATTAGAAGGATTGGCAATAAATTTAATTTAAAAACAGTTTTTCAAACTAATAATACATTAAAATCTTTAATAGTAAATACAAAACCTTTTAATGAAATTCAAAACACAAAAAATTGTATTTACAAAATTCCATGCGAATGTAATAAATTTTATATAGGAGAAACATCTAGACCTTTTCATATTAGACTTAATGAACACCAATCGTACATTAAAAATAAACAATTCGAAAAATCTAAAATATGTGAACATGCATGGGATTTTGGTCATAAAATACAATGGAATTCTTCAACTAGATTATTAAAAGAACCGAATAATTATAACCGCAAAGTTAAAGAAGCAGCATTGATATGCTTAAATAATAACGAATGTGTTTCTAATTGTTCGGTTGATATTTCAAAAATTTGGATACCTATTTTACAAAAAGAGTTAATTGCAAAAAGGATACCCTCTATATCGGGATAGTATCATAAGTTTTTATCTGGTTTTTTCTTATGATAATATTAATAAGAAAACTTCATTTATGACGAAGTATAAATTCTCTTATAATATGCAAATGCGCTATCCTTTCAAAAATTCGTTCCCAGAAACGTCACAAAAATATGATTGAAACAGATTTTGACATCTTCAATCTCAAAATCTTATTCTATGTATACTATGTTGATGTCATATTTTTGCAAGATTATCAAGTGTTCTGTTTCTAGTAAATTTATTTATTTTATGTCATTTTGATAACGGCTTTCGATCTGGAAAGCCGAAACGTCAATTAAAAAAACTTTTTTAACAACTAAGTGGTTTTAATCCAGTGGAAAGAGAGAGAAATTAAAATAAAAACCACTATGAGCTTCCGAAATGAATTACAAATACGGTATGGACCGGAAATATGTAAATTTTTTAGAATTTTAGAAAATGTATATAAAAAATTTGCTAAATGTAAAAATTCTTTATGTTTCATGATGAAATGCCGAGAAAACAAGATCATTCCAAAAGGCCTAAGACTTAAAACTCCAATAAAGAACAACAAGATATGGAGAATTTTAAATAGAGCAGAGCACGCGATAGTAAGAGAGAGGATTCAGTTCCATAGGTGTAATAAATTTAATTTAGAAAAAGATATCGAGGATATTAAATCATATTTGTATAATCAGGTATCCAGATTTGATTTCCATAAAATAATCCATTGTGTTTTAAATAGTTATGAGAAAGAATTCAATTGTACCAAAAATAGACAATTAAGAAAATTTAATAATCTAATTGAAGAAAAAAGTTTTTACAACCTTAGAAATTCAGAACAAAATTTAAATACGGTAATAAATATTTCAAGTAGAGATCTTAATCACACAGAAAATTTATTATTGGCTAAAGGTTTAAATTATTCGGTAACTCCAAAATATGTACCAAAATTTGATATTATTAGTTCTATAGAAAACGCTTCTCAAAATTTACCAACTGACTTAAGCAACGAATACAAGGTACATTGCAAAATTGAATTAGAAAAATCTTACAAAATTAATCAAAATTTAACCTCCGCAGAATTTAAATCAATTAAAAATTTAAAAAATGACAATACAATTAAGATATTACCGGCAGATAAAGGTAACGCGACGGTTGTCATGAACAAAACAGATTATGATAACAAAATTAACGAAATTATTGAAAACGGTAGCTATTCAAAATTAAATAAAGATCCAACTACTAGTATTGAAAACAAAATTTACAAAACTTTATATAAAAATAAAAAATTCCTAAGTGATAAAGAACGAAGATCTCTTACTTCTCATTATAGTAAACCTCCACATTTTTATGGTTTACCCAAAATTCATAAACAACAAATACCATTAAGACCAATAATAAGTTCTATAAATTCACCTTGTCAAAATTTAGCAAGATTTCTACTTAAAATAATAGATCCGTTATCAGGAAATACTAATTCCTTTATCAAAAATTCAAAACATTTTTTAGAAAAATTATCAAAAATCAAAATTACAAATTCAGATATAATGGTTAGTTTTGATGTAGTCAGTTTATTTCCAAATGTTCCTGTCGATAAAACTCTTAATCTTGTGAGAAAAAAGTTGACAAATGATAATACATTAATAAATAGAACTAAATTAAGCGTCTCAGCAATTCTAGAATTATTGGAACTATGTATTAAAACTACATATTTTCAATTAAATAGTGATTTTTATCAGCAAAATTTTGGCATGGCAATGGGTTCTCCTTTATCACCAAAATTGTGTGATATTTTCATGGAGAATTTTGAAATGGAAATTGTAAACAAACAAAATTTAAGACCTTCTGTCTGGTTTAGATATGTAGATGATATCTTTGCAATTTGGCAACACGATAGGGAAAATATTGATACATTTTTATATACTATTAATAATTCGGAACCTACTATTAAATTTACAATTGAAATTGAAAATAATAAAAAATTACCGTTTCTTGATGTACTAATACACAATAACAACAATTGTTTTGATACATCAGTTTTTAGAAAAGAAACACATACAAATAGATATCTAAATTTTAATTCAAACCACTCAATTTGTGTTAAACGAGGTATTGTCAAATCTCTTTCCGATAGAGCAAAAACAATTTGTTCAAATGACAATATCTTAAATAATGAATTATCACTTGTTAAATCTGTCTTGATTAAGAACAACTACCCAAGTAAATTTATAAATCGTGAACTTTACCGAGACATCAAAACTAAAGATCAAAATTTAAACCCCCCAATAATTCTTTCAAATATAGTAAAAATCCCTTATATTCCAAAATTATCCGAAAAAATTAGAAGGATTGGCAATAAATTTAATTTAAAAACAGTTTTTCAAACTAATAATACATTAAAATCTTTAATAGTAAATACAAAACCTTTTAATGAAATTCAAAACACAAAAAATTGTATTTACAAAATTCCATGCGAATGTAATAAATTTTATATAGGAGAAACATCTAGACCTTTTCATATTAGACTTAATGAACACCAATCGTACATTAAAAATAAACAATTCGAAAAATCTAAAATATGTGAACATGCATGGGATTTTGGTCATAAAATACAATGGAATTCTTCAACTAGATTATTAAAAGAACCGAATAATTATAACCGCAAAGTTAAAGAAGCAGCATTGATATGCTTAAATAATAACGAATGTGTTTCTAATTGTTCGGTTGATATTTCAAAAATTTGGATACCTATTTTACAAAAAGAGTTAATTGCAAAAAGGATACCCTCTATATCGGGATAGTATCATAAGTTTTTATCTGGTTTTTTCTTATGATAATATTAATAAGAAAACTTCATTTATGACGAAGTATAAATTCTCTTATAATATGCAAATGCGCTATCCTTTCAAAAATTCGTTCCCAGAAACGTCACAAAAATATGATTGAAACAGATTTTGACATCTTCAATCTCAAAATCTTATTCTATGTATACTATGTTGATGTCATATTTTTGCAAGATTATCAAGTGTTCTGTTTCTAGTAAATTTATTTATTTTATGTCATTTTGATAACGGCTTTCGATCTGGAAAGCCGAAACGTCAATTAAAAAAACTTTTTTAACAACTAAGTGGTTTTAATCCAGTGGAAAGAGAGAGAAATTAAAATAAAAACCACTATGAGCTTCCGAAATGAATTACAAATACGGTATGGACCGGAAATATGTAAATTTTTTAGAATTTTAGAAAATGTATATAAAAAATTTGCTAAATGTAAAAATTCTTTATGTTTCATGATGAAATGCCGAGAAAACAAGATCATTCCAAAAGGCCTAAGACTTAAAACTCCAATAAAGAACAACAAGATATGGAGAATTTTAAATAGAGCAGAGCACGCGATAGTAAGAGAGAGGATTCAGTTCCATAGGTGTAATAAATTTAATTTAGAAAAAGATATCGAGGATATTAAATCATATTTGTATAATCAGGTATCCAGATTTGATTTCCATAAAATAATCCATTGTGTTTTAAATAGTTATGAGAAAGAATTCAATTGTACCAAAAATAGACAATTAAGAAAATTTAATAATCTAATTGAAGAAAAAAGTTTTTACAACCTTAGAAATTCAGAACAAAATTTAAATACGGTAATAAATATTTCAAGTAGAGATCTTAATCACACAGAAAATTTATTATTGGCTAAAGGTTTAAATTATTCGGTAACTCCAAAATATGTACCAAAATTTGATATTATTAGTTCTATAGAAAACGCTTCTCAAAATTTACCAACTGACTTAAGCAACGAATACAAGGTACATTGCAAAATTGAATTAGAAAAATCTTACAAAATTAATCAAAATTTAACCTCCGCAGAATTTAAATCAATTAAAAATTTAAAAAATGACAATACAATTAAGATATTACCGGCAGATAAAGGTAACGCGACGGTTGTCATGAACAAAACAGATTATGATAACAAAATTAACGAAATTATTGAAAACGGTAGCTATTCAAAATTAAATAAAGATCCAACTACTAGTATTGAAAACAAAATTTACAAAACTTTATATAAAAATAAAAAATTCCTAAGTGATAAAGAACGAAGATCTCTTACTTCTCATTATAGTAAACCTCCACATTTTTATGGTTTACCCAAAATTCATAAACAACAAATACCATTAAGACCAATAATAAGTTCTATAAATTCACCTTGTCAAAATTTAGCAAGATTTCTACTTAAAATAATAGATCCGTTATCAGGAAATACTAATTCCTTTATCAAAAATTCAAAACATTTTTTAGAAAAATTATCAAAAATCAAAATTACAAATTCAGATATAATGGTTAGTTTTGATGTAGTCAGTTTATTTCCAAATGTTCCTGTCGATAAAACTCTTAATCTTGTGAGAAAAAAGTTGACAAATGATAATACATTAATAAATAGAACTAAATTAAGCGTCTCAGCAATTCTAGAATTATTGGAACTATGTATTAAAACTACATATTTTCAATTAAATAGTGATTTTTATCAGCAAAATTTTGGCATGGCAATGGGTTCTCCTTTATCACCAAAATTGTGTGATATTTTCATGGAGAATTTTGAAATGGAAATTGTAAACAAACAAAATTTAAGACCTTCTGTCTGGTTTAGATATGTAGATGATATCTTTGCAATTTGGCAACACGATAGGGAAAATATTGATACATTTTTATATACTATTAATAATTCGGAACCTACTATTAAATTTACAATTGAAATTGAAAATAATAAAAAATTACCGTTTCTTGATGTACTAATACACAATAACAACAATTGTTTTGATACATCAGTTTTTAGAAAAGAAACACATACAAATAGATATCTAAATTTTAATTCAAACCACTCAATTTGTGTTAAACGAGGTATTGTCAAATCTCTTTCCGATAGAGCAAAAACAATTTGTTCAAATGACAATATCTTAAATAATGAATTATCACTTGTTAAATCTGTCTTGATTAAGAACAACTACCCAAGTAAATTTATAAATCGTGAACTTTACCGAGACATCAAAACTAAAGATCAAAATTTAAACCCCCCAATAATTCTTTCAAATATAGTAAAAATCCCTTATATTCCAAAATTATCCGAAAAAATTAGAAGGATTGGCAATAAATTTAATTTAAAAACAGTTTTTCAAACTAATAATACATTAAAATCTTTAATAGTAAATACAAAACCTTTTAATGAAATTCAAAACACAAAAAATTGTATTTACAAAATTCCATGCGAATGTAATAAATTTTATATAGGAGAAACATCTAGACCTTTTCATATTAGACTTAATGAACACCAATCGTACATTAAAAATAAACAATTCGAAAAATCTAAAATATGTGAACATGCATGGGATTTTGGTCATAAAATACAATGGAATTCTTCAACTAGATTATTAAAAGAACCGAATAATTATAACCGCAAAGTTAAAGAAGCAGCATTGATATGCTTAAATAATAACGAATGTGTTTCTAATTGTTCGGTTGATATTTCAAAAATTTGGATACCTATTTTACAAAAAGAGTTAATTGCAAAAAGGATACCCTCTATATCGGGATAGTATCATAAGTTTTTATCTGGTTTTTTCTTATGATAATATTAATAAGAAAACTTCATTTATGACGAAGTATAAATTCTCTTATAATATGCAAATGCGCTATCCTTTCAAAAAATTCGTTCCCAGAAACGTCACAAAAATATGATTGAAACAGATTTTGACATCTTCAATCTCAAAATCTTATTCTATGTATACTATGTTGATGTCATATTTTTGCAAGATTATCAAGTGTTCTGTTTCTAGTAAATTTATTTATTTTATGTCATTTTGATAACGGCTTTCGATCTGGAAAGCCGAAACGTCAATTAAAAAAACTTTTTTAACAACTAAGTGGTTTTAATCCAGTGGAAAGAGAGAGAAATTAAAATAAAAACCACTATGAGCTTCCGAAATGAATTAAAATATTAATGTTTGGAGGTCTTGAACCTATGATTAAAATGTTGACTACTCCTTTTGAAACACCCTGTATACAAGCTGAACGCCTCGGACTCTCGTGGCCAAATGGTATTTTTTTCAGTAAACGGTCTGGGGAAGTATATATATATATATATATATATATATATATATATATATATATATATATATATATATATATATATATATATATATATGTCGATCTGAACTACATTTTAAAAATAATGACTTTTATACAAGGTGTTTGAAAAGAGCGTGACATATCAAAGTTATATTTTTTTAAATGAGACACCCGTATTTTCTTGCATTTTTGAATTCTTTGAGAAAAAATAAGCTGATTTTCGGAAAGTACCCTTATACCTTCTCAAAATGTAACGTTGTCAAAGAAATTCAATATCATTCGGATTAGTCACGACAGGTGTACGAAATTTTGACCGGTCACTCAAATCCCTTTCAGCTTGTTACTGTGGCTTGAATAGACGATCAATAGTATACAGAGTGTTTTATATTATCAGGAACACTTACCGCATATTTGAACTCCAATAACTTTGTTATTTCAAATGGAACACCCTATATTTTTCTTCAGGAATTATCGAAGCCTTTTCAAAATCCGATGAATATTTTGAATTTCATCTAGTTAAAAGTTGAGACAAATAATGTAGGCATTGAAATTGCTGAAACTGGCCTAGCAAACGGCAAACCAGGATCAAAGCTAAAACCATGTTATATTCGAATTTAGAACTAACTGCATAGAAATACAAGGGTTAAGTATCCACTTAGCTACTTTTATTCAATCCAGAAACAGCGGTTTGGAGTTTTCTAGGCAATATTTTCTCTATTTCCGGAAATGCAGAATATGTACGATAAAATCTGATGGTTTATTCGAGTTTAGCGCGATGATTTGCTTAACAATACATGAGTTTAATATCTAATTAGCTAGTTTTAGTGAATTTACAAACATCGATAATATAAAAATTTAGTTTAAAGCTCGTTATTATTTTTCCTTTATTTAATTCCTTCGGCATTTCTTCCTCGCCCCATATTTTACATATTAATTGATGCATATTTTTATACCAATTAATTTATAATTGCCTAGCGCCTTGTTATTGTTATTCTTATTAATTAAATCGTTTATTTCTTCTCATTTTGTGTCTTCCATTCTTCCTGTTGATAGGTCCTTAAAATATTCCATTCCTTATATTGGGCTTCTTCTTCTATTTTTTCTCTTCCTCTTCCTTATCTTTTATTCCTGTTAGTTTACTTTTATATGTTTTATTTTGTGCTTGTATTATTTAATTCTTTGTTGCTTTCTTTTTCTATTTCACATATATTTTGCTTTGTTTTTTTCGATATCCCTTTATCTTCGATTCTGTTTGTTCGTCTTGTCCATTTTAGCCATCATTCTTTTTTTGTTTTAGTTATATTTTTTTCTCCCTTGCTGCTTGCTGTTTATACAATTTTCTACCATATCCATCCTGTATTTCAATAATTTCCATGTCATTTATTTTAATTTTCATTCAATACTTTCTCTATATAATTTGCATTTGTTCTTGGAGAATTTCAATAGGCTTTTAATTGTTAGTCACTGTCATCTACAAAAACACCTCTGTGTAGAGGATGCGAACAGGAAGACGAGACTGTCGAACACATTCTTTGCGAATGCCCGACACTCTCACAAATAAGACATTTTCTTTTCGGCAAGCAGAGGTTAACACAAGCCAACATGAGGGAGCTACTTTCAGGCGACGTCATCACTTACTTTAAACAAGTAGGCTGGCTGACGAGCTAGAAGGAAGGCCTACTTGTTGTGGGGTGACCAACCCTTCTAGCTTTACAGATAAAGAGTTATTAGCCTGCCAAAAATCGTAACCTAGCCTAGTGAGTTGTTTTTACGTAGAAATGAATAAAAAAGCACACTTTCTTGCAATTTTATATTAACAATAAAAATTCATTTCTTTAACACTTGATATGTTGGTACCGAATCGCTCAAGTACTTGTGTGAATTAAAATAGGAATTGAAATTGGAATTGAGGCTCTGAATTTACTTTAAAATTTAAATTGGAAAATAATCCCGCGTTGCAGCAAGGTTTACCACTACGCCTATACGAGGCTATAGCGGGAGAGTGTAAAAAACTACTAAACATAAATTATGTTTTGTCTGAGTACACGGTTACATACTTTTCTCGTCTCTCTCTGTTTTCTATTATGGGGGGTGGATTGTTCCAGAAATTAATTCGTTATATCGAATCAGGTGATTGTATAACGCTTGGCTTGTTTCGAGCTATTTTAAGGAATGTGGTATGCTGAAATATTATTGGTTACGTCTCTCCCGCTCAAAATAGTATACGTGATGTTTATCACGTATCTAGATTGTGCGAGATTTTTAGAAATAGTTCGCCGTCTTTTATCTTACTTTGTATCGGATCTCTTCTTACTCTGACACGGTAAATGTGAATTAATTGAATAGGTACGTTTTTTGTGAGTTTTGAGATATAATTACGTAGCGTCTGCCTCAGCGCAGGCGTGCAAGGTTTTATTTTTATTTTATTTGATTACTTTTATTTATTTTTATGTTACCCTGCTCAGCAGTGGCGGCGTAGCGAAATGAAGGGAAACGAAATATGTTAAAATTCTATTGGAATTTGAACAGTTTCTTTATGTTTACCTTTCGAAGTAAAGTGGCTGTGACCATGAAGTTGGAATCAGCACATCCCTGTGAAAGTTCTTAAATCTTTTATTGACGACTTCTTTTTGTTATTGATATGTAGTAAATTTGTTTTTTTATCAGAGTATTTATCAGGGTATCTCCAATAAAACTAATAGCTAACATTTTAATTTTCAGGGATGATGGACATAGCCCTAATAACCGCCAACGCCAACCAACTGAGGTACATGGTCGAATACAATCAACACAGTTCGACGTTTTACGTTAACGTCATACTCATTTCTATATCGTTGATTCTTCAACTCGCTATCGGAATGACTCTGATATACAAAACTTGGTTGTACATGCAAGGGCGATCGAAACAACCTGCAGCAAAAAGACTTAATATTTACGTAACCGCGGGAGTGTTCGCCATTACCATTATTAATGTTTTTATTGCAAGTTTTACTGTTACCGGACCAGCGCCGGCTACTGCAGATAAACGTTAGAGTTAAATTTTTTATTTAAAATAGTACAATTTTTTATATTTACTATTTTAGCGTTTTCATGACTCAAGTCAATGAAATTGTTTGTGCATGTACTATTTATACTGTAAAAAAAATTAAGATCATGTGAAGAACAATGTTGTAACTGATATTTAAGCAGGGAATAATAAAGTATTTTTAATTTTCCTATTGAATATTTTTTATATCATAAATTTATTACCAAAATAATGCAAAAAAAAATGTTGCTATATTATACCCAAAATTATACCCAAAATTTTGTATACGTTATCTGAATCCAAGATCAAAAAAGAATGAGAAATTCAAATATTTGTTTTGCCTTTAAAGAACTTCCATTCACAATTACCCTGTCTAATATTTTAGTTCGGTGATCAGAAAAATCCTGCAAAAGCTTCTGGATCTTCAATCCCTTACTTGTTTTTTCATAATCTGGCGAAGGTTGAGGAAGGAGTTTTGGATGATTCTAAACATTATAAATAAAGGATTTATCAGACTCAATTTCACAGTACTAGAATAGTATATTCTGTAAAAAGGTTGGAATGAGAATTCGACACAGGTGGAGGAACCACGAGTGTCGGATTTTCATTCCAACAGAGTAACAGACTATACTTTCTCCACGGCCTCAGAAAGTAGAAATTAAATATAGTAAAATGAAACCTCAATCTCTCAACATTGTGTAGTATTTTTATATTCAAGCTTGTATTTTTGCGATAGCAAATTTTGAGTTATATTATCGGCATATTTTTTATTTCTGGAGTAGATTTTCAAATTCTACATCTGAATTGTTTGATTTTTTTGTCCTTTTTAATAAAGTAAAAGTTTTTACAAACCAATATTTAGACCACGTCAACTAATACTGACAGTTAATTTGACATTCATGGCAAACGTTATTTTTTTAAACAATTACGGAATGTAGATTCTGTCTCTAGTGATAGAATGAAATATGTATAAAATACATAAGAGACAAGTGTTTCAGAATTTTCTTTCAATCTCAAGGGCGAGAATGTTTTTTTTCTGTTATCATAAGTGGTTTCAGAATAACTACATTTTTATAATATTCTTTAAAAGTCAAAAGAATCTATGCTAACTGGTAAGTCCACAACTGATACCATAGACAGCATTGGAAATAATCATGTTTTATCAGCTGTCTTCTGCGATTTGCAGAAGGCCTTCGATTGTGTATTACAAATTGTGCTGGTTGAAAAGCTGGAATATTATAATTGTGAGGATAAAAGTGCTGAATTGTTGAAATCTTACCTGACAAACGGAAAACAACTTACATCTGTTTATGGAAAAAATTCTGAGATAAAAAATATAACAAATGGGGTATTTCAAGGATCAATTTTAGGTCCCCTTTGTTTCTCATTTACATAAATCATTCTTTACTCATGTCGAAATGCTCTTAAGCTTTGCTAGGCTGGGGTCATTCACCGCACGTCACCAGAATATTTGGTCTGCAAAGAAAGGTGGTGAGAATTATAACCAATCTAGGCTATAGAGACAATGTAAAACATACATTTATTGAACTGAGTTTGATCACACTGCACTCTTTATACAGATTTGGCAAAATTTTAACAGAACATAGGATTCTCAATGTATTTTGGACAAGAGCTCACGTAGAAGTCGACCAGCAGAATATATAAGAAATCTACGCGACGACATATCAACTATTCAGTTGAACCACTCTACATTGTTTCGCTAGCAGAGCGCGTGTCTGCATTAGCTTAATAGCACTGACCGGCAGCAGTATGAAAATGTTAGGAAAGGAGGTATGTATGTGAGAATTTCAGGAACAGATTTTGCGTCGCCGAAGTTCCATTGTATGCGAGAAGCTATTTGCTGCAATAAATGTAACAAATAATTTCTCTTCTGAAAATAAGCGCTGTGATTCCTTTTAGAAACTATGAATCTAATATATTAAAGGTTCAAATAAACCTTATTGTTGAGAAGATAACGCGTAATGTTGGCAAAAAGTTGGATAATTTTCCCGCTTAATTCATCAAGATTTGTAGCTCTCTGAAATTCATGCCGATAAGCGGATTCTTTCAGATATCCCCAAAGAAAGAAATCAGATGGAGATAAATCTGGTGATCTGGGAGGCCACTTGATCGTACCACGTGTAGATATCAATCGATCAGGAAACGTATTTAGGAGAAATTGTGTCACTGGTCGTTTATTGTGACTTGAACAACCGTCCTGTTGAAACCAAATGTCCCCAAAATTAATAGGAAGTAGCTGAACTGTTGGGATAATTTGATTTTGCAGTAGCTGTGGATATTTCCATCGATTAAGAATGGACCTATCATATAGTCTCCTAACATTCCTGTCCAAACATTGAGTTTTTGTGGGTATTGAGTACGCACAGGAATACTCAGATGCTGATTTTCCCGAGACCAATATCGTGCAATGGATGGATTGTGTTTCCGATGTAAAGAAAACGATGACTCGTCTGTAAATAAGACGTTTTTCAAAAACAAGTCATTGTCATTTTGTTTTTCCATCATGACTTCACTAAATTGTATCCTTCTAATGTGGTCACGGGGAAAAATTTGCAAGGTTCACTGGCTTCAACAGCGGCACATACACTTATTTCCCTATTTTGACGCTCTTCATTACTTGGCTTTACACGTAGTTCATCATCACATCCACATTTCTCGAACTTTTTAATATTTCGAGAAATGGTGGATTGTGTCGGAATTGGCCTATTTTGATTATTTTATTTTCAATCGTTATCGGCTTAATACTAATTCTATTGCGATTACCTTTCAGTAGACGGGGAACAGTGGTTCAATTGAATAGTCGATACGTCGTCGCGTAGATGTCTTATATATTCTGCTGGTCGACTTCTACGTGAGCTCTTGTCCAAAATACATTGAAAATTCTATGTTCCGTTGAAATTTTGCCAGATCTGTATATTTATATATGTCCTGAATCTATATGTTAAACCGAATTTGTCTAGTTATGAATGAAAATATATGAGAGTCTCAAGTAGCAGAAATGAAATAAATAATTATGGGCCTCTTTTTTAAAATAAGTCACCTACAGAAATCACCGATCTACCCTTAATTAAATTTAAAAGGGTTGACTTGTGTATATATGCTTTGTATGTTTTAACTCTAATAAATGTATCTTATCCGTCTAATTATTCCGAAAGTGAAAAATCGGAATCAACAAATTAAAAAACTTCCGATAAAACAGGGAATAAACAACAATTTAATTCCTCAGTAATAAATATGAAGAGGGTAAAAACGAATGTCAGTTGTGTCTTCCAAAAAAGAAGTCTACAAAAGGAATAACAAATTATTGTTCAAGTTCTTTTAAATATTTGAAACGAGTCTACCTCTAGAAAATCAAAAAAAGGCATAAATTACAAAAAAAACGACTGCATTTAATAAAGAAGAAAGTACTGTTCTATCAAGACAATTGCACAAACGATTTCCATGGCCAAAATTCACGAATTGCACTTCGAATTTATTGATTACCCACCACATTCACTGGATGTGGCCACCAACAACTCACATTATTTAGAGCATTTTCCAGAAATATATGAACGTTAAAAAAACGTTTTACTCACATCGTCTACATAATTCACATGAGAATCCTTTCATTGCTCTATTCAGTGTATCAATTAAAAATTTCCAAGAAGACAAAATAACGAACTTATTAAACCATAATTATGTAGAAGGTTACTAGAAAGCCAGCCAACACTATACGAACGACGAAATAAAAAATTAATAAGGAAAAAAACAGGAAAAACTTCCAACGTGTTGATAATGGTTTTATTGATTAAAAAACTAAAGTTTCATACTGGTTCTGTATATTCATTACCTTCACTTCATAATTTAATTTTTTAAATTAATATTTTATCAACAGAAATACGTAGTTATTCCTGTTTGAAGTTCGATTTTATGAAAAACTCTACTTTTTACTTAATGAAAGTTGTAAATACAATCCATGTGCGCCGTTATTTAAAATGTGAATGGACTAAAAATAAAAAATAAATATTTAAAAAAATATATTTAATTCTTCATTTTTTTTCTGGGTCAGCAATTGCAAAAAACACTAAAATTTCTTTTTGGAATCAGGCAGTTTTGTATAGTATTTTTTCGATAAGAAGGCAGTGACGTCACATGCCAAAAATCTGCGGCGTTATCAGGTAGATTTTTTACTCGTTAACTTAATGATACAATTGTGACAGTGTTCTTATGATAAAGTGCATGTAATATGCTATCAACTTTAAAGTGCTATTAATTAAGTTATAACTTGATTGAAGATTGCAATGGATGTAAAAAAGAACTGATATGGATCCCAAATCGCCTATTTGGTCCATTCAACTAAACAGCAAGGCCATAGATTAACCCAAAAAATTAATAAAGCTCTTGATGAAAAAACTATTGCTCCGCTGTATTCCTAGACATAAGTCAGGCTTTCTACAAGGTCTGGCATCCAGGGCTCTAGTATAAAATTAAAAATATCCTAACTCACTCCTATTTGCCATTACTAAAAACATAAGTGACTAAACGCAACCTTCCAATCGCTTCTGGACTACCACAAGGAAGCGTCTTAGGCTCAGTATTATATGTCTTATACTCATCTGCTCTACCCTCAACATCAAATAGAATAACAGGAACGTTTGCAGACGACACGGCAAGTCTAGCAAGTCATCAAGAAGCTTTATTTACTTCCACCTACACACAAGAACATCTAGATCGACTCCAAGAGTGTTCACTAAATGGCGGATCGAGGTAAATGAAAACAAGTCAGTCCATGTAACCATTACTCTTGTAACTAAATACCTGGGGATGCACTTGAACAGCAAACTAAATTGGAAGGAACACATTTTGAGGAAGAAAAAACAAATTGACATAAAAACAAAAGAAATATATTGCCTAATAGCAAGGAAATCAAAATTATTAATAGAGAATAAACCACCCATATATAAAACTGTTATCAGGCCTATTTGGACATATGGCATAGAATTATTATGAGGGTGTGCGAGCAAATTCAACACTGCAATTATACAGAGAAGCCAGTCAAAAGTACTTAGGCAAATAGCAAATGCCTCCTGCACACTGCATAACGACCTACTGATACAAACCATTGAATAAATCATACATGAAAAAGAAGCCAAACATCACGAACAAGTAGAGAAACACTCAAACCCATTAGTAGAACAGCTGATGGTTCCTCCACACTGCCGACTCAAGAAATTGTGGCCAATAGACAATCATTAGAATACTAATATAAATTTAAAAAGTTCAGAGATGTTGATCTCATCATGCCATTATAGTTGCTAGCTTGCCTAGCACTAGTTAGAAAATTAGCTTATAGAATGTATTTTTGATTGATAGTAAAATATAAAAAAAATTACCTCCTGAAAAATATATGGACGTCTATGAAACTACACGAAGGTGGAATTTTTTGAACCATAAAAATTCCCATGTTCCCAAGAACAAGGACATTAAAAATGTCCTACACTGCACCAGCGTCTAGACTTCAACAACTACTCCTTGGGCTACATGCCCCACTAGGTATTGAATTACGAAAGTCCAGACGTGGTTTGGTGGTCTGGACTAAGAATGGCAAGCTCCTTTAATAACAAAATCGAAGTTTTTGGTTTAAAGCCCCGACTTGGTCGGGCACCAAACCACGTCTAGCCTTTCGTAATTCAATACCTGGTGGGGCATATAGTCCAAGGAGTAGTTGTTGAAGTCCAGACGCTGGTGCAGTGTAGGACATTTTTAATGTCCTTGTTCTTGGGAACATGTGTGATTTTATTTCACATCCTTTGAGCACGTCTATGAAAGCCAAAAAGCAAGTCCATGCAAATACCCTTTTAAATTTCTACAAGACATTACCCTAATTCAAATAATGTTAATTATAATAGTTTAATTGTTGAAAATAAAAATAATCTGCTATGAGAAATAGATGGCCAATAAAAATGAACTAAGTTTTAATAACAGATAGTTAAACAGCAATTCGGCAGAGCTCTATTGCTTTTTTATTGTTCTTTGGACAGTTAAATTTGTTGTTTTATTACGAAAGAAAAATAGAAGGGAATCTAACAATGTCTTTACTCGCTGAGTAAATTAATTTTCCCTAATTGTTATTGCTCGGAACATAGTTTTATAACTTAGTAAGATTTGTTTTTAAATGATTATTTAAATATCTTGCAATATGTTGCGAAATACAGCATGTTAACTTTAATTAATTTTAAAATAATTTGTCAAGCAAAATATATCATAGAGAGCAAGTGGTGGATGGGACCTGATTGGTTGAAGTGTCCAAAAGTAGGTACCGATTACTTATCGTTTATCGGTGTCTAGGCCCTGGACAAATGGAGTTAAACAATTCAGTTCTGAACTATTCTGTTCTGGATATAAAATTAATTTATCAATTTTTTCAGACGCGCGTGGACCAATGTAATTCAATGCCTGTCGGGGCATGTAGTCCAAGGAGTTGTTTGAAGTCCAGACGCGATGCACTGCGTTTAGACATGTTTTCATGTTGTACTTTGAGAGAAGCACACAATTGGTAAGTTAATTTTACATCAGTTTTGGATTTTTCGATATTCTGATCTTGTAGCAACTAACAAAAATCAGTTCAGCCACCTATTCAGAATCTTCAGCAGTTACACAAAAATTGTGCGAACCGTCGCATGGATCTATAGAAATAAAATTGTAGGTGAATTAACTAGAGCGGAAGTTGACAGAGCTGAATTAAAAATTATGAAATTTATTCAGAAGGAAAGCTTTTATGAAATATTTTATAGTTTAGAAGTTTTCAGGGACGAGAATAACATTCTAAGAGTAAAAACTAAATTATTTCTTGGAGATGATCCATATAATTTTAGATACCCTATTTTATTACGAAATCGTGGACGATATAATCAAAGAACAACACAGAATTTTAAAATATTCAGGTGTTCAAACTTTACTTCAGATTTTAAGGAAAAAGATATGGATATTATTAAAAGAAAACTAAAACAAAATATTGTCCAGATGTGTCATTTGTAAAAGACATAAATCTAAGCCCATTCAAGTTCCTGCGGCACCTCTCCCCATTAATATATTTAAAACTGGAAAACCTTTTAACATAACAGTTCTTGTTTTTAAAAATTGCTTCTTATTTTGAAAACCTTATATTACCAAGTTTTCCACTCTTTTTCAATATAATTCTTTCAATAAAAAGTATCAGAGAGCAAAGCAAAGAAAATGTGAGAAATGTGTTAATATTGTAATATTGACATCGATTATTTTTTTCATCTGTCAAAACAGTCAGATTTTGTGGTTTCAGCCAATAACAGCTCAGGATCCTAACCAATCATTGTGTTTTATACTGATTATTTTTTTCATCTGTCAAAACAGTCACATTTTGTAGTTTCAGCCAATAAGAGCTCAGGATCTTAACCAATCATTGTGTTTTATACTGATTATTTTTTTCATCTATCAAAACAGTCAGATTTTGTGGTTTCAGCCAATAACAGCTCAGGATCCTAACCAATCATTGTGTTTTATACTGATAAAACCGCTTCTTCGTATTTGTTTCTTGATTAAACTGTGTTTACCTTTTTGAAATGTCAAATGTAAACATTTAACAATTTTTATTATACTAAAATGTATTGCAAATCTATGTTAATAACCAAATTTCAAAATGTATTTGTAAACTAACCTGTTTTTATTAACGCCAAAACGCCTTTAACATTTTTACATACCTCACTTCAACACTAAACTTAAAATTAATTAAATTAAGAAAGACTTCATTTAATTCTTCTTCTTCGCTTTTATTTACGGCGTTTCGCGGGGTAGCCAGTCAAAAAATCGCTTTGGTGGCCCTGTATGTAAAACTATAACAGCCTAACAGCTCAGGTTTCAATTTAAATTGGTAAAGAAAATTTTCAATATTGGCGTGTAAAGTGTCTTTTGCATAAATGACTATGTTCTCTGTTTTTAATACAAAATGATTCAAAAAATAATCCTTTCAAATACGACTCGTCCTCTGAAATTTTATAGATTAAATTTTTGATCTTCATACTCAAACGCCTTTATTTTAGGCAAAACCACTCAAACAAACTGATTTAAGATAAAATCACTCGTCCTGCGGACTCGTGATTTTATCAATCAGTTTGTTTTCGTGGTTTTTCCAAATAAAGCCGTTTTCGTGAAAACCAAAAATTTAATCGATAAAATTTGGAGGACTCGTGGTATTACCTTTGATAAAACCGCTTCTTCGTATTTGTTGATTAAACTGTGTTTACCTTTTTTGAAATGTCAAATATAAACATTTAACAACTTTTATTTAGCATTATCAATTATTATTATACTAAAATGTATTGCAAATCTATGTCAATACCCAAATTTCAAAATGTATTTGTAAACTAGCCTGTTTTTTCGTATATTCACACACACAACATCAGTTTTCGGATACCCAAATATTTAAAAATCCATAAATCTCTTTAAAACTGACAAATGTCAAACTCTATATCCGAATTAAGCCAAACGCAATCCCGTATGCCTTGGTGGCCCTGTATTTAAAACTATAACAGCTCATGTTTCAATTTAAATTGATAAAGAAAATAAAAATAAAAATTGGAGGCGAATAGATTTATGTGAAATTGATGAAGAAAATATTGAACATGTGTGTGTAAAGTTTCTTTTGCATAAATGACTATGTTCTCTGTTTTAATACAAAATTATTCAAAAAATAACCTTCTAAATACCACATGTCCTCTCAAATTTTATAGATTAAATTTTTGATCTTCATACTCAAACGCCTTTATTTTAGGCAAAACCACCCAAACAAACTGCGGACTCGTGATTTTATCAATCAGTTTGTTTTCGTGGTTTTTTCAAATAAAACCGTTTTCATGAAAACCAAAAATTTTATCGATAAAATTTGGAGGACTCGTGGTATTACCTTTGATAAAACCGATTCTTCGTAATTGTTTTTTGTTTAAACTGTGTTTACCTTTTTTGAAATGTCAAATATAAACATTTAACAACTTTTATTTAGCATTATCAATTTTATTATTATACTAAAATATATTGCAAATCTATGTTAATATACAAATTTAAAAATGTATTTGTAAACTAACCTTTTATTCGTTTATTCACACACACAACACAAATACCACATGTCCTCTCAAATTTTATAGATTAAATTTTTGGTCTCCATACTCAAACGCTTTTATTTCAGGCCAAACCACTTAAACAAACTGATTTGAGAATGTAGAATAACTTGTTTAATAATATTAACTAGAAATAAAATTATACAACTAAATATGACAACGATTATATAAGTTACTACAAGATATGAAAAAAAAAATTAAATCTTCAATGTTGTCTTCTCTTGTCTCTCCCGCCTTCCCTATCCCTGGCAGTCCTAAGCCAGCTTTTTGTATCTAACTCAACACCCTGTTATTGCGGCGGTTATGGCGGAAGTTAAAAAATTAACAAAAGTTTAAAAATATTGTTTCAAATGAGATATACTTATATAGGAACAAAAAACATAATTATGTGAATGCACTGAATATTTACTGCTCTTTTTGAGTAATAAATCCATTCATAAATAACAAATAATCAAATCAAGTTCAACACTTGACTTTTCCAGTTTTCTGATATATTTTAAATAAGTTTCATCCTAGTTTGATTAGTATTTTTCTTAAATTTATTACGTAAACAACAAAATTAGCTCACAAAAGTTAGAGCTGGATTTTCTGACTCAACTTCTTATTTACGGGGCTGCTTTTGGGATAGTCTTTCTTGTGGAAGATTCTTCGGTAAAGGTGGTACTCTTGGTAATTGAACATTATCAAAGGAACTAGATGTCATCTGAACTTCATTTTCTAGACCACTGACTAGATCTCTTTCCTCTGCCCTCTTCATCAGATGTGGCACATGAGAGGTTTGATTTAACTTCTAGTTTTATCAACTCAGATACTGTTTTCTGATAATCATCTAAAAAATATTGTAAATTAAATATTGGTAACTGTATACATTTCCATATAAAAAATAAAACATTAACTAAATTTACTTGTTTTGTATTTTACAGATATCAGAATCTCCTAAGGATATGTCCTTTTTATTTATAATGACCTTAATATATTATTTAGTAGATATTCACTTTCTACATGCACACCCTCGAATTTAATTTCAGTAACATAACCTTACTTCCTCTTCTTATTATTCCTGATGATCTTGTTCGTAGGCAGTTGCCGATTGCGAGAATTTTACAAGAAATGCGGGTAAAATAGGAGAATTTGACTTTGGCTCTTAAGCACAGTAAGTCAAGAACAAGAATGATGAATGACTAATTCGTAAGACATATACTTTTGTGATTGTGATGTCATATGTCAGACAAGATATTAACAAAATTATCATCTAGTGGTGTGCGGGTATTTTGATATGACGAGTCCGGCAACAGTGTTTGTAGGATTGTAAAATAGTGTGGGCAACTGGCGGTTTGCCCTTAGTGGGCCACCGTTAATTTGCCTATGTTGGCCCATCATAAAGTGGGTAACTTGTGGCCCAGCAGCAGCTTTGTATCAAAAGTCAGTTTGCCACGAAGCCAACAGTTTCCTGGTACTTGATTGTTTGTTGGGGTAATACCGCGAGTCCTCCAAATTTTATGGATTAAATTTTTGGTTTTCACGAAAACGGCTTTTTTTATTTTATCTCAAATCAGTTTGTTTGTTTGAGTGGTTTTGCCTGTGGAAACCTAAAATTTAATCTGTAAAATTTGAGATTACGAGTGGTATTTTGAAAGATTATTTTTGGAATCATTTTGTATTAAAAACAAAGAATAGAGTCATTTATACAAAAGACACTTTACACACAAATGTTCAATATTTTCTTCATCAATTTCATATAAATCTATTCGCCTCCAATTTTTAAATTGAAAAGTCAAATATTGTGCAGCTATATCTTTAAATTTAAACTCCAAAAGATATCAATGAATAGTTTGTCAAATTTTTGAATTTTAATACATTGTTAGTGATTATTACTGTTTGTTTACAAAAAACCATACAATATCAATCGGTTTGGAAATGTTTCTGAACATCACGAAAATCTTGTTAGTAATTTGAGCCTCTTAGATTCATATCCAAATGAAAATACGACATATAGAGAAATCCAAGAAGAAAATATTAAAATAAGTAAACCAACCAATATATAATAAAATTGTGTTTTTAATAAATATTCTTTTAATTAATTGTTCTGTTAATCATTAATTGTTCAATAAAAATAAAGTTTTTGTTTTTTATTCTTATATATTCTGTCGTTAATTTATCTTATGAAAAAACACGCGAACTTTTCTTTTATGGATAAATTTTTTTTTATCTCAACATTTTTCCATCAGTAATTTTACTCTACAATCTGACATTTGATAAAAAAAAGCTCTTGTGTTTGTACTGTTTGTACTGTCGATAAATAAACGAACTTACGTTTTGTTCGATTCCGATCCATTTTTATTTTGTATCCATTCAATAGATGTAAAACCCCTTTCGTCAAAAGACCACTGTGATTCCACTCTAGTTGCCGGAAGTATAAATCCGCAACGTAATGTCGCCTCCCCTGAGTAAACCCTACACTCTGTATAAATCGGTGAAGTTTCTCGATTCAGCACATCAGAAATAAATTATTAAAATTCACTCAGGGTGAGAATCACAGTAAAGGGACCCTGACGTCGTTTGCAAAAAATGCATTAAATGTCACGAACTTCTCATAATTTTCAAATCTAAACAGCTTCTTGCATTATAAATTAGCCAACCTTTACGGAACTCGCTTTTTCAATTCAACTTCAGTGCAGAATGGAGCAATAGGTGGAAGAAAGCTGTGTCAAATATTTGAGAAGCAGAACTATGTAGAGTTAACGCCTCGGTTGTGTGGATTACTATGTTTGCGGATGTTTTTCAATTTTCATTTGTGTCACTAGGCAAGCAACTGAGCTTATGCAGCTTCTAGTGGTTAAAAGATGAATTACTTTATAGTTGGAGATAACGTAGAAGAGCCTTTTTTAAATAGATGAGAATGTAATAATATATTGAAATTGAATTTTTATTAACACAAGTTCTTTTATAATATTTATAATAAAATAATAGTCAAAATTAAAATAAGGTTACTAACAATATAATAAATAAACAGTACAATACATTTAAATAATTAATTTAATCACAGAACTAAATAAAGTAAATATAACCTATGAAATGATAAAATGTCAAAATTATGAAAGGTACAAAATATTTATATTCAACTTTTAAAAATAAAAAAAAACAGTATTGCCAATTTAAAATATAAAGAAAAATTACTTGACTTTATTTAAAAAAATTATGGGGTTTAAAAAAATTGAAAGTAAGTTGTTGATTAGTTATCAAAAGCAGAAGAAGAAAAGTTTGAAAAAGAAAATTGTTGGCTTAACAAGTAAAAGTACCGTACTAAATAACTGAAGGGAGAGACACCATATAAATTGTTGCAAAAGAAGTTAATTTGCAAATAGTTTATAGAAGATTAAGAAACAGGACAAGATAATAAGATATGGGAAGCTGATTACAGAAGATTAAAATAGAAGACCCACTGAAGAAAAAGGTATTAAAAATTTTATTTTAAAGAGTGACAATTTTTTTTAAAGTGTTAATAATAATTTTTGATTGTTCATTTTACATATTTCAACCAACATTGTTATTGTATAATTTTGTAAGAACATATTAAGGTTAAGTGCTAGTTTAAAAGAGATAGACAATGTATTTAGGTGGGAAATAATTTAAAATTTGAAGTTAGTAATAGTTAAAGTGTGGATGTACGTGTGAATGTTCTTTAGTATTTAAATAATTTGAAACAAAAATAATCGTTCTATGTTCTATGTTTAACATTACAATACATAAAATGAAAGAGTTAAAATTTTATATCGTATATAATTTTGGTAAAATATAAAATAAAGTATTAAAATGGAAGTTCAATAAATAGATAATTTTTTATTACAATAAAAGAGATTGTACCAATCAATTTTTTTAAACTAATAGGAAATTCAAGTCTAATTATAAATTTATTTTTAAAATATTAATTACAAAAATTAGTTAAATATTACAAATAAGAGATAGAAACCCTGATATAACAAATTTGTAATCATAAACAAAAATTAAAATTAATACAGGAAATTAAAATGAAATAAAAATAAAAATAAAACTAAATTAAAAAATGAAGTAAATTAAATTAAAACGAAAATGAAAAACAAGAAATTTCATAATAAAATAATACATTACAATATAAGTACATACACTGAAAAAAATATTTGGATCACATTGTGAATTTGCGTAGATATTGACGGAAAGTTTACAGTCCCATAGCTGTAAAAAAAATTGCCAACAATAACAAGTGATTTTTACCAGTACGTCGTGAAAAAAATGTGTTTTCTCACAAATATTGTGAAATTTCACATAACCTGTAGAATTCACAAGATATGTCATTAATACAACACATTTTCTTTTTGTAAAATGCTACACAAAAAGTAAAATCGCAATGAGAAATCACAGGTACTTACTTATTGTTTTCTCAAAACGTATTGTATGATCACCATTTTTAAGTGTTTTTACAGTCGACTTTGTGAATTCACATTTTGAAAATACAACCAATTTACCTACTGTGAAATTACAAGACCTGATGATTGTAAATTTGCATCCTGATAAGAAGATCACATTGTAATATTACATTGATAAGAATATCACCCTGGAATATTACACTGATAGGAATCTAACATTGTAATATTAGGTACATTGACAAAAATATCACATTGTACATTGTATAGTGTTGAAATTTTCACATGTTTACGTATGGAATTTTTTCTGGAAACCTGATCTTGAAAAAAATAATAATTTTCAAGAAAAAAATGGTTTTTTAAAAATGCATTTGTTAATTAACAATTAGGTAAAAAAAATTAAAATTCATTTTCATGTAGCTTTCAATATTAAAAAACAAAACAACGGGTATATTTGGATAAAAAAATTCAACGTTTTTAATTTTTCAAAGTTTTATATTATTAATAAAAAAGTGAAAAATCTATTTTCGTGAGCTTTTGAAGAATAGCTCTTTCGATTTACTGTAAAGACACACTTTAATATTCAGAAATGTAACGACTGAGGTAGGCTAGAAATCTATCCGAAATAATATTCAGTATATATTTTTAGATGTGCTACCATCTATGGTAAGAAGAGAGTATTGACATTAAATTTTGACTGAATCTTGTCAAGATGTCACTCTCTTCTTTTTTATCCCTTCCAGAGATTAATACAAAGTGAGTAAACCAGTAAGGAATTTTAATTTATTAGATTCGACATCCTAAGACCGGTTTCTGTCTTTCGACTTCATCAGTTAGGCTTTTCGAATCCAATAAATAAAATTCCAAACTCGTACAAGTCAATAGCTATATCCGCTATAAGATAACATTTTTAGATGTGCTACCATCTATGGTAAGAAGAGAGTATTGACATTAAATTTTGACTGAATCTAGTCAAGATGTCAGTTTATTCAGTATATAGTTTCGTGCTCATACATTTTCGGCTCTTCCGTAGATATTGTTTATTGTGGCTTTTGCAATAACTCAATTCATTATTAAAATTTAATGTAATTTCGATTAGTATAAACTTCTCTGTGGGGATACTCAGAAAAAAAAATTTAATCAAGGTCTTAATCCCATTATCATAATACGAGGTTAAACTATTTTTATTTTAGAGTCTGTATCTAATATGTGAATAAAACCATGCTTCCTTGGAAATACATACAATGCAATTGTACTGATACAGAAATATTGTGAACTTTTCACAGGTACATTGTGAATTCTTCACAGTTGCATTGTGAATATCTAAGATTGCATGATTTTCTGACCAATGAAATCGTCTGTCGCTCGATTAATTCCTGCATCACCGTGTCAGTAACCGTTTTATCGCCTATTAGTTCCTTTGTGAATCTACGGTGAATAAGTCACAATAAGAAATTCTACGAACAGCAACGAAAAATAGCTGCACCACTTTGATAAGGAAAACAAATGTGACTGTGATTATACTTACCTCATTTGTTAACACACCAATGTCCTGTGATTGAATAACAGCAGTGGTAGCACACAGATACGTTCTTAATTATAATTACTTTGAATTAACATAATAAACATATCCTCAATCTCAAAACCTTTAGAGATTGATGGTTAAAGATATGTGCCTCAAATATTCCTGTTAAAGTTTTACAAATGTAATAATTTGTTCAATTGTCATAACTAACTCAATGATACATAAATATTTTTTTAGGAGCTATTCGAGAAAAGTTCCCCTCAACAACAGATAAAGAAATCCTAAAATGCGTTGGGATTCAATATGGCTAATTTATTTCTTATATAATCACATCAATTGAGAATTTGTATGTGTTGTATTCGTATGTAAAAATGAAACCAACCAAAAATTATAATTTATATTGCTCTTTCATATTCTGATTTTTTTATTTACCTAATTGTTAATTAAAAAAATGCATTTTTAAGAAATACATACAATATACAAATTCTCTATTTATTTATCTACGAGAATTTTGGATGAATTACCCGAAATATCGTCCCGCTTTCATCCCTATGAATAATTCTTTGCCAAACCATCCCAAAAAAGCCACCTGTTTATTAATGTGTAACGCCCTAACAACAATCAATAATCCAAAACACGTAGACAACAAGTAGACAAAGATAAATAGCTAATGATGATATTGCCGCGAAGAATACTTAACACTAAAATGCGGCTGTGTAATTAACCCTAATTATCATGATTAATTGGACTTTTACAAAAAGCAATTACACAACTGGTTGACATGTAATCTCTATTAAAATCTGCACACAAAAGAACGCTTATGTTAAAAGTGGTGTACACCACTTTTTAGATATTTTTGATTAAATGGTAATTAGGTGCTTCAAGGAACAATACTGGAGCTCAAGTTTCGGTTAATAGGTATTAATTATAGTAGAGATTTTTAGTGCAGTCTTCGTGTAACCATTTCTGGCTAGCAACGTATAATATTTTCGTTATTTCTATCGCTGACATCTGAATTTTCCATTAATTCTATACTTGTCTCACTCGAAATTTGACGTCTTTCTAAGCAAGTATAGACAGTAGCAAGTATTTTATCTAATTTTGTTTTCGTCTCTAAAGAACTATTTTTGTAGTCAGTACAAGAACTGTTAGGTACAGTTTGACGTCTTTTATAAAGTAGAGCTTAGGTACTTGAAGCTGCTAACCCTGTTCATATCGCTTTCTTGCATCACAACTGTTCAATCTGATCCTCTATAGAAACCTATGTATTCTTTCTTCCTATTACTCCTCAAGCTTTTATTTTTTAACGACGCTTTCCACTTTCTAACGACCTTCTCCACTCTTCCAGTATACCTTCGACCTCTTCCTTATTTGTAACACTAATCACAACGTCATACTTCACCCGGCGATCCTATTTTTACTTTTTGTAGTAAGTCTCTTATATTTAAGAGACTTTTTTATATTTAAGAGAAACAAATATAAATCCTAAAAAAGCCCCTGGATTTGATCTCATTACCGGGAAAATCTTGAAACGACTCCCACGTAAAGCTGTTGTCAAACTGACCAACCTTATCAATGCATCATTTAGGATGAGATACGTACCTCAGCTGTGGAAAGTAGCAGATCTTATAATGATACCTAAGTCAGATAAACCTTCCCAAGAAGTAACGTCATACCGACCCATCTCTTTGTTGCCTGTTATTTCGAAACTCTACGAAAAATTGCCTCTTAAGAGATTAAAACCTACAATAGAAGAAAAGGACCTGATTTCTTCCCATCAATTTGGTTTTAGAGAAAAACACTCAACGATCGACCAGGTGCGTAGAATCACAGACATAATTGAAAAGTCTTTAGAGGAAAAGAAAGTCTGTTCCACCGTCTTCCTAGACGTGGCCCAGGCTTTTGATAAAATTTGGCATGAGGGCCTTAACCATAAGTTAAATTTGTTACTACCACATCAGTATTCAGAACTCTTAAAATCCTATTTAAGATGTATATTCTGATCTAAGAGAAATTAAGGCAGGAGTACCCCAAGGTAGTGTACTAGGTCCAGTACTCTACTTACTGTATACCAGTGGTATTCCTAACCTTCAGCACGATACTATTGCAACATTTGCTGATGATACTGCCATTCTGGCTGTTGCAAAAGATCATAAAGAAGCTAACTGAAAATTACAAACATCTGTAGACCAGATTAACACCTGGACTAAAAAATGGCGTATTAAGTTAAATGAAAATAAATCTGTTCATGTTAACTTTACTAATAAAAGCAAAATATCTTGGAATGGCACTCGACGCTAGAAAGTCCACACTAAAAAGAAACGTGAAGAGCTTGGTATAAAATATAAAAAGATGTATTGGTTATTAGGAAGAAACTCCAAGTTGTCCACACATAACAAACTGCTCCTCTACAAGCAGATATTGAAACCTGTTTGGACGTATGATAGCCAGCTTTGGGGCTGCGCCAGTAAAAGTAACATTCAAGTGATCAGATTGTAATTATAGAAAACATTCCGACAGAGTTTTTCGCTACGAAAAAAAAGACTTTTCAGCCTTAAAACATTAAAATCTACAAATGAAAATTTGATGAAATGGAATTCATCACAAAGATGTAAATCAAGAAACGATTGTTACAATCAAAATTGATAAAAAAACAATTTTTTCATAGATCTTGGAAGAAAAGTTACTTTCCAAAAAAAATTGTGTTACCATTTTTTTTTTCCAATTTTTGTCTTCAGTTTATTACTTTCTCAGATGGATTGATTTTCGGTGTAGGTAAATTAATTTTTATTAAAATGTTCAAGTGTAATCTCCAAAATGTATCAGTCTAAGTATTCATCTTAAAGGACGAATAATAAAATTCAATAAGATACGAACTCTGTAAGCATTTAGTGAAAATTTCAGTTTAATAAAATACCCAGGAAAACTAGCACCGCTTTGAAATAATCCCCATCGATTTCTTAGTAAGCACCGTAGATGAAATTTCAATCGACCATTGTTCCGCACATGGGATGAAATACAATATAGTCTTAGTCCCTTTTATATAGTTCGAAATTGGTTCCAGTGTTCTCAGAAATTCCGTTTAATCAGAGCCAGCGTTCGAATACGAATAATCAACTTTAACCGTTTATACAATCTTTCATTTTATACTTTTGATTCTTTATACGTAGAAATACGACCGTTTAAACATTCATAAATTTGAATAAGGAACTATAAGTCTTAGCAATGAAATATTCTGAAGATCAAAAAAACTAATTTTTATGTTCATTTAGGGTGGAATTTATATGGCTCTTTTGTCTGACTTGTATTTGGAGCAGGGCCGGATCAAAAGGTGTGGAGGCCCTCGGGCAACAAAAGAGTGGAGGCCCCTAATTATTTTTCGAACAAGTTACACAATTTTTTCCTCTTAAGTGTGCAAATTGCGATCTTCCTGGTATGCGCCGATCTTGAGCAGATAGGCTATGCATTCTAGGCTGTAGAGGACTTACTGCTGGTGGGTTCTCTTAATATATTGTTTCTCGCAGCCACCTTTTGTCGGGTTTTTTCGCAGTGGCGTTTGTAAGTTAGGGATCTATCAAGTGTGACTCCTAGGTATACGGGTTTATCTGTGTGCTCAAGGGTCTTTCCGTTCCAAGCGATGTTAAGTTTACGATTGGCTAGTCGTGTATGAAGGTGGAATGCACTGATGCCCAAGTGATCTTCGTATACAAACTGTTTAGTTTCTTCCGGTGTTGGTTGGTCGTTGGTGTAAATGTTAAACAGGATCGGTGCTTCCTTGAGCGAGGCCGTTTTTTTGGTTTCGCCAGCGGCTTTTTTTCCCTTCAAGGATGACGTAGAATTGGCGGAAACCAATGCAATGAAAATGTGTTAAAATGGTGGAAGGGGCATGATACTGCATTTCCAATACTATCTAAAATAGCCAGAGATTTTCTAGCGTCAATAGATAGGATTTTTTTCCAGGGCTTCTCTAACAATTACCAAACCAACTAAGTGATGAACATGTTAGGAGTTTAATGTCTTTAAATTCCTGGATAGCTAATAGAGTTTTAACAGACTTTATTTCAATATTAAAATATGAAGAAAAACGAATATAATATCCAACAGAAAAATGATTTAAATGATTTACAACTCTCTTTTTTATAAATACTTTATTTTTGTTCACTTTTATTATGTAAACGTTTCGGTTTTTTTTTCTTGTAATAAGCAGCTTTTTTATTCTTAATACCAATAAAATACTTTTGAACTAACGATTTCACATTTCAAATTGATTTGATTTCAAATCAAACTCATGAATCTATATTTCTGATATGATCAAGTTTTAGAAATCTGTGTGTAAATCATAAACTATTCTGATTTTCCAATTTTTTTATTCGGATTATGGGATCTTTTTAATAACCGAAATAAATGAACTTCCTGTCCACCATCACACTCGGTGTCACGGTAATTTGTTCTCTCAGATTTGTTCGAATCAGACTAGATTTTTACATGACCTCTCATGGGGAATAAAGAGTTTCGACGTTTACAGAACCATTCGTATTTTAAATCTATATTCTAAATTATAATTTCAGTACATTTTGTTTCCAAAAATGTACTAACAGAAATTCATTCCATTTTATTATTAAATTTTGAAGTGGAATCTATAGGGAATTCAATATCTTCTTGAGCAATTGAGAATTAAAACTTTACAGCGCTGATGCTAAGGATGCTAAAACGAAGTACAGTGTTGGACTTGGAATTTAATTCTTGAAATATTTTACACAAACGCATTTAATAGTATATTATTCAATGAGCGGTAATGTAGGCAATTGCTCACGCAGATGAAGTTTGCAGCACGAGCCGTAGGCGAATTGAATACTATACTTTATCTGCGACTATAAGAATTGTCAAAAGGTAAAATTTCATAAAGAGGTATTATGACGTTTTTTTTAACAAAATTACTTCATGATATGTATTAAGTGTACTTCGAAGCATAGAATAGAAGGTCCATAAGGATGACGCTTTATATTTGCTAGATAATTCATTAAAATATGCCAGCAATACATATTTACATTCGTGGTAGTGCGCCAGTCCATGCAACTTTTATATATTATTTCATATTTTTGACGCGACCTTTCAGGTAACAGATTAAGTGTTGTAATTTTGGCCGCTTCTCTTATATCTGGAGGTGTGCACATTTATGATTCACTATCTGAACTCATTTTCACTTAGATTTTCTCGTTATACGCCTGCCCATTTCGATTTCGCTTGACACGAGCGCCGTTCTAACGGAATTTTAGGTAAACAAACACAACTATTATCTTACGGGCCGAGCCGCATGATGATGATAAGCACCCATTGCACTCCGAACAGACGAAATAATCTATCCAACAGAATGTTTGGTGGGGGGCCACTCAGGTACGTCACTATCAAACGATTGGTTGCATTATAATTTGGCAGTCCCGTATTTTACTGTTCTTGAACAAACCCAACTATTAACTTACTGGCCGCGCCACAAGATGTCGCTTTGAGCGTCGTTGGGTTGGCGTATTGAAAAATATTATATTGTCACATTCGACATAAGTGACAATACCAGGTAACTTGATAACATTATCTGATGGCTGATATACTATTATAGGATTGCTCCAATACTGTAAATTGTGTGTGTGTGAGCGTGTCTGTGCGTTTCTGTGTGTGAAATAAAAATTTTACGATATAATATAATCACGTTTTATGTATCGCGGTCACCCTTTGACGTCGTTTAACCACGTGATAATAGCCAACGATATCGTCTGCTTGAACAATCCTAGTCTAATTCTAGACAATTCGACTTCTGGAGCGTAAGTTATAGTTTATAACTCACACTCACACTCTTAAGTTATTAGTATTGTTAATTACATAAAATCAATTAGATAATAATTGTATAATTCAGTAGGACAGATAAACGCTTTTTAACTGAGTATAGACTATGATTGAAGTAAAACTTTTTCATTCCACTTCATTAAGAATTTGACAAGAATATTAGATTTAAGCAAAACGGATATTGATAATGGTGATATTACTGACTTTAAAATTTTGAAAATATCACATTACTGTCTTTTTATTTCCCGTCATCATTTCCTGTCCTCATTTCCCGTCCCCATTTCACGTTCTCATATTTCTCAATTAGAATTATTATAGTCATTTATCCAAATTTTAAAACCACCCTCTTGAAGTTGTGTTTCATTTAATAATGTCGTATCTTGTAAAGGTAATGTTATTTTATTATTATTATTACTTGGTTGCTAGTGTTAACTTAACTACAAGATGTTTCTGGTGAAGATAGCATCTGGTCCCTTTTAGTTTGGTTTTTCATCGATGATTCTAAAAAGGTTGTCCATATTGTTTTTGATTTACATAAACAACCTCAGTGTGGGCCCCAGTTCTGACATGATAGTTTTCGCAGATGACACCACAATTCTTGTTAATGACACTGATATAAAAAGTGTAAATGATAAAATAAATACGCTAAGGTGTCAGCATCAACGTGGATCGGTAGAAATGGTCTAAGTCTCAACGAAAATAAAACCAGAACAATAGGCTTTAGTTATAAAAAGGGCTGCAACGAGCAAGAGACTCCAAAGTTCTTGGGTTTTTGTGTCGATCCCATACTGTCATGGCATCACCACATGGATTTTCTGGCTGCAAAACTTACAAGAAATATTTTTGTCATAAGATCACTGAGGGACGAGCTGCAGAGACAATCAATATTGACAGCTTACCACTCTATATTTCTTTCCCACTGTAAATATGGAATTCTAGCATGAGGTCACTCTCCTCATGCGGATTTTTAAATTGAACGAAGGGTACTACATGTCATATTCAGGATGGGCTGTATGGAAGATGTTGCAGGGGTATTTAGCGAAAATAAGATTTATTTTATGTCTAAAGCATGTCAGAGAAAACATCGGCTCTTATACAAGAAATAATGACATCCATAATCACAACACCAGGCAAAATTTACTTATAAATATACAAAAGTTTCAACTGAACCATAGTCCATTTGGAGTGAACTATTATGGACCTCTATTCTATAATGTATTGCCTAGAAATGTGCAAATTCTACACAACAAAATCTTTTTTATAGCTATTAAAAGTCATCTACTAAGGTGAATTTAAATACTACATTTAATATGAGGGAAACAGAAATAGATAAGTACAGTTTTATAAAAATTTGTGTAATATTGGTGGAAAAATTTTCGTTTGATGTTTATAAATTGTCGAGGTTATTGTAATTTTTTCTGTGATTATAATTTTAAGAATTAGACCGATGTATATGTAAGTACATATAAGACTGTGATAAATTATCTATTTTAGTGCAGTTTGTGTAAATGTTTTTTAAATACTTACTTACCTACAATAGTATACACTTTATTTTGACTTGTACAAACAAATGTAATTTTTGTAAAGCATGTAATATATTGATATTATTATTATTACAATTTTTTTATCTTTTCGTATTTTTTAATAACTTATGATTAAAATTAAACTAACCTCGATAGGAAATTTATTACTGTCTCGAGATTTAGTTTATCTCGAAGTCTCGATAAACTGTATAATTGCTTTCTTTTTTAGCGATTCATTTTGAGTTCTACAATATCAAGTCCGTACCTGTAAACCTGCATAGTCCGAAGGCATTCCGAGAAGCCAACCTAAGTTTTAGGAAAATTAAATAAAAAATAATATGAATATTGAGTAGAGTGAGGTGAACCACTAACGGAGACGAGATCGGATTTTCCTCTCGTGGTCTCAGTAACTGATGAGATTCGAGAGATATTTATTTCCGTGATGAAAATACCTTTGCAATAATTGTCAATTCCCATAGGATCAATTCCCTAATGCTTTAAAATTGAACGCAGATTTCCATGTCAAAAACGAAGCCAATTATTTTTGGTAGCTTAGTGCAGCGCAGTTTAAAGTGCTCTCAAAGAGATTTTTCCTATATTTGTGTTTTGGTGCCGTATAAAGTAGCACAAAAGTATTTTTTCAATTGAGAACTTTAAAAACACAAACCAGCAGTATCCTTAGATTATGTCCTGTGAAAACGTATTTTTCCTATCTTGTAATTGATAATAAACGTACCAATATAATCCATTACATTTACAAATTAGTAAAACCTCTATCAAAAAACACTTTCCATGCCTCTTTATTATTTTTTCTCTCCATACGACCTTGCAATTGAGCTTAAATTTTTATCGCAGCGACTTAAATAAGACAAAGAGCTTCATCACGAACTAAAACGTTTATTTAATTTTAATTAGTTTTGTTTTCTTAGTGTAAAGAACACAGTGACAAATAACAGTGATTGCAAACGCAATGTCGCTCCTATAATTGGCTTGCATTTGTCATCAAATTAAGTAGTATTGCCTTAGGGCCGGTTGTACAATCAAAGCTTAAAGTGCAGGCTTAGGTAAGCCACCCTTAATTCTACACTGTAAAAAATAATTAGTGATTTTACGTTAAATTATGGTTGTAGCATATTTAAACTGTAATTTAATGTAATTTTACTACATCAATTGTATTTCTACATAAACTTGCCGAAAAATTACATATATAGTCGTAAATTTACAAATGAAAATTAAATTAAAATTCTGGATTTTTACACTAAATAAACCGGAATATTACATTAGTTTATTATGTAAAATCAGCACTAAATCTCGGAAAAGTAGGTTTATCAATATCGATTTTTACTTTATGATATCAGTAAATTTACAAAATATTTCAGGTAAGTAATAGAAAAATTATTTATTTTTACTACATTTTTATCGTATTTATAATGCAATTTTAATGTAAAATGTGAGCACTATCAGAGAGATTTTTTCAAAATCTTGGATTTCTTCTAATGTTGAAAATGGAAAACGGTCTGGAACATTTTCAGGGGGAATCAGTTTTTCAGCATTTGCCAAGTTTAGTTGGAACTTTATCTGACTTAAGATCAACGAGTTCTGTTCTACCACAGCTAATAATTTATAATTTTGATAAAATTGTCAACACTGTTGTTTCAAAAGCTGAAATAAATAATATATGAGGAATTGAATAAATATATTTTATTTTTCAAATTACCTGAATTAATATGGCGATTAGTATTGTCAACAATATCAGAGCACATTGGTGTGAGAGGTGGAGAAGAATCGCAAATGAGGTATAATCACTGTAACTTTTGTTTTCCATGGTGTAGCTGACTGAGATTCTGGTCAGATTCATTTCCTACACACTTTTGACAGAAACTTACATTACTTTCTGAAGATTCGTATTTGTCGCCTATCAGATTTTCCAATTATAACTCTCTAAAAATATGCATATTAAACCAATCCTTTAGAAGTATGTCAACGTTTACCTACAATTGCGTTCTAAGATCAACAACAAAAACTCCAATGAACCTTAAAGGTTTTTAGACAGGATATATTTACACACAATTTAAGATTTTTGGTCACTTTTATTAATTACCATACTTTATAGAAAAAAAAAGCATGTGTTACTCAAATGAATCTTACCTTTAGTACGTTTTTTTTTATTATAAATCACAACTAACACCATTCCTCCTGTTTAAACAACTGTCGCTTACTTTAAGCGTCCCTAGAAATACAAAAATTATAAAAAATCAATTACATTAATTAAAAAATGGAGAAGCGTAACCTGAGTTTGCATGCACTTATGTTGCCGAAAAGAATGAAAAAATGGCCACAAGCTAGTAGTACATGGTGAACTGACGTCACTTAAATTCCCATGACCAGCAGAGTACTCGCTCATTGGCTGATATATCGTGAGCATTCGGAAAACGAAATAAGGAAATGGTAAAATTAAATAATTTACGTGTAATATGCCATAATTATTAATTTAGTTGGTGATTTTACCTCTTTCACCGTAATAATAATTGATACGGTAGGATATTTAAGTAAAAATACACTATTTTATTAAAATATCGTTAAATACAACGTATTTTATTTTATAACGTAAAAATACGTTAAAAAAGATGTTTTTTTAGACAAGTTTAATGTAATTTTCACCCTATTTTTTACAGTGTAAGTTCAGCTCAATAAACGTTGAAGCAAATTAAGTGTTCTCTGTTTTAAAATCAACAATAACATACGACATACATAACCTATTATTTAGTTTATATAAGTCTCGATTATATAAATATAAAAGGACAGAAAAAAGGAATTCAGTTACTGCTGAACATTCACAAGTTATACCTATTGCAACTATATCTCGAACAATGTCAGAAAAAAAATTGGGACAAAGGGCTCATGAACATGATACTATGTGGGGCGGAGATGCTCATCAAGGTTAGTAGTCATTTATTACTTAAAAATTTAGGATTAAACTTTTGCAATATTTATAAGTAACCCTAAGCCACAGATTAGAGAGTTGCAGATAGGAAGGTCAGACAAGACAAACGAAATTAGACATAGATAGAGTCGCACGCCAATTTAAAACCCACTTTGAAGGCTGTCAGCAGTCTATGTGTCAGATTGGGCAAAAACACAATATTCTTCTTCTTCTTTCTTCGGTTATGACTTGCATACAAGTGCATTTTCCAGTTCATAAAATCATTGTATTAACAGTTTACTTTGATTTTAAGTTTCTAATGTTTATTTATGCCAAAAATATTATCTTTTAGAACACTATGACAGCAAAAGCACAATATTTTATAAATATATTTCTTATTTCCGACTCTAATGGCAATTGATACATCAAATTTATACGTTACATGAAAAGGCAACACTGTACCTGGGATGTTCCTTTCAGAACTGGCAACATGGGTGCACTCCAATTTAAAGGTCCAAGGTCACAGAAAGCGGCAATCGAAACATCAAAGGAAATGGGCGGAGCTTCATGTCTGTAACTCTCTAATCTGTGCCTAAGCTTGGCTGAAGCGGCCGAATTTAGTAACTTAAATATAAGCGTCAAATATGTCAAGTTAAACTAGGCTTAAGGCTAAGCTTTATTTTATACAATGCAATATCCTTCTTAAGATAGCCTCAAATTTAAGCTCGGCTTAAGCTTTGATCGTACAACCGGCCCTTAGTCTTAGTCTTGCAGCAATACTGGATATTAGACCAGGGCCAATCATTTTTGAAACAAACAAAATCTTAGCAGTATATGGATGGTCGGAGAATTCGGGTATGTAAAATCGGTATGGCCCTGTTCAATATGTCATTTTTCCCTGCAAATTTTCTATAAACATACAACGAAAAGTAGCTACCGAAATTGGGATATTTTCTTCTATTTTTGTTTGATTTGTTTGCTATAACAAAGGATTAAATTTTGCTTTTGGGTCACATCGCTTCATATTAACATTGGTCGTCACCTTCAGAAATATTTAGGAAACACCCTGTATATAATGACGTGTTTACAATAATCCTTTAACAATGAAATTTTTCGAAACTATATATTCAGTCTACTCGAATTCTCTCGATTGCAATGTTAAATTGAATAGCAGAAGTGATTAACATCGTTTATTATTTGTAACAAAATATCGTAAATTATTGTTAACGTTCCATATTCATGCCTGTAATTATTCATGTAACGGGAATACAGTTTATATTTTATGCTGGAGCTGTAAAATTGTTATTATAATAAAATCTATTGTGAATATTATTACCTATTATTAATTTCATTCGGAATTTTCATCAGTTAAAAATTCAGAAATTTATAAAAGTTGCCTCATTCATAAATCAAATCAAATATACGTTAAGGGTACATATTAGTGATAGCGGGGATTCTAAATAAATAATATTTAATGGGTGTCACGTAACTAAAATACTGAGCGTGTTTCGATTTTTACAAAATATTTTCATCAGTTGTAACTTGTGAACCACACAGTATTATTTTTTAATATTTGGTAGGCGTTTTCTATACCGATTTTAGTATCAGTATGAATAAAGTTTGTAATCCAGAAATGGTTTTTGTATAATTTTAAAATTAAGAAATGTCTGTATAAACATACCTACGTCGCGGTTAACCATAAAATTTCCTTCTATTGTTATTTCGTTTAAATCAAATATGTATACTTTAAAAATACAATGGGACTCAGGAGGCTTCCCTGTTAAAAGTTTCTTGATTTAGAGAAGAATTTAAATATAAGGAAGTAATTTTTGTACAAAAAATTGTAGGTAATCCTATTTTTCGATTTGATGAAACCATATAATCAGCCTACTTTTATTATATTCCTGATTCTTTTTCAGAAAGTGTAAATTTGTATCAAAGATTTGATTCGCTGGGTTGATCTCAACTTCGTAATACATCTTGGTATTCAGAGATTTTTTATTTGTTTTCTAATCACAATTCTGTAACTCTTTCAATCATTTGTTCGACATTCTTTAATGTGCAGAATCCTAAAGAAATTCCATATGAGTATTGTGCATATTAAATATTCCATCTCGGGTAAAAGTAGCTTCATAAGAATATAAAATATTGTTCAAGAATTCTTCCGTATCAGCCATTCTTTGTAATATCCACTCAATTCTTCTCTCCTCATCCACTGGATATAACGCCTGTACTTTTCGAACTTGGTAAGGATGTTGTTTTAGTGTTCGCCAAACAACAAAATGGGATATTCCTATTTCAGAAGCAAGTCTTCTATAACTTGCTTCAGGTCTATTTTCAATCGTTATTGTTACACATCTATGGGAGTTTTGAACAATTCGATTAGGAAATAGTTCCCGATGTAAATGTGTCACTTGTCTAGCGTTTTCACCAGCAGCACCATATACCAGAACCATATCAGTTAATTGAGTGTTAGAAAACACAATACAATACCGCTTGAAAGTCGACTTATCCGATGTAGGCCCGATTTTTCAAAATTCCGATATAACAAATTCACTGTATTCCAATTAAATAAAATACAGTGGCGTATTTGATATCTCCAAGGAATCTTCAAAACATTATTGTTCGGTCAATAAGGCGAATAAAAAAAAATAATAATTTTCATAAGCTTGTTGCATTTCCAAGTTTACACAGTTTAGATATTTGTACCTTTGCTGATGATACAGTTATACTTTCAGAGAATGAAGATCCGAACATAGCAGTCAGTAACCTACAGAACCAACTACACCAGATACAAAACTGGACACAAAAATGGAAAACAAAAATAAGTGAAAATGTCCCAGAGTCTCTCTCAATGGCGTTCAAATCCCTCAGTCTAAAAGTACAAAATACTTCATTAGAAAACAAAGTTTTGCTCTACAAAACAATCATTAAACCGATATGGGTGTACGGCATAGAACTTTGGGGTTGTGCTAGCAAATCTAATTTGGCAATAATCCAGAGAAGTCAGTCAAAAATTCTACGAATGATCACTAATGCTCCCTGGTATGTGTCAAACCAAACACTTTATGAAGACCTCAACGTACCAATGGTCATGGAAGATAACTACACCACAACAAACTTCAAAATCATGCAAACACACTCCTGCACCCACTACTAGAGCAACAGACTTAAGAGGAACTGGCCTATTGATCTGAAGAATTATTAAGCGAGCCTCCTCTCTGGAGAAGACTCTATCACGTCATAGAAGAACTACAAAAGCTAGTTCTTAAGTCATCACATTAGCCCATAGAATGTTTTGTTCTGATTGCTAATAAAGTTTAATAAAAAAAAATAAAAAAATTTCAACCCGCCCTCAAGAGGAAAACTTCTGTACCTTTACTTGAAATATTATAAAAAAAATTATTCCAGAAATGTCTAAAACTGATATTCTATAAATTTGAATATGATACATATCATACTTTACTTTGTTTTAGACAGTTTTCTTTATATACAGTGTGGCGCAAATTTAATTGAACACTATTGGGATTTTGGAAACCATTATACATATAAAGAAGATAGAAAAATTGATTGAGTTTTTCAAAATTAAAATATCAGGTCCGGTTTCAGAGATATTTGACGATTTTCGTTTTACTTAATTAACACCTTAATTTTGAAAAATAGAAAAAATTTATTAAGCTTTTTTATTGAAGAACAAATACAACTTACCATAGCGTATCCAATTTTTTAAAACAACGTTTCGTCTTTGAAGTGCTGCTCTCAAATATTTATTTAAATACGGAGCTGTGAGTTTTATTTCATTTATGAAATCCCCATTTTTTTCTCTAGCTAGCCATGTAGAACACAATATTTTTATTAGGTTTTGACAATGAACTGTACTGTAGGAATTTTGCTAAGTACGGTCCTGTTCCATTTAGATATTTATAAATTGAGTATACTTTGACCATTTCCCAGAAATTTTAATCGATTTGCAACTAATTCTCTTTTAGATAATTACTAAAACACTAATTAAACAATAAATTGCACCGAGTCAAAAAATCAACAAAATTAAGAAACGTCAAAATAAAGAATAATTTTTGTTTGAAAGCCATCCTGATATGCATTTTTATGATTAAATTGTGTTCTTTCCTACGTGCACATTTCTTGAAAATTTACATTCCAAATTTGCTCAATAAATGAAATAAAATAAAAAGTACAGGTCGGTATTTAAAAAAAATAGTTGAGAGTAGCCCTTCAAAGACGAAACGTTGTTTTATAAAATTGGATTCGCTATGTTAAGCGATATTTGGCCTTCAATAAAAAAGTTTTATAAACTTTTTTCTGTCTTAAAAAATAAGTTTTTAATTAAATAAAACGAAACTCAATTTCGGTTTTTCTCAAATATCTCGGAAACCGCACCTGGTATTTTAATTTTGAAAAAACCAATAAATTTATCTTGAAAATACGCATCTTTCTCCCATTCTAGTCAACTTTGCATCTCTAAAGATTTACGAAATCCCAATAGTCTTCAATTAAATTTGCGCCACCCTGTATAATTCAAATCGGCAAACGTTGTCAAAAGTCTGTTTACATCAATTTTCTTTACCATGTACAAACTATAGTTCCTTCGGTTTTTAATGAACCTCCTCCCTCGAGCAAATCCTGCGCACGGGCCTATGTAGTGGTCCTTCTGCTGAGCAGGGGATATTCCATATCCCCCGAGTGCAGCCCCCCCCTCCCTAGAAAATCGGCTGAATCCGCTGATGGTTGAGGGTACATATTAGTGACAGCGGGTATTCTAAATATAATGGGAGTCACGTTATTTATAACTAAAATACTGGGTGTATTATTGATTTTTACAAAACTCTTTCATCAGTTGTTACTTATGAACCACACTGTATATTTTTTAATATTTGGTAGGCGTCTTCTATATAAATAACACCGTTAATAAAAAATTTAAACGTGGATTAACCCAGTTAGACCCGCAATGACCTGCTTTCAATTTTGACCCATAAATATCAAGAAAAAATGAAAATTCTCTTAACGGTAGTTCCGATTCAAGCACGAATCCGTGGTATTAAAACTTTTCGTGTTTAGTTTTATTTTTTTTTTGTTTGCTTTAGAAATCTTGTCCGATGAAAAGGATAATACAACAGCAGTTCTGGTAAATGTGAGTGGAAATAAACTTGTTTCGTAACAGGAAAATACGAAACGATTCAAAAGCTGCTTTTAAATTCAGTCCTGCTTTTGCTGGTCGTCGTTTAATTTGATTCCCGGTTTCGAACTTTTCCTGAATTGTAAATATTCTGATATCCCAAATGCATTCTGAAATGGTAGACCTATTTGAATATCTGATACCTTTTAATGAAACGAATATTATTAGGCCAGGTAGGTGCAACAAATTACAAAGACAAACTACAACAAATACTTTTGCAAGCTGAAGCCTAATAAATCCTTTGTAGCAAGAGATAACATATTTTCTTATATACCAGGTGTCCCATTATATTTTCCGGTATTTCAAGAGCTAATAACTTTTAAACGAATAAAGACAGATACATGCGGTTTTCAGTAGTAATACCCCTAGGGCCTTGATAATACCGAGATAATTTTGTCATAGAGAATGCTGTAAGCGTGTTGCTTGATAATAGCCCGAGGCCGAAGGCCGAGGGCTATTATCCTTAAGCAACACGCTTGAAGGATTCTCTATGACAAAATTTTGAGGATTTATCAAGGCCCGAGGGGTATTCGATAAGATAATTTTTTACTTTGTAGATTTAAACATTTTTAAACTAGTTGTCAGTTTGACGTTTAATTAATTTTTAATCAAAAACTTGACTTGTTGAAAACACCAAACTGAAAACACCACATGTAGGGTATTATCGCTGTAATCCATAGCTGATTGGATGAAATTTGACACATGATTCTAAATTAAGTAATTTGATTGGTTACTATAGTAGTAAAAAATTATCACTGAAATACTTCACAATGATACAATTTGTTTAGTCTCATAAAAGGTTTTTTCTCACTTTCGGTTAACCAAAAAACAAAAAGGCGTTTTTTTGAATTTTTGTTTGTTTGCTTTTTTAAACGTAACACCCTATATATTTTATGAGACGAAAGCCACTTTTTTCAGCTATCTGCCGGTAAAAGGTTTTTTAAATCGATGTAGACTTAACTGATCAAATATCTGGTCACCCAGCTTCGCTCCTAATATTCAAATCTACATTTTTAAGCAGCCCAATGAGTATATAATTTAAGTATATTCATAACATGACAAATTATTAATTAATTCGCGAAAATCACGGAGTGGGCGACATCTACTTGATCTACTGAAAGGGAGATAAATAAATAGTTGATTGGCGATTGGCTTGAAAGTAAGCGGGAAAATTAAAAAAGCTGTCACTGTTAATTTTCAATTGGCTGCAGCTGTTGTTGACGTTTATCAACTGCTTGTCACAGAGGTTAGTTAAATGCATTAAAAGTTGCCTAGTTTCTGGGGATTTCACCCTTTCAGAGCAACATCTACTGACGCTTGATCTTCGCGAATAGTCACGACGGACAGGCCCCGTTTCCGGGACGGGCATCAGTAGCGTGTAGGGCACAGGTCCCGTCAACAGAAGATCGCTCAGCTCACTCTATTTATCACTATATAAGAAAAACTCTATGTTCAATTAATTTTATTATTTATTGATCTGCATTGAAGGAAAATTATAGGTCTGATATTCATACTTGGGTAAAAACCTCCACAAAAACCTGTGACCAGACTCTCGACGTGTGGCAGATATTGATATCATATTTTTTCAAAGTTTTTCAGTTACAAAAATAGTTCATTCGTACATTACATTACAATTTGTTCTTGGAAAATAGAAAGTCACAATCAACCTTAAAATGTACTATGAACAGTTGTCACGTTTTGACAGATGTCACATTTTGACAAGTGTCCATTTTAACAGTGTTACTCAACGTTCCTATAAATATTTACCTAAATCCATGATTTATGAAATTGAATTGGCAACGTTGTATTTTCAACTTTGAATTATGAGATGGCTGTCATTTGACAAGCAAATTATTTATGTCCGTCAAATGAACCTTTCCTTTTTTATACGTTTTAGGTTTATTCTGGTTATAAATTGCTACTTGGGCATTTGTTGAAAAGTTATGTATGCGTTTGTACTGGAAAAATATGTTAAATATCCGTTTCAACGCACTGAATTTGTTTGTCTTGGGAGTGAGTATCCCAACATATTTTTCCGCGCAAAAAAAAGTATATTGATTTTATCATGTTTTATAGCATCTGTGAAAATTTCATTAAAATCCCAGTCGGCCCCATTTTCTTAACCTTTACCCAGAAATGGGGCGTGTCATTAGTTGTCAAAATTTGTAGGTCATTATGGATAAAAAGCGGCAAATTTAAAATTGAATTCTTTCAGATTGAAACGCCAGAAATTAAATAAAGTCAAACCTTTCTACTACTATACTATACAGAAGAAAGAAGTGCAGTATTTAATTTGCAGAACGTAGTACATGTTCAAGAGGTAGAAATTTTATTTTTACCTCATTCTACAATCCTTATTTGTAGTTAAAATTTAAATTTTAATACATCTGATCGGCCTAATATAGTTTTTGTCTAGATTTAATCTTGTTTCCATAGTTTTTACTGTAATAAACCTGTTCTTTTGACAGATAAGTCAGACTTTATTTATTCATAGCCGTATCGTATGTATTTTAATTGATTCGGAATTTTGTATTAATATATATTTCAAAATGGCTTTATTCTAAAAATATTATCAGTCCTCCTAAATCCTTAAAGGCAGAATTATTAGTAATAGCAAGGCAACATAAAAACAAATTCAAAAAATATATTATAGATGAGATGGCCCGAGAAAAAGGAATTAAAAATCTCAGATTGCCTCTTTACCACGCAGAGTTAAATCCCATTGAACTGATCTGGTCACAATTATTAAAAGGTTATGTTTCTTAAAACAATATAACATTAAAGTTTCAGATGTAAATAGAGAACATTTGGGAAAATGCATTGATCATGTTAAAAAGGTGGAAAATTCATTTAGGAAAGTGGACATATCAATAGAAAATTTAATAGAACCTATAATAATAAACCTCAGAAAAGACAATTATAGTGACACCAGTAGTTTTAGTGAAGACAGTGACTTTTAAAGATAGTTCTTGAACTAACTTTTTTTTAATCTTTGAGTTTAGGTAAGTACTAAAGCGTTACTTTTAATACCAAGAGATTAAAAAAAAATTAATCCCAACATATAATCCTCCTTGTTATTTATTGGTTAAATTTAATTCGTTCAATGTTAAAGTGTCAGATGCATAAGGTTTATTTTTATTTTTTTTAAATAATATAACTTCAAAAGTGCGTATATATATTTTATATGCTGTGACCTTATTTATATTATAGAAACTTATTTTGCAAAGTACGCCTATGGAAGGTGACGTTATATCCCCACTTATAATGCGCTCCTCTCTCCTTTATAGTATATATTACTATAGAAACAAGTTATATTATCTCTGTCGTTGCTAGGAAATAAACTAAAATATCTGTCGTTGCTAGGAAATAAACTAAAAGCTTAACTTTTCTTGTAAATATCTCGGAAGATCGAATTTTCACAGACATGAGACCTGCATTTTTTGCCGATTTAGATAGGAATTAGTCTACCCTGAAAATTTCATTGAATTCTGACGAGTGGATTTTGAGATCCTCCGGACATACATACGTACTTACAAACCTTGCTCGTTTAATAGTATTTGATACGTGTTTAAACATACTTACGCCTCCAAAATCAGCAGGCAACAATTCTTTCAGTTTCAGGAAATTCATGTAGATTCTCTTCACTCCAAATCCTGCAGTTGTGTTTGTTGCCCGCTCCATTTAGATGCAAACCTGCTTCATCGGAGTATTTCTCATTAGAACCAATAACGTTTTGTACATAAACAGGCGTTTTTCGTAATCCATATCCTGTATTTTTTTGACGTAATATTCCTTATCGGAAAATACCATTTTTATGCTAAAATCTAGTGAAAAACTCAGATACAAAAATATTCCAGAGCCTACTAAAAAATTATTGATAAATGATTGTTGACTGTTATTAATCTTTAATATTATAGTATTTTTTTTTATTTAAAAATTGTTTAAAATATAATATGACGTAAATAAACTATAACAAAAAAGGATTTATTTGAAGTTTTTTTAAATTGTTTTAAAAAAATAAAACGATGGTTTCATTCCGAAATGATTAGTTTTATAAAGACACATTCTGGAAAAACCTGTAAAAGAAAGTCGAAAGGCATATGAGTAAAATTATAGATTGTTTCAATAAAAAAAATTAACACTGAACTTTGAAAAAATTTCGTTTCTACCCTTCGCTTGTTAATCATCTCACCTTGTCGATTTCAACTACCTGGAAATGAAAAATGCTGATGATATTATTCAATTGAAGTCTTCAGAATTTGTTAAATATCTCGGTGTCTACATTGACAGACACATTAAATGGGATGTCCATATAAAAAAAACTGTAGGTACTTTGAGGAGTATCATACTCAGCAAATGAAAATCCTGTACCAATCATTAATCGAGTCTAGATTGTCGTATGGAATCATAGGTTGGGGAGGTGTTGGCAGCAGTTACTTAAATTATCTAGATATTTTACAGAAAAAATGCCTAAAGATTTGTTTCAATAAATGTCGAACGAATTCATCGACCTTGCTCTTTCTGAAAGTAAAATACTAGACCTTAGACAAATCTACTTCCTACGTGTAGCGGTAGATCAATAAAAAAACAAAAGTAGCTTAAGAAATATTGACCACAACTATAATACTAGGGCAGAGATGATATACTTACCAAAGCACAAACATATTTAACAATATCCCTATAAATATTAAATACTCAAAATATTATTAAAAAAAATACAAAACAGTACCTTCATGAAACAGAAAGAAAATTAATACACAATCTAATAGACCACAATAAAAGTCCCTGTCTTAATAGTGGAGTAGATCTGGTTTTGAAAACCAAGTCGTTCTTTTCGAAAAAAATTTTTTGTGATTTCATAGATTCGATGTCCCTCTTCCACGTGATCACTATGTGAAAGCTAAGGAAGGTGTGGAGGAGGGGTAAATTAACATGTAAAGATATGGAAAATCGGTTTTTCGCACGTAGCTCTCTGAGGATTCTTCGGATCGAAACGACTTCTATATATAAAATAAAGTGTTCGCGAAAACGCTTAAACTGAAATTTAACCCGTCCAAATCGGTCTAGCAGTTCTTAAGATATTGCGATTTGAAAGTATATAGATTTTCGCCGCGGCGAGAACACACCTAGACCCGTGGTCACGTTTTTCCCATGGAAGAAAGTGACTTCGAGACTTGACTTTTTTTTCTCCGATAGATAGTCATGACCCAAGCATTGTGTCCAAATTTCAACCCGCTAGTTTAATTTTGACTCGAGGTAACTTTTTTAATTCTTGACCAATCTGGGTCAGCAAAATGGCAAACTCTTTCATGAGGACACTGCTACAGGATGTAAAAAGAAGATGATGGTTTTCGCGAAAACGGACAAATGGTGACCGAATTTCGGAATTTGCATATTTTATTTTTCGCAACGAAAGAGTAAAGTGGGGAAAATTTTTTATGCACCATCGGTTGCGGAATGTTTTTCTCTTTGATTTGAGCCCTACAGATACTCGATCCGATAAGTGGGAAGGGAGGGATGGGGGTAAACGCTTTTTGTCCTGTAGAAGGGCAACGGATAGGGTTAGTTACTTCGTGCTAGACTTTCAAGGCAATCAGTTCTCTTTCCAATTTTTTTTACTCCAAAGATCTATCTACATTAAGGTCTGCGGGAGTGCTTGATATATTTATAAAAATAAGCGCGCTCGCTCAGCCGCCGTGAAATTAGATGCCGGAATAGTATTTGTAAGAGAGCAGATAGATAATGTGAGAGAGACGAGAGATAAAAGGGAGCGCTTAGCTTCTATCCCGACATCTAATTTTACAGCGGCTCAGCGAGCGCACTCGCTTTTATAAATATATTACGCACACCTGCGGTCTTCTATAAACTTAGCGCTTTGTGGTAAAAAAATCTTGAAAGAGAACTGATTGCTCTTGAAAATGAGCCTAGCACGAAGTCACTAACCCTATCACTTGCACTTCTACACCTTTCCTGATTATCGGATCGAGTTATTGTAGGGCTCAAATCAAAGAGAAAAAAATTCCGCAACCGATGGCGTATAAAACATTTTCCTCATTTTACTCTTTCGTTGCGAAAATCAAAAATTAAAATATTCAAAATCCGAAATTCGGTCTCCATTTGTCCGTTTTCGCGAAAACCATCATAATACATCCTGTAGCAGTGCCCTCATGAAAGAGTTTGCCATTTTGCTGACCCAGATTGGTCAAGAATTAAAAAAGTTACCTCGAGTCAAAAATTAATCAGTGTTTGCCCTCCCTCTCCCCCCCAAATTAAACTAGCGGGTTGAAATTTGGACACAATGCTTGGGTCATAACTATCTATCGGAGAAAAAAAAGTCAAGTCTCGAAGTCTTTTTCTTCCATGCGAAAAACGCGACCACGGGTCTAGGTGTGTTCTCGCCGCGACGAAAATCTATATACTTTCAAATCGCAATATCTCAAGAACTGCTAGACCGATTTGGACGGGTTAAAATTCAGTTTAAGCGTTTTCGCGAGCACTTTATTTTATATATAGAAGTCGGTTCGATTCGAAGAAACCTCAGAGAGCTACGTGTGAAAAACTGATTTTCCATATCTTTATATGTTAATTTGCCCACCCTATACACCTCCCTTAGCTTTCATATAGTGATCACGTAAAAGAGGGACCTCGAATCTATAAAATCACAAAAAAAATTTTCGAAAAGAGCGACTTCGTTTAACGGGATTTTTTTCGCCAGATCGACTCCATTATAATATTTATTGAAAAATCAAACACACTAATGACATTGTCAAAAAAAATTAATAAATTGTTCACTATTATAATTCTGTTGTTTTGTTTAAGTAGTAGACATTATATCCAAATAATTACCAAATTTTGTTATGAAAAAACATTTCATAACCACGAGCTGGCTTCTCAGCCTTAGTGGTTCATTTTGTTTATCTCAAAAATGAAAAATTTGTAGTTTTGATTAATGTTAAAAATGTTATATATTATTAGTATTTATTTTTTGAAATAAATTTTTTATTATTATTATCATTATATAATATTATGTTGGCCACATGAGAAAATACAGATATTTATGTACCTTATTAATTCTGTAAAAATACAATGGTAACTCTCTAGAGTTATTGTGTAATCTTACGAAATGATTACTGTGATTTCTTCATTAATCTGTGAATTTACTTGGTAATTATTTGGTGTGAATTCATAGTGACATTCAAACACATAATATAAAGAAACAATATCTGGTCACCCAGCTTCGCTCTTAATATTCAAATCTACATTTTTAAGCAGCCCAATGAGTATATAATTTAAGTATATTTATAACATGACAAATTATTAATTAATTCGCGAAAATCACGGAGTGGGCGACATCTACTTGACCTACTGAAAGGGAGATAAATAAAAAGTTGATTGACAATTGGCTTGAAAGTAGGCGGGAAAATTAAAAAAGCTGTCAGTGTTAATTTTCAATTGGCTGCAGCTGTTGTTGACGTTTATCAACTGCTTGTCACAGAGGTTAGTTAAATGCATTAAAGTTGCCTAGTTTCTGGGGATTTCACTAGAAGTAGAGGGCAACATCTACTGACGCTTGATCTTCGCGAATAGTCACGGCGGACAGGCCCCGTTTCCGGGACGGACAACAGCAGCGTGTAGGGCACAGGTCCCGTCAACAGAAGATCGCTCAGCTCACTCTACTTATCACTATATAAGAAAAACTCTATGTTCAATTGATTTTATTATTTATTGATCTGCAGTGAAGGAAAATTATAGGTCTGATATTCATACTTGGGTAAAAACCTCCACAAAAACCTGTGACCAGACTCTCGACGTGTGGCAGATATTGATATCATACTTTTTCAAAAATTTTCAGTTACAAAAATAGTTCATTCGTACATTACATTACAATTTGTCCTTGGAAAATACAAAGTCACAATCAACCTTAAAATGTACTATGAAAATAGAGAATTTTAAATGTCTCTTTAAAGTTTCTTGTAAATTAAAAAATTGAAATCTATGTTAATAGTACACGTGTACAAGCATTCATTCTTTTTCTCTCTCTCTCTCTATGATAATGAAAACTTAAATATTAAAACTGTCCGCATAATAAAATAGTAGCCTAAGGGGTGTTCTTATACTATCGGGGAAGGGAAGAACTTTTACCCGATGTGCATAACGCATTTCCACCCGCCAAAAAAAAAAGATTAGCTTTAGGTTAGGTTAGATCTTTGTAATAAATAAAGAAAAGTACGAAACGTGTGACATTTTGGCATTTGTTACATTCTGACAGGTGTCATATTTTGACATTTGTTCATTTTGAGATTTTTAAATTCCATTGAACTGATTTGGTCTCAATCATTAAAAGGTTATGTTTCTCAAAACAAAACATTGGGGAAAATGCATTGGTCATGTTAAAAATGTGGAAAATTCATTTAGGAAAGTGGATATATCAATGGATAATTTAATAGAACCGATAATAATAAACCTCAGAAAAGACAATTATAGTGATACCAGTAGTTTTAGTGAAGACAGTGACTTTTAAAGATAGTTCTTGAACTAACTTTTTTTTTAATCTTTGAGTTTAGGTAAGTACTGAAACGTTACTTTTAATGCCAAGAGATTAAAAAAGTTTAATCCCAACATATAATCCTCCTTGTTATTTATTGGTTAAATTTAATTCGGTCAATGTTAAAGTGTCAGATGCATAAAGTTTATTTTTATTTTTTGTAAATAATATAACTTCCAAATTTAATCTACGAAGTGCGTATATATATTTTATATGCTGTGACCTTATTTATATTATAGAAACTTATTTTGCGATTTAGATAGGAATTAGTCTACCCTGAAAGTTTCATTGAATTCTGACGAGTGGATTTCGTGATCCTCTGGACACACATACATACATACAAACCTTGCTCGTTTAATAGTATTTGATGTAATTTTATTCAGAATAAGTATATTTATTATATAAAAAATACCAATACACTAATGTGAATACATAGCCACTAACTTCTTAATGAAACTGAAAACCTTCTTTTTAACGGCTGATAATTTTCTTGGATCTTAAGGAACATTCTATGTATGAATTCCATAGTTGTAGGTTGTGGATAAATCCTTGAGGTATTTTATATTCAAAATCAAGAAATTTTCGTATCCATTATCATTTATATTTGTCTTTTCCAGGTATACAAAATAAAGTGTCGTAGTTTGTTTCTAACCTAGAAAATGTTGATAGCATTAGTGACACAACATTTGTTGTGGACACTAGAAAAATTACAATTTCATAGAATTGAATACTCACCTACTTCGATTTCTGGTCGACTCACACCACAAAACTGCTTGGAATACAAAAAAAATATTACTTAGGTTAGGGAGAAAAACAATATTACTGCGTTCCAATCTCTCGTAACCCTCAACTAATTTGTCTAACATCAGCTTCTGAGGCACCTAAAAATAGAAATCCGATAGTGTGCAGTTCAGGTGGTGGGGTATTCACATAACTAAACCAGTACAATTTCATTCACAGAATGAATTCTGTAAATCAGTAATGTTCACAATGTATTTTCACGTTGGCAGTATTTTTCACATACATTATTCTGTGAATAATTTTACAACGTACTTTTTAGGCTTATATAATGTAAAATGTAATTTTTTAGAGAGTACATATGAATATATTTTTCAGGCTACGGCTATGGATAAATAAATTGCCCTTATTGATAATTAGGAGTAAATTGCATGAAAAATCGCACATAAACTTGAATGCTACAAAAATCTTAAATTTTTCGTATATTGAATTTGCACGATCTGGCAACTGGACTATTATTAAAGCAGACAGCTGCGAATTCTCAAATGAAAAAAAAATCTCGCTGAATATATTACAAGAGTAATACTGATGCTAATGAAGATCATCCTCTTTGTAGATTTAAATTTAGAAATTAAATTTTTTAGGTGGAAAAGTAATTGCATGAAAATTGGGACTATTATGATCTGGATGGAGTTTCTTTATAAATTGGATTTGAATAATGAAATAAATAATGAAAATTCGGATGGAGAATCATCTTCTTTTAGATAATATCAACTTCTCTGATGATTTTTACTTTTAGACGGCATTCGTTTATTCATTCATTTTGTTGTTTTTTTTTTTAATAAATTATTCTAAAAATTTATGAAGAATGGCGATATTTGAGGTTATTTTATACTAATTTATGTATCAAGGGAATTATAAGGGCCTCAATTTCCGAAGACAAAGTTTGCATCCCGAGGGCCTCTGGCCTGAGGGACTGCAATTGCCTGAGGTAATTAAGGCTCATTAATTCCCGATGTAGATAGATTATTTTATTTCTGATCGATTTTAATAAAATAAGCAGCAATGACATTCACTAAATATAATGAAATACTGACAGCAATATTCAACATAGTCAAAATATCCTAACAACGGGAATTAAGCCCGATAAAGAGAAATTAAGGCACCTCTAATATCCCAAGGGAGTTATTACCCTGTTTATTGGTTACGCTATCAATAGTAGACTCATTCTAAAAACTTCCAATGAAATTTTTTAGTTTTTCAATTATTTTTGTTTTCGTAAATTTTCCTACTTTTTTTTTTAATCTTTGTTATTGTCGTTTATACAGGGTGTCCCGTTGGTAAACGGAAGTACTTTAAAGGAAGGTAGAGGTCACAAAGGCGATTCTAAATAACCTATATATAATGGGTCTCTTGGCTTCCATAACTGAGTTACAGGGTGTTTTATCAATTATGCATAATTATTCATTTGGCAAGAACTTTTGAATTACTTAGTATATCTTTTCCATTTTTGGCATACACTTCTCACGAATAATGTACTGAAATATTGAGAGATCTAAAAATCCAGGTTCGACTTTAGGAAAAATTGAAACATATTAAAAATATCAAAACAACACCTTGAATATCACAATTTTAATATTGCCATTTTAGATTTGAATAGAGGGGAAAAAACTGAATTGAAACAAGTTGTTGTTGTTATCCCGCCACCGAATCGAATGGGAAAATTTTGATATTGAAAGTAAAATTTTCATTTAATTTAGGAAAAAACATATTATGAAACTCATTTTTACTTGTGTACCTGCAGGCCCTTACTTAGGAGAAAATATTCAATTAGGTATTTATAAAGTATAAAGTAAAGCGGAACAATAAACGCTCATAGTAACTATGTAACTAACAAACATTTATTAATAAAATGTCCACTATTTTGTTTTATCCACATCTCTTTTTTTTAAACTGAAAGGAAAATTTTAGAGAAAATAGAGAGAAATTATTTTTTTTTTTTAATATTCAAAATGGATTTATTTTCAACATTTAATATTTTTATTATTTGTCCGTTTTAACACAATTTCAAGTAATATTGCAGATCCGTACTTTAAACAAAATATTAAATTGATTACTTTTCGATCACCTCGTATAATTTTATTTTAGCACAGTGGATTATGCTGTATAGGGATACCTGAAATCCAAGGTGTATTCTTAAAAAATAAACAATAGAGAAGAACTGCTTCAAAGAATTGAGGAAGCCTAGAACTGAGAAACAATCCATTTATTATAAGAAAATCAGTAAGGGAGATCATTAAACGTGCAAGAAAGTGCATAAAACAAAATGGTGGACATTTTGAGCAATTTCGTTAATTATTAATAAATGCTTGTTAGTTACTATGAGTGTTTATTGTCCCACTTTACTTTATACTGGGCGTTTAAAAAATAAATACCTAATTGAATATGTTACCCTAAGTACGGGCCTGTAGGTACACCAGTACAGTGTAAAATTATTTTAAGCTGAATAAACAAGAAATAGATAAATGACGCGATGTGAATTTTTGAAATTGTTAGAGAAAAAATGAGTTTCATAATATGTTTTTTCTAAACTAAATGAAAATTTTACTTTTAATATTAAAATTTTCCCATTCAATTCGGTGGCGGGATAACAACAACAAGTTGTTTCAATTCAGTTTTTTCCCCTCTATTCAAATCTAAAATGGAACTATTAAAATTGTGATATACAGGGTGTTGTTTTGATATTTTTAATTTGTTTCAATTTTTCCTAAAGCCGAACCTGGATTTTCATATCGCTCAATATTTCAGTACATTATTCGTGAGAAGTGTAAGCTGTTTGCCAAAAATGGAAAAGATATACTAAGTGATTCAAAAGTTCTGGCGAAATGAATAATTATGCATAATTGATAAAACACCCTGTAACTCGGTTATGGAAGCTAAGAGACCCATTATATGTGGGTTATTTAGAATCGCCTTTGTGACCTCTACCTACCTTTAAAATATTTCCGTTTACCAACGGGACACCCTGTATATTGCTTTGCACAGTCACTATTTAAATCGGATATTTAACAATATTTCAAAATATTTCTTAAATGTCCATTATTCATTTATTCCAAAAGCTATACCATTTGCAGATTCCAAGTCGCGAGAAAAGATTTGCAACTTCTTCAAACCATTTAAAATTAAATACAGCTATAGTTCAAAATAAATCCGTACTACACTTTTAAATAACCTTTAAATCTGTTTTCGTATATAGACTCATGTCTCCAAGTTATCGATGTGTCTGCAAAGTCGTACAAACTTTTCAAAGTACTCGTATACGTCGTCCTTTATTTAAAATGTAATACTATCAAGATAAAAGACCGACATTGAGACTATAAAATACTAAATTGAAGTCGGGAGCTCTAAAGTTATAAATTGTACGAAAAAGTTAACTTCAGGTAAGTTCACCTTTTTTGACTTAACATGGTGGATGACCGGAGAGTTTGTACGATTTTATTTCAAATAACTTAGGTTTTCCCAGGTTCGTTTTTATGACTATTTTATGTTACTGAATTTTTAAAATATTCCAAAAGTTAGCATTGTGTGGAGGTGGTTAAAACTTTATATATTTATTGGTCGACCACCTAAGATGTTTTTAACCGAAAAGTGGATTATTCAAATTGTAATATCGAAGAACGCTTATTTATAACATAAAACACATTTGATGTATTTGCAGCTCTTTCAAAATTTACATAAATATTGACCACATGCCAAAAGCAACAAGAACCATTTCTCATTTTGAAATTGCATGATACTTTTATTTCCTTTTAAACACAAAAGTGTATCCAGATTACCCAATTTCTGATCTTTGACAGGTCATTTTTTACCTCAAACACGATCCACAATATCATTTTTCAGTAGGAATAATAATGTCGAATGTTCGAAATATCTTTTTACGCACCATTAACTGCGTACAGTTAGTCTACAGTATAACTTTAAATGCGTTATTTATTACACTAGTATATATGTTTTAATAGTGACTACTTTCAGTTCCCCGAATCATCTCCAATCCTAAAAATTGAAAACATAAAACTAACGATGACAAAAACAAATGTTTAAGTTTTTTTAAAACCGTAAGAGCAATAAAAGACATAGAGATGCTTAAATATTTTATTTATTTATTTATTTAAATAGGAATCCTAGTATAAACAGATTAAGGAAATAATAGAGTAATTAAAAAATTCCCGAAGTATTGGGGTTGCATACACAATTTGCATTGTGTGTTACAAAGCTTTTATTTGACTAATTCTTCTTCGTATCCCTTTAAGAGATTAATACAAAGTTAATAAACGAGTAAGGAATTTAATTTATCAGATTCGACATCCTAAGACCGGTTTCTGCCATTCGGCTTCGTCAGTTAGGCTTTCTTAGGATGTCGAATCTGATAAATTAAATTCCTTACTCGTTTATTAACTTTGTATTAATCTCTTAAAGGGGTACGAAGAAGAGAGTGACATTTTGACAAGAATCAGTCAAATAAAATCTTTGCAACACACAATGCAAATTGTGTATGCAACCCCAATACATCGGGAATTTTTTGCTTTAAAAATTGTCAATACTCTCTTCTAATCATAGATGGTAGCACATCTAAAATTTTTATCTTATAGCGGATATAGCTATTGACTTGTACGAGTTTGGAACTTTATTTATTGGATTCGAAAAGCCTAACTGACGAAGCCGAAAGGCAGAAACCGGTCTTAGGATGTCGAATCTGATAAATTAAATTCCTTATTCGTTTATTAATAGAGTAATTATTACAATACATATCGGAGGCAATATAGTTTAAAATAGACTAAATTTAAAATAAATTATATAGAAAAATAATTTACAATAAATATAAATACAGAAGGAATCAAGATACGATAATAAATAAATGTAACTTAAATTGTATATATTAGTAATTAAGAGTAAACAGCAATAAAAACTAGAGGTATCAATATACGCTAAAAGTATTATTTGGTGTCAATTTCATTAAATGATTTTTGAACTGTTGAACACTATTAACATTCTTAAATCACATGGAAGATCATTAAATTTTATAGATGAATATTATGGAAAACAGAAATAGTCTATTTTTAACAGAAAACCAATTAATTAGGCGTATATCTACTACATGTCAAGATAGATCGCATTCCTCTGTTTTACAGTTTTTGTAGCGAATCAGTACAGTTAGAATCTAGCAAGGCTTGTAAACTTGTACAGTAATCAAAATGAGGTTGTACGATCGATCTATAGACTGTTATTGATGTATTAAGGCTAAGCTTACTGCGGACCCGACTGAAAAAAAGAGTTTTTTTGAAATTTTGTTATAGATATATTCACAATGTTTTTTGAGGCTTATCTACTATAAAGCCTAAATATTTAATATCGTCGACAATCATTATTCTTTCATTGTTGATTTGAATATGAAGTGTTGTTTTATCGATTTGATTATATTTATGTGATTATCATGGCTTTTGTTTTTGATACATTGAGTTTAAGTTAGGGTAATATTAAGGAATTGTGAAATATTTTTCCAAACTTAATCACTGGCAGCAATGAGTGTGTCATCTGCAAACACATTCAAAAATTCACAATTTTGGATGTAGTTGATGTCATTAAGGATTAGTATAAATAATAGTGGTCAAAGAACGCTGCCCTGAGGTAACTGGAAGCTCACCATAGAGCACACCATTTACTCTGGTTCTTTGAACTCTATTGAGAAGATAACTTTGAAACCATCTGTATGTTATTTCCGATATACCATAATATTTGAGTTTTTGTAATAGTAAATCAATATCAATGGTTTCAAAGGCTCTTTTAAAGTCTAGGAAATTGTTACTTGAAGTGCTGTTTCACACGAGTGTTTTGCACGAAAACCGGACTGATAAGGCATCAAAATTTTATTATTTTCTAAATATTCACAAATCTGCTTGAAGGCTGCAGTTTCAAGTATCTTTTCCAACGGAGGTAAAGTATTTATAGGTCTAAAATTCAATGCTTCATTATTATTGTTAATTTTAGGAATTGGTACGATAGTACTCAATTTAATTTTATCAGGAAATATACCAGTAGTCAGGGATGTATTAATAAAATTTAGTATTACATGACCCGTAATTAAAATTTTATTATTCATTATATCACAGCTAGATTTATTATCCAGTGTGGAAATAATTTCTCTCAAGTCACTCATTGTTAAAATCATAAATTCACTCATTCTATAATCAATGTGCGGAAGATCTGTAGATGTCCAGTTATTCACAAGATTTTATTTCTGTTATACTGTTAACAAAAAACTAGTTAAACAAGTCAGCTTTCTCCATATCTAATTTAACTATAGTATTTCTACCCTGCACTTCAACTATAATTTCTGTTGGTATCATTTGATTGTTAGGTTTTATTAGTGATTTTAAGGTTTTCCACATACGAATGTGGAAATATACCTAAACCACAAATTTTATTAGTACAACCCAGTGGGTTTTGGAAAGTACCTACTTCATAATAATTGCTGCAAATCCTTAGTAACCATGATAAGAACTATTCGAGGTCGTCTCAAATATCTTGAATAATATAATACTCAACAGTGAATCGTCGAGAGGGTAATTACACCTGGTATATCAAATTCGATTTCTAAATTTTTTAAATTTAAATTAATTAAAACTTTTGTCGTATCGGTGATATTCGAATCCACAAACTTTGAACCAGCCACTCCCTCTTGTGGCTACTGTTGTTTATGATATTGTTGAAAAACAGTGAGAGGTCATGAATGTAATGGGCGTTCCATCATGAATGTAATGGGCGTTCCAGAAAAGTTAATACGTTTAATTAAAATGACCCTGATTAATACTATATCGGCAATTAAAATTCAGAGCCACAGATCAGAACCGTTTGACGTACACAAAGGAATGTGAGAGGAAAACGCGTTGGCATGCCAACTATTTAATATGGCAGGGGAAAATTATTAGAGCCGCAAATCTTGAAACTCGAACTATTTTTGCAAAATTCATGCATATACATGCGATGTCGATATAATAATATGGGCCGTAAGCAAACATTATTTTGTACTGTATAAAGCTAAAAGAAGTGATTTATTTTTTAAGTAAATCATAATATATATGCATTTTTTATTTAAACTACCAAAAAAATGCGCTGTGAGTAGAGGTAGTTGCACTTCAGGCAGACAGACTCATCTGCTCTTGCGGTAAGATGGCCGACAGCTTATCGCTTATGCCTCAATGGCCGTATCAAATCGTAGACAGATGACTCTTAGTAGTTTTGACGTCCACTCCCGTTGCTCTTTATACTGATACCCTTATTTTTTGGAATAATATTAAATAAAAATTTTACGATCCGTTTTGTTAAATAATGTTTTTAATCGGTTATGGCTGACCGTATTACAAAAGGATAAATATACAGGGTGTAACAAAAAGGTAGGTCATAAATTGAACCTCATATTCTGGGGTCAAAAATAACTCGATTGAACATAACTTACCTTAATGCATATGTGCACATAAAAAAAGTTACAGCACTTGGAAAGTACAAAATAAAAATCGATTTTTTTCCAATATTTCATGAACTGTTTAAGATTTTGTACTGAAAATGGATACATGGCTTTCTTATCGTAAAAGCATCTTTTTCATATAAAACCACGAAATCTGTACAGCCCATAAAAATTATTGGGGGGTCTTGAACTCCTAAAACCCCCCAAACTTTTCTATGCCTTACAACTAAATTAGTATTGTGACACCATTGGTTTAATACATCATTTTCAATTTCAAATGTATAAAAATATGGGTGTAGCATTTAAAAATTTCATTAGGAGACTACCCAATTAAATGTTTTAATGTCCATTAAATTTCGTACGAAACAGGACGTAGTGGCACACAATAACTTAATTCCGGTTAAACTCAAACTCTTAACTTAATCTAGTGGAAAAGTAAGTACATTTACTCATGGAAATAAGGACTTCGTCGTTTTCCAGAGGTCTCGCTGATAGCAGACGGAGGTCCACTTCCGCTAAAGTTGACCCCGTTTATTTTCGGGAAACCGGAAACTTTCGCCATTACAGAGTTATCTGGAAAACATGGCTAGAAAGTTTTGAAGTCCTGTAAATATTGATATGTAAGTAATGATAATAGAATGTTGGTTTAAAACTTCCGCCATAAATTTTATCTCATTTTTAACAATTTCTATGAATTAAATAACAAATTATTAAATATATTGGTAAACTAAGTAAAATAATAGTTCAAGTATTAAAAAGTTATTTTGTAAATAACAAATATAAAAAAACCATCCATTTAAAAATGTAAAATTATTGCGTATAACTGGAAAATTCCTAGAAAAAATTCCAGAAAATGAATTATGTTAAATGTTCCTGTTTAGTCTCTTGAAAATGTTGATATAGAATTTAGTAATATTATGATTCATATTAATAATTAATTTTCAAACATTCATTTTTCATACTTTTTTAATTATCAACACAATGGAAAAAACTGAATTTTGTGTGTTTATAAAGCCTCGCTTTTCAATGGGAAAAAATACCGTTTGAGGCAAGCATTGGCTTGATAAGTGTTATTCGGACTCTGTTTGCTGATTTTAAATGCGGGATTTTGCTGAACACTCTCGTTGCCCAAATTTGGCAGTTATTCCAAAAAACATAGGTAATAAAAAAGTCCACAAAACGGTCTTGACCGATAGTAAATTTACGTTTCGTGAAGTAGATAATAGTTTAAAGATATTAGAAGGTATGAAGAAGCAGGGGCGTTTTCAGCCTACTAGTCTAGGGTGTTAATTAAAAAAAAGATAAATATTTATTTTATTTCGTAAGTACAACAAACAAATAACGTCAAAAAATATATTATGTATAAACAAGAAATGAAAATAGCAAAATAAAATTCAATTCATTTTAAATGTAAACATAATATTATAACAAATAAAATAAACGCATACTTATATAAGACAAAAAATAAAAATAAAGTATTCTGTATACATTGAAACTAGGAATTTTCATAATAAAAAAAATGATTTAAAATATTTTTTAATAATAAAATCAAGTTTTCTGTCTTTACCAGCAAACTCGTTTATAATATCTTGTCAATATTAATCCAAATATCTATGAATATATAATAGAACTAAGCTGGTTAGTCTTTCTTGAGATATAGTGGCTCGTAGCCCAGGATTTTAACCTTTTCAGTGCAGAAAAACTTCTTTCTGCAGAAGCAACGCTACCGGGTAGAGTACATAATATTTGTAATATTACTGTTAATGTTGTGTAAATATTTGCGTCAGATTCTTTGTATGTATATAAAGCAGTTTCTTGTAAATTCCATTTCAGACTTAATTGCTGAAGCATACATACAAACGGTATTTTTAGATAAAATTTTATTTAAATATGTTTCAGTAGATTTTAAAGTGACATCTAAATTTTCGTCGTCAGTTGCTGTTGATAAAATACTAGGAATTATTGTATCAAAATTGAACAAATTAATTGTAGCTTTATTCAATCTGTAATGCAATAATATTATCAGTAGCAGTAATAATATTATCCAGGATAGGTAAATATATGTTAATTCGGAAATAATCCTCTATGATAGGTTGATCTATGTTTGGTGTATTTCTCTGTCATTTGGTATTTCGAGGTTTTGTAATCTCAATATGTAACTCGTTTAAAATATTTATGACATCATCATAAATTGTTTTAAACGATGTTACCGCATTTTCCGCTTGTTTAATGAAAGAGCAAGTTATTAGCGTAAGATTTGTTCATTGAATTTTTTTGTAATAGTCTACTTAAAGTTAAAATATATCAGACAAAGAGATAGCGTAACTATGAAAACTGTGGTATAAATCGAATTCTTTACCAATTCAGCTTTATTAGAAGAATCCCAATTTTACTTCTTTTCTAACGTTTTTTTTAATTCCCAATTTATTTGCAATCTGTAAAATGGTATACAATAAGCACATTATTTAACAAGATTTATAAAGTGCAGGAAACTTCCCATTGGTAGTTCCTTAAAATTTATAATTACTTAGTCACTAATTAGTTATAGCCGTGGGAGTCAGAAGTACTTAATCCTAGAACCTAGAAGTAAGATCATAGGGGGTGTAGCGTTTGAGTCTTCTTTGCATAAGATGTTGAACAAGTGTATTAGGATGGAAACTTAGTCTTTCTTTGTATTTTTTACAATAATCTGTGATTTCTGATTTGACTGTTTTTATTTGAAGATCTCGTCCGATGATGTAGTTTGGAACAAACATCGGAACATTCACAATAGATCAGAGCACTTTAGATTGGAATCTTTCCAGTATTTCTATATTAGATGATTAGATGTGGACGCTGTACCTAGGTACCTACTTGGCTTCCTCGCGTTGCGGTAGTTGATGACCATCGAGTGTTACTGGAGGGAAGTTTTCTCTCCTGTTTGTAAATGTTACCTGGTTTAACTTTAAAGTATTTGCAATGATTCGCCAATTGCTTAACCAGTGTTTTATTTTGCAGAGGTGATTTTGCAAGATTTGTGATGCCTCGTTTTTGTCCTTGTCCTAAGATGACGGTATCGTCTGCAAATGTCTAACGTTTTAAAGCATTGGAATTTAGCCGTTATGTTATTTGTTTGGAATGTGGAATATCGGTAATTTTTAACAATAAAAATTGATAAGCGAAAAATTCTTTTTTCTTTTAGCTTAACGGATTTATGTTTATGGAGTTACCTAAAATCTAAAATTCATATACGTGATTAAACCAAAAATTCTGTTTTACCCATTTTACAGACTTAATTTCGACACGGTAAATAAACAAATAAATAAATCTATCATATTCTTTTAGTAAATGGGAACATCAAGCTTACAAAGAAAAGTAAATTTCCTTCAATTTCTCTCTTCTTTTATCCTGTCATCGACAACTGACCAATCAAAGTGTGGTTTCCTTTTCACGAATCTTTTTGCAACCAGTGTTCGTGTCTATACCATCCATGCAAAGGGCACTTATTTCCTAGATTTAATAACAAGCTGTCACGCCGAATATAGAAGTTTGTACTACCCGCGGGCCAATTTAATTTTTCAATAGTCGTAGCATGCATTCTACGTGTCATATTGGGAATTTTCACTCAGTTAGATTGCAGTGAATATGCAACCGATCGGACGTGAATGAAACTGATCATTTTTCAACATAACCTCAAAATTATCGAAAAAAACGCAAAAACGTTTTTTTCGTTTTTAATTTTTATCTCACACAAAAATATTTTTTTATGAAACTTGGTGGAAACGTTCTTTTTTGTGTTTCAAATAAGATTTAATTTTTTCAAAGCAAAATATTTATTTTTCGATTTTACACGAATTTAACGGACCCCGCAGTTTTTGATAGGAAAATGGCTTTCGGTGGATTTCTCTCAAACTTCGGAAATTTATTCTTCATCCCATCCCGATCAAAAGTGTTCACGGCCCAACTGAATCCTATGTACAGATTTCGAGCTAGCGCGAGTTTAAAATGATTAGGGGGAACTCGATATATGGGCATTTATCGGCAAGTTAGGCGTTCACCTCTTTACGTTTATGGTTTATATGATGGATATATGTCATACACACCCAGATACACACACACGCACACATTTAGCGTCTTTTAGAAGATTTTATTTTGATTTCTAAACTATTACTTAAGAATTTATTTTTTATTGACATTACATTTTTCAATCACTTTTTTGTTACCATGAATACAGCTAGACTATGTCCGACATGGGCGTTTCATTAACAGGGTTAAACATAGCCAGTCACCTTGAAATAAATTAAAAAACTAAATAAATGTTCAATGGAGAAATATTTTTTGTAAGAGAACGCTTAACAATTAATATGTCCAGCACAAGCGTCACTTGTCGTTATCTCATCTAAACCCTACTCTTTTATACTCCTACAAGGGTTCCACGACTCGCATAGAGCAAAAATGCAGCATAATCATTATGTTTATTATTCTTATTTATTTATAGCACATGTGTTATTAATCTAACTACAATTGGCGTAGTCTTTGGGAGATCAACTCGTCATATTTGTTTAAAATGAAGGATTAAAAAGGAACATACGAAAAACCATCTTGCCATCAGCGAAATAACAACGATGCTTATTTCAGCTCATTTTCATAGTGCCCCTATTAAAGTAACATGTATTTAACTCTATGTTCTGTAATCTAGACATCTATCACTCGCGGTCCACCTTCAATCTAATAATCTTGTTGACGGATCTTTCTAACATGAATTATTAAAAAGGAACATGTGAAAAACCATCTTACCCCGTACCATGGGGTATGATTGTGAAAGCTAATTTTTTTCACAACGAACAAATGTGCATTTCTTCGGCGTCTTCATCATCCACACCGGCACAAACATTGTTACCCCAATGTTCACAAAGCTGGCAACCTATCCAACCTTCTATTGATTTCTGAAAAGTATTTATGTGTAAAAAAATTGTGTCTTCATCATTGTTCTTTTGCGTTTTGTCTGAAAGTTTAGTATATTTTTTAGCAGTTTTTTGTGTAGATTATGAGGATTGGCATTTTTAAATTTTCCAGCTCATTTTTATAGTGCCCTTATATCCCTTCATACCCCACACCCATTATCCCGTCATGATGACTAACCGTGTCAAATGCATTTGAAAGATCCAGAAATATACACAAACAGGGCTTGCTTTCATTAAGTGATTCACTTAGGTACTTGTGAAGTTAGGACACTACTTTTGTGTGGATGTTTTCTATCTAAAACCAAATTGTTGTTTTGAGAGTATTTCATATTTGTTTAGGTATGAAACTAATCTATTTTTAATTAATTTTTCAAACTTTTTTGAGAAGTGGGTGATTAACCATATATGTTGGTAATTGCTGATGTTGTTACATCTCCCTTTTTATGTAATAGAGTAACAATTGTTCTATACATTTAGATAGAGTATGTGTAAATGGTTTTAAAAGATAATCACAGTTTAATTTAATTATTTCAGACTTTGTGTTATCTATTCCAACGATTTTCCCATTTTTTATTATTTGGTTTGCTAAAGCTCTTATTAAATTCATTAGCAATGTTAAATTTATGCTGGACATAATTGTTAAGTGTTCTCTTACAAAGAGTATTTCTCCATTGAACATTTAGTTTTGTATTTATTTCAAGGTGTCCGTTCGGCTGTGTTTAACCCTGTTAATGAAACGCCCATGTCGGACATAGTCTAGCTGTATTCATGGTAACAAAAAAGTGATTGAAAAATGAAAAATGTAATGTCAATAAAAAAAAATTCTTAAAAAATAGTTTAGAAATCAAAATAAAATCTTCTAAAAGACGCTAAATGTGTGCATGTGTGTGTACCTGGGTGTGTATGACATATATCCATCATATAAACCATAAACGTAAAGAGGTGAACGCCTAACTTGCCGATAAATGCGCATATATCGAGTTCCCCCTAATCATTTTAAACTCGCGCTAGCTCGAAATCTGTACATAGGATTGAGTTGGGCCCGTGAACACTTTTGATCGGGATGGGATGAAGAATAAATTTCCGAAGTTTGAGAGAAATCCACCGAAAGCCATTTTCCTATCAAAAACTGGGGGTTCTTTAAAAAATGTCTAATTTTTTCATACCATCTTAAGGCGAGGGTTTAACAAAAAAAATGGGCGCTGATAAAGTTAAAAAAATGGAAAATTTGTAAACTAACTTTTTCGATTAAAAATTAGGCCTTTTTTTAAATTTAAATTCGTAATAAATCGAAGAATAAATATTTTGCTTTGAAAAAATTACAGCTTTATTTATTTAAAAGTACAAAGTTATACTCAGTATAAGCTTAACCCTCAGATGAAATACGCTTCTGTTCGTCATCTGTCTGATTCAATCACTGAATTATTAACTGTAAACAATACCCTTGGTTACTTAGCCACTATCAATCTTCTGGCCATCTTTGCGACCTGGATAATTTAAATTCATGGGATGCGGTGGAGAACTTTAGTGATAGACTGCATTGAAATAGGACAACCGAGAACCGAGGGATGTTGTAGTCCACTAGCACTAGAGCAGAGTCAGAAATAGACTAGAACGCTAGCCACGTTTCTTGCTCATTCGAACATGATGGCGATGATGATGATGATGATGTACGTTCTGCGATGACCTAGAAGTAACGTATATTTTTTTTAAAAAACGTAGTCTTTAAATAACTAACAAATAAAAGTTTACATTGTTTTTTCCGTGATGGATGATAATTAAAAAAAATAAATTATTATATTTATTCAATAATCGTTTGATCAAGTTTTTAATATACCACCCAAGTAGCAATTTTAGTTCTAAATAAGTCATATATTGGTTCTAGAGTCTTTTTTTATACACTATATTAAAAAAATGCTTTTAATGAGTTTTTAAGTAACACAACAGCCCAATACCGAAGCCAGAAAACTATTATTTGATGTTTTTTGTAGCCTACATGCTCTGAAATAATGCTAGACCTTCCTCCACTATAAATTCATATAGGCTAACTGTTATGTTTCCATACCAGCTGAAAGTATGCAGGCTGCTAATCCCTACCCGCAAATTTTATTTGAAATAAATTACGAAAGATGGATGTTATCTAAACTCACTTTATTTCCAATTACTTTCAGTTTTCCCTTCATCGCTGTAAGTATACAGTTTATATTTTAATATCATTTTTTCTTTTCTACAAGCACAAATCCGCTTCGTATCCCATTAATATTAGGGCACCTCTTCTTGATGGAAATTACTCTAGATATACAAAGAAAAAATCCTCACTTATTGAATTTGTTCGAGAATGTTTTCTCACCCCTGCCATATTATATTCAGCTCGTTTACAGGATCGGTTCGTAAGAAATTTGGGTCCAAAAAAGGATTACATTTTTTGTCGAGGTAAACTTTGGTATTTGTTTCTAGCAAGTTGTTTATTTCCAAATAAACAATAATCTACCTAATCACAAAAAGCACCCTCATTATCAAGCTTATCCGGCAAATGAGATTCCAAATAACGGATGCTTTATCCTGTCTGTATAGTTCTTCCATTATCAATTGCAGAATATAAAAACTCGTTCTGAACCCTCACCGACAATTCTGTTTGATCTGCCACAGGCGCGCGTAGATACCTCATTTTATAAATTTATTATTTTTAAAAATATGTGATATGTGAGAAAGTATTATTATTATTATTATTATTATTATTATTATTATTATTATTATTATTATTATTATTATTATTATTATTATTATTATTATTATTATTATTATTATTATTATTATTATTATTATTATTATTATTATTATTATTATTATTATTATTATTATTTCTGGGTGTCTCAGGTTCTCCTGGTATTTTGGTCGAGGTACGGGTTTTTACCAAGCACTCTCGCCTACTCTTGACTCAAGAATCTTCTTACTATTCGAGTGGTGTTCATGACAACAGCTTTCTGGAGGAGTTTATACACGTTGCTTTGCAGGCCTAGTATCTCGAGGCTTCTGTGTAGTTCCTTTGGTATGACTCCTGTTGCAGATATGACGATGGGTACGATGGTTACTTTGTCGAGGCTCCACAACTTCTTAATTTCATCAGCTAGTTCTGTATATTTTCTTCTTTTTTTCTGTGATGGAGGGAATATTATTATTATTATTATTATTATTATTATTATTATTTTTTTTACTTCTGTGTCAACGGCATCGACTACTATGGCCATTAGCCTCGTGTTCTGTGTAGGCTTTGTTACTGTTTCCCAGCGCCACTTTAAGAACATCACTGTTAATTAGAACCCAACAGTGAATGGTCGAGTGAGGAATCACACCTGGTAAATGAAAATCTTTGTTACTGCTACTATTTGGTATCTTAAGGAGTTGCCGCGAGTGGTAGGATGCGTTGACCATAACAATTACTGACTGTGGTGGAATGTTAGGTAAAAACTGTTCATTAAACCACTTTTCAAATAATTCTGCTGTCATATCTTCATGATAATCAGCTGCACAGTTTTTAATTTTTTTAGCAGATAATAAAAAAGCATTAGGCACGAAACCACCTTTGCTTCCAGCGTGTACTATTATAATGCGTTTCCCTTTAGAGCATGGCCCATTCAAACAGCAATTTTTACTATTATCAACCCAACCGAAATTTACTACATCGTGACTGTCAAACCATGTTTCATCAAAATAAATTATGTGTCTATTAGAACTTCTGTACTCTTTTATCTGACGCAAAAAATCTTTATTCAGTTTTTTGTGTTTAAAACCACATATTGACAAAACTTGACGCAATGTTTCTAAACTGGTATAATTGTATTCTGGATAATCTGCTAGCTTTTGCTGGATTACTTCCAATGTCGCAACCGTGTTCTCCTTATATAAACTAGAAATTGTCCTACGTATAAAATCTTGAGTAGTTTTGTCAACTGATTTCAGTTTTTCTTTACATGTTTTTCGGTTCTGTGAATGATCCACAGTAACCCCTTTCATGACTACTCGATAAACGGAAAATTTATTTATTTTAGTTAATTCGGCAATTCTTATTATGATAGCATTATCAGATTGCTGAATATGTTCCTTTTTTAAACATTCGAATATATTTAAAATAACTTGTTGTGTTTGTATATCTAAATCTTTATTGTTAAATATATACCTGTCTTGAATCTCACTACACTGTGTAATTTCATTATCTCCATTCGCCCATGGTCTCCAGAACGCCATATTTATTTAAAGAAATTTCTAAATTAAACCCACTAACAAACTCGCGAGACTACCCCACTGATATGTTTTGGAACAAAAACGAGATGATTTATAGCTGTTGTGCCTTCGTAAACCTTCGGCCAATACCGTGCATTTAAGTTTACGATTCGATGTTTTCATTGGTAAACAACGAATATGATGGATTTTGACACACATCAATCAAGTCAACGTGGACTGACGGTTCGTTTGATATTTACCGCATTTTATAAGGGGAATAAACATTATTTTTTGTTTCTTAGTTTGGCATGAGTGCCGTGCGTATATATTAAATATTGATCACTCCTTACATAACTGTGTTCTGCAATTGATAATGGAAGAACTATACTCTCCTATTTTTTTAAAAAAACTAGAAACTGAGGCCAAATCTTCCCTTTAAGTACGACAATGTAATGAAATAAAACGACACTCGTACCAATATTTTGTTGTTTAAGAGTTGTAACGAAAGTAGCCTGTGGAGCAGCCCAGAAACTCCTAACAAATTACTTTATTTAGTGAATTAGACAAAAAGTTTCCTCAAAGTTTAAGTGAAAAAATGTATTTATTCCTGACCGGGCTATTACAAGCTTATATCATCATAGTTACGCTATCAATAAACAGGGTCATAATTTCCTTGGGATATTAGAGGTGCCTTAATTTCCCGTTGTTAGGATATTTTGACGTTTGTTGAATATTGCTGTCAGTATTTCATTATATTTAGTGAATGTCATTGCTGCTTATTTTATTAAAATCGATCAGAAATAAAATAATATATGTAGATCGGGAATTAAGGCCCTTATATTTCCCTTGATACATAAATTATACATACAAATAATCGGTATTCGCCAAAGTGTCAATGAAAGATAGTGCTTTTCGACTACACTTTCAAATATTTGTGCAATAAATGACAAAATTTTGGGTACGAAAAAAGATATGCATATCCGGTCCTGTAGTTTTAACGTCACATTCGCCTCCGCCTTCTTTCAAAATTCGTTAAAAGCTGAAAGCAACAGCTAACACCTATAAATCATTTTGAAGCAATGAATAAGGTTATCAAGTGGGGTATTCATTGATTTATCCATTCATTATGATAGAATAACTTTTCATCTACGAAGTTTCCTTGAAGTTTAGGAATTTTTAAAACTGAAATAGTTTTTCTTGTAAATATTGACGTTAACTTTATGAGATGAATGTACAGTTTGCTACCATTTTTATTATTCTTTTGCATGGCAATTCCTACATGAAATAGTTTTATGTTTAGTTGACCTTTTAAATTTTTCTGGAACAAAACAGGAAGTCGATTATTGTCTAATTTTTTATATATTCGCATATATTTTTGTTAAACTAATGTATACAGGATCTGGCAAAATTTTAAAGGAAATCTGAAGTCAGAATTTTAAAATTCACAAAGACAAAGAAATCAAAGAATCAACACACACATACACACAGATCGAATTCAGATACCGAACAATTTGTTTGGTGATAAATTAAAATGTAACTAAAAAAAACTACGAATCTAATGTATTAAAGGTTCAAATAAACCACCTTGTTGGGTCAAACAATAGCCAAATCTGTGATACAGAGATAATCTCATATCGCTGAGAAGATTGGGCGTAACATTGGCACAAAGTTGGATAATTTTCCACCTTAATTCATCAAGATTTGTAGCTCTCTGAAATTCATGCCGATAAGCGGATTATTTCAGATATCCCTAAAGAAAGAAATCAGATGGAGATAAATCTGGTGATCTGGGAAGCCACTTGATTGTACCACGTGTAAATATCAATCGATCAGGAAACGTATTTAGGAGAAATTGTGTCACTGGTCGTTTATTGTGACTTTTGAACAACCGTCCTGTTGAAACCAAATGGGTTATCATATAGTCTCCTAACATTCCTGTCCAAACATTGAGTTTTTGTGGGTATTGAGTGCGCACAGGAATACTCAGATGCTGATTTACACTGTAAAGAAAACGATGACTCGTCTGTAAATAAGATGTTTTTCAAAAACAAATCATTGTCATTTGGTTTTCCATCATGGCTTCACAAAATTCCATCCGTCTAATGTGGTCACTGTGGAGTTTTTTGTACTTTCTAACAATGGTAACCATTCCTTTTCAAAATATAACAGTTCTGCCATTCATATTAATTTGATCTGCAATTTGTCGGTTCGTGCAAGGGTCACTGGCTTTAACAGCTGGAATCGAGTGGCCCCTAAAATACCACTTTAAAATTTGTATCTTGTCCTCCTTTGTGAACGAGAACATTTTATTTTCAATCGTTATCGGCTTAATACTAATACTACTGCGATTGATTTTCAGTAGACTGAGTGGCAAGTATCACATGCCAGTTGCTCGAGGCAGGAAAGGGAACAGTGGTTCAATTAAATAGTTGATACGTCGTCGCGCAGATTTCTTATATATTATTCTGCTCGACTTCTACGTGAGCTCTTGTCCAAAATATATTGAAAATCTTATACTCCGTTAAAATTTTGCCAGATCTGTACATGTTATATATCGGACATTTGCAAAGTTAATATATACCTAGTTTTCCAAAAAAGTATGTAAGTAATCTGCATCATGAAATGCAACATTAAATTAATGAATCAAATCATTTGATCAAATAGCTAATGGTTTAAGAATCACTTGTTTTGAAAACTATAAGTTCCAGGTACGTCTGCCGGTTTACAATTATAGAGAGACACTTTTAATGTTGTAAAAAAGTATTAAAAAAATTGCAATATACTTAGGGCGTTTGAATGATAAGAAATGAATGAACCATTTTGCCCATAATATGGACCTGCATATACATTTTGATATAAAATTCACACACCAATTGAGACATATTTTAATTATTTCGCAAGTTAACAACAAAAATTAAATTTTATGACATTTTATAAACTGAAATTTCCAAAATATTTGGATTTACTAAATATGGTACATTTAGAACCAACCCAATGAAACACCCTGTATAAGTAAAACGGGAAAAATAATTCTTTTTTAGGTTGTTTTTACATGGAATAAAGCAAAATTCTACTAGATTTGTACTCAAGAATTTTAAAAACTTACTTTTTTTGCCCACAAAATATTCCGTTAAAAAATTACATGTTCGAATAACATAATGAAATAAAGGCTGTGAAATAATCAAATTAAAGTGAAAAAGGCGAATGAATAAAAAACCCTCTATGTAATTCACTATACATATGCCCAGTTAGTGTCCCATTAAAGACAAATATTGCTTTGAAAGCACCGTTTTTGAAAATCCGCAGTCTCTCATTACGCTCTTTTACAATTCCATTTGATCCGTTGCCCATACTAAATTCGATTGATAGGAACTTCATACAGAAGTGGCTTTGAAATAAAGCGCACATACAATTACGAAAGTTTTTTATTGTAGTCTCTATTTAAAATAGTTAGAGGTCGATAAATAAATAGATTTCTTAAGTAATTTTAAATACGACAAAAAATACGTAGAAAATTGTAAATTTGAAAAATCCATAACAATCTAAATAGCAGGTTTTTCGAGAAATTTTGAAAATTTTATAAAAAAAGGTAAAATACCCCTTTACTAACCCTACAAGCTTAAAAAGTGACACAGAAATAATTTTAGATGAAAAATTGATAGAATTGCAGGAAAAAAAATTGAAATCCAAAAATCCCTATTAGAAAGTTATAATTTAAAAATTTTGTCAGCAAATTAAGAATTAATATAACCTCAAAATTTCATCCCATGGACTCATCGACTTAAATTTCTTTTAGGCAAAAGATATTAATAGCAATCAATAAAAATAGATCACTCTTTATGAAAAATTTATTGGCATATTTTAAAATCAATAATAAATCGATACAAAATGTTAATATTAAACGAAATAAGATGAAATTTATATAAAAAGTATTCAATTTTTGTAAAAAATGCCATAAATAAATTCAAAAATTAGCCTATGAGGAAGAGAAAATATAACTGGATAAAAAATCGATTATACCACGTTGGCCGGTTAACGATGTGTGTTTGTTATTTATTTATGTGTCACGTCAGTTTAAATTCATTGAATCGTCTTACCAAATACCAGCTCGAGCTCAGATTTTATATGAGTGAAATCTTCTGCTGCAATTTCACGAATCAATATCATCGATTATTAATCATATCACACATTAAATTCGATGAGACAATATAATAAATGAAATAAAGTAGTTACAAATGAAAAACTTTACTTGTCAAACTGAGAAATTTATTAAAAGGCTAACAACAAGAATAAATAAGATGATACTTTCTTTTTTTTATCACCGCTGTGATAGCAGAGTAACTAAGGACATTATGCGTTTTGATTGGGTCGCTGAAGACCACGTGATACATGAATTATATTATCAAAAAAATATGTAAATATCATAAAAAATGTCAAAATTTGCAATGAAGGTGGCTTTGACTTCAATGGTTCAATGGCTAAAAAAACCTTCAAACAGCACGTATCGATGCCGATCTAAAATTGTTCAGCATTTACCTGTGATAAAAAAAGGACAATTTTCCTGGTTCCTGGTTTTTCTATGGTTGTTGTACCAAGAAAAATCGTTGATCCTGAAGTTCCTGAGTATATCCTGTTTTCCTGTGTTCCTGAATCCTATAATATCCCAAGAAAAATATGTGTTCCTAAAAGTTTTGAATAAGTGAATCAACATCGTTAAAGGTATTTCAAAATATCTAGATATTTCATGTACTAATTTTGACAAGCTTGAGCAATTTCAGATAGTAAAACAAAAAAGCATATAAAAAATAAATATTATAATAATATGTGATCCAGAAATAGTCACAGTATAGTTTTAAATAAAATAAAAAGCTAGCACAGAGAAAAGTAGGGTTAGTTTTACAAATATTTAGTGATTAAAAGTATTACAATTGTAACAGTTTAAAGGTACAGAAATAAGTACTTACTTTTTTTTTTGTAAATTGAAGTTTCCTTAGACAGTTGTTGCATTACTGGTCTATTCTTAAATTTGTCCGATTCTACTTTGAAATTGTCGACCAGATTCCCTATATGCTTTCGCCGCCATCTTGAAGAAAAGGGACAGAATTTTGTTTTTCCGAAATAACTCGACTCTCCCTCATTTTGCGCAAGGGGACTGGGGAATCTGGTCGACAATTTCAAGGGAAGCTATTGTAAGCCTCTACTACAACATATCAAAAATCCAGCCAGTTCGCTTCATTTCCGTTTATCGGGCTTATTTTTTTATAGAATGACTGGACTAACCTGTTATTGAGAGTTTCGCTTGCTTTTAAAAGAGATGGATCCGTTAGTACAATTGGCTAGCTTGGAACTAAACTGGTCTGTGTACATTTTTATCACAAAGGAAAATGACTTCAACGGTTATGTTAACATTCAAACAATATGTAATTTAAAAGTGGTCTATGTTATAATTTTTCATAAAAAAAATTGTAATAAGAAAATTTCTCGTTGCAAATTTATTTTCACATAAATAAACAAAATTTTTAAAAGAGTCATCAGCATCATCATTATTGCCGTTCAATCCCGTAGGGTTATGGCATGGCTTATAGCGTTTTAAATCCAGTTAATGAGGTGGATTATTCCTCTCTTTCCCATTATAGATTATAGCTTCTCATGTGTCTTCGCTGCCGTTGTTATTTTTCTCCAATCTTTTCTGTTTTTACATGTTATGACCCAATCTTTTATATTCAGTGTTTTAATTTTTTTACTTCTACGAGCCATTTTTTCCTTGGTCTTCCTCTGTTTCTTGTCGAGTCCAGTTTGTTATCCTTCTGATCGTGTCTGTGGGTCTTCCCTCGCATTGTATGTCCAAGCCATTCCAAACGCAAAGCCTTGATGTGTCTTATTATATTTTCCCCTCCTAGTTCTTTTTCAATTTCTGCATTTCTTTTTTATCTTCTTTCTCCTTCCTCCGTTATATCTGGACCTAGTATTGTCCTCATAATCTTTCTTTCCAGTATTTTCAAGTCTTCCTCTTCCTCTTTTGTCATTACCACAGTTTCCATAGCGTATGTAATCGTTGGTCTTATTAATGTTTTATATATATTTATTTTTGTCCTTTTACTAAATTTTTTGTTTTTCAGTATCTTTCTGTTTATTCATAGAGCTTGGTTTCCTTGAGGGTTCTTTCCTTGACCTTTTCTCCGCTTACTAATCCTGTCGTCATCCCTAAATAGTTGAAGGTGGCTACCCTATCGAATTTCTGCTTTTGCACTTCTGGTATTCTTGTGGTGGTATTTTCTCTCTTCCTATTCGCATGTATTTAGTTTTGTTTTCGTTTATTTCTAAGCCTAGTTCTTTCGCTTCTTTGTCCAGTTTCCTATTCCTTTTTTTAGATCTCTTTCTTTTGTTGTTATTATTGTCAGATCATCGGCATACGCTATAAGTTGTATTTGGTCTGTTATTATGTATTATGTTTCTATTGTTTAGATTTGCTTTCCTTAATACACTTTCAAGAGCTAAGTTAAATACTGTTGGTGAAATGGATTCTCCTTCCTTTACCCCTTTATTCACGTTGAACTCTTCTGTGGTGTTTCCCTGAAATCTCACTTTAACTTTGGTATTTTTAAGGGTTATTTCTAGCAAATCTATCAGTTTTTTTAGTATACCCAGTGTTTTTAATTTCTTCAACATCTTTAGTCTATTGATGCTATCAAAAGCGGTTTTGAAGTCTATAACAATTATGTGGATTTCTTTGTTATATTCCCATGTTCTTTGTATTATTTGTTCTAGCGTATGGATTGCATTGATTGTTGACCTTCCTTTTAAAAGAGTAAGTATATGGTAAACCGAAAGGCGTTTATGGTTAGAAAACGAGTAAGGAATTTAATTTATCAGCACATCTAAAAGCGTTTATGGTGTTCTTGGATACTTAGACCAGTTTAATTCCAGGCTATTCTGTCTAAGATTGCGATAAAAAGGTAAGATAAAAAATCAATTAAATTATGGTTGTTTTTTTTTTAATTAATCTTTGCACGTTATCAAAATTTTAATTAAAATAAATCATATTAGATTTTTTGCTAAGAAGAATTAAATTATATAAAAATTTAACTATAATAATTCAAAATCATAACAAAATACATAGTAATTATTACATACGTTACTAAAACCACAGAAAAAAATTATTATAAAAAACTACCACTGTTAAGCTGTTAAGCCGCCTCTGTTCACGCGTTTTGAAACACTAATTTTAGAAGTGATATCGGCACAACAGTACTCACGACTACCGGTCGGTTATCTCGCATTATGAAGTCAATTAGTCCATTTAAATTTACGTTAATACATGATAAATTGTATGGACGTTATCACAGCTGTAGATGATAACTTAATTTGATGAATACTACAATACATCATGTAAATCCATTCGAGTTCGTTACGTTGCAGCTGCAGCGATAGATACTTCAAAGATCGTTACAAATTCCATGTCAAAGATATTTAACTGAATGCAGAGCTACCGTTCAATAAATGTTTTTTTTTGAGGATTGGGTTATTGTTAAATATATTTCAGAAAAATATATCGATGTATAGAATGTATATATTTAATAGTTTTTATTCTAGCATGAATAAAAAACCGTTGTAGGTAGAATACAAAAAATAATCAGAGTGTGAAGAGAAAAAATGCTTCCAAAGTAGAATTATGCTACAAAATCTGTCCTACCTATAAAGCAAAGGAATAAAGTGATGTATAGGATCTTTGCATGGCATTCAACTTTTTCAATATTAATTTTGTTCGAGCACAGGGTCGCATTAAGGGTTTTATAATACTTTAAGTTCTCAGGTACTTTGTACCAATTAAAACAATGTCATGCTGCCATCTATGCAACGGCTGGTAATTACTTTGAGGTAAGTGTAAATAAGAATAAATAATTAGACATCAACATTTATTTGTCATATACGCCGGATGGAATAAAATAGAAATTTATTGCAATTCGAGGTTTTTATAACGCTGTGTCTAGGTGCACGCTAACGTGTACAAAATAAAAAACTTAGGTACACGCTAAAACTTGTACTGTCCATCTCTTTTAGCGTGCGCCTTTAATCGCATACACAATTAACATCATGCAAAGTGATTAAACAATAACTTTATTCTTATGAAATTCATAATAATAGGTAGATATATTAATAATGATCGGACGAGATTATTTATTAGTGCGTTTCCGTTTGATGCCTATGATTTGTTCGGCACTTCTTGATCTAGCTTTTGTTTTAATTTTTTTATTGCATAATTTTCATTTTGTAATTGAAGAGACTCGTGTTTGAAAGGCTTACTAAAGGACCCCCCACCATTTAAATGTAAAAAACGTCCCGGTCAAATGGCTGAAAATTTCGTGAAAAATTCTTCAAACCTTTCTGATTAAATAATATGAAGTCCGAATAAGGTCCTATGACTCAATTTTTTATTATAAGCATCAGAAACCTTGTAAAAATAGATAAAAAACACAAACTCCTAATTTTTAATTTGTCAACTTTAACTTTGGGCATCTAAAACTATGAAATTGGTGACTCAGAAGGCTATTCTGAAATCAAAATCCTACGGATGGCCAGTTTTTGAAAATGTCACAAACCAAGTATACAGGGTCCAGTAAGCCTGTGTCGTATATCTATTAACTCTTATTGTATAAAACTTACAGATTTATTTGAAAAGTATTTTCATGTATGTCTAGTAAGCTAGCAAATGACTTAATTTTTTTCATTGGGAAAAAGTTGTTTGGTGTGTATAGTACTAACTAAAAGTGTAAAAAAAATATGGCATTCCATTTGAAAAAATTAAGTCATTTTGCCTAGTTTACTAACTACCCTGTATACATGAAAATAATTTTAAAATGTTTGCTTTTAACCACCATTAATAAGAGTTAATAGAACTTCGTCAAAGGTTTGCCGGACCCTGTATACTTGTTTTGTGATATTTTCAAACACTGTGACCAGCGGTCGGATTTTGATTTCAGAATGAACTTCTGAATCCCCAATTTCACAGTTTTAGATGCCCAAAGATGTTAAGTTAAAAAATTAGGAATTTGTGTCTTTTAACCTATTTTTCTAAGATTTGTGATGCTTATAACAAAGAAATAAGTCATAGGATATTATTCGGACTTCCTATTCTTTAATCAAAAAGGTTTGAAGAATTGTTCACGAAATTTCAATGGTGCGGTGTCCTTTGCCAAGGAATTTGTCAGAAAAAGAGCTTTTTTCCTTTTTTGGCTTACTGATTTTACATTGCTGATTTCAGTATCTATTATTGACACTGATTCCGGTGTTGTGTTGCAACTACCAGCAAACACTCAATGATTTTCCAGTTATAATTATGTTGCCCTTCTTTTGTGGCACAAATTTTTTTCAAATAATGTTTTCTTTAACAAGACACGAGGTGAAAATATATGTTTACAAGGAAGTAACATTGACGTGAAAATCAAACTTTTGTTTGTTTTTCGTTTCATATTGCCTCAAATCATTTTGAAATTCCTGAAAGGAACTAAAAGATTGAAACGAATAATTTGAATGTATAATTATATTCACATAAGTAAAAGTCAGCACAAGCGTACATAAACGTTTGAACATACTTAACGTAGCCTTATTTATTTGATGTGCACGGTTGAATGTCTCAGACGCGGTAAATCGGTGCACGCTAAAAGACTACGTCATGGACAATGATGACGTTTTAGCGTGTACCTAAGTTTTTTATTTTGTACACGTTAGCGTGAACCTAGACGCAGCGTTTTTATAAACATTTAAAATTATTTCCTTAATTTCTACAGTTAGATGCTTTTTTATCGCTTTCCAGGAGGATTATAAGAACTTCTTCAGCAGATTCTGTCTCAGACATTATTTTATTTCATAATTACATTTTACACGAAAACGAAAGATTTCCTTAAAATTAAAATTTTCTCGAAAACCAGATATCACACTACGAAATAGATTATTTCCAAAGTCAAATTACGAAGTTTTTTAGTACACCGAATCATTTAAAAAATAGTAGCGGCCAAACAAGCAGATATACGACATTGAAATAACTTCCATTTTAAAAAGAAATAGTTGATTTTATTAGGAAAATTTTATGTTACATATTTATCGACCATATTTCACATTTTGTAATTATTTAAAATCAGTTTATAAAATGATCTTAATACTAATTAATCACTCTCTCTTTTTCCACTGGATTAAAACCACTTAGTTGTTAAAAAAGTTTTTTTATTTATATCGAAAGCCGTTATCAAAATGACATAAAATAAATAAATTTACTAGAAACAGAACACTTGATAATCTTGAAAAAATATGACATCAACATAGTATACATAGAATAAGATTTTGAGATTGAAGATGTCAAAATCTGTTTCAATCATATTTTTGTGACGTTTCTGGGAACGAATTTTTAAAGGATAGCGCATTTGCATATTATAAGAGAATTTATACTTCGTCATAAATGAAGTTTTCTTACTAATATTATCATAAGAAAAAACTGATAATACATTAAAATCTTTAATAGTAAATACAAAACCTTTTAATGAAATTCAAAACACAAAAAATTGTATTTACAAAATTCTATGCGAATGTAATAAATTTTATATAGGAGAAACATCTAGACCTTTTCATATTAGACTTAATGAACACCAATCGTACATTAAAAATAAACAATTCGAAAAATCCAAAATATGTGAACATGCATGGGATTCTGGTCATAAAATACAATGGAATTTTTCAACTAGATTATTAAAAGAACCGAATAATTATAACCGCAAAGTTAAAGAAGCAGCATTGATATGCTTAAATAATAACGAATGTGTTTCTAATTGTTTGGTTGATATTTCAAAAATTTGGATGCCTATTTTACAAAAAGAGTTAATTGCAAAAAGGATACCCTCTATATCGGGATAGTATCATAAGTTTTTATCTGGTTTTTTCTTATGATAATATTAATAAGAAAACTTGCGCTATCCTTTAAAAATTCGTTCCCAGAAACGTCACAAAAATATGAATGAAACAGATTTTGACATCTTCAATCTCAAAATCTTATTCTATGTATACTATGTTGATGTCATATTTTTGCAAGATTATCAAGTGTTCTGTTTCTAGTAAATTTATTTATTTTGTCATTTTGATAACGGCTTTCGATATAGAAAGCCGAAACGTCAATAAAAAACTTTTTTAACAACTAAGTGGTTTTAATCCAGTGGAAAAAGAGAGAGAAATTAAAATACAAACCACTATGAGCTTCCGAAATGAATTACTAATTAATCATTCAGTGTATTCCTGAAATGTTTCTAAACCATATTAAATTTTTAATATACTGAAATGATAATGGTAAATTCTTAGATTTTTTACCTTTTAACAATCTTTATTTCATTTCACATCTGACATTTTTCTATCTAATCTCTTAACAAACATGCGATAACAACCATGTCACCTTTTTTTTAAGTCCCTTTTACATATAATTTTTTAATTTTTTTAAAATACACTTCCCATAATTTTGTCTCATTTTTTACACCATAACAACATTCCTAAAATTTGATTTCTTAATTTATTTCTATCTTGGAAAGAAATAAGAAAACCAAATTTTAATTTCTATTTTCCCACTAATATCTTGTATTTTTCGTATTCTTAAATTCTCTTCCTTTGCTATTTCAAAATTCATTTTTATTTCTTCATTTAAATTTTCTTCCAATATACAAAAATATCTTTTTAATTTAATCTTTCATCTGTGATAATTTCTTTTAATTTTATTTCTCAAAATCTTTCCTTTACTTGTTGTTTTATTTCTTCATTTTTATTTTCCATTTGTGCCAATTTCATTTGACATATTTCTTCAATAAACCCTATTTTTATTACTTTATTATTTTTCTGCTCCTGTAATTCTTCTACCTCTATTATTCTTGCAATCATTTCTTTTTTAGTATCTTTCTTGTTTCTTCTATGTTTTTATCTGTCGCCTTTCTTAAATCTTGTCTGATTTCTTCTAAGCTACACTTCTTATTTCTTTTTTATAGTTTCTTCTAAATGCATTATATCTGTCTTCAAATCTTCCTTCAATTCCAATTCATTCTCTATGTCCTGTCTGATTCTAACACAATTTTTCTTGAATTTCTTCTCTTAAATTTTTCTCTTGTCCTTTTATGTTTTCTTGTATATTTTTCCTTCTGCTGTTCCTTTTTAATTTTTTCTATTTATTCTAAACTCTTCTCCTGTTCATTCTTTGACTTTCTTCCCGAATTTCATCTAATTTTCTATTCAAATCTCCCCTCTTATTATTCATATCTTCCTTATTTTCTTCTAATTTCTTATTCATACTGATCAAAAATTAATCGATATTTGTTCTTCCTTGTGTTTTGGGTTAACTCAATTTAATTGCCCCACGTTGGACGCCAATTGAAATGATTAGGGGAAGGCGGGGCGGAATGAGACGGCTAACTTCAAAGTCATTTTAAAAATATTAAAAATCAAGAAAAATTTAAATAATGCAGGTAATCCATCGATGATAGTATGCTGCATCATTCTGAAAATCCAAACATAAAGAGAATAGGAAAAGATAAAAATAAATTTGACATATTTAAAATATTGCAATTTTCTCATTCTGCCCCGCACGTGGGGTGAAATGGGTATTAGTTGATATGGTGAGTATATAGTTGTAAATAATACAAAAAGTAATAGAAAAATATTTATCACATGTTTCCCACCTAAATGTTACATAATTCACATACAAAATGGGTTAATATTGGTAAATTAAAAATGTTTTTTACAATATACTCATGTTCTTTCCGAATTGATATGAAGCTCTATCTAAACCCAGTTCTCCATTTATCATTGCAGATATTACCTGTTTCATAGTATCGAGGGACCACTCCTGCCGATTTGTTTTTCTAATATAGTTACGAACCGTCTGAAATTAACAAATATTATAATCAAAACTAGACTTGAAGGGACAAAATTAGGCGTCGGGGCAGATCGAGACACGTCTCATTCTGTCCCGTCCCATTCCGCCCCAGACGCACAGTTTGTTTGATCATAAAATTGTGAGGTTATGCGATCGTCTTTTGTGACCAAGTGTACGTTATTCTAAAAAGCATTCATAAGTTGGCATACCATCCAACTTTCAATCAACTGCAATTAATAGAACATTACTTACCTTAGAAAAAAATACACGAGATGTATAGAATTACTTGAAAAAATAAGGAAAATGTGAAACACAACATACACTGTTTAAGAATCGGCGACGACTAGCTCGAACAAATGATTGATACAGGAGATGTTCTTCCACCGTGTGCTATAAGTTTTAGCAGATAAATCTCCGAATTTCTTATATTTTTTACTTCTTAATAATCTTTTATTTCATTTTATATCTGACATTTTTCATAATAATCTCTCAACAAACATGTCATAACAACCATATCACCTTTTTTTTAAAGTCCCTTTTACATATTTTTTTTTTAATTCTTTTAAAATACACTTCCCATAATTTTGTCTCATTTTTTATACCATAATATATGTGTCATTTTCATTTTTGGGAGATATGAAATAACTCAAAATACTGCAAATACTTTTATTAAAGTGGCAGCTAACTCCATATTCAAAAATTTACATATTTTCTTGATCCCATCTACCACATTCTCGTATAGCTCTGGCATTCTAACTATCCCAGAGTTTTAACGTTCTGACCAACAAATACAGGGTTATTTAAACGAATTAAAAAATTTTATTTCAGATTATTCTAAATTTTTGTAAATACAATAAAACTTAAATTATTGTATGTAATTTTCTGTTTGTGTTTCCTCTTTAGTATCTTTTAGGTTCAACAATTACTTCCTTAATAAACTTTTGAATGATTAATTTAGTTTTAAAAAGGTCACTAGAACCAATCACATACAGTGACACGAATGAGAAGAAAAATTTACAAGAAACCGTATTACGTACTTTCTCAATGAGTCTGAAGCCCTCACAACTATTTTAATTTTTAAATAGCAAACATCCTGTAGAGTTTTCTGAGCTTCCTTAAGGAACAAACAATCACTACTAATGAATAATCACTTCAAGCAAATCTTGCAGAGCTCAGTAAGCCATGTACAATTGCTGAATATTTTTCAAGCAGGTAAAACTAAAACTAACTGAAGTTTTTCTTGAAATTTTGTAGTACTTCTCCAGTAATTAAGTCAGGTACTTGTTTTGAGATATTATATTTGGGTGTTTTAGGTCTAATTTTATTGTGTTCTTGTAAAATTAAATTTATCGTGTTGTTTATGTGGTTTCCGAAATACCCTATAAATCTTTTGGCTTTCTGTAACGGTGGTGGAATTTTTTGAACCATAAAAATACCAAAAAACACCATGGGCGTACCAAAACTACCTAAGGTTGTGAAATAAATCACACTTGTTCCCAAGAACAAAGACATTAAATGTCCTACACTGCACCAGCGTCTGGACTTCAACAACTACTCCTTGGGCTATATGCCCCCCCAGGTATTGAATTACGAAAGTCCAGACGTGGTTTGGCGCCCGACCAAGTCGGGGCTTTAAACCAAAAACTTTGATTTTATTATTAAAGGAGCTTGCCATTCTTAGACCGAGTTCCTTGAAGCTTTTTCTAATTATCCTTAATCATCCTGTTTAGACACTTATCTGAATTTTTGTGACATCCTTAGTTTCCCCAGGCCTTTCCCCAACTTTTCGCTTGATACTGTCTCAAATATTGCCTTTAAGCATGGGAAATCTACGAAATTTTAATGGAGAAAAGCTGTTTGTTATGAATCACCCTATACAAACAGGCGGAATCTGAATATGGATGGAACAGGAGATTTCTCTTAATAAACGTCAAAACCATTTACTTCCGCACCTTTACTCACCTCAGTTCGCGGACAGAGCCTATCCAGCAGGAATTTTAATTTTGAGGTTGGAATTTCGAAAGGGATTTAAATACTGTTGAGAATTTCACTTCAAAAAAATGTGTATATAATTTAGTTTAATAACACACCATTTAACGTAGAAATAAAAGTGAAATAATAGGTTTAAATGGTCGCGGCGATAGTTTGTTCTAGTGTGTTCTTTTTGATTAAACTCCACTTGGTAATTTTTTAAATAGTAGTTGTGGATTTGGTTGATATGTCTCTTCCAAGTCACATTATCTAAATCTTTGATCTTCTGAATTCGATACTGACTCATTTTCCAAAAAAATCGATTTTCCCAAAATTTGTTTAGGTGTTTTCTCGCAAAATTAACCTGTCAACTGGTTTTTCATGTCCTATAAATATGACATTATTTTTTTGATACTGGACCTCATTTTTAAAAAAAAATCGATTTTCCCAAAAAAATTTCGATAAAAAAATATATTTTTTCGTAAAATGGACCATTTAAATCAATATTTCATTTTCTTCTACCCTATAATAAATGTCTCAATATGACTCACGAAAGAAATGAAAGTTTTTCTTAGTTTTATTTGATTTATGACTCTCTTGTTCCCTTGCAAATTTAAAAACAAAATTCGTTTATTTTTGATTTCTTCAAAAATATTAACACCCTTAAGATTCTGTCCTATGTATATATGACCCAAAAAACCTCTTAGATTTTAAGAAGGATTCCATCAATCCCCAGCTTAAGCAAACAGGATCTTAATCTGTCACGGGATTTCAACCAGTCTCCTTTATCTATATTCAAAATAAGTAAAGCTACGATTACTATGTACATAACTTTTGCGGTTAACACTATATAGCCAGTAACTTTAGTTTATCGAATTTTATTGACTCAATCATAAATACAATAATAAAGAAAGAGGATAAAAATATTGGTTAAACCTATAAAAATACTACAAGGATTGGTGTGATGATCAGTGGGTCCAAAATGCGAACCAAAAAGGGTGAACTACATGCCACTATAAATTTGCGCAGACCCTTTTTACCTGCGAACATCTCATTTGGAAAACCCCCAAACTCACCTCACTTATGTAGGTATAATTTTCCATTCATTCAATATTTGGCAAATTAGTTATTGAATAACTTTGTTTTTTTAAAACCGGCCAGAAATTAGTACTTTCCGGTTTATTTTTAGGTCACAAAATCTCATTTTGTCGGACCGAGCCAGAAAATTATTTAATTTCCGGCCTATCTTTAATGAAAAAAATAATAATATAGTTAGTCTAAGATAGCGGTCAATTGGTTTCTATAGTAACCGAGTTTTGTATTATTTAAAACTATAAAATAACTTGACATATTTTGACGTTTAGTTGAAAACGTGACATTTATTATAAAATGGATATTCAAAATGATGCATTTGATTGTGAATTAATGGAAGATGAAATTATACCAGATGAAATTGTTAAGGCGGCCACCCAAGCAATGTTTGATTTATTACCGTCGAAGTCCCTGATAGGATATGAACAAACATACAAAATTTTTGAAAAGTGGTGCCTGGAAAATAAGGTAATAAGCATTTGTGAAGATGTGTTATTGGCATATTTGTCAAAAAAATCTCACGTCAACGAATAATTTTGAAATACCGTGCTTACAGATAAGTAATGCTAATAATTGTACGTTTAATAGAACTATTCAAAAATAATGTTTATATTTGTAAACCAAAAATTAACGATTGTTAAAAAAAATTGTTAAAATTAGTTAATAAAGAGTTCTTGTTATAAAAATGTAAACTGAATAATATGATGTTTATAGTACAACACTGCACGTTTTAAAAAAAAATTGTACGTAATACATCCAGAAAGTGGTCTTTTACTGGACGAGTGGGCAAATTGCAGGGCGAGCCGCAGGTAAGTCCTGCAAGCCTGCGAGTCCAGTAAAAGCACTTTTGGGACGTATTACGTACAATATTTTTTTTAAAACGTGCAGTGTTGTACTATAATAATAAACATCATATTATTCAGTTTACATTTTATAACAAGAATTCTTTATTAAGTAATTTTAACAATTGCTTGGGTGGCTTGGGTGGCCGCCTTAACAATTTCATCTGGTATAATTTCATCTTCCATTAATTCACAATCAAATGCATCATTTTGAATATCCATTTTATAATAAATGTCACGTTTTCAACTAAACGTCAAAATATGTCAAGTTATTTTATAGTTTTAAATAATACAAAACGCGGTTACTATAGAAACCAATTGACCGCTATCTTAGACTAACCAGATTATTATTTTTTTTCATTAAAGATAGGCCGGAAAGTAAAAAAAATGAGTCCGGTAATAGTATATTACATAACAAGTGTAGAAAGTGACTTATTTCACACGAGTGAACGTTTAGCACGAGCCGCGTAGCGGAGAGTGCGGAAACGGAACGAGTGTGAAAATAACTTTCTAACGCGTTATGTACAATATTTTTCCTACGACTATGATTAAAACAAATTCCAAAGATAAAAATTATTTAATAAGAAACAACAATTAAATGAACTTAATATGTTAGTACTTACTTTTAAACTTTGTGTCATTGATTTGACAGTTCCTGCCTTCTAGATAGCATTGCAAAATTCAAAATTGATATGAAATATTCATATCGTATCAGTTTTAAGTTCATATCATCACTGTTTTAAATGTGACAGATATTGTCAACTTTCTGACGTATTTATTTATGCGATATAAGCTACTTTCGCATATAGTCGTAGGAAAAAGCTTTTACCGGACTATCACAATAATTTTCTGGCTCGGTCCGACAAAATGAGATTTTCTGACCTATAAATAAACCGGAAAGTACTAATTTCTGGCCGGTTTTAAAAAAACTACTATTGTGTAAAAAATAATTCTAGAGACATTTGTAGTGAAAACTAATCACGGGAAGGACCTATTAGTCGTAGAAAACTTTACGTTTTTTCGAAAAAAAGATTTGAAAAGTTCTGAAATTTCTTGGACCTGTGCCATAAACCCATGTACAGCGAAAGTTTTTACACTTGGTAACAATAATATTAGTCGAAGTCACCACGAACCGGACGAAAAAAAAAATGAATCGCCAGATTATATCCAACGCCAAAAATCGACATTCTACACATAAACTTTTTCATTGTAAAATTAACTGAGCATACATATATGATTATAGAATTTTTTCTGGTGGCAGATAGTCCACCCTTTTTGGTCCGCATTTTGGACCCGTCGTCCGAAGGCATTTTCTTCTCTGTGGCGCATTTTGCATAGCTCATGATGATCATTATTAAAAAATACAATATTCACGAGATGATATGGATTGAACCAATGGCTTTGATTTTGACGCAATCAGGGAATGTGGATTGGCTGAAAGATAAATAATTAGTTAATATTTAACTATATATGATGCAAAAAGCTGTTTGAGAAGAAAAAAGTTTTTATGACAGTACCCAAAATACTGCATCAAAATATTCCAATTAACATAGAGGAAGTTAACTCACTAATTTCTATCTCTCCCTCCCTCCAGTTTTCTTGCAGAGATTTCATTTATCTGAAAGTCCATCGTTGTCGGTGAAAAAAGAGTAGACACAACTGAAAAAATGCAAGATTGCAGATAATAATTTAATAAAAATAAAATCAATAAAAATAATATAATTATCTTGATTTTTCCACCGTGAGCTATTAAATAAATAATTTTAGATTGAAAAACAAAAAATTAATAATATGACAATAAATTTAGATGATAACGATAGTATGGTAGGGTCAGATCAAAATGGCTGCAAGAAGTACAAGAAGATCTACGCAGAGCATGTGTAAATAATTGGGATGAAAAGTACACAATAGAAGAAAATGTAAATATGGATCCAGACAGCTTAGTCCCATTAAGGCGTGTTTCAACGGCACGTGAAGTGGCCATCCTCGCGCCAAACTTGCCAGTTCACGGACCATTGGATAGAGCAAGATTGGCGGTCTAGGGTTGGCGCGTTGAGTTCAAGGGAGCTCGGACGCTGGCGAGCAACGCGTGTATACCGCTCTGAGGACGCGGCTAAGCGTGTGGTACTGTCAGTGCCATGTTAACCCTTAATTTCTTCTGTCCACGCCTGCCCGTTATCGGTGCGATCCTCATGCTCCGTGGGACCGGCCTGACCTTAACGGCGCGTTTTCTGGCAAGTTTGGCGCGAGAAGTGCCTCTCCACTATATGTATTTAATTTTTAGGCAGACATTTTTAATAACTATTTTTTTAACAAATATAGGTATAGGTAAATAACTATACATAAATAATAGTTTTTTATGTTTAAATATTTTTGTTTCGTACTTGCACACATTTAATACCAATCCTGTTTATACCTGTGAAGTAACAAGTAACAAGTCGCGCTAGAAACGTCACATGTAAACCACCCCTAGCCGTGTTACCTTTTCTCCTGCGAGCCAACTCCATCACCAGCGCTGTTATCCTGGGCAAACATCTTAAGGACAAAGGACGCAGAGGACGAGACTTCGTTAGACCGTTTGTTTTAAAGGGCCTCTAAGCCCGTTCAAAAGCAATTAAAGGATTAAAACAGGTTTAACGCCGGTCTTATGACGACAAATGGGATTTGGCACGATCTAGCTGGTTTTATTTGTGCCTTTAAGGTGAGTTGTGCGTTGATTTAGGAGTGGGTAGTGAGTTTGTGGCGAAAAAAAAAGGGGATAATTAATCGGTGAGTAATTGATGGGATTTGAGGTGAGGAATTTGTCGGAAACAAAAGAAAACGATCTGTGCGTGGAATCAAAGATCAGGGTTGGCTTCGCTGGTTTTACTTCTGAAGGAAATATTTCCTCCTTTACTATACGTTAAAGAAGGTTCCTTGGTTACCGCCAATCCCTCATAAAGTAAACTTTCTGGTAATTCCTCCAATTTCCTTTTTGGGTATACCCAGTATTATAAAATGGAATCGAATGACCATGTTATAAATGCATCAATCCATTAATTAATCCGGGTGGATTGGAGCATGTCATAATTCTGTTTGTATCGGACTGTAGTGGTTTTGATAAACGCTATCTTTTAGTATCCCATAAATAAATAATAAAAGAACACGCTACTGATAATTTTCTATGTTATAGTGGAGTCGATCTGGCGGAAAAATCCCGATAAACGAAGTCGCTCTTTTCGAATTTTTTTTTGTAATTTCATAGGTTCGAGAACTTTCTTTCACTTGATCACTATATGAAAGCTAAAGGAGGTGTGGAGGGGGTAAATTAATATGTAAAGATAAGGAAAATCGGGTTTTCGCAAGTAACTCGCTGAGTTTTATTCGGATCGAAACGACTTCTGCATATAAAATAAAGTGCTCACGAAAACGCATAAACTGAATTTCAACCCCTCTAAATCGGTCTAGCGGTTCTCGAGATATTGCGATTTAAAAGTAAATGGATTTTCGCCGCGGCGAGAACACACCTAGAGCCATGTTCGCATTTTTCGCAGGGAAGAAAGTGACTTCGAGACTTGATTTTTTTTTTCCTCCGATGTATAGTCGTGACCCAAGTATTGTGTCCAAATTTCAACCCGTTATTTTAATTTGAGGATAGGAGGAGGACAAACAATGATTAATCTTTGACTCGAGATAACTTTTTTAATTTTTGACCAATCCGGATTAGCAAATGGCAAATTCTTTCTTGAGGAAACTGCTACACGATATATTAAGGAGATGATCGTTTTCGCGAAAACTGACAAAAGGCGACCGAATTTCGGATTTTGCAAATTTTATTTTTCGCTATCGCAACGAAAGGGTAAAGTGGGTAAAATTTTTTATTCGCCATCGATTGCGGAATTTTTTTCTCTTTGATTTGAGCCCTACAAGAGCTCAATCCGATAAACAGCAAGGGCTTGGCGGGTGAAAGCATTTTGCCCTGTAGATGGGCAAGGGATAGGGTGCTAGGCTCATTTTCAAGGGTCGTTGGGATAGGAGCTAAGCGCTCCCTTTCATCTCTCTCACGGCGGCTGAGCGAGCGCACTCGCTTTTATAAATATATCACAGGTCTTCATATAGATAGAGCTTTTGAAATAGAACGGATTACCCTTGAAAATGAGCATAGCATGAAGTCACTAACCCTACCACTTGCCCATCTACAGTGCAAAACGCGTTCACCCCGCTCGTTCCCTTCCTGATTATCGAATTGAGTTCTTGTAGGGCTCAAATCAAAGAGAAAAAAATTCCGCAATCGAAGGCGAATACAAAATTTTCCCCACTTTACTCTTTCGTTGCGAAAATCGAAAAATAAAATTTGCAAAATCCGAAATCCTCAAGAAAGAGTTTGCCATTTTGTTAACCCGGATTGGTCAAAAATTAAAAAAGTTACCAAGAGTAAAAGATTAATCAGTGTTTACCCTCCTCCTCCCCCCCAAATTAAACTATCGAGTTGATATTTGGACACAATGCTTGGGTCACGACTATCTATCGGAAGAAAAAAACTCAAGTCTCGAAGTCACTTTCTTCCCTGCGAAAAACGCAAATGCGGCGAAAGTCCGTTTACTTTCAAATCGCAATATCTCGAAAACCGCTGGACCGATTTAGATGGGTTAAAATTCAGTTTAGGCGTTTTCGCGAGCCCTTTATACAGAAGTCGTTTCGATCCGAATAAAACTCAGTGAGTTATTGCGAAAAACCGATTTTCCATATCTTTACATGTCGCGTGATGTGTTAAGTGCGCGATGATTGGTTGACTCTCAGTCGTTGCGTATTACGTAGTTTAACCTTGTCTGTACTGTTTTAAGTTAACTTTTCTTTGCATCTCGCTTTTATATGAGTTTGTCTCGCTCTGTCGCGTATAGCCGAAATAGTTTTGACTTTTTAATTGCGTTGCTACGTAAAATTTCCGGGTTACAATTGCGTCTAAATTTATGGTGCGGTGCCGGCGGTCTGCGTGTTTAATTTTATTAAATTATTATTTATATTTTTTCAATACCACTTTTCCATTTTGGTTCCAGTGGTAGGGTGAAACATTGTAACGCCCTATACGCCTATAAAACAATATAGGGCTACATATAAAGGTGGGTTGTCGATCTCAACCTTATGCCTATCGGCGTAGCTCTGTAGTGGAGACGGTCGTGGTTCCAATTTTTAATATTGATCGAAAACTTACTTTTTTTATGTGCTCGGGAGGCGCCAGTTGATTTAAATTAGCTTATCTGACCTAATTTACCTCTGAAAACCAACAAAAGGGGTAAATGCAAGACAAAACTCCAATATATCACCGATTTATTAAAACAAATAACCCCAATCCCAAACAAATAATTAAATATATATAAAAGTGCGAAGATTAAATATAAAAATGTTCAAATGGCAATTTCAAAAACAAAAAAAATATGGTTCAAAAACAACTAAATAACAGAAACGTTCTCATTTAGCTGTGGTACCAATGCTGAATGGAATGATAACACTTAAAATTAAGGGCGATAACAAGAAAACTACAAAAATGCAACTCAACAAAACATTGACGAAAGAATACAAAAAATAAATTTATCAAACCGTTTGACTTCTAAAATCTTCTATGTACCAAATCTAAATCAAATTAATTTCCAGTAGACCAAATCCAAAATAAAGTTTCCAAATAATAAAATCCAAATCAAATTTTCCAATAGTCAACAGAAATCAGCTAGGCAGTAGAGTTGTCTTACAAGTACGGCAAATTCTTCCAATAATCCGACGACAGTCGAGCGAACAAAGGCGAGTATCCCAATACTTAACAGTATATAACAAACCAAAATGTCACCTACAAGTTGTTCGCAGATGGAATGGCACTTTTAATCCCCCAAACAACTTAGGGATGGCAATTTGCCACTATATAAGTGCTTCTTCCAAATGAAAAAATAAACCGACGCTTGTCTAAATTTTCAAGCTGTTCGTCAACAACCAAACTTTTTAAAAACAAAAACCGCGCATCCTCTCCAAATCTCTGAATTTCCGTAACCAATTGGAAAATTTGGCGTCAGTCATGTGACCTTTAGGACCAATCCTAATAGCAATTCGAAAATAAAATCTACATTACCGACTTTCCAAAAGATCCAAATCAAAATACAAACGAACTTGTCGTCAACGTTCGTTTTACAATTTTTACTATAAAATTTAAATATTAGCGCATACCAAAAATTAAGAACCCTTTTAAAACTAAAACGGTGGATATATTGGAGTAAAACGCAAAATTACAATAAACTAGAACAGTTAGGAATTGTCATCCATTCCTAACGTCAGTCACTACTGTCAAAATAAAAAAAAGATTGATACCAGGGGCATCCAAAAAATAATTTAGAATCTGGGGAAAAAATGAAACCGTTACAACACCCCCTTACTTTCAGAAAATTTACAGAGGTAAATTTTCTCCAGCGCTAGCTGTTTTCAAATCCTTAACACTCCAAACACCTTGATCAACACCATCTTTATCTACTAAACTATATGTACAATAAGAGACTTTCTTTTTCACAAAATAAGGACCAACCCACCGAGGGGCTAACTTTTTAGCAAAGTACGAAGAAGCATCGGAGTGCACGAAATTCTTCCTCCAGACCGCCTGTCCGGGGAGAAATTCAACAGGTCGCCTACGCAAATTATAAACCTTTTGACTCCTCTCTGAGACTTTATCTAATCTTTTCCGAATATCAGCAAAAATAGTTTTAAGAGAATTCGCCTTCTCCTCAACAGATCTAACTCGGTTAGGATCGACAACATCACTAGCTCTAAGCCTATCTTTTAAAGGAAACTCTTGGCCATTGAGAATCATATTCCTTCCGAAGTTTACGAAATACGGATTTTGACCAATTGATTCATGATAAGCTGTCCTAGTTGCACAAGCAACTTTGGCCAAGTTCACATCCCATTTTCTGTGATTATCTGAGACATACGTGGCGATCATGGTCTTTAAAGTACGATTATATCGTTCTGAGGGATTCGCTTGCGGGTGGTAACGAGCATTATATCTAACTTCAACTCCATAGGTCTGTAACAAATCTTTAAATCCACGAGAAATATACTGAGGGCCATTATCACAGATAAGTAGACGCGGGACTCCAAATAGAAGGAAAACTTCTTCTTCGATTCTCTTAATGACATGGGGTGCCTTAGAAGAGCGTAATGGAAAGACTAAAGCAAACTTACTGAAAACATCCATAACAACCAAAATGAATCTATGACCTTGTGATGATCTAGGAAATGGGCCCATCAAATCGGTAGCTATAATCTCAAAAGGTTGAGTAGCACGAGGTTGCGGAGTCATAAAACCTTTAGGTCCGCTTTGATCCACTTTATGTGCAGCACACTTCTGACATACCCTCACATATCGCGACACTTCGCTTTTAAGTTTCGGCCAATAATACCTCTCACAGATTCTCTTATAAGTTTTCAAAACACCAGCGTGTCCAGCCAAAGGATCATCATGATACCTTACTAAGATTTCCCTACGACCACTTTTTGGAACAACTTCCTTCCAATTGTCAATATCCTCAGAAATAAAACCGGTAGTGGGTCGAACATATTTCATCAACTTACCCTCTACAACACGCCACTGTGGGTACTTGAGAGGAGTACTCACAACTGATCTACAAAGTTTATCATACCAGCGATCTCCTATACAGCTTTCAACGGAATCTACCACTGGAACAGATCTCGATAATAAATCAGGCACAACATGGTCTTTACCTTTACGATGAATGATCTTAAAATCGTATTGTTGCATTCTTACAGCCCATCGAGCTAATCTTCCTGTTGGATCCTTCAAATTCTGTAACCAAACCAACGATGCATGATCCGTCACCACAGTAAAAGGAACTCCTTCCAAATAACCTCTAAGACGTTCTATAGACCATAGAACCGCTAAACATTCTCTTTCTGTTGTGGAGTAGTTACGTTCTTGTCGTGTCAAAGATCTACTCATATAGCTAATTACTCGATCACCATCAGGATGTGGTTGGATCAACACTGCACCTATACCATACCCAGAAGCATCACATTGTACAACAAAAGGCAAACTAAAATCTGGACAGTTCAACACAGGAGCAGAAACTAAACATTCTTTGATTTTCTTAAATGACTCATCACATTCCTTGGTCCAAACGAATTTTCTATTCTTTTTCAACAACGACGTTATGGGAGAAATCAAAGTTGCACAATCTGGCAAAAACCGACGATACCATGAAAAAGTACCAATTATGCCTCTCACTTCTTTGACGGAGGTAGGCACGGGTATAGACAACATAGCTTTCACTTTGTCCGGATCCACGTGCAAACCATTACGATCTACTACATGTCCAAGATACTTGAGTTCAGGGCGACAAAAATGACACTTGTCCCAACTAACAGTCAACTTGGCTTCTCGTAACCGTCGAAAAACTTCATCCAATACCTTCAAATGTTCCTCGAAACTATCAGTCACAATAACAATGTCATCCAAATAACACATTACATTAGGCTCTAACTCAGGTCCAAGAACACGATCAATAAGCCTTTGCCAACTAGCTGGAGCATTATGCAGACCGAAAGGAAGCCTTCTAAACTGAAATAATCCTCGGCCAGGAATAGTAAAAGCTGTGAAAGGACGGGAAGATTCACTGACCGGTATTTGATGATAAGCACTACGAATATCTAAAGTCGACATGTAATGAGCATTACGAAGCTTGTCCAAGATGCTAGATATGTAGGGGAGGGGATAACTGTCCCTCTCTGTCACTGCATTCAACTTGCGATAATCCACACAAAATCTGTATGAACCATCCTTTTTCTTCACTAACAGTATTGGCGACGACCACGGACTATTAGACCTTTCCACGATACCTTGAGCCAATAATTCGTCCAATTCCTTGTCAATGTGGGTTTGCATAACCGGTGACACAGGATAGTATCTTTGTTTAATTGGAGCAGCTTTACAAACAATGACATGTTCAGCTACATCCGTACAACCAAGACTTGACCCCATTAGACCACGATTCCTGTCAACAACTGCATTCAACCTAGCCTTCTGGAGTTCCGACAACACGGTTTGACTTCGAAGATGATCAACCGTAAAAATGCCCATCGACGAGTCCGAAAACTGCCATTCGTTATGTCTTAAGTCTGGAACGATTCCCATAACTCTCCAAAAATCAGCTCCCAAAATCAACGTATGAGGGACGTCCGTAACAACCAAAACAGATAAAACTCTTAACCTATCCCTAACTACAAAAGGTACATCGCATTCTCCTTGAGATTCCACAAATTGTCCATTGGCTACTCGACAGGTAGTCTTCCTAGATGTGTCCAATCTTAAACCTAAACTATCAAATAATTTCCAACCAGTACTACCTACAATGGTTCTAGTAGCACCAGAATCTAAAAGTCCTAAAATTTCTAAACCAAGTACTCTACATTTCAAATAAGGTCTCTCATCACCAACTACATGATCCAAAATAAAATCTAGAAGAGGTTGAACAGAAGAGGTCGAGCGTTTCTCAGCGTCTCTTTTTCGACCTTTTAAGAGCGCCGACTGCCGTTTCCCTGACTGCAATTCGGACAATTCCTAACAGTCACACCATCTTTCTTACACTTAAAACAATAAATCTTTTTCGGCAACAAACAACCAATCGCCTTGTGTCCAGGTTGATGACACCGAAAACACGTAATATTCTTAACATTGGAAGTCCTACCAGAAATAGAGGAGGAAGTGGAAGCAACTTCCAAGCTCTTTTCACTTTCAATCTCGACAAAAGCTAAATCTTTTTCCAAAACATTCGATTTTCGACTAGTGGGTTCTACATAGCTTCTAATTGCATCTCTGCGTTCTTCCATTTTGCGACATATCGCACGGAGTTCATCCAAAGAAGTAGGTAAAGGGTCACGCAATCGATCCTGATAATATGGATGTAAATTCTTAACGATGATAGCTAATTTTGTTTCTTCGGAGACTGAACACCTCAGCCTATTAAAATAACTCGACATTACAGCAAGATATACCCCGATTGTCTCTGAAGAATGTTGAGTACGTTTCCTCAACTCCTCGAATAAAGCTTCACCATGATTAGACGGCAAATATTCCCTACGAAATTCTTCGACCAATCCGTCCCAATTAGAAACTCTATAACGAACATCTTTATAAAATTGATAAGCTTTATCGGAAAATAAATCCACTCCTGATTCTAATAAAACACTCTTGGGGACATGACGAGCTAGTCTTAGTTCCTCAACTAGTTCAAAGAAAGCTGAAACTGAAAGAGACTTCATAGCGCCTGAAAATTTCTCTATTCCCCACTTATGGGGTGGTACCATCTGAGAACTTGAAACACTAGGTACATTACCCAAATTCTGATGAATTGCACGGTTAGGAGACGAACTAGGACAAAAATCTGACAACACACACTGACTCAAACTTGTTACAACATCTAAGGTTGGTGGTACAGGATCTGTAGAATCTGGATGTAACTTATTATAGAAAACATCACCTAAAGAGAGAATATTGCCTAACATAGTTCCTTTGGCCTTCAACTCTTCATCATCTCCAGGTGCCATCTTATCAATCCTACCAAGGACATGTTGGACCTTAGTCTCGCACTTAAGTGCTTCTGAACTACCAGGAAGTCCATCAAAAACACCTAAAAGTATCTCTATATCTTGCAATTTCTTTTCTACTGCTGCACGATCATCCTGAAAAGAAAATGGATGGGGCGGATAGCTATAAGAAGAACCAGTTTTCTCGAGTCGCAGAGTAGTAGCCAATCTTCGTCTCATCTCATCAACACTCCCTAATTCAACACCTCGAATACTCAACTCATACTGTAACTCATCCTTGTCCAATCTATTAATGGTCATCTTAAAGGCCATTTTGCTAAATATTAATTACCAAAAAACAAGAAAAATAAAATTATATACAATACCCCAATACCAACAATATTACCAATATTTCATAAAATGAAACTCGGGAAGGTCTCTTTATTTTAGGGTCAAATAAAACTCAATTTTACTGTAGTAAATTTCAATTAACTATACATCAAAACTACAATCTAAAAATTCAACTAATACCACATAAAATATTTTCAATACGGTTCTGCTGCTGTCTGGGGACTTGGTCGTTCAAATCTTGTTTTCTTGTACTGTATTTTCCATTAAAGAAATAATCACTACACCAATAAAAAATAAATAAACACACTTTTATATTAAAAAAACACTTGGGTTATCACTAAATTACTCTTAAGTTTCAATAAATCGAGCCCCACATTGGGCCAGCCAAAATATGTAACGCCCTATACGCCTATAAAACAATATAGGGCTACATATAAAGGTGGGTTGTCGATCTCAACCTTATGCCTATCGGCGTAGCTCTGTAGTGGAGACGGTCGTGGTTCCAATTTTTAATATTGATCGAAAACTTACTTTTTTTATGTGCTCGGGAGGCGCCAGTTGATTTAAATTAGCTTATCTGACCTAATTTACCTCTGAAAACCAACAAAAGGGGTAAATGCAAGACAAAACTCCAATATATCACCGATTTATTAAAACAAATAACCCCAATCCCAAACAAATAATTAAATATATATAAAAGTGCGAAGATTAAATATAAAAATGTTCAAATGGCAATTTCAAAAACAAAAAAAATATGGTTCAAAAACAACTAAATAACAGAAACGTTCTCATTTAGCTGTGGTACCAATGCTGAATGGAATGATAACACTTAAAATTAAGGGCGATAACAAGAAAACTACAAAAATGCAACTCAACAAAACATTGACGAAAGAATACAAAAAATAAATTTATCAAACCGTTTGACTTCTAAAATCTTCTATGTACCAAATCTAAATCAAATTAATTTCCAGTAGACCAAATCCAAAATAAAGTTTCCAAATAATAAAATCCAAATCAAATTTTCCAATAGTCAACAGAAATCAGCTAGGCAGTAGAGTTGTCTTACAAGTACGGCAAATTCTTCCAATAATCCGACGACAGTCGAGCGAACAAAGGCGAGTATCCCAATACTTAACAGTATATAACAAACCAAAATGTCACCTACAAGTTGTTCGCAGATGGAATGGCACTTTTAATCCCCCAAACAACTTAGGGATGGCAATTTGCCACTATATAAGTGCTTCTTCCAAATGAAAAAATAAACCGACGCTTGTCTAAATTTTCAAGCTGTTCGTCAACAACCAAACTTTTTAAAAACAAAAACCGCGCATCCTCTCCAAATCTCTGAATTTCCGTAACCAATTGGAAAATTTGGCGTCAGTCATGTGACCTTTAGGACCAATCCTAATAGCAATTCGAAAATAAAATCTACATTACCGACTTTCCAAAAGATCCAAATCAAAATACAAACGAACTTGTCGTCAACGTTCGTTTTACAATTTTTACTATAAAATTTAAATATTAGCGCATACCAAAAATTAAGAACCCTTTTAAAACTAAAACGGTGGATATATTGGAGTAAAACGCAAAATTACAATAAACTAGAACAGTTAGGAATTGTCATCCATTCCTAACGTCAGTCACTACTGTCAAAATAAAAAAAAGATTGATACCAGGGGCATCCAAAAAATAATTTAGAATCTGGGGAAAAAATGAAACCGTTACAACATTTGTAAACTCAAATTCTGTCCGTATGATGTCTGAAGCTATGGTCGATCTTTCTTCTAGCTAAAAGTTGCAATGAAGTTATTTTTCACAAACTAAATAATTTGAATAATTTCGAAATTAAATGAAAATTTATTTAAAATTAAATAAAACGTTCGATTTTTATTTGGCTCACCGGGTACATTAAATATTCAAAGTCTCGAGCTAACGCCGTTTAAAGATAGTATTGCGCGCGCCGCGAGTCCGGTCGCTTTGGAAGGGATTTTTCGGTAGTAGGAATTCTTCAGAGCTTAGGTGAAAAATAATTTGAAAATAAGAATGGATTCGCTTTCTCCGATCTAAATTAACCAGTCGATAATAATATTCAGTAGTCCGAATTTTTCCGCCGCCGTTATAAAAACCTCAGGTATACAACTGATAAGATCGTTTTTTCCGTGTTTTGAATTTAATTTATCACCGTGTTAATTTGGTACAAAATCGAATCGTTTTATTTTTGCTTAGAAACGCGTTAAATATTTTAGCCGAAAAAGATTCTTTTAGTTTTAATCTTTTTGATTTCCGTTCGTTTTCTTTTGGAAAATTTATTTCGTGGGGAATAATTTTCGTTTTATTTTATACGGAGAGTTATTTCAAGTTTGGAATTAAGATTTTCATTTTTTTTTTTTTTTTTTTTTTTTTTATTGTTTACCCGGTTTACAAATGTTCTTTTGTTTTATGAGTTAGTATACTTGTAATTTTTTTTAGTAATTTAGATTCGGTATTTGCATTCAGTCCGTTTATTTTACTGATTAGTAATTTTGGGAATAATTAATTTAATTGGTGATCCGTAATCATCTTAATTTTTTTTTTGGAGAGTTATTTACGTTAACTACAGAATTTTATTTTAAAATATAATTTTAATCTTTGATAATAATTACCGAATAGTAGTATTCTCCGTTAACTGAGTTAATTATTTCTGTAATTTTAATTTCACGTTAGTTGTTTGAGTTATTTTGGTTTTTGATCGTAGTGGTTTTGAAATTGATTTATTTAATTGAAGGTTGAAATTATATTTTTGCTTTCAATTATTTATTTTATATTTTAAAACAAGCTACCTCTCCAGATTCTAAGACTTTGGGATTGATCTAGCTCTATTTTAGGCTCCCCATTACCACTTAGGCAATTTCAATCCCTTACTCACGCTAGTTGGACATTGGCGTCAATCGTTTTGACTGTCAATGTCGGCTAAGCTGAAAGTCTTAAGAATCCGTCCGTGAACTGTTAATAAACTCCGACAACTTTGGAACTGATTTTGCACTATTTTAGGCTCCCCATTACCACTTAGGCAATTTCAGCCCCTTACTCACGCTAGTTGGGCATTGGCGTCAATCGTATTGGCTGTCAATGTCGGCTATGCTGAAAGTTTAGGAGTTCGTCCGTAAATCCGTTTTAAATTCCGACAACTTTGGGATTGATCTAGCACTATTTTAGGCTCCCCATTACCACTTAGGCAATTTCAATCCCTTACTCACGCTAGTTTGGCATTGTCGTCAATCGTATTGACTGTCAATGTCGGCTAAGCTGAAAGTTTAGGAATCGGTCGCGTCCCCGTTTAAAATCAAAGTAGAAAAGTAGGATAAAGTCATCCGTTAGACTGTATTTTAAATATAATAACTCTCCTAAATTTGTTTATTTATTTTCTGAATATAAGTAATTAAGAATTAATTTATTTACTGTAGTTTGATTAATTTTTAAAGTTAATGAAGTTAACTAACTCTTCCGTTAATTTTTGATAAACTCCGTCGTGTCAGCTTATAGGTTAATAAGGTTAAATAACTCTTCCGTTTTAAGGTAAATATTTAACTTATTAAATTCTTCAGTGTAATTTAATAATTGGGTAAATTTAATTATAGTCTGATTGAGTCGTTCCGACAGTAACCGCCATCAGTCACTAACCGAATCGAACGTTTTCTTTTAAAGAATTATTATTTTTGTTCAGGGTTAAAGTGGGTGGGCTTTGAAATAAAACAAATTTTTATATTGTAACGTAGCTAAAAACAATATAAGTGTCACGTTTATTTCCTGGTTTATATTCACCAACCTTACCTCTTTTCAGGGATATTAAAGGTATATAATAAAGTAAAAATAATTAAGTCTGAAGTCAACTAGACCCCTGAAGAATACCGTATCTCCATCTGAAGTTACCTGTGCCCCTAAGAGGCCGTTTCTAAGGGTTGTGGAGCATACCACATAAAAAAACTGGCGCTCGAGCAATCTCCGTACTAAAGCGTCAATCTTGTAAGGCAATATTTTTCTTAGTGGCAAGAAAAAGCCTTACAAAGTATAGGGTATTTAAATACCTTCTTCTACCTGCTTATGGATATAAAATAGTTTAAAAAAATTGTACGATAAAAACTCAATTAAATGTTGAAAACAATTGCTAGTTTATTACATAATTGGACTCGAACTAACGAACTATAAAAGTACATAGTAAACTGTCATGTAGAAAATACATTATTCTAGCTATTATACATTCCTCTTCCGTATACAAATTACCATTGGGCTTTCATGTCAAAAAGCATTTAACGTTGCATTCACTAAATTACACTGCATGACATTGATTTAAGAGATAAAATTGCTCTAACCACATGTCTGTACAGACATGTCAAGCGATACGTCCAATATTTGAATGGTCTGTGGCTTTATTTTGAAACGACAAATAACCATAAAACGCTTATCTGATTCCTAATAAATTGTAACAAAAGCTTTGATCAAATATTATTTTAAAACAAAATAAGTTTAATAACAGGTATTATTATACTGTATTTTCAAATCTTAATATTGGGGCGGCTACAGAGAGGTCAGACATCTGCCATTAATATTCAGTTTATATCGCATTGAGTTTTTACATTGTTGAAAATGTCGAATCCAAGCAGCACTTGCGGCATTCTGCATTAATTGAAAGAGAAGTGCAGCTGAAGCCCATCAAATACTTGTTGGCGTTTATGGTGACGATGTGGCTTATGGTTTCGACGTGATATTTGATGATTACTTCGTCTTTTATATTTCTCTGCCTTCGCCAGGTAAATCGTATTATTACTTCTTTTATTTCCCGTGTATTGTGAAAATATTTAAACTACTTCTTGAAATGTTTGGTATATACTGAATAAAGAAACCATCACCAAACCGTCACGCTAGTTGCGCGACTCTCTCAGTTACTTTTTGTGGGGAATTTAAAGTTTCTAGGACTACAGTTTCAACATTTTCCCACCGAGGATATCGATTCTAACTTCAAAGATATCCGCAAGTTTGGAATTTTCTCTGGGTTACGGTTTTAGATGTTTTTAACCAAAAAATCCAATTAAAGTGAGGAATTTTCCGTACTTTCCTTTTTTTTGAATTCCGGAGGTTCTAAATATTACACAGTTTTTCCACTGACTAGCTTTTAGAATCAGTGTCGAATTTTTGAACTAAAATCCTATTGTTTATTTTCCTGTATATTTTAACCTGAAAAAATTAATCTAATCAGTAAAATTACGTATTTTATTGGAGAACATCTTGATCCTATGAAAGACCTACATTTTTAACACTTTAACTACTAACTAACTTACTTTTTCGTTTATTTGGACTTCAATAATCGATTATGTGATCCCTTAGTAAATTGAAATTTTTTAACATTTATCCATTTTTCTACCGGGAATATCTATTTCTATCTGCAACGGCTATACGATCACGGACAGCTATCTTAAACGTGATTTTCATAGAACAAAAATATGTTCGAAATAGTAAACAAAGATAATCGCCCCTCTGAGTATTTCCGTTTCAGTGAGATCTTTCCGGCAAAGCAATCAAACTTGAAGTTGTGTGCATACAACTGCAAACTTATACAATGGAAAATACCATTGTTTGGTTGTATCCCTTTGGGCGTACCCCAAGAATCTGTCTCACTCAACGTCTTTTACCCTTTCATGTTGATTTTCAAAGGATAGATAAGTTGGATCCATTTCGAATTACTCCTATTATGGAATTAATTTAAGTTCCCGGGTATTTTTGGTCTGTTTTATTCACTTACATTTTTAAATAATAAATACTATTGTTACCATATTTTTTCAACTAACTTATATTCTTTTAATCTTATTGGAATGGCATACGAGGGTGGAAATTAAGAGCAAACCGAACCACTTGAAAATTTTTAAAATCATTCTGAGCCTTTACTTTTAGTCTGATTTTTGTGAAAATTTCAGGAAATACTAATAATTAAAAACCTTAGGGTGGAGACTCCTTGATTTTTTTGTAAACCTTCGAAAAGTATTTATTTTGTTAATTTTAAATGGAAAATCACAAAAAGAAGGGTCCGCTCAATTATGTATTAAATGTATGAAAATTTGCTCCCATTTGTTTTAATAAATATCAAGTAGTTTTTAAATAATATGCTTTTCCACACTTTTCTTAAATATCTTTGCATAATGCTGCCTCAACATTTCAGAAATTTAAAGTTGTCGAGAAACATTCCATCCCAAGAGTTCCCATATAAATACAATTTTATATTAGAAAATCCTCATAAAATAGAAGTGAAATTTGCTTTTCACAAGAGCTCCGGATTGCTTTTAGAGCTATTCGATTTATACTTAAAAAACAGAAAGCTGAATGTAACATACGATAATAAAGTATCCATTGAAATGACAGTTTCCCAGAAAAGTTTAAAATATCAAAATCATTACCTAAGTATATATAAAAATAAAGGTTCGATAAATGATCCAAAAACTATAGGAATATTTCCCTACAATCACAGTCTGCCGAAGTCATGGAATATGCATTTAATAAAAGATTAATATGTTTCTTAGAACAAAAACATCTCCTGCCAAATTGTCAACACGGTTTTAGGTCTACAGTAACTGCAATAAAAGAGCTATGATCAAATATATACCAACATTTGAATGATAGGAAAGTTCCTATAGCTTTATATTTTGATCTAACCAGAGCTTTCGATACCGTAAATCAAAATTTACTATTAGAAAAACTCAATAGAATCGGAGTTCGTAGTGTTACCAATAAATGGGTAGAATCTTATTTACAAAATAGATCGCAATTCTTGGACCTTTATTTTTTATAACGTTCATGTCTGATATAGGTTATTCATGTGATAAAGCAGACAGCACAGTTATCTATGCTGAGGATACCAACCAATTAATTTGCAGGAGATATACTACAGCAATCTGTAACTATTGCAAACGAGTGTGCAAATGATTTCTCTCGATGCTGTAAAAATAATGGTTTGTTAGTGAAACAATGAAAACATTCTATATGTTGTTTCAACAAAAAAATATCTGCTATAATTTTAGTCCACTTTTAAACATTGATGGCCATTATTCAATACGGCAAGTTGATTTTATTAAATTTTTAGAAGTGACAGTAGACCAGAAACTTACTTGGGAAAATCACTGTAATAATATAACATCTAAACTAAGCAGTATATAATAATAATAATAATAATAATAATAATAATAATATTTATTCATTCATTCAATACAATAAGATATAATTACAGCATATTTTGAGAATGGCCGATTTTTTTTTAATTACCGTTGCGTCATGTTTAGGTTCACTTTAGCTAAAGCTAGACTGTGTTCCTGAACATGAATAGACTTTAGTCATTTTGAAATAATTATAAAATTACAAATATAAAATAAAATGATTTAAATGAAGATATAAAGTTACGTATTAATAATATAAATATAAAGTTATGTATTAATAATATAAAGTTAAGAATTAAAAACTAACTAATTAAAAACAGTAGTAGGGAATTATAATGTATTTAATTTAAAATTTAAAAGAAGTTTTGATTAAAATTGCTTAAAATATTTAAAATTATTCGATATTATACACCATATAATATAATAGCGTGTTCAAACCAAGATATAACAGGTCTATAATAGTATTTTGTCAATTGATGTTAGAAGCCAATATGTTAATTTGTTTTTGAAATTTTTAATGTGAATTTCCATTTTTAGTTCTTTTGGTAAGTGATTGTATAGATTTTGTCCCACATATATGAAACATCGCTGTCCAATAGACTTGTGAGACTTAGGAAGAATTACGTTTGCATTTTCTCGAAATCTTGTTGGATAAGTATGTGTTATATTCTTATTTATAAAATTATTTTTTATTAAATACAGTAAGGCAGTTTTGTAAAATAGTTGTCTGATATTCAATAATTTCGAATTTTTGCAAAGCAAGTTCGATGGAAATTGTTGGTTAAGATTGAATATTATTTTGATAATTTTTTTCTGTATTATTTCCAAAGGTTTCATATTATTCGAATATGCGCCTCCCCATGCGATTATGCCATAGTTTAGGAGTGATTGGACCAAACTGAAATAAGGTACATGATTTTAAGGTTTTTTTCGTCTAATATGTCGGTAATTAGTTTGAATAGATATAACAATGATCTTACTTTTTTGGTCAAGTTCTGAATTTGAAGGTCCCATTTTAGGTTATTATCAATAATAATTCCTAGGTATTTTGTATTGGTTGTAGTCTGAATCTGATATGTATGATTTCTTCTAAAGGGTAGATGTAATTCTAATTGTACTGTATTTGGTATTCCATTTTTATAATTTGAAAAAGGCAGATATACTGTTTTATTTATATTGACGGTGAGAAGATTTTCATCGAACCATTTAATCATTATTATCAAATCTTGTTTCAGCTTGGTTTCGACTTCCTCCCATGTATTACCCTCTAAAAAAAGCACAGTATCGTCGGCCAATGAGATTATCGTTCCATGGCAGTTCAACGTTAAAAGTTCATTCATATAAATTACAAATAATATGGGGCCTAATACTGTTCCTTGTGGTATTCCAAATGTTATCTCTCTCTGATTACTAATCGTGTTATCAATTTTAACCATTTGTTTTCTTTTATTTAGGTAGTTTTTGAGAAGTGTGTGAGTGGGGCCACGAATGCCTATATCATATAGTTTAGATAGTAGCTTGCTGTGGCTTACGGCCTGCTGCTATCCAAACTTGTGTAAATTTTATTCACAAGTACAGCAATAGCATCACTGGTCGATTTTCCATTCCTAAATCCGAATTGGAAGTTGGATAGAAGTTTATTATTTTCTAAAAAGTTTACCAATCGTTCTTTTAGAGCCTTTTCAAAAATTATACTTAGAATAGATATAACACTAATAGGGCGATAGTTTTTTTGGATCGTTACGATTTACATTTTTGAAAATTGGTTTTATTACAGCTACTTTGAACTGAGTTGGACATTCTCCTTTACTGAACATAAGGTTTATTAAGTGACATAATGGTTTCGCAATAAATTCAGTTATTTCTTTTAGGGCTAAAGTTGGTATATTGTCAAAACCCGGTGTTGAGTTATTTTTCAAAGAATGAATAATATTTTTTATTTCAGTTTCAGAGACGGGCTGTAGATATATCGAGTTCAATGTAGTGCGGGTTGTTTTTTTGGGATGTATTGTCTGCGTGTTTATGAGCTTAATATCGTTTGCCATTTTCTCTCCTACAGTCGCATAATGTTTGTTGAATATTTCGACGATATTAGTAAGTTTATTGCCGATTTCATTTTGATCATTCAGAATTTCAGTTATTTCATTATCTACTTTTTTTACATTTCTGTTACTATATTCATTGACTGTTTGCCAAATTCTTTTGCTGTTGTTACTGTTTTCAATTATTATATTTTTATAGTAATTTTGTTTCAGTTCTGTTATCAATTTAACTATTTTATTCCTATGGTTTTTATATTCATTGTATGAATGTGTGTCTTTGTTTTTCTTAAATATTTTGAATAGTTTATCCCTTTCTTTCATTGATGTAATTAGACCGTTTGTTATCCAAGGTTTTTTTTGTGTACGTCTACTATTGTTTTGGTAATTGTGCTTTTGTCTATACTTTTTGTTATAATTTTGGATATATGATCTGCAATCTGTTGAATGTTATTATAAGTGTAGGTGTCTTCAAAAGTTTCTTGTTGTATTATTAATTTTAGTTTTTTGTAGTCTATATTATAATGGTATGGGATTTTTCTTTTTATATTTATTATTAATTTTTTTATTTAATTTACCTTTTTCCGTAAATTTAGACAGAACGTGTTTTATAAATATTGTTATTGTAGTTGGGCGCCATCTGTCTTATTACATAGGAAATTATAGCCAATATCTATCTCAGGTTATACGGTTCTCTAAGAGGTTAGATTTTTATAAAATCAAACACAACGAACGAAATGAAAAGTTATAAACATTTATTAAAGGAAAAAATTAACGATAAACTTTATCTGTACAGGAACAATTGTTTGGTGTAATACGGTAAGTGTAGTTTTTATAAAAATAATATTTGCAAGTGTGATACGAAATTTTCTTAAACTTCTAACCTAACATAATTAAACTTTTATAAGGTTAGATTCTTTTCAATCTAACTTTATTATTATGGCCTTTTATAGTTCAAACTTTTTAAATATCGATATTTAGTAATTAAAATGGTACCTTTTATTCAATTTAAGCTTTTCGTTCTTATTTTAGTTGTTCAAAATAAATGGGATTCTATAAAATCGTTTTTCCAAATAACACCAAAATCAGGAAACAGGATGGATATTTTTATGCCGAATATAGTTGGATCTGGATACTTTTATACAGGAATACAGCTGGGACTGGAGCTGTCCAAACAGGAACACAGGATAGGATGGATAATTTTGGATAAAGCCACCTTTTAAGATTGTTGTTCTTGAATTATTTTTATCTTTTATTAACCTCACTTTTTCTCTGACAGGTCACAATTTTTTCTTTTAAATCACGTTGCTTTGCGTTTTTCTTTTGTTTTTATGATACGGAGCGACGTGAACTCTTCAAAAGATTTTGGTAAAAAGCCTCACTTTGACACACGAAATGCTTTTTATAAAGTACAATGTCACAGCTTCCTAGATAAAAATTTGACATTTTTTAACCTAAATTTTTACAAAATTAAAAAAAATTATTGATTTTATTGCAAATTTTGACTAATAACATCTTATTCTATAGATTAAAAGAAAATTTTTGATATACTTTTTATATCATTTCGAATTATATTAACTTTGTACAAAGACACTTTTTGTTCATCATTGATTTTCTATTATTGTTGTACTTTTTTGCTATATTTCTTTAATTTTATAAATCCTAAACTCTTTTTCGTTTAATTTACTATCGTTTCGTTTAACTTAAGCTAATTATGTTGAATTATTATTAAATTGAATTTTAAGGTTATCTTTTATAAGTAATATTTTTTTCCTGTCTAAGTTATACGTTAAAAAAAAGGCTTTATATTCAATATCATTACAATATATTTATTTTTCGAGTTAAAACATTAAAAACATTAAAACATTATATTTAAGAATAATTGGAAAATGGTCTGTTATCTTTGAATGCAGGATTATTGGACTCAGGGAATTTTTGTCGATATATTTACTTTTGAAAAAAATGTGATCTATACAAGATGATGAATTTTCTCTATTCAAGTGGGTTTATTTAACAGTGATTTGAATCCGTTTTCATATAATGTATTTAAGTAGTCATGTATTTCAATAGATTCAGTAAGCAGGTCTATATTTATGTCGCCAATGAAAATTTCCGTATCGTTTGTTGTAGTTGTCTTAACATAGTTTGATAATTCATCTAAAAAGACGCCCATGTCGATCGGGTGAGGTCTGTATACAGCATTTATCGAGGTTTTTTTGTTATCTAGTTTCAATGTCAATCTTATCATCTTTATTCCTGCTACTGTGTGTATTGTGAAATCTATTTGAAAACTACTTTTCACATAGACAAGAATTCCATCATTTTGGTTTATTTCTCCTCTATTATAAATCTTTCTATAATTTTTAAGGTTAACTAAGTCGGGGTTGTTTATTTTCCATGTTTCCGTGAGGATGATCACATCGAATTGGTCTTTAACTTCATCCAACAAAATTTCGAGTTGATTGAAGTTTTTTTGGACACTCCGTATGTTAGTATGGAAAATCGTGAATGTGTTTTGGTTATTATCATATGTTTTATTATAAGGCAACTAAGAGACACAGTCTCAACAAAAGTTTTAAAAATGACCTATTATTGTTTAGTATACTCTACAATAAGTTATGGACTTATGTTTTGGGGTAACTCTAGGCATATGCAAAAAGTTTTTATAGCACAAAAAAAAATTATCAGATGTATGGCGAGAACACACCCGCAAGAACATTGCAAACCATTATTTAAGCAATTTGAATTACTTACTCTTCCATGCATGTATATACATATATCAAATAATGGATATTAAAAAGCATGAATCTATGTATATGAGGAATAATATGGTGCACCAACATAATACAAGATTAAACCCAAATTTGCGTCTACCATTTTCACGCTTGTCATATTTATCAGGGAATATTGTGCTTTAATCATTTCATTGGTAAAATGGGCAATCCTAAATTTAATGAATTTAAAAGTGTGTTATATAATTATTTTTAAATAATACTTTCTATTCTCTTTGAAGAGTATCTCAGAGAAGCTTAATCTATAAATAAACATGTATTTGTTACCTATTTTGTAATTTTGTTCATTATATTTTAATCTTTTTAGATGCGCTACCATCTATGGTAAGAAAAGAGTATTGACATTAAATTTTGACTGAATCTAGTCAAGATGTCACTCTCTTCTTTTTTATCCCTTTCAGAGATTAATATAAAGTGAGTAAACCAGTAAGGAATTTTAATTTATTAGATTCGACATCCTAAGAACGGTTTCTGCCTTTCGGCTTCATCAGTTAGGCTTTTCGAATCCAATAAATAAAATTCCAAACTCCAAACTCAATAGCTATATCTGCTATAAGATAACATTTTTAGATGCGCTACCATCTATTTTGTAATTTTGTTCATTATATTTTAATGTTTTTAGATGCGCTACCATCTTTGGTAAGAAGAGAGTATTGACATTAAATTTTGACTGAATCTAGTCAAGGTGTCACTCTCTTCTTTTTTATCCCTTTCAGAGATTAATATAAAGTGAGTAAACCAGTATGGAATTTTAATTTATTAGATTCGACATCCTAAGACCGGTTTCTGCCTTTCGGCTTCATCAGTTAGGCTTTTCGAATCCAATAAATAAAATTCCAAACTCGTACAAGTCAATAGCTGCTATAAAATAATATTTTTAGATGCGCTACCATCTATGGTAAGAAGAGAGTATTGACATTAAATTTTGACCGAATCTATTAATAAAAATGTTATCTTATAACAGATATAGCTATTGACTTGTACGAGTTTGGAATTTTATTTATTGGATTCGAAAAGCCTAACTGATGAAGCCGAAAGGTAGAAACCGGTCTTAGGATGTCGAATCTAATAAATTAAAATTCCTTACTGGTTTACTCATATTTTAATGTATTATAATGTATGTATATGTATGTGTATTTTGTATGATTATTTTTATATGTGTTTTAATTATATATTTTAGACTAGTAACTGACAAGTCAGATAAGTTTTTTATAAATTGTAATTTTAAAAAACTTTATGGACGAATAAACTATCTATCTATAAGCCAATTTCGAATGGGGTGACGCAGTGCTACATATTAGGGCTGATTTTATTTATGTTTTTTGTAAACGATCTTCAGCAGGCTGAGCTGAAGTACGAGAGTGGTTCAGTCAAATAAATTACTGTATTGTTACTTGTTCTTTTCAACTTTATCGGGACTCGTGTGATATTTGTCACTTCCGAAGTGTCAAAACAATTCGGTAATTGCCATTTTCATAGGAAACCGTATTTTTCGTTATGAAAAACTATGTTATTCTATAAAACTTTCGAGTTAAAAATCTAATAAATGTAAACACAAAAATGACACAAATGACGCGTTTGACAGTAAATGTATTGACAACTAGAGCCACTTATGAGCAAATTTCATATTTATAGACTTGGTATACAAAAAAGTAAGTAAATCCCTCGGTAGGACGAGGCACTGAAGATAGTGAATTAAAGTTTTGTTTAAAAAGCAATAGTGGCGTCTGTAAGTCGGACCATGAAAAATAGACAAAAATTCATCAGGATTGAGAGTACCTCCCCCTCCCCCTGTTTTCGAGGATGCTGAACACGATGGCGGTATCAGAATTACTGTTTTCGATTGCTGAACCCCCTAAAACGGCCAAAAACTACCCCCTAAAGGGGTTAAACGGGCAGCGCATCATTTCCCTGTAAAAAAAACGTCTTTCCCCCGTTTTCGAGGATGCTAAGACCGGTGGTAATGTTGAAGATTACTTCCGACCCTCACCAACCCCTCCACATACCAATCAGCGGCAAAACGGGTGTCCCTCTGTTTTCGAGGATGGTGGTGTTAAAGATTACTTTTTAATTAAATTTTAATTAAAATTAAAAAAGACAACTGCCGGGGTGAGTTTTGGCCTGTGGAGGGGTTGGTGAGGGTCGGAAGTAATCTTCAACATTTCTACCGTTCTCAGCATCCTCGAAAACGGGGGGAAAGTCGTTTTTTACAGGGAAATGATGCGCTGCCCGTTTAACCCCTTTAGGGGGTAGTTTTTGGTCGTTTTAGGGGGTTCAGCAATCGAAAACAGTAATTATAATACCGCCATCATGTTCAGCATCCTCTAAAATGGGGGGGAGACACTCTCAATCCTGATGAATTTTGGTCCATGTCCTTCCGACTCACAGACGCCACTACAATATGAAAATCACTTGACAAAAGATTGGTTATGTTTTTTTAAAATATTTATTTCGGACCCATATATCTCACTGGTGTGACTTACCTATTTTCTTTAATGATATTTGGTTCAAAAAAATAAAAATTTTATTGTGTGATTATAAATATATGTAATTTTACTCTATAAATTCATAAATATTTTACTCTATTATCCTAAAATTCAGAATGAATTACTCTACACCATAATTTTGACGTGAACCAATTTCATAAAGAAAATAATAAACTTTATAAACATGGCTTCAGGATATTTATGTGATATAATGATAGTGTACGTGGGCAACATACCAGAATTTGACGTTATTCGATAAAAATGTAAGAAGCGTTCTACCAAATAAAATTATTACACTCAGAGTAATACTAAAGTTGACGAAGATCTATTAACTCATTTGACCATTTATTTAGGACAAAATCTACAGTTAAATTCAAATTGGTTGGAGAGGAATTATTTAAATCGAATGATGAGAATCTTCTAATTTGGTACATAGTGTGAACACTCAAAGTGATTTTGGATCGAAACCTGTTTCATTACTGCATACGTGAACAATAATTAATCTCATCATCCTTATGAAATATTTTTTAACTGTCGTTTGTCTTTTCATCGTGGTATGTACATTCGCCCCTTTTAAATAATACTGCAGAAATTTCATGTCCTTAACTATTGGGAATAGTCCGTCCCTGGCTTCATGATAATGCTGCAGGTATGTTTATATTTCTAAAAGAAACATCAAGGGCGGATCCAGCCCAGAAATTTGGGGGGGAGCAACGTCATCGGCTGTTATGGTTATATAAAAGTTTAATATTCACCCCTAATGTCCCTCTTGGAGCCGCCGTTGGTTTCTTATACAAAATTCATTCTGCGTAAACCAAATTTTAATTTTTTTGAATTTTTTTGTAGATTCTATGTCCAATTATACCCTAATAAACTCACTTTTTCTCTCAAAAATGGCCCAAACATTTTTTTTTTCGGTAATTCTGACATTTTTGACATTGCCAATCGTTTCTTATACAAAATTCATTCTGCGTAAACCTCTTAATTTGTTTGAACTTTTTTTTAGATTCTAGGTCCAGTTATACCCTAAAAAATGGCCCAAACATTTTTTCTCGGTAATTTTGGCATTGCCAATCGTTTCTTATACAAAATTCATTCTGCGTAAACCAAATTTTAATTTTTTTGAACTTTTTTTGTAGATTCTAGGTCCATTTATACCCTAAAAAACTCACTTTTCTCTCAAAAATAGCTCAAACATTTTTTGTCGGTAATTTTGGCGTTGCTAATCGTTTCTTATACAAAATTCATTCTGCGTAAACCAAATTTTAATTCACTAATGAGAAATTGAAAACCTTCTTTTTAACGGCTGACACTTTTCTTGAATCTTAAGGAACATTCTCTGTAGAATTCCATAGTTGTAGGTTGTGGATAAACCCTTGAAGTATTTTATATTCAAAATCAAGAAATTTTCATATCCATTATCATTTATATTTGTATTTTCCAGATATACAAAATAAAGTGTCATAGTTGGTTTATAACCTAGAAAATATTGATAGCATTAGTGATACAACATTTGTTGTGAACACTAGAAAAATTACAATTTCATATTATTGAATACTTACCTACTTCGATTTCTGTTCGACTCACAGCACAAAACTTGGAATACAAATAAATATTACTAAGGTTAGGGAGAAAAACAATATTACTGCGTTCCAATCTCTCGTAACCCTCAACTAATTTGCATAACATCAGCTTTCCTCTGAGTTCAGGTGGTGGAGTATTCACATAACTAAACCTGTACAATTTCATTCACAGAATGAGTTCTGTAAATCAGTAATGTTCATAATGTATTTTCACGTTGGCCGTATTTTTCATATACATTATTCTGTGAATAATTTTACAATGTACTTTTGAGGCTTATATAATGTAAAATGTAGGTCACATAGTATATTTCGTGAAAATTACCATACTTATCAAGTTTTTTCACAACCATTTTTTAGAATGAATATAGGACATTGTGCACACACTTTCTTAATGTATTTCGGTCTATAAAACTGTAAGTAAATATATATATAAATAACACAAAGATTTTACTTAAATATAAGAGAGCTTTTAAACTATGTAATATATTAAATTCTTCTAACCGAAACTAGCACTTTGAAAATGAAAGCAAAATTTTTATTAGAATTCATAAAATACAGAAATATATTAAGGGCAGAGTACAATATTCTTAGTGAAATACCTCGGGCGCATACAGCAATTCAGCGTAATATAAAAATTCCGGCAACCTAAAATTCTGTAAGACAAATTAAAGTAGTTTCTGGCTTTAGCTTTTCCACTTTGGCGCTACTTTCTAGCAGGGTAGGCTTCTATGTTTTCGCAAGTAGGTTACAGAAAACGAGAGTTAAAATTTGAAACCAAACAAAAATTATTCATCTAAGTGAATTTATTATATTTTTGTTACCACTGGCTTTCCATAGTAATTTCTTCACTGTTTAGAATAATAATTACTTAAAACTTTTAACAAAGTGTATGTCAGCCTTAGATACATAAATATTTTATTGATAATAAAATTTATAGAAGACAAAGAAAAACACAGAATCTAAAAACCGCAGTCAAGCTTTTAAACAAAAATAGGTGAAAATTGATAATTTTTATTAACTCTAACATTTTGAAAAATTATTGAACTATTTGAAGTTTCTCTTCTAACCTTCTTTGCTAAAATATAAATTTGCTTAATATATAAATTTTATTTTACTCTTTTATTTGTTTATTTATTGACGGACAAATTATCTATTTTCAAAAAAAATAGATTTTTTGATATTTTGACGTTTGCTGTTAGTGTTTCATTATATTTCGTGAAAGTCATTGCAGCTTTGTGTTATATACGTCTTATAAAAGTTATGGAAATAAATATCGATTTTCCAAAAAATATCAAAGAAAATATGCTCTCAAAGCAACCAAAAATGTATTGCCGGAGTAATCCAGACCCTCCTCATAGACTTATGGCCATAACACCTGCTCATTATACCCTAGGGCATTATAGCAACCGTATCCAAGGTAATATACAAGTGAAAACTAAAAACAATTTATAATATTAATACAAATACAATACCATAGCAATCACATTTTAAACTTTAAGCTTAAACAACAGATTTTTTTATGAATATAGAACTGGAATATTTTGAGACAACTGTTTTTCTGTGCAAAAGAAATCCAAATCCGGCAATTTTTTGGCTAGTGACATGCCTCTAGGGAAAAATGGGTTTTTACTGTAGTTAGTGCGACAAAATGGTATATGAAAAGACAGCTCATTTCGAGTATTGAGTTGAGGAATATTTAGAGTTATTTTACTAGTAAGCTGAGGACAATCAACCATTGAATTAAGCATTTTAAAAAGATTATGAAGAACATGAAGATCTCTACGAGTCTCCAATGGAAGGAGATTCAGATTTTGATGAAGTACTGGATAAGCGCTCTCACTGTTAAAGAATTTGTAGTTAATATGGCGAACAAACATCCTCCGAACTCTCTCGATTCTTGACGAATGTATTTGATAATGTGGATTCCATACAGAGAATGCGTGCTCAAGGATAGACCTAACAAGACTAGAGAAAAGAATTTTAAGTGTATGGATGGAGGCAAAATCATAAGTGTTTCTTTTATAAACCCGAGCATTCTAAAAGCTTTATTTACAATCAAAGTAATGTGATCAACATAGGAGAGTTCAGGGTTAAGTACGATACCGAGATCTTTTATAGTATCAGTTGTTGTGAGAATCTCATCGTTAATGAAATAATTGTAATTAGTTTTCTCTCGTTTTCGGGAAAAAGTCACGCATTTAGCTCCATTCCATTAAAATCACACCACTCCACAAATCTATTAAGTTCCTGCTGTAGGTCTCAAAGTTCGCATTTCTACCTTCTCTTCTTTCTTTCTTTCTTTGCTCAATCTTGCGTTACTGCCAAGGTTACAACTACTAATTTTTAATTTTATTAAAATATATTACTAATCCCTAAAGATGTAACCCTGTGGGCCCTATAAACAGAACCACCATTGGTTTTACAAAATTATTAAATTACTGATATTTTTTTGTCGAGTGTGATATTTGGTAATTAGATATATATTATAGTTTGGCACAAGACGGTACTGGTTTCCCGAGAAGGAAATATACATGCATAATTTTCTAGCTGGGGTATCTCCATAATTTCCCTCGAATGGCAAAATTTATAGGCCTTGGCGAAAAAGAAAATGCAAATTCGTGGTTTTAAAGAACGGCCTATAGACACGTTTGGCTTTTCATATCATATAAATATACCTGAGCGGTTTGATGTAAAAAGAAATTCGTTTGCTTTATGACGCCTTATTGCAAACTTCTTTCGTTATAAAATATTTTTATTAAAATAGTCAATATCGCAGAAAATGATAATTTAAGCACACTTGAAACTTTGCACGACCTGTTCTCGAATAAAACTGAAAGTCATTACCATGACAGCTGAAAGAAAACTAATTGATTTGCATTACCTCAAAACAACACCCAGTGTATCAGAGAAGTTTTTCATAATTCCTACATACTATTTTTTAAAAGGGTCAAAACAGCTCTAAAAGCAGTTAAAATTCCGTCAGGAATATACAGCCACTAGTATGATAATATAGCAGAGTATGACTCTGATTCTGATTCACGATCTTGCATTGGCACAAAATTTTCATATTTTTGTTGATATCGTTTTTTAGTTCTTCCAGGATTTTCATTCGTGCTTCTAGAAAACTAGTTTATTCTGCAATAACAAAGGCCGGGCGCAAGTTGCGAGTTGAGACGCAGCTTGGTGATGTAAGGTGACGTAGGGTGATGTAGGTAAGCAGGATTCAATCAACTGCGCTCAGAACGAAATTTGGGAGGCAGTTCTATCTCAACTGCGAGCCAGTGAGGGTAAAAAGATACGCGAGGGCAATGTATATACAATCATGAGTTGAAAATTTATTCTCGAATTTTCTATGTAAAACTTATTACCATGTAATCAGTGAACAGTTTTCTGAATTGCACGGATTCATCAAGTGGTCAATCGATGCAGAAAAGTGCAATGCGTCAAGATCTATTGGAACTGAATGAAGAAAAACTAGTCGCATTTTAATTTGATTTTTAAATATTCAGCATGTGACGTATTGCAAAGTACTGTCTCTATTAGTTTTCCTCCATTGTGGCCTTCGACTTTCAATACAAAGGTCGTAGTCACTAGGGACAAACTGTGGCACGAATACAAACCTTCGCAGCTCACGGTTTGAAACTGCCTCACCTCATTCTGCAGGTGAACATCCGGTGTAGTGTACACTTTTTTGTCACCTAACCAAGCTGCGCCTCAACTTGCGTCTGGCCCATAGTTTAGAGAAGAAAGGAGGGCTGTAATTTAATTTTTCGCCTACCATGTCTCAAAATGAATCATATCAAAAGTAATATTTCCGGCCCTTGGGCCGCAAAAATCAAAAAGAACACGATTTTCACTATCAACGTACCTTTGACTTTGACATTTCACGTACATTTTCATTAAACGTCAGTGTAGAATCAAGAGAATTAAACTTTAAAATAAAAATACGTTCTGATTCTGAATAATTGTGATTATGTGAATTAGTGAAAATGAATAGTACCTAATTCAGGCAGTGATGAAGAATTTACGAATACTCCACCAGACTTGCAAGAAGAAGGTAGGTAGTAATGTTTCTCTAAATTTGTTACTTAACAAGACAACGCGCAATGGTACGAAAAGTCCTATGAATTGTTTAACAACTGGAAATAATATATAATAAATAAATTGGTACATTTTTATTACTTAAGTTGCTCATTAAATTCTGTCTGTATTTATAAAATTAAAGATTTTTGTTATATTTTCCTATTTTTTATTTTTTTTGGTAGGCGAAAAACAGTTGTGTGTCACACATGCAGAAAACGGTTTAGCAGCTCTTAGCTATTAGCTGCCTTCGCTTCGCTTCGCCCGCTCATGCAGCTAATAGCCTCGGGCTGCTAAAGCTCATTTTCTGCCCTTGTGACACAATATACTATTGTAGAAGTAGTACATGTTTAAGAGGTAGAAATTTTATTTTTACCTTATCCTTCAATGCCTGTTTGTAGTTAAAATTAAAATTTTAATACATTTGATCGGCCTAATAAAAGATTTCATTTGATTTAATCACATTGAGCTGACCTGGTCACAATTAAGATGTTATGTTTCTCAAAACAATACAACATAAATTACCTGATGTACGAAATTTGTTTTTGAAGGCAGTTTCAGATGTTAATGGCGAACATTTGAGAAAAGTGGAAAATTCATTTTGGAAAGTGGATATAGCAATGGAAAACTTAATAGACCCTATAATAATAAATCTCAGAAAAGACAATGATAATGATAAGTACCAGTAGTTATAGTGAAGACAGTGACTTTTAAAAATAGTTCTTGAACTTTTTATCCCGTATTGCGTTTTCCTCATTCGATCCTCGAGATATTCTGGCAACGTCCCTGCGCAGTCGGTCGGACGGAAAACTGAACACTCACTCTATACCGGTTTCCCCATTCAAATTAGACCCGCGAAGTTAGTCGCTAAGGCCCCTTCGTCACTGCGCATGATTTTTGTTTACGTATACCCAGTACTACACCGTTTTCCCGTTCAAATCGATCCAATAATACCCAAGTTAGCTGCTAACGCCACCCGCTACTGCGTGAGTTTTGTTTACATATGTAATCTATGCGTCTCGTACATTACTATACCGTTTTCCCGTTCAAATCGGACCAATAATAGCAGAGATATTAGCTAGTTCTTGAACTTTTTATTTTTTTAATCTTTGATTTTAGGTACTGAAGTGTTTTAATGCCAAGAGATGAAAAGTTATTTATTGGTTTATTTTTATTTTTATTTTGCTAAGTACGCCTATAGAGTGTGACGTTATATCCCCACTTTTACTGCACTCCTCTTTTATTCAGAGTATAATAGTAGTGCATTAAATAAAACCGTTGTTATTGGCAGTGAATTAAAATATAATCCGCTTATACAATTTACCTTTATTGTTATGGCTACTAGACTAATCATAGTCGACAACAAGAATACGCACTATAAAGAAAATATAGTTTTGTTGATTATACCTTGGCGTGAGGATAATCGTTCTTTTGGCAGATGGCGTGATTAGGAAGGGAATGGGAGAAACCAACACAGTTTCTTACAGTTATTAGGATTTGATTGGATAGGGGCACGTCAACCAGAAGTAGTTATAACAACAACGTATAATATTATGATTAAAAACCAGAAATTGATCGAAAATGTAACATTGGCGATGTAATCGAAAATTTCAATTTTACCATATTTAATTGTTTCTACGCGCTTTTTTTTCTAACTTTTAACGTCGAAGAAAGCCCAGGAATGTATTTTCTAAATTTTATTTCCAGAAAAAGTAAATAAATAAACCTCTCCCGTAAAAATATTTTTGTATACAAAGTCCATACACCGTAAAATCTCTAAAAAAACTTTCCTTAAGATGATAAAAAAAGTGCGTGTTTGCTTTCAGGGATTTCGAAGGTTTTAAGGATTTTCTTAGCTTAGTGATGTTGATAAGCTTGAATTACAAAGTTTTATAATCAGGCTTTACCAAATTTCGAGGGATGCATATTAAAAATTTGAGAACGTGCAAGGATTCTTATACAGTGTTGATCAAAACGTTTTAAATGATTATGATCCTGCTTTAAATTTTTGCACACTGAGTGTTGAGTTTTTCTCGTTTGATAGTTTTTGTTAAAAACTAAATTTCATTATGTGGAGGTGGATAAAATATTTGTTATCACATAATATTTGTTTTTATAGGATTATTTTTTTCATCCGTCAAAACAGTTAGATTTTGTGGTTTTATACCGATTATTTTTTTTCATCTGTCAAAACAGTCAGATTTTGTGGTTTCAGTCAATAACAGCTCAGGATCTTAACCAATCATTGTGTTTTGTACTGATTATTTTTTTCATCTGTCAAAACAGTCAGATTTTGTTGTTTCAGCCAATAACAGCTCAGGATTCTAAACAATTATTGTGTTTTATACTGATTATTTTTTTCATCTGTCAAAACAGTCAGATTTTGTGGTATCAGCCAATAACAGCTCAGGATCCTAACCAATTATTGTGTTTTATACTGATAAAACCGCTTCATCGTTTTTGTTTTTTGATTAAACTGTGTTTACCTTTTTTGAGATGTCAAATGTAAACATTTATCAATTATTATTATACTAAAATGTATTGCAAATCTATGTTAATAACCAAATTTCAAAATGTATTTGTAAACTAACCTGTTTTTATTAGTTTATTTCAAAACGCCTTTAACATTTTTACATACACTAAACTTAAAATTAATTAAATTAAGAAAGACTTCATTACATTCTTCTTCTTCGCTTTTATTTACGGCGCCGTTTCGCGGGGTAGCCAGTCAAAAAATCGCCTTGGTGGCCCTGTATGTAAAACTATAACAGCTCAGGTTTCAATTTAAATTGGTAAAGAAAATTTTCAATATTTGTGTGTAAAGTGTCTTTTGCATAAATGACTATGTTCTCTGTTTTTAATACAAAATGATTCAAAAAATAATCCTTTCAATACTCTGAAATTTTATAGATTAAATTTTTGATCTTCATACTCAAACGCCTTTATTTTAGGCAAAACCACTCAAACAAACTGATTTTATCAATCAGTTTGTTTTCGTGGTTTTTCCAAATAAAGCCGTTTTCGTGAAAACCAAAAATTTAATCGATAAAATTTGGAGGACTCGTGGTATTACCTTTGATAAAACCGCTTCTTCCGTATTTGTTTCTTGATTAAACTGTGTTTACCTTTATTGAAATGTCAAATATAAACATTTAACAACTTTTATTTAGCATTATCAATTATTATTATACTCAAATGTATTGCAAATCTATGTTAATATACAAATATCAAAATTTATTTGTAAACTAACCCGTTTATTCGTTTATTCACACACACAACATCAGTTTTTGAATACCCAAATACTTAAAAATCCATAAATCTCTTTAAATCTGACAAATGCTAAACTCTATATCCGAATTAAGCTAAACGCAATCACGTATGCCTTGGTGGCCCTGTATTTAAAACTATAACAGCTCAATATTTTTTGATGTTTCAAATTAATTTGATAAAGAAAATAATGAACCTTTGTGTGTAAAGTGTCTTTTGCATAAATGACTATATTCTCTGTTTTTAATAAAAAACGATTCAAAAAATAAGCCTTCCAAATACCACACGTCCTCTCAAATTTTATAGATTAAATTTTTGGTCTCCATACTCAAACGCCTTTATTTCAGGCAAAACCACTCAAACAAACTGATTTGAGATAAAATTAGTTTGTTTTCGTGGTTTTTCCAAATAAAGCCGTTTTCGTGAAAACCAAAACTTTTATCGATAAATTTTGGAGGACTCGTGGTATTACCTTTGATTAGTTTTTTCATCTGTCAAACCAGTCAGATTTTGTGGTTTCAGCCAATAACAGCTCAGGATCCTAACCAATCATTGTGTTTTATACTGATAAAACCGCTTCTTCGTATTTGTTTCTTGATTAAACTGTGTTTACCTTTTTTGAAATGTCAAATGTAAACATTTAACAATTTTTATTATACTAAAATGTATTGCAAATCTATGTTAATAACCAAATTTCAAAATGTATTTGTAAACTAACCTGTTTTTATTAGTTGATTTCAAAACGCCTTTAACACTTTAACATACCTCACTTCAACACTAAACTTAAAATTAATTAAATTAAGAAAGACTTCATTTCATTCTTCTTCTTCGCTTTTATTTACGGCGCCGTTTCGCGGGGTAGCCAGTCAAAAAATCGCCTTGGTGGCCCTGTATGTAAAACTATAATAGCTCAGGTTTCAATTTAAATTGGTAAAGAAAATTTTCAATATTTGTTTGTAAAGTGTCTTTTGCATAAATGACTATGTTCTCTGTTTTTAATACAAAATGATTCAAAAAATAATCCTTTCAAATACGACTCGTCCTCTGAAATTTTATAGATTAAATTTTTGATCTTCATACTCAAACGCCTTTATTTTAGGCAAAACCACTCAAACAAACTGATTTAAGATAAAATCACTCGTCCTGCGGACTCGTGATTTTATCAATCAGTTTGTTTTCGTGGTTTTTCCAAATAAAGCCGTTTTCGTGAAAACCAAAAATTTAATCGATAAAATTTGGAGGACTCGTGGTATTACCTTTGATAAAACCGTCTCTTCGTTTTTGGTTTTTTGATAAAACTTTGTTTACCTTTTTTGAATGGTCAAATATAAGCATTTAATAACTTTTATTTAGTATTATCAATTATTATTATAATAAAACTGTAATCAATGTCGGTACTACATATAATCAGACAACTCACCCTGGGGTAAAAATTTTTAAATTTATGAAATTTACGAAAATTACAAAAAATTATTAAAGAAACATTTTAATATTTAAAGATCTTCGACTTCTTCCCCACATTGAGGTAAAAAATGCACTTCCATATTCATATATTTAAAAATTTGTATAATCTATAACAAATGGCGCCCAACGTGGGGCTATGAAATTTAAAAGGACGGGTTTAACATAAAGTAATCAAATAATACTTAATAATTAAAATTAAAATGGATTTAAGAGGTGGTAAAAAGGTTAGTTATTTGAAAAAACGAGAAAATATAGAACAAATAGGACAAGGAAATGAAGAAACAAGTGACAAGGAACAACATATAGACAATACAATAGCAGAAGACAAAGAAGTAACTGAAAAAGAAAGAGAACAAGGAAAAGTAAATAGAGGTTTAATAAAAATGATGACTAATATGGGAAAGCAAATTAATAAAAACACAGAAGATTTGAAAAGTCAAATCAAAAAAGAATTGGGAAATATGGAAGACAAAATAAGTAATGAGAAATGATTAAAAACAAAGAAGAAATCAAAGAAGATTTGGGTAATATGATGAAAGAAGAAATGAAAGGTGTACAAAATAGTATAGAATAAATAATACAAGACTTAAGAAAATATACAAATAAAAAAATGGAAGAAACAAGAAAAGATAGTAAAAAAGAAATGATTGAAAGACCAATAGAGATAGAGATAGAAGAGTTACAGGAGTAGAAAAATAAGAAAGTAATAGAAATTAGACAAATCCATAAAATAACAAATTTTAATGAATATAAATTGGAGCGAAGAAATAACACAACAGAAAAGATTTTGAAGTAAAGAGAAACCAATAAAAGTAGAGAGATCAGAATAATTGTCATGTCAGAGTGGACAAATCCAACACAAATATTATGGAGAGGTAAAAATATTATATCCCAGAAATTTTATTTAATTCAAACTTAATCTAATAGAGTTTGACACTTAAAAGTAAGGTATACTCATCAGCGTTCCTTAGGTTCTGTAGAATGGATTGCACTAAACTTTAACGTGCACACACAAGCTCTGCTTTGCACTAAAAACACTAAACTAACTCAAAGGACTTGATCCTCTTAAGTCTTCTTTCTAACCCAGTATTGTCAAGGAGCTGGATAGCCTCGATATAGACATGATGATGAAGTCTTTCTTCATGGCTAATTTCTTGATGGTCTGGTCAACAGTGTCCATTTCCAGATCCCTATAGAGGTCACTATTGCGAATGTACCAAGAGGCATGTTCCTCAGTGCTTTGTTTTGAAAAATTTGGATGATTGCTAAGTTGCTTGCTTTGGTGCATTCCCATAGTTGGATACCATAAGTACATACAGGCTTAAGTACCTGCTTATAAAGCATAATCTTATTATGTAGAGACAGAGTGGAGTTTGTTCCAATTAGCCAGTACATTTTTCTATATTTCAGTCCAAGTTCTTCTCTTTTCTTTTTAACATGCACTTTCCATCGAAGTTTGGCATCTAAGTATTTTGCTGTGTTTGAATATGGAATCAGGTTATTGTTTATTCTGACTGAAATATGATCTATCCTTTTTTTGTAAAGTTAATGTGAAGTGATTTAGTTTCATTACGTTTAATTTTCCATCTGTTCGTCCAGTCATGGATACGGTGGACAGCTGTTTGCAGCTTGTGGGTTGCTTCTTCATTACCCTTTCCTACAGCTAAAATGACAGTGTCGTCGGCGAAGGTGGCTATGGTATTGTTTTCTAACTCTGGAATATCACATGTGTACAGTAAGTATAGAACAGGTCCTAGGACACTTCCTTGTAGTAATGGAAGATAAAAAAAATAATAACTAAGGATAAATTGATTAAATGAAAATAGCAAAATACGCTTTACTCGTGGTAAATGCGTATAATTTCGCGCTTCTTGTACAATATACTATTTTGCAATAACATTTCCTAGAAATTATAGGATCTAACTTTCTTATTTCTTTGAGTCAACTTTTGACAACCTCGTTTCAAGGAAATTCTGTGTGACTGACTCATGCCCAGATAGTCCATTAAAATATTACCTTTTTAGGTTGAAAATATAACAGAAGCCACTAAAAGCGTTTCCATGTTACCTACAGAAAATAAAAATCGCATTCTAGAAACGTTGCGTTTGCCTGATTAATAAAGGTGAATATCCAACGAAATATGAAGGGCAGGTCGTTAACACGAAAAATATTTTTAATGTCGTCAAAGGCAATCGGATATGATTGCTGAAATGAAATACGATACGAAATAGGTGTGGGGTGGTTTGCAAGAGATTATTGAGTTTATATCAGACTTTGAGTTTATTAACCTGATGCTTTGAAAGTTAAATATAAATAAAGGTGATAAAGTATTTGATTTTACCAGTAAACTAATAATCAGCATTTAAAAAAGTTTGGACGAGATTTAACCATGTTTTCCAAATTATTAAGGTTCAATAGATAGGTTTATTAACAAGAAAAATTGTTTCCCACATTTACTCTTCTATGCTCTTCTGAACTTAAAATGTTCAACTACTAACAAGGTTTTGACCTTTTGGCTATACATTGAATTTGTTAGTTACACTTTCTCTTAAAACAAATCAACTAATACTGAAAAATATTTGCTATATTCTACCAGTATCTAATATAATTTTTAAAGGTTAATTCGTTAAACCCTTAATTTGATTGCTTTAAGTCTTAATTTTAATCTTAATTTTGAGAAAACCCACTCTTCACCTGTATTACAAAAGTTTATTTAAATATGCTCATTTTAGACAGAATCAAAACATTTTAGTTTTACTTTATACATCCCAGAACAAAGAATCAACTCTCTTCTACAGAATAAACCTCGTATTTTAACGTTATCTTAAGTATAGTTAGGTATGAAAACCCGTGAATTTTCCTTCTTTAATGACATTTCCAGTAAAAGACGATTCAAGAGTCGCTAATGTATTTTAATATAAAGAAACGTGCGTAGTAAGCAAGAAATAAGTGACGGTGGGTTAAATTGTGCGTCCCAGATAGTCGGAAAATGGCGGAAAAATGGGAAAACTGCCTGGCTGCTTCACTCATAAACCATTCGACTATCTACAAGAGTGACGTCGACTTTTTTTGCCTTTGCTAACTGACAGTTTTCCACCGATAGGGATAAACCGAAGGGCGCTAAATCATTTTATCGGTTACGTTTTATTTGTCGAGAATGCACAGTTTAGTGTGTTATGAAACGTTTTAAAAACTGAAGTGAACTACATAAAATTTTAAATTGGATTTCTTTTAACAAAGGATAACTGTGAAATCAGTTATCCTTTTTGAACAAAAAAAAATAATAAGCAACCAAATTCGACATCCTTATTGACATATATAAATTGTATGTAACTGATTTTTGGTTTTGATGGTTTTCGTATACAAGGTGTTTCAAAAAACATAACACGCCATTAAGAGTTTAAGTACTATTATCAACGAGAAACAATGAAACTCCTCTATTTTCACGAGTACGCCATCAAGTAGTGGCTTAGGTATAGATATGTAAAAACAAAATTCCCAGATATGCCGACAAGTTGCTTAAAAAATATAATGTAAACGCAATCGGATTATCATAAATTGGATGCGTTATGAATTAATAGATTTTGATCTAAATTATACTTACCTGTAATGGCTTAATAGTTATTTATGGTACTAGTGTGTTATGTTGAAAATAAGTCAAGCGAGAAAATTAATACCACGAGAACGTCAGGACGAGTGGTATAAATTCTCAAGTGACTTAGGAAACATAACATCGTTTTTTTATGAGATACTAATTAATAAGCTTTGTGATCAAATCAAAGCTACTTGCGTATCAGCACCCTATAAATGTCAGAATGACTAGACAGTGACTTTTTTACATTTTGGTCAAAGTAGGTTGTTTGTTTGGTTGCCACATGCTACATTGTTAGCAAATGTTTAAATAAATTTTGACATTGTCAGTTTTCCTTTCAGAAAAGGGAAGCTTTTTTGAAGAAAAAAAAAGTATAGAAAATGGAGGAAACCGATGAAAATTACGTTGCTGAGGATATCCTTACGGAAACGGAAGAAGCAGCGATGCAGATTTTGCCAGAAAAGTCCCGAGATGCTTACGAGGAGGAGTTCAAAATGTTTGGGTCTTGGATGAATTCATGGAAGATAAAAGGTATCGATAAAAATGTTCTACTGACTTATTTTTTTACATTTACAAAAAAAAATTAGCCTCATCGTCGCTGTGGACCAAATACTCGATGCTTCGCTCGACTATTCACCTTTATAAAAAAATCGACATTTCGAAATAGGGCAAAGTAACGAGCTATTTAAAAAGGGATACAAACCCAAGGAGTCCAAGACATTAGAACGACCTGAAATAGAGAAGTTTTTGAACGAAGCTCCCGACAACGAGTACCTGTTGATGAAAGTGGCTTTGATAATGGGGATTAGCGGTGCTTGTAGATGCGATGAATTGGTCAATTTGAAAATAGAAAACATTCAAGACAAAGGGAAATATTTTCACGTAGTTTTGCCAGACACTAAAAACAAAAGACATCGAGAAGTTTCACCCGATCAATTTGTGTAAAAAATACATGTCTTTGAGACCAAAAAATACTAGTTCTAGTTGTTTACAAAAATGGGAGGTGTACCAGCCAGTGTGTGGGAATAAATACGTTGTCGAAGATACCTTCTTGTAAAAAATACATGTCTTTGAGACCAAAAAATACTAGCTCTAGTCGCTTTTTTTGTTTTTTACAAAAATGGGAGATGTACCAGCCAGTGTGTGGGAATAAATACGTTGTCGAAGATACCTTCAGGAAATGCAATGTTTTTGAAATTGGAGGAACCAGCGCTCTACACCGGTCACTGCCTGAAAAGGTCTTCGGCGACTCTTTTGGCCAATGCAGGGGCTAACATGACTACTTTGAAGCTTCATGGAGGATGGAAGTCCTCGAACGTAGCAGAAGGATACCTAGAAGAATCGGTGCCCAACAAAATACAGTTACAGAAAAATTACAAGGTTCTAATGCGTCGGCGTCTTCCAGCACTATCAGCAGCTGTACCGATATGGGAGCGTCTGGTTCTAATGAACCAACGAATTTTACAATGATTTCAAATTCGAATAAACCGTTAGCGTTTTCGTTTAATTTCAATATCAATGTGAATTCTGCTTGTAATAGTAATAAATAAATAGAATAGGTTAAACAGTCCAATTATTGGCACTTTAAGGTTGGCGTACGGATTAAAAGAAGATTAATGTATTATTACTTCAGAATCAGAGCCAATATGCTCCTAGTTGGATATAATAACCTTGACAGAGTGTGAAATAAATTAAAAAAACGAAAATCGTTGCTTAATTATTGTGATATTAACGAATTAAGTGAAATAAGTCTAATTTCCAATCATTGGCACCTTCGACCCTATTATTGGCATACCACTCATACCAGTCATTGGCACCCTTTTTCTCATACAAAAGATAGATAAAAAGTTGTTTTTTAAAATATTGCACAACTGTAAATAAGTATACATATTTCGTATATGATGAACACTTTTTATTTACCAAAGACAAATAAAAATTAAATTGTTTAAAATATTGCACACCCTTTAGAAACTTTTTCAAAGAATGTCATATTTTAGAAGTACGTGATTTACAAAGAAATAATTCTCGGTACATATTTTTTCTTTCCAAACACGTAACACGGTATATTTTACTTCATTTCTGACATTGAATTTCTGCTAATTTATTTAATAGCGTCAGCATTACAATGGACGTCGTATATATGTTATTTGTGCATATAAAACAAATACATTTTGTAACCAGAATATTATTTCTGGGAACAGGATTTTTGATGATTAACCCTGTATTTACTGGAAAGTAAAATAAATTTAGACTAAGTTAGTACACGAATAATAACAATAATACTTTAAAGTACCTTTCCCAATAACAAATATAATAATGTAGAGGAATTACAAAATATAATTAAAAACATGAAACTAAGAATACTGATATATTTTTTTTCATTGTCAACTGTTGTAAAAATATTTATTTATTGTTGAAATTTCAGATTAAATGATGTCTTAGCTGCTTTTTAAACGATTGTGCATTCGTGAGTGATTTAATTGTATCAGGAAGCATATTATATAGTTTTGGTGCTAAGAATGTATATGATTTTTGTGAAATTGATTTGAATATAAACGGTATAACATAATGATGGAAAGTGGGACCTGTGCTTATTTATATGTAACTTGAAACATGATGCAAAAAAGAATAGTTGTCGCAAATTTAAAATATTCGTATCAACATAGAGCGCTTCTGTAGGATATTTAGCATTTTTTTCAAAAATTCATTTTTGAAACTGTCGTTGAATTACTTCAATTGAATGTAAGTGGGTTTTTGAAACTCTAAAGCCCTGAATAGGCTAGTATAGTGCGTTGCAATTTATAGTAGAAAATCGTCTCGCTTTAGATATGAAGAAGGTTGTGTATTAGTCGGAAACAGAGACGGTGCTCCCATGGACCTAAAAATTTATGTTTTCTGTTTGGGTAGTATTCACGATATACCCAACTAATATAATAAGCTCTTCCATCTCCTTAATGAGAGTCAGGCTGAGTTGAAAACTGGAAAAAATTCAACATGTTAAAAAAATCGAAGACAAATATATGAGATTTAACAATACAATTCAAAAAATTGTAATAAATTTGGATGATACTGATGATGATAGTGATATTATTTCAGAACATGAAATTATTGACTGTGAAAGAGATTTAGAAATATAGACGTTTTTAAATTCATTTACCTAATTCATTTACCTACATTTCCACAAAATAAATCTATTTTTTTTTAATTTTAATACAATTTCTCAGTGTGTTATATTTTACTTCACCGTACGAAGTGGTAAAGTATTGTAATCGCAAAAAAAAGTCCAGCTTTCAGTGGATTTACATGTTTTGAGACCCCCTAAGCCCCCCCTAGTCCGGAAAAATTTGTGTGCGCTCTAACTCCAACTGCGATCGGAATTTCCTAACCAAATTTTATATTTAGCATTTTTACAACATGTTAATGAGCTGATTAGATTTTGGGCAAAATCGAACAACCGGAAATGGGGGTTTACTCTTGAGAATTTTCAGATTTTCGCAATTATTATCGTTTCTATTAAGTTTATGTAAAAATATTAATAGAAAAAATTTATTTTAAATTAAATTTACTATAAATTTTGTTTAAAAACTTTTTTAAAATTTTGTATTATAAGCGAGTTAAAAATAAAATATAGTTGCATAATAGCGCAAGCGCAGTAGAAGTGTTTTGTTTCATGGAGACAATTGTACGCTCTTGCCAGGCATGGCCTGCCTTAAATATGTACGAGTAATTAGATTATGAGCCCGTAGGGCCGTTAAAGTATGGTAAAGTCATGTGCATGGCCACATCCGATTTTTTTTCAATGCAAATCAAATTTTAAAAATTATCTTTAACATTTGAACAAATAACACTCAACCTAAGCCGGCTCTGATCAGCATGTTTTCGAATGTTTCAAGATGTTGCCAGATCATTGCGCTTTCTAGATTATCTTGCAATGGACTATATGTCCAATTAAATGGAAATACAATATATTAGTAAATTTTTAGATCCTTCGTCCCAAATGTAAGAAGAATTAAAAAACAATATAAGTAGAGCTTTTGAACCCTTACGCAACATGTTTGACAAAAGATTTACCTCGTCCGTTATTTTCCTTATATCGGTTTAATGTCCTTAAAAACTTTATCAGTACGCCCTTATACGATAGACGTTTTATAATAATAGCAAACCCTAACACGTCAGTAAAGTGTTTCCGTTCGAAATAATTTTATTTGAAGCGAAAAATGAAAAGACATAATCGAAAAATATCCCTCTTTGACAGATAAGTTAATGTCGGACATTACAAGTTAAAATTGGCCATAACAGAGGGTCAGCCATGCGACTTTTCCCATATGACCGGTGAGCAGATGACTTCCTTCGAACAGAAATTGACCATCAACATGTTCGGGTCACTGCGTTTCTATACTATTAGAATTTCATCAGCGGGGATGGACCCAAATCGTCATTATGAAAGAAGAATATGGCGAGGATTGGTTTAATAAATAATCTCTATGCCGGAATACAGTTTAAAAGGATCTCGCACTTTTCATATGTATTTACTCGCTTGTATAATAAATTTATTCCGTGTTTGGTGGTGGATTAAATAATAGAGAAAATACGGAAATTAAAAATTTAGGGATCTTTCAAAGAGTCGCATAAAAAGTAAATATATAAAGAGTAAAAATTGATTAGTTGATTAAATTATTAAATTATATAAAAACAACAAATTTTCTAATAAATCATTTGACAAATACCTATACAGAAGACAAATACTACAAGGAAAATAAAATATCTTAAAGAACCAATCAGCCTATTCCGTTAACCAGACAGAACGTGGGCAAAGTTCTCCATTTTGTCGAATGTGGCCAAAAAGTTTTATGGAATAAAACAGCACAAAGTCGGTACCACATAAATTTATTAACGATGAAAAATTAAAGTTAAGGCAACTAGTTTTGGCTTAAACAGCCAACTTCAGGGCTAGGAAAAAGGGTTAAGAATTAAAATTTAAATATAAAATTGAAAATGCTGACACATGGTAGACATGGTTGACAATGGTTTAAGTTTAACAAAAATTAAATGGTGCAAAAAACTAAGCATCAAATCAAATGTTCAAAGTGCTTTAACGGCGCCCAGCAATAACAAAGCTGCCCCATAAAAGAACATAAAAGAGGTATTTGAAGCACTAAGTATCATCAAAAATATTAACTGAAGCGTCATTAACAAGCCGATGAACAACATGGCGTGATCGATAAAAAAGAAATCGATATGAAGTAGCTCAATCATCAATACTAAGAAAAGAATATTGACTAGGTAAACACAAACTGAGAGTGCTCCAACTACCAAAATTCAGGATCAAGGCTTCTTTCTTCTTTCTTTTTGGTATGGGCCTTGATCCTGAATTATGGTGGTTGGAGTACTCTCACTTTGTGTTTAGCTAGTCAATCTTCTTTTCTTAGTATTGATGATTGAGATACTTCATATCGGTTTCTTTCTTATCGATCACGCCATGTTGTTCATCGGCTTGTTAATGACGCTTCAGTTAATATTTTTGATGATACTTAGTACTTCAAATACCTCTTTTATGTTCTTTTTATGGGGCAGCTTTGTTATTGCTGGTAGCCGTTAAAGAACTTTGAACATTTGATTGTTCAAGTTGTTCAAGTTTTTTGAACCGTTTAATTTTTGTTAAACTTAAAGCATTGTAAACCATGTATACCATATGCCCGCTAAGTTTAATTTTTCATTGTTAATGGACCCCGCAGTTTTTGATAGGAAAATGGCTTTCGGTGGATTTCTCTCAAACTTCGGAAATTTATTCTTCATCCTATCCCGATCAAAAGTGTTCACGGGTCCAACTCAATCCTATGTTCAGATTTCGAGCTAGAGCGAGTTTAAAATGATTAGGGGGAACTCGATATATGGGCATTTATCGGCAAGTTAGGCGTTCAACTCTTTACGTTTATGGTTTATATGATGGATATATGTCATACACACCCAGATACACACACACGCACACATGTAGCGTCTTTTAGAAGATTTTATTTTGATTTCTAAACTATTACTTAAGAATTTATTTTTTATTGACATTACATTTTTCATTTTTCAATCACTTTTTTGTTACCATGAATACAGCTAGACTATGTCCGACATGGGCATTTCATTAACAGGGTTAAACACAGCCAGTCACCTTGAAATAAATTAAAAAACTAAATAAATGTTCAATGGAGAAATATTTTTTGTAAGAGTACGCTTAACAATTAATATGTCCAGCACAAGCGTCACTTGTCGTTATCTCATCTAAACCCTACTCTTTTATACTCCTACAAGGTTTTCACGACTCGCATAGACCAGCATAATCATTATTTTTATTATTCTTATTTATTTATAGCACACGTATTATTAATCTAACTACAATTTGGCGTAGTCTTTGGGAGATTAAAAGGATTAAAAAGGAACATACGAAAAACCATCTTACCATCAGCCATTTTAAAGTCTATCCATTTTTTTATTTCTAAAAAGTTTATCTTCGCTTTCTGTTTTAGGTCTTCCCAATTATCTGCCCTATATGAAATAGCAGTATCATCTGCGAGGCCAATAACGTTTTCACTGGTTTTTAAAGAAAACAAGCAGTTAATATATATGTTGAACAAAATAGGACCAAGTATGGATCCTCGCGACACTCCATATTCAACAACTCTTGCACTGCTAAGTACATCATCTATTCTGTCGATTGGTGAGATACTTTTTAAAAAGATTTAAATAATTATTTCGTATACCAATATCTTCCAAGCACTGCAGGAGAAAAAAAAAGTAAAGTTCGTGTGACGGGTGGTTCAGGCCGCGACTACCGCTTTCTGCATGGCTTAATGTTACATAGCCCTGACCAACGGTTTATACGTACTCACCGAGCCTTGGTGGGTTGCCGATATTATGAACCACTTTATTTTCTTGGGAATCGAACCCGGGTCGTCTCGTTGAGAAGTGTATATGCTAACGCTGAGCCATGGCACCCTCTGCAGGATAAGATGATGACTAGCCGTGTCAAATGCATTTGAAAGATCCAGAAATATACACAAACAGGGCTTGCTTTCATTAAGTGATTTACTTAGGTACTTGTGAAGTTAGGACACTAACGGCGTTTTGTGTGGATGTTTTCTATCTAAAACCAAACTGTTGTTTTGAGAGTATTTCATATTTGTTTAGGTATGAAACTAATCTATTTTTAATTAATTTTTCAAACTTTTTTGAGAAGTGGGTGATTAACCATATGTGTTGGTAATTGCTGATGTTGTTACATCTCCCTTTTTATGTAATAGAGTAACAATTGTTCTATACATTTAGATAGAGTATGTGTAAATGGTTTTAAAAGATAATCACAGTTTTTTTAAAATCAAAATAGGTACAATTAGGAATAGATTTTCATCGCTTTTTATTTGGTTTGCTGAAGCTCTTATTAAATTCATTAGCAATGTTAATTTTATGCTGGACATAATTGTTAAGTGTTCTCTTACAAAGAGTATTTCTCCATTGAACATTTAGTTTTGTATTTATTTCAAGGTGTCCGTCCGGCTGTGTTTAACCCTGTTAATGAAACGCCCATGTCGGACATAGCTACCAGGTAACATGGTAACAAAAAAGTGATTGAAAAATGAAAAATGTAATGTCAATAAAAAAAAATTCTTAAAAAATAGTTTAGAAATCAAAATAAAATCTTCTAAAAGACGCTAAATGTGTGCGTGTGTATGTAACTGGGTGTGTATGACATATATCCATCATATAAACCATAAACGTAAAGAGGTGAACGCCTAACTTGCCGATAAATGCGCATATATCGAGTTCCCCCTAATCATTTTAAATTCGCGCTAGCTCGAAATCTGTACATAGGATTGAGTTGGGCCCGTGAACACTTTTGATCGGGATGGGATGAAGAATAAGTTTGAGAGAAATCCACCGAAAGCCATTTTCCTATCAAAAACTGCGTGGTCCAAATTTATGTGTTACCGACTTTGTGTTGTTTTTTTGTCGTTTCATTTATTGGTAACATGAATAGCATAGATAGGAATACGGATAGTAGTAGGTAGTGTAGCAGGAAGTGTAGCAGCAGCTTGTATAACAGCAGGAATAGCACATTGGAAGAGAGCAGCAAACCGTTTTTATATTTATTTGTGGTTTACTTTTTAGTTTTTATAGGTGAATGTACACTGACAATTTTATGAATGGAATGTAAAATAGAAAATTTAGAACATTTTTGGCCGAAAGGTGATAAGCGTGTAACTTTACAGGGTATTGTTTTGATATTTTTAATATGTTTCAATTTTTCCTGAAGCCGAACCATAACTCTCGATAATTCAGTATATTATTCGTGAGCAGTGTAAGCTGTATGCCAAAAATGGAAAAATATACTGAGTGACTCAAAAGTTCTATCCAAATGAATAATTATGAAGAAACCCTTTTTTATATATGGGTTTAGAACCCAATATGTGACCTCTACCTACCTTTAAAATAATTCCTTTACCTACCAAACACCCTATAGAAGATTTTAAAAAACTGATCTATCGCAAACGTAAAATTTATTAGTTTTTACTTCGTCTAGAAAATATGTCATTTTGTTCAAGAACTGAAACATTTTCAAAACCACATTTCTTGACAAATTCTGGCGTACAGATTAAGACGAAGCCGAAAAGGATTGGATTAATAAAGGCAATATGGCACTCTTTGAATTATGGTCGATGATATTTATTGCCAAGGGAAGACACATAAAGATGAATCCTGTTCATTACGCTGTGTTGACAAGTGTCTTGGCGTAGACGATGAATCCTTAGAGTTTATTAGTTTTCCCTTGATATTACGAGAACTCTGTTTTTGTGTATTTAAGAAACTCAGGATATAATAAAAGGGGTACCAGATGGTTCAAAGAGATTAATTATTGGTAAAATTTTGTTTCGTGATTTTGATTTAAACAGGCGTTCTTGCTTGTAAAGAACATTTGCTTTTGTAGTTGTTGTTGAAAAATCAACATATTTTCGCCGCCGCTGGTATTGGAATTCAATATAAAATATGTAATAATATGTGCAAGAACCAAACTTTTAAAAAAATCAGAAAATAATTAATAACGCGATGCCGCTTACAAAAATGTACAAATCCCTGCATAGGAACAACTTAGAAAAACGCACGTAAAGCAGTATTGCAGTTACCGGATGATAACATATACAATTGGTTACCAACAATTCGGCGCCGGGTTTATGTCACACTATTTTCAAGATATAAACTTTCTCGCGGCCACTTCACCCACCCGAAGGGTCGTATTGCTTAGTATACAAAATATCTCGCGTTGAAGTTCAAAAGCTTGTTAAAACATAATATTTAGTTGCGTATACAACAAACACATCGACCTTAGAGTGCCACTGTTACAGGTTTAAATCAATTCAAAAGAGTTCAGATATTTTAACTGTTTATTAATTTAAACTAACTTAACTCATTTGTTTAGAATGTTTAGAACTATTTTAGTGACCTTTGAACGCTGCTCTTTTTCTTATATTTTGGTAGCTTTTACAATTAGGTATGCCTATACCTGGCTAAAAGGCCTACTATGGTCAAATATTTATGTTCACCAATAAACTCCTAGGTCAGGAAATGTGTCTTTCTCACTCACTTCCTTCTTTTCTTTTTTGGTTCTTGGTATTGTTCTGAAGCACATGGGTTCTTCGAATACCGAATTTTATTTCGGATTTTTAAGCCAATAATTAAAATTATAAGACATTGGGATCTTTAACTTCTTTTTTGCATAAGAATACACTTCATTGTGGATCTGGACCCAGTCTTTTTCACTTATTGGCTACACTACACCTCGGGTAAGTCCATAGATTGCCAAGGGTTTAAGCCCTAATTCTGAATAAAATAAAAAAAAATATTAAATTTACTAATTTCTTTTTAGGCCAACTAAAATAAGCTACCTGTTTTCTAATTTCTTCTGCTATTTTTCTTTAACCTGCTTTTGGGCATTATTTGAATCTTCCATATCTGGCATTGGCACCTGCTTAACTAATTTGGGGGCAGCTCACTCTACTTCCATACCTTCCTGCACACTTAAGCGAACATTTGAGGATTCTTCTTCAATTTGGCATCTATACCATTGAGCTTTGCTCATATCTGCCCTCAAGTAAGAGATTTCCTTATTTTACCTACCCATCACAGTGACTGCAATATAACATTTACACCAGCACTTAGAACCTTCAAGATACCACCTATTGTTCAACTCTATTTTGTTTAATGTACCTATATTTATTATGAGAGCTGACTGGTACCATTCAGAGATCTTAATCTACATTATTGCTATTAAAGTTGATTAAATTTACTAACATAATAAGTTCTTTTCTTCCTAACATATATTTGAACCCCCCTACTCTGTGGGAGATTTTCTTTTAAAAATAATTTTCTGAGCTAGCTGAATTGTAATAAAAGTACCTGCGCCCCATAAGAATTTTGGGGGGCTAACACCAATTTAAATTTAAAACAAAGTTCGATTTAAAAATCAAGTTTTATTACCAGCCTTGTGCCATTAAATTTCAAATACAAGCACACATGTACAATTTACTTCTAAGCCTTAAGTGCCATTTTAAATACAAAACAAAGTTCCAATTCTACATTCAACTACACAAGTGCTATTAATGCCTAATATTTTATTCATCCTGAGCAAATACAGTCCACTTTGATGTCAAGAATTGGTTGGATAAAGAATTTCCCAACTATGCTGGGTATTCTCAACAGTTGTGTCAGGTTTGTAAAGGAGTATCTTTTTGAATACTTTTTAAACTTTTTTCTTAAAAAAAAACTCATTTGATAAAACATATTTACCGTTATCCTATTTACTCTTTATTACTAAATAAATAAAAGTTTAATTTATTTTAAATCTCTAAAAAGGATTTATTCGATTCATTAAAGATACTTTTCTTTAATTTATATTTCTACTTCTTGTAGTCAATGAAATAAAAAGAATATATTTTCTTTTAAAATACGTGGAATAAAGTAATTACTTAAATATTGAATTTTCACGCGATTTTCTTGAACCTGAAACTTTTGTATTGAATTGAATTGAAAAACCAAAGAAAAATAAATACGAGCAACTACAAACCTTTTTTTATTTTAGTCCAAGCGATATAACAGAAATATTTTAAATAAATATACGCAATAGTAAAAAGAGACAAATGTCTCACGAATTGCAGGAAAGTCCAAATTTTATTACTTTACTAAATATTCTTAGATGCGTCGAAAATGTACTTACCATATAGACATGTGCTATCTCACTTTCTCGAAATTGTACCATCTCATTTTCTCACAATTGTGCCAATTTCTATTTTTTTATTTAAGATACAAATAATTTATATTAGCAATTTTATGAATAAAATGTTGTTTCTAAGAGAGCTAGTGTCTTTCCTGTATATTTCTAATATTTGGGACTACAATTATAACAATTCAGATAGACTAGAGAATTGTTTCTATCATTCCTTTGGATCCTGTTTTATCCTATACTACCAGAGTTAAAAACAAGGCTTTACTGTCCTACGTTTATGTGCCATCACCATGAATCTCGAAGCTAGCAGCAAAAATAATAATTATGATTACAAGACTATTAGTCTGCTGTGATGGTTGAACTTCATTTTAAGTATAAGGTGCGTTCAAAATATTTGTGCTGAAGTTTGAAGTTTCCTTAAAGAATACATTTAAATAAGTCCATAGAAATTTGAAATAAAAATCAGGTTACTAGATAGATTAGTAGTTAAGGAGATTGACAGATTGATAAAAAAGAACAGCACTCTAATTTACAATGAACGAAAAAGTTAAAAAAATGTATAGCTATTAAAAATTAAAAGAAATTTAGATTTTAACCATTTAAAATTTTTTGAATAGTATCAAATAACGTCTACATAAAGCACTAACATAATAAAAGAACTTCTAGAAAACGGATGAAGCAAAATTTCACGCATTTTACTCCTATAATTTTGTAATTTATACACCAGCTGTGTTTAGTTTTAAACTGGATATAAAAATAATCTCATTTCGGTAAAGAGAACATCATAATTTGCTTCGATTTCCGAACAGATTAAAATGTGTACATCATTTGTATAAATCAGCTCCTTTTTCTGTCGTTATCACCGACATAACCTTAAACTAGACGGCTAAAGGGTCGCGCAGACCGAGGCGGTCACGGGCGCGGCTACGGGCGCGGTGGGGGCCACGGATGCGGGCGCGGGCGCGGTCGCGGTGGGGGCCACGGATGCGGGCGCGGGCGCGGTCGCGGTCGCGGGCGCTGAATAACGAACACACCGACACGGCTGCGACCGAGCAAACGTGTGTATATTTTTTTATATTAAATATTAAATTCCTACTCCTAACAATTTTATTATAATAAAATAATAATTATTAAGAATGGAATACTTTGAAGAAGTCGAAGAGGAAGCGCTTCTTTTATTAGCAATACTGCAAGATGAAGAAAATGAGCGCAACAATCGAATTTTGTTTTTCGCCCGAACATTTTTGTATTCTGGGTGCGTGAGGTCATACAAAACTCCAGCTATGTTTGCCCGCCAACGCGGTAAAACGTGGATCCTCTCCAGTTGATTTTCAGACAGATCGCAACTTGTTTGGACTCTTCTATTTAATTTAATGCGTTATATTGAACCGCGGCCGCCACCGCCACCGCCATCGCGGCCGCGACCGCCTCGGTCTGCGCGCCGCTTAATGCCATATGATAAAAATTCATCAATTACGAGGATGACTGGTGTCCATAATGCATGCGCATTGTATTTGTCATATTCACCGACATAACCTTAAAGTCTATGTTCCGACATTGGCGTACCTTAGGGAAAATGATTGGGTCTAGAACAAAAATAAGTAGAATGATGAAAACAATTTAGGATTTAGGTTGGAGTTTTCATTTACTGATTGGAAATATTATTATTTGTGAGAACAGGATGTTTTTTATAAAGTATAGGTATAAATAGCTGTATCGTTCGAGTAAGACATATAGTATCCTCAATTTATATCATTGAAATAACTTTCTGAAGCAAAATGCTCTGAACATATTCTTGTTGACGAGTGCGGAAGCGGTTCTAAAGGTCTTCCTATTGCTTTCAACCATTCATTACGTTGGTCCTCAGGTATTCTAAAATATCATTGTAAAGCAAATATACATTCGATCGCGTAAAATAATTACTTTTTGGTATAATAAATGTGTGTGAATCAAAGTTGTTGAATAGATGCATGGTATATAACAATTTTATTGCGTTTCTTATATTGACTTACCTATGGGATGGTTTGTTGAACGGTTCTTACACCAAAGTACAAAACACTTCATTTTTACAATAAATTCACTATTTCTCTATCGAATATCAGTCAAACACCAAACAGAACAGTGGACGCCTATGAACAAAAAACAATATGTCTCGTCTCCTCGAATCGGCAAAGCTCGAGAACCGAAACCCAGATGTCAGACGTACTGGTGTCCATTGCGTATTGCGCAGAGACGTTTTCGGAATGTTCAATTAGATGAGTTTCTTGTGTGGTGGGAATATGGATATTAGCCGTCTAGTTTAAGGTTATGTCGGTGGTCGGTATACGTTGGTAAAAGAGCCACTCTCAGTCTCATAAATAATTATAGAATTATTATTGATTGTTGATTTTGTATAGTTTTGGCTGGTTTTTTCTAGTATTTTGTTTTATGATGATAACTTTCAAATGACAAAGGTCGTTGTTTGACACAGCAAATATAACAAAGAAATATAATACATTTTTCTCGTGAGAGATTAAATCGAAGTAAAATTTAAGTGTACCACAAGTACTATTTATTTTTATTTTATTATTCAATCGACACCGATAAATCCTCTATTTCTAGGCGTTGGATTTGTTGTCTGGTTTTCTTTCTCGCTTTACTTTTCAAATTAAGCTGTCAACCGTAAATCCATCCAAGCTGATGACAGTTTCCACTTTTCCAGGAATTGATTTATCGAAAACCTTGCAGACCACGAAACGTTAGAACGAGTGTAAATTTATTTATGTCTTTATTTAATAGAAAAAGCAGAAACGGACTGGTATAAAACATTTAAGAAGACTTTGGTGTGGAACATCATTTTGTCCAAGCTGCCAATAGAGTTTTCTAAATTTTATATCCAATTCTTATTTCTGACATTGGCTCTCCATCGTCCAAATAAAATATTTTGCTGTGTCAGTCTTTGGCATAATATTTTTGTTAACAGCGATATGCTGATTTTCTCCGTTCATAAAATTGGCATGGACAGATTTAGTACAATTGAATTTTATTCGCTATCTCCATAGTCCAGGTGTTAAATTTATTAACTGAAGTTTGCAGGTTTACTGCTGCTTCTTCATAGTCCTTACCTTTTAACAGTACCTTCAGGAAAGGTCACTATTGTGTCATGATCTAGTTCAGAAATATCATATAACTGGTAAAGAACTCGTTCCAATACCTTGCTTTGTGGTACTCCTGCTGAAGAATACGCGTATTCTTGCATAACTTTAAAAGCTTTATTAGACCAATATTAGCGAGAATTCTTTGGGCAGCGCTACATCAAGGAAGATAGTAGAGAAATATTTTCTTCCTTCCAAGCAATTTGCAAATATTTATATAATTTTCTGGGCTTAATTTATAGCTAAGTGACTTTTCGTGAAGCCAAACTGATGACATTGGATTGTGTTTTTAAAAAGCAGTTTTTCGAATAGATTAGAAATTTCAAGCAGTAGGGAGATTGACCTGTCAGGCGAGACTTCATTTGGTGGCTTTCAAGATTTAGGAATCATTGTTACTTCTGCTGTTTTTCTTACCTTATTTAAATCTTAGAGGCATTGAAAAGTTTTACAATTGCTTTACGAGAAAGTTGTTTAAACATTTTCCTAGTAATTAAGTATTCAGGTTAATATTTTCTATAATCTCTTGCTGTTTATTTTGGAGTAGTCGGTGTTATATTATCTTCCTGTTGAATGATATTGTGCCTGTCATGAATATTTTCACGCTCGCTCTATTATAAACATGTTCAAAATTGTTTTTGTCCATGTACATTGGTGGATTCTGTAAGATTGGTATTTTTATCTCTGCAAAGTGAATAGTTTCGTTTGAAAAAAATCTCGAGTGTTTGAACATGTCTACTTCCTCAAATGAATCCCTATCCTAATTTTTCTCTTTCTCCGTTTATTGTCCAATTTCGTTTTATTCTTAATCGAATGAATTTTATAATTATGCAATTTATTTTATTAGAAATCGTTAAAAAAACTCTAAATTTACCATCAATTTATTTTTATAATTACCCATAAATTTCCTCCCTCCCAAAACACGTCCTGATCCGCCTCTTCTAGAACATCAGTTACAACCTTTTGTTTTCCTATGGAATTCTACAAGCTATGATTTTGTGAATTGAATTTGTAGGGCGGTGAAGGGTTGCGGCGATAGCGTTGACATTGACTGATTGCACTGTTGATGCGGAGTGTTACTTGTGAAAGAACACAAATATGTTGGTTGCGTTGCATCAGATACGTTCAATTAGGATGTACAATGTGGAATATAAATTATACACTGCGTTAAAACGTGTGTTTTTTTGTTATATTTGCATACGTGCTTTGCGTCTTTATTTTATTAAAAGTAACGTTCCGATAGGGAATTCTGGTAACTATAAAATTTATCTCTATAACAATTCCGCTATCACTCAACCTTCGTCGTAGTTTTGTAGCTCCGATTTTATAGAACAAAAAATATTTATCAATGAGGTGTAGAAACAAGGATATGAAAATTATTTCTATGTGGATGGAGAAGTTTTTTTTTTGTTATTTTTAGAGCTGTCTTGATGACGCTCTTTTTGTGGGAGACTGTTGGGAACAACCTAAAGTTTGAAGCATAGTTGCAATTTGATTCCAAACCAAATATGGATTGAGAACACAACCAGGATGTTCATCTAGACAAGCGAAAAGTTTTTCTTACGTTCTGTTTGGCGGGTTACTTCTCGACACCAAAGTTACCGTATACCTGAATTTGCAGAAAGGTCTTAATAATCCGACAGTTTTTCCCGACACCACGTAAAATCAGCTAATTCAGTTCGATTCTGTTTGTTGCCTGATAAATGCAAAAATTCGTACAGTAAGTTATTTATTGAATAGAAATGCCAACTGTTTAAAAAATAAAAGAAGTTTATGTCGATTTTGAAATCGGGATTCATTTAGCTTTGAAAATTGTTTGGCCTGAAGTAAAAACAAGTGGCTGCCATTTTCATCTTCACCAAGCATGATATAGAAAAGTACACTCTTTTGGACTATAGTAAAATCTCAATCGACACTGAGTAATAAATCAAAATTTTATGGGAGTTTTACAGCACAGGCGGCTCAAACAAAATCCGTTTATTTTATTTATTTATCTTATAGCGTATATAAACGTACATAGAGATAAAATGTACAACACAGCACATGTATAGAAAACAGACAAAATTACTTGTAGGTATTATCACAGCTCCATATCTAGTTGGTTAATCCATTGGATGACCTGAGGTGTTGCATGCAAAAAGTCAAAAGTTGTACCAGAAGATGCCCTTGTTGGACATTCGTAGGTAATGTGATGCATTGTTTGAGAATCAGCACCGCAATCGCATTCTGGACTTACGCCCATCCCCCACTTGAACAAGGCACACAATCTGTGATTTTAAATAGCTGGTAGTTAAAAGGTGTGTTAAAATGAAGAATTTTGCCTGTCCCGCCCGGTTTTGTTGGTCATAACAAAAGACTATCCTTATTTTAATCCCTTTTAGGACTCTGATGAGTGCACGGTTTGGTAAATTAGGGTGTATTTGTTTGTATTATTTTGTAACTTAACCGCCGGGGTGCTTGTTTTAGGTGAGTCCCCTCGCCACCAGACCCTACTCCTTTTTTACTAATATGATTGTAATATTTTGATATAAAATAGATATGCTTACCTACTCTCAACGATCAGGAAACGTGAAAGTTTCTGAATCACTATATTCACTTGATGAGTCATTATTTACTGATATTATTAAAGGTGCCACTGTAGTATCGACATCCAAGATTTCTTTTAACACATTCTCGATTGCCTTTTGCCAATTTTCCTTCGTAACAAGTGATATGGGTTTCTAACAATGCTTCTACATCTTTTAACTTTAATGTCATATTATGTCGACCTACATATCTTTTAACTTGTGTCCATATCAGTTCAATAGGATTTACTTTGCAGTGATAGGCAGGAAGACGCACAACATCAATACCATGTGTTTTTGCAAGTTCATCTACTACATAACGTACTGGAGGCTTATTTAATTTCATAACTTCTAGTAGTTTTATTTTTATTGATTTTTCTGGAAAGTTAATGTTTCTGTCTGTTAGCCACTTAATGATCATCTTTCTTCCATGAAGTATTTGGCACACGTTCAATTAGACGGAAATGGTAACTAGCGTTATCCATTACTATAACTGAACCCTTTATTTACCAAAGGGTTCTATCATCCGCTGAAAATATTCTTCAAAAACATCAGCGTTCATATCTTCATGGTAGTCTCCGGTTTTTTTACATTGAAATATTAAAGAACAACGTTTTGGAAACCCGTCATCACTTCCAATATTAGTTATAATTAGACGTCGTCCTTTACCGGAAGGAACCTTCAATCCTGTAGATAATCCTTCCAAAAAAGCCTGTCGTGAAGATTGAATGTTTGTGTCCTGCCACATTTTGCTAACTGTGTAACCTTCATTCACCTAGGTCGACCCAATCCTAGGTAGGTAACCATCTTATAATCCCACTCCCTTGTTATCATTTTGGTTTTTCCATGGCATTAGTAATCTCCAAGAAGATGATAAAATAACGGCTTACCCTTAGATTACAGATTTCGAACCGAAAAGTAACTAATATCAATACCAACGTGATGTGAATATGGTTGGCTTTCAATGGAAAAGAAAATGAGCTTTTGTGAATTGGGGTTTGGCGGGGGAAGGGAGTAGCGGGGGGTTGGGTGTCAAAAGTTGGTGATTTTAACCAGGAACCATAATTACAAAATTTCATCATAATTCTGGTATAATAGAAGAAATAAGGTAGAATTCTGCATTTTTTGGCATTTTTTAGCGAAATTTTAAAAATGATCATTTCTTCGAAGGGCCATATCTCGGTAACGAATTAACATATAAATATATTTGATACAAATGTTAAATTATAAAGTTTACAGAAACCTGCAAAAATCAAAGAACATTCAGAAAAATCAAAACTTAAAACGTTAGAAAATTTAGTAGAAAAATTTCAAACTCTTATTACTCTAAGTTGTAATTGATGATCATTTTAATAGCGATATTTGGGATAATACTGGTGTCGACAAAGGTTGTTAAACTATTTCTAACCTTAACGCTTAGTGTCGAGATTGGCTGTCGGATTGAAAATGTCAGGTATCGAAATCGGCTACGTCCGTTCTGTTTAGTAAAGAAAAATTGAATTATTTTATTTAAAGCAACTAGATTAATCTGCCTGCAACAAATGTTACCATAAAAACAATTTTCACACAGTAAAAAGACTTAATATTATTAAATTTTTTTGTAAATGCGTCCTTATATACCCAGTAAAATAACCTAAAAAAGAAAATATAATTATACATTTTTCACGTTTCATCCTTACGATTTAAATTTCATTTTAATTAAAGTTAACTGTACAAAAAGCTAATTCACTTTTGCCTCCACCCTATTGCAAAAAGTTGATAACAGGACGAGTAACAGTGTACGGTTCCCATAAATTACAAAAGAATGAAAGAAGTAGGTATTAGGGGTGTTATAAAGAAGGCGTTTTTTATTTGGACGATTCAGTGGTGGCTCGGTAATGGTCTTAAAACTTTTTGGCTCATTTCAATTTTTATTAATTTAGTTTTCGCAAATGTGCCACCATCTATCACTAAACCTAATAAACTAAGCTTAGAACTGACGAAGCCGAAAGGCAGAAACCGGCCTTAGGAATTAAATTCCTAACTGGTTTGCTAACTTAGTTTTGTTCTAGAACTGTCTCTTCTTTTAGATAACACTTAAACTTAAAGAATATTTTTTTTTTAATTTGTTGAATATCACTTTGTCTATAAGAATTTGAACTGCTGGTATCGTCACTTCCAATACTCCTCCTCAATCTAGGCAGTTTAAAGCTCTGTAAGAAGAACATAAATAAGCAAAATAAAATACATAAATAACAACTTCAACCATACAACTTTGACGTTTGAAAATTCAGTCTGAAACTGAGCTCTTGAAAACTCCTTGGTGAGACAATAGCGTCCGTAGTGTAGTCAGTCTGGTGACATGTAGACATCGTCGTACTCGAATCCCTTTCGCTGTAAGCTGCCTTTCGCGACTAGATATACCTTGTACTGCACAAAGTCTCCCTTCTCGTCGCGTTTCTGTTTGAAGACTCACTTGTTGTTCATTGCTTTCTTCCCTGTCGTTAGAGAAGATAGGTTCCAGGTCCGATTTTCATCGAGAGCTGCCAGTTCCTCGTCGACGGCCTTGTACCAGTGTACTGCATCCTCCCGGCCCTGAATGTCCCTCAATGACGCCGACGAACATCTCGACACCGAGTGCCATAACGACGCAGTCCTGAAGATAGCTAGAAGACTCCTTCTTGATTCGTGAGCTCCTCCTCAGTTCCGGCTCTAGATGTTTCTCGTCCTCCTGGAGGGGTCCGCCATCCTCGGCGCTGTGGAACTCCTGATCCTCATCCTCAATGTCTCCTCCCTTAGATTCCTGGTCAATCTCATTAATTAAACAGTGCTTCAATGTGCAATTTGAACTGCTGGAATTTGTCACTTACATTATTAAGTGAGCTTCCTTAAATTGCTCATCTAATTCTATGTTTACTCTTTACGAGAAATCAAAAATATAATATTTTTATAAATAGGAAAAATAGAGGAAGCAGATATACATCAAAATAGCTTATACATATAAAAACTAATAATTCGAAACAAGTGGAAAAAATTATGTAAAAAAAATTGGAAACAACGGTTTTCCCATTAAAATATTGTGTTATCAAATGTGTTTGTGTCATACCATTTGGTAAATCTGACAACAATGTAAACCACAGAATGTAAAATGGTTGTATAATAATTTACATAACATTTTATTTGAGCCTGCAGTAATAATGATTTTATGGAAAATTGCTATTCAAATCAAGTGTGCGTAATGATTAAGATTCTTATTTATAAAATAAAAATTCATAATATCTGAAAATCGGAAAACCTTGGCAACAACGCAAGTAGTAAAACCAAATTATGAGCATCATAAAACCCCTAAGTACTAAGTTTTGTATATTTCATGAAAATAGTTTCCGACTTAATTTGATGTTTCCTTATTTTTGTCTAACTTTGTATGAATATATACCAAATAATTTTAAAACAGGAAATTTATATCCCTTACAATGGAAACTTTGATTTTAATTTATGTATTGGTAATGGCTGAGAATAAATAAGATAGCACTAGATATTGTACTCGTATTTTTCTAAAAATTTCGATCTAGGAATATGTTATCACCATTCTCAGTATGTTATGTATTCAAAATCTTCTGTGAAAGTTGAATCTATCTGTGACTAAAAAAATATTAAACCGTATAGGTGAATAGCTCGCAAAAATACCACCAACTTTATTGAAAATTGTGAATCAATAAAATAAAACGTAATAAGCGTTTGTGATATGTTTAAATACATTTTTGTAGCCTTTTAAAACAAGCATTTTTAAAAAAGTATGACGCCTAAAAATGACAAATGTATTTTCCAAGAAGACACCACAGAAAATACCCACTTAATACCATCTGGAAACACATATAACACTTCAACAATTAAGGAAAAAGTTACCACATTCTAATTCTTTTTTTTACCACTTTAAAATTTGTATCTTTTCTTTCTTTGTGAACTTGAACATTTTATTCTCAATCGTTATTGGCTTAATACTACTGCGATTGACTTTCAGTAGACTGAGTGGCAAGTATCACGTGTCAGTTGCTCGAAGCAGGAAGGGGAACAGTGGTTCAATTGAATAGTTGATACGCCTATGTTCCTTTAAAATTTTACCACATCTGTATATTCGAATACAATACATAGTATAACTAATAAGTGTACATATAACAAACATGTAATTCATTATAACAGGCTGAAGGACCGCGTTCGATGGGCTATTGGGATCCAGTATAGTACATTAATTATTATTATTATTTTCCAATAAATCTATAAATATAATAATCTGAATTGTATAAGAAAATAATATAATGGTATTAGCTTTAAAAAATTTGAGAAAGAAATTACGAAAGCAGCAAATGCATATCATTAAATTTTAAATTTAATACTTCAATTTTGCATCTCAGTGAGTCTGCTAATAATTTAGGTATTAATTTGGATCAGGATTTAAATCGGAATCCATACACTTTTATCTATTCGGCAAATATGTTTTAATATCAGAACAAATAACGTTATAAATATTGATATTCATGTTCGATCTGCCGTAAAATATGGCAAGTAGATAAATATTAAGTGATTTTACCGAAACGTACACAATACTTTCCTAAACTTCTTTTATATGTGTGGTAATTTTATTTTTTTGTATCAGTATAAAAAATAACTTCTGTGCGCCACTGGTATACCTTAAAATCTGAAACATTTTTCTACTTTTAGCGTACAAAAAAAAGGGTAAAACGAATTAGGTAAATGGCATTTTATATAAATAGGCTTGCGAACAAAAGAAATTGAAGACGGTTTTTGTCAACAGTTAGATTTGAATGTAAGCCGCAAGAAGAAAAACAAAACGAATTTATAGAAAGCTTTGCTGTAAAATAAATCGAATAAACTGTTATGGTTCCTTTTTCATCTTTGTGGATACCCGACCGCACCAGACGACGAAAGATGTAATCTATTTTTGAATTCTTTTGTTCTCGTTGGAATTGTAAGAAAACTTCTTTTTTATGACTTCGTTAAGAAATAAATATCAAATGTTGCTTTGGCAAACGGTCTACTTTATCGAATAAAGTTACCATCTTAACGTATATCGTTGATTATTCAAAAGTAACGGTCTTCTTTCTTTTAAAAAGGCATATGTTGATGAGTATGGAGCAAAGGGGGTATAGTAGGAACAAGAGACATAGTATCCCCAATTATCAGCTTTAAAATGCGGCTTTTTTGTTACTACCATTTCAACTTCACTGAAATCTGTCCACCCGACTCATCCTATGGGTTAGATATTCAAATGAGGCGCTGTGATAAGACAATGTGGCATACGCACCGTAAAATGCATTTGGTCAAGTACCCGACCTATTATTCGATTACCACTTAGCGATGGTTTTATTTTTTTAATTTATACTCTTTCCACTCTGCCTCTCGAGCTATAAATTAATAATAAATTAATAGATTATAAAGGATGTCCCAGAGTAGATTTTAGGTTTTAACTTACGACGACCCTGTTCGAAATTTTATGAAAATATTACGTCGAGCGACAAGTGCAGATTTAAGTTACCCCGAAACAGTGGACGAGTTCGCAGCGTGCCTACACAGTTGAGGCTTATTTTAAAGCCAACGATTCGTCCATAGTTGCTCGGCGGCGTTTTTGTTGCGCAGTGCAATATTCGACGCGTGGGGATGTTAGTTCACGCGTGGGTAAAAAAATTTAGAGAACAAGGAGTTGTTACAAATGTAAACCGTAATCCTCGACGTTCCATACGAAAAATCGAAAACATACACAAGCGCTTAATTTGTCTCGTGGCAGCATGCACCGTATGTTGAGAAAATAATTAAAATTTCAATTAACCCAATATTTAACGATGGCGCATCACCCAGGCGTCGAATATTGTATTACGCACAAAAATGCCGCCGAGCAACTGTGGACGAATCGTTGGCTTTAAAATAAGCCTCAACCATGTAGGTACGCTGCGAACTCGTCCACTGTTCCATGGTAACTTAAATCCGCACTTGTCCGCTATACGCTCGACGTAATATTTTCATGAAATTTCGATCAGGGTCGGCGTAAGGCAAGTTTAAAACCTAAAATTCACTCTGGGACCCCTGTAAAAATGACAAAATCAAAATAATGTTGAAAAAATATTTAAATAATTTGTAACGTTTTAAAAAAACTTATTTAATCACATTGTCAAAAACTTTAATTTTTTTCTTACATTTTCTTAAAGTATATATATTCGAAAATATTTAAAAAAAACTTCAAAATAAACTCATGAAAATTAGCTGAGTTATAACCAATTTAGTAGGGCTATGTATCGCAGCCAGTCGAAAACTTAGAACTTGTTTTTTTTAATAATTGTTTATCAACATTTTAATGGCAAGAGGGATGTAGTTTTTAATCCTCATATCTTAATACTTTGTAAATTTTTAATGTTTCAATAAAAAATGCTACAAAAATAGGGTGTATATACCGGGTGTAACAACGATGGACGATAGCTGCTCCCCTATTTGAGATAGGGAAAAATTTCTCAAATAAAAGTTGTTGAGAGCAATGAAAGCTATGTTCCAGAAATAACTACCAACATACAGGGTGTCAGGTAAATGTCTGACTTATCAAAGCTATGTTTTCTTAAATGAAACACCCTAAATATTTTCACTCGACTGAATTACTTTGGAAATAGTGCTTCTCAAAAATATAGAGTTGTATCGGTTTATACCAGGTGGTTCTGAAGTTACGGTCACATTTATGTCCCAAAATAGGTTCATTCAACAAATTCACCAAATATTCATTTCATATTCATAAATTTACGGAATGGCTCTTTTTCCATACAGGGGCAACCAAAACTCAGGATCACCCTAAACATTCACCTCGATAATTAAAGGTCACGTTTGTTGATAATTCCTGTAACATTCAAATGTTCCAAGGATGATTTGATATAATTGTTAAAATGATCTACATTCCGGGTAGATGTTACAGAAACTGATTTAGCCAGTAGAATGTATGCAGTTCGATATCCTGATTCAAGAAATGTGCGACTCCAGAGTTTTCGAATGAGAGGTTTGGGGAAACAAGAAGTGTGAACCACTAGAAGTGAACAACACGTGGAAAAAAATACACCATTTTCGACGATATTTGGTGAAAACATTTTCCTATTCCTAATTATTGATTTTGAGATATTTGGTGTTGAATGAACCCATTTTGGGACATAAATGTCACCATAACTTCAGAACCACCTAGTATAAACCCATACAACCCTATATTTTTGAGAAGCTCTCTTCCGAAATAATTCAATCGAGTGAAAATATATAGGGTGTTTCATTTAAAAAACATAACTTTCATAAGTCACACATTTATGGGAAACTCTGTATGTTGGTAGTTATTTTTGGAACATAGCTTTCATTGCTCTCTACAACTTTTATTTGAAACATTTTTTCCTATCTTAAAAAGGGAAGCAGCTATCTTCCACCCACGTACAGGTATAATATTATACCTGTGCAAAAATTTTGGCAGCGAAATAGAGAAAAGTAAGTTTGTGAATTAAAAAGTAAATTTCTTTCATAAACAGTAAGCATATGATAGAAAAACAAAATTTTCTTAATAAAAAAGTTTATCATGTACGAAAAGAAAGAAAATTTAATGTACCTACTGTGTGTTGTAATCATCAAGAACCTAAAATGCAGTCCAATATTATTTCATACCAATACAAGAGTCAGCAAACACGTAATAGCCCAGTTGCCAGAGCCACATTTAGATCAAAATCTCTCATAAAATGTGATATCGCTGAAACTAGGCTCTTAGGTACTTTAAAGGGCGTAGAAAAGGATAAAAAGATCTTTGCTGCTCTAAAGTACACAATTTCGAAAACAAAATCGAAAATTAAAATTTGGTAAACTAATAGCTCCACATGAAATTTATATTATTATTATTTAAAAAAGATTGTTTTATTATAAAAAATTATTATAAATTTTCTTTCTTTCTTTTTTTCTTTGCGTAAATTTTAGGCTAAAATACTTTAGTTTTCCAAACGCCTCCCTTCAATATTTGTATTCAGCGGCTTGGCGCGCGTAGAGTCTTCGAATTCGCTTTCTTATTTTTAACAATTTTTTATAGTAATACAATTTTTTATTTAAATAACTTATAATATAATTTGTAATAAAACTTTCTGCTCTTTCACGTCGTACTATTAGATTTTCGATTTTTTTTTCGAGATATAATGAAAAAACCAAATTTTTGATTTTATTTTCGAAATTGTGAACTTATCATACACTTTAGAGCAGCAAAGATTTTTTTATCGTCTTCTACACCCTTTAAAGTACCTACCTAATAGTCTAGTTTCAGCGATATCACATTTTATGAGAGCTCAGTCTCTGACAACTGTCGAATCCACTCCTTACCGTAGGAATCTTTCAACATCTATTTCTTTTATTGTCGTAATAGATCAATGCGCCCAAATTTTTGACATTTTAAGCCTCTTTATTAACCAATGAAAGTTTCATTCACAAAAATATTTTTTTTATGAAACATTTATTTTACTTGAATCAACGTGCTCTTTTTGTTTAAATCTAAAATTAAGAAACTTTATTTTATCTAAAAACTAGGATTTATTTAATCCTATTATAGGTATTAAAGTTTCAACGCCTGCAACATTGTCTCTAGTACACCAGAAGCTGCTGGATATTAGTAATTGGATTCTATGTACAGTAATTGAAATTGATTGTCAAATTCACGTGCACGTCTGGACACATTTGGGATGTGTACTTAACTGAATAACTCCGGATAATATCCCTGAATTACTGCTTTAATTCGAATCTTCGTCTTACATGCTACCTTCAAATGCAGGCCATTAAAACTGAATAAGGCATCTCAAATGCACATGCGAGCCAGGGGAAAATTTAATTATATCTGGATGAGGAAGTAAATTGGAAAAGGTGCGATGGATGTTATAGGTGAAATCTACTTTACACTAAAATTGAAAGAGGTTTATGGACATTCGATTTTCTGGAAGACCAGATTTGATCAGATTTGCAATTTAAATACATCAAAAATATAAATTTTAAAAAACTAGAATACTTAAAACAGTAAAACAACAAGAGTAGTAATTGACATGAAAAAAGGCGAGACAGAAGATCAAGGGATTTTGTCAAAAGTTAGTTGATCGAGTACAATTATTCATGGAAAAATTTTGAGTTATTAGCAAAACTCATAACTGAAGTTAAGAAGAGAGTTTTTAACATAGCAAAACTTCCCACTTTACATGCAAAGTTTGACCTTTGAGACATATGATAACAAAATAAAATTAGAAATGCCTTCGATTTAATAAAAAGAGCAAACTATCGATGTCTCTTCAAACATTAGGAATACCAAAAAATTTAATAACAATGATGCAAGAAACTAAAATCAAAATTAAAACACAAAAAGGAAAAATGGAAGAATTTGCCATTAATAAAGGAGTAAAGCAAGGAGACTCGACATCAACCAAGTTGTTCAACCTCACATGAGGAAAATTAATCTAAAAACAGGGGGAGGGAAGTTATTGCATATGCGGATGATACAGTGATAATCGCAAAAATAAGAAAAATCATGTAAAACATCCTGAACGAAATTGTAGAGCAAGGAAAAACGATATGTTTAGAAATAAATCAAGAAAAAACAAAAATAATGAGACTAGGTAATGAGACAATACTAGGAAGTATTAAAATAGGAACACATAAATCTGAAGGAGTGGAAGAGTTCAAATATATGGGAATTACAATAGATAGAACGTGAGACAGGAATCTTGGAATAGCATGAAAAATTGTCACTAAAAATAAGGATTTTAACGTCAACGAAAATTATTAAAAAGAAAAATATTTATGAAGAAAACCAAAATGAAGATCTACAAACAATAATTAAACCAATATTACTACACCCAGCAGACACTATGAATATGACAAAGAGAGTGGAAGAACATCTGAGAATCATGGAAAGAAAAATTATGCGAGCAATATTAGGACCAATTAGAATTAGAACAAAGGAAGATATTAAATCAGAAGAAAAGATGACAGACAAACAAAAATTAAGCAATTCAGAGTTAGATGGATAGGTCACGTGTGGAGAGTAGGAAATGGAGCATTGGCTCATTCACTACAACCATGGGACCCTGGAGGTACAAGAAGACGTAGAAGACCCAGAACATGATGGGTGAAGTAATAGATAAATAATTGGCAAGAAGAAGAAGGTGTACGATAGGGCATAATGAACAGACATTGTAAAGAGAGTGGGATTGATCCACCTAAAATACGGATCTAGAGAGTGAAAAGCAGCTTAGCCACACCAGGGGCGTTTTTGGCCACCATATGTACAAAACAACAATTTTTGGAGATGGCTAAGTCCTAGAATAAAGAAAAACCTAGAGAAGTGAAAAAAAAAATTATACCAAGACGTTAATTTCAAGCCAGCCGTATATGTAATAAGAAACAAAAGCCTCTGTACCTGCTGTTATGAATCGAACGGTCACGAACAAGCGGTTTAAAATATCGAGACCAAAAATAAAACTTATATATTTCGCTATTTATTTTGATGGCCCCGTTTTCCTGCTTCTCTGTTACCTTAATCTCTGCAATTTAAAATATTCTTGAGCGTATCGAGTTACACATACAGATTGGCGGCAGTCGTACAGAGATGAGAATACGGGAAAGCTGACGAATGCATGTGGTATAAACGAGGAAACTTGAGAAAGTTTATTTTGCTAGCTTTGTAACGAGCTATGTAATCAGCATTGTATCTGCGAAGTTTGAGGGAAGCAATAGGAGTGCTTAATAGTTAACCTAACGTAACGTAAGAAATTTTGGTACGATAGAGTGCCGATAAAGAAGGAGGTAATTCAAGATATTAGGAATTTAATACTTCTTTAAATACCGAGAATATTATAATGTTAATTTAAATTGAATGGGTTTATTTTAAAAAGAATATTGCGCAAAAAGAGCTTGGATATATTTTTCATATTTTGCAAGGAAATGAGGATTTGTAACTCTAGTACCTATTGTCTCAGTTAATTCTTTTGAATTTATCAAATAACTTTAAATAGCAAGCAGAAAGGCATTAATTTTAGGAGTAATGGGGATTCGTAGCTTATATACTTTGATCTGGTAAGGAATATTCGTTTCTTTTTAGAGTACAGAGAAATTTCATTTTTCTTTTCCCGAAAAAATATGGTTTTCACATAGAAATTAAATATAAATGAACAACAACAGCAAAAATTAAAACCTTATGTATACAAAAATGCATTCCTGCGTTTCTATGGTGACTGTCATACGCTTTGCCACATATGTTTACATTAAATTACCCCTCTGTTTTTGATACGGAAATGGCTTTCGATCGATTTCTCACAAACCTAGGAAATTTATTCGTCATCACATCCCGATCAAAAGTGTCCACTGGCCCAAGTCAATCCTATGTACCGATTTCGAGCTAGCTCGAGTTTAACCTGATTAGAGCGAACTCGATATATGCACATTTATGGGCAAGTTAGGAGTTCACCGCTTTACGTTTATGATTTATATGATGGATATATGTCATACACACCCTCATACACACACACACACACACGCACACATACAGCGTCTTTTAGAAGAGTTTATTTTTATTTCTAAACTTTTTTTTAAGAATTTATTTTTTATTGAATTTACATTTTTTATTGTATATAATTTTTCAATCACTTTTGGTTACCCTGAATACAGCTAGAGTATGTCTGGCATGGGCGTTTCATTAATAGGGTTAAACATAGCCGACCACCTTGAAATAAATACAAAACTAAATGTTCAATGGAAAAATACTTGTTGTAAGAGAACGCTTAATAATTATGTCCAGCAAAGGAAGGGGGTAGCTAAGGGAAAATGGTGAAAGTAACAAAAATGTAGCATAATCATTATGGTTAGTATTCTTATTTATTTATGGCACATGTGTTATTAATCTAACTACAATTTGGCGTAGTCTTTGGGAGATCAACTCATCATATTTGTTTAAAGTGAATGATTAAAAAGGAACATGCGAAAAACCTTGTTTAACTCTATGTCCAGACATCTATCACTCGCGGTCCACCTTGAGAATCAATGATTACATCTAATAATCTTCGTCGACGGATGTTTCTCACATGAATTATTAAAGAGGAACATACGAAAAACCATCTTACCCCATGCCATGGGGTATGATTTGGTAAGCTAATTTTTTTAACAGCAAACAACTGTGTTTGTTGTTACCCCAATTTCCACAAAGCTGGCAGCCTATCCAACCTTCTAGTGATTTCATAAAAGTATTTATATGTAGACAAATTGTGTCATAATTGTTCTTTTGCGTTTTGGCTGCAAGTTTAGTATTTTGTTTGTTTTTAGCAGTTTTTTTGAAGACTAGATCATAAGGATTGGATACTTTCTTCAGCATTTTTAAATGTTCCAGCTCATTTTGTAGTGCCCCTATACCCCATCATACCCCACACCCATTACCCCGTTATACCCCCCTCCCAAACTACAAAAAGTCATACATATATGAAATAAAAATGTCAACATTCTGCATTGAACATATACTGTTACTTCACCATTTTCCCTTAGCTACCCCTTCCTCTATGTGAGTTGTAGAACACGTGTAGGAGTATAAAATAGTAGGGTTTAGAGAAGATAACGACGAGTGACGCTTTTGCTGGACATAATTGTTAAGCGTTCTCTTACAAAAAGTATTTTACCATTGAACGTTTAGTTTTGTATTTATTTCAAGGCTATGTTTTACTCTGTTAATGAAACGCCCATGTCATATATCCATCATATAAACCATAAACGTTAAGCGGTGACCACCTAACTTGCCCATAAATGCGCATATATCGACTTCGCTCTAATCAGGTTAAACTCGCGCTAGCTCGAAATCTGGACATAGGATTGACTTCGGCCCGCGGACACTTCTGAGCGGGATGGGATGACGAATAAATTTCCGAAGTTTGGGAGAAATCGACGGAAAGGTATTTCCGTATCAAATACTGCGGGGTACTTTATACGTGATTGAGTAACTTTTCTGAGATTTTGGTTGAATTTCCAACCCGACCTGTTAAACCAATCTAGAGTAGTATCGATAGTAAGTTACAGGTTTTTGGATTGTTGCCTGTGTAGCTAACTAGGTTATGTTGCATAAATATGTTTACTTTTACTCTACTTCTTAAAATCTCTACGCCAATGAGTTTTGTTTTTACTATAACAATGTAAATCTTTAATCTATAAACATAGGCACTTAATATCTCAAAGTGTGTGAATTATTAATGATTTGTTCATCTCACTACATAAACTTGTGCCTTTATCTGACCTTAGTACCCAATTACTCCCAAAATTGAAAGCAACTTGCCGAATTTTGGAGACGAGTCATCACCATCACAAAATGATATAATGAATATTCATGTGGGGTGCACATTATGCGGTTTTGGGTGATTTTCCATTAAAATTGCAACGGGATTAGCTTTCCGCCACAAGATAGAATATTGCCCTGTTTACAAACGAAGTCTAGTAGGGGCGGTTATTAAGACAATTAACAAAAAAATATCCTCTCTGATTTCTTATTCTGTATCGATACAGTAAATAATTATAAAATTATGTGGTAAATACTTGTTCAGTTGTGATTCCATCTTTATTACGTAGAGTTAAAATCGAAGAAATATGGTTTATCCTGTGTATGTGTGAGTTTTTGGCATTAGGAAACATAGTCCTCAGCCACAGATAGTTGTAGATTTATGTAGATATTATATGTTAATTTTACTTTTTCTAATTAAATGTATTAAGCCGTCTAATACCTGTCGGTTCTTTAAAGCAAGTATGTTATCTAAACTGACTGGCAAAGAAATATTGTTGCAAATTAAGGTCTGATAAAAATTGTTAGTGTGATGCAGGTGATTGTTGCAATTGAACAAAATATGGTTAAGATCAGCTCTAGAAGTATTATCACAAGAACCGATTGAAGAATCTGTAGCACCTATTCTGGCGAGCTGCGATGGAAAGTAACCGTGATTTATTCTGATTCTTGTAAGGGTTATTGAGTAAAATATACTAACATTATATTCGTAGATATGGGGAATAGTTATGGGAAGAGTGGAATGAAGTAAAGAATATTGGTTGGTGGAGTTTCGGACGTATTGTTGCCAGATGCAATTCCAGCTATTTTTTATTTCAGTTTTCAGGGTAGGTAATATATCTGCTGGGTTAAAAAAGGTAGATATGTTACTTTGTGTTAAATATTGTTTAGCCAACTGATCTGCCACTTCAGTGTCTTTAATACCGGCATGCCCTTTGGTCCATACAAAAGAGATTTTTATGTTAGATTCTTTAAGTATTTGAATACAATTTTTAATTTTCCATAAAATATGGTTATTAAATTGACTTAACGGATTTTCTGTTTCTAATGCCCGTACCTCTGACTTTGAATCGGATATTATTAGGCTGTATTCAACGTTGTTTTCTTTAATATAAACAAGTGCTTACCAAATTGCATATAATATGCGGTAAATATTGAACACATGTTGTGAAGACGAAATTTATGAGAAAAACGTTTGTCCATCTGTGTAAATTGCCGAAAAGTTCGTATGAGTTGAAAGTATGGATAGCATAATGTTGTTATTCACGGTTTCTACGTCTGAATATACGGGGAATGTGATATTAGGCCTTTACATTACAGTGTTGTACTCAAACCTGAAAATAAGACATTGAATTTATAATGTCGTTAAATTTGTTTGTAAAAATAAAGGCATCAACCAGCGGTGGGCTATTTTTCTTTGCTCAATATTTGATAGTTAAACATTTAACGGAAAGAAAAGCTAACTGGCCAAGTTTATTGTTACAGTATTTTTCTCGTAGCTTAATGAGTGCCTTATTAGCTCCTTACTGGCGTCTTATTCTCAAAGGAGGTCCTGGGGCTTCAGCCAGAATTGCAACACAGGGAAATGATTTCATTGCGCCGATACAGGTGCGAATAGCTTTGTATTGCACCCGATCCATTATTTAGAGATTGTATTTGCTAGCAGAGCCGTATAAAACAGATCCATAATCCATAATTGAGCGAATGTGAGTGAATACGGTTTATTCTAATGTTTCAAGTGTATTCTGTAAAAAAATTTATTTATACCTGCGTTCCCTTAAACAAGCAAATTTATTTGTAAACCTTAAAATTTGGACACTGCCTACTATGTTTATTTTTATAATCGTTTGGAAATTCATAATAATCCCTGTATATTAAGCACAATCCATATCAAACTATAAATAAAAAGTCATTTGTTAATACCAAATTTAGATTGATAACATTATCTAAAAATTCAGCAATTGTAAACCTATACAATAAACTCGTAGACCGTTATAAAGATTTAAACAAATTTAAATTTCAAAACCCTAAAAGACATGTTGTTTCCTTTCAGTTTTTATTCATTAGATGAATATTTTAATGCTAATTTAAATGCTTAAGCACCCATCATTAATGGACTATACCTTTTCCTTTTTTTATTTACAATGCTGTATCGTAAAATGTTTTTTTTATCTTTATGTATTTGTATGTCTCTAAGTATCTTTTGTATATCGCTGTTATTTTGTTATATAAGAACCCACTACTTTTCAATAATCTTGACGTCAGGAGAATGATGGCATGCTTGTTGTTTTGTTTGTTAACTTTAACGTCTCTTTTCTGACCTAATGGCCTAAACTGGACGGGACCTACAGCTTATCGTGGACTCCAAACCACGGTCCTCAATCACCTTAAACCCAGGACTATGCCTTTGTCATGCAGGTGATCTACCGACTAACAAGTGTGTAATTGTGTCACCAACCTCTATCAGTTCCACAAGATATCCGATCTCATCCGGCCTGTTTACCGGCGTGAATGAAACTGCGTATGACACAAATACCTTTTTGCACTTGTCCAAAGTCTTATCTGAATTTTATTCTTTAATTCCACTTGAATACGGCAGTCTTAGAAACTACTCCCCGAACACTCACCAAGCTGAATCGGCAGACGCCTTACCAACTAGGCCACCGTGTCCGGTTGATGGCACGCTTAAAAATATTATTTATTCTGAAGAATCTATATCGATAATTTTGTTAAATCCTTTATGAATTCACTGCACGAAACGTCCATTAGTTTTGCAACACTATGATTGATCTGTTGGCTACTTAAAATTTTATGTATTATTCTTGTGACGCTTTAGAAGAACAATCAGCATTTTCTACTTTTTACCTGAGTTTCATAAAACTTGTTTATAAATATATAAATACCTATTATATTATATATAAATTTTGTTTTCAAGTTACGAATGAATTCATCTATCTGTCTAACTAATGCCTTAAGCGATAGAGAATTAAGACCTAGCGTCACATAAAGTATAGAAAACAACCCTATAATAAAATTATTATGGGGACTAATTTCATGCAGAAAAGTCGGAGCAGAATTTTTCCTCGACCGAGATTTTACTTTACCACAGCTTAGGATATACTCGTAATGCGATAGAAGCGATTGTATACTTGACTCACAATTTTCTTATTTCCTTACTTCCTCCTCTCTCTCCTTTCTTTTTATAATCCCATCACAATATACATTGAAAATAATAAGAAATGCTCCCCTAGTAAGATATTTTAGATGCAAAATATCCGTAATTAGTCAGTATGCTAATTTGATCTATTAATCTCTATGTTGAGATCTTTGTATACGTTTGTCTGTAAATCTGTTTAAATCTTCCGTCGAGTGTGTGGGAAGTCTTCATCTGCTTGGAGCCCCGTTTTTCTCTAATTCGAGCCTCACAGCTATTTCCATCTCTGGCCGATGGTGACATAAAATAAACCCAAGAATTTGTAACAAAGTGTGTATATTGTTCAAAGTAAAAATCGAATATTGCTTCACCGAAATCGGCATGTATTTTTATTTTTATATTATTGTTATATTACGACATTAGCAATTATTTTAGCACATAATTTTTTTTTATTGACAATAATTGCTTATTTACAATATATATCTATGAAAAGAGAATTGAAAGTAAGTCTGCTGCGTGTAGTAGGCTTGCCAGAGAAATATTCATTAATGTTGCTCATTCTTGATGATTATTTCATTGTTACAGGAAATCTTTGAACCATAATCTATTGAGCCGTCTTGTGTTTGGGCCATTGTTATAGAGTTGATCAGTTCGTTTTCATGATCTGCTATCTGATTTTTATAACTTTCAGTCATTCTCACTCTTTCACTTTTAACAAGGGGAATCATCAGGTCATTATGTAGGAATGTAGGGCCTGGTTACTCACATACCATGGGACGTCTACAATTGTTCTTAGGGTTTTTGATTGAAATCTTTGAATGATGTTGACAGAAGATGATTTTGCACATCCCCAGTTGGAGACCATAAGTCCATATCGGTTTCGGTATGGCTTTGTAAAGCAATATTTTGTTGTTAGTGGAAAGCTTGGATTTTCTACCGAGCAGCCAGTTCATCTTACGGAATTTTAAGTCAAGTTGTCTTCGTTTGGCTCCTGTGTTTTCTCCAAGTAAGTCTTTGGTCAAGGTAAAGGCTTAGTTATTTAGCTTCTGTTGCAACTGGTATTCGCACTTTATTTAACGTTACTGCTGGACATACTTCATGCTTCAAATTGAATATTACCTGTATGGATTTCGTTTGGTTAACTTTGGTTCGCCATCTTGCGTACCAGTTGTTCAGTAACTCGAAATGGCTTTGTAAATTCTCAGTGGCTATTACAGGATTTTCGTCTATGGAGATTGCAGCGACGTCGTCGGCAAAGGAAGCAAGAATTGTACTGTTGGTTTTAGGTATATCAGAAAATTAGAAATAGCAGTGGCCCTAGTACACTATCCCGAGATACTCTGGATTTAATAGGGAAGAAGTTGAAATACTGATTTGAGAACTTAACAGAGTAATTTCTATTAGACAAGTATAACTTGAGAAGGAGGTAGTAGTTTTGTGACAGTTAATTTTTTAATTTGAAAGGTAAGCCTCTGTGCCACATCTTATCAAATGATATGTAGAGGAAACTGCGTTATAGTTTCTTTTCTTCGAGACATTCTGATATTTCATTTATAATTCTATGTCAGTGGCGGATCCAGAGATAAGATTTGATTTTGGGTGTAAGTCTATTGCAAACACCTAACACCTATTAGCAGTCTTTCAAGAACTTTACTTATTACAGGCAGCAGACTAATGAGTCTATACGATGATGGTTCTCGTGCAGGCTTCCCTGGTATTATAATTATTTCAGCATATTTCCATATAGCTGGAAAGTATGATAACCTTAGTATGCCATTAAAGATAGTTGTCAGAAGTATGAGGACTTTTTTAAGCAGTTGTTTAAGAACTTGTCCTGTTATTAAATCATATCCCGGAGTATATTGAGCCGATTTATTTCTTCTTTTACTTCAAAGAATGCTAGTTTCTTAGGTAAGGCGTTGGTGTTGGTTAGTTGCCTCCTTTTGCTGTTCCAAAATCATCATCATATTGTGAAAAATATGAAGATTCATAAATTTTTTAATATTTATAGGGTTATCCAAATAAAACTCGCATAAAAAGGTCACAGTAGGGAGAGAGAATCTTTTTTATCATCCAGGGCAACTTTATTTTTGCTATCCCTTCCACTACAGTAGAATATGCAAAATTGTTAATGAAATTTTGATGAAGTTGGTAGAATTAAGGAAAACGTGTAATTTTGTTCGGATGAGTGTTTGTTTCATTAGAATAGGGGTTGGTGGTTTGCGTTTTAACTTTTATTTTATTACAAATTCTCTTTTGTTTGAGCATGGAGAAAAGTTTGTCGCACACGGATTCTGGATGTTTATGAACTTTGTTTGAGTTTAAGTTTGTTTGTGTTATCAAAATAAAGAATATATTTGACTTTGCACGTATTATTTTTATATGAAATATCCTACGTTTATAATTAAAACTAATTTGATTGGATTGTGAGTAAAAATAATAAAAAAGTTCTAATTAATTTTCTGGCTGCCCCTTTTTATGTTATTTTGGGTTTGAAAAAACCTTCATAATAATTGACAACGTCGTAGGTCAATGAAATTAGTTATAAATAAAAAAGGAATGATTTAAAAAATAAATAACATGATTTTATTTCTCTTTCTGGAAAATATTAATATCCAAGTGCGTGGGTAATAAAAATTTTAATCCTTTGAATGAATTTTTACTGGTGGGCAAATTCAAAAAAACTGATTTTATAATATAAAATAAAAATTTGTAACACTGAAAATTTGAATAAAATTGCATGAGTAGTTCATTTGAAAATATAAAAAATTCATGTCTGAAATATTTAAATCAAGCGGATTTGGTCTGACTACCTTAATCATAAGTAATTTTTAATGAAATACCAAAACGTAGCACCTACTGATATAGATTCTGAACTGATATTTTTAAGTGGGTAATCTTCTAATCATCTAGTAGATCTATGAGAGTTAATAAATAATAACCACCCCTCAAACGTTCAAAGGCCCTACTAAATCTATTTGGGTCATTCCATAAAAGTGGGACATTTGGCCAAAGACATTTTCAAAATAGAGTATGACATACTTAAGAGTAAGTTTAATATGATTATTTGTATCTACCTTCTCCACTAAGAGGAGCAGCAGAAATCATAGATTGGGTTTTCACGAATTTTGAGTGATTTTAGGTTTTACTGATGAATAAGATCAAATTAAATATTCTTAATAATGTTTAGTATTTAATAAAACATATAAGATCAAACTAAGTCTCAAAAATTCTAATATAAACAATAAACATATTATTCAAAATCACACATATTCAGTTTGTATTTCTTCGGCAATGAGAGAAAATATGATGGTGATATGACAAAAAAATTAACGAAGAAAATAGATTTAAGGCAACGTACGGTTTTGACGATAATAAACATACGCCTGCCTTAACGTCACCAATACACAGCACAAAACAAAAAAGAATAAGTAGCCTACCTCCTTGACATCTTACGCTCAACTAACGAGATTTTAACTGTTCGAATGGAAATTCAATCCCATAATTACTCCCACTACTTTACTCCATTTTGCAACATCATCCTTGAGAGTGGTGTTGATGCCAAACTTGTAGAACACTTATTAATGTGTCATAAAAATAGAGAATTAATAAAAAAACTCTCAATGGACATAACTAGTTACTACAATTCAACGCGTTTTCGAATGTATACAGCATTATGGTTATATTTGGACCATCTGTCGAATTAAAATATTTAAATATAAATCAAAAACAGGCAGGTGTTGACGTTTTAGCTGTAAATATGGCACAGAACACTAATACTATTATATTTCAAGGTGTTTTTACTTAAAAGATATATAGAACAGTTTAATATGTCTAGATAAAACGTGTAATGAGGCAAGTGATAACCTGTTTTCACCTGAAAAAATCAACAGGACACAGATCGTCCCGTTTTTATAGAATGACCCATTTGGATATGTTGGAATCTTCTGGGATTTTAAAATTTCCTAGAGGTGGTTTTGTATGTCTTCATTCTTTCTAGGCCAAATAGATATTATCTAGGTAAGTTTTCTAATGTTAAAAGAATTGTTCTTTCAATTTGTTTAAGTCTACGTCGAAAACGTTTGATAGATATTAAAGTTCTTTATCAAAAACACTGTAATTTATTTGTTATTTTAAAAGTTGTAAATAGCGATGAATCCAAGTTTTTGTCACAAGGATCTGGACCACTACGGTGCAATTTGAATGTTTTACGTACAGCAAAACTTTCGTAATCTCGTCTTAAATAAATATCTGGGACATTTTTTCCTATCCATATCGTACCTTGCGTAAAGAGAATTATTAAAGTGGTCGTTAGTTAATTAAGGATATTGAATACTCTACTTCATATTTTTTATTACAAAATATACTCGTTAATATTTTAACGATTTAGTTTATTCGAAACGAAATTCCGGTAGAAAACTTTTTATTAAGGGAACTTAACTCTTGATCATATTAAAAAGTAACCAATTCAGAATTCCCATTAGATACCTACTTAAAATATATTTTATATTAACGGAAAATACCTTCCTTAGATCAAAGTAAACCAAGTCTACTTCCATAATTGGATAACTTCAAGGACTCTTTCGGGAAAAAATAACTCACAAATAAAAATATATGGTTTACTTTATATAAAGAATATTCCTCTTTGACCCAGGATTCCGGTAATTGCCGATATAAAGACTATAGGAAGACATTTTGAGTATGATAGGAGCTTGACCTATTTATACAATATCTTTTAAAAAGTAGATATTTTCTTGTATGAAATATTTTTTGACACATTTCTGCCCTATTTTATTTTTAGGTACTTTTTGATACAAAAAAGAATTGAAAGTATTTAGTTTTGAAATAGTTTTAGAAAATCGTCTGCAACTCGCTTCAAAAACAAATATACGACTTTAGGTTATTCCTAATCGTTTTTATGAAATAAGCAATGAAAATTCCTCCCCGGAAATAAGTCATGTATTCGCATGAACTAACCTGATGAAAACCATTAAAATATTAACGTTCTGCTTGCACTACTTTTTATGAAACAAGTTTTTATTTTATCAAAATTACTGACTTCGAAGCAAACTTGGAAGTTGGAAAATGCTAAATCAAATAGATCACGTCTTCATACTGGATGGAAACATATTAAAAATATTTGATGACAGAAGACAAGATGCAGAAGTTACCATTTTAAGGTGAAAGTAAAATTGCGTATAATTAACGCCTTAACGCACAGATTTTTTTTAATACGCCAACCCCACATCTCCCGACGCGACATCTGGGTGACCGTGTCCGACAAAAATTGTGTGGTATATTTCCAAGATAAAGAAAAGTGACAGTTCTAGTACACAGGGTCGCATTATGGGTGTTATAAAAATAAGTATGTAATCGATTTCATAATAAAATATAATTTTTGATTTTTTAATAATACTTTAAATTCTATTCTCATTGTAATTATGTATTATATTATTAGTTTTACGAAAAATTTTTACTCTTTATAAAAAGTTCTGCATGGTGTAAAACCCATGATGAAATAATAGTTGTGTTTGGCATTAACACTTTGCAAATCGTATAAATTTTTCAATAACGCTAATAAAATGTCTTCTTTTTGTCTCTCTTCTACCAGTCTAGCTTATTTTCCCACTCTGCATCTTTCCTCTGCTAACACTATGTTGCTTAGCATATCATTTTCCATCAAGTGATCAAAAGAAACATTACTGAGGTCCTTACACCCATAGGTCTCACTACCTCTTTTTGATTTACTTTTGATGGCCATAGATTTGCCACTTTTATTCCCTTCTGATACACCTGCAACTGCATTGTTGTTCTCTTCATTGACGTAGATACAGACCGCTGCTGCATGCTTGCAGAATCCTCTTCCTCCTTTTGCAAGTGCAGTTTGTATTCAAAAGGTTTCTGTCAGGATCAACCTAAAATCAATCAGCTATATGATTTTTTTTTAAATGATACATTTATGGTCGGCACATCTAGAAATGTTAATGTCTTAAGGCTCATCCATACTCATCCGAATAAACGCAACTTTTCAAATCGGAATAAAACCGCCACATCGTTATATGTTGCAGCTTATCCATAGAATACATTACACAACAGAAAACTGATTCTTTTCCTTGAACTTCATCTTATCAATGTTAACATGAATTTTTTCAGTTGTAACGATGTGGCGTTTTTTTTTCCGATTTGAAATATGATTACATACTTATTTTTATAACACCCTTAATGCGACCCTGTATACTTGCAAGATCAGTGACGTTTACGTTAGTTTAACTTGTCATTATCTGTTATTGGAACTTATACAATAATTATAATAATTATATACATAGCTCGATTGTCGGCTTGTGAAGGTTTGTTTTCGTGCTTAGCGCAAAACAGTTCCTATAATCTCAGATGATCCATCAGTTTTTAAGTCGTAGACGCCGGAAACATAACGGCTTTCGACGAGTTTCTTGCCTTTAGTGAGGCTTTTCTTTCGAAAAATTGTTAAATTTACCGGCTTGAACCCACATCTTAGCAAAACCGACATTGTGGACGGTTAACAACAATAAATAAGCGAGTTTTTCAATTAAACTTAAGCGATCGATTTAAATCGACAATCAATTATTGTTTTTCCCGGCCGGTAGAGCGGCGCTCGTGTCGCGCCAGTTGATGCGGGCTGGCCTATAGGCAAAAAAATCTATTTTGTTTTATTTAAGAAAACACATTTTAGAGCCTTGTTTTGGCAAAAATATTTATTTATACTTTTCAACAGCAATAAAAAATATGTTTTCTACGGATGACATTGAAATGTATCATTTTCAATTTGATTGCGATGTTTGAAATTGAATTTTCCTACGACCACCTATGAAAATGGCAATTTCCGAATTGTTTTGACACTTCGAAAGTGACAAATATCATACGAGTCCTGTTAAGTTAAAAAGAAGAAGATATATCACACAGTCGTGTGATATATTTTACTTTCGCGCACGACATCTGTCAAAGTGTTGTCAATAGTTATGAATAATTAGGTAGCGAAAATGGAAAGTGACGAATTTTTGATGGAATTTACTCCACCAGAAATATCTGCGGCTGTTAAAATTACCAGCTTAAAGCCGCTGCCCCAAAAATCAAAAGAAAGGTAGGTACTCCTATTCATACAACTAATTCATGGACTGAAGAAATATAAAAGGCATTAAAGCTTCTTTTGCTGAATTTATATTAAGTTAATAAATATATTAGAATTTTCTTAAAAGCACAATAACAGATTATTTTTAAAATTTTATTTTAAATCCTAAAATTCCTAATATACCCAATGATTAATATTAAAAAAAAAACAAAATTAGAATATTAAAAATGTTGGGGTCGTAGGAAAAATAGTGTACATAACTCGTTGGAAAGTGCATTTCTTGCACTCGTTACGTTTCCGCACTCGCCGCCAAGCGGCTCGTGCGTAATTGGTCACTTTCCACACTTGTTACGTAATATACTATTCAGCCACTAGTGGTTGAAATTCTCAGACTACCGCGATTTCGACGATTTTACGTAATTTGACATTCAAATATTAATAAGAGAAATGTCACTGTAACTAATTTTCTGGAGGTTATAGTTTTAATTCGTAAAAATGAGTGATACTAGTATGGATAATAGTGATATAGGATATAGGAAATTATAAAAGAGGCTGAAAATGCATTTTAAAATTTAATTCCTGCCAAATCAAAACATATGATTTTACTTATAAAAAATGTATGGATTGGAGACCCAAAAAAGGAACTAATTCATTTTCGGAAGAAGTCTTTGGTGCATATTTTGCAGAATTAGCTAAAAAGATGAAACCCTCAACACTTTGGGCCCAGTATTCAATGTTCAAAAACAATGTTGGTATTTCCAAATATTTCAAATTACGATCATTTTTAAAACGAAAATCTGATGGATATTGCCCAAAAAAATCTAAAACCTTTTCTAAAGAAGAGATAGCCAAATCTATAATTGAAGTTCCAGATCATGTTTACTTGTTTACAAAGGTATATAAAAACAAAAAAATTAAAACTTTTATTTTAGCTTTCCATTTGTTATAGGTCGTACTTATAATGGGAATTTCAGGCACATGTCGGTGCGACGAACTTTATAATTTAAAATCGACAGACATTGACACAATTGAAAATTTAATCGTAGTAACACTTTCAATTACCAAAAACAAAACCAAAAGAAAATTTGTTGTTCCTCAGGAATACATTGAATTGTGCAAAAAATATCTTTTACTTCGTCCTCCAAATCTAGAAAATTTAAGATTGTTTTGTAATTATCAAGCCGGAAAGTGAACAAGATAATTTGTTGGCATAAATAAAATTAGTTCAGTGCCAAAAACAGTCGCTACTTATTTAAAATTAAGCAATCCCAAAGACTACACAGGACATACAATGTGAAGAACATCTGCCACTATGTTAGTAACGCAGGAAGCAACATAACTATGCTTAACCCTCAGGTAGTCGCGCGCCTATTCATAACATAAATATCGCGTGGTGCTTGGAGTGCGCCAACAGTATAACTATTGTAAATGAAGGTATTGAAGAAAAAATTATTTATTATAATTATATAATACATAAACGTAACGAATGGCAAAAACATAGGAAATATACTTAGTTGTCAAACTAACAAAACTAATAAACGTGTATAAGAGTTCTTGATCTAATTATTTGAATTGCAGTGTTCACAATTTGTCTTGCAATGTGCTTTTTACAGGTGAATCTCTTGCACAGAGAACATTTGATGGTGGTGTTAATATTTTTAGATCTTCCGCACAGATGACATCTTCCTTTGGTCAAGTTTTTAGAGGAACCTTCAGGGCTTTACATTTTCCGTAGTTCTCCCAAGACTGTTTGTATTATAGACTTTATATGAAGAGGAGGTAGTTTTTTTATGCCCCATTCTTGTAATCGAGGTTTTATAAGACTTAAAGAAACTATAAACTTAGGTTACCTAGAACGGCTACAGAATACATTACAGTGTTGTCAAGTTACAACAACTTAATTACAACTGGCGCACTGAGCGCGCCAACGCGACTACCTGAGGGTTAAAAGGCACGGCAGATGGAAATCGTCGGCTATTGCCGAAAGTTACGTAGATGAATCTTTATCTGCAAGAAAAGATATAGCGGCCAATTTATTTACAGATAAACCACCAACTAGTCTAGTTATTCCCGATGGGTGTCAAATGAATACAAATTCGTCATTTGTAGATAAATCATCTACAAGTTTAAGTTCTTATACGAATCCTTCAGATACATTTCTAAATACAATTGGAAATAATTGCACAAATTGTTCTATTACAGTTAATGTATACCAGAAATATAAAAAATTTATGGTTAATAACAATGATTTATTTTTTATGAGTGATTTCATTATTATCCCTAGAAAAAATAGTATATGCAACTCGTGGTTGATAAAATTTTAACGTCTCGAGTTAAATTTTTCAACTCGCTATTCATTGAAAGAAACCACTCTCGACTTTGAAATTTTATTTCAAACACTTGTCCCATAATATACTATTCTTTTGTGTAATATATTTCGAAGCTAGGTGTACAGTCTGGCCTATTCAGTGCGCTCGAATTAACTCGAGCGCAGATGTTAAAGGGTTAAGAAATTAATATAGGATTGGGAGTAGATGTTTACTTACCTTGAATTTATTTAAAAGTGAATTAAGTTTAATGAAATTAAAAATCAAAGAGTAATAAGTACAATAGAAACGTTTGTATAAGAAAAACAGAAGTTTCGGAAAAGAAAATATCAAGAAAAGTAGACATTTATTATTAAAAAGTAGTTCCTATTTGTAATAAGCAAACGTTTTCTTTTCGTTTACCCTTTTTCTCCTGCAACTGCATAAACGAAAAACAACCTTTGTTTCAAAATGTGTTCTTAAATAGTCCAAGAAGCGTCAGTAAATAAACTAAAATGCACTTCTACTTTAATTGGATATATTTCAAAGCCTCGCCGTCTTGTTTAGAATATATTGTGATTTTTAAGTCTTGCATTGTTTTTACTTCATTTAAAGTTTTCTAACTATTTCAAATGTGCAAGAATGTTTGTGTATATTAAATACATTGGACGGAAAAAGTTTAAGGTGGTAAAATAATATTAGAGTTCATAGAATAGTACATTGTTTACCTAGTAGTAAAAGCGATACATTCCCGGACGACAATGCAAATTGAGAGTCGGGAAATGTGCTTTTACTACGAGGTAAACATACTATTTTTTCTGAAATCGCAACCAACCTTATCATAAATTATGAAATTTTTAAAAATGCATAACAATTTTTTATGACCATCTAATTACCTATGAAATCGTATCCATGACAATCACTGTTCGTTTATTGTTATAAGAAAAGTCAGAGATTCACTACTTAGTTCGGTTTAATACCTACTTATATGACTTATATGACTTTTCAGGTAGAGTTCAGCCCATGTTTAATAATTATACAAACTGCAACATAACTATAAATATACAAAAATAGTTATAATAATATGTGTTATAATATATTTAATAAATGTTCTTAAGATGAGTTGGTTGTTTGCGTGTATTTATTTACTGTCTTAAATGTAGGGGGACCCATTTTGATGACCTTGTACAGCAAAAAGTTTGCCGGACAGTTTTCGATCGTTGCTTAGCAACGGTCTAAAATACTAGAATAGCGTATTTTGGGGACTGAAATTGCTCCGAGAAAGTAGGCATTCTTGAGCGATTTCAGAAAAAATAGTATGTTTACCTCGTAGTAAAAGCACATTCCCGACTCTCAATGCTTGACAATTTGCATTGTCGTCCGGGAATGTATCGTTTTAATACTAAACAATGTACTATTCCTAAAACTTCTTTCTAAAATATTGGCACTAAAAGACTAATAAATAAATTATTTAAAAAATGGGACGTGAATGATATTTTCTTATTTTTATCATAGTAAGATTTTGATTTACTCATAGATGTTCCAACCATTTTTGTAAAAACAAATTTTTGATTACATGCATTTCCCACTCGTAAAGTATATACTTTGCTCGTGAGAAATGCGTATCATTTCGGCTTATTGTAATTTGTAATTCACATTATGTATTAGCCAAAGAAAAGGTATGCAGTCGAGCCCTTATTGTTGCGATTAAAACAAAAAGGGTGGAAAGGATAGTGAGTTGAGCTAAGATAAGAAACATTGTGAGGAATCTAAGTTATGACAGAAATTATACAAAAGGCATCGTCGAGAAAACCGCCCCATCGTTACGTTTGCCTGAATATCTGGCAATTTACCTAGAAAATGTTAATATCACTGAAAAGTTAATCTGCATTGTCACTTTTGAAGGAGTTGCGTGTCTCGAGGTGTTTTCTTTGTCATATCTTCAGTCTTTCAAATGTATTCGTTATATTGTTATTGTTATTACGCTTACGTAAACTCATTTTCGCTAACTGGATACGTGACTTTAACGAAATGAGCTCGTTTCAAAAATGTGTCGAGAACATATTCATTTTTTTTTGTTTAAAATATTTTCACTTTTTTGCTAGATACGAGGTTATATTGATAACTTTGGAACTGATTTAATCTTTAATCTTAAACTTTGGGCACATGCTTTCAGGGGATCTATTAAAATATACTATTTGAGGTAAAAATGCAGTTTTGTATCTCATTTTTATCGACAATTCAATTCATGTATAAAAATCCCATAAGCCGCGTGATTTTGTCATTATGACAGCGAAAAAAGTTTGCCCTAACTTTTCCAGCGACAATAACGGAACCTAACTTTTGAAAGCATGACAACCAGCATTGTAAACAAATTTTTGATGACGTTATGTCAATTTTTCTCAAACTTGCGTTGTCAGAAAAGTTTTCATTTGTGGAAATGTCGCGATTTGGAGAGTCTTCGAGTGGAGAAATTGAAAAAGCCATCAATGATAATGTGCCTCGCAATACTGTGAATTCAACTACATCAATTTGGCGACAATGTGCGATGTTTTGTTTGGAAAAAAAACTCATTACAGAAACTTCCACTGAAGAGTTAGCTTCTATTTTATGTGACTGGGCATTCAAGATGAAGAAGAACAATGGAGAAAATTATAAAGAGAGTGCAGTCAAGACGATTTGGAACACTTCAGCAAAAATGTTACAAGAGAAGTACTTTAAAGATTATAAAAGAATTTTTAATCCGTTCACGGGCATACAGTTTAAGAAAGCGAGAAATTCACGCGACACAAGACAAAAAATTTTACAATCAATCCCAGAAAAAAGGAAGGGGAGTTCTAATGCTCTCACAAAACGAGAAATTTTTGAAATGGCACTGTCCTGGAGTGAAGAAGAACCTGTAGGCCTCCAAAGAAAATTTTATCACATTGCTGCGTATGAATTGGCTTGGAGAGGTGGAGAAGCAGCAAATTGTAAGGTATTCTATTTTAAAATCGAGACAGACAACCGTGGAAGAGATACCGGAAGAGTTGAATATAACCCAGTGTTTTCGAAGACAGCACAAGGGGGAAATCAGAAGTTGGCCGACAGTAAATGGTTGGTAGCAAACACTGCAGAAGATTGTGTTTGTCCAGTAGGATTGTTTAAATAAATTATGGGAAGACGGGGAAACCATATCACATGTGAAAAGTTTTTTTTAACTCCAAATCCTTTCTGGCAAAAAAACAAATTCGAAAGGACGGTATAAGAATTCTCCTGTTCTCTCACTTTGGCATTTTGTTGAGAAATGCGACCACAGTTCTCTAAATTAATTATACATAGCAAAAACTTTAAAAAAACTATAAAAATACACAAGATTGGCACAATAATTCCCAAAAAACAGAATATCTGACATCTGTCAAACTTTGCGATATGAACGGGTATCGTCGAAATTTGAAATCGACCAATCAATAGATTAGTACTCTAGACTCCCCTCGGACCTATGGGCCATAGGGTACTTATATATAAATAAATATTTTAAATCAAAAAAATTACAGTGTATTTGGGACATAAAAAGGTAAGTTGTCACCAAATCTCGTGAAAAAAACTTTTTTTTGTAAAAGATAAAAATAAAAAACCATAAACCTGGTTATTTGAATTTTTCACATAAATTTTGAGGTTATGAGAAAAAAGTGTTAATACAAAAGTTGTAGATCTTTTTATTATCTACAACTTTGCCATTTAGCTTTTTATATACTCTTCCTTTTCCAATAGGTTTCATCCTACTATTATTTTTTTTCGCTTTTTACCATTTTCAAAGGCTTCAGCCCTGGACTAAGAAGACTTAAATTTATGAAATAATTTGATCGATTACTGGAGTTTTCTTTATGATAAGAACATATTTAAATAAAGGAACAACACCACAAAATTATAATATAAATTCAGTATAAATTTATATTTCAAATAGACTTCAACTAATGCCATCCACTCTCCCATACACCCACACAATATTTTTAGTTCAAACAAACTTTATATCAATGACTAAAAGACTCTTAATTTTTTTATTCAATTAGAACATGCTATACGATTCACTGCCGGAACAAGATTTTCCGCAAGCATCCCGAAGCAGCTTTGAAAGCCCGTCGTCATTTCATTTTTCTGCTTTTCCTTCGTCAAGGGCTGAGGGTTATACGTTTCCTATCATTTTAGAAATCGTCGACATTTTTCCATGCAGGGCAAGAAACGAATAAACGACACTATACTCGCACTCAACCTTCGTTTTTGCTGACGTCGTAGTCAACTGTCTGTTAAAGTTGATGATGTAATCTAACATTTGATCTGGAGGGCGTAGGTTATCCAATAACATTTGTAAACAGCTTATCTCTTCGCTTCTCGACAATATTGACATAATGTGTTTACATGGAGAAAATTGAATGAGAAAAAAGTGTTTCTTCCTGATACATGACTGGGTGGGATATTCTTTGTAGCACTGTTTGATTTAGTACGGTGAAATTGAAAAGTCAAAAGCACCCTTGAAGTTTTTAAAATCAGAAAATAATATCAGGAAAGTAAGTCTCAAAAAGAATTCAGAGAGGCCACCGTTCTATTAAGTTATATCGAGAGAGGTTAGACTTTAATTTTTCTACGTGGGTTCTGGAGATGTCTCGTGGGAGTTGTTCTGGTGAAATTAAAGTATTTTTAGGTGGAACTTTTATTTTATTATAGACGATGAACTGACACAGACAATAATAACAATTTTATAATAAACAGTAGTGACCTAAATTACAGTAAAAACATGACTAAATAAGTAGTAGTCGATGCAATTCCTGAATCGCTAAAATAAATAATAATTTGGATTCAAAGAAGAGAAGTCAGCAGAAGATGCCAAAATACAGTTGACAAAGAGTATTTATCAAAACCTTTATAGAAGCAAGCAATGCCCCTCTGTATTCTTAGACCTTGTCAAAGCCTTTGATATCGTTAGCCACCCTCTTTTACTTGATACACTTAAAATAAGAATCATACTTTAGTGGTATAAAACAATGTCAGACTACGAAATATTTCTAGTCTTATATGTAATAAGACCATAGCATATGGAGTACCACAAGGAACAGTGCTAATATATACGAACGGATTATTAGATATACAGAGTCATAGCAGAGTCATCAGCTTTGTTAATGACTCAGCATTCACTTACATAGTAGACAACTGGGCCGAATTGAAAACCAAAGTATAATTGGACATAACTACAGTGAAGGATTGGTTCGACCATAAATTATTATCGATTAACGTTTTACTTACCAATTTCTAATTACAAATATTTTCGAAAAATTATCTGCAACAAAAATGGAATTATACTGGACAGACACCTACGATGGAATCTACATGTTGATTTAAATTCAAAGAACTGCAGTCTGGCTGGTAGCTGGAATCCTGGGATGTGGAAGAGTATCAAAATCATATTTGTATCCTCTTGAAGTTATCCAAAAAATATTTTTCAAGAATAGCTAAAAATAATATACATGCACGCAATCATCCCGATCCTCTCCTATGGCATTGTAATTTGCGGCCATACAATTGCCATAGTAATAAACAGAAGAGCTTTTCGAACGACGAAGGTTCCTATGGCACAACGCCTAATGAAACATTATGTGCCCTATCTCAGATACCCCCATTACATCTCCATCTTCAAGAGTTGGAGGCACTAGAAGCCCTGAAGAAGACTGGGAACGCCTATTTACTGGGAACAAGAATAAACGCAGACGACCTGAGGTTTTGGACAGTGGTTAAACTAGAAGTCAAACAAATCGTCTTGAACAAGTGGCAAGAGGAATGGGACGTCACCGACAAAGGAAGATACGCGCACGAACTTATTCCTAATATACAAGAATGGATAAATACATGTCAAACTAGAATCCAAAGAGAAACTGGCCTGCTTCTTAGCAGCCATGGTAATGTCAGTGTACACCTCTTCCGAATAGGAAAAGGGGACGCATGCGAACGATGTGCAATAACAGATAGCGCAAGTTATAGAATTGTGGAATGTGTAACTTTTACGGATCAAAGAGAGCTTACTCGAGTGCTGGGTCGCCTACCCAACACAGCTCAAGAGACCATTAGGGTCCTAGGAAATAACATAAATTGACTGAACAAATTTATCATTGAAGAATGACGAAACCAGAGTACTAAACAAATCAAGTAGATTTTCGGGCCTTGAGCCATAAGAAGGTATTAAATACCTCCGATCATAGTTAATTTAAATTAGGAAATTACTATTAGCAAGAATTTAATTTAATGTAATTTCATTATTACATGGGAATGATGCTAAGTGGGGTATAGAATTCAAATTATTTTATTTAACAGTGTGAAGTTCTCTATTAATTCTAATTAAAATTACAAATGTACGTTATTTTCTTGGGAATCATATGCTTAGCAAATAGAAGCATAATAGAGGCATTACGTGGCTTCTTGAATCCAGGGGTAGGTAATTAGGGACCCTGAAGAGATTAACACTATGTTATAAATAAACTAGTACAGGCTTGTTCCTCCACATATGTAAGAATTAACGATATTAACTTGCAATGTCCGCGAAATATAACCTACCTATATAACCATTCCAATCCTATCTAAGTAAGTTTGTGGCTATACTATGGGCCACGGGTGTATGGTGTGAACCTCCCCCCCCTTCCTTTTTTTTGATCATTCAGAATGATGCCAGACAATGAATTATTATATTGTGAATGTGAAATCCTAGATGTTAGACATCTCTTATACAAAAAAATCAATATAAGACAATATTCTGAAAATAATAATTAATTACCCTTACCCATGAATACATATTTTTATCTTTGCATTTTAGTCGAGGTAATGAAGCACTAAAAAGGCCAAAAGTTCGGAAACTTTCGCACTAAGACAGATCGCTTCCAAAATTTTTTTGTAAAAGATGTACCTACTTTGTATCTGATACAATTGCAATTCTGCAGCCAAAAATGCATTACAAAAATGCATTTTTTGAGACAGCTTTTGGAAGATTTAATAACTTTGTAAATAAGAGTCAGAACTAGCCCAAATCCGGTTCCCGGGGGTTTTCGGGGGAGAACCCGATTTGGGCCAGTTCTGACTCTTATTTACAAAGTTATTAAATCTTCCAAAAGCCGTCTGAAAAAATGCATTTTTGGCTGCAGAAATGCAATTTCCGGTTTGTATAAGATACAAAGTAGGTACATTTTTACAAAAAAATTTTGGAAGCGAATGCAAAAAACCGCATTCCGATCCGTCCTAGTACGAAAGATTCCGAACTTTTGTGCTTCATTGATTCGACTATTTATGGTTTTATCTTTACATTTATGGTTTTATATATTATATTATTAATACTTATTATTCTGGGATATGCACAAAAATCATATAACTATTTGTTTTATTGTTTTATCTTTGCATCTATGGATTCATCTTTACATTTATAAAAAAATCAGAAATGTTTACACGTAATATAATAGAAACTCTTTCTCAGTAAATGTATATTCATATTTTGATACGCTTGAAAAAAAAACACTTTTGGTGAATGCTCATAGTAGTCCTCCACCAAAATTTTAAATAGATTTGTCTACAAAATAATTGGTGTGAAACTCAAAATTACTCAATTTAAAATTGAAAGCGTATGTAAATTATTAATTATTTTTTATTATCCTGTTATAATGAAATGTTAACATAATCAGCGAATTGTTTGTGGAAAAATACCAACTCATTACCATCATTCGGTAACTTGTCTTTCCTGTTTCGCATTATGGAATGTCACCTTCTGCGAGATTAACGTAACTGAACTGCGACTTGTGATGGAAAAATGTTCATTTTTCTTTTTTCCTTTCTCCTTCTTGATAATAACTGTCGGTCGTCATTTGCTAGCTTTATTGGTGGAAGTTGAACGTTGACAGCGGTTTTGATGGTTGGCGCTTAATGAGTCATAAAGATGGATTGTTTAGATCTTAGAAATGTGAGAAGAAACTGCATATTTTTGTTATAACGCAATCTTACATTCCAGGCGCCATATTTTCGTCCATTTATATTTGAACCATTAAAACTGAAGCAAGGAAAATTGGAGAAAAGTTTAAAATGAAAAAAAAATCAATAGAAAGCAAGTTTTTATAAATTTAAACAATAAAGAATTTCCTGCTCTAATATGCATGATTTTCTAAATTCTTTCTCGGGTTAAATGGAGAACCAAATTCATACCAACCGGAAATGTAAATTTTAAACTCACCTTTGAGACATTAATGATACTTTGGAATAGCTCCAACTCTCTTTATAAACGTTCTATCTAAAATCTTAAGGCGGCTCTACGCACTACGGGAAATTCACGGCGAGAATTCATGCCGTGAACCTTTTTTTTTATTATTATTAAACACCCAGGGATTTAGTATGTTACAATCTGGTCAACAGTGACCAATGAGCAATTTAATTCTAACTTAATCTAATAGAGTGTGAAACTTAAAAGTAAGCGTTCCTTAGGTTCTGTAGAATGGATTGCACTAAAGTTTAACGTGCACTCACAAGCTCTGCTTTTGCACTAAAAACACTAAACTAACTCAAAAGGCTTGATCCTCTTAAGTCTTCTTTCTAACCCAGTATTGTCAAGGAGCTGGATAGCCTCGACATTGACATAATGATGAAGTCTTTCTTCATGACTCTTGGCTAATTTCTTGATGGTCTGGTCCAGATCCCTATGGAGGTCACTATTGCGAATGTACCAAGAGGCATCTACTATGTTCCTCAGTGCTTTGTTTTGAAATCTTTGGATGATTGCTAAGTTGCTTGCTTTGGTGCATCCCCATAGTTGGATACAATAAGTCCATACAGGCTTAAGTATCTGCTTATAAAGCATAAGCTTATTATGCAGAGACACAGTGGGGTTTCTTCCAATTAGCGAGTACATTTTTCTATATTTCAGTCCAAGTTCTTCTCTTTTTTTTTAACACGCACTTTCCATCGAAGTGAAGTGATTTAGTTTCATTAAGTTTAATTTTTCATCTCTTCGTCCAGTCATACATACGGTGGACAGCTGTTTGCAGCTTGTGGGTTGCTTCTTCATTGCTCTTTCCCACTGCTAGAATGGAAGTGTCGTCGGCGAAGGTGGCTATGGTATTTTTTTCTAACTCTAGAATATCACATGTGTACCGTAAGTATAGAACAGGTCCTAGGACACTTCCTTGTGGTACTTCAGCCTTAATTTCTTTAAGATCGGAATAGGCTTCTTCTTGCCTAATTCTAAAGTATCTTTCCGATATATATGAATGGGGGATATCTGTATATTGTTTTGGAGCTTAAGTATTAAGCCAAATCAAACGCTAGTGCTACATCAAGAAAGATAGTAGCACAAATGTGCTAATGATTTCTCTAGAATGTTGGTTATTCTATGAACTTGGTCGATCGTCGAGTGCTTATTTCTAAATCCATGGTGATTAGGGATAATTTCTCTTTCTTCGATAAGTGGTTTTAGTCTTTTGAGTAGTACCTAACGCGAAAAATTTACCCTCCACACTCGCAATGTCTCATTCGTGTTCACGAACTGGAGATGGACGAACTGGAAGTTGCTGTGGCTTCAAGCCATGAAACTGTCATGAGTGTGGAGAGCCTTTCGAGGTTCACAGTAGCAAATGGCGCGAACTCCTTGAAGCGGGTACAAAATACTGACTTTGAATGGGAACAGGCCGCGAACAAGAACGACGGGCATGAAAACCATCCACACTCGCGTTCACGGAAACATTTAGGATATTCTGATTAGAATAGAAATCTTAGATACCAATACATTTCCTTATTATCTTTTTTCATATTACTTGTCGTGTTAAAATTACAATAAAAATATGTTCCTACCCTAAATAAATTATCTACCAATCTTGCTAATGCTTCAGTCCAGAATAGAAGCGTTTCAATAATTAGATTGAATTTGCATTTTACAGTGGAAATATGTGTTTTAGAATTAACAAATTTTCATGAGTTTTGTACTTTTGTCTGTTTTTCCCAGTCATTATGATTACTTAATTACGTGTTAGTTTGAGAAAAAATCGGAAATGGGCTGGAATTTGTTGGACCTACTGGCTTATCTAAAATTTGACGTAAGGTGTAAAACAATTAAAAAGTTTCGACGCAATATTTTTGAATGAAGAATCTAAAAAAATTTAATTTTTTATAGCCAAAGTGATCGTTTATCGGAAACAACTTTTTTCAAGCGGAATAAAACTGACAAAAAAAGTTAGAATCCATCAATCAAAAACATCGAAGTTGTCGCGGTCGGCCTGAAACTCGCACGATAAAACCGGCTGGTTTACATAATATGCTAAGAAAACTTGTGAAGACTGAGAACTTTTCGAATATGATAAGAACATGATCAGCGTTTCTACGCGACGTAACTTTACGAACCTTTCGTGGAACTGCTAATAAATTTTGTGCACAAGAAAAATCTCTAGTCGATACGTTTAGTCGTGCTGCAAAAATTGAAAAGATTTACGTGAAGCGTAACTGTGTGGAAAATATTGAAACATTAATACACAAAAAGCTTATTTAAAGGCAAAGTGAAGTTTAGCTTTAACACACATTTAAAACATACGATAGCAGAATCAGTTAAAGAGGTATGTCGGGAGAAACGATATGGTAATGGACAGAGATGTATCAATTCAAATTAGTTTGACTTATCAAGTCCAGTTTGATTTGACTTGAAAAATCAATTTATTTTTTATATAAGAATTTCATTTGATATACACTAACGACGGTGGAATTTTTTGTAACCATAAAAATACCAAAAAAGGACCATGGACGTACCAATGGTTACAAAAAATTCCACCGTCGTTAGAGTTTTCTATAGTTCTATATTCCGAAACCGGTCTAAGAATGGCAAGCTCCTTTAATAATAAAATCAAAGTTTTTGGTTTAAAGCCCCGACTTGGTCGGGCGCCAAACCACGTCTGGACTTTTGTAATTCAATACCTGGGGGGCATATAGTCCAAGGAGTAGTTGTTGAAGTCCAGACGATGGTGCAGTGTAGGACATTTAATGTCTTTGTTCTTGGGAACAAGTGTGATTTATTTCACAACCTTAGGTAGATTTGATATACAATTCGGGAGTTTGATTTAAAATCAAAGTTGTTTAATCTGTCTGAAATAGTTTGAAATATGAAAAGTGTTACCTTTTTTTTGTTGTGGGGTGGAAACCCTCATGGACACTGGTAGCTTGGTACCCATCTCTAAACAGTAGTGTCGGACTCTTACCGACTAAAACCCCTACTTGTACTTGGAATCGTGTGGGAGACATAACCTCAAGTACAAGCGGCGTGATGCATTGATGTTTTCCTTTTGAGCAAGAGTTGAGATGTTGTCCATACTATGGGCAGAGCGTATTTAGACTATTGCAGAGAAAGGGAGATACCGTTTTTTAGGCATTTCTCATTTTACGTTCTTCCTGTTCTTTTCCTTTCATGATCTGAGTTATTGCATGCGAGATGCTTTTCCACATGATGCCGGGTTTCTCAGCATGATAGGCACAATATTGTCTGCGATTAGATCTTAGCCCAGAGACGTTTCTAATTGATGTCTGTTGTTATGCCATTTTGGGCAGATGAAAATGGTGTGTTCTTCTGTGTCTATTTATCCACAATAGACACACACATTGTCTTCTGTTCTCTTTATTCTAAGAGTGTATGCTCGATATGATCCATGCGTAGGAAAGTAATTCGTGTTTCTGTGATTACAGCTGTACCATGCTTCTAAGTTTGGTATCAGTCTTTTCATCCATTGTGCGAGGTTCTGTCAACGTCTCAGGATCTCTTGATTATCTCCTTTTTGTTTTTTTCCTCGTCGCCTTCGCCTATATAGATAAGCGTTCTTTCTTTCACCAGTAGCGCGATAGGGGGGACACCAGTGAGGAAGCATGTTGCCTCGTAGGACGTTGTCCTGTATGCTCCGATTACCTTGAGGAGCATCCTTCTTTGGAGTCTGGATCGCATGTCCCTGTATTTATCATATCTCCTGACTTCCCCAAAGATAGGTGCCCCATACAGCATGATCGAAAAAGTGTTAACTAGCGCGCTTTTAATTTGTCAAAGTTATGCAATGAAACATAGTAGGAGTAGGGATTATCAATACTGACAATACTAAGAATCTTTTTCACTTACGAATGTCCAATATAGAGTGGGAAATAATGAAAAAACTAGCATTTATTTAAAAACCATTCAAAACGTTATCTACACTGTCAGAACGCGATCAGTACTATACTCTTCCAATGGTCGTTATAGGGATAAATATGTTGTTGGACAAACTGAAACAATGGGCCTTAGATTCAGATCTTATAGAAAGTAGGATTGAAATTCATGAAAAATTAATTTTTGCTCCGCGACAAAATTGTCAAACATTAATAAGCGCACCAATTGGATGTATTGTGTTATATTAATATTACATCCACGTCATAAACTAGAAACTTTTTCTTCAGGCTCATGGCCAAGATTTGCAAGAAGAAGCTTTGGTAAAGTTTTAAAATATTTACAAAACCCAATGTAAAGATTCCGAAAATTTTGATATAGATGTACTAGCTTTGTTTCAAATATCTCGTAGTAAAAATCTAGTCCCAGTCAATGAAAATTCCTGGAAATATGAAATTACAAATTACGTAACTGAAGGAAGGGCTGATAGTTCACAAAATGTATTAAAATGGTTTAAGAGAGATGATACTGCATCTCCAGTACTATCTAAATTGTCTAGAGATTTTCTAGCGATACCTGCTACATCAGCGTCAAAGAGTACACTATCTAACAAGAGGAGAAAGAAAGCTGTTTTCCTGATAACAAAATTGTATGCGCATGCGCGATTAAACTAGTTTAACTGTCAATGTCAATCATTATTTCCGTTATTCTGATTGTCGCGGTATTGTCGTTTTGCGGATAATTACTAGCATTTGCCGAAAATGAGAAACACTGCAATTGTATTGACTATGTACGCTGTATGCAATAAATTTCTTTATTACTTTCACGTGCTTGCTTGAAAAACTGAAATAAAGCATTGTTTTTTATTTAAAAGTTTTTTATTTAAAAGTGGGTCCCATGTCTCAGCGGTAGCGTATCCGCCTCGCAACGAGACGACCCGGGTTCGATTCCCGGTCAATTCAAGTGGTTCATAATATCGGCAACCGACCGTGCCTCGGAGAGTACGTATAAACCGTCGGTCCTGGCTACATAACTGTAGTCATTAACCCATGCAGAAAGCGGTAGTTACGGCCTGAAAATTTCTGTACCAGGCGGACTGAACCTCCCGTCACACGAACTTTTCTTTCTTTTCTTTATTTAAAATAAATTATTTTTGTTAATCTATATATCTTAACCACCAATTATAGCCCTTTCCATCAAATGCATAGCATTTCTGATGTGGTTTCAGAACAAAAATGACCATGGCTGTATCCATTTACTTGGTGGTATAATATTAAAGACTTGCCCTTCTACAGAGCAAAACGCTTTCACCCCCCTCCCACCCTTTCTGATTATCGGATCGGGTTCTTGTAGGGCTCAAATGAAATAAAAAAAAAATCCTCATTCGATGGCGAATAAAAAATTTCTCCCAATTTACTCTTTCATTGCGAAAATTGAAACATAAAATTTACAAAATCCGAAATTCGGTCGCCATTTGTCCGTTTTCGCGAAAATCATCATCTCCTAAATACATCCTGTAGCAGTGTCCTCAAGAAAGAGTTTGCCATTTTGCCAAAGATTAATCAGTGTTTGCCCTCCCCCTCCCCACAAATTAAACTATCGACTTGAAATTTGGACACAATGCTTGGGTCATAACTATCTATCGGAGGAAATAAACAAGTCTCGAAGTCACTTTCTTCCCAGCGAAAAACGCGAACACGACTCTAGGTGTGTTCTTGCCGCGGCGAAAATCCCTATACTTTCAAATCGCAATATCTCGAGAACCGCTAGACCAATTTGAACGGGTTGAAATTCGATCAGAATAAAGCCCAGCGAGTTACATGCGAAAAACCAATTTCCCATATCTTTACATGTTAATTTACCCTCTTCCAAACTCCCAATATATGAAATCGCAAAAAAAGAGCGACTTCGTTTATCTGGTTTTTTTTCGCCAGATCGACTCTACTAAACGGGGAAGTATATTCATCAACACTATTATTTATCTTAGTGTAGACACTACTGGGGAACTATAACCAGAAGCGATCTGACGACTGCATCAGTGAAAGTACAAATAAGCTCAGAATACTAACGGGTATCCTAACAGGGCACTGCCGTCTGAGAGGCCACCTAAAGAATCTCGGATTAATAGTTAAAGAAGAATGCAGATTCTGCGAGGAAGAGGAGGAAGCCTCTATACAGATTCTCTCAGAATGCATTACCCTACAAAATCCAAGGGTACGATACCTTGGAGAATATCAAATAGAATAGGAAGATCTATCTAACCTGAAGCCTACCGACATCCTGAACTTTTTGAAAGCAATAGGACTGGAGGAACTGCTCTAATCGTTGAGACATCCTTAACGACTGGGCAGCAGTAGGGGGCACAATAGATCTTATAGGCCGCAGTGTATCGACACCCCCATCACAGATAGATAGATAGTGTAGTTCGGTTTGTACGAATTTAAATAAATATATGTTACTTTTCTCAGTGTATCTCAAATAGTTTATGTGTCAATGCTGTGACATATTTTCTCTCAATATTGTGTCTATCCAACATCAAAGGAACCGATCAAGCTTTTGCCTCTTGTTAGATGGTGTACTCTTTGATCAGCATCAATAGAGAGGAGTTTTTCCAGGGCTTCTCTTACAATTACCAAACGAATCAATATACTAAATGATGAATCTGTTAGATGTTTAATGTCTTTAAATTCCTTTAAAATTAAAAAAATTGTATATTTATAATATTCAGTACTAACAGAAAAATAATTTAAATCATTTACAACTCTCTCTCATTTTAGAAAAACTTTATTTTGGTTGCCATTTTATTAGGGAAACGTTTCGTTTTTTTATACTTAGGTATACTAATAAAATACCTGTCAACCATTTAATTACTTAAACTTTCAAACTAGTTTGATCCAAATATTTGATATTTCACTGACAGGTTTATTTTTTCTTTGTTGCTACGGTGATTCAAAGTGACAAATAAAAAATGTCAGATGATTATTATTATTTGACATTCATTTGATGAGGCTTATACCAGGGCCATTAAAAAATTATTGAAATGTACGTTTCTTTTTATTAAAAATTATAGCAGAATTCTAATAAGTTTCTTAATTTTTCAGTCATTTTGTAAACTACAACCATACAAATATATATTTTAAATATTCAAATGTCAGTATACTCCCCAAAAACTTAACAAATTTACTAGTGCGGAAAATAGTTTTTTCCGCACTAGTGCGGAAAAGTTACTCTTTCAACATTAAAATGAGTGCGGAAAAGTTGACTTTTCCGCACGCTAGTAGAAAAAATATTTTTTTTGTTTTAGTGTCTTAATCGATATATTTTCCCCTACCGCACTGGCACGACGATTACAATCAAAATGGGTGACCGAAATATTTTTATTGTTTTTAACTTTGTAATCAAGTTTCTTTGCATTTCAACTGTAAACAAGTAAACAAAGTTGCGCCCTCAAGCGAAATTAATTTAATTACAATTTACATTGGAATCGTATTCCTTTTCTTTTGTTTTTATTATGATATCGATTTTCTAGTTTCATTGTTTTGAAATAAAGTTTTATGCAAAGAGATTTTATATTCAAATCTAGAACAGACATTTAAAACGCCGTAAATAAAAAAGTGGTTTTAATAAAATGTTTATGGTGAATAAAACAATTTTTATTTCGTTCTAGATAAAAAAAAAGAATTTGAAATTTAATACGTAAACCGGAATATCAATGCGTATTTTTGACACTAATTTACAACTTTTCATTGATATTAGAATTTAAAAATCAGAATTGTATATTATATATTTAATAACAAAGAAATGCGATATATGTTATTTAATTTATTATTATTACGACTCTATATAAACTCTTTATTTGTCTTAATCAATTAACTCTGGTTATATATTGGATCACAAATTTATTATACATTTATACGTTTATACGTATGAAATTAAAATTTGTGCTTAAAAGTATTGATAGTAACACCAATATATGTAGAAGTACAGTTGAAGTGATTAATTATATGCCAGTTTTATTAATAACAAACCACAGCAAAATCTTAGAAAAGTTCATTAGAACCAGACTAAATTCATTCGTCCAAAAACATAAAATATTATCCAAACCAGAATTTGGTACCAAAAATGCTCTATTGCAGTTAACTGATAATACATACTCGATAGAAGCAAACCATCAATAGGAGTTTTTATTGATTTATCGAAAACATTTAACACAGTTAACTACTCCATTCTATTAACCACATTAGAGAACATTGGAATTCATCAAATTATTACAATCATATCTCAGATCGGAAACAAATTGTAGGAATTAAAAATAAAAATAGTACTGAAAAGAAAATTGAATGTAGAGTAACTGGTTTGGTCCAGTACATATGTGAACCAATTATTTTCTATAGGATCGTCCGGTGAAATAACTATCTCGCAAATGATATTGCGGTTTTCTATTCAGGGGAAACCTGGCTTGAAGTCAAAGAACAAATAACTTTTATCTGCATGTTTTGCACTTTTTAGGCTTAGAAATATAACTAATAATTCTGTTCTGTTGGCATATTATTACGCACATTACTATTCTCTCATCAGATATGGTTTAATTTTTTGGGATTCATCAGCTCATGTATTGAGGGTTTTTAAACTTAAAAAAAATAGCTTTAAGAAATATAGCGTCACTGAGGGCAGTCATGCAGAAAAAAGTTTAAGACCTAGAACATTTTCGTACTAGTAACTTCTACCATAATTATTTAACTCGAACTCGAAATGATTTGATGATACCAACACATAACTCTGCCTTTTTTGAAAAAAGCCCTCAATACACGGGTATTTTAGTTTATAATAAACTTCCTAATAAGAAAAAATCTGATGTGTCGCCACAAGACTTTCCCGGCAGTTATAAAATAAAAATTAAAAAAATTAATTTGGTATTAAAATTTTTTAAAGTCCAAATCAAATGGTATCCAAAAAAAATTCGTTTCTAATTTTTTTAAAGTAAAAATGACATTTAAAATATTATGAAAAGTAAAACAATTTTTTAGGGTCGGAATTTTATTACTTTTTCTTTGACATGTCAAATGTCATTTGGATTTTAAATTTTAAATGTTTTCCATTGCTTAGTTTTAAAATTAAGGAATGAACATTTCAGAATGTATTTACAAGCCAATAAGGCACCTAAATACCAAATAAAAACTTTAGGTCTCTTATTTTTTTTGTAATGTACATAGGGCTACTGCGCCGCCTCGTGGGGTGATTTCAACCAAAAACAAACGGATTCATTCCGCGATGATCCGATACCCACATACCAAATTTCAGCTCAATCGGATCAAGCGTTTGCGGGTTGCTATTTTTTAGTTTTAAAAAAATTTTAAAATTTTAGGTTAGGTTCAAAATTAAGGAATGAAAATTTCAGGATATATTTACAAGCCGGTAAGGCACCTAAATATCAAATAGAAACTTGTACATAGGTGTACACAGGGCTCCTGCGCCCCTTGGTGGGGCGCTTTCAACCAAAAAATAATGGGTTCAATCCCCGATCACGCGAAACCCATATACCAAATTTAAGCTGAATCGGATTAAGCGTACGGACGCTATCGTGGAAGAATACAGACAGACAGACAGACGGACAGACTTTCATCTGGAAAGTAAAAGTAGAAAAGTTACTAATAGCTAACTGTTTTTATTCTGTTGAAGAATATTTGGCTTATACATTTTAACTGTTAAATTTTAGATATACGTTTTTTTTCTCCTTCTTATATTTTTTGTATTTTTATGTTTTATGTTCCTTATCTTATAAACTGTCTTATGACTTGTCCAATTTCATGTCTAACTGATCATATGGATAATAAAGTTATTATTATTAACAAGCAGAAAAGGATCTGGAAATGATTAAAGATTGGTTTGATTGCAAACAACTCTCTTTGAATTTCAACAAAACTTTTTTTAGCCTTTCTGTAATTATAAATCTTCCTTGTCACACAAATCACACTCAGAATATCTTCAACAACAAAAATAAAATATAAAGGATTTTTAATAAATTCGCATTTGAGATTAGACTTCCATATTAAATTATTTAGTAAAAAAATTAAGGAGCATTATTTATAAGTTCCGCAAATTCAAGAACAAACTGGACATGAAACAAAAAAAATAGTTTGCTATAGTCTCGTACAGTCATTTAAAATACTAATAGGGTGGGGAGGGATATCCAAAACTTACCTGCATCCATTAAATATTAAATGTGATACAGAGAAAATTCTAAAAACTAATGTTGCATCAATCTGTCCGCCAAGTTTTATGAGAAATCTGGGATGTTCGACCTGAGGCAATTATTTTATAAGATGCTGGTGCTAAATCAATTCAAGGAGAAGGGAAAACTCACTCACTCACCATATGCATCCAAGAATGTAGGTTAGAGGTCGAATATTTGATAATGGTATTTAAAAGCTTCTATTGCAATATAATTTAAAAAAATTCATGAGTAAATAAAGGACCTGTACTCACCTTTACATTCCTAATACAATGCTGATACAATTCTGAATATACAATATATCTGGACTTTTTCATTAGTCTTAATATTGCTTTATATGACAAATTTTAAGAAGTTCTTGTGATTGTTTATCTTAATTTATTTTATTTATATTAATGTGATTAATTTTACAACTATTTACACGTCTCCAATGTTTTTTATTGTTCTGTATATATGTATTTTACACATTTAAATCGGTTAATTTTGTATGTAGATTTACATATAGGTATTAAATTTATTTAGATGTTTTTCACCACATACCTGTTGCTTCTGTGGATTTCCCAATGTTTATTTACAGATTGTATTGTTATGCTTGTTGTATTATTTTGTGTAAATAAACATCAATTCAATTCAATTCAATACCTATATCATTCTATCTTTCATTTAAATAATAATAGGAAAGAGATAGGAATACAATTTTCTATAATGTTACCTTATTGATCGAGCTCGACAAAATAAAAAAAAATCAGTCGTGTTCAATTTTTTCTGGGCGGGGCCCAACTTTGCTTTTTTTAATGGCAACCTGTATTTTTTATCACTTTTTCGGTTTCTACATGAAAAATAAAAGATACTTTATACCTGTTTATATTTCGAAAATATTGACGGTTTTTTTTCCAATATTCGTCACTCAGAATATTTGAAATTATGAAGTTATGCCAAGTCCCATTAATATTTATTTTTGGTCCAATATTCTACATTGGTGACTCAAGTTATATATCTGAAATCGACCTGTGATATACAGCTTGCCACATATTGTCAATAAAAATTTGCAGAATCCTCCTTATTTCAAAAGAACACCATGTATATTATCGATCCATAAGAAGCGCCAACAAAGGCTCTACAAATTTCATCAAGTATTCCCTATGGCTGAGTTTACAGATTTTTCTCTTTTTTTAGATATAATCTCAATGAACGACTTTTTAGACGACTCATAAGAATATGCAAAGATATCTTGTTTCAATTATGTACATTATAAGATGTCCAAACATATATTTTTTTAATGTATTGGTGTATATTCATAAATTAAAGTCTGAGCTTAAGTTGCAGGTATTTATTTATTTATTTAAAGTTTAATTAAAATTGATAATGAATCTTTTATAAAATATGTTCAACATGTCTTCCATTTTCTCGAATACAGAGCCGAAGTCTATGTTTGAAAGAGCCACCAACTACTTCCGAAAATATGCGACTTAGAATAACGAGTATTTTTCGCAGTATTACACCAGCTGTCTTGCGTAGGGTGGAACAGTCTTTCAAACATAGACTTCAGCTCTACATTCAAGAAAACGGAAGACATGTTGAACATATTTTATAAAAGAACAAGATATCTTTGTATATTCTTATCAGTCGTTTGTATATTCTTATCAGTCGGTTGTATATTCTTATCAGTCGTTTGTATATGCTTATCAGTCGTTTGCATATTCTTATCAGTCGTTTGTATATTCTTATCAGTCGTCAAAAAAGTCTTTCATTGAGATTATAGCTTGAAAATATGAATATTTTCCATTTTTCTAAAAAAAGAGCTGTTTTAAGAAAAACTAGTGAACTTAGCCATAGGGATTGATAATATATAGGGTGTTCCAATTGAAATAAGGAAGATTCTGCAAATTTTTATTGACAATGTGTGGCAAGCTCTTTTTCATACCCTGTATATCACAGGTCGATTTCAGATACATCGTTTGCATGCAGAATATTTGACCAAAAATAAATTTTAATGGGACTTGGCATAACTTCATGATTTCAAATATTCTGAGTGACGAATATTGGAAAAAAACTTGTCATATTCAAAGTGATAAAAAATACAGAAAAAATTGAACACCCTGTGTGACTGTATTTTTTTGTTTAATTTGTCGATCTCGATCAATAAGGTAACATTATAGAAAATTGCGAGACCCTGTATACATTTCTCTTCTACTCCTTTTTTAAGAATCCTACGCTGCATTTTTAAATGAATGCATTCCATTCATCCTGACAAATACCTAACGACAAATTTCACGCTGCCATCCAAAAGCAACATAACTGCAGGATTAATATTCCCATAAATATTTTACTAGCCTCACAGTTTGACTGGTCTACGACGATAGAATGTGAACATCAGCAAACGTTGATAGTCGTTTTGTTTATGAAGTTTGCTTTATGATCCTATTCGGGACTAACGTGGCGTTTATGGAGAGGTACACGTACACTAGACGACTGAACGATACGTCAAAACCGGAATTCGACCGCAAATTTTTACGGTTTCTACCCGGGCAATATTACTTCGGGAAGCGCTGCGTTAGCCGTAACACAATAAATGTAGCAGGTGGTGGAACACGATTTAGAGGAATGTTGGGAAATAATACTACAGAGTGATGAGACCGTCTTTTATGTGTGGAATTTATTAGAAGTATCAGAAGTTTGCATATTTACTTTCCTACTGTATCTGACCTCTCTTCTTTGGTGTCTATCACTTTTTGGACCTTTTGAGTCTTTTTGACTTAATTTGTTGCTTTATTCTTGCACTAGTTATGCCTATAAGTTCAAAATGAGAAACAGTAGAGGCAGCGAGCAATAAAACAATAAAAATGAATTTATTAATTTATTAATTATAACAAATTGGCGCCCAACGAGGGGCTGTAAAAAAAACTAAATAAAAATAGATTTGTTGTAAATAAAATAATATCGGGAGACAATAACTAAAAGTAAGTGTTGAAATAAACTAATTTAAATAATACCTAATTAATAATCAAAAACAAAATGGATCTTAGAGATGATAAAAGAATAGAATTAGGAAGACAAGCAGAAGTGGAAAAAGGATAAAGAGATACGGAAGTGGAAACAAATATGATTGAAGTAAGAGCATTAGATGAACAGGAAGAAATAGAAAATGTAGACAAAACAATCACAGAAGATCAAGAAGAAGAAATGCAACAGGGTAAAATAAATCACGACCAAATGGAAGCTTTAATAAAAATGATGACTAATATGGCAAGGCAAATGAATAAAACACAGAAGATTTCAAAAATAATATCAAAGAAGATATGGGAAATATTAAAGACGAAATAATTAAAAACAAAGAAGACTTGAGAAATATAATGAAAGAAGAAAAAATGGAGTTAAAAAAGAAATAAAATATACCGATTTTTCAATGTGAATATCATTACATTACATTTACTTGCATTAAGAGGAAGCTTATTATGGAAACACCACTGCTCAATGCACTTCAGGTTAAGGAACAGTATATAAGACAGTCTTCGATTCCGTTAATCTCCGAAAATAATTTTAAGTCATCCGCATAAATTAAGCAGTTGAGGTTAGTCACATCAACTATGTCGTTTATGAAAGCGTTGAAGAGAAGTGGACCAAGGTAGCTGCCTTGAGAGACACCTGACGTAGCTGCATATTCAATAGATTTGAAGCCATTGAATATGATATACTGACGCCTGTCAGTGAAGTACGACAAAAAGAGTTCGATGAGTGTCTAAGAAAAGCCATACCTGTATAGTTTCGATAGTAGTATTCCATCATCAAGTTTGTCGAACGCTTTCGAGAAGTCCGTATATATGACATCGGTTTGGGATCTCCTATCAGTTCTCTTTGCAGTATATTGAGTGATGTTGAGAAGGTTGGTGGTTGTCGAGCGACCCTTCATGAAACCATGTTGAAGTGATGAAATTTGGTTGCTGGGATGAGGATATAACCTGCTCTACAGAAGGATTTCAAACACTTTAGCGAAATTTCATATTATTGATATGGCTCTAAAATTTTCAACATCAAACTAATCTCCTTTTTATAAATTGGGCGAACTTTAGACAATTTCCGTAGATCTGGAATAGTACTAGTTTTGATGCAAATATTAATCAACATTGAGTTGAAAAAAAGGTTTGTTTTAGACCGAAAACCTCGAGCGTTTTGATAAAAGACTGCTATGCAGTTTCTATTTCGTGGGGTGGTATCATCGAGGGAAAACGCGAGATTATTTAATGCCTCAGAAGATGGTAGTGATTGATCAAAACAGCCAAGCACGTCATTGTTTTTCCTATCGGCCCACATATTTAATCAATCTTTCAACGTATCCTAATCAGTAAAGTTGTTTAAATAGACTTTGTTTATTGGTTACTCGTACCTCTCACCGCATTTGATTTTGATCATGAAATAATGGAAGTGGAATTTTGATAATTTCATAGTTCAAAATTTAAATCCTGCAAATTATTTTGTGAGCTTTCTGAGATAACTATAAATATCCAAATTTTAAAAGTACCAATTTGTAACACAAGTAGATAAAAACACCTAACTTCCGTCTCCTACTGATATACACGTTGGAGTCATTTATTTCACATCTCGCACACCGAATGGCGAGAGTTCGCATGCATCCCGATGTTGGCTGTATTTTATAAGAACTCATGCAACTTTGATAGACCATAATTTTCGTTTCATATTCAAAATGCAAACTTCTTTTATGTGTCTGTGTGTGAGAGCGTGGAAACAGGTTTTGATATAGTAGGTATCGGGGGTTCGAATACGGAAGACTTTTTGAGGGGAGTATGTGATTATGCTTTCTCTGGTTTTTCTGACATTTATCATTTACGTCTGTTTGTGTGGCCTGGAATCCTTAAAGGTATTCAAACAAAGGAAGTGGCGAGGTGAAAAAATGTTTTGAATATAGTTATTTTGGGGAGCTCTTTGTGAATTATTGTAATGCGTCAGTAAATTATTCTAGTGTTGGAGAATTTTTTAAACCTTTGTGTTTCCACTAATATACGCACGTAGTGTGTCCTGAAGACAAATTTTGTATTCCTAACTGAGGAAATTGGAGCATATCTTTAAAAAAATCGTAACTGACATCATTGTCATTATAATTCCATCAAACTGGTATAGTGTGAAGCTAAACGTCATTATGATGAAATTATAAATAAAAAATCGTATCTATCCTTTACTGGTGTAAAGAATGGAGGTAGAGTATATTGTGTCACAAGGGCAGAAAATGAGCTTAGCCCCCTGGCTATTAGCTGCATGAATTCTTGATCACTGCCTGAATTACTACTTCATTTTCACTAATTCATATAAACAGAATTATTCAGAATCAGAAAGTATTATTATTTTCCTGTATAGGAAAGTAACAGATATCGCACTCTCTACTAGGCGGAAAGTACTTTCCGCACACGTGTAAATTACTGTCCTATCTGTTCTACAAGTTCATATACCTTATTTATTTTAGCGATGCATTGACGTCGCATGTCAAAAATCTGCGGCGTTGCCAGGTAGAATTTTTTTTCGTTCACTTAAAGATAAAATTGTTCCAGTTACTTTTTTCCTAGCTTGAATGTAAGTGTATCTAATGTGCTATCGTTGGAGGTTAATTTGTAACTACTCTAAATAAATCAAGAATTTTCGCTATGTCACAGCGGAAACGTAGCGAAGTGTTGCCAACCTTTAACAGTTATTTTCCCTTGCAGGTTAAGTTTAAATCGTATTTGCTCTTAGTGTTTTCGTGTTTATTCTGTTGACAACATAAATAACTAGACATTACGTCACTGCCTCGATAAAATAAGTAAAGTATAATTATTGTTTTGTTTTCAGATAAATGTTAATTATCAATATTTGTATTTATTCTACTACAAAAGTGATTCTAAATAAAACAGCATTATTTATAATATAAAATATATTCAAACAGACATAGAACCTGTCACAAATAATACCATCAAATTTCACAATATTTGGTAAAATTATCGCGTGGTCGTAGGAAAAATAGTTATGTTTATTATTTACAGTTTAGTGAGATGTCAAAGTGAAAGGTGCGTAGATATTGAAAAACTTGAAAATCGTGTTCTTTATGATTTTTGCGGCCCAAGGCCAGAAAATATTACTTCCGGTCTGATTTTTTTGGGTTGATATGATTCATTCAAATAGATTTTAAGTTTCTCTTACATATTTCTTTACATTTTTTCATATTTTGCGTGTTCGTATTTCTTGTCCCTTTTCTTTGCAGATTACCTTATTCCTACTTCCCACTATCCTCCCCTTCCCCTCTTCGTAGTTGTCTTTACTTTGTCTCTAACTCATATAGGGTGTTTTTGGACCTGACGAATCATTTCTTCTTTTAGTCTTCGTCTGATTTAAGAGGACATTTAGCTCAAATTAGAAAAAAAAAATAATTTCGAATGAACAATAGCTATTTTTTGTGATCGGTGTATACTTACTTTTTTTTTAATTTTTATTTAAAAGAGAGAAAAAATATATATCAAGTCTTCCAGAAACCCATAATGCAAAAGATCTACAAAAAAATGTATTCTGGGGCATGCGATAGATATTTTTGAACGTTTTTTCTTCCTTTACGGACCTGTTAGGAAGGTGAGAACTGACTGAGAAAACGGAATGTCCACTAAATTCCACACTTGAACAAGTGTTTTAAAAAAATACTTCAAAACCGTTGCTTCAATAAAGAGCCAATGAGAGGTGTAGACGTTCATGGGTTTAGAATGATTTTGTTTTTGGACGTTTATTTTTAATATTTTAACACAGAAAAATACTTTTATACTTTAATCCCTTAATATTTACATTCATTTGTTACGTTTTTTCTATGTATTTAAGAGTTCTTTATTTTGATAATCATTGTATATAAATTAAGGACTACCTATATAGTTTATTTTTTCCTTTATTTAAAACTAGCTGCTCGTCCCTGCTTCAGACGGTTATAGTAATGAAAAAAATGAGACCAAATCATCCCATTGTCATGTAATGAAATAAAATTACAATTAAATAATTTTGACCTTAATTTATTGCAATACTTTGTCTTTGCTTCTGGAGAGAAAACAAATAACACCAATGATTTGCCAACTCTAGAGCACGCAACGTACAACTGCCCATGCGAAAGCACGGCAATTCAAGATTTATTGCCTCACTTTTCTCAACAATGAAATAAACCAAGACTGAAGGTAATTGAGTGATAGATAACAACGATAACACAATAAGTTCTATAAACTACTATTGCTGGTATTTTTAAAAATAGCAGGTTTTTTCACAAAACATATAATAATAATATCCGTCCCTCCCTCGCACAAGCTGGAGAGCTTCTGGGGTTCACTCGTAAGGGGGTGAATTGAAGGGAGTTTATTATTATTATTACTATTATTATTATTATTATTATTATTATTATTTTTTTACTTCTGTGTCAACGGCATCGACTACTATGGCCATTAGCCTCGTGTTCTGTGTAGGCTTTGTTACTGTTTCCCAGCGCCACTTTAGGAACAGCACTGTTAATTAGAACCCAACAGTGAATGGTCGAGTGAGGAATCACACCTGGTATATGAAAATAAATTTCTAAATTTTTAATTAATTAAAAATCAGAAAAAGATTTCTGCCTTTGGTGTGATTCGAACCCACAACCCTTGGATTATGAGTCCAGTGCTCTACCGCTGAGCCACCCACCCCCTATATATTATTATTATTATTATTTTTTTTTTTTTTTTTTTTACTTCAGTGTCAACGGCATCGACTACTCTGGTCATTAGCTTCGTGTTCTGTGTAGGCTTTGTTACTGTTTCCCAGCGCCACTTTAGGAACAGCACTGTTAATTAGAACCCAACAGTGAATGGTCGAGTGGGGAATCACACCTGGTATATGAAAATCAATTTCTAAATTTTTAATTAATCAGAAAATGATTTCTGCCGACGGTGGGATTCGAACCCACAACCCTTGGATTATGAGTCCAGTGCTCTACCACTCTCCTTATTATTATTATTATTATTATTATTATTATTATTATTATTATTATTATTATTATTATTATTATTATTATTATTATTATTATTATTATTATTATTATTATTATTATTATTATTATTATTATTATTATTATTATTATTATTATTATTATTATTATTATTATTATTATTATTATTATTATTATTATTATTAAATTATTTGGCTTATTTATTGACCAAAAATTAAAATTCGAGGTACATGTTAACACCTTGTGTAATAAGCTATTATCTAATAAGATATTGTCTGAATACAGAGAGGGGTACGACATTCACTGGCCCATTAACGTGTTAATTGGAATATATCTCTAATATAATTATGAAATCTCTATTCAACGAAATACCCCCGTTAGAGCTACCTCAGCACAAAATTCTCGCTTGTAATTGTAGAATTGCAGCGGAGTAAAATATGAACGTGTCACTTGTTTTGAATCTTAGTTAAATTTTCTCGAAATGGTACAGTTGAAGTGGTTTCAACTATTTGAAATTCTTACCAAATAGCAATCCGGAGACTCATTCTTCAAAGAGCTTTGTTTAAAAGACGTAGATCTGTTGCCTACTTATGCTTTATAGTGAAGTTTCAGAGCGGTATTAGATAAAAGTTTGTTCATGAAGAAATTCGGGTATACATTATTTACACGTTTAATTAAATATTTTAACGGCGCCGGCGGCGATAAAGTGATAAGTTATTTGAATATTTAAATATGTTATATTGTTATTTTTGGGTTCTTCTAGTAACCAGCCAATAATGCCTTGGAATTTTAGATTTTTATATTATTTAGATATTTTCATTTCTTTTTGGCAATAATTTACACATACACCTACAAGAAAATAGTAAATATAATATAATAATAATAATAATTTGAAATAAATTGAATTAGAAACACAAACACATTTTTGTTGCATGTATCGTACTACCATAATAGACACGGAGGAGGAACTGATAGTAAGAATACATGGGGCTACAGAAATTATTTCTGGCAATCGCGAAATGGACGAAATGTTGAACATCTTTTGTAATTTGTTGGCTTTTTAGTATAAAATTAATTTTGCATCGGATATTATTTAATTTTGTAAATTGTATGTTATTTTTATTGTCATTAATTGTTTTGTTACTATAAAAATAAGATTAGATTATTAATAAAAAAAGCAAAGCGCTCATATACGAATAATCTAGTAATTGAAAATAAAAACTCTTCTACAACTTTATGGAAATGCGTAAATAAACTTTGCGGAAGAAAAAAACCTAAAACAGAAATTGAAAAATTAGTCATAGAAAACAATAAAGAACTAACAGAAAAATATAACATAGCAAAAATATTCAACGATTACATTAGCGATCTTGGGTAAAATTTTGCCAACAAAATTAATCCTCCAAATAACTTTGAAGAAGATCTGCATACTCTAGAAAGTACCATGTATTTATATACTACCAATGAAGAAGAAATTCTGAATATTATAAATTCACTTCAATCTAAAAAGGCTCCTGGATGGGTGAAGGAAATTAAAAATGAAATTATCAAACCTCTCACTATCCTTATAAATCAATGTATGAATAACGAATGCTTCCCTGACTGTTTAAAGACTGTATAAAAAAGGGGACAGGAGTCAAATGCCAAAATATACTAATTAAAACTTTCAAAAATAAAGTAAAAATTAATTTTCAACAATATGACTATTGTACCATATATCAAATGCATATTTAACAACTTCTCCCAGTTACTTTGCACCTAGATTGTATAATTTATTGCCTATCGATATCAAAAATACCAGATATTTACGAACTTATAAAAATAGCATAAGGAGTTGGATCTCAAATCAAAATAGATGTATATTCAATAATTTAATTGATCGCAAGTATTTACAGTAATTCTGTCATTGTACAACGTAGATATAAGCATTTTATTTAAAATTTCTTAATGTTATTACTTATTTAAACAAATTAATTTTACTTGTTTGTTTATATTTAATTATTTATTTAGTGAATAAATTCGTTATATTAAAAATGGTCAACAAAACAAAAATTACACATAAAATATATATACGGCTAAACGGTTAATATTTTGAAAATTTTGTTTATTCATGGATATTTGGGTTGATAGAGGCTACATTTTAAAATTATTTTGAATTATACAGGTTGTCCCGAAAAAGTGTGGTTTATCAAAGTGATATTGTTTCTTATGGAAGACCATATATTTTGTTTCATTTATAGATTATACGTTAAAAATAAGATAAACTTTCTTAAGTATTCCCTATACCTAAACTTTTTACTTTTCGAGATATTTTGATATTTCTAAAAATAGAAGCACTTACAAGATAACCAATAACTTGGAAACCTATCTAATCAGCCAAATCCAATTTTAACTGAAAAAAATTAGACTAATAATTGAAAGTAATAATGTATTTAGAGTTGTTTAAAATTATACAGGGCGTCCAAAATGGGGCGATTCTTTAATGACATATTCAAACGACAATATCGTTCTAATTTTAAATAGGACACCCTCTATTTTATAATCCTATTATGTAGCAAATTCCACTACCTTTTAAAAATTATAAAGGTCTACTATGCCTAAATCTATTAATTTTGGAGTTATTTTTATTTTAGTCAAATTTTACATTATTTTTCTACCGTAATGCCTAAATATAACACACTGTATTTGATGAGCTTAGACTATTGCAACATCATTTTTGTCTAATATCTTTTTATTAAAAATTACAAAAATTTCCTCCCATATAAATGACCATCAAAGAAATATGGGCCGATAACTTGGGCGCCTATAATTCCACCGTATACATTAATGTTCCACCGGTTCTGATGATCTATTGTGTGGAACAAATGCTGGTTTTGAATATCATAATAATGAAAGTTATGACGGTTAACTAATCCATTATTATGAAAAGTGGATTCATCTATAATTTTTTCGGATCATAGTTTAAGCTGATAAAATACAGGGTGTTATATTTAGGCATTAGGGTATGTAAAATTTAACAAAAATAAAATTAAGTCAAAAATAAAAATAAGTCAAAAATTAATAGATTTAGGCGTAATAGACCTTTATAATTTTTAAAAGGTAATGGAATTTGCTATATAATAGAATTATAAAATACAGGGTGTCCTATTTAAAATAAGAACGATATTGTCGTTTGTATATGTCATTAAAAAATCGCCCCAATTTGGACGCCCTGTATAATTTTAAACAACTCTAAATACATTATTGCTTTCAATTATTATTATTCTAGTTTTTTCAGTTAAAATTGGATTTGGCTGATTCCATAGGTTTCCAAGTTATTGGTTTTCTTGTAAGTGCTTCCATTTTTAGAAATATCAAAATATCTCGAAAAGTAAAAAGCTTAGGTATAGGGAATACTTAAGAAAGTTTATCTTATTTTTAACGTGTAATCTATAAATGCAATAAAATATAGCGTCTTCCATAAGAAATAATATAATTTTGATACCCCACACTTTGTTGGGACAACCTGTATAATTCAAAATAATTTTAAAATGTATCCTTTATCAACCCACATATCCATGAATAAACAATATTTTCAAAATAGTAACCGTCGCGTCTACCGTGACTCACCCTGTATATGAACTCCTGCACACAGGCATGGCAAATGCCTCAGCAGGTTTCTATGTTTATATTAAATATCAGCAAACATTATTATTATATTAATGGTTTGGAATAAATATTTTTTAACAATCTTTTCTCAATATTTTGAGAAGCGTTTCCAAATTTTCTAATCATTAAAAGTGGTTATATCAAATTAAGAAAAAATTATTAAAGAAATCCAAGAAAAATATTGTTGGTTATTTCATTAATAAAAAGGGATCTTGCCGACTTCAAAAAACATTAAATATCTTAAAAATCACAAGATTTCCGGTATATAAAGGTTCTTCGTTTTTTTCGTGAAAACTGTTCAGAAATACAAAAAAAACTAAAAATAGCTTCAAATACCATGGGCGTAGAAAATGATCTATATATGAATCATGATTTTTTACTAAAATTTATCTTTGTACCATTAAAAACAACCTGCTAAATTTCAAATATTTAATCGATTTTAAAGTTATCAAACAAAAACATTTATTTTTCTCTTAACTTTACATTTCGAAAAGGTTGGCCCTCTCATTCCTTATATCATTTTCTCCAATTTTTACGAGAGGTACCTACAGGCAGAAGTTGTATCATGTGGAAACACTCTGTATAGCCTATCATTTTTATGTACACAAATAAAATATTCCAAATTAAGTGGAAATGTACTTATTTAAGAAATAATTGTGTAGATTCAAACTCAAAAAACCCTACAGACACTAAAAGAAATGACCTTTTAAATAGATGATACATAACATTATTTTAATAATTAATTATAAAGCAAAAGTTTTCATTATAACGTTACTATGTCTGATTTTGAACCCTTGTAGAAAATCAATCAAGCGCTGGAACTTTGATCCGATAAAACAAGTGTATAAAATAAATTGGAGCATATTTTTGTACATTTCATTTAATTTAACTGGAATTAATATGCTACTTCTCCACTTGTCTGTCATTTTAATTATTTTTTATTAAAATTCAAATAAAATAGGTAAACCTTTTTATGAATTCAATTTAAACGTTTACGCATTGTTATTATACTGTTGACATTAAATATAATTCTCTCAAATCAGGAAGCATATTTATGAAACCATTTAAAATAGCATTTCATATTGTTAGACACGTTAATATTATAAACAGAGTTGTGAGCCGTATAGTTATTGCGTAATTTAATAAATTGTTAAAACTTTAAAACTTTTCGATACAGAAATAAATTCAATTGTGCGCGTTGTTTTTGTATTACCGTGAAAACGAATGAGGTACGTTTAGTGAGCTCAATAAAATTTTCACTCCATTAAACTTGTATCGAATACAATTTTTTGGAATATAAATATCCGAAGGGGTTTTGTACACAGAAATTTAAAAGGAGTTTATCCATAAATTGTGAAACAAAGTAAAATGGTTTAATATTAAAAAACATATAAATAATTCTTTGTAATATTTTAAGAGCGTTAGGAACTCAAAAAAGTCGGATAAAATTCATCTCGGACTGTCATTGTTGATTCGAACAAGACGAATAAAAAATAAACTGAGCGACATACACACGTTATAGGCAGCGATGGCGGTCGTTCGAAAAACAAAAGTTAATCCATCAAAATAAAAGAAACACGTTTGCTGATTCAGCCCTTAATCACCTCTTCTTCTCATTTTTCACCGTAGCCGACAGTTCTCGCCAATGTTCATTTACCTTTCGGGGATCCACTGAAAACATCATCTATATATCGCCTTTTCTTCCATTGTCTGTTATTCGCTTCGAGTCCATGGAGAAAAGTTTGTATCTCCTATAGTTGATATAGTCCGAGTATCATAATCCCGATGTAAAAAATTGAGAACAATTTATCTTTGTCTAAAAATTGAATGTTTTTTTAACAAACTGAAATTTCCACATTGAGTTTATAAATTGTGGATTTCTTTTACCATTTATATACTTATTGTTTTATTGTAGACATTTCATTATCAGGAGGAAAAACAAGAAACATTCACAGCTGAAAATAAAATTGAAGTGTGAAAAATAACAAAAAATTTAAAAATATTAACTTAGCCTATCCATTTTTAAAATATATCTCAAAGAGGTCATAAATGTTCTAGAAATAACAGTAACTGCAGAGGTGTTTCCAAAGTTTTAGTTTTAGAGTAACACATCAGCAGTCATGACAACCACAGGCCATAATCAAATTAAAGTATATAAATTTTTCACTCTTTGTAAATTATAAATTATTGTTGGTCCGTTCAGAGATATTTTTTTTATATTAAAATACCGCTTACGGGGCATTTGTTTATATTACAATATTCAGAGATATAACATAATAAATGGAGTTTGTTAACTGTCTCATTTGATTTCAACTCTTCAAATTCTACGAGAACTAGGAAGAAGCAGCAAATAATACAAGGTAACCTAATTATACTCCACTTTTGTCTTTGCTAGTTATTAACCAACCATTAAGGTGATTAGGGCAGGAACAACTCAATTCACGTCTAATCCCCGACACAGGGTGTCTCATTTATCAAGGGATAACATTGCTATATCAGAAACGGTAAGAGATACAAAGATGATTAAATGGGAAAAAAGTTGCCTATTTTAGAGCCCATTAGAGTTCTACAAAAAAATTCACTGTATCTCTTGCCGTTACCAAGTTATACAGGGTAAACCGTAATTTGTAACTGACTTAAACCCAACACAAGTAACGCACAACCCCAAATAGAAGCAGGACCGTATTGAAGGATTTTTAAAATTGATGATTATTTTTGTCACGAAACGTTGTATACATCGTATTGTATAATATATCAGTGAATTGGTCTTTTAATGCTTTATCGAAATTTTAATAAAAAATACAGGTCCGTATTTAAAAAAATGAAGTAGAGGGTAGCCCTAAAGAAACGAAACATCGCCGATAAGATTTGATAATGGCATTTTATTTAGAATTTGTAATCAAAAAAGAATTTTCCTTTTCCATTTTTTAATATTTTTTGAAATGAGGCTGGTAGATGCACAAAACGAAAAGTGACATTTTCGGTTTACCCTGTATAACTTGATAACGGCAAGAGATACGGTGAATGTTTTTGTAGAATTCTAGTGGGTTCTAAAATAGGCAACTTTTTTCCTATTTAATCATCTTTGTATCTCTTACCGTTTCTGATATAGCAATGTTATCCCTTGACAAATGAGACACCCTGTATATTAAAATAAGGAAGCATTGAGTATAAAAATGGACCAAGAATTGAGCATTCGGTAACTCTCGTACCAAAAGCATGATTTGAGAACTTAACTTGATACACAAAGGAAAGAATTTTTATTGGTTATTTGACATTTTCCTTAATGATACAGTTCCCACATAACTCACCCTGTATAGTAATAATTTTATAGATTGGTATAGTACATTTATGAACTAATTTGTTTTAAATTTATTTATTTTGCCTGGCAAAAAAGTATTAAAATAAAAATTCAATTTGTAAACAAAATTCTTCTTTTTATAAAATAGTTCCAATTCGAGGTAGGTACGCGATAATTTTCCTGTTTAATCTGAAAAATTATTTGTGCATGTTATTATCGCCACACCAACTTTATATAAGTTTGACCTCAATTTTCGCAGGCAAAATAGCATTAAAAGTTTTTCACGAAATGAAATTCAAAGAAGCTATTTAAAATGAGTTTTTAGATATGGAAAATTTACATTTATGTGTCGTTTTCCGCAAATCGAGCAGAGAAAAGCTTCAGATAAACTTAATTTCTAATACTGAAGTTTTAACTTTTTAGAAATATAAATTTTTAGTTTAATGTTCATACAGAGAAATACGTCGGAAGCATTAAGTATGGATTTATATAATAATCATAGTACTTAAACATTTTCAAGCAAAGACGCTTCCTCTTGGAGTTATTTACCTTTATTATATTTTACATAGGTCCTTTTACGACAGACAGGAGTTTACATTGATTTTTACCTACATTTTTTTTACTTTGAATCTTTAAAACTAATATAGCGGGTGCTTTAATAATTTTTTTTATTCATCGTAACCACACTGTATTTTTTTATTATTCGCTAGACGTTTTATGGAGAGATTGTAGTAGTATATAAAATATTAATTGTTATATAATTTCAACATTTAGTATCACCCCTCGTATTGTTATTGATATCTGAACTTTTGTTTATGTCAAAAAGTTCAGGATGTCGGTAGGCTTCAGGTTAGGTAGATCTTCCTCTTCTATTTGATATTCTCCGAGGTATCGTACCCTTGGATTTTGCAGGGTAATGCATTCTGAGAGAATGTGGATAGAGATTTCCTCCTCTTCCTCGCAGAATCTGCATTCTTCTTTGTCTACTAATCCGAGTTTCTTTAGGTGGCCTCTCAGCCGGCAGTGCCTTGTTAGGATAGCCGTTAGTATCCTGAGCTTATTTTTACTTTTACTGATGCAGTCGTTAGATCTCTTCTGGTTATAGTTTCCCAGTAGTATCTTGGCCTGCCTCATTCCTTGTAGTCCTATCCAGTATTGGGAACTTTTGTTATTTGCTTCTTTTCCAAGTTCATCAAATATTGTACTGGTGCGTAATCCGCAGAAGGGTTTAGGTCCAAGAAATGGTGTTTCAGCCCCTTTTTTTGCGTCTGCTATTTCATTACCCTCCAATCCAGTGTGTCCCGGGACCCATAGGAGGGTTCAAGGCATTAATGGCTGCTTGGCTGTCTGACATGATGATGATCTCTTGTCTGCGAAAATTTTTTTCTACGTTGAACATTTTCCGATGGCGTATATTTCAGCTTGGAAAATGCTCGGAGATTTGCCTAAACTTTCGGAATATTTGTTTCCAGGCCCATATACTCCTTTTCATGTTCCTTCTGTTGTTCTAGAACCATCTTTGTACCATTTAATGGCACTTCTCTTGAGTTTTGGGATGGTATCTTTGTCCCATTCGCTTTTGTTACTTAGGTTTGTGTTGAATTCTTTCACAAAGCTAAACTTCTTTGTCATCTCATCTTGGGGCATGTCCCAGGTTTGCTGAATTCCAGGAAGGAGTCGAAACTTGCGTTTGGTTGATCCTTCCCTGGTCATTCTGTAGGTTGTCCTTATCGCTATACTCTCCACTACTATATGGAGGGGTGTACGGCTTAGGATTACCTCCATGGCAGCCGTTGGGCAGGTTCTCATTGCACCTGTTATGCATACGCAGGCTAGTCTTTAGATTTTCGCTAGATTTGCCTTTGTACTGGCCAGCTTAGTTCTGCTGCCCCAGACTACTGCTCCATAAGTTATGGCCGGTCTCACTATTGACATGTACATCCTCTGCAGGATCTTTGGGTTACATCCCCAGTTTTTTCCTGCAAAATTTCTGCACACCATTAGAGTTTTCGTGGCTTTGCTGGTTACTTATTTTTCGTGCTTATTCTAGATGAGTTTTAGCCTTCATGGGGTTGACGCTAAGTCCCATCGATTGACACCATTCTTTAATATAATCAAGTCCTCTTTGAACTATATCGCAGAGGGTATTCTCGAATTTGCCTCTTGCGATTATGACTGTGTAATCTGCATAGTTCTAAATATTTTGGTAATTTCGAGTGATAAAATATCTGAAAAATTCATTTGTTTTGTCAACCTGAGAAATAATTGAAATATGACCATTTAAAATATATTGTGTTAATTTATGTGGCATAATTTTGGCTTTATTTTTTGTTTATAGTTTATTTCATGTTTATAGAAAATGGTAAATGGTTCAAAATATACCTCCTACTAAGATCCTGAGGAGTTACAAATATTTCAGATTTATCTGGACTGGTTCTTATGTAATTTCTTCGTTCTTTGCTCAAAATTTTATTATATATCATACAAATAACAAAAATTCGCGTTCATATTTAACGTTCGACCAAGAAACATGTACTCGTTTCAACTAAAATATTATTGCATTTTCCTTTTTATACTTTTCCTGAATGAAAACTCGTTTAATTCTAGTTACCTTTATGAAATTAAATATAAAATGGCAATAAAAAAGCGTGTACTGGGTAAAGTGCTCTCATAATAGATTAAATATTAGGTTTACATAAAAGATGTATAGTGATGAAATTTTAACGTTTACCGTAGAAAATTATTTTCCATTGAAAATTGTGCTAACTACGGGTTTTCCAAATATAACTATGTAGCCAGTTCCGGTATAACTGCATAAAGTTTTTTTATATCATAAGAAGTCAAAGTATCGCAAATTTTAAACGAGAATATTTCATACAGGGTGTTCCGATATTCGACCGACAACGCTTTACAGGTAATAGCCCTTGACAAATGATGAAAACTGAATTAGGAACATAAGCCCCTAAGATTCTTAGTTTACGAGATACAGGGTGTTAAAGTTGACAAATTAAAATTATTTTTTTGCGATATTTCAACTACCGTTTTAAATTTTTTGTTCAAACTTGGCAGTCGATTTACTTTTTAGAAGCTTGAAAATTTAACAAAATAAATGCTCGGCGTACTTCATCCAGTGGCGCACAATAATGGGTAGTGGTAACTTCGGCACCCCTATTTTTTACGACATTGTATAAATATAATTTTTTTTTATTTTATTTAAATCTTTGGTCATTTAAGTTATAAAAAGTTATTAACTTTTATTGCGCTAAAATCAACAATTTTTGAGATATTTGTCTTTGAAGAGAAGTCTACAATTCGTCTTTTCTATCGTCGATGTTAAATCTGGATTTTTTCATTTGCAATAAACAGATGTCTGGACCTAAATACACAATACAAATATTTAGAAAATAGTTCATCATTGGGCAGAAAATGTTGAGAATACCATATCTTAAATATACAGGACCGTATTCTATAATTTGACAGGAAATTTCGGTTTTTTGACTGGCATAAATACGTATTGTAATTAAAGGAAATTTTATTATAATTAGTGAGGAATAAGAATACCAAAAACTGTTACATATTAAATTTACAGTAACTGTTCAAAATGTTGACCGTTCACTTCACAGCTCTTCCTACAACGTTTGCTCATGTTAAAACGCACTCTTTGATAAACTGTTGGGTCATACTCTATAAGGGCTGCAGCGGCCTGTATTCTTGCCAATAATTCTTCTTCCGTTTCAACTATTGTTTCATATACCAAGGATTTCATGTAACCCCATAAAAAAAGTCGATTGGGTTTAAATCCGGCGATCTTGCAGGCCACAAATGTGGTCCACCACGACCAATGCATCTTTCTTCAAACCGCCTGTTTAAATAAGCACCGGCACTTCTAGTAAAATGTACCGATGCTCAGTCATGTTGAAACCATAAGTTGTCTCTAATTTCTAATGGTAAGTACCTCTTCTAGAAGTTCATCTAGTACTTCTTCTAAAAAGCGAGTATGGGCCGATTAAACAGTCTCCTGCAATATCTGCCCAAACGTTTATTGAAAATTAAAAATTCTACTCGTTTTAGATAATCCTGTGGTTCTAATGTATATTTATAAGGCCGTAGCAGTTGTTCTCGCAAACCTCTCCATACAATGTTATTCTTCATATTCAATATTTTACCTATGGTTCCAGCACTTAGTGAGGGGTTATCAGAAATATGATTTAATATACCTTCTTCGATGCGAACAGTCCTTGTTGTTCTCTGCCTTCCTGCATTATTCCTTTTAATTACTAAATTACCAAGTTTCCCACAATCTTCTTTCAATGCTAGCAAAAGTTGAATGATGTGGCGACCAGAAAATTTTTGTTCGTACAACCTTACTGCCATTCTTCCGTTTTTTTGGGCCTCTCCATATAATAATAACATATCGGTCATTTCTTCAAAGGAATTTTTAACCAATCACGTGCTTGGAAACTGATTTGACGCAGCCAATCAAAACAAAATAAAGCGACTATTCACCTTGGTGGTAAATATTCGGCTATTTGATCATCGTCCTCAATATTCACCTGAAGGACGGTATCCAACAATAAAGAAGCAGCCCGTAAATTTCAAATTTTTCAAATAAAACCTATACTAATGGTATTATAAAATTGCTTACAGTTAATAAATTATCGATCTTTAGTAGCAAATACACAAATCCAACTGATTTCGCATTTTTTCTGAAACTATAAATATATTTATTCATTCCTTTCTATGTAATACCGTCCATTTTACGACAAACATACGCTGTCAATCTGAATTTTGACAGTTTGCCATTAAAGTTTATTACAGAATTAAATTTGACACATTTTGTTAAAAAGTATTAACAATGAGTAGATTCGGGAGTAAAAATCTTCAAGAAATTGATAATATAATTATATTAAACGTACCTACCAAGACAGTAAAAAGCAAAACTAGTATAATTTATAAGTACGTACAGAATTTCTTGCGACTCAGGAAATAATCTTATTAAATATAACGCGACCTTGACAAATTAGCTACTATTTTTATTGCTACTAAATTTCTCGTATATTTTACAATTTGTCTCGACAATTTTGGCATTAATAATCAAAGAATAACTCCCTCGAGCTAAAGCTCTCGGGAGTTATTCAGATTATTAATGCCAAAATTAAGTCTCGACGAATTGATCCTAAAATAAACTCGAAATTTAGACGCAATAAAAATAGTCGGCTTGTCAAGGTCTTGGGATATTACTGTCGAATATTTGTCACCATATAGTGGAGTGAAATTAGACGAAAATATTCTGAAAATGGATATAAGAGCTAAGTCATTTTTTTTTTAAATTTTTTCGATTTTATACATAAAGAGAAGCTTCTAAAAAATATTTCAATAAATTTATGTGTTCAAAACGGCATTTTTGGTATTGCTTCAATATTTTTTAAATATCTCCGTCTCTAAAAAATTAAAATGACCGTGATGAAGTAGAGTATCAATCCGTGTAGTAGGGTTTTTTAAAAAATGTATCCTAACGTCAAAAAATGAATTCGCGCACCTTATTTTTTTTTAATGAATTGGCAATAAATAACCAAAGAATCCTCAAATTTTCTTAAAAATTGGAGAAAATATGTATTTTTATGTCGGGAACACATGGTAAAAATTAAAAAAAAATGTATTTGTCCAGCCAAAATCGGCCTTTATAAAAATTCGATTTTCATTTTTTCCAATTTTTTATCGCGATATTTGATTTTCTTAGAAAAACTGTATTTCAGTCCAAAAAATGTTTAAAAAAATAAAAAATATTTCAGGTTCTAAAGTAAGATTTTTGTGAGGGAACGAATCAATATAAATCAATATAAAAAATGAAAATGGAATTTTTTTTATTGTTCCCTAAATTGGGCACTTTAAATAAAGAAATAAAATGTTGGATTTTCTTAGTCAAAAGTACACACAAAATCCTTCCTTTTAAGATAAAAATTTTTTCTCTATTGTTTTTTCAAAAATGGCGGCCAATTCAATTTTTTTTCGAAAAATGCCGATTCTGGCTGGACAAATATTTTTTTTTTAATTTTTACCGTGTCTTCCGACATAAAAATACATATTTTCTCCAATTTTTAAGAAAATTCGAGAAAATACTAAAAATGCCGTTTTTGGCACATATCTCGCGAAGCTCCAGCCCAAATTTATTGAAAAATTTTTTACAAGCTTCTCTTTATGTATAAAACCGAAAAAAAAATTGACTTAGCTCTTAGATCCATATAAAATTCTATTTTACGCCATTAATAGGCTTTAATAGTGCAACTGCTGAACGCACTTTTAGTAGATTGAAAAATATGAAAACCTATCTTAGATCCACAACAGGTGAGCCGATGTTGAACGATTTGGCAATATTAAGCATAGAATCAGATCATTAAAAAAACGTAGATTTTTCTGTCGTACTGGAAGAGTTTAAAAATATTAAAACAAAAGACTGAAACGAAAATTCAAGTAGGTGTATATGCGGGAACGACTTGCATGAATGGATATTTTTGGAAAATCAAAGGTAAAGAAAAAACCTACTTAATTAACACATGGCGACCATTTTGAATCCTCGAAAAAGGGAATACTTAATTGGAAAGAAGATCGGTCAAGGTTCATACAGATGTCTAGTCTTTGGGTATAATTTTATTTATAATGTTGATGATGATGTTTTATGATGCCTTTTTGTAATATATTTTAGAATTAGAGTTCATATCAACTGGCTATATCACGTACAAGCGATACATGTTATTGCTTCTGTGATGCCCTTGTTTATTTTTGTCTATATACATTCGATAAATAAACTTATTATTATTATTATTATTATTATTATTATTATTATTATTATTATTATTATTATTATTATTAAGGCGTTTACTACTGTAAATAATAACATATATATTCTATTTTAGAATTGTAATATTTTTTGTAACATAGTTTTGGTTTTTTTAATTGTGACATTACTTTGTTTTTTTATGATAAATACAGTATTACTTTAAATACCTATGCCTCTTTTACCGAATAATCGGCGCCTAGCGATGTATGTGCCGCCCTTCTAGAACCGCTACTGCTTATGTCGTTTCTTTGTATTCTTATTCCTCACTAATTATAATAAAATTTCCTTCAATAAAAATATGTATTTATGCCAGTCGTCAAAAAACAGGTAAGTACTGAAATTTCCTGTCAAATAATAGAATACGGTCCTGTATATTTAAGATATGGTATTGTCAAAATTTTCTGCCCAATGGTGAACTATTTTCTAAATATTTAAATATTTGTATTGTGTATTTAGGTCCAGACATCTGTTTACTGTAAATGAAAAAATCCAGATTTAACATCGACGATAGGAAAGACAAATTGTAGACTTCTCTCCAAAATTGTTGATTTTAACGCAATAAAAGTTAATAAGTTTTTGTAACATAAATAACCAAAGATTTAAATAAATGAAAAAAAATCGATTACCACTACCCATTATTGTGCGTCACTGGATGAAGTACGCCAAGCATTTATTATGTCCCATTTGTTTTAATAAATATCAAGTAGTTTTTAAATATTATGCTTTCCCACCCGTTTCTTAAATATCTTTGCATAGTGCTGCCTCATCGTTTCAGCAATTTAAAGCTGTCGAGAAACATTCCATCGCCAAGTGTTCCCAGTGTCGCGCATATAAATACAATTGCTCTTAAAGATTAACTCTGAAAGAAAATAGTGTCATTTTTAATAGTTATATTTTTTATATATAAAAAAATTTTGATGATGTTATAACAAGTTCGCATTAATCATCTAATGGAGAAACTGTGCTTTAAAAGTAAGCGAAAATATCGGAAAAATATTCATTCTACCGCTTTTAAGCTTCAAATGAAACTGAGCTGTGTCAAAGCATAAATTTTCAACAAAATATAGATAAAACTCGGATTCCGCTTGCATTCGTTTCTGTCAAGAATAAATGCAGCCATGCATTACATGAGTGGTTAAATCGTAAAGCCCTAATACGTAGATATAACGTCAAAATGTCCCAAAAGTAGATTTAATCAAATAATCTTTTCAACGGTCACAAATTCTTCTAAACCATATAAATAAATGTATATCTTGGCATGTTCTTCCTTAGGTCAGATCGAAATACGTCTAAGTGAGACTATTTTAATTAGATATATTTTAACAAAAATTTTTTCATTCTCCAACACCTTGAATGTATCCCTTAAATAATTCCAAAAATGTTAAAATTCGTATTGCTTATGTCAGAAATTCATCATGAATATTATTCATTTATTTTCCAAATAACAATTAGTATTCTTGTTTGAAAGTGGCTGACAATGTCTGGAGTTGTAAAGTGGACTTCCATTGTCTAAAGGTATAAAGATATTTCAATCTTTTGTCACGACGTTTCGATTGTGTGTATCTACAATCGTCTTCAGGTGATAACTGACGAAAAAGAGGATGCGTGGGTATTTATATGTGAATTCTGGCGGGCTGAAGCGGGACTTTCCGATTCAGTGAAGCGTACGTTGCGAATCTCTACACTCGGTTGACTGAATACAGTGCTTCTCCTTGGGAATTACCTCAGCTTCGGAGCATTTGATGTTGTGATGGTGGGTCCAGACGTGATCTGCTATTCCTGACTTGCTGATTTCCCCTCGTTGCGTGTTCTTCTTATGTTCACCAATCCTGGTTTCCAGCGGTCTCTTGGTTTCTCCGATGTGTGATTGTTCACATCTGCCCCACTAGTTTCTTTGAGTAGCCATTTCCTTGGAGATCTTTTCGGATGTAATCTAGTTCGGCGTCTAGGCTTTCCTTGGTGTTGCAGAGGTTGAAAGCCCGATCTATTAGCGTCTTGACTATTCCCCTCTTCGTAGATCCATGGTATAGTAGTTGAGATACTGTCCCGTGTGGGTTGGTTTTCTGTAAACATAAGTTTGCCACTTATCTTCAGTTCGTTTTGCGATTCCTTCTCAATCGTGAATTTTATGTATGGTCTTACGTTGTTAAAGAAAAGTATGTAGTTCTCTGTCTCCATGGTTCCACACTATGAAGGTGTCATCTACGTTTCTCAACCAGATGCGGGGTTTCTTGTGAGCTTTTTCAATGGCAAATGTATATATTCACTATCACCGGTGAAAGTGGTGAAACCATTGGTAGTCCCTCATCTTGAGTGAAGAAAGAGTCCTTAATCTGGAAGTAGCAATTCCGAAGGCAACATTCTAATAAGTCCATAATTCTTTCAACTGGTAGTAGCGGTCTGTCTTCGAGATTTGCGTCGGTTTGTAGTTTCGTTTTTATGATAAGGAGTGATTCTTCTACTGGGAAGTTGGTGTAAAGGCTTTCTACGTCAAAGCTGACGAGTTGGTCTTCTTGTGTGGCCTCACTTTTCTCTAAGATCTCAACGAAATGACTGGAGTTCTTCACGAAAGTTGGAGAGTTTCCTTGTAGCGGATCGATGAACGGTAGTAGGAATCTTGCTAGCTTGTGGGTGGCTGAATTCTTAGAGCTGATGATTGGCCTGAGTGGGACATCTGTTTTATGAATCTTTGGTAATCCATTCAGGTGACGCGGTTTGCTGTGGTGGGATGTCAACGAAGATCTCTCCTTGATATTTTTTCAAGGTAAGTTAGACCTTCCGTTCTACTGCAGGGGAAGGATCTCATGCAACCATGGTGTATTTTACTTTCTTAAGAACTTCTTCAATTTTCAGATATATAGAGGTCTGCATTCATGACAACAGTGGCGTTTCCTTTATCTGCATGAAGAATCTTAATGGTGTTATCCCTTCGTAGATGGTTCAAGGCGTTTTCTTCTTCGCGGCTGATATTAGGTGTTGGGGGTAGTCTGCGATCCAGTTGCTCTCTGGCCTTCCATCTAAATTGCTCTGATAGGATCTCATTAATCGAACAACTGGTAGTCTCTACAGCGCTGATTATTTTCTCGTTTTTCGTCAGTTATCAACTGAAGACGATTGTAGATACACACAATCGAAACGTCGTGACAAAAAATTGAAAAATCTTTATACCTTTAGATAATGGAAGTCCGAAACTCCACTTTACAAGAACTAGGATGATCCAGTATAATTTCCTCCTAATATAAATGCATTAATTATCCTGTTTTTCAGAATCCTTACGTATCGGCGGACAATAATTCGCAACTACTGAGTTTTTTTCTGTTATTTCTTCAAAAATAGACAAAATACAATCGAATAAAATTAAATGAGAATTCTAGCACCTAAAACAATCACATATTTATAAAAGTAATAAATTAAAATTTGAAAAGTTTGTATCATGATGCTGCAACATACAAAGTGTTAAAATAAATCAAATTAGATATCGCGCTTGGAGTGTCGTTTGCTTTTAAAATTAACTACCATAAATTTCGTCAATTTATTTTAGATCATACATATTAAACAATTCCAATGAAATATAGTGTAACATCTGGCAGTATCAAATTGCAAATTTTTCAATTTCAACTGCATGAATATTCCAAACTTTTAACACTTTTATAAAACGTTTCCTCGGCTGTGGAAAAGGCTCTCGCTGTTTTAATTTTTATTTCTTTTTTGTGAACATTGGAAAGGTGGATACTATTCATGCGTACATGTTACCGCTAGATAAAATGTGAAAAAATTATTAGTCAATTAGAGCTGATGAGCATTAAACAATTTTGTGTAGTGTTTTTCAAAATGAACAATTCTGTAAAATTGCCACTATTTACCCAGGCTCATTGTTAGCTAAGTTAAGAGAGCGAAAGTAATAATTGTTAAGAGCATACGGTACACTGTGAAAGTTCGCTTTCTTGAAAAATATATTTTTCCTACGACTATATGCGAAAGTAGCTTACATCGCATAAATAAATACGTCAGAAAGTTGACAATAACTGTCACATTTAAAACAGTGATGATATGAACTTAAAACTGATACGATATGAATATCGCATATCAGTTTTAAATTTTGCATTTCTATCTAGAAGTCCGGAACTGTCAAATCAATGACACAAAGTTTAAAAGTAAGTACTAACATATTAAGGTCATTTAATTGTTGTTTCTTATTAAATAATTTTTATCTTTGGAATTTGTTTTAATTATTAGTCGTAGGAAAAATATTGTACATAACGCGTTAGAAAGTGATATTCACACTCGTTCCGTTTCCGCACTCTCCGCTACGTGGCTCGTGCTAAACTTTCACTTGTGTGAAATAAGTCACTTTCTACACTTGTTATGTAATATACTATTTCCTACGACTATATGCGAAAGTAGCTTACATCGCATAAATAAATACGTCAGAAAGTTGACAATAACTCACATCTAAAACAGTGATGATATGAACTTAAAACTGATACCATATGAATATTTCATATCAGTTTTGAATTTTGCATTTCTATCTAGAAGGCAGGAACTGTCAAATCAATGACACAAAGTTTAAAAGTAAGTACAAACATATTAAGTTCATTTAATTGTTGTTTCTTATTAATATATTTATACACCAAGTGAGTTAAATGAATTATAAGACCACTCGTCTAATTTCTTCTCGCGAATAAAAATTAATTAACTCACGAGGCGTATACAATATTTTATCCAATTTTGACCTTTTTTTTTAAATAATTTTTGTATTCACCTACTATTTTTGACGATGTGATTAACTAAGAGGTCTGTGCAATTCATATTAACGCTGGTTGTTTACGTTGCTAGTGGTTGTTTATAACGGCTGTTTATTTATGTTTGTGTTTATAGTTGAATCCATTGTTGAATCGAGTTTAGTTTCATTTACAATTTTTTAAATTGTCTCAATAAGTTCAAAATTGATTTATTAGATTTTGTGCCAGAAGAATTTGTTCCCCAAGAAGTGTTATAAAAAGCAAATGAAGCTCTAGGAAAAATATTACCCGATAAATCGAAATCTTTATATGAGAAGGAGTATATGCTTTTTTGTCAATGGCGGAACAAAAAGCAGGTTAAAGGAGTCAACGAGAAAATAATTATGGCGTATATATTTGAAAAGTCAAAAAATGTGAAGTCTTCTTCATTATGGTCCTATTATTCGCAACTTAAAAAGATGTTGTCTATTAAAGAAAATGTGGACATAAACAAGTAGGTTTCTTAAATTTTGTAAAAAAATTAGACATTGGTGTTAATAAAAGATTACTTTTTTTTCAGATTTCACCAAGTGAAAGCATTTTTAGAAAAGCAATCAGTGGGATATAGGCCAAAAAAGTCAAATGTGTTTACTAGAGAAGATCTCGAAAAATTGTTGGATACTGCTCCCGATGACAAATATTTACTCCTTAAGGTAGTTTTAATAATGGGAGTTTCACGAGGCTGTAGAGTTTGCGAACTAGTAGCTATGTCTACTAATAATATTGACGACAGAGGAAGTGTATTATTAGTTGTGAAAATCCCCGACACTAAAACTTATAAAGAAAGAGTTTTCACTGTCGTTAATGGAAGTAATGCTATCAATGCAATTGATGTGTTTCGAAAATATATGAAATTGCGCCCGAAGAATATATCACATTCTCGACTATTCCTAAATTATAAAAATGAAAAATGTACGGTACAGCCTGTAGGTATCAGCACATTTTCTAAAATGCCTCAGAAAATAGCAGAGTTTCTGGGTTTTCAAAATGCACAAGACTATACTGGACCTAGTTTTAGACGATCTTCTGCAACATTGCTGGCTGAAGCAGGTGCCGATTTGTCGATATTAAAAAGACATGGAGGATGGCGTTCTGACTCAGTTGCAGAAGAATATGTCGAATAGTCTATCAAAAATAAAATAGAAATTTCCAGAAAAATATTGGGTCATGAAGCTGCAATAGGTGCTCCTGAAAACGCTAAAGGGGCACTATCCAATCACAATTATAATATAACGGATAATATATTAGAAACCAATTTAAACAATGAACCCATCGCCAGTAGTACAAACATCGAACCAAACACTGAAAACAGTTCAAATCTTGTTTCTAATGCCTCAGAGCATCTAATCATTCCATTAAATAATAAAATAAACCTTCAGTTCAATAACACTAATAATTGTAATTTTTATTTTGATTGTAAAAAATAATCATGCATGTAAACAGTTTAAAATTGTGTAAAGTTATAATAAAAGTTTTTGAATGATTGCATCGTTTATTAAAAACACACATACCAAATTAGTGCTAATATCGACATCAAAACAGCGGCTTAGGATTTGATTTTTTTAATCACTAGTGGATTAAAAAACTTTAAATCACTAGTGATTAAAACTTTATTTGTTACTGTTGGTATGGAGTTAATAATGACGTTTTAATATGACAAAATTGGATAAATAATTTTTATCTTTGGAATTTGTTTTAATTATTAGTCGTAGGAAAAATATTGTACATAACCCAGTAGAAAGTGATTTTCACACTCGTTGAGTGAATTAATTTCTGGTAATGACTAATGTTGGTATTATTATAATTAAAATTCTAAATTGTTTCGTAAATGAATAGGTAGAAAATCTTGCTTGATACATTATTATATAGGTTTAAACATTTTATTTCTTAAAGTAACGGCTTTTTTTCCCATTGGAAGGTCATCATTTGGTACTTAATGATTTTCTCGATATCGTATCGAACTGGAATATTATTTTCTAGCAAAATATTTACCTCTATTTAGTGTCCACAGTGGAAAAACAAACATAAACATAATTCATACTTAGGATTTTATTTACTCTTGTGATATTTCGTGTTCTTTATTCCACTCGACAGTATCAAAGACATATATCGTCTTAGCCTCTGTGTAAATTCCTTAGAGCAAATACATGAAATCGATAATGTTGAGTACCAGCGAGATTTACACAGGGTAATAAAAGTGGAATAAAATCCACATTTGCCGCCTCCTTTATTTCCTCAAGTCACACTTTAGACCAGTTCTTCAGATTAGAATTATCTACACTGCAAAAATTGTATTTGAATTTTCTATAATTTTTACTTTTTCTAATTTGATTTAAGTATTTTAAAAATTAAACTAAAACTTATAGTTTCAATTCATCAACACGTACTACCATCCAAAAAAACTGATAAATAAAGACTCTCAAATTGGGCCTTTAATAAAAAAAATAAAATAAAACAAAAAAAAATTGCTATGCATATACGATAATTCTGAAGCTCCGGTTTAATTTTTTTAAAGTTTGGTATAACAGTCTTAATAAATAAACACAAAATAATTATTCTTTCAGCAGGTCCGTGACTATTGTGTGGAAACCAGTAAAAGCAAAATTGAAGCCACAACAAATAAATCCCCCTATTCGAAAAGAAATACCTACGCCAGGACCTTGGACAAGAAGCATCGAAGAAAAGTCTATACTATTCGCGGAACACCTCTCTAAATTATTTACCTTACCAGATGACGGAATAGATCAGAACATCGACGACTTTCTAGCTAGCGACTTGCCATTAACTGAACCATTAACACTAATTACACCAAAAGAAGTCAAACAGGTAATCTCCCAATTAAACAACAAAAAGTCGCCAGGACTAGACCAAATTTCTCCTAAAATGCTGAAAGAACTGCAAACAAAAGGGATTGTTATGCTAACTTCTATATTCAATGCAGCTCTGAGGCTACAATATTGACCAGAATATTTCAAAATGGCAGAAATCATACTAGTACCTAAATCAAGAAAAAATCCTAATAATGCAACCTCATATAGCAAATAATCAGTACCAATATTAAATGAAATTCCTGACCATCAATTTGAGTTCCGACAAGTACATTCAACAACCCAGCAATGTCATAGAATAATCCACTCAATACACAAATCATTAGAAGACAAAAAATATTGTCCCTCAGTATTTCTTGATGTAAGCCAAGCCTTTGACAAGGTTTTACATGAAGGACTTCTCTACAAAGCCAAGCATACACAACCATCTCTATTCCACCTACTTAAATCCTATTTAAATAATAGACAATTTAGAACAAGAGTCAAAGGTGAAACGTCCTCTTTCTTCGCAATTAAATCTGGAGTACCCCAAGGTAGTGTTTTAGGCCCAATACTATATCTACTGTACACATCAGACCTACCAACAACTCCTAATACAATAACTGGTACCTTAGATGATGATAAAGGAATAATTGCCAGCCATGAAAATCCAATCTCCGAATCTTACCACCTAGAGCAACACCTAAATATAATTCAGGATTGGACAGAAAAGTGGAAAATCCTCTCACAAGAAGCGGTGGTCACTGGCAGGGCTAGAAATATTGTTAACGCAACAACGATGTTCTGGTAGGTACAATTCGACTAATTCGTAATCGTGTAAGATCTGTGATAAATTTAGAGAAGTTGCGTCTTTCAGATTTTGCATCAGCTAAATTGATAACTATTCAAATCTTTATCATATTTGCTTGACCTACTATTTTGGATGTGAACAATAATGCAGTTGATTTAAAATTGTTCTCCGAGAGTCCTTTCTGGGTTTTCCTTCGATCTGGGCACTGGGCAAGTGTCCCTGTTTTAACAGCCCAACATAGCATAATTTCCCAAATAACCTCAAACGTGTTTGGGATTTGGAATTTATTTGATTCTAAGCCGAAAACAAAAAACAATCTTGGGATGAGGAATCGAATAGATTAAGATGCAAATTAACGGGTTTGGGCCAGTAACTAACTTAAGCACTTTTCAGTTATTTTCACGTTTCTAAATATTCTCTATACTGGCCTATTCTTCTAACACTTTCAGTAAATATATACACCTCAGGAACGTTATTAGAAAATCGATTGTGTGTAAAATAACCTTCCCTTCGATAATAAAATGTACTCAATGAATTAGGACTTTTATGTATTCGGTTCAACTTAATAGAATTGCTATTTAAAACTACCTCTACTATCAGAGTTATAAAGTTTATTTAGAATATTCCCTTAATTGTATGTATATCAAAGAGTTCGTTATGGTGATCAAATACCTTCTGAATCGGGAAATGATACAGTTCCGCAAGGCAGTGTACTTGGTCCACTGCTATTTCTCTTATACATTAACGATTTAGAACTATTAATAAAATGCAACTTTATCAAGCTCTTTGCATATGATACTTTTATTGCATGCAGTGACTTAAATTTAGAAAAGCCCATTCAAAAAATGAATGATATCTTAAAAACTCTGAATAAATATTTAGACATTAATAAATTAAAACTAAATGTTTCAAAAGCACACGCTATGATAGTTATAACTAAATACCAATATAATTCATTGAATGCAAATAATATAAATTTATCTATTAACAGTGAAAGAATAAAAATTGTTACATCAGCGAAGTATTTGGAATTTTATTTAGATAATTTGAAGGCTACTTTAATTATATTTACAAAAAAATATTAAAAAAACTTTATTTTTTTAGTAGAATTGCTCAAAATATATCAGTTAATACAAGAATAATTAATTACCACGATTACGAATTACTTTGATTATTGTTCTATTATACTATTGTACTATTTTATATACTTGCTAAAACTCAATAAAACTCAGATCTGTCATGTCGAGATCTGAATCTGGCCCTTAAAAAGAGAATTGTCATATGTTATATATACTCCACTCTTCTATACGGTGTAGAGGCTTGGACGCTGTCAGACACTATCGAAAGAAAGCTTTTGAAATGTGGATTTTCAGAAGAATTCTTAGAATCTCTTGGATAGAAAGAATTAGCAACAAAGAAGTACTCCGAAGAATGGGATGTGAACCTGAAATCATGCTTACTGTGAAACGTAGAGTATTTTGGCCATATCCTGAGAAATAGCAAGTACAGAATTTTCAAAAACATAGTTAAGGCAAAGTTGATGGCCGACGAGGGCCTGGGAGAAGAAGAATTTCTTGGCTGGCTAACTTGCGAAGATGGTTTGGAGCAACATCTAATTAACTGTTTCGATGCACAACCAATAAGATCCGCATAGCTGTGATGATAGCCAAAGTCCGTAATCGGATAGGGCAATAGGAGAAGAAGAAGAAAACTCAATAAGCTAAACATATTTCAAAAACTTCAAAACCGTGGAATAAGAATAATCCTAAGAACTAATCGATATACACCTGTAAGAAATATGTTATGTTCTCTAAAATGGTTTTCAGTAACCGATAGGTAATTTTAACAAACTGTTTATTGTATTTTTTATTTTATATAATAAGAAATTTATATCTTATATGTATATTAGAGGTTCTTATTTAATAAATAAATCTATTTATCTAATGATTGTTATTTTCAGTTCTGAATAAATCAGCGATAACATATTTTACAATATCATTTTCTGTTTGTTTTAAAGAAAAACCCTGTATGATACGTTTCCAGCTTGGCACTTCTTGATATATTTTTAAAGCTTTCTTTCAACCAACGACCAAACGAATGAATGAATGACACGTCAAGTCAAAATCCGGCTGAAAATAAATCGAATTTTTCCCAGAGCCGTTTATAAATTCGGGATACGCGGCATCGATAAAAAGTCACAATTTCCTCCTGTCAAAATAATGGATGTTGTTATTAAGTTTAAACGAAACAACGAGCACGTTTTTGATGACTTTTGGCTTCATTTGCCCTGAAAAATAAAAATAAAAAGATCTTCAAACAGACGTCATCCGGCCAGTGTTGGCATTAACCGGAGAACATTTGACAAATATCCTTGAGGTTTATCAGATTACTTGAATTTGGTGAATGAAGTTTTAGTAATCCCTTAAAATTATGGTGGAGGAATTAAGAGCATCCGCCAAAAATGTTGAAAATTGCGATTATTGGTCTATAAAAGTAGAAGTTAAAATTTGAAGAATAAATCGGAAATTCCAATAATTTAAACGGTTCAGTTTCTCAGAACTTTTAAGCACTTTGTACATTCTATACAATTTTAAGGTACAGTTGCTACTCTGATATATCTGACGATAAAAGAGATTTCACCTGGTTAAAACGTTATAAATAAACTGATTTGTATATGTGCCCTTAATTTATACTCAAATATTAATCATAATTATCCAAAGCGGTTATTGTATTATACAAGAGCTTTTCCAAGAAACAATCTGAGATCAACAGACCCTACATCTAACCGAAACTGTCCTAAGTATACACAGTTCATCAAATAGTTTTAGACATATTAGTTTCTAGGTAATATTCAAGACAACTATGTACACACTGCAGATGTATTAAGTGTGGATCAGCTGGCTTCAGCTATTCAATTTACTTCTAATAAATTATTGACAAGTTGTAAGTGGAAGTCGAGATATCAGCTGTGATTTTGTAGTAACATTTAGGTACGTTAAATATAAAGTATTAGTTTATATATTACATACAGAGTGGTCCTTAAGTAATTATACATAAATAAATAATAAAATAAATAAATACATTTTTATTTCATAAGACTTGTACAAGTATAGACATCGTTAAAAAAATGATAGTTATGATTGAAGTTAACCTAAGCTTAAAATATATAAATATAAAAACATTGAATATAAAATCATTTGGACTGTTACAAAATCAGTAAAATGTAATACATAGAGTATGAGACGAGAATACAAATTAAAATGAATCATTAAAATATTCCTGTAAGGAGTAGTAGCTTTTCTGTTCTAGGAATTTTTTACACACGAATTAAAATAACTTTTTGCACACAAATGTTTGGAAGATTTTTACAAAAAGTTTGAGACTTATATTTATAGGGCTAGTCCACCCATGATCTCCAAGTGAAGTTAAAGTAAAATGAGTAAGTTTTTTTAAAATAGAACAGAGAGGCCGTTAAAACAGATATTACCTAAAAATCTTATTCTCACTTTGATCTTTGGTCTTGGTAAATACTTAAACATAAATATGAGATTTTGGATACTTTTATGAAATTTTAGACAATTCTAGACAATTTTAGACAACTTTAGACACTTTTAAACTACTGTATAAAATTTTAGAGAATTTTAAACAATTTTAGACAGAATTCAAACTGTATAGACCTAATTTTGGGAATAAATTATATTCTCTATGATCTATTCCGAAATCGAACATTGTCATCATCGACTCAAAATCATTTTTATGTCAAAAACATTAATAAAACTTAAAAAAAAGGTATATGTCGGTCGCTGCGAAATTTCGTGAGTTACTTGTAATATTTAAATAAACCGTTATCTCGCCTTTTAATAGGACATTAAAAAAGGTAGAACGAGTTATAAATTAGCCAAAGTTTGTTCGTTTGTAGTTCCGCGTGTTTACCAGGAGAAGGAGGGTTAGTGATAAATCTCTAAAGTCCGCATTATTTATTAAATTGTTCTGTAGACTGCATTTTGTAGGATTTCTAGTTTAAAAAAGGTAAAAACAAGTAAATACGAAGTCGTTTAAATGTTTTACATCTTTTATAAATAAATCGGAGTTAAGTGAGATAAAAATTAAAAAACTAAGTCAGTAAACTAGAATAATTTTTGCCTGTGGCCATAATCAGGTGCTAATACATTATTTAAAAATGTTTTGTGAATATTGTATTTTCAGCAACTGGGATTTGATGGTAAGCTGTAATACAATTTGCTGAAAATTTTTCTGCCCACTAATCTGATAGAAGTCGTTTGTAATCGCCACATGGTCTCCAACTTCCAGAATGAGCTCTTGAGAGCGTACAAAGAGGACTTGCCCACCTACTACGGGATGGATGGCGGATTCCTTGTTCCAACATCTACTCAAATTCTATGCGAAGCTTTTCGATAAACGTATAGGATAAATACAGAATAATCTATTGGCTTTGTAGATTAACTTGTCGACCCAGAAAAAGAGTGTTAATTTGCCAATTTTACAGAAGAGGCATTTGAAAATTCGAAATTTTTTATTTCCAAAACAATACGTAGAAAAAAAATATTGGGATTACATCAGTAGTGAAAAAATATGAAACTTGTCAAATTATACAATTTTTTTTAATGTTCGAGTATTGAGAAATGCCATCATATGTCGCTCTTGTTCTTATAAATCAATTTTAGTGGAAATTGATATTTTTTAAAAGACTGGCACATTTACAAGCAAATGGGTAGGAATAGTTAAAAAAATGTTTTTTGTTCAAAACACTTGGTTTTAATTTAAACGAAATGTCCACATTCCTTGGGATTAACAAATACAACAAACATAAACAATTTTTATGTTCCTAAAAACTAGATAAAATATCTAAGAAAAGAACTGCAGTCCTTGATGACTAGAAATAAACAAACAAGTATTTAAAAAACCTGTACTGTTTATGAAATGGATTCTAAAAACGAATCACTGAGAGGCAATACAGAAGATCTAGAAACTGTAAGAAATTAATGTTTTATTCAGACCTAAATATTTTTATAAATTATTAAAAAATTCCAAATAGTAGGTAGTTATAACTCCTTTTTTGAATAATGATAAAATTCTTTTTTTTCTTAGCTTCAGATATTCCAATTTTGTGAAATCCATCTCCTGCAGATTTTTTGGATCTCGTTTTTGCTGGTTCAGTTTTCAGTCTACACTTTATAGGAGGTTTTATAGAAGAACATAGTGGGCCTTCTTTCTGAATTGAGCAACATAAATTTTTGACGATTTGACCTCTTTGCCATCAGTATTCATTATTTCATTCCAATTTGGTTGCTCAAATCGTAGTCAAACTCTGTAGGCGAGAATAGTTTTCCAGCGTTCCTTACATTTCTTATAAAGAGCTCTAACCAGCAAATGAAGCGCTCTTCTTTAAACGAAACTGTATACATCAACAAATGACATTCTTTCTCCGCAAAACCGGCTTTTCCGAAAAGAACTCCAAGCACAACTGAAGATAGGTCGGTACCGCTCCCAATACAGACAGTATTTTGTTACATGGGGGAGGGCGTCACAAGTGCTCCCAGTGTCTGTCTATGAAAGTTGAGATGTAACACTTCTTCCTGTAAAACTAGACGACATTTTGAAAACATTGCACTCTTTTTCCGGGTTGACGAACTAATAAGCTAAAATACTTTAGAAAATCAGCTCCTCTTGCAATATTAAACAGGCGTTTAAGAGAATTGGAGATTTAGCAGTTTTTTGCTAAATTTACCAGAGTGTGTCAATGAGAAAACATCTACCAACATCTGTTTCGGTGACAAATCATCGCAGAAATATCGGAATTTATTTATTACATTTACGTACCAAATTGTTAATGATAGTTACACAAATCTGTCGTGACTCTTCTCCTTCGTTGTTTAGCTAGAAGTCTTTCTTATTGTTATGTCGTACTCTGAAGCTTTTCTTCCAAATTTTTGAACGAGTTAGTTGAGTTGACATAGAAGGGCATTGAAACAAGTGTGATAAACTAACTTCTTAATTTGGACTTAAATAATTTAAACTCATTTTTTATAAAAAACCCAATTTATTTATAGCTCAAATTATAATAATGTACAATAATTCATTTAACCTAACAACATATATCAATTCCCTTTTATCAGCGCAAAGTACTTCAGGTAGCAACAAACAGTGTTATTGCTGATTAAACAGTATTCATAAGTCAATAACACTATATCTAGAGTCGATGCACTAATAGAGGAAATTGTGAAATATACTAACTAACTAAATAATTATTAAATATCTAAAATAATAAATATCATTATACAAGACTCTGTTCAATATTACTTTTAAAAATATATGACAAAGTATGTAAAATTTTACTTACTTGATCTGTTGCTAAATTTTTGGATTTCACTGAGTTTCTATTTGTGCGAACCATAATTTTGGTACGTTGGGGCACCGCTGCCGGACATTACGCAAAAATGTATTTGTTACGATATTACAATCTGATCGCATAACGATCAATGAGTAATTTTTGTCCAACTTAAATTAATACGTTTGAAGATTGGGCAACAAAAGTCTTCCTTCCGCTGGATTATTCTTCTTGCTTCCGCTGGATTCCGCTTGCTTCTCTGGATTCTTCTTGCTTTCGCTTGATTTCTCTTGCTCCCTCTGGATTCTTCTTGCTTCCGCTGGATTCTTCTTGCTTCCGCTGGATTCTTCTTGCTTCCGCTGGATTCTTATTGCTTCCTCTGGATTCTTTTTGCTTTCGCTTGATTCCTCTTGCTCCTGCTTGATTCCTCTTGCTTCCGCTGGATTCTTCTTGATTCCGCTGGATTATTCTTGCTTCCGCTGGATTCTTCTTGCTTCCTCTGGATTCTTCACGCTTCCGCTGGATTATTCTTGCCTCCGCTGGATTCTTCTTGGCTTCGATTGATTCCTCTTGCCCCCGCTGGATTCTTCTTGCTTCCGCTGGATTCTTCTTGCTTCCGCTGGATTCTTCTTGCTTCCGCTGGATTCTTCTTGCCTCCGCTGGATTCTTCTTGCTTCAGGTGGATTCTTCTTGCGTTCGCTTGATTCCTCTTGCTCCCGCTTGATTCCTCTTGCCTCCGCTGGATTCTTCTTGCTTCCGCTGGATTCTTCTTGCTTCCTCTGGATTCGTCTTGCTTTCGCTTGATTCCTCTTGCTCCTGCTTGATTCTTCCTCTTGCTTCCGCTGGATTCTTCTCGGTTCCGCTGGATTATTCTTGCTTCCGCTGGATTCTTCTTGCTTCCGCTGGATTCTTCTTGCTTCCTCTGGATTCTTCACGCTTCCGCTGGATTATTCTTGCCTCCGCTGGATTCTTCTTGGCTTCGATTGATTCCTCTTGCTCCCGCTGGATTCTTCTTGCTTCCGCTGGATTCTTCTTGCTTCCGCTGGATTCTTCTTGCTTCCGCTTTATTGTTCCTGCTTCCGCAGGATTCTTCTTGCTTCCGCTGGATTCTTCTTGCCTCCGCTGGATTCTTCTTGCTTCAGCTGGATTCTCCTTGCGTTCGCTTGATTCCTCTTGCTCCCGCTTGATTCCTCTTGCTTCCGCTGGATTCTTCTTGATTCCGCTGGATTATTCTTGCTTCCGCTGGATTCGTCTTGCTTCCGCTGGATTCTTATTGCTTCCGCTGGATTCTTTTTGCTTCCGCTGGATTCTTCTTGATTCCGCTGGATTCTTATTGATTCCGCTGGATTATTCTTGCTTCCGCTGGATTCTTCTTGCTTCCGCTGGATTCTTCTTGCTTCCTCTGGATTCTTCAAGCTTCCGCTGGATTATTCTTGCCTCCGCTGGATTCTTCTTGGCTTCGATTGATTCCTCTTGCTCCCGCTGGATTCTTCTTGCTTCCGCTGGATTCTTCTTCCTTCCGCTTTACTGTTCCTGCTTCCGCAGGTTTCTTCTTGCTTCCGCTGGATTCTTCTTGCCTACGCTGGATTCTTCTTGCTTCAGCTGGATTCTTCTTGCTTCCGCTGGATTCCTCTTACTTCTGCTTGATTCTTCTTGCTTAATCCTGCCTTATTTTTTTTAATTTTAGAGTAAGCTTCTTCCTTTTTTCTTCTAAGGTTTTTTCTAAATCCAAACAGGTGCGATGGAATAAGTTTCTTTTCTTCTATAACAGATTTTAGTCTTTTTCATTTCTAAATATAAGATTATTTTTTATTTTAATAATTATTTAAATTGACCACCACTGTCGTTAAAAAACAAAAAACTACTAATACACAAACGTAGAGAAAAGAATCGAGATGCAAAGCTTCACTAAAATAATATGCAATACGTATTTTTAAATTATTCGCAATTTCGGCCAAAATAGACGCTTCTGTCATACATTTTTGGGTTAGATTTAATATCCAACACGTTTTCATAAATGTAAATAACGATATATTAATTATATTAATTTTCTTGCAAAAAAAATTTAAAGTTTACCTAATAAGGTTATAATCTCTCTAATTTATCTCTGAACCCCTATTGGCAGAAAACATAGCAAAGCCTCAACGACGTTGTCTCTAATTAGCCGTCTAACAGATTCGCTATCAACTCGCAACCATCGCTTGCCCTGTCAACCAAATAGTTCAGTGAATCCGGCTACTTGGAGAATTTGCGGTCATCCCAAATTGACATCCCGCGTGAAGGATTGACTTCGGCCAAACAGCCACTTTAGCTTCCTCTACCGCACCATCAAACTAATCAACCGATCAGATTGCACTAATAGGAATAATTGTTTCCTAAGGGATTTTTCGCTTCACTAATTGGATAAAAGTAGGGAAGAGTATCAGTTTCAAGAAATCTTTGTTGAACTTACTATTATTAGTCGTTAATTTTATCAACTTCTATGATTAATTCGATGTTTATTTACATATTGTAAAATATTATTCTGTAAATTATTATTAAAAAAATAATAAAACTGATTAGCAATAAATATACATACAATAAACAAATACTAACAATGTAAATCGTTTCAATTACTATAACAAAAAACTTCTACGAAAAATAAACCGATATTGGGAAATTCAAACTGTTAGCCTATCCCAAATTCAAAATTGATGACTAGATAACAAGCAAAACTTTGTTCCGTTTTAAAATTTTCCTTCGCAAAGCCACCCGTGAAAAAGTTTTATATCCCGTGATCCTCTTAAGGAACAACGTCAAAGAACAAAGTTTTTAAAAAGGATGGAAAGTTCAACAACGGCAAACAAACGATGTACCGACTTTCTCATTTTTCTAACCAAACTAAACGAATATTAATGAAGAAAGCACGAAAAAGTTATAGGCAGTTAATAACATGAATTGCTATCGATTTGTTTGCATATGAATTGGAAAAGTTTTGTCAACACGACTGTATTTTATTGGAATATGCTTTTTAAAATGTGTATAATACCACTAGAGCTTCAATTATTACTGGAAATTTTAATTTAACAGATAAGGCACACTTTATTTATTCGTAGCCGTATCTTATGTATTTTAATTGATTTGGAATTTTATATAAATATATATTTCAAAATGGCTTCATTCTAAAAATATTATTAGTACTCCTAAATCCTTGAAGGCAGAATTAGTCGTAATAGCAAAGCAACATAAAAACAAACTCAAAAAATATATACTTAGATCAGATGGCCCGAGAAAAGGAAATGAAATTCTCAGATTGCATCCTTACCATGCAGAGTTAAATCCCATTGAACTGATCTGGTCACAATTAAAAGGTTATGTTTCTCAAAACAATACATTTAAATTACCTGATGTGCGAAATTTGATTTTGAATGCAGTTTCAGATGTAAATGGAGAACATTTGAGAAAAGTGGAAAAGTCATTTTGGAAAGTGGATATAGCAATGGAAAACTTAATAAACCCTATAATAATAAACGTCAGAAAGGACAATGATAATGATACCAGTAGTTATAGTGAATAGAGTGACTTTTAAAGATAGTTCTTGAACTTTTTATTTTTTTAATCCCATACAATCCTCCGTGTTATTTATTGGTTTATTTTTATTTTTATTTTGCAAAGTACGCCTATGGAATGTGACGTTATATCCCCACTTTTACTGCACTCCTCTTTTTTATTCAGAGTATAGGATAATGAAGGGTTCTGATGGTTTTGAAATTTAAATAGTAGGCTTTGTATGTTAATTCAAAAGGATAATATTTCTTTTATGTCATTTTTTATGTGCGTGGTATCAAAAGTCAAAGTATATTTATAGTGTTTTTATGAATATGTCTCGTTTTGGGAGATTTCAATTTTTACTTATTAACTTATACAGGGTGTATCATAAGGAATGGTCAATATTTTAATCATAGGTTCAGGACCTCGAAATATTAATATTTTACTAAATAACTCTGTGTCAAATGTTATCTACTACTAAGATACAGGGTGTTGAAGATAAAATTTATTTTTCTTTTTTTGCAATAATTTCTTTATTATTTAATATATTGACTTGAAATTTGGTACGGTTATATTTTTAAGTTAGTAAATCATAAGCGTGTTATCAATTTTGAGATTAGATAAAGAGAGCGCCACCTACTCTCTACTGGATGAAGATAAGTATCAATTTTTTTATCCCTCGCCTTTTTTTAATTTTTTTCAAGTCTTTATGATAAATGATAAATTTGTTTTAATAGCATCAATTTAGCTCGTTTCGAGATATTTGCATTTAAAATATTCTAGCCACAGTATCTATTTAATTTACTTTAACATATTTCAACATAGTAGGCTAAACTAAAATGAAAATGTACAGCTGTCAAATAATTAATTGTTAGATGTAATTTTGTTCACTAAATTCCATCTAAGTAGGTTATGAAAATGCCACGACCCAACCATTTCTCTATTTCAGAAATGAGAGATATGATTAGTGTTTATGCTCAAATAAATTTTTCTGGACTTGCTGCTGCCATCTAACAATTAATTATTTGACAGCTGTACATTTTCTTTTTAGTTTCAAAACCTGGAAATGAGCGAATTTATGCTTTTATAGGCTTTTAATTGGTCGAAAATGTTAGGCGTTGAATTTTCTGATTAACTTGCGCATTCTGATAAAATTTAGTTTTGAAACAACAGATTGTTACAGGTAAAGGTAAAGGTAAAGGTTTATAAACAAAACCGGGGACATACTCCAAGAATCTAAGTCACCAACAGATATGCAGGCTAAATAAGGCAGAGGCCTGGGTATCAATGGTAATGAGAAAGCTGGCGACCAACTTGCAAAAAGAGGATCAGAAGAAATACCTGGACCACCGAAATGCGCGGTCCGAGGGACCATAAAACAAGTAGTAACGGCACCCGCTAGAGAGCGGGAACAATAGATAGTATTTTATTAAGTATAAAATCGGCTAATGTCGTAGAAAGCTGAAATTTAGGCATGCACACATTCAAGGTATCCTGAGTTTATGTCCGTTAATCTCTATCGGTTCTGGAAGCTGAGTTATAAATGACAGACAGACGGACAGATAGACAGAAGCGTTCCGTAAGACTTTTCTAAACTTTATGGTTTAGAAGTCTAAAACTGGATCAGGGAAAGATACCTGCAACACTGACAAAATGTGTCAGAGCAAAAATATGGAAAATTCATATTGGAAAACCGTGTTCCAAGAGAACATAACAGCTTAACTGCTCTTATTGGACAAAAGTAAACTGAGAGTGACGTCTGGTTGCTTAGTTGTTTCGATTGCTTGTGATCTTCTGCCGCTCTTAAGTTGGTTTGCAAGGGTTGTCCCGTTAACTTAACTGCTCTTATTATACAAAAGTAAACTGAGAGTGATGTCTGAAGAGTTGTGACACCAAGGTTACGTACACTGGTTGCTTAGTTGTTTCCATTGCTTGGGATCTTCTGCCGCTCTTAAGTTGGTTTGCAAGAGTTGTCCCGTTATGTTCTTGGTTTGGTTCAACCACCTCGATGGAGATCTGCCTCGCGGTCTTTTTCCCTCAATTTTGCCCTGTAAGATCAACTTCTCCAAGTTTTCTTGTCTTCTTCTGGTTACGTGTCCAAAGTATTTTTAGTTCTCAGTGCCGTCCAAGGTATCCAGAGCATTCTCCTCCAGCGCCACATCTCAATTGCATCTATACGTTTTCTGTCGGAGGACTTGATTGTCCATGACTCAGAGCCGTATGCGAATATAGAGAACACTAATGTGTTAACGAGGGTCACTTTTGTATTTTTAATTATTTGTCTGTCTTTCTAATTTCAGCTTCATATCCTCTCTTGTTAATTATTTAGGCTCCTAGGTAAATAAATGACTCGACAACGTCGATGTCATTATGCAGGTTCTCCATCTGTATTATTTTATTCCTATCGATAAGCATTATTTTAGTCTTGGTCCAATTAATCTCCAGACGGCTTTCATTCAACACGAGTTCAATTATTACAGCCATTTCTTCTTCGTTTGTGATATCATCAGCGTATCTCAAATTGCTTATTTTCTTACCATTGATTGCTACTCCTCCCTTGAAATTTTCTAATGCGTGTCTCAGTATAAATTCACCATACGCATTAAATAGTCCAGGCGACACTATGCAGCCTTGACGCACTCCTTTGCTTACTTTAAAGACATTTGATGTTTTGTTATCAAGACAGACATCATCTTCGTTACTTTTATACAGACTGCTTATGAGGGATATTAGGTGCGTTGGGACATTTCTTTTAACACACGCCATAGATCTTTCCATTGCCCACAGTCAAAGGCTTTCTTATAGTTTATAAAACATAGAAGCAGAGGTGTGTTGAACTCGCGTGCCTTCTCTATTAGTTGTCTGATGCCGGGGGGATTTGGGGTTCCAGGTGATATTAAAGAAATCATGCGGTAGTTCTGGCACTTCATTGTAGTTTCCTTTTTGTGGATCAGGATAAAGGCTGATCCAGACCAGTCCTCCGGTCATCATCCGGTGCGCGAGATTTTATTGCATATGTCGTGAGGTGCTTTAAGGTACATAAAATATAACCAGCGCAATTCAGAACTAAATATAGTAAAATAGTAACCAAAAAGCTTAAAAAAATGGAAAAGTAAAATATGTAATAGAAACACTTTATGAGGACATTAAGGAAGTAAGAAGCTGCGAAAATTTGCGAAATGACGAAAAGTGAAGGGTTTAAGAGAACGAAATATCAAAAGTGAAATATTTATTTAGTAGACTGCAATTTTTGTAAAAAGTTAAAATTAAAATTAAGTCTGCAGAAGTATATGACCTCTACAGCTTAACGCCGGATCCAAACGGCAAAGTAGAGAAGCTTATAGGGGATATTACTCTCGGTGATTTACCGATATACCGATTCTGCTTTCAAATTTCGACGGTAACTGTCAGGACTTAAACTACGGAGCCGAAATGTATCAATTAAGCTTTTCTCAATAAAAACACTAATCGACATTTTGGTAAAATTCTAAAACGTTTCATTGCCTCGTAAAAGTACTCTAACGTACGAATCAATTACAGAAAGCATTATTAAAACAGCTGTGACTATGCAGCGCTGAAATAACCTGAACCACGAACTGAAATTTTATTTGGCCGCATTACTATTGCGGAGGCGAATGGAATTCAGTAATAAACTGACTTCTAACTCTCTATTATGTCCTATTGCGTTTTCCAGCGGACGTCCCGGCTCGAAGGACCGTATAATACATCTTTATTAGATGAGGACAGCATGTCCCTGGTATGTCTTTCAGTAGCGTCACTACGTATTTTTATTAATTCTACGTTCTCAAAAAAAATGGGGGAGAGCTGGGTAAAGTTTGCTGGAACTAGATTTGAGGACTAATATCAGTGAATAATGAAACGATTCTTTAGCAAAAGAACATGGTTTCAAAAATAGAAATTAATAGAAAATTATGTATTTTGATTTTTAAATAGATAACAAGTGAAGGATGATTTATCTTCATTCTCAGCTCCAGAGCAGTTTTATGTTCTCAGACTCCGAATGCATTGTATCCACACCTCTTTTTTTCTAGAGTTGGCAAGACGGTTATAGCAGAAAATGGAAGGAGGAGAATTTTCTTCAACAGATGAAAAATCAGCTTCATATTTTTGCTTGTATTTATAGGCATTTGATTTTATTTTCCTTTTAGTGGGTGTCGTCTTGAAATAACATTCCTTTTTTCTCTGCCTTATTATCTTCTTTATAATAGAGTCCGTTCATTGCTGACGTTTCTAGAGCAGCAGCAACTAGAGAAGACACTAAACTTTTTGAGCAGCCATGTTCATCCTGTCTTTTATGGATATTATGACTACACTAGAAACTTTAGCTGTCGGAGTAGTCTTTTTAGCAGCTAGAGCTTTGATAATAGTAGGAGCTATGAACCAACATTCCCTTTTCTCTGCCTTACTATCTTCTGTTCTTTTTAAATTTCTAGCACTTTATAATAGAGTTCGTTCTTTGCTGACGTTTCTAGAGCAACAGCAACTAGAGAAGACACTAAACTTTTTGAGCAGCAAAGTTCATCTTGCGGTCTTTTATTGATATTATAACTACAGTAGAAGCTTTAGCTGTCAGAGGAGCCTTTTTAGTAGCTAGAGCTTTGATAGTAGTAGGAATTTCAACTGTAGCTGGAGTTGATTTTAATTCTATAAAAATTTTCTTATTTGTTGTCTCTGACGGAGAAAATAAATGGTCCAGAGAAATTGAGTGGTAAAATCACTGAATGTTTAAGCTTATTGACATGACTTTGTACCCTGGTAGCTTTTATAAAAGTGGCTCCATAATGCCTCTCAGCCTGATGAATTGTTCGACCTGTGGAAAAAAAACTATTTTTATTTACTCATGGATTGCAAGCTACCCCAAATATCACTTAAATATATACGCTTGCTGTTCGAGTTTAATCTGAATATTTCCAAGTAAACAAAATCCTGTTTTGAAATAAAATCTAGACCAGTATTTATCGATTATAAGGCCTTTGTAGCATTCGAATTGAAAGATAGAGCAAAAACCCTATGTTAATGTAAGACAATACGGGAATAAGCCAGATGGATCAATGGCGTATTTAGATTTTAGTTGGGACAGTGCGAGTCACAACATGATAAGACTTGTTTTCGAAATGGATGAGGGACCTCTCAACTTCGTGCTGCCGAAAAGCGATAAAACCGCTACACCAGTGCCGCCATATTTACACAAACTTAAAAGTTTTTGATCATGTTACATATATAGGGCATTTGACTGCGTAAATCATGAATTGTTATTGTTTGTAGTGGAGACATATGGAATTAGAGGTAAATCTTTAAAATGGATTTCAACCTTTCTTAAGCACCGACAACAATATGTATCTAAAGTTAACTCTAATCTGTTAGATACACATATGGGAGTTCCACAAGGATCAACTTTGGGATCAATATTGTTTGTTTTATATGTCAGTGTAGACTATTTATTAGGTAATACTCCCACCACCATCTTTGTACGTTTTTGAAATTTGAGAGTACATCTATGAAAACAAAAGTTATTTTGCGACTAACAGTGATGTTCATAGTTATCAAACAAAACAGTGGAGCAGGGCAGGTCGCTGATAGCCTAGATGGTCGGTTACTCGCATATTCGCTGGTTACCTGACAGGAAGCTGTAAACACACACACTGGAGCTTCAGTCAGTCGCTTGTCGGCGCGTTAAAGATGGAGAGTTTATTTTATTTTATTTATTAACAATAAAAACATGGTATAATAAACTTTTTGCTGCATACTTTTAGTCTTCAGCAGAATTAAAATACACATACCACTTAATTTTCGTTGCATAAATTACGCTACATGCTACATATTATGTTAATAATAATAAAATTGAATTACCAATATATTTAGCTTAAAGATTTAATCACCTATTTATTAATTATATTGTGTTTTTACAAAATGGTAATATGGTATTATTTAAAGTTACATAAAATGTGACAACGCGCGTGCGCGAGCCGGGGCCTCCTCGCTCTAAGCGATGTAAACAATGGCAATTATATCAGCTTACAGCTAAGCTCACTGCAACTATCCCAGGTAACTGCTAAACGCTACCGTGTACACGCTCCTAAGGAATCACGCTTTAACTCTACATCGCTGTAAGCGAGTAAGCGACCAGCTAGGCTACCAGCGACCTGCCCTGCTCCACTGTGTTTTTACCCTTATATAAGTTATAATGCACCAAATTTTATGGGTCCAAAATTGTTCACCAAACTACCGATTGAACTAAAAAGTTGTGCAAAGATTTTGAAAACATTTTTATAATTTTAATCTTTTAATCAGTATTTGTATTTAGTGTTTTTTGTCGTTTCTTTTTTTTTCTATATACATTGACGAATCCTATACAATTGTAATTGTCTTATGGAAAATAAAGAATTATTATTATTATTACTTTAATTTTTCTCGTTGACAAATGGTATTTCAGATTTCTAAATAAACGTTTATAGGACGCCACTGAATTCTCTACAATCGCCTCGCATGGAAATTCGAAGTCTGCCTAGATATTTGATATGGCAGTAAGTGAAGATTTTTTTAAACTTTACGGGTAGTTTAACTGTTTTTTCAAATTTATATTTGTATTTATGGAGTGACCGGAAAAATAAATTGTTAATTTTTTCCGTACTTATATCTATAATACGTAGGGGAGAGTGGGGTAAAACCGGGTAGTCTGGTTTCAACCTTCTCACTGATGATGACTAGCGAAGGACACCGAAACTAAGAAGTAGAGAGAGGGGGGAAGTCGTGGACATCACGCTATTACCCTCAGCGCAGTTTTCAAGTCGTGGTGCTTGTTAAACTGTTTTGTTGAGTTTGCTTTACAATGTTAACAAGACTTTGATCGCTTATTACAGAAGTATTCCATGCGTTTTGATGAAGGTATGTACACTTGCGTGTAGCCAATGTCTTAAGGTTTAGATTGATATAACTAGTTTTCAAAATGCATTTGATACACTCTAGACCTGGTACATTTTACTTTGTTCCCACCAGTGGGGTAAAACCGGGTATGACGCTTGGGGCAAAACCGGGTGGTACCTGCATCTACTGCAACGACTTTTATCCTAACTCAAAAGAAAAAGAAGGTTGGATACAATGTACAAGATGCCGAGGATGGGCACATCACGCCTGCTGTGGAATGGAAGACGAGGAAGATGACTTTGTTTGCGAACTCCAACACCCGCTGCTCTAAATATGCTTTCGGGATATGTTTTGATACTTGTAATCCTAAATTTGTTGGGTGAGTTAGTCCTACAGCACTTAGGCCACATTTGACCTATTGTACATCATCCCGAGGAGTTGTCCACCGAACACGTACTCTCTCATTGACGATAACTCCGGGAAATCGCATAGGACATGATTGACCGTTTCGTCTTCCTGTTCACACACCCTGCATAGAGGTGTGTCCAGTAGCCCCATTGTATGGAGGTGTTTCCTTAGTTGACAGTGGCCAGTCAGAAATCCTACTACTAGACGTAGGTTTTTCCTGGTCATTGCCAAGTATTTCTTCGACGCCAGCTTCCCAGGGTGACCCTGGCAAAACTGCATCCCTCGATTTAGAGATTGAGCGGGGGTATAACGTTTGGCTAGTTCCGCAATTGCTGAAATCGTCAAGCCGTAGGTGTCGCTGGGTCCTTAAAGTCTTAGTCCAGCCGCTTTCTTGGCTAAGGAATCGGCAATGCGGTTACCTTTACTCCTGTCGCGCCCTTTAACCCACCTCAGGATAATATTGTTATCTACCGAGGCGTTAGCTAAAGCTTGATGGCACTCTAATACTAGCCCTGATGTAACACACTGTCTATTCAAGGCTAGTAGAGCTTGTCTGCTGTCAGTGCAGATTATTATGTTTTTGCCAGAAATTCCTTTTCTGGTTAGTTCTTTTGTGGCAATTGAGATACTAGCCAGTTCTGTTTGAACCACGCTGGTATTATTTCCCATTCGCCACTTAATTCTTAGGCTTAGTGATCTGGAGTAGACACCACATCCTGAGCCTTCTTTGGTTTTGGAGCCGTCTGTGTATATGCGTATTGCATTTGCAGCATCTGACTCCGTGTTCTGTTTTATCTGTATTTTGTAGGGTTTGTTAAACAAAAACTTGGGTTCAATTGCATCGCTGACCGCCTGCAGCAGAGATAGTGCAGTAAGCGCTTCTCGCCACAGGCTTAGTCTCAATTGACCCACTCCTACACCAGCCGTGCCCAATCGTAACATGGCCATCAACACAACCTCTTTGACATGCAGGTCCAGAGGGGCCAGACCATTGGCGCGGTTGGTGTTGTTCTCATAGCTTCTGTTATGTTCAAACAAGCCATTCGCTGTATTTGATATAATATGTGGATGCTCGATGCTTGTAGAACCTTCGGTCCCCATGCAATGGCTCCGTGAAAGACCCCATGTACGTCCCACTGTTCTCCGACATTGCTCATAAGCCACATATGCCCTTTTTGCTCTGCTTTGTAGGTGAGAGTTCCATGTTAGCTTCCTGTCGAGAGTAATACCAAGGTATTTCACCTCTTCAGTGAAGTTTAATTTGCTCTTGAAGATTTCAGGTGGTTTTAAGCCCGATATTCTTCTTTTCCTGGTGAAAAGGACCATCTCAGTGTTGTTTGGATTGATAGACAGTGAGTGTTCCTTACACCATGTTTCAATTAATTTTCCCATATAATTAACATGTGTACCCGATTTTACCCCACTAGTGGGGCAAAACCGGGTACTTGAACTTTTTTCACAAAAAATTCATAAAAATAAAACTAAAAGTCTTATCCACTTTTAGTTAATGGGATATGAAAAACAAATAGCCGCCTCAAGCACTGCACATATAATTAATGCATTTTGCATAAAGGCTTAGTGCATAAAAGCTTAGTTTTGCCCCACTCTCCCCTATTTTAAATAATTTGTACCTGCCTTTTAATATAGTAGACAATTTATTTGATTAACAATAAAACACTGTACTTCTCAAACTATTTTTATTAAAATGTTTCGTGTTGATTAAATTTTGTAACTTCAGAAAGGTCCACAGCTAATTTCCATCTATAATAAAAAAATATTTTCTTTATTAATTTTACTCATAAGCAAGTAAAAAAAAGAAATTAAGCAAAAATAACTCATTTTCTAAATGAAAAATAAAATCTATCCGTATTTTCATAAACCGCACATTATTCTTTAGCAATATTACATGGAAAGATAAAAGGTACAATTATCACAATTAGCCGTAAGATCAATGTTACATCGTATTCGAAACGTTCCATTGATGTCAGTTGGCGGCTGGTCAATTTGGACGACGATCTTTCATGGCCCAACAACTCAATTAATTGTAATTTGGGTCCGGGCTCCGGGCTCCAGATTGATTAATGGTGATTTCCAACACATGCCCACCACCACGATCCTGTGGTAATACGTGTGGCCAAAGGGACCGAGTGTCCCAAACACCCAAAAACTGTGAATTTATAACAATTTTCTTGTCAGACTGTACTAACTTGTAGGTGGGTCAAGTTAATTTGACCCGAAAGTAAATATAATGAACATTTCAGTTGATATATATTTTATTTGTAGGGTATATAATCTCATTAAAAGTTTTTCAGAGTAATGAATTATTTTGTACAAGAGTCGTATGGAAAAGTTTTACGCAGGAGCCACATGATATGAATAAATATTCTTCACTAATTTGTTATATGTGGAAATTATAAGAAAATAGAAACAATTTCTGTAGTTTATAGTGGTTTCTTGTAATTCAATTACCTTTCTATTGAAAATAAAACGCTGTGTCTAGGTGCACGCTAACGTGTACAAAATAAAAAACTTAGGTACCTACACGCTAAAACGTCATCATTGTTCATGACGTAGTCTTTTAGCGTGCACCTTTAATTGCATACAAAATTATCATCGTGCACTGTAATTAAACAAAATCTTTATTTTTATGAATTGCATAATAATAATAATGATCGGACGAGATTATTTTTTAGTGCGTTTTCGTTGATGCCTATGACTATTTGTTCAGAACCTCTTGATCCAGCTTTTGTGTTAATTTTTTTATTGCATACTTTTCATTTTGTAATTGAAGAGACTCGTATAGGAAAGGCTTGCTAAAGGACCCCGCACCATTTAAATGTAGAAAACGGCCAGGTCAAATTGTGCATCTAAACCTTTAAAATTGGGGACCCAGAAGGCCATTCTGAAATCAAAATTTGACGATTGGCCGGCAAAGCTCTGTCGTATATCTATTAACTCTTATTGTATAAGAGGTATTTTCATGTATACAGGGTGGCCTAGAAAACTAGACAAATGACTTAATTTTTTTCATTGTGAAAAAGGTTGTTTTCCCGAGATTACTGGAAGTTTTACAAAGCAATTTTGGATGTGTATAGTACTAACTATGGCAGTTATAAAAATGTAAAAATAAGTATACTGTATACATGAAAATAATTTTAAAATTTTTGCCTTTAACCACCATTAATAAGAGTTTATAGAACTATGTCAAACGTTTGTCAGACCTTATTTGTTTTGTGATATTTTCAAAAACTGTGTCCAACCGTCTGATTTTGATTTGAGAATGAACTTCTGAGTTCCCAATTTCATAATTTTAGATGCCCAAAGTTGTTAAAGTTAAAAAATTGAAAATTAGGAATTTATGTTTTTTACCCATTTTTCCAAGATTTTTTTGCTTATATCAAAAAAATAAGTCATTATTCGGACTTTCTATTCTTTAATCAAAAAGGTCTGAAGAATTTTTCACGAAATTTTCAGCTAATTTGACCGGGACGTTTTTTACACTTAAATGGTGCGGGGTCCTTTGCGAAGGAATTTGTCAGAAAAAGTGTAGTTTTCCTTTTTTGGCTTACAGATTTTACATTGCTGATTTCAGTATCTATTATTGACACTGATTCCGGTGTTGTGTTTCAACTACCAGCAAACAGTCGTTGATTTTTCAAGTACAATTCCTTTGTCCATCTTTTGTGGCACAAATTTTTGTCAAATAATGTTTTCTTTAACAAGACACGAAGTGCAAAAATATGTTTACAAGAAAGTGACATTGACGTAAAAATCGACCTTTTGTTTGTTTTTCGTTTCATATTGCTTCAAATCATTTTGAAATTCCTCAAAGGAACAAAATTTTTGACCACAACGAATAATTTGAATTTATAAGTAAAAGTCAGCACAACGAACATAAACGTTTTAACATTTATACTGAACATAACCTCATTTATTTAACGTGCACGGTTGAATATATCAGGCGCGGTAAATCGGCGCACGCTAAAATCCTACGTCATGGCGCACAGTGATGACGTTTAACGTGTACCTTAGTTCTTTATTTTGTATACGTTACCGTGCACCTAGACACAGCAAAAATAAAACCACTTATTTGAATCAAAAAAGGCTTTAATTTAATGTTTCGACTTTACTTCGAAAGTCGTTTTCAATTTTCAAAATTATATATAGATGTTTTGCAAGAAAAATGAATATCTTTCAATAAAAATCGTAAGAAACAAAATCCACACAAAATTTTCTGACAAAAATACATAGGAAATTGAGAATTTTCAAATTGCAAATGATCATTAGTCTAAATACCATAATTTGTTGACAATTTTTGAGAAACGTTACAAGAAAAATAAAAGTTCTACAATAAAAATCAACCAAAATTATAAATCCTTACAAGGGGAAAATTCTTAAAAATAAATCTATTGACAACATCAAACTTTACAAAAAACGAAATTTGTGGGAAAAGTAGTGAAACAGCGTGGAGAAAATCTGAAAAATAGAAAAAGGTTAGGAAAATTAAGGCCAACTATAGACAGAAATATATAGGAAATTGTTTATATAAAAAATAATGTTGCATTTGTGCGAGAATAAATACTAAGTACGTCCATAGTTAACTGCGCCTTTTTCAGACATAGTGCATTCAGTGAGTCGGACGAACATACAAATAATGTTGACGCAGCCAAAGTACGTATCCCCACGTATTCGAGGATACAGAACACGATGGCGGGAGTTAAAATTCTTTTCGAGTTGGTCCCACCCCCCGAACTGCCAGAAACCACCCCCAAAAGGGTGAGTCGCGTCATTCATCGGCAAAACTAACGTAAACCCCCGTTTTCGAGGATGCTGAACATGATGGCGGTGGTTAAAATTCTTTTAGAGTTAAAAATTTGTTTTTCGCTATAAACAAGAAAACCCACGTCATCTCCCATTTTTGGGGATGTAGGATCTTCTGCCCGAGTCGACTCCATCCCCCAAACGACCAAAGACCATCCCCCAAAAGGGTGAAAAATTTGTTTTTCACTATAAATGAAGACGAGAGATGACGCGGGTTTTCTCGTTTATAGCGAAAAACAAATTTTTTACCCTTTCGTGGGTGGTTTTTGGCCGTTTTAGGGGTGAGGTCAACTCTGTAAGAATTGTAACCACCGCCATCATGTTCAGCATCCTCAAAAACGGGGTTACATTAGTTTTGCCGGTGAAAGTTGCGGAATTCCTCTTTAGAGAGGTTCTCCGCCGTATAAGAGGTGGCGCCAACTCGAAAATAATTTTAGCCCCCCGCTATCGTGTTCAGCATCCTTGAACGGGGGTGGGACATACTTTGGGGGCATCCAACTCACAGAATGCACTAACAAGATAATTCGCTGGCTTCACCTTGAACGGAAAATAAAATAATATGTTGCATAACCCAAGTACAGGTCACCTGATAGTTAATGTTAAAAGAGTTAATCTCAGAAAAATGTTAGTTTGATAAAAATTTTATTTTTAAATTCAGTTCAATGAACTACTCGGATTGTTGCTGGTTCATCGGGCCATTACACTTTCACAGCTAGCTCCATCTATTTTTGGTCTAAACTCTTCCCACAACTACAGGTACTTTCCTCTTCCCACAACTACAGGTGCATATTGCTCTAGTTTTAGGACATACCCAATGAGTTGGCATTTGTATTTGATATTTCTGTAAATACTAAAACAATTTGTTTTTGCGGTTTTTTTGTACTTTCTGATATCGAATATTTTATTACTAGTGATAAAACTATGATGTAGGGCAGTGTTTCCCAACCTTTCTCAGCTGGCGACCCACCTTTCCTTATTGGAATACCTCCACGGTCCATCGCGACAAACCGTTTGGGAGACACTGATGTAGAGGAATTGCCCATGTATGTAAATATGGGGATAAGTACGAAGTTACAGTTTATATTGAGCATGAAATATTTTACGCTCGACCCAAACTGATGAAGCTGGAAACATAATATCTTAGGGGTAATTTCATTTTCTGACATCGGTATTCATTAAAAAGAAGTTTTAAATAGCTTAAACTATATATTTAATTTAGTTTGCCAGTAAAAGACTGATGAGTATAAATAGTTATAATTTAAGAAAACTTCTACCCATCAACGTACTTTTTCAATTACCTGTTAACGTCTCCGTTAAACATATTTGTAATGGGAAAGACGTAAGTTGAAGAAAACAGACAATTCCATTTCCCTAGTTCAACGGTAGCAGAACTGAAAACTTTCAACAAATAACGGAATGGAGATACAAACATTTCGAAAACTATAACCTAACTCATTGTAAACTTCAAAGAATCCCTTTCTATGCAATTCTCTGCCTCGAAACGTTCGCACAATGCGGTGCGAGTAATTTTCTCTGGTGTTTTATTTTCTGGGTACAATGTGATTTGTAGTAGAATAGGCACTGATTTAATCTTATAGGTTTAGATGAATGTATGAAGTCGTTTCAACCGAAATTCATTTTTAATGAAGCCATTAGCAATTAGTTTTCCAAATGGACAATTATGGCGATAATCATCAATTTTTAACTATTAGGGTAGCTTCGCAACAATTTATATCCTTTTACTTGTCCTCCTTTTGTATTTTTTCCTTATGCTGTTGATTCCCGTACTCTTTATGTAAGTGTTGCTGAAATCTACGCCATCGGAAAATGTGTCCAGTTCAACATAGAAAGAAATTTTCGTAGACAAGAAATCATCATCACGTCAGACATTCAAGCATCCATTAATGCTTTGAACTCCCAAGTAATCAACTCCAAGAAGGTTTGGGAGTGCCTAGACAAAATAAATGAACTAGACAAGAACAACACTCTCACCCTCCTATGGGTTCCAGGACACACTGGAGTAGAGGATAATGAAATAGCAGATCTACTCGCAAAAGGGACTGAAACACCATTTCTGGGACCTGGACCAGCACAATAGTTGATGAACTTGAAAATGAAGTTAATAACAAAAGATCCTGGATAGGACTACAATGAACGAGGCAGGCCAAGACACTTACTGGGAAATTACAACCAGAAGAGATCAGACGACTGCAGCAGTAGAAGTAAAAATGCTCAGAATACTAACGGGTATCCTAACAGGGCACTGCCGGTTGAGAGGGCACCTAAAGAAACTCGGATTAGTAGAAGAAGAAGAATGCAGATTTTGCGAGGTAGAGGAGGAAATCTCTATCCACATTCTCTCGTCCGACCATAGGAAGGGTTATAATTTACCTGAGACAAAAGTCTGTTACATCTAATGTATTTAGAACATCATAGCCAACTATCTGGACCTAATTGTAGGAACAAAGACCGTAAAAATCACAAGTGACGTACCACAAGGATCAATAGTCGGACCAACTTTGTAGAACGTCTACTACTAGGGTGTTTCGAGAATACATCTCCCATAGTTGTGACGGTAAAGGATCTTAAAAAACATATTGGACAATGTTTATAGCCTTTTATGCCACTAGGTAAGCTGGAGCTGGCTGTCTAGAAAACAGAACCGGTGCTGCTTGTTGCGGAAAGCAAAATAAAGAGTATTGCAATAGAAGTCGACTGGAGAATATTCAAGAACCAGGAGAGCTTTAAGTGCTTACGAGTGGTTAGAAGTCAAAACTTGCATTTATTTAAAACCATTAGAAACATTATTAGGCAGCTTTTTAATTAGGTATGTAATAAAATACTTGTGAACCAACTAAAGATTTAATTATTCAAACTTTCAAACTAGTTTGATCAAAATATTTCATATTTCAAACTTTAAAATTTTATAATTTAATTTGATTTGATTTACAGTATTGCTAGGCTATCCTAACAGGGCACTGCCGGTTGAGAGGCACAGGGCACCTAAAGAAACTCGGATTAGTAGAGGAAGAAGAATGCAGATTTTGCGATGAAGAGGAGGAAACCTCTATCGACATGCTCTCAGAATACATAACCCTGCAAAATCCAAGGGTACGATACCTCGGAGAATATCAAATAAAAGAGGGAGATCTACCTAACCTCAAGCCTACCGATATCCTGAACTTTTTGAAACCAATAGGACTGGAGGAACTGCTCTAGTCGTTGAGACATCATTAACGAATGGGCAGCAGAAAGAGGCACAATGGAACTTATAGGTCGCAGTGTATCTACACCCCCATCAACAGATAGATAGATGTAAGTGTTCCTTTTAGCATATGTCCAAATAACTCAATATTAAAACTCAATACGTGTTGTCGTAAATCTTGCAAGGTCTGCCAATGGAGGTTGTTATAGTGCCGCCTCTTTAAGTGCTGTCTTGATTTCGATTTAGAATTTGTGGACTGTATAAATTTAGTTCGTTTATTTAAAATTTTAAAACACCTCTGCGTACGTGACTATCCTCCGGAAGTTTTTTTATATGTGGAATACGGAAGCAAGAGAAGCTCGATCTTGCATCTGGCTCTTGTACAAAGCCGTCTCTTTCGCACCCGTTAGATGAAATATTTTTATTGATATATTTGGTTAATTTGATACCGTGGTACGTACAGATTTTAGAATTCGTAATGGCGCTTCAACGGAAATGGAAGTTGCTCGCGTAACTGCTACTGAATGGTACGATGGTTGAGACGGAGAGATCTCGTATCCTTCTCGCTCGCTTGGACAGAAGTTTTTAATTTTATTATTTTAAGTGTATTTTGCAATTTGCGGACGCTGCGCTGCCAGACTTGTCCCGTAACAAACTTATAGCATAGTTGCCGATTTGGTTTGAAAAATGAACGACTTGAATTTATGTTTAATTTTTTGTGATTGAAAATTAAACACGTGTCATGCTTATAAAAATAATTTTTAATGGTTTCAAGTGGACACACACACACTGAGTTTTTTTGCGCTAAAAACACAGTTGTAAAAAAATATCGCGTGTGAAAGGACTAGTGAGTTTATTTTAAGCTCCTTTTGCCATATTTCAAACATCTAACTTCCTCACTTGTTAAAATATTTACTAATAGTTATAATGAATCAACTAACTACCTAAAATGCGCAAAGTTTTGCGAAAAACAAAAAAAATTAAGCTGGATTGCTGGCTATTTTCTTTTTTTTTTTCATAAAAGAATGCGTTTATTTATAAACAATCGTCCAATTACGAGAAGGGCACGAAGGTCTCGAGAAAATGAAAATTTATAATTAGGAACCGCTCGTGCGAAAATGCCGTATTTCACTTGTTCGCTGCGTAACCTTCTATGCAGAAGTATTCTTTAATTACTCGTACCGGAGGGACCAGCACACCTTTACATATTTATAACCATAAAGACGCGCATGGGGAATATAAGGCCTATTGGTATTTCTGGATGTGCTGTAACTGAAATAATTATTTTTTCGAATTTCAATTGTAAATTCTTTAGAGATTATTTTGTTATGCAGATATGTTTGAGAGCGGATTTAAATAAATAACAGGTTTAGATCATTCGAAGTTAAGCGCTGAAATGTCACGGTGAATGCAAATGCGCTAAGGGTATATGATATACAGCGGGACTGAAGTTGTACTTTTAATTCCGAAGGTAAAGTTCATGGCCCGACCATAGGAAGGGTTATAATTTACCTGAGACAAAAGTCGTTCACCCGCTGTTACATCTAATGCATTTAGAACATCGTAGCCAACTATCTGGAAGAGAGATACCTAATTGTAGGAACAAAGACCATGAAAATCACAAGTGACGTACCACAAGGGCCAACTTTGTGGAACGTCTACTACTAGGGTGTTTCGAGAATACATCTCCCATAAGTCAAAATTATGGGTTATACGTATGACCAAGGAATAGTTGTGACGGTAAAGGACCTTAAAAAACCTATTGGACAATGTTTATAGCCTTTTATGCCACTAGGTAAAAAATAAACGACTGGAGCTGGCTGTCTAGAAAACAGAACCGGTGTTGCTTGTTGCGGAAAGCAAAATAAAGAGTATTGCAATATAAGTAGACTGGACAATATTCAAGAACCAGGAGAGCTTTAAGTGCCTACGAGTTGGTTAGAAGTCAAAACTTGCATTTATTTAAAACCATTAGAAATAAAATACTTGTGAACCAACTAACGATTTAATTATTCAAACTTTCAAACTAGTTTGATCAAAATATTTAATATTTCAAACTTTAAAATTTTCAAATCAAACTCAAATCGAATTCTTAAAATCAAATCAATCCGTGAATCTCTAAATATTATTAGAAGTGTCAAAAATAAGGAGGTAAAAATTGTCACTGAGCCTGATATTTGGTCAATCTTCCTGAATGTTGGTTTTATCCAAAATATAGCTTTTGTAACGAAAATATTCTTCACTAAATTTGAAAAGAATCTTTAAAGCCGTTTTTGATTCATGGCAAATTATGTGAAGAATAAGTCAATCAAATACCGCAACACCCTTTATATTGTTATGATATAAAAATTGTAATTTGTAATTTAGAGTAGGAATTTATATTAGTATAGTAATTATGTAAAGCGGACTTAAGAAAAAAATGTGACAGGGCTTGGTGAAGTTAAAATGTAAAAGTGAGAGAATTAAAAAATAAATAATACTTAAAAAGTAAAATCTGATAATTACTTAATCATCACAATATATACAGAATTTCTATATTAGGTACTCCATTAATTCAGGATATGGCGCAAAGATTAAGTGATTATTATCACAAAATTTCTTATCCACCCCGTAAGCAGCAACGCACTCTCTATTCATCCCATCCAGATATCTGTATTTTATGGCATCGGGATATAATGGAGAGTATAATGCAACTGCTTGTGTCTAATAGGGGTACGTGGGTGGCATGGAGAAATGCCTAATTCATAGAAATGGCCCTAATTAATACGTGTTTACTTGGGATACACTAGGAATATGCTGAGTCGTTCCCTTAGGAAAAATTCTGGAACGCGCACCGGAATACCTGATATCAATTCTCGCATTTTGTAGCATGAATAGAATGTACAAATCATGGAGATTATTGAACAAGTTTTAGTCCAACAAATGGATTCATTTGTGATTCTATCAATAGAAAAATTATAACAATGAAGGAGGACGATACTTAATATTTAATATTTAAATACTTTAAAGAGAAAATATTGATGAAATGTTTCCAACAGATTGTTGTAAAGAAGTAATAACCTGGAATTAGCAAGTGACAGAGTTTAAAAAGTAAAGTAAATACGTTGTTAACAATAAATAGAATTGTCTACATTTTTTATTGTGTATAAAAAATGTGAATTTTTAATTCCCTTAAATATTTTTTTTCGGGCAGGATGTGAATGAGTTTAGCAGTAAATTTAGTCACCCAAGTTACAGCAACTAAAATGCATGTAATGTGGTTTTTCAGTATTTACTGTCAAAAATAATTTGTGGTCTAATACTGTACTGTATCATAAGGATAGAAATGAGCTTTAGCAGCCCGCGGCAGTAATAATGTACTAAAATATTCACTATTTATATTTAAACAATAATACAATATATTCTAGAAAGCGTTCCAAACATTTTCATAGACTTGTGGTGTTAACTTTTTATATTCCTCTATGATTCTATTACGCCAATCATCAATGGATTGTGGTGGTGTCCTGTAAACATCAGACTTCAAATGTCGCCATAAAAAGAAATCCAGTGTGTTTGAAGTCTCGGGAGCGAGCTGGCCATTCAATAGGACTCTACGACATAATCCATTATCCTGGAAAAACGATTTTCAAATATTGCCTTACTTCTTAAAGGTACCTAATGAGGGTCTTGCTGAAAGTATAACTGATCCTCCTGCATTTGATCTAAATTTTCTTCCAAGCACCGAATGATAAGAGGATGTATTAATTCTTCCAAAAACTCTAGATATCTAGGTCCAGTTAAATTTTCCTGATAGAAAATTGGACCAATTATTTGGTTATTAAGAATTCCAGCCCATACATTAATTTTTTGTGTCGTTCGGTTTCCGCCCTCTCCGCTACGCGGTTCCTGCTACACTTTCACTCGTGTGAAATAAGTCACTTTCTACACCTGTTATGTAATATACTATTTCATAGCTTGCTAGGGGTTCCAAAGTAGGCCTTTTATAACTTAATGTCAGAATTTTATTGTTGTATATGTATATTGTTGGACTACTAGCCCAAGGGACGATAAACATTGCTTTCAGTCTGAGTTTTAGGTTTGATTCATTTTCAGACATAGTAGGCGAAAAACAATTTAATATTAATAGAGCACATTACCTTTATTTTGCATAAAGACAAGATTTTGGAAATATTTTTATACCAAAAGTAGCCGTTTAAGAACCCGAATTTATGGACGCACTGCATTTATAAATGTATCCAAATTAAACAACTTTAAATAATTTAGATATTTTAATCCGTAGGAACCCATCATCGATGTTTTTTGATTTAGAAATTTACAGAAAACCAACCACTACTGATGGTCTGATTTTCATTCGAACCACCCCATGTCACATAAACTTGCTTCCTTTAATGGTTTCTTCCATAGAGCATTCTCTTTACCCTTGTCTTCAGAGGTTTTTAACTCCGAAATTAATGTTATAAAACAGTTAGCTGTTAATAATCATTACCCTTTAGAATTGATCTGTAAACTATACACAAAACATTTTGTTAAATTCAAACTTTATTCTACAAACAATCTGTCTATTTCTCAATCTAAACCCACCTTTTCAGGTTCGATACATTTTATTGACAATTTTTCTTATAAAATTTAATAAATATGATATTAATTTGGCCCTTAAAACTAAGAATAGTCTGTATTCTTTTCTTGTAAAAGTCCCTCTTCACACCGTACTATGCAATTAGTTGTTCAGATTGTAATTCTGTTTATATTGGCCAATCAGGAAGAAGGATTGATACTAGATTCAAAGAACACTTGAAGATTGAGAAATATCAAGGCAAAGGTATTGTCAATACTTCTTCTTCGTTCGCCAACCATATTCTTTCTTCTCATCATTCGTTTTCTCCTTCTAATGTTAAACTTCTACATAAATACCCGAAGAGTTTTAGACCTGACCTTTTGGAAATGTTTGAAATTAACTCATCTCTTCACAATGAAAATTTCAACTGTTTAAACGAACAACTTTACCCTATCTGTTCCTTTCAGACATTTTTAAGGACTTGGTTTAAATTTCTTTTAAATTTCTTTTCTCTTTCTTAGATTCTGTAAGTATTTTCTAATCTATAATATTATCACTTATCCCTACCTTAAAGATTTTTCTTTATTTTTTTCTAAACATCACTTTCTTCTTCTGTTTTTAATTTTGTACATTGATCCTGTACTCAATTACAGATTAGTATTTCTTAATTACGGAACTTTATTAGATTAGTTTCATCTTTTTCTTTCCCAAATTTAATTATTAATTTGTAAAGCTTTACCTTACGGCATCTTGTCATTCGCATGTTTGTGAGTTTAAGTTCGGATGAAATATTTGTATCTTTTACTGAATTTTAAGAACCCTCCTTTGTGAATGTTCTCTAACTTGAGAGGATTGTCGTAATAATAATTACGTTTGCATCACCTATATTGGTGTGGAAAACATTTTTGAACTGCTCAAATGATGTGAAATAAATTAAAATCACAGCTCCCAAGTATTTCGACATTAGAAAATGTCACACACTGCACCAACGTCTGGTCTGCAATCAACTACTCCTTGGCCTATATGCCCCTAATGTCGAAATTCTTGGGAGCTGTGATTTTAGCTTATTTCACATCATTTGTGCAGTTTGATTTCTCCCAGTAAAATATTTTGGTATCCAAAATATTTTAATTTTTATCAACATTTTTGAAGGCGTTGGGCAGGTGCTCTTTTCCAACTGTTCCAACTTTTTCAGTCTACAATCTTGGAAGTGCATTTTTTACCTCAATGTTAGGAAGATGTCGAAGTTCTTTAACTATTAATAATGTTTCTTTAATAATAATTTTTGTAATTTTCGTAAATTTCATAAATTTAATAATTTTTACTTCAGGGTAAGTTGTCAAGGTTCATTATATGATTGTTGTTATTTTCTTGTTAAAAATTTTTTTGTAGGACTGCTAACAGCCGAAACTAGTTGCCGTTTATTTGTTCATAATTTCTATCCTGATTATATGCGGTACCGACATTGATTAGGGTTTTATTTATAATAAGGAAATGTCCATCCAACTTAATTTTTTTAATATTTGATACTAGAAAAAACGATTTAAAATTAACATTAAGTGTTCGGATGAAAACTACAACCCGGAAAATGATATTTTAAAATTATTCAAACCCAGAGGCTGGCTCCTAATCACATAAAATATATTTTATAGAGGTAGATACGGCAGACGGATATTTAAAATGTTCAATTTGGAGCAGTCCTGTTAAGGTCGCCGGAAAATAATTTACGGAAAAACCGCATTAAATTTTACATACGCATCTGCAGGCTTCAATTTATATTGAAATGGTGTTTCAAATCATATCTTGTGAACGGTACATTCCCTATTTTTGAATCCGTTTTTATTTAATGAATAACTAAAAATTTTACAACTAAGAATAAGCATTCATTTTTTTTCATATGGTAGTAATAGTAATCTTTATTCAGTAAATACAAAAAAAAATATCTCACAAATGAATAAAGCTGATGCGATAAGTGCATCTGCACTTGTTTCGCAGAAATGCCATGGGATGCATATAATCCAAAATTCTGTGATTTTAAATAGCCGGTAGTTAAAAGGTGTGTTAAAATTAGGAATTTTACCTGTGCCGCCCGGTTTTGTTGGATATACCAATAGACTACCCTTATTTTAATCCCTTTTAAGACTCTGATGAGCGCACGGTTGGGTAAATTTGTTTGTATTTCTATTTTTTTTTGTCCCTCGCAACTCAGCCCTGAAAAAAATGTTTTTTTTTACTCACTTTGTATTAATCTATGAAAGGGATAAAAAAGAAGAGAGTGACATCTTGACTAGATTCAGTCAAAATTTAATGTCAATACTCTCTTCTTACCATAGATGGTAGCACATCTAAAAATGTTATCTTATAGCGGATATAGCTATTGACTTGTACGAGTTTGGAATTTTATTTATTGGATTCGAAAAGCCTAACTGATGAAGTCGAAAGACAGAAACCGGTCTTAGGATGTCGAATCTAATAAATTAAAATTCCTTACTGGTTTAGTCATTATTTACTTATATTATTAAAGGTGGCACTGTAGTTTCGACATCCAAGATTTTGTCCAGATTCCACAAGTTTTTTTCTTCTTTTAACACATTCTCGATTGACTTTTGCCAATTTTCCTTCGTAACAAGTGATATGGAGGTTTCTAACAATGCTTCTACATCTTTTAACTTAAATGTCGTATTATGTCGACTTACATATCCCTTAACTTGTGCCCATATCAGTTCAATAGCTTGCAGTGATAGGTACAACATCAATACCATGTATTTTTGCAAGTTCATCCACTATATAACGTACTGGAGGCTTATTTAATTTCACAATTTCTAGTTGTTTTATTTGTATTGATTTTTCTGGAAGGTTAATGTTTCTGTCTGTTAGCCACTTAATGATATCATCTTTCTTCCATGAAGTATATGGCACACATTCAATTAGACGGAAATGGTAACTAGCGTTATCCATTACTATAACTGAACCCTTTGGTAAATGTTCTATCATCTGCTTCATATCTTCATGATAGTCTCCGGTTTTTTTAGATTGAAATATCAAAGAACCACGTTTTGAAAACCCGTCATCACAATGAGTTATAATTAGACATCGTCCTTTACCGGAAGGAACCTTCAATCCTGTAGATAAGCCTTCCAAAAAAGCCTGTCGTGAAGATTGAATGTTTGTGTCCTGGCATATTTTGCTAACTGTGTAACATACCGAAATAATACTCAATAATACATATTCAAAAAAAATATATTTTTAAATGATGATTTTTTGTACCCCGTAAATAATATATAGGCACCTACATCTGAACTTTCCTGTTCTGACAGATATATTACTCCGGCTCGATTGCGATTTCACTATAGTTTTCTTTAAATCGACACTAAAATTTGGAAATTATAAACCGGTAAATTACGTAATGGTGGTGTTTTATTCCCAAGTTACCAACAAATTTTAACGAGTCCCGCAGATTCAAATGTGATTTAAATGTTAAACAGAATGCAAGAAGCTAAATGTATGACATTTATGTTTTAGTTCAAATTTGAAAATATTTATAATATTGCTGAATACCGTTGATTCACCTGGATTTAATACAACATAAAAAGAAAGCTTGTAAGTTAATAATTTTCTCACCCTGCATAACACACGAGAATATTCGACTTATATCTACAGCACTACTACTACTTTATTTTTCAAAATTGTCTCTAAAAAGGCAGGATAAAGAGAAAAAGGCACTAATGAAAGCGAATGCTGGCTTTTTTTCCGTAGAATATTCCTTGAAGAAGTTATCAAGACGGGGAAACATCTGCTAAAATCCTGAAGCCGCAGAAACTAAGACAGATGTTGAAGGCGCCTTGCAAACGTTCCTTAATTTAGGGACCTATTTCTGAAGTGTGTTACAAATTTTGGGCTTGAGCACTGATAAATTTTGTGGCTTCCGGCATGTGGAAATAACAAAGTGGCCGTTTAAACTCGAAGATGAAGTCGATATTTTACAGATATAGACAATATTTTAATTATCGTTTATTATTAGGACGAGCGGTAGGGCAAAAAAAAGAATTGTTCAAAAAATTAATTTTTTTTTATTATTATTATTTAAGAACTAATCTAGTCGTGCGTGACTAATCTATAGCTTACGTTTAATCTTATCACCCTACAAAATGTTTACCTAAGTGGTCCCAATGGTCCTTACTTAGTATTTACAATTTACGCGTACATTGATCACACAACACCTACTCTGCTTTTATCACTTTCACATAACTGCACAAGTCGAGTGGCTTCGTTTTTTGCAGTCTTCTTAGTACATTTCTATTGACTGTTGGCTTACTTCTGCATTCTTGTGATGTTGGAGTCGCTGTTGATGACTTATGGCTAATTTATTGATTTCTTCTCTTTATTTGTAAGTCGCGGTGGAGATTATCATTTCTGATATACCATGGAGCATCTGCTATGTCTCTGAGGACTTTGTTTTGAAATGTTTGTATTTCTTTGATTGATGATTTACTTGCACATCCCCATAACTGAAGTCCATAGGACCAAATTGGTCTTAGGATTTGTTTATAAAGTAGAATCTTATTATGAATAGATAACTTTGATTTCCTTCCTATTAACCATTCTTTTATATTTAATTGTTAGCTCTTTCTTTTTCTTCTTAACGTGCTCTTTCCACTTCAGCTTTACGTCTAAGGTCATCCCTAAATGCTTTGCGGTATTGGCCTGGGGTATGATTTTATTGTTAATTTTTATTGGAATATACATATTGTGTTTTGCTTTATTTGTAAAGTTTATGTGCACAGATTTTGTCTCATTTATCTGTATTCCCCACTTTTTAGTCCAGTAGCTAAATCTATTTACTGCCCTTTGTAATATAGTTGCTGCTTCGTTGTTAGTAGCACCAGTTGCTAATATCGAGGTGTCATCAGCAAATGTTGCGAGTGTTGTTTCTTGTACTTGTGGTATGTCACAAGTATACAACCGATAAAGGACAGGTCCCATAATACTACCCTGTGGAACGCCGGCGTTGATGTCTTTGAGCACAGAATATGCATCTTCATGTTTCACTCGGAACAGTCTTCCTGTTATATATGACTCTAATATTTGTACATATTCAGGTGGCAATACTTTCTGTATTTTGAGGACAATGCCTTTATGCCAGACTTTGTCAAATACCTTGGCAATGTCTAAAAAGATAGCAGAGCATGTGTTCCTTTCTTCATAGGCTTTTTGTTTGAAGTCTGTAATTCTATTGCACTGATCTATTGTAGAATGTGACTCACGGAAAATAAAAATGTCATTTAAAGTGTTTAAAAGTTTTTATTAAAATGTATGCACAGATAAACGATGAAAAACGAGTGTTCAAAGGCTCTGCTATACGTTTGAACTTAATGTGTCGATTCTTTAATATCGTCCTTGTTATAGAGATCTTTACATTATGACAGAGATTGGAATAACTATTGGAGAGAAATAACAAAAAACTCAAATAGCTCTTATTTTCACCGAACAAATTGTTCGGTAACTGAATTCGATCTGTGTGTGTGTGTGTATGTTGATACTTTGTGTTTATGAATTTTAAAATTCTGACTCTAGATTTTGATAGAGCATCAAAAAGTAAGCTTAAGGTTTGATGTGCCCCTCCGTAACTCTTCGAGAACACCTTCAAAATAGTTCCAAAATATGAAAACTTTGAAGTTTAATATGACATTGAATTTAAAGTAGACACATAGTGAATGACGATTTTGGTAAAAGTGAGTAGACTGTGGCTGTGTTGATTACAATTTGTTCGGTCTATGGCAATGTTAGAGAGCATTCTCAACTGGTTCTATCTACAAAGAGTTGCCAAAGAAAACCTCACATATATTCAGTGATAAAGTTAATAAAAAGTACTGCACAATCATAACTAGATTGAAAATGAATCATGGGTGCTTTCCATCTTATTTATATAAAATAAGAATAACAGATTTTAAAATACGAAAGTAAGCGTTCAATTCCCTACTTATGAAGTGTTGCTCGCTACTAGAGATGGATTTGTGTATAATCTGTTTATTAACTATGTAAAAAATAATCATTTTAAGACTTCAAAATAATTCCTTGGCAGGATTTTTATCTATAGTGGCCATTCTTTCTCTTTTAAATTCAGCAAACCAATTTTTTATGGTGTCTGTAGAATTCACAGAACTCATAGAACTAGAAGGCCAATACCGTTTTGCTAGAACGATCCCTACTGTAGCACAAGGAATAATGATGAGCATGCGCAGTGAAACCGTTGCCATGACAGGGGTGTTTTTAGTGGAATTCATGGCCACTGCAATACATACTTTTACCATGAGTACTTTCTAAAGATGGTGAAGTAAGTACAACTCATTGAATCTTCTAGGAAGTGATTATGGGACTATCCGCTTAGTAAACACCTAACCAACTCGCCTATAGCTGGTGTAAAACGATGCTAAGAATACCATTGCACAAAAAGAAAAGGTTCTAGTTGCTACAGGGATATCTTTAATGAGTTTATAAATAAAGTTAATAACAAGAAGCAGAGTGACTTGAACAAGTAAATTCTAAATAGTATTGTCTTATTATTTGTAGTTGTTAGCTATTTTCTAAATTATTCTATGTTAAATTAGTTATTGAAATAGTCTAGATACTTAGAGGATTAAAAGTTTCATTTTATGGGTCTTTTCTGGAATCTATAACTTGTATTCTAGAACTCTATACCGATACTTTTATTATCTTTTATTGATCACAACCATAAACTGTACAATTTTTTGTCGTAATGTCATACTTTTAAACGAAACTGTGCCCTCTATAGCGAAAGAACGTAATTTAAATCAAATAGTGCAGCGCAATATTTCAAAATCTTGACGACCGACCTGGCACACTTTGAAATTACATGCTAAACGGGCATAAGAGGTATGAATATAAATAATACATTATATCAGTCATCTTTTCATGATTTATTCCCGAAATCTGAATGTGACCTCGGGTCATTTAAATTTTCTTCTATGCTGGTCCGGCTTTAGTTTTTTTTTAGGGAGTTAGTAAATATTTTTTTTTATTATTATTAAACACCCAAAAAGGCATTTAGTTACAATCTGGTCAACAGTGACCAATAAGCAATTTAATTCTAACTTAATCTAATAGAGTTTGAAACTTAAAACTAAGGTATACTCATGTTAGTAAATATGGGAAAAAAAAACTTGATATGAAGAAAAAAATTTTTTGCAAGGTTATTTTAAATCGCTTTTACTTTAAATTTTTAGTTAAGCTGAGCATATTCATAAATATCCGACTGGTTAAATAATCCAACGATTCGCTCGTAAGAAATACATCTCACAAATCAAACTTTAAAGTTTCCAGTTTTTACTTTACAACAATAACTGGAGGGATTTTTATTTTTTGACGAAATCTTTTAGACAAATCCTCTATTTAGATATCGACTGTACCCAATTCCACCAAACCTCTCACCGATTTAATTTAACCGTACGTTTTTCCACTTGAATATCTAATAATGTATTACAAAATGTGATGATATTAGGATGAGGACTATAAAAGTTTTGATTAAATTTAGAATGGAAAGACTCGCAACAGTTTGTAGTTCTGTGCAAAGAACTACTTGCAGCCAAAATTTGCAGAGAAACAATGAGTTAGCTGCTATATAATTATGATATAAATATTTACGTAAATCAACGATTCAACGAATAAATAGTACGATTCAGTGTTATAAAAATCTTCAACTTGCACTTCTTCCAAAAATTGTATAACAAATAACGGATTTTCATATCATATATCATGCTTGGGCTATATTTCTACAACTTAAATGAATAGCTTGTTCAAAATCTATAACAATGTCTTTAGGACTAAAAGTCAAATCATGATCTATTCATTCATTAATTATTGAGAATGACAAATTTCAATATGTAAGAGATGTTTTACTAGGTAACAATGTAAATATACCTTATTTATTTTAGCAAGGCAGTGACGTCACAAGTCAAAAATCTGCGTTACCAGGTAGAATTTTTTTTCGTTCACTTAAAATTGTGCCAGTTATTTTCACCGAACAAATTGTTCGGTATCTGAATTCGTGTGTGTGTGTGTAGCTTTTTTGTGTTTATGAATTTTAAAATTCTGACTTCAGATTTTGATAGAGCATCAAAAAGTAAGCTTAGGGTTTGATGTGCCCCTCCGTCCATCTTCGAGAACACCTTCAAAATGGGGTCCAATATATGAAAATATTGAAGTTTAAAATGACATTGAATTTAAAGTTGACACATAGCGAATGATAATTTTGGTAAAAATGAGTAGAGTGTGGCTGTGTTGATTAGAATACGAACTGTCAATCTAAAATTTTGTTAATACTTTCATTACAATTTGTTCGGTATATGACAATGCTAGAAGAGCATTCTCAACTGGTTTGTACTATCAACTTGATTAAAGATTTGATTGGATGTAAAAAAGAACTGCTAGTCTATAGAACAATACAATCTTGTCCATAGAGCATTTTCAATAATAAGAAAAGATAAGTCTCAAATAAAAATTAATAGTTATGTAGTTTTGGAATTTTTATTGTAATATACCACTATGTTATAGTGCATTGACACGTTGGAGGTCAATTTGTAACTACTCTAAATAAATCAAGAATTTTGGCTGTCACAGCGGCAATGTCGTGAAATGTTGCCAACCTTTAACATTTATTTTCCCCTGTACGTTAAGTTTAAATCGTATTTGATCATAGTGTGTTCGTGTTTATTCCATTGACAACAGAAATAACTAGAAATTACGTCATAGCTTTGCTAAAATAAATAAGGTATACTAGTGGTACATAATACCCATTTTTAAAAGCATGAATAGTAATAAACATTTGACTAAAATATTTTGATGAGTAATTGCTCATTAGTATAGCTCCTTCTACGAAACTAAAAAGTATGTAAATAAAAACAGATTTTAGAATTTATCTTAATTTTCCACACCTTTTCACTAATTTTCCAAATTTTTTTGACTACAACGATTAATTAAATTGATTTTTCATAAAAAAAATAACCTAGTGGGGATTTTTGATTTTCTTGGATTTTTTATTGTGGGATTTTTATTTCTCTTGTAAAAACTTGATTGACGGTCATATGGTGGACTGTATATTTTAAAATTATAATTTTCTATAAATTTTTACCAGAAAAAACAATCGGAGTTTTTCTTAACTTTCAAATGTTAAAATATGGCGATATCTTACAGGTAAAAGCTTTCATAAAAAGTTACCACGATCTCAATCTTGCAAAATTATTCAACATTTAGAACCCAATCGACTAGTTTTAATTTCGCCCCTGAAGATGATAGTCAAACACCTCTTAAATTAATGTTTTTATTCGAATATGTCAAAAAACGTCAAATTGCATGCAGTACACAATAACAAGAAGAAGAACTCTTCTGTCCTAGGACTTTTTTCGTGCATTTTCGGAAGGTGAACGGTCCAAAATATATGTATTTGGCTTACCTTTTTGTTTTAGCTTTAAATTAATAGTTGTGTTCAATAATATTTGGTGTATTTAATTATCGAAATAACATATTATGTGATAAGTGTTTTAAAAAAAATCCAAGTGATATTTGTAGGTTATGTTACAATGTCAAAATAGTTTTTGTTTGAAATTTGACATTTCTTACACTTGTGTTCTGTTACTTTTTAGTGTACTCTATATTACACTGACAAAACCGATCAGCTATTCGCAACCTTCAAATCCAATGGAAAAGTTCTAAAAACACTGGTTTAGGTTATCATAACTCAAAACTTTGTGTTTATAAATTCTACATGCTATTTTGCTTCGAAAAGTATTGTGTACATTTTATTTATTTTAATACTTCTTACACTATAAAAATGCAATGAAACGAGTTTTTTAAAAATTGTGTAGCTTCGTACTACACTTTCTAACAAGCTCCATTAACATTGGCAAACTACAAAACTATAAGTAGAACTAGGTAGAATTTTTCTTTATTTTATTAATATTTTTTATGTTCGAATTAAAAATATTGTATGATAACGCGGACGAGAAATTTCTTCTTCGGACTCTTATGGTTTGGCGACTTCTCGTCCTTGCATCATAAAATACTATTTTATTCGAATATGTCAAAAAACGTCAAATTGGATACAGTAGATACACAATAACAAGAAGAAGAACTTTTTTAGTCGTAGAGTTCTGTATCTGGCTGGCAGAAGAGCGAGAAGGTTTAATTTAGATTTTTTCACAGAGACATTGTTTGTCGTAAAATTCAACAAATTTTGTCCAAAAGTCAGAGTGCTGAATCAGGATAGCAGAAGATTGAGGAGGTTTAATTTTATATTTTTCTCGGAGACATTTTTAGTCGTAAAATTCAACAAATTTTGTCCAAAATTCAGAGTGCTATATCAGGATAGCAGAAGAGCGAGGAGGTTTAATTTTATATTTTTACCACGATTTTTATACGAATAATTTTAAAATTACCGGAAAACTGCTTAAATAAAAAATACTAAATCTGGCAAAATTATTCAAATTATTCACCATTTAGTACCCAATCGACTAATTTAGCCCCTGGAGATGATAGTCAAATACGTCTAAAATTAATGTTTCTATTAGTCCTATTTGTTTTTTTTTTGTTTTTCAGAAGTATCGTATTTTTAACGTCAGATTCATCATCTAGTTCAGTTCACGTTGATTTATTCAAAGTTGCAGTAACGATAAACCATTTATTTCGCATTATGTGTCCTTCCCATTGCAGTCGTTGTGCTTTTAGGTATATTGATTGAAAAAAATTAATAAACAAAATATTTGCACTAACGACATGTCGTTGTTGGCTGTAATATATCTACTTGGAACAAAATCATAAATGAAAAAAAAATGTTCCTTTACATTATTCATAAAACTTTTTCTTGAGACTAAACACATAAAAAATTTACAACCCACTCAAGTCTTCCGTATGACAGTTCCTCTTATAATTCGTCTACACCTGAAACGTCCCTGCTTCTTTGGAAAGTACCCATTTATTATTTAAATTCGTTCCAGTCTGAACGGGATGAATAGATTTTAACTGAAATGGGGGATTTACCTGGAAATCAAGATTTATTTTGAAATATAATCCTATCTGGCCCAGTCGTGTAATTTGGTCTGGTGCACAATTTATTCTTTGTGTGTTTTCCTGATTTATGGCAAAAAATGTTGACCGCTTGCATGTAGTCGTACTAAATGTTTTTACAATTCTTTGGTCTGTATAAAAAAACGCAATTCTTATATTTCCATCACGAGTAGGTTTAACGAATAAAGTTTTATAATTTAAACAAGTTTACCCTGAAAAGCGAAATTAAAAACTAAATACTAAACAAAACAAAATACAAACAAAATAGGAATAACAATTGCATTGGATATGCAATATCCGTAATTATAACTTAAACTTGAAATTAAAATTTACAATTTAATTAATGCTTCTATATGTTAGAATCCATCAAAAGTCTATGGCACGTTATAGAATTCTGCTACTGTGTGATATCTACGAATTGGTCTTTCCGATAAATTTTGAATGTGCTTGCGAACTAAGCAGACGTATTCAAAGATAAATAGAGCAGGAAGGGTTGGAATACTAGAATATACTATACTATACTAGACTAGACTAGACTAGCGAACTGCTCTTTTCTGAAATATTAAAATAGATTAGAAGGAGTACAAGTTACAAGAATCCCTGGATGGCAAACCATAGCGAAGGTGAGATTCGAATAAGGAAAAGTAGGTTATTAATGCAGTAGCTCTTTAGAAATCGTTTTAATGGCAAAACATGCAGAAGATAATTTTTTTGCCATGGTACATCAATATGAGTAGACCACTTTAGGAATTAGTCTATATAAAGATCTACAAACTTAATTGAGTTAACTGTTAGAATCGGATTATTGCTTAGAGTTACAGGCTGTAAAGTAACTCTGCAAGACATTGTTACGGTTTTACTGGTGTTCAAATAAAGCCATTGGAATCAGACTAGGAATTCATAGTTACTAGATCCTTGTTTATGCTAGATTGTAATGTCTGTATATCAGAACTACTCCAGGTAACACTCTACCACTTATTTTTAAGTCTGTGATATCGTTGATAAATAATTTAAAGAATCATCACCATTCGCACGCACCTGCTGATTTATATTTTCCAGGTAAGTTTTAAACCATTGCAAAATTTCATAATTAACACAATGAAAGGCCTTTGCGAAGTCACAAAATACTGAAGCTGTAAAGGGTTTATCATTTAAGTGATGAATATATTTCATTGAGAACGGAAAACATTGCATCACTAGTGCATATTTTAGGTAGGAAGCCATACTGAAGAGGTGTTTGGTTTGGAAAACAACTGCTTATACAGTGTGGCTAATTTAAAAAATAATTTGTAATGAATCATGTATCTCTGGGGTTGTATTAACCACTTTGTACTAACGATTTTTTATGTTAATGGTTGTTCCTGGCCCTAATGCAAAATTCTTTGGTTTCAGTATCGAAAAATAAATCGGAATAGTCTCGTTTTCAGGACAGAACTTTGTTTTTTGGATTGCTAATTAATTAAATTTAAAAAAATATTAACTCCGTTTTAGATAACTTATTTAACTGTACATTTAAATGATCTTAAATATTCACAATTTAAATTTTTATAATTATTTTAAATTATTTAATAATATAAGTGAATTTAAGTATATCAATTTTTGGGCAATTAATTTATGTTTATTGCAACAAATAATTGAAATATTGAAAACTATAAAGTGTATAAATTTATGAAATTTGTAGTCCACAATTTTTGTTATTTTCTAAACAGCAATAAATTCCAGCATTGAAGTGTTCTTGATTTTTAATTATAATACACATTTACAAAAGTCATGTAAGTATCGTGATTTTCAAAATTGGTTTTTTTATTTATTAATTCGATTTGGCAAAACTGCTAAATTGAATTTTTTTTCTTGAAAAGTTAACGCTACAAACAAAAATGCATTAATTATTTGAAACAGACAACATGCAACAAAAACCTGGGTTATGTTAAAAAAAAACTTTTTACTTTCAGTAACATCCCGTGGAACTTTATTCATGTGCATATATCTAAACAAAACATAATGACGTTTCGAACACGAACATCAGACTTGTTCGCTATTTTATTGGGGTAAAGTTTAGCGGCGAAAACCGCTGGTGGTGTTGTTCATATTGCAGATGCTTTTTACCGTATCCAACTTGGATTATTCATCGTATATAAATCTAACATATTTTATATTTAAATAGCCATTACATAGGAAGGTTGGTTGTCGGAATTTTCAGGATGGGGAAATAATAATAAAAATAAGTTTGTTACTTATTATAATACAACTACGTTATATATTTTGTAGTTTTTTTTATTTATTTATTGCGCTTATTATTGGTCTTTCCAAAGTAATTATTAAAAATGATGCAAGAATTACGACATGAGGCAGGCATCATCCAGCGATGGTTCACTGAAATTTAGTCAACTTGGTCTGCAGAATTCGGCAAATTATTGCGACCAATGCCGAATATCTCTTCTAGATGATCACTGTTCCGTTTTAATTAAATGCATTTTATTTTTTTTAAATAGTGTATAATATAAATTTTGGTGTTTAACAGGACGTTGATTGATAGAATTCTAACAAGTATAAATAAAATAATAATAAACAATTCATGTTTTTTTCTTTCTTCATTTTTCTTTCTTTTTTCCTGGTCGGCCGGGACGACTTGGACTTGGACTGGGAACGATTCCTTACTTTTACTTGTTCTATGCCAGAAATTTGTAAGTGAGGTTATAAACAAAAACTGACCAACTGTCATTATATGTCATTCAATGTAGAGAAGTGAAAACGTACACTACAAGGTTTTCTGGCCAAGATCTTCTTAATCTTTTTTCGATGTGTTGGTTGAAGAGTTCTCTTACAAATGGGTTGTTGTGATCAGTGCTTCGATTTTTGTGTTTGTTTGCATTTTCTTTGATTACCTCCGTAATGTAGGGAATGTCTAGGTCTGTGTGTAGCGTATGGTTTGAGACATACCATGGAGCAACAGTTGTCGATCTGAGCTTTTTTGACTGGAAGGTTTGAAGGATTTTGGTGTTGGACGGCTTACTGAATCCCCATAATACAATTCCGTATGTCCACACTGGTATATTTTGTAGAAAATTGCAATTCTTAAAGCAAGAAAATAATTTAATATAAAAATTTTCGTCATTTTTTTAGACTTAATTTTCATTTTCATTCTATAATAATAATTTTTTGAATGGACTATTATTTTTACTTCATTTTCCATGCGTATACAGAGAGAAAAATTAAAATCTATATTCAAGAAAACCTTTGTACTCGGAAGATTATACTTCTTTAAAGTAAAGCACAGTTTGCGCCAAATAATATTTCTCTATACAATAAGAAAATAAATGTTGAATCAAATGTAGTTTTAATCTTGTATTTTAAAATTTAAAATTATTATTTAAAGTAGGGTTAGCCATATGTGAGTAATAATTATTGAAGGTATGGAAGAAAAAGTCCTTTTTATCTCACAAGTTATTTATTGAGGGTGCGACCGGTTTCGGCGATCAAATCGCCATCATCAGGCCCATAACTTTTCCACGCAGGAATTACCACAGGAAAAACACCGACAACATGTAAGCACATAAATCAAAATAAGGAACGAATTGTACAGGTTCCCAATATATAAATGTAATTTATAAAAATTTTTTTATAAAATATTTTAAATTTTTATAAATTACATTTATATATTGGGGACCTGTACAATTCGTTCCTTATTTTGATTTATGTGCTGACATGTTGTTGGTGTTTTTCCTGTGGTAATTCCTGCGTGGAAAAGTTATGGGCCTGATGATGGCGATTTGATCGCCGAAACCGGTCGCACCCTCAATAAATAACTTGTGAGATAAAAAGGACTTTTTCTTCCATACCTTCAATTAAAATTATTAATCTGAAACTAAATTATTTAATCCAAATGTAGAATTGTTAGTAAATTCAATAATGCTTTTAAGTTTGTTGTAAGTATAATTTGCTTTTTAAACCGACCAATGCGTACTTGATCCAAAGTTTTAGGACTTAATTCAATTTTATAATGGTATTAAATTCAAATGGAACTAATATTATCTTAAGCATTAATCAAAAACCTATGTACTTCACATAAGACTAGTGAGAACGAACTCATCAGCATCACGCGTTCACGTCCCAATAAGATCCAGTTCGAGACCGTTCTTTGTTCGTTCTTATTAGTGCAGCTTGCATTGTATTTTTGTGAGAAATTAGTGAAATTGAAATGGAAGAATTATTAATTTCTTGTTCACTTACTTTTAGGTAATGCCGACAAATATGTACCTAATATGCTTGCTTTATTTCTGTCTGTTATGGTGTTTGTGAGATTTTTTATAATTTTTAAGTCTAAAATGCAGGGTGTGATATACCAAAGGAATTTCATGCATGTAATAATACAATTGTGAAAAATGTTTTTCTGTGAATTAATGATATCTTTTGGTAATTTTAAATAGGTGTAGTACTGGGCAGGATGAATTTTCTTAAGGAATGCCCCACATTTTATAAAATTTATAGATTGTATGTAAAAAACAAGTATTTTTATTATACTTATGGTCTTAAATTATTACTTTTGGAACCAAAGACCTTTAAAAACGAGATAACTTTTAATCAATATTGTGTCTAAATACCTACTTACTTAGTTCAAAATTTGAGAAAACAACTTATTTTTTTTACTATTTTTATACCTACCTAATGCTTTGCAATACATAAAGTTGTCTTATTATTTTTTAAGCACATAAAATAAATCTTGAGAACATCTTCAAACTGGATAAGGAGTTAATAAAGAAATTATCCCAATTATAGGCCAGAGGATTAAATTTACAGCAGTGGAAAGAATTAAAAGAGTTATCAAGCTTACCAGTGGTAATATTAACATTTTTTAAAACAAACTTAGTTGTACCAGATTTAAGAACAACGTATCATTGAATGGTAATTTATATTAAACTTGAACCATTAAAATATCTTGAATGAAAACGTTTAAGTGTATTTCATTTAAGGTTAGAATATACTGCAATTGTATGTTAGATATTCTTAAATTAAATGGAGATATTTTAGTTAAGGCAACTTGATTTTAATCTTGAAGCAAAATTAATTGGCTATAGTCGAACAAGCATTAATCTTAAATTTCATCCAAGGCTCATAGTAATTTTACAAATTTTGGTGAATGCTCCTCTTTCCGCCACCAAAATTATCTACTCTAAACAGAATATTCGAACCGGCATGAATTTGGATGAATCAACTATGGGTAGAATAAATAATTATCATAATTAACATCTTTATAAATAAATCAAAACTATCACGAGGTATTCACATTCTACCAATTATGGATTTAATAATAGTCCAATGTCAAAAATGTTAAAGGAAGCTAATGCATCAGAACTTGATTTTTTTACTAATTCCTTGGAGGCATTCAAAAACTCTGAAATGAATTATGTATTTTATCTATAGATCTATGTTTTATATGTTTGTTAGTTTTTAGTAATTAGTGTTATTTTTATTTTAGTTTTAAGTATTTTTTATATATCTACATTTTACAACGTTGTAACTATAGGGGTTTTCTCGTTTATACCAAATAAATAAATAAATAACTATTTACGTTTCTTCCGTGCATAATGGAGTATTACCAAAAATTTTTATTATTGTTATTTTGATTCGTTCTATCTAAATTTTGTTGCTTAATTTAGGGACACCCTGTATACCTATACTCAGTCAAATTAATAAATTATTCACGTAGTGTTTCTAGTAATACATTTAGTTGTTTCAGGATATCACATTTTTTACAAATTTACAAAATAAATATTTCCATAAATGTAATTGGAAATTCCCCAGATAACCGCATAAACTAAATTTTCCATTCAGTTTCCTCTCATAATTGAAAAATATAGAATAATTTTATCTCGAGTACATGATAATATTTTTGCATAGAAATTTCGTTATGAATATATAACAAAAAAAATGTATATTCCTGCTAGTAATTTTCCTGCAAATTAAAAATTCAGGAGGACGAGTACGTAGCCTGCATTTAGAGCGCAGCAGAAGGTGCATTACCCTATATGAAATGATTAAATAAACGTTCTAGATGTACCTGCGACGAACTTATTAAATATAAAATTTAAATTCCGAGTCCTTAATATGTAAAATATGTGCAAGAAATATAAATATGAACGATGTTAATACATTTGCATTAAAGTAGTTGAAAAAATACTTAAGAATGTTTAAACTCAGTGTTTATAAAATTGCAAATTTTTGAAAAGTGGAAAGTGCTTTTAAAACCAGTAACAACAAGTATTACTATTTTCACCGAACAAATTTGTTCGGTATCTGAATTCGATGTGTGTGTATGTCTGTAGCTTTTTTGTGTTTATGAATTTTAAAATTCTGACTTCAGATTTGGATAGAACATCAAAAAGTAAGCTTATGGTTTGATGTGCCCCTCCGTACCTCTTCGGAAACACTTTCAAAATGGACAAATGATGAAGTTAAAATCAGAGCTCCCAAGAATTACGACATTACAAAATGTCACACACTGCACCAACGTCTGGACTTCAAACAACTACTCCTTGGGCTATATGCCCCAACAGGTATTGAATTACAGAAGTCCAGACGCGGTTGGAACCCAAATCGTTTCGGGACTTAACCCCAACTTTGATTTTGTTACTAAAAGAGCCTGTCATTCTTAGACCGGTTTCGGCATTATAAACGATGGCTGAAGACTGCATTGGACCCAATATGGAGATTCAAGGATACCGATTTTATACAAATGTGCAGGGAATCGTCCATGGTTCAGTTTTAAACGGACAATAGTGGACGTATGCCGTTTACTGTAACTCCAAGTATCTATATAGGGAATATCATTCGTTAGAGTCGGATGTAATCTAAAATATTGGTTTGTAGATACTTTTGCGTGTTCTTTATATTGCTGTTCCCAACTTCCTGTGATATCCTTCTTGAAGAGATTAATAATATCTTGAAAGTTTGTTATTTGAATAATTTTTCCAATGTTGCACGCCTCTTTAGCAGCCCCATGCACTATTTCATTGCCTTTAATTACAGTGTCTTTTAGTCCAAATTAAAGTTAATGTTGTCCCTCGATTCATTAGTACATAAATTAAATTTTTTATTGATAGGATTAAAGGGCGATTGAATTGTTTAAAAGCTGGGCTTTTAATTGCCAGCAGGACAGATAGAGAATCCGTTGCCACTGTGATGTTTGAAAAATGCTGCACCACTCTAGAGCTTTTAGTATGGTTACAGCTTCAGCTATATAACTTTATTATTATTATTGTTTGGGTTGGAATATTACATACCAATACAATAGGGCCAATTTTGTTTAATGTGCCTCTAATTATATGAAGACATTTTAAGAGATCTGAATTTTTTTTACTTTAATTTCACAAAATTGGTTAAATGCACTTGGTTCTATTTTCCCATATGAGCAATATTTTCAGAAAAAATTCTTGTAAAAATTAAAGTGTGCAAAAATCAACGACGGTGACCTAGAGACCTAAGACACTTTATTACCCAAACGTCAGTATAAAAACTTGAAAATCATATAACAAAGCCAGGTGTAGACAATCCAGCTGATGACTTTACTGTAGCAGCTATTAAAAATGCAAATTTAATTAGGCATACAACTGGCGACATCTTGTGTTGAAAATGATAAGAGAGAATAGTGCTCTATAATAAACTAGGAAGTGTAGTTATTTAGTAAAGTTTTAGGGGCAGAGCTTAATATGGAGTTTGGAATAACTGTGGGCTTGAACGCGAACGTAAACGGTCAAAATACTATGTTTCTATGATAATAATTCGAAAATACAAGATATTATATAGGATTTAGACAATTCTGAGACAACAAGAAACATCAAATATTGAAAATAGACTTTTTTCTCAGAATCCAGATTAGTCTAGCATCAAAAGGTTGCAAGAATACACTAAGCCGTTGAGCGAAGCCGTCAAGTGTTTACTTTCACTTGCAACATCATATTTATGCGTGTTCAGATTCTCGCCTATGACTGTCATAAAAACGAATGTAAGAAATCGTCTCGATCTTAAAATTTGTGCGTGTATCAACCACAGAGCACCAATTTAAAAAGCTATTATTATCTTTTTTTATATTTTGTAAGATGAATGATTTAATATGGTTAAATATAAGATAAAGACAAGGGTCAAGGGATTGCTCCTATTAATAAATTTTTATTTATGTATGTATGTAGCGATTGTCTTAATAATTCATTCCACACTTCCCGAAACCCTGATTTAAAAAATAAAGTAGCACACTAAGAAAGTTTTGGTTGACATTCTTCTTTTAACATAGCCTTTATCGGATCTCAAAACTGATCAATTTTTGTACCCCAAAACAACCAATTAAGAAAATCTACACTATGACAAGTTGATGTGTTCTTAAAATTGATCAAAGATTAGTGAAAAAAAATTTAGCTAAATAAATGAACAGTCAAAAATAGTTGCAGGTCATCAATTACTTAACAATAATTAAAAAGTACTAGCACCTACAGAATATTAAACAATAAAACTAAACACGCCAAAAAGAGAAGAAAAAATTGGAATGCTTTAGTAACACTTGACGTACGCAACGCAATTAATACCTCCAGTTGGAACCTTATATTGAAAAAACTAGAAATAAGAAAGGTATCAAAGTATCTCATCAACATTATTTCAGATTGCTTTAGAGAAAGATAAATCCAAATAACAAAACAAGAACAGATATTAGTGAAAGCTGGAGTCCCACAGGGGTCCATATTAGGGCCTACGCTGTGGAAAATTCTCTATAACGATGTATTAGAAATCAAGTTAACGGGAAGAACAAAAACAATTAGTTTTGCGGACGATCTAGCATTAGTGGACACGACTCGCTCGACCAATAAGCAGAATTAAGTATTAGCGATTGCGTCGAAGATGCGTATAGAATATAAAATCGCAGACACATGTGGATCAAAAGGACATTGTTCACATGGGCTGAGAAATCATCTTCATCCAAGAAAATTGTTTCTCAACAAAATTGAAATATTCTTGCCTCAACCAAATCACACTATTTAACAAGAAAGTGTACATTTAACACAAAACTTTCTTTTGATCAAAGAATATTTTGTCAAAAAATCAAACTTATATTTGGTTGGACCTATTCAAGAATACCATTCTCTTTAATTAATGCGGTTACAATTTGATTTAAGAGATTCTTTTTTTCTGTGTGGCGCCAGAGAAAACAGAGGCGGTGATAATTACTCAAAAAAAAAGGGGAAAGAAATCAAATTTCAAATTCAGATTGTAGAAATTATGCCGAAGAAAAATATTAAATATCTCGAAGTATTTTTTGACAAAAGAGGTAATTTTGGAGAACATATTTTGAAAGCAACCCTGAAAACAAAGAACAAAATTGGAAAACAGGCATGATGCCCAGGATCGGAGGACTAAACAGTAGGAAAAGAGCAGTACTATGTACCTAATGTAGGGCACCTATTACAACTATAAGGAGCACCAATATGGGTACATGCATTGAAAATTAGGAAGAATCGTATACTACTCGAGAGGGCGCAACGCAAAACTTTGATTAGAGTAGCGGCGGCAGTCAAAACGGTCTCTACAGTTGCGCCACAGGTCATTACTGGAATGCTACCAATAAACTTGATGGCAGAAGAGAGAAAGGAGATGTTCGAAAGAGAGCAAGACGATAGTTATTAAAAAAATAACGCTGGAAAAATGGCAACAAATGTGGAATGAACACAGATAAAGGGCAGTGGACAAAACGCCTGATCCCAGACTTAAAGAAATGGCTGAATTGCGAACAACGGAACTTGGATTACTACATTACACAAACTACACGGCATGTTTAGAAGATACGCAAAACGATTTAAAAAGACGGAATCAGATGAATGCGCAGAATGCGGCCAAGTCGACACACCTGAACATATAATATTTGTATGCGAGAAATGGAGAGAACTTAGGGTTCACGTAAAGAACAAAATCGGAGCAAATCAGATATCCTAATTGAGCAAATGATGCACACATAGGAGAATTGGGAAATAATATGCAGGTTGCTAAAAGAAATACTACATACCAAAGAAGAAGCAGAGAGAGCCAGAAATTGAGGATACTCGCGGCCTTCACGAAGTCGATGTCGCGATTGGCGGTTCCGTGAAGTGCGGCTAGGAGACTTACAAATGGTGGTTTTTAATGGCTAGACCAGCATTAGTACTTACGCGATGGGAATCCCACACTACCATGAGGCGAAAACCCATGGTGTCTTTAAAAGATTTTCCACCAGCCAAAAACATCTTAAACGTATATTTCCATAATATTAATACTAAAAAGATCTTCCTTCAATGTAAATATTTGTTATAATTGTTGCGTTTTGAACTCATTGTTTTTTAAGGTTGGTTAATTACTTTATAAATTACCTGGTTGTCATTTTTATTTTTTTATAAGTGTCATTAAGTGAGGTTACATTGACATCGAATTACTATTTTATTTAAATATTGTTCATGTGAATTTTGTACTTATATTTTCGTCTATTTGTAAAAATCTGTTCTTTTAAGAGCAAATATACTGTCAAGGAAACACCGACTAGAAAGTTAGTAACAATTTCCGTTCATTCTGAATTAAACTAAATAAAACCCATAACATATACAGTTTAAACGGAAACAAGATATTTATTTAACAACACACTCCTTTAGTAAATCATTTGTACGAAAATTAATTAGATTTTTCCTGATGAAATATTAGGTTCACGCTACGAGAAAAGTTATGGATGGCTTTTATTCTTTATCACTCTTTTCCTTCGGAAGAGAACGAATGTAATCGAATTTTTATATTTTCGTCCAGTTCTTGAAATAGTTTGAACCACTGGACTAGGAACTGAGCTCTATATAATCCAGTGTTGTATTTTTAGCCCACTATACTAGATATGATGCGAGACGTTGCTGCCCAGAGCGGGGTTGTGAAATTTATGTTTTCTATTCTTCTCTTACGATTTACCACACATATATTCTTGTCTACATTAAAATTATTTAAAAAATAAACGTTGATTCGGAACGTATGTTACTGAAAGGAGTGGGAATAAATTTAATTACCTATTGAAACTATGACTAAAAGAAAATAAATATTTTTAAATTTAGGAGTCTACAAAACTGATTAAAGTATATTTGTTTATCTATAGGGGAAAGTCGTCTGGTATCGGACAGTGTCTAATTACGGCGAATCTTACATATGACAGCACCTGTCAAGCGTTAGGTGTCTTCATTTAGACAGCTGCTTTTCTGTCGACTTCGTCCGGTTTCGTTCCTTTTTTCCATTTGTACTAGCGCGGGCGGGCAAAATAATAAAATGAATAAATGGTGAGAAAATTTTCTCGACTTTCTTTTGAGCTCGGTTAGAACCACCTACTCTTCTCCATTCTCCCGCTATATAGCAAAGACTTTTCCGGCCCGTAGCGCCCTTCCTAATTATCGCATCCAGTTACCCTGCGGCTCAAATGAAAGATTAAAAAAAATGCCGTCCAGTGGTGAAAATGTTTTTTTTTCATCAACCCCTTTGCCCTAGCTCAAGTAGTACGGAACTTACAAGCGTTTCAATAATATTTGCTTTCCCCCCATATCTCCCCACCTAGTTGTCCCACCACCCCCACCCTCCGGCACTTAGAAGTATTCGTTATTACCAGTTTGTTCATAAAAAATTGACGCCCCATCTCCACTGCCTCTCGAGAAATAATTAATTAATTTTTTTAATTTTAGCAATTTCAAATCGCGATAATTCGCGAACTAATTGAGTTATCGGGTTCAGGTTGGAACGCAATTACGTGTTTTGTCAAACTCTTCAATTTTGGTAAAAACATTTTTTTTATGTCAGAAAAACCATTTTCAAGTTCTTTAGATAGAGGATTTCCCCCTCCTCCAACGCCGCCTGGGTCGAACATTTCATGCAGGAATGATGGGGGGAACTGATTTCATCGATTGGGAAAAAAAAGTACTCAATTGCAGAGTTGAGTCCAGTGGTATCGAACACGAGAACTATTTGAAAAATGAAAATGTCCAACGTTGTTTCCAGATAAAAATCCCAAAAATTCGCGGATAACATGAAAAAAACCATAGAAAAAGTAATTTCAAAAGAATTAAGAAAGAAAGAAAGAAAATTGGTCTTGATTTTACAAAATTTATGTCAGTTGCAAAAAAATGTAACAGACACACAAAAGAAGAGGCTCGGAAAACCCCCCAAACCACAGACAGACACTAGAGGTACCAAAGCGTACAGCAAGAGTGTCTGTAATAAACTGGATCTGGGACAAACATAAAAATTACCGGGAAAACGTCCCGGGAAACAAACACGGGAAAGAATACATCAAAGGACCGTGCCACAAAAGACCGACAGACCTGTTAAAGATGAACAGGAGCCAGCTGAAAACAGTTACGAGACTTCTTACTGGCCATGCGCCAGTTAAGGGGCACCTCAACAAGATGGGACTGTACAATGGTGACCTTACCTGCAGACTGTACGGTAAGGAAACAGAAACAGTGACACATATACTGTGTAGATGCGAGGCACTGGACCGCAAAAGAAAGCAAATTTTTGGGCAGCCAATAGGTGACCCAGAACTATACAACTCCCACTCAGTACAGGACCTGTACAAGCTTGTACAGGGCACTAGGGTACTGGACTGGGTATTGTAAACAGAAAGGGAAGATACAATGGGCCGACAGGCCTAAGTGTCACCGGAGGCTTCGGTCAGACGGACCCAACCAGGGGGTGAAGTTTTTTAGTGAGTATGCTTTCAAAGGAGAGTCTCACAGTAGACCTTGAGATTTTAGGCTCATAACTTCCCCATAAAGGGTTTTCCTTCACCTCCGCAAAAAAAAAAAAAAAAACAGACACAACATGTTTAGACACGTCAAAAAATAATTTACACTTAACATAAACAAGTTAAATACAATACTATGCAGTCGTCAATACAAAAAGCGACTTTACATAAATACAAACACATACAAATAATATACTAAACCTAACATATTTAAATGCACCAAATTTTTTTACATAATTAAAATACAATTTAAAATGAAGTCAACCAATCGAAATCGAAAACTTCCTTGACCTCATAAAATGCCTGGCCCACAAGTGCCCGGTTTATCATAAATTTTAATTTTTTAAATGAAAACTTTGTCCATATCAGATGAAGAGTGTTATACAGGGTGTCCCATTGTTAAACGGAAATATTTTAAAGGTAGATAGAGGTCACAAAGGCGATTCTAAATAACCCATATATAATGGGTTTCTTGGCTTCCATAAAATCGTCATTGTAAACCTCCAGGGAGTCAGGCTCGCTCAACAAAGGGAAGTAGATTATTTAGGTGTTTTTTCATCAACCCCTTTGCCCTAGCTCAAGTAGTACGGAACTTACAAGCGTTTCAATAATATTTGCTTTCCCCCCATATCTCCCCACCTAGTTGTCCCACCACCCCCACCCTCCGGCACTTAGAAGTATTCGTTATTACCAGTTTGTTCATAAAAAATTGACGCCCCATCTCCACTGCCTCTCGAGAAATAATTAATTAATTTTTTTAATTTTAGCAATTTCAAATCGCGATAATTCGCGAACTAATTGAGTTATCGGGTTCAGGTTGGAACGCAATTACGTGTTTTGTCAAACTCTTCAATTTTGGTAAAAACATTTTTTTTATGTCAGAAAAACCATTTTCAAGTTCTTTAGATAGAGGATTTCCCCCTCCTCCAACGCCGCCTGGGTCGAACATTTCATGCAGGAATGATGGGGGGAACTGATTTCATCGATTGGGAAAAAAAAGTACTCAATTGCAGAGTTGAGTCCAGTGGTATCGAACACGAGAACTATTTGAAAAATGAAAATGTCCAACGTTGTTTCCAGATAAAAATCCCAAAAATTCGCGGATAACATGAAAAAAACCATAGAAAAAGTAATTTCAAAAGAATTAAGAAAGAAAGAAAGAAAATTGGTCTTGATTTTACAAAATTTATGTCAGTTGCAAAAAAATGTAACAGACACACAAAAGAAGAGGCTCGGAAAACCCCCCAAACCACAGACAGACACTAGAGGTACCAAAGCGTACAGCAAGAGTGTCTGTAATAAACTGGATCTGGGACAAACATAAAAATTACCGGGAAAACGTCCCGGGAAACAAACACGGGAAAGAATACATCAAAGGACCGTGCCACAAAAGACCGACAGACCTGTTAAAGATGAACAGGAGCCAGCTGAAAACAGTTACGAGACTTCTTACTGGCCATGCGCCAGTTAAGGGGCACCTCAACAAGATGGGACTGTACAATGGTGACCTTACCTGCAGACTGTACGGTAAGGAAACAGAAACAGTGACACATATACTGTGTAGATGCGAGGCACTGGACCGCAAAAGAAAGCAAATTTTTGGGCAGCCAATAGGTGACCCAGAACTATACAACTCCCACTCAGTACAGGACCTGTACAAGCTTGTACAGGGCACTAGGGTACTGGACTGGGTATTGTAAACAGAAAGGGAAGATACAATGGGCCGACAGGCCTAAGTGTCACCGGAGGCTTCGGTCAGACGGACCCAACCAGGGGGTGAAGTTTTTTAGTGAGTATGCTTTCAAAGGAGAGTCTCACAGTAGACCTTGAGATTTTAGGCTCATAACTTCCCCATAAAGGGTTTTCCTTCACCTCCGCAAAAAAAAAAAAAAAAACAGACACAACATGTTTAGACACGTCAAAAAATAATTTACACTTAACATAAACAAGTTAAATACAATACTATGCAGTCGTCAATACAAAAAGCGACTTTACATAAATACAAACACATACAAATAATATACTAAACCTAACATATTTAAATGCACCAAATTTTTTTACATAATTAAAATACAATTTAAAATGAAGTCAACCAATCGAAATCGAAAACTTCCTTGACCTCATAAAATGCCTGGCCCACAAGTGCCCGGTTTATCATAAATTTTAATTTTTTAAATGAAAACTTTGTCCATATCAGATGAAGAGTGTTATACAGGGTGTCCCATTGTTAAACGGAAATATTTTAAAGGTAGATAGAGGTCACAAAGGCGATTCTAAATAACCCATATATAATGGGTTTCTTGGCTTCCATAAAATCGTCATTGTAAACCTCCAGGGAGTCAGGCTCGCTCAACAAAGGGAAGTAGATTATTTAGGTGTTTTTTCATCAACCCCTTTGCCCTAGCTCAAGTAGTACGGAACTTACAAGCGTTTCAATAATATTTGCTTTCCCCCCATATCTCCCCACCTAGTTGTCCCACCACCCCCACCCTCCGGCACTTAGAAGTATTCGTTATTACCAGTTTGTTCATAAAAAATTGACGCCCCATCTCCACTGCCTCTCGAGAAATAATTAATTAATTTTTTTAATTTTAGCAATTTCAAATCGCGATAATTCGCGAACTAATTGAGTTATCGGGTTCAGGTTGGAACGCAATTACGTGTTTTGTCAAACTCTTCAATTTTGGTAAAAACATTTTTTTTATGTCAGAAAAACCATTTTCAAGTTCTTTAGATAGAGGATTTCCCCCTCCTCCAACGCCGCCTGGGTCGAACATTTCATGCAGGAATGATGGGGGGAACTGATTTCATCGATTGGGAAAAAAAAGTACTCAATTGCAGAGTTGAGTCCAGTGGTATCGAACACGAGAACTATTTGAAAAATGAAAATGTCCAACGTTGTTTCCAGATAAAAATCCCAAAAATTCGCGGATAACATGAAAAAAACCATAGAAAAAGTAATTTCAAAAGAATTAAGAAAGAAAGAAAGAAAATTGGTCTTGATTTTACAAAATTTATGTCAGTTGCAAAAAAATGTAACAGACACACAAAAGAAGAGGCTCGGAAAACCCCCCAAACCACAGACAGACACTAGAGGTACCAAAGCGTACAGCAAGAGTGTCTGTAATAAACTGGATCTGGGACAAACATAAAAATTACCGGGAAAACGTCCCGGGAAACAAACACGGGAAAGAATACATCAAAGGACCGTGCCACAAAAGACCGACAGACCTGTTAAAGATGAACAGGAGCCAGCTGAAAACAGTTACGAGACTTCTTACTGGCCATGCGCCAGTTAAGGGGCACCTCAACAAGATGGGACTGTACAATGGTGACCTTACCTGCAGACTGTACGGTAAGGAAACAGAAACAGTGACACATATACTGTGTAGATGCGAGGCACTGGACCGCAAAAGAAAGCAAATTTTTGGGCAGCCAATAGGTGACCCAGAACTATACAACTCCCACTCAGTACAGGACCTGTACAAGCTTGTACAGGGCACTAGGGTACTGGACTGGGTATTGTAAACAGAAAGGGAAGATACAATGGGCCGACAGGCCTAAGTGTCACCGGAGGCTTCGGTCAGACGGACCCAACCAGGGGGTGAAGTTTTTTAGTGAGTATGCTTTCAAAGGAGAGTCTCACAGTAGACCTTGAGATTTTAGGCTCATAACTTCCCCATAAAGGGTTTTCCTTCACCTCCGCAAAAAAAAAAAAAAAACAGACACAACATGTTTAGACACGTCAAAAAATAATTTACACTTAACATAAACAAGTTAAATACAATACTATGCAGTCGTCAATACAAAAAGCGACTTTACATAAATACAAACACATACAAATAATATACTAAACCTAACATATTTAAATGCACCAAATTTTTTTACATAATTAAAATACAATTTAAAATGAAGTCAACCAATCGAAATCGAAAACTTCCTTGACCTCATAAAATGCCTGGCCCACAAGTGCCCGGTTTATCATAAATTTTAATTTTTTAAATGAAAACTTTGTCCATATCAGATGAAGAGTGTTATACAGGGTGTCCCATTGTTAAACGGAAATATTTTAAAGGTAGATAGAGGTCACAAAGGCGATTCTAAATAACCCATATATAATGGGTTTCTTGGCTTCCATAAAATCGTCATTGTAAACCTCCAGGGAGTCAGGCTCGCTCAACAAAGGGAAGTAGATTATTTAGGTGTTCGATTCTCTCAAACACTTAAATGGTCTCCTGACCTTGACAACATGCTTAACAGGATGCGTAAACGAGCCCGCCTCCTTGGCGCTTTGTGTGGCCGGTTTGGACGGTGCAACACCAAAACCCTCATACACACCTACAACTCCTACATCCGCCCCGTTGCCGAATACAGAGCAGTCCCATATGGCGTACTACCCCCCATCTAGCCCGAAAAATTTCCTTACTCGAGAGACGTATCCTACGACGATGTCAATATCTCCCCTATCTGTTTCCTTCTAGAGAAGTCTACAACTACGTCTCCAGCGCCCCAATTCTCTCTCGTTTCCAACTCCTACGGAAAAAATACGTCTCTCGCACCCTGAATGGCTCAAACACCCACGCCCAAAACACCCTCCTCACCCCTTGGCGACCTCGTCGTCTCCCCCTCTTCAGGAAACCCAAAGCAAAACTCCCACAGCCCAACCTCAGACTTCTGGCTGACGCCCAAGACCTCCCCCTCCCCCCCGAACACCAGGATCTAATGGACTCCGCCCCCCTCACCATAAGGTAAACCCCCCACAAACCCCAACCCCCAACATACAATACCATAACAATATAATAACATAATAAATAGAACATAAAAAACACCTGTACAGAATCGTGATTTAGGTTTTCGTGGTTTTCCTAAATCATATTTCTCCCCTTAGATTGGGCACCGTTTTCCCCAAACATAAGGGTGGAAATAGCAAAATTGGCGATTCTTAGATAAAAAACTGGTAAACAGCTCCTGCCCACACAGGCCCCAACCAACACACACAAAACATAACACACCAGCGCGCACAGAAACCTTAGGAAAAATTAGCTAGCTAGGTTACTAATATTGTAATCAGGGCCTCGCCCTGAAAAGGAGGAAAATTCCTATAGCAGGGAATTAGGAAAATGAAATGTCCTAGAAAATGTAATATATACCAAATGAAAATAAATAATAAACTAAAAAAAAAAAAAAAGCTTCCATAACCGAGTTGCAGGGTGTTTTATCAATTATGCATAATTATTTGTTTGGCCAGAACTTTTGAATCTCTTAGTATATCTTTTCCATTTTTGGCATACAGCTTATACTTCTCACGAATAATGTACTGAACTATTGAGAGATATGAAAATCCAGGTTCGGCTTTAGGAAAAATTGAAACATATTAAAAATATCAAAACAACACCCCATATCACAATTTTAATATTTCCATTTTAGATTTGAATAAAGGGGAAAAACTGAATTGAAACAAGTTGTTGCTTTTATTCCGCCACCGATTCGAATTGGAAAATTTTGAAACTGAAAGTAAAATTTTCATTTAATTTAGAAAAAACATTATGAAACTCATTCTTTCTTTAACAATTTTAAAAATTCACTTCGTCTCATTTTCCTATTTCTTGTTTATTCAAATTTTATCGATTAAATTTTTGGTTTTCACGAAAACGGCTTTATTTGGAAAAACCACGAAAACAAACTGATTGATAAAATCACGAGTCCGCAGGACGAGTGATTTTATCTTAAATCAGTTTGTTTGAGTGGTTTTGCCTAAAATAAAGGCGTTTGAGTATGAAGATCAAAAATTTAATCTATAAAATTTCAGAGGACGAGTCGTATTTGAAAGGATTATTTTTTGAATCATTTTGTATTAAAAACAGAGAACATAGTCATTTATGCAAAAGACACTTTACACGCCAATATTGAAAATTTTCTTTACCAATTTAAATTGAAACCTGAGCTGTTAGGCTGTTATAGTTTTACATACAGGGCCACCAAGGCGATTTTTTGACTGGCTACCCCGTGAAACGCCGCCGTAAATAAAAGCGAAGAAGAAGAATGAAATGAAGTCTTTCTTAATTTAATTAATTTTAAGTTTAGTGTTGAAGTGAGGTATGTAAAAATGTTAAAGGCGTTTTGGCGTTAATAAAAACAGGTTAGTTTACAAATACATTTTGAAATTTGGTTATTAACATAGATTTGCAATACATTTTAGTATAATAAAAATTGTTAAATGTTTACATTTGACATTTCAAAAAGGTAAACACAGTTTAATCAAGAAACAAATACGAAGAAGCGGTTTTATCAGTATAAAACACAATGATTGGTTAGGATCCTGAGCTGTTATTGGCTGAAACCACAAAATCTGACTGTGTTGACAGATGAAAAAAATATTCGGCTTAAAATAATTTTACACTGTACTGGTGCAGCTGCAGGTCCGTACTTAGGGGAAAATATTGAATTAGATATTCATTTTTTAAATGTCCAGTATAAAGTAAAGCGGGACAATAAACGCTCCTAAGATAGAAAGAGTTAATTAAATTACCATTAAGAACTATCCTTCTTTTGTATTAGTAAAAATTCGTTATTTTGTTATTTTTGTTTGATTTTTTATATTGAAAATTATTTTTTTCAGTATTTCTGCGTGTGTCCAATACCACGCTCCACTTTTTGAAAATGGTAATTTGCAAGAACATTTTGTTTCGTGTACATCAATATGTAAAAGCAAATAATTCAATACACTCTTTATAGTGCACGTATGTAACATATTGAAGAGTTGTTTTATGACTTTCCGGATCCATTTCAGGTTAACCCAATTTTGTTCTTGATCAAAAACCTAAGATGTCCGATTCCAGACGACTTTCCCCTATACAGTATGTCTAAAAAAGTTGGCAACAAATGGGAATATTCATTTACAAACTTTACAAAATTTGTAAACAATTTAGTGGTGTTCAGAGGAAATAAAAATATTGATTAATGATGAAAAGTAAAGTGGTTATAAAATGTTTATAGAAATTAAAAATTATTTTTAGATTGATGAAGTAAAAAAAATATTAAATAATTTGTTGTATTATTTACTGCATAAGACAAATCAAAAATTAAATTAAAAACAATAGGCATAATCAGCAGAACCTTTTTCCTTATTTTCACACCTTATTTTCATAAAAAACTTAAATTTTTTGTAAATTTCATTGACGTTAATCGATTGTTCATCTAAAATTATCCATTTGTACTGTATTTAAATTCAGTAAGTTTCTATTTGCCAGAATAATACTGTATCCATTCGCCCAAGACATCAAAATCTAAGCTGTGTCTAAATGCCTTAATGATTATTTTATTTTTGTTATTAATACCTACGTGGATTACCTTTAAGCCTATAATAATACCTTCATCGATCTTCTGAAATCTTCTCAAAATAATAAGATTGGAACTTTACAAAACTGATAAACGACGTATTACTGTCCCTCGCTTCGAAAATTATTTTCTCCTTGACCGCACATTAATAAGGAATATCGATTAGATAAACTAATTCCTCTGTATAAGACTCTGTCCGGATATAATCTGCTTACTGTTCTCTAACAATGTACTGACAAAATTAACACGACTAACTTTAGTGGTTGTTTGTAACATTGGTATATTAGACAATCTTTGGAGCACGTATATATACAGAAGCATGTATTGTTGGTATTTTTGTTCAAAATTTGCTAACAGCTACGAGGTTGTATTGATTTATTGTAAAGGTTAGTTTAGATTGATAAAAAACTTGTTTGAGATTAATATACGAACTTGTAAATGCTTTAATTTTTTATAAAAATATGTGGGGAGTATAAAGGGGGAATCAACGGCACGTGGAGAGGCACTCCTCGCTCCAAACTTGCCAGTTCACGAGCCGTCGGATAGGGATCTTCGGTCTGCGCGTTGATCCCCGTCGTCTGTCAGTAAATCAACGTGCAGGTTGATTATTTATAAATAAAAAACAATGTATTGAAAACTTTTTGAATTATATTTATTTATTTTTTAATATTTTTATTAATCGTTTATATAATTTTCCAGCACTGATTCGTAGAAACCAATACCATGATCTCTTCTAGAAGTTGTGTAAGGCTTTTTCTTGCCACAAAGAAAATTATGCCTTACGAGTGACGCCTTAATACGGAGATTGCTCGGGCGCCAGTTTATTAATGTGGTATGCTCCACAACCCTAAGAAACGGCGTCTTAGATTGTACTTTAATTGATAACTAAATAATTTAGATTAGAATAAGGTAAGAGAGTAATTATAAGATTTGTATTAATTGTTGATTTTGTAAATAAGAAATTTAGTACGCTTACCTTATTCTCGCATAAAATAAAAGATTAATCGTTATTTTTTTGATTATTAATAAATGTTTTCATATTCACTGAGTCGTTATTATCGATTTTTACAATTACGCGACCAATAGCTGAAGCACTACCTGGGATTAAGACTCTCAATTTTTCTACTGGAAAGTAGATGGCGCCCAAAATTATCAACAACAAATAATTACATTCTGTCTGGGATTACGACAGAAGGCAATAAAAAATCAACAGTAATTTAATAGGTTATGTACTAAAACTAAAATTCAAAATAAATAAAATAACGAAATTAAATATTGAACAAAAGTAATTTTTCTCTTCTACACAAAAGATAATAATATATTATTTTTTTAACGCTCTGAAAAGAGGTAAGATCTGTGATTATAAACCAGAAAATAACGTTGACACGTCTATTGCTTAATAATATTTACAATTCAAAAATAAATCAATATTTCAAAGCCCAACCCTCAAAACCCTGAACAAAAATTAAATTAACTTAAATGAAATGTTCGATTCGGAATCTACTCTGAACAGTCTATTCTCTCTACATAGGTCGCGCGCGTAGGCCAGCGATCAAACGAAGTTAAAGAATTAAAAATGTACTGGGTGAGCTAGCCAAAAGTCGAACATTTTATTTAATTTTAAATAAATTTTCATTTGATCTGAACTTGAATGCTTTATAAAAAAGAACTGCATTACAGTTGAATTGCGAAAAATCGCTTCTTTTGTATTTACGCAACAAAAGTAAACTACTCGTACAATTTTCCGGATATTGTGACACCCTTCTTAGTACTAGACTTAATTTTACGTTGTAAAGTCTATTTTCATTTCCAGAATTTTTCAGTATTGTACGTATTGGATATACACCGCAAAATAAACTGAGAAGAGATAAGACTATTTTCAAACCATCATCCTGAGTTCTCCAGTTATTTTTATCTCGAAACTTTATTATCCCTTGAAAAGTCTGTTGGGTTATTTTGTGATTCATTCGTCCAAATCAAAACATCATAGCGTGTCTGGGAACGGTAGCGTTCTAGATTGTTTTCATAGAATTTTTCCCCAATGTTTCTATGAGATTTTCTATTGTTTATTCCATCACAACGAGAAGGTTTTAATATGCAAATACCGATGGTCTTTGCTGCCCAACTTCGGGTTTAGTAGCGTAGGATCCTTATTAATGAATTTATCTTTGCAATATTTTTCTTTTGCTCAATGAACATATATTTTATCGAAAATTTTGTTGGAAATAAAATTTTTTCTTCGCTGCGGAAAGTGCGCTTGTGCGGCCTGTTGATATTTGGCCAAAAGCGGGCAGCGCGCTTGTGCGTACACCTATTCAAACAATGGCAATTTGTAAAATCCGCAGTTAAAGCATGTGTAAAATATTGCTATATTGTACTATAGTGAAATCGCAAATAATAAATCAAAATTTTATGGGAGAATGAAGATTTTGTTCAGATTCCACATGTTTTCTTCTTCTTTTAACAATTTTCCTTCATAACAAGTGATATGGAGGTTTCTAACAATGCTTTTACATCTTTTAACTTAAATGTCGTATTATGTCGACCTTCATATCCTTTAACTTGTGCCCATATCAGTTCAATAGGATTTAGTTTGCAGTGATAGGGAGGAAGACGCACAACATCAATGCCACAACGTCTTACTATAATAGATAATATAGAAGGCTAATCAAACAGGGTAGGTAATATTGAGAACTGATCAAGATACTAACTGCAACTGCCTATCTTATCTTCATACCAAATCCTAGGTAGGTAACCATCTTATAATCCCACCGCCTTGTTATCATTTTGGTTTTTCCAAGGGATTAGTAATCTCCAAGAAGATGATAAAATAACAATTTACCATTAGATTATAGATTATAGATTCATTTTGGTGTACAGACCTCGTCCATTAGTAGCCATTACTCAGCCTTTACTAGACATTACTAGCCATACTTGGCCATTAGTAGCCATTAGTAGCCATTAGTAGCCATTACTACCCATTAGTAGCCATTAGTGAGCCATTACCGGCGATTACCGGCCATTACTAGCCAATAGTGAGGAGCCATTACTAGCCATTACTAGCCATTAGTGTACAAAAATTTAACTCGCGGTTTACCTCTCGCCTAATAGTAAAATTTATAGGTCTTGAAAAATATTTGTTATATACCTTGTTGTACCCAAACAGATAACTCTACCTTTTACATAACAATTGCAAATAACTCAAAAAACATTTTGTAAAGTACCTACATACCGAAATAATACTCAATAATACATATTCAAAAAAAATATATTTTGAAATAATGATTTTATGTATACCCCCTAAATAATATATAAATAATATATAGGCACCCACATCTGAACTTTCCTGTTCTGACAGATATATTACTCCGGCTCGATTGCGATTTCACTATAACTTCGTTTCACAAGTCAGTGCTGCTATTAGTTCCTGGATGGCGTCACATTCCTGGTGCTTTCCAGAAATTTAAAATAGTGCCCCATTTGCCGAAACTCTTTGATAATTTGCCGTAGCGAAAGGGTTAATAATCTGATATGTAAACAGTTAAAATTTTACTGCAAAGAACGTTTAATTGATGATCAACATGGCTTCTCTCAGAATAAATCAACTATTAAAAATTTAGTGGTCTTTGATCAAAAAATACTGAATGTCAGATAGAGGCAATATATACGGACTTCTCCAAAGCATTCGCTAGAGCGGATCAAAAACTTGACTGGCCTGTTGGCTTATTGCCAGTGCCATTAAATCAGTTAAAAAAAAGAGTGGATCATAACATTCGTTTGAAAACATTAAAATTTTTGGTTTTTCTGATCAGTTCTTACAATGGGTCAAGAGGTTTTTTAACTAGTCGAATGCAACAGGTGAGAATAGATAGGAAGAGTTCATAACAAATTTCTGAGGTATTGTGCATACGGATTGCATATTCAAATTAGTAATCATAAATACAAAGATATTTTGAAAGCACTTGCTAACTAAAAGGCCGGAAAATTATGATTTGATATTTGTTTTTATGATTCTGAATGGCTCGATAAATGGTCCTGAGCTTCTTGAGAATAAATGCTTTTTTTTAAAACCGGCCAGAAATTAGTACTTTCCGGTTTATTTTTAGGTCAGAAAATCTCATTTTGTCGGACCGAGCCAGAAAATTATTGTGATAGTCCGGTAAAAGCTTTTACCGGACTCATTTTTATTTACTTTCCGGCCTATCTTTAATGAAAAAAATAATAATATAGTTAGTCTAAGATAGCGGTCTCTATAGTAACCGAGTTTTGTATTATTTAAAACTATAAAATAACTTGACATATTTTGACGTTTAGTTGAAAACGTGACATTTACTATAAAATGGATATTCAAAATGATGCATTTGATTGTGAATTAATGGAAGATGAAATTATACCAGATGAAATTGTTAAGGCGGCGACCCAAGCAATTGTTAAAATTAGTTAATAAAGAGTTCTTGTTATAAAAATGTAAACTGAATAATATGATGTTTATAGTACAACACTGCACGTTTTAAAAAAAATATTATACGTAATACGTCCCAAAAGTGCTTTTACTGGACTCGCAGGCTTGCAGGACTCGCCTGCGGCTCGCCCTGCAATTTGCCCACTCATCCAGTAAAATACCACTTTCGGGACTTGTTACGTAAACTACTATTACATGCCAACTAGAAATTTCCGATACTCTGAACTGTTTTACTTTCCCTTTCATCGCACAAATTATGGCATGCACTCTTCAGTTAAACGTACGACATATTTATTGTATCACATTATAGAGAATTTTAAGATACATTTTTGTCGACTAAAAATTCTCATACCTGGTATTTTTTGCCAATAGTTTTTTTATCTTTTTGTATTAAAGTTATTAAAGTATAATTTAACGAAGTGCTTCCTTTAGGAATATATTTTCACAGCGGTAGTTTTTACTCAATCGAATTTTAAACCGTTTAATCCTGTATTCTCAAATTAAAGCCTTTTAAACATCTGTTTAGTGCAACAAACTGCACTGGAAGATAAGCTCATTATTCTGCCCTGATGGCTTTATTTGCATTTTCTCTGTTTTCTCTGTCAGTCGTATGTTAACTGTAATGAGCGTTTTGTGTTTCTGGATATCCTTAAGGCGGTATATAAATTTACGGGTTTTGAGAGGAATAAGCTACTTTATGTGAGAGAGAAAGAAGTAGATGTAAAGGAAAACTCTCGTTTCCAAGCTTTGCCGCTTTATTCTTTTTTTTTCATAAAATATACACGATACGAGTATAATTTTCTACGTTAAAATTAATTTGATGTTAATACTTACAATTTTGTGGACGATATTGTTTTATTAGCAGGTGCCATCTCAACCGGCAGTGCCCTGTTAGAATTCATGTTAGTATTTTGAGTTTGTTTTTACTTTTGCAGGTGCAGTCGTCTGATCTCTTCTGGTTGTAGTTTTTTTCAGTAGTGGTTAGGCCTGCCTCAGTCCTTGTAGTCCTATCCAGTATTGGAATATTTTGTTATTTACTTCTGTTTCAAGTTCATGTAGTATTGTGCGTGCTTATTCCGCAGAAGGGTTCAGATCCCAGATAAGATGTTTCAGCCCCTTTTTTGTAAGTACGTCTGCTTTCATTACCCTCCACTCCAGTGTTTCTTGGTACCCATAGGAGGGTAACAGTGTTGTTTTTGAATAGTTCATTTAGTTTCTCTAGACACTCCCAAACCATCTTGGAGTTGACTACGTGGGAGTTTAAAGAATTAATGGCTGCTTGACTGTCTGACGTGATGATGATCTCTTGTCTGCGAAAATTTCTTTCTTTTTGAACTGGACACATTTTCAGCTTGGAAAATGCACGGAGATTTGCCTAGACTTTCGGATTATTTAGTTCCAAGCCCCATACTCCTATTCCTGTTCCATCTGTTGTTCTAGATCCATTTAATGGCACTTCTTTTGAGTTTTGGGATGGTCTCTTTGTCCCATTTGCTTTTGTTACTTAGCTTTGTGTTGAATTCTTTCAAAAAGCTAAACTTTTTTGTCACCTCATCTTGGGGCATATCCCAGGTTTGGTGATTTCCAGGAAGCGTTTGAAGTTCTCAAATTGGCCCAGAACAACCGGGAGACATGGGATGCCATAGTGTTGCTTGATATTCGGAATTCCTTTAACCATGGCCGATGGCAGTTAATCACAAAAATATTGATGGAAGCAGACATCGATACCAGCCTGATAAACCTAATAATAGAGTACTTCGAGGGAAGAATGCTTCTCATGGGCAAGTCGCACCTCGAAATAACGCAGGGTGTGCCACAAGGATCTGTCCTTGGGCCTATCTTATGGAATCTACTCTAAGATGGGATTCTTAGACTGAACCTACCCGTCGGATGCGATACCGTTGCATATGCAGATGATCTTGCCCTGGCTGTCAGGGTAAGTGATAAAGAAATGCTAGTGCACAGAGCTAACGAGTCTATTGCTGAGATAGAATACTGGGTCAAGCAACATTACCTAGAGCTAGCGCCGGAAAAAAACCGAAATAGTCACCGTGAAGGGTCCCAGAAGGAGGGAAAACATAGTGTTCAAGATGGGAAACTTGGATATCCCGCCTAGTAAACAGCTAAAATACGTAGGTGTATGTATGGTTGGATAACAAGTTAATCTTCAACGAGCATGTAAAGAAAGCCTGCGAGAAAGCTAAAAGACAAGCCACAGCACTGAGCAAGATAATGCCTAATATCGGGGGTCCGAGTTACTGGAAAAGGAGAGCACTTTATGGCATAGTGTAATCAGTGTTACTGTACGCGGTACCAGTATGGGGACAAGTCATCCGAATCAAGAAATATAGAGACATGCTGTTGGCGACTCAGAGGGCGTTTGTCATCAGGATTATCTGTGCATATAGGACGGTCTCCCTGGAGGCAGCATTGGTGATTCCGGGCACCGATAGACCTCATGATTGAGGAGAGGACGAGAATCAAATCACATCCGGTAGTAAGCAATGAGATAAGAAACATCGAGAGAAGTAGGACTTTGGATGAATGGCAAAACAGGTGGCAGCTATGGACCTCCACAGGCCAATGGACGAAAAGGATAATCCCAGACGTATGAAGATGGAACAGCTGCGATTTCTGTATTTGCGGGTATTTTATGGCACAGTTTCTCTGCGGCCACGGTAGCTTTAGAAGCTATACTCATAAGATCGGGAAGATACCCGATGACAATTGTATCTATTGCAAAGAGATAGACGATGTGGAGCACATCGTGTTCAATTGCGCCAGATGGGAAGACCCTAGAAGAAGCTTCTGGAGAAAGATCGGACGACGTCTAACCCCTGACAACATTACAGAATGGATGACCACGTCCACAAGGAATTGGAATGCTGGTGAGAAATTATAATGAAAAAAGAGGAAGAAGAGCGATAGCATCGAAAGAGACAGAACGAGAGGTGAAATAATGGGCTTCGGGTGCATATGACGTATATCTAACAATGGTCCAATATGCATCGCGGAGAAGAGGTGAGGTTTGGTGCGGTAGGCTGGGTTTGCACTACTCCAGCTTTGAGTCCCACACTCCCAGTAGCGATAGAGCCCGATCCGAGCGCTGGGGTGGCCATGAGGTTCCTCATCTGGCAAAAAAAAAGGATCCTTCTCTGGTCATTCTGTATGTTGTCCTTATCGCTATATTCTCCACCACTATGTTGGAAAACAAACAAGGACGAGTATGATGAAAAAAACAGCCTCATTTGATAAAAAATAAAGTTTTGTTTAATCAAGACAATGCACCAGTTTACACATTCGTTATCGCGATGGGCAAAATCAATGGGTGAAAGTTTAAAAGGGTCCGTCACGCACCCTACTTACCAGATTTAGTCTGCGGTTGGTGGCTATTTTGTGATGTAGAGATATTTTTATCCAAATTTTATGTGTTTTGTTTGTTAGGTCTTGTACTTCTGGGATATTTCTCGTATTCACATGTTAAAGTAGTAATTGGGAAGTTACTTTAACTGTATAAAACTTTTAAATAGGAACATTTTCAAAAAAAATTTTTAATATAAAATTGTGCCAAACCTTTTAAGGGATAATATTAGAATGTAGCATCTGATGGTACGGCTACAAACAGCGTTGGATCCAGAGTGGGCAGCTAAAATCCTAGTAACTAACTAAACCACCTGGCAAGCGTGGTGTTTTAACTGGCAACAACCCCCCCCCCCCCCAGGTGGGAAAAACAAGAAGTTCAGTATCGCTCACGGATTTTCAAGGATTAACACTATTCATGTATCAGATCCATGGCCAAAAATGAAAATAAGTAAAGCTAGAAGAAGCAGAAGTCTCAAAAATAAAGTGGAATATCCTAAATCAGAAGAAGAAGAGGTAAGGGATATATAAAAAAAGTGGGTTGTTTTCTTTCATACTGTCATTTCGTATTTGTATATTCTTTTAACCTTGCAAATATAAATAAAACAAATCATCAATTATTCATTCTTTATTCGTATTTCGCAATAAAATCCAAGTTCACTTTTTAAATTTGAAAAGAAAATATAAGAAAAAAGTTTCGTTATAAATTAGACCTTGGCAAAAAAAAAAGAACAAACAGGCGGGTTTTCGCAAAATTTCCATATCATTGCTTTCAGCGTGCAGGGCTATATGGAGTGTATAATTTGTATTCATCGAAATCAACCAGCTCTGAAGCCATTTTCCCGTCGGTCTCAAATACTTTCAAAGTAAAATTTATATCTGATACACTTCGGGGGAGTTCTCAGGATATACTTAGAAAAACAAAACCGATAAATATTTGCTTTTAAGTGTTTTTTCAAAAGAAAGAAACACACTGAAATGTATACTTTTCAGACTTGATCGATTGGTATGGCATTTGAGAATTTTTGCAACAACTCGTATGGTGGCTTTTATTTTAAAAATATGTAAATGTACCTAAAAGGCCAATACTATAAGGGGTTAGAATTACATTAAGAAGTAGTTTTCGTAACTCTATTGAAACATACAATTTTTGACAAAAACAAAATAATAGCAGTAGGTTATTTTATGAATTATCTGAATTAAGAAAAAATATAAAATTTAGAAAAACAAGATTAACACAAAATTAAAGAGCAGGAAAGGAACAAATGTTGTAATTCGTACATATAGTATATTACATAACGAGTGCGGAAAGTGACACTTTTTACACGAGTGGGAAATATTGTCGCACGACTAGTTACTACTAATCATCAGTGCTTACCTGCAAGTAAGTAATACCTTAGTGAAATCTTGACGAAGAAATTTAATGACAATTTACAAAAAGAATTGATATTTAAAGGTTACTTGTCAGATTTTACAAGAGGTTCATCAAATCTGTTTCCAGTTAGTATAACATAAGTTTTTTTATTATTAAACACCCGTAAAGGCATTTAGTATATTACTATCTGGTCAACAGTGACCAATGAGCAATTTAATTCTAACTTAATCTAATAGAGTTTGAAACTAAAAATTAAGGTATACTCATCAGCGTTGCTTATGTTCTGTAGAATGAATTGCACTAAAGTTTAAAGTGCACACACAAGCTCTGCTTTTGCACTAAAAAACGCTAAACTAACTCAAAGGGCTTGATCCACTTCTTTCTAACCCAGTATTGTCAAGGAACTGCATAGCTTCGACATTTACATGATGATAAAGTCTTTCTTCATGACTCTTGGCTAACTTCTTGATAGTCTGGTCAACAATGTCCATTTCCAGATCCCTATGGAGGCCTTATATTCTATTTCTTCGTGATGTAAGATATTATTCTTAATTATTATGGCACTTCGACCTCCGCTGCATTGTCAGGATGGTTAGTTTGATAAATTTGGTAATTTCTAAATTTAATATGTGACTGATTAGTAAAATGCGTTTCAGAAATGAGACACGCGTCAAATTTATTTACATCTAGGATTGCTTGCAATTCTTGTTAGGGTTGCAAGAGACTATTAGCGTTCCATTCCATTATTTTGAAATTAGCCATTCCTCTGCTTTGGAATAGCTCCTTTGGCACTATGTTCTAAACGAGTTAATCGTTCATCAGATTTTTGGAATAACTGCTCCTGTTTCTTAAGTTGCTTTAATTTGTGTTCTAATATTATTGTTTTTACTGGCATTTGATAGTCCTGCAACAGCTTGATTTCCGTTATTCCTTCTTTGTACTGAATAGTCAACTCTTAGTTCTTACCTGTTGTACTTGTCGTACTGGTTGTCTGGGTAAAGATGGTTTCTTCATAGTATCAGCTCTAATTTTTTGTATTTGTTTAACAACGATACACCCTCGATAATTAGCAGGATGGTTACCGCCGCAATGAATACATTTTGGTTGTACATTTTCTGGCTTTGTGCAATCATTGGTATACCTAATGTTTTCCAGTAGATTTGACACATCTTGGTTCTTTAGCACAGAAACCTTGTGTGTGCCCATAACTCTGGCATCTCTTACATTGGGGAACTAATTTTGTTTTTTTAATTGTTCATTTTGCGATCTCGCACTATTTTCCTGAAACAGTGCAATATTCTGTTGACCTACATCCACCATCGACACCCGAAACAGAGGCGATTGTTGATGCATTGTCACACTTTATTTATTGCAACACGATAATATACGGCCGTGTCTTTGACCGCCGGGTATCACTCACGTAACATGATAGCCGATTTTAAGTTTTGTTTTCGTATCGAACACTTGTTTACTTAAAAATAGCCTTAATGGGTTTAAATTGGTACATTTGAATACTTTAAAAGTTTTTATTCCACATGGTTTCATGGGAGTCAGTGTTAAAATGGCGAGAAAAAGTGAAAGATGAGTAAGTCTGGAGTAGAAAAGTGTTATCAGATCGGACGTTGTCCAGATGAACAAAATACTGCATGGTTACTGAAATAAATCATAATAGAAAAAAAAAGCTCCGAAAACTTCAAAAAAATTACAGAAGCTAGTAAAAGACACAACTGGGCTAATATGGTAAAATTAATATGGAATTACATATGGCTCAATAAAAATATATGAAACCCACCTGAAAAATAATTCAAATTCAGATGGAAATTGTTTTATTTAATCAAAAATTAGAATTCTTTGGACCAAATTATTTAGGAAATTTTGAATTTGACAGTCTTAATAGCTAGTTTCTAAAAAAAATCAATAAAAATCAGTAGAAATTTAAAAATTCCCACAAAATGACATAATTTTAGATAAAAAATCAATTGGCATTTTCGAAATTTACCAAAAAAATATTAGTGTGTGTGTAGCTTTTTTTTGTTCATGAATTTTAAAATTCTGACTTCAGATTTTGATAGAGCATCAAATAGTAAGCTTAGGGTTTGATGTGCCCCTCCATACCTCTTCGGGAACACTTTCAAAATGGGGTCCAAAATATGAAAATTTTGAAGTTTAAAATGCCATTGAATTTAAAGTAGACACATAGTGAATGACGATTTTGGTAAAAGTGAGTAGACTGTGGCTGTGTTGATTAGAATAAGAACTGTCAGTCTAAAATTTTACTAATACTATCATTACAATTTGTTCGGTCTATGGCAATGCTAGAAGAACATTTTAAACTGGTTTAATATAAAAAGTGAATTTACAACAACAAACACGTTTTTTTTTTTATTTCCTTGTGCACTTTCTTTTTTTATCCTTCTTATCCTTTTTATCGTCCTCGAAATAACTTTATGTTTTCGTTTTAAGTTCCAATGAGAAATGCTGTATATTGATTTCCACTGGGAGTTTGACTCAATGCAGCGCTTGTTATTGTTAAATTAAAACTTTGCTGCAGTTAAAGTTTTCATAAATAAGCCAATTAATTTAAAACTTTGCTGGAAAATAAAATTTTTAACCCCAAGTGGGTTAGTATGTTATACGCTCGTTAAATGCCTGTTTTACAATTCTAAAAGCGGTTTGAGCCCTTTATTAAAAACATGCAGTTCCCCAATCTTGCATAATTAATAAAGTTGTAGGATAATTAGTTTCTAAGAAGGCGAATAAAGACATCCCAAAATTCTTGAAAGCGAAACTTTTCAATGTCTTTCCATTACCAGAATTAAAAGACTAAGTACGATTAATTAAAAAGTTTCTACTCACAAATCTTGAAGAAATATTAGGAAGCTTCAAGTTCTTTCTAAGGATTTTTCTTGTCCGCGAATTACTTTTTCTCAGCACTAGACTTTAATATTCATTTTGGCTTTATTTTTATAATTTAATTGCGGAAACGGAAAAATGTGATGGATGATAATTGGCTGCCGGAGTTTTACTAATTTTAAAAGTTATCATGGGATTGAAGGAACAATCTAATTTTGATTGTTATTTATTTTTACAGAATATTATAGTTAAGGTATTGATATTTATTCGAATAGCAATAATTTTCACCCAAACGCACACAGGTTGAGTTTCAAGGTTCAAGAGGAAAAGTTCTGCATCTTTACTTGAAATATAAGAAAAACCAGTTTTAGACTGACAGTTCTCATTCTAATCAACACAGCCATAGCCTACTCACTTTTAATAAAATCGTCACTCACTACATGTATACTTTAAATTCAATTTTCGAACTTAAAAATTTTCATATTTTGGACCCCATTTTGAAGGTGTTCTCGAAGAGGTACATCAAACTCTAAGCTTACTTTTTTGATGTTATATCAAAATCTGAAGTCAGAATTTTAAAATTCATAAACACACACAGATCGAATTCAGATACCGAACAATTTGTTCGGTTAAAATATTCCAGAAATGTATAAAACTGATATCCTATAATTTTAATATACATACTTTTATACTTTTACTTTGTGTTCGTCCGTTCTTGCTAGTTTTCTTTATCTAATTCCTTCGTTTTTTTGTTTTAAGAACCCTCCCCCCACGAGCAAATTCTGATCGTGACTTTTTATATCATGACAGTGAATGCCGCTACATTTTATACCATGAAAACTGAAAAAGTCACAATGTCATATTGTCGCGACAGAAAGGTTTGATTTTTCATGATATTTTTTAAGCTTCGTTCATTCTCGTGCGTGGCCGTGGCATTTCGCGACTATCGGAAACAAATAGCAGGTTATGTTTTGCAATATTCACAATGTAAAAGATGAATATTGAGGAATTTTTAAATCATTATGAAAAACAGCCGTGTGCGGAATAAAACAGAACCGAAATTTAAAGTTCGACAGGCTAGAAGCAATGACGAAGAAGTGTAGCAACCAAAATAGTTTCACTTAAATTGTATAGAAATGACATGGCATTAAAATTACATGAAAACACAAAAGCCACATTATTCCTAATGTCATGACATAAAAAGTCACGACTTTATGTCACGTGAAAACGAGCCTTTATGTACACCTAAAAGTATGCAGCAGAGTCATATTCAGAGAAGTCCTTGAGCAACATAAAGAAGAACAGTGACTCTGGTGATTAATTGCCATTCCATTCTTGTTGGTTCTTCTATTATACCTTCTCCTTCCTCTATTTTACATTTTACTCCACTTCGACCACCATTGGGTCTATTGTAGCTTATCACTAAGCATTCCGCAAAACAACTCTTTTCACAAAAAAGTTGCTTTGGGTGAGATTCCCATACTCTTATCCGTCCAGTTGAATTAACCATAACATCCTACAATTGGGATCTGACATGGGTGCGTGGTCTCTCCAAGATGGCGTCAATTAGGGAAAAGATTTAAGTTTGACATGAATGTGCTCGCTTATTAAATATAAAAAATGAGTCTTGCGATTGACAAAATTTACGAATGGGCTACAACAGACCCTAGAAAACTAAATTTCAAACAAGCTGAACGCATTTTATAAGCTGGAAATTTGGTTAATTGCGGTAAAAAAATTAATGAAAGTGACAGTGGCTCTGTGGACTTACTGGCTTTCTGTTTATCAACGTCGAATTTGCGGGGTAATCCCCATCAAATTAATGGGAAAATTGCAGAAGTTGTTTGTTCCTGCATTGCTACGTTGTTGCACTGCTACAGGTTAGTTGTACATTTCTATTTATGATTGCATAACAAATCTGTTGCACGTTAAAATAAATTTCATTAATTATTCGTGATTATTTTATTTATTTAGTTATTTTTATTTATGTAAAATCGTGTAAAAGAAGTTGAAAACTGTGAGAAAAAAGTTCATTTAAAAAAGTTATTTTTAATTTCATTTTCTTATTTTTTAGAACTGGATTAGAAAATTTGTTTACTGTTTACTTTTGTGAGCCTTTTCCACAATGCGTGTTGATCAATTTTTTCTCGAAAAATGCCGATTTTGGTTGGACAAATACATTTTTTTTACCATGTCTTCCCGACATAAAAATACAATTTTTTTACAAGCTTCTCTTTATTTATAAAATCTTACATCCATTTTCAGAAAATATTTTCGTCTAATTTCACTCCGCTATAGAGTTATTATTACACCCTGGTACTGAGCAGTACACTTTATTTTTTTATTTTTCGCGGTATTTTAATAAAATTTCGGTCATTATTTATCTCAAAAATGAATTTTCCCGTTTAACGTAATGTATTTCTTATGGAAACTTCACCCTACTTTGTGTTCGAAAACAAAGCGCCAGGTGGCGTATCGCTGGATGTCAAATCCCAATAAGCGTATTTTTTTTTTCTGACGGAAATACATAATATGAAGAATAGCAGATTATTCGTCGATTTTTTAAATTTTTTTGTGGCAAAATTATTATCCCACAATATAAATCGTACGAAAAGAAAACTACGCATAAAAACAAATCCTAAAATAAAAAATCGGATGTGGCCATGCACATGACTTTACCATACTTTAACGGCCCTACTGGCTCATAATCCAATTACTCGTACATATTTAAGGCAGGACATGCCTGACAAGAGCGTACAATTGTCTCCATGAAACAAAACACTTCTACTGCGCTTGCGCTATTATGCAACTATGTTATTCCATATTTTATTTTTAACTCGCTTATAATACAAAATTTGAAAAAAGTTTTTAAACAAAATTTATAGTAAATTTAATTTAAAATAAATTTTTTCTCTTAATATTTTTACATAAACTTAATAGAAACGATAATAATTGCGAAAATCTGAAAATTCTCAAAAGTAAACCCCCACTTCCGGTTTTCCGATTTTGCCCAAAATCCAATCAGCTCATGAGCATGTTGTAAAAATGCTAAATATAAAATTTGGTTAGGAAATTCCGATCGCAGTTGGAGTTAGAGCGTACACAAATTTTTCCGGACTACATACTACATACTCCATACTCCATACATACATTTTCTGGAAATGGTCTTAAATGACTTAGGGGGTCTCAAAACATGTAAATCCACTGAAAGCTGAACTTTTTTTTTTGCGATTACAATACTTTACCACTTCGTATGGTAAAGTAAAATACAGAAGTCCAATAGTCTAAATAGTAAATAAGTAAAAATATAAAAAAAAATCGCAAGAAATTGAAAATCTCTCAAAGGAGTGATTTTGGCATTATGTTTAATAGTATAGAAAGAATACTCCTAAAAAGTTATATTTATAATAATTAAATTTATTTTGTTTTTTAATTTATTTTTCAAGAAGAATTTAATAGCCCCACTCTGCTACATCAAAGACATACTTCATTACACAATAATTTAGTGCTTCTACCAGGAAAAGGCATGATTACATTTATCACACATAACTTTTATTCGAATAGACACTTTCTAATTTCAAGTCGGCACGGAACGCATACATCATAATTCCTTTTCCCTATCCGAAACGCTCTGGCTGCCATCGCTTCCCACAAATCTAGTGCTCCATGTAACATTAAATTGGAAATTACAAGTCGGACAGATGAATATCGCAACTTAAAAGCACGATTGACCTCGTACGCCCTCTTACGGCACCTGCTGACAACGGCAATTTCCTTTCCGAGAGAAAATTCTTTGTGAGTGTGTATAGCGAATGATGGGAGAGCCAAAAAAAATTGTTTGACTTTCTCTGTAAATATATATTGTTGAAGTTGCTTTTTTTGTAGACTAATACCCTAAAATACTGTTTCTCCATTACCACTAGGTACTGAATGTAGTTATTCTGAATCCACTTATAATAACAGAAAAGAAACATTCTCGCTCTTGAGATTGAAAGAACATTCTGAAACACTTGTCTTTTATATATTTTATACGTATTTCATTCTTACTCTAGTGTCAGAATGTTCCTTCCGTAATTGTTTAAAAAAATAAGGTTTGCCATGAATGTCAAATTAACTGTCAGTATTAGTTGACGTGGTCTTAATATTGGCTTGTACAAACTTTTAATTTATTAAAAAGGAGTAGAAAATCAAACGATTCAGATGTAGAATTTGAAAATACTCCTCCAGAAATAAAAGAACATGCCGATAACATAACTCAAAATTTGCTGCCGCAAAAATTCAAGCCAAGGGCTGTTAGGGTTGTATACAGGGTGTTAGGTAAATACGTCTCGTAACTTCAACCGATGATACTATGTCTTATGACTTGCAAAAATGTGTATTACAACGTAGGTCCTAAAAGTAGCCGTTATGCAGAAAATCATCTAAAAATGTTTTTCACAATCCGGCAACAGCGTTGTACAACGACACTTTATGTATCCTGAATGATACAGTTTAAATAGGTTATCGCAGTATTTGTAAATTTAGTTTACAGAAAGTGCATTACCTATTGCTTTAAATGCATTTTGTACAAATCAATACGATAGAGTATTTATAACAAATTAAGTTCTGTAAATTCATTAAATGTATTTTTACTTTTGAACAGACTATCTATTGTACCCAATCGTTAAGGATGTCTCAACGATTAGAGCAGTTCCTCCAGTCCGATTGCTTTCAAAACGTTCAATGCATTCTGAGAGAATGTGGATAGAGGTTTCCTCCTCTTTATCGCAGAATCTGCATTCTTCTTTGTCTACTAATCCGAGTTTCTTTAGGTGGCCTCTCAGCCGGCAGTGCCCTGTTAGGATACCCGTTAGTAGTCTGAGCTTATGTATACTTTTACTGACGCAGTCGTCAGATCTCTTCTGGTTATAGTTTCCCAGTAGTGTCTTGGCCTGCCTCATTCCTTGTAGTCCTAACCAGTATTGGGATCTTTTGTTATTTACTTCTTTTCCAAGTTCAACAAGTATTGTACTGGTGCTTATTCCGCAGAAGGGTTCAGGTCCCAGAAATGATGTTTCAGCCCCTTTTTTTGCGAGTACGTCTGCTATTTCATTACCCTCCACTCCAGTGTGATCCGGAACCCATAGGAGGGTAACAGTGTTGTTCTTGCCTAGTTCGTTTAGATTCTCTAGGCACTCCCAAACCATCTGGGAGTTGATTACGTGGGAGTTCAAGGCATTAATGGCTGCTTGGCTGTCTGACATGATGATGATCTCTTGTCTGCGAAAATTTCTTTCTATGTTGAAATGCTCGGAGATTTGCCTAAACTTTCAGAATATTTGGTTCCAGGCCCATATACTCCTATTCCTGTTCCTTCTGTTGTTCTAGAACCATCTGTGTACCATTTAATGGCACTTCTCTTGAGTTTTGGGATGGTATCTTTGTCCCATTCGCTTTTTTTACTTAGCTTTGTGTTGAATTCTTTCACAAAGCTAAACTTCTTTGTCATCTCATCTTGGGTCCCAGGTTTGATGATTTCCAGGAAGGAGTCGAAACTTGCGTTTGGTTGATCCTTCTCTGGTCATTCTGTAGGTTGTCCTTATCGCTATACTCTCCACTACTATATGGAAGGGTGTAAGGCTTAGGATTACCTCTATGGCGGCCGTTGGACACGTTCTCATTGCACCTGTTATGCATACGCAGGCTAGTCTTTGGATTTTCGCTAGATTTGCCTTTGTTCTGGCCAGCTTAGTTCTGATGGCCGGTCTCACTATTGACGTGTACATCCACTGCAAGATCTTTGTGTTACATCCCCAGTTTTTTCCCGCAAAATTTCTGCACACCATTAAAGCTTTCGTGGCTTTGCTGGTTACTTCTTTTTCGTGCTTATTCCAGATGAGTTTATTACCTAGTATTAGTCCCAGATATTTGACATCTGGCTTCCATTCAATAACTTTCCCGTCCAATTCGATGGTTTTGAACCCTATAGAGATAGGTTCATTCCCAGGGAAGTGAGTGTCCAGTAAGAGCTGGCCTCTTTCATCTGGCTTCTTTAGAGCCATTGCGTTATCGACTCTACCTTTTGCCTCTATATAGTCTAGCGGCAGCAGGTGTGGAGTCAATATCATCACAAAATTTTCTGAAATTATTTCGTTTTGCTTTTCTTAATTCTTTGTTGTAGGTGGTTAGTTTCTCGGTGTAGCTCTGCGAATCTCCGCTACTCTTTGCCCTATTGAAGAGCTTTCGAGTTTCGGATCTTAATTTTGCCAGATTACAATTCCGCCAAGGTGCGTCCCTACAATTTCTACTTACAGTTCTAGGTGGTGCCTAGCCTTTTTGTTCTGGGCGTGTGCTAAATTTGCTTTCAGATTGGTGTTATATATTTCCCAATTTGTTTTTCTAGGGTTCCTTCTGAGGATTGGCTCAGGTGGATCTGTCTCTAGTCTGAACGTAATTATTCTATGATCAGACAAAGACGGCTCACTCGATGCTCTCCAGTTCATCACTAGATCTTTTAGGCTCGGTCTACTTACTGTAATATCTAATACTTCTTCCCTTACCCTAGTTACAAACGTGGGAGTATTTCCTATGTTATGTACGATAAGGTTTCTTTCAAAAATAAATTCTAATAATTGCTCACCTCTCTGGTTGGTGTCCTTGCTACCCCAAACAGTGTTGTGGGCGTTGACGTCACATCCTAGGAGTAGTGGCAGTTTCTTCCTCTGGCAGTACTCGACTAGTCTATGGGCTTTTGAAGGCGGTACAGGCCAGTCTCCTGCCATATAGCATGAGGCTATAACCACTTCTTGACGATTCTTCTTGAATTCGAGGTAGGCTCGACTAGGGACGAGGTCTCTCGTCATGAATTCTGAAATACAAGAATAATTAATATTTTTCCTTATCATAATGCATGTTCTGGGTGTGTTCTCACCCATGTGGTGTATTACTTTGGAGTCCTGACAGTTAAGGCCCCTTACCTGCTTTTTGTACACTCAAGGTTCTTGGATCAGCACGACCCCCAATTGGTTCTTGATCAGACTAAATAAACATTTGTTTAGTATGTGATAAAAAGACTTACATTTAATTGGTTTTCTAATTAGTCGACATCGTTAATTGGTAGTGCCAAAATGTTACAGGAAATGCTGAAAGTGTCCACCTTGATTTGGTATTGGTCTTTCCGGAAAACGTAGTGCATAAATGCGTCTTGCTTCTTGAGAATTGCACCTAGCTTCTCCGTACAATAGAAGCATATCATGATAGTCACGCACTCAATACATTTTAAATCACTTATTAATTAATCACACAAATCTAATGAAACAAATAAATCACTACGGTGTTCTAACGACGATACCGATTTCTGTAAATAGCGGAGCAAGCTTGTCAAGTTACGCACAAGATCTGCTCATGTTGCTTTAAAAAAATATTCATTTTTTTGGTTTAAATTAAGGTTGAAGTACAATTAGACGATTAAGTAATGAAGTGATAATAAAATAGTTGTTATTCGTGCATAGATTTTGTATTACTCACACATCCAAACTTTAATGTTAAATTTTTCGAAAACGGTAGGTTTTAGGACCGATGTTGTAATAAACTTTTTTATAAGTCATAAGGCATAGAATCATCGGTTGAAGTTACGAGACTTATTTACCTAACACCCTGTATATAAAAGTTTAATATTTTGGGTTTGTTGATATAAACGGACCTAGAATCTACAAAAAAAATTCAAAAAAATTAAAATTCGGTTTACGCAGGATGAATTTTGTCTAAGAAACGATTGGCAATGTCAAAATTACCGAAAAAAAATGTTTGGGCCATTTGTGAGGAAAAAAGTGAGTTTTTTAGGATATAAATGGACGTAGAATCTACAAAAAAATTAAAATTTTGTTTACGCAAAATGAATTTTGTATAAGAAACGATTGGCGATGTCAAAATTACCGAAAAAAAATGTTTGGGCCATTTTTGAGGAAAAAAGTGAGTTTTTTAGGATATAAATGGACGTAGAATCTACAAAAAAATTCAAAAAAATTAAAATTTTGTTTACGCAGAATGAATTTTGTATAAGAAACGATTGGCGATGTCAAAATTACCGAAAAAAATGTTTGGGCCATTTTCGAGGAAAAAAGTGGTTTTTTAGGATATAAATGAACATAGAACCTACAAAAAGTTAAAAAAATTAAAATTTGGTTTACGCAGAATGAATTTTGTATAAGAAACGATTTGCAATATCAAAATTACCGAAAAAATTGTTTGGGCCATTTTTGAGTGAAAAAGTGAGTTTTTTAGGAAATAAATGGACCTAGAATCTACAAAAAATTCAAAAAACTTAAAATTTGGTTTACGTAGATATAAGGAATATCCTGCTCTCACTTGTTACAGAATATACTATTAAAGTTTTATTTGTATATTCTACCAATCAATGAGATCATTTTCATCAACAGTAAATACAATACTTTTCTCGGTACTGTCTAATGAATAAGTAAGAAACGATTTTTGCTTCTGGATATCTTTATCCACATCAAAGTTGACGCCGACATCTTGCAGGGCGCACGGACGATATTTCCACAATTCCAATCCTTTCTTAATGAGCCTTGGAAACGGTATCATTTCTCCAGTTCCAATATCGTATTCATCGCGTCTATCAGCTTTAGCTTGAGTTTCCAGCGATACGCTGCAAAGTTTTTTTAATTTTTTTGGCAAAACGCTTTTACGTACGGCTACAAATTCATAGTGAGAACTGAGATTTTTTGAAGACGTTTTCGGCTTTGATTCTAGAGTCATTCCTGATGATGTTGGTATTTCATGATCTTCTAAAAACTTCGGATTAATGTTTGCTCTCATTTGTTTCAATAAATCGTTTATTTTTTCCCTGGCTTTTCTTTCATTAATAATTTCAAAACCAACATACGACCAGTAACTGTTTACTTTTTTTAATATAAGTATTTCTTCATCGCTAAAAAAACTAAAAATTTTTTTAACGATCCATATTGGAAGAAGTTGAATAAAGTCAATTTCACAATTTAATTCTGATTCGGGTAGTTTTTTTTTGCCACGTTTTGATTTGTCTTTGGATTTTAATTCTTTCTGATCCCTAATTTTTTTTAAAGTCATATCTTCGTCCGATTGGGGAGTTACTTCTAGTTTATATTTCTCAATGAGGTCAAACCTACAAATACATAATAAAAGTAAAATACGCCTTTGGGGGCGGAGGTGGGGGAGCTTTAATTTCTAAAATATTAAATCACAATTTTGAATACAGCTTTTTGGACATAGCGGATGATATTAACCGAAATAAAAAAATGCTATTTGGCATAGAAAAAAACTTTCGCCATGGCCACTACTGAATGTAGTTATTCTGAAACCACTAATAATAATAGAAAAGAAACATTCTCGCTCTTTAGATTGAAAGAAAATTCTAAAACACTTGTCTCTTATGTATTTTATACGTATTTCATTATATCACTAGAGATAGATAGGAGAAAAAAATCAAACGATTCAGAAGAATTTGAAAATACTCCTCCAGAAATAAAAAAATATGCCGATAATAGGTATAAATATAAAGTTGCTACCGCAAAAATCCAAGCTTGAATATAAAAATACTATCGACACAATGTTGAGAGATTGAAGTTTCATTTTACTATATTTAATTTCTACTTTCTGTGGCCGTAGAGAAAGTACAGTCTGTTACTCTGTTGGAATGAAAATCCGACACTCGTGGTTCCTCACGTTCGGAATTCTATACTCGTGTCGAATTCTCATTCCAACCTTGTTACAGAAGATACTATACTTTTGAAAACAGTGCAAATGTATGTATTAATATTTTTGTTAATGTAGAATAATCTTTCTCCACGGCCACTACTGAATGTAGTTATTCTGAAACCACTTACAATAACAGAAAAGAAACATTCTCGCTATTGATATTGAATAGTATATTCTGTAACAAGGTTGGAATGATTATACAACTCATCATAAATTTAGCCAATAGCAGTTGCAATTTTTACTTAGTTACCATGTATTGGTAAGCGAATATACCCTTGACGACGTTGTATAACCGTTTTTGATTTTCGCATCTTTCCATCTTGAAAAGTTTGTCATAGTAACAATACGTTTGACGTTTATAATAAGCAAACGTCAACAAAAATAATTATATAATTCGTTATATAATCGTATCGAATACCACGCGAGCATACGAAAATAATCGATTATACTACTTCCTCCTCGCTCAACGTATTTATTTTAAAACACCACTCGAGCTCCGCTCTCGTGGTATTTCGCAAAATACGTCTCGTGACTCGGAAGTATAATCGATTATTTTCGAAGCTCTTGTGATATTACGACTGAGAATTCGACACGAGTGGAGGATTCCGATCGCGAGCGAATGCGAGCGTGAGGAACCACGAGTGTCGGATTTTCTTTCCAACAGAGTAACAGACTGTACTTTCTCCATGGCCACAGAAAGTAGAAATTAAATATAGTAAAATGAAACCTCAATCTCTCAACATTGTGTAGTATTGTATAGTATTATTGTGTAGTATTTGTATATTCAAGATTTTTGCGGTAGCAAATTTTGAGTTATTTATCGGCATATTTTTTTATTTCTGGAGGAGTATTTTCAAATTCTACATATGAATCGTTTGATTTTCTTCTCCTTTTTAATAAATTAAAACTTTTTACAAACTCATATTAAGACCACGTCAACTAATACTGACAGTTAATTTGACATTCATGGCAAACATTATTTTTTTAAACAATTACGGAAGAAAGATTCTATCTCTAGTGATAGAATGTAATACATATAAAATACATAAGAGACAAATGTTTCAGAATTTTCTTTCAATCTCAAGATCGAGAATGTTTCTTTTCTGTTAGTATAAATGGTTTCAGAATAACTACATTCAGTAGTGGCCGTGGAGAAAGAAAATTCTGAAACATTTGTCTCTTATGTATTTCATATGTATTACATTCTATCACTAGAGATAGAATCTGTATTCTATGATTGTTTGCAACAATAAGGTTTGCCATGAATGTCAAATTAACTGTCAGTATATAGTTGACGTGGTCTTGATATTGGTTTGTAAATCTTTTAATTTATTAAAAAGGAGAAGAAAATCAAACGATTCAGATGTAGAATTTGAAAATACTCCTCCAGAAATAAAAATATATGCCGATAATATAACTCAAAATTTGCTACCGCAAAAATCCAAGCTTGAATATAAAAATACTACCTACACAATGTTGAGAGATTGAGGTTTCATTTTACTATATTTAATTTCTACTTTATGTGGCCGTAGAGAAAGTACAGTCTGTTACTCTGTTGGAATAAAAATCCGACACTCGTGGTTCCTCACGCTTGCATTCGCTCGCGTTCGGAATCCTCCACTCGTGTCGAATTCTCATTCCAACCTTGTTACAGAATATACTATTCTTATTCATTTTATAAGTTGAAAACTATCGTCGACCACTCAACCAAAACACAATTTTAACACACTCTACGCGCGTTTCGCCAACTACGTTGGCATCATCAGGAGTTGATGATAGACGAAACGCGCGTAGAGTGTGTTAAAATTGTGTTTTGGTTGAGGCGATAGTTTTCAACTTAGTTGATAAACCAAAGGTTCCAATTTCCCAATTTATTCATTTTATAAATCAGAGAGATCGCAGAGCACCGTAAATTAGAAAAAGAAAATGCAGTTGACGGGTTTTGAAAATAAATTTGAATAATGGCGGATTTTGCAACCACAATTTAGTGTTTTAAAAACTTGATAAACATACCGTATCCTAGTGATCACATCGTGCACCGTGCCGTATCATAGTAACCACAACGGACGAAAAGTGTTTGTGGACGAAAAATGTTTGCCTTCAAAAATGGTCGATTTTTCTTTCGGAAATTAGTACGTTCTTGTAGAGGTCGACGAAAAAAAGTAATATGCGAAAAACTGTCTATTGTCTCGCCTGCTTGCTAGCCTCGGCTATCAATTTGCAGACTCAACTATAATAGACAGTTTTTCGTCCTTGGCACATAAATAACTATTTTATACAACCGAATGCCGAGCTGTTTGTGGATGCAGAAAACATGGTTTGCAGTGCAGTCTGGTTAAGAGCGCAACGGTGATAGCTGTTTGAAAGCTTCTCCAATCTCACAAATAGACGAATTTGAAGATGGAGACATGGGATACAACCCCCCCGAAATTTTAAATTACTGTCTGTCTGGAAACTAAAAAGTTCATATTTTTTGACATTTCTTGCTTGGAAACATATTTGTCAAAAACAAATAACTAATACATTTTAAAATTAAAAAGTGTTTAAATACGAATAATTGAAATTTTTGTTATGCTTGGTTGTGGAAATAAGAACTCTGGAAGAAGTCTATATGTTGTGCCTGAACCGTGACACAATTTCATTATTTCAATAGATATCAAATACATCTTTCAACTAGTAAATATAATAATAATAATAATAATAATAATAATAATAATAAAAATATTAATAATAATAATAATAATAACATTTAAGGTAAACTGGTCATAGGATTACAACAAAATTTTGCTCAGTTAAAAAATGAACTCTTGTTAATATGAAAATGTATTAATTTATTAATTTATAAAGTTGACGGAGAAACTTTTAAAATACAGGGTGGTGCACAAAATTCAGCTTTTCTAAGTTTTAAAGTTTTTGCAATCGATTTAACGCCCTATATGACATATAGTGGCAGATCATACGTTTGTTTAATACAATACAAAAAAAGTATAGCACATCGTTAACGCTAAAAACACTATATGCCATCTGTAACCACATTTTGTGAGTCGCCCTGTATAAAATACGATTCATCACCAAGAAGTAATTACTTAAACTATATATTCATAATGCAATGACATTTGCTCGTATTTTTAAAGCTGTTATAAAAAAAATAGTACCTGGACATATATAGTGTGTCCAGGTCAGGTCAGGTCAGGTCAATTAAAGTCGGCCCCTTATGTAAAACTTTTTTATTATTTGTTTCAGGAAAAAAGTTATTCATAATAAAAAGTTGTGCATGGTCTAAAACCTAAAATGGTGGTATACCAGGTTTGTCAAAAAATATGAATTTTTCTCAAGAGAAAAGTACCTTTTGAAGTATGAAAAAAAGTTATTAAAAAAACTTGTTTATAATAATATTTTACGTCAACATACCAATTTTTAACAAGATATTTCGACTTTAAGAAAATTTTAATTTTTAATATTTTTTGATACACCCCCGTAACTGACAATTTTGAATTCATTGAAAAATTTAAGAATGTTCACAGGAACCTTACAAACCCATACTAGACTTCCGTTTGTAAGCAAAAAGTTAGCCCGGATTCAATTTTTTTGATTTTCCTTGTATCCCACTAAACATTTTGCAAATGTACTTCCTGCTTATTGATTATAATGTGATGCAGAACGTTTTATGAAGAATATTTTTTTTTTGAAAAATCAATAATATAGTATATTACATAACGACTGCGGAAAGTGACACTTTTCACACGACTGGGAAATATTGTCGCACGAGACGTAAGCCGAGTGAGACAATCCCACGAGTGTGAAAAATCACTTTCGCACAAGTAATGTACACTATTTTTCCTACGACCACGTGATAATTTTACCAAATATTGTGAAATGTGTTTTATTTGTTATTTAGTTTAGTTTATATTATAAATAATGCTGTTTTATTTACAATCACTTTTGTAGTATAATAAATACAAATATTGAAAATTAACATTTATTTTAAAACAAAACAATAACGGCCGGGGCCGGATTATTTAAACTGCCAAACTGACACTCTTTGTAATTATGCAACAAGTTATCGATAAATATCCTAGAAGAAATATCGATGTTTTATTTGACATGTGTGCAAGAAATTAAATCGAAAAGAGGCTGATGCGAACCATTTCAAGGGATCTTTAGTTTTAATAATTAATCAGTTTCTAGTGCAAAATTACTTAAAAGACCACAAGACACTTTTAATTTTTAATAATTATTTATTGTTAAAAATCCCTACAAGATATAGATACCTCAAATAAGAATTATTTACTATCATGCCGTATTAGCTCAGTGGTTATAGTGTCTGTCACTATTTGTAGATGCGCTATACAATGCTCGAGAAGACCTTGGTTCGATTCCGGACTTTATTTTTTTTTACAAAAATGACAAAATTTATACAGGGTGATTTTTTCATGACACATTAGATGTTATGGCAAAATTACTCTGATTAAAAATCTGATAATAAAACAAACGTGCGGAAAGTTACTTTCCACACAGTGTGGAAAGTAACTTTCAACACAGTGTGAAAAGTACCATCGGAGTAGAGAGTGCGATATCTGTGGTCGTAGGAAAAAGGATTTTTTATTTGTTGTCAACTTTTTCGTACATACTAACCACAACATTGAACAATATTAACAAAAATTGGTATGTAATTCTTGTCTTTTCGTTCCTTTTAAGCTTTTTCAATGAATTCGAAATTGTCAGCTACGGGGTGTATCAAAAAACTTTAAAAATGAAAATTTTCTTAAAAAAAACTATTTAAGAAACTCAATTTCGGAGAACAGGTTAAACGGATTAACACTCCTGCATATGTATAAGGATATGACTCGCACAGTCGATTCTATTTTAAATAAATTGGCTGAAAAACCAAAAAAATTGAATATAAATCTAAATTAAAATAAAATTGTTCAAATATTTGATTGTATTCGGTTGAAGTGTTTAATAAATATTTTATTTCTCATCTTACGTTGTACAAAATGTCATAGTAAAAATCTTAAACCCCCAACCTAAATAATTTACCTAAGTGCGCCTCTGATTATGAAAATCAGGAAACAACGACTCTATTGGTACGGTTACTTAGTATGTATGGGTTACATAACATGCCCTAGCCACAAAGCTTTCAGTCTGAATCCAAATGGCAAACGATAGCGTTAGTTAGACCGATTGAGAGAAGATATAAAAGAAGTTGGTGTTATAGAGAAAGACGCATTTAATCCAACAGGATGGAGATCGGCATGCAAAATAGAGAAACTCGCACCAGACGGGAGAATCGCTAGAGAAGAAGAAGTGTATGTTAAGTAAATTTTCTCACCATCTTCTTCTTTGTTTACACACCTCAACTGAAGAAGGATGTTTCGGATCAAATTCTGGATCATCTTCCAAAGGATCCATGTGAATATCTACATCTATTAGAGTTTCAGTAGACATTGTACCTTTGTAGTGAGATTTCATACAATTGTTGATAGTACAGCTATAAGTTTTATACAGCGGCATGTATAAAGTCCTCCTGATAGACCCACTGCAAAGTTCTATCAGACCTACGATTAGTTTATATTGATTATCATCGTCAAGAGTATCAAACCATTCCAGATCATTAGCCATTGTTTCCATCAAAACGTCTTTGTCCAACATCCGGTCGTGGTCCCAAATTAATTTATGATAAGGATTGTCTGTCTTAGGATCGACCATAGAGTATGCTTCCATTTTAAACTTGGAAAGAGACAAAGTGCGCAATATCTGTATTATGTTCACAGGTAACCTCAACCAGGCAACAAAATTTAGGATGCACTTTGTCTTATTGAAACAAGATAATCGCTGAAAATATTCTTGGATCGACTTACTTCTAATACTAAAATGGAACTGAGTTAAGTGTTCCTCAATAAGTTTTATTTTTTTTTTCTGTAAAGCTGACTGTATTACAAGTTGCTCTTCCGCACCGGTGTACTTAGTTATAAACTCCATTTTATCATTAATAATTTAATATTAGACTTTAGTACACCGACATTTCGACATGACTTTCGATATAAATCTAAATGTGTCAGTCGCGTCAAATAACAGCGAAACAGTTTAATAGTTCGGTCGCCAAATGAGAAAATAGGCTTGGACCTTTAATTAAGGCACAACTATTATTTTATGATTGATCCTAGAACTATTTGATATCTTCTTCTTCAAGTACCTATCCGTTCCGGATGTTGGCTATCAGCATGGCTATTCTTACTTTGTTGATGGCGATTCGGAAAAGTTCTGCTGATGATTTGTCAAACCACGTTCTAAGATTTGCCAACCAAGATATTCTTCTTCGGCCAGGTGCTCTCCTGCTGTTAATTTTGCCTTGTAGGATTTCCTGTAGCAGCCCGTATCTATCTGGGTTCTTCATTATGTGGCCGAAATACTGAAGTTTCCAACATTTTACGGTATCTAACAGTTCCAGTTCTTTATTCATCCGTCGAATTACTTCTGTGTTGGTAATTTTTTGTGTCTAAGATATTTTCAGTATTCTCCTGTACAGCCGGAGTTCGAACGCTTCAATTCTCCTGGTAGTCTCCTTAGTGAGTGTCCAGGTTTCTACGCCATACAGAAGGACCGAGAAAACGTAACAACGCAAGAGTCTAAGCTTCATGTCTAAGGATAGATTATGGCTTATCTCTCGTTAATGATTGTCGATTGTCCCCAGTGTGTACTGCCTTACTCTTTGTCTTCTACTGTGATTGATGTATAAACTATCTTGCGCGATGTTTCTTTTACTTACTATGAGGAGTTTGGTTTTGTTTATGTTCATTTCCAACCCGTACTGTGAGCTAATTCTGGTCACCCTATCCATCAAACTTTGTAATCCTTGAAGATTATCTGCAAACATGATCGTATCATCTGCATATCTTATGTTATTAAGTTTAGTACCGTTTATATTCCTTCCTCAATGTTGTCGAGTGCTTCTCGAAAGATGTATTCTGAGTACACGTTAAATAAGATGGGTGACAAAATACAGCCTTGCCTCACTCCTCGCAGTATATTTATTTGTTCTGTGTGACTGCCATTAATTCTTAAAACTTAGTCTGGTTCCAATATAAGTTTATAATTACGTTTAAATCCCTTTGAATCATTCCTATTTACTTAAGTATGTCGACCATTTTATCATGTTGGACTCGGTCAAACGCTTTTTGGTAATCGATTAAGTAAGCATATGCATCACAGCTGACATCCCTACATCTCTGAAACAACACCTGAACACCAAATAGAGCCTCTCATGTATCGACGGCGTTCACAAACCCAAACTGATTCGGTGAAATCTGTTCCTCACAAAGTCTATATATTCTTTTGTGTATTATCTTGAGAAACAGCTTTAAGAGATGACTCATCAAAATTATTGTTCTAAAATCACCGCAGTTTTGGCACTTGCTTTTTTGGGCAGTGTGATAAATTCTGACCTCAACCAGTCCGTTGGAATTCCTCCTGTTAAGTAGATGTTGTTAAATATTCTAATCAGCCATTTGATTTTATCTTAACTTTAGGAATTCAGTCTGTATTTGGTCCAGACCAGCTCCTGTCCGTGGCTTCATTTCCGAAATGGCGGCTCTCACCTCGTCTATCAGAATTTCCGATCTCTCTCCTACAATTGGTTTTTGTTCTTTGCGTACATCATGGAATAGATTCTCTAGATATGTTTTCCAGGCCTCCTTCTTTTTCTCAGCGTCGATGATGATTTCTCCTGCTTCGTTGGCCAAGGCTTTACAGTTGTTTTTGTGGCCTTTCCCTGTTACTTCTCGGACTTTCCTGTGAACATTAAAGTCATCGTGCATGTTTTGATGGTGTTCGATCTCGCAACATTTTTCTAGTAGTTCTTTTTCTTTCGCTTTTCTTATTTCCTGTTTTATAATGCATTGTATTCGTTTATATTCCGTTGGATTTCCTTTATTTTGTCTTCTTTCTTCCATCAAGCTTAATATTCTGTCGTCATCCAAGATTTTTTCTTTATTTTGTCCGGTTTCAATATTTCTTTCTTTACTCTACTGCTTGTTTTAATTTGTTGAGTTCCATATCGACGTTATTGTTTTCATTTGGTTGAATGTTGTCGTTTAGCATTGTCTATTTGAACCATGTGGGGTGCCAAAATGGTACCATTGGGCAACTTTAAATATTGATGATCAAAGTTCACGGAGCCCAAAAAAACAGAAACCAACCATTTTATTGCGAATGACTAAAATAAAATATTTGTAGTTTAATAATTGTTTATTATATGAATACTATGTAATATAACGGTATACTATACTCTTGCAAGACTATAAGATAGCGACATGAAATATGTTTTGAAACGGGTAAAATAAGTAATAAATAGGAAGTGTGTAGTTTTAATTAAAAATACAGAATATTTTACAATGATACAGACTACAGAATGCATCTCAGGTTACAGGATTTTCAGAATCAGAATTGGACAATTCAATGTTACTGTCATCAAATTAAGCTTCATGAGTCTTCAAATTGGCCGTCTTCGCATGCGCAAAATTCTTTACAAGACAGACCTACATGTGCACGGCTACATATTAAACTTTTCAGCAATTCTTGTGGTGGTAACCCTTTGTTACTTGGAAGTTGAATGGGTACCAAACAGTATGTTGCTTCATTCTTTGCAAATCCATAATCAGTTGGATTCAAAGGTGGAGGGAATGAAGATGCTGTTGCGTTCTATGTGCAAGCTTGCAAATGGCATCGTTTTATATGGAGTTCAAATGCCTCTGTTTTGGGAGGGAGGTTCTTAATTTTAGGAGGAATTTTCTTAGATAACCATACTTTGTATCGAATATTTGACTTGTTGTAAACATCCTTCTTCTATACATTGTAACATTCTACACAATTCTACACAACCTAAATGCTTAACTTCAATTGCAGATCTCAGAACTTGTACAGGTTTAGACTTTCCAATTCCAAAAGATTGTCACAGCCATGAGACAATGTATTGTTAACAAATAGTTTGCTTGGGTTCTTAGGTTATGAACTGTTGCTGCTATATCTGAGAGCTTGCCCTTGTCAACAGACTCCATGCACATAGCACATTTAAGATTTAGTTGTCTGTAAAAGTGTACAAGCAGAACAAAAACGTCGGTGTCATCAGATAAAATCTTCGTTGCACACCTTGACAGACAAATACAATTACACAATGCTGTACAATTATAACGTCTGCTTCTTATAATTAAGTTGTTGTATCAGTACCAGAAATGACCAAATTGTGTGGAAGAAACTCACTGTGTTTTAATAGTTGCATCCAAATCATGATTGTTAGTTGTATCTTATTGCATGAATGGGTCAATATACGGTCACTTGGGAGAGGTGTGTCTGCTCTTAGTTGCATGGAAGTACTGTTTACTCCTCTTTTTTATCGCGTTGCACCCTTTAGACTGTACTTGAAGTACCTATCAAATACAAGGAATGCAATATGCTTCATGATCACCGCAATTACATTATTTATGTAAGTTTGTATTGTACCAACCTTTGACCAATGAAGATGTCACAGCACTAACAAAATGAACATTTATTAAACTACAAATATTTCATTTTGGTCAGCAGACTCCCTTTTGTTCGCAATAAAATGAATGGTTTCTGTTTTTTTTTGACCCCATGAACTTTGACCTTCGAAAGTTGCCCAAGGGTGACTGACACTCTGGCACCCCACGTATGATTCAGTATATCAAACAGTACTAGAATCAATCATAAAATTTTAGTTGTACCCTATTTCAATGCTCGGCGACCGGACTATAAGCAAGCAAATCGATAAACGTATTGAGGCATTTGATTGTGTCAATATTAATTTGTTAAACACTGAAAAAGGGTTGAATTAGAGTTGATCTTCTCGACTGAGTCGCTTTCTTCTTATGTCCTCGAAAACAGTGCTTTTATTTAAGAACAGAATCTATCAGATTATAACAAAATTCAGTATACAGAATGTCCTGTGTCCTCTTTTCCTTAAAAGAAAAATTATTTCATGTAAAAATGAAACACTCTAAAACTTCGACAATGGAATTAGTAGTATGTTTTGTAATGCAAAATAAACAACTTCGGGACATTTGGAAGAAGTATTTCGACTCCTTAGAAGAGAATCCAACATTCGCCACAACTCGAGACGATACCGATTAGACTGAAATGAAGTATGTTTCCATTAAAAAAAACTTTTCAAAAACTCTAGTCCGTTATTAAACTCAATAATTATTTAAAAAGAAGCTTCTTCAATTTCAGCTTCTTTAAATTCTATGATCTGCGTGAAAATATAATCTTATATTTTTTATATGTTTCTAAAATTCAGAAGTGACTATTGAGAAAAATAGAGGCCTTAGAATAGATGTCTGATGGATGCCACCAGTAATTGGAATATCATTTAATATTTTTTTTGCATAAAATGACCTGTGACATTTGTTTTAAATGGATTTAAAAACTAAAGATTAAAGCACCTTGGACATATTTACATTTTTATGAAACGTTCAAATTGCTATAAATCGTCTGTAGTGGAAAATGTTACCTAATTAAAATTTCAGATATTTCTCCGTTAAATTCTCGTTGGGTAATTTTTATTGAATTTTCAGCCCTCAGCATGCATATTAATTCCACATTTTACCCTCGTTGGTTTCGAGGAGCACTAGAAGCACTCGATTTCTAATTAATTACATCCTTCATAGGCATTCCGATAAAAGCGGTGCAACAATTTTCGCGGCTGTGCATTTTCAGTTACTCTGTACTCCTCAAAATAGCGCAAATCTGCTAATACTACATACACTGGCGTCCGATAGAAATAATATTCAGGTATTTTGAACTGTTTCTTACAGTTGTCTACATCTAGGGAAGACAATAATCTTTAGGAAGGTTAGTAAAAGAATTGTGGTCGACTCTCTGCTTTCTTTTCGACATTATTCCATATACCTGGTGTAATTGTATCCTTGGCGGGTTTACAACACATGCTTAAACTGTTCAGATATGTGAAACAATTTTTTCCTACGACTATATGCGAAAGTAGCTTATATCGCATAAGTAAATACGTCAGAAAGTTGACAATATCTGTCACATTTAAAACAGTGATGATATGAACTTAAAACTGATACGATATGAATATTTCATATCAGTTTTGAATGTTGCATTTCTATCTAGAAAGCAGGAACTGTCAAATCAATGACACAAAGTTTAAAAGTAACTACTAATATATTACGTTCATTTAATTGTTGTTTCTTATTAAATAATTTTTATCTTTGGCATTTGTTCTAATTATTAGTCGTAGGAAAAATATTGTACATAACGCCTTAGAAAGGGATTTTCACACTCGTGAAATAAGTCGCTTTCTACACTTGTTATGTAATATACTATATCATATTTGTTCCAAGTCCAAGTTTAGAGTCAATACAAATCCAAGCCTATTTTTGACGGAGAAAACAAACAGGCTATGAGAAAAGTTCTAGAGACAACGAAAATAAAAAGTGGCAGATATAATATCTGTGGCCGAGCATCCCATAAGAGAATCAGCTTCTATTGTCTGCCTGTTTTTAAACTTTGTAAACCCCCTGAGTAACGTGGTTATTGGTTCTTGAAGGACCTGAGCTACCAAAAGTTTCACTCAAAGTGTCAAGCAGGATTAGGAAAACATTCTCGATACTCACCAAATACTGACTTGCTACTCATCCAATACTGGCTCTTAACTCACCAAATACTGGGACTGACTAAGCGTATTTTTTGAAGGCATTTGACAAAGTACCTAAAAAAATAGGCTACTCCACAAACTTGACCACTTTGAAATTCGAGCAAACATGTAGAAATTAGAAGTTCTAAAGCTCTGTTTTTGACTCAACATATTCCCTTCCATATTGCGATAGCGATTGATTATATCTGAGGTAAGGTTTGGGATATTTGCCATAATACGAATATTTTCTCAGCGAAGATCTTCTTCTTTGTTATTAATTATATTACATATTTCGGTGTTAACTGTTTGATTGATTGATTGATTGATCTAGTAATTGATTTTTCCCTACGTACTGCGAAAAACTTCATAACCTCGTAGACGAATTGTCTTGCAATAATGAAAAAATTCCTGCGGGCGCCTATGAAAATAGTACAATTTAACGTAATACACATTAAAAGTAGCCTGGATGTAATTTACAAAATGCCCCGCATCAGAGCAATCATTATAAAAGCTCTGAAAATACCGCACCTACCTCTTCCTTAAGCGCCTTATAACCTATGCAACCCATATATCATATCGCTTTTTTCCCATCTTAGATCATATAGTGTGCTGTGGCGCGAACTCGCTAAGCAATTCAGTCTTCACTGGTTGTTTAAACGAGACTGTATTGCGCGTTGTGTCGCTCGTAGAACATAACCTATAAATCGGCGTTTTCTTTTCGATAATGTTTGGATCAAAACTTTTTGGCTCCGATCCTACTGATAAGTTTGTTCTGTGCTATCTTTAAAAGGATTATTTGTGTGTGTTTTTGTACTGTTCCATCAAGATGAAGGCGATTTTAGTCCTACTTGGGTTTACGCTCGTCTCTAATCAAACACGTAAGTTTTTATTTTTAGAAATGGTATTTGTTTTGCCAAATATTCAGTTTGTCAACATTTGGCTGATAACTGTAGTTTTCGTCGCATAGTATTGCCACCTGTTGACACACGCCTAAAAAATAGTTCAATTACATAAATTAAATATTTTTATTTAACTACACCTAACATTTTTTTCTACATCGATGCAAATGAACACCTGCAACGCGCAAGCAGATACTTAGCTTAGCAGTTTAATAACTTGTCAAGTTTGCTAAAATTGTAATACTATGCCATAGAGATCAACAACTGCAAAAATTTATGGTAGGGACGTCACGTATATTGAATTCTAATAATATGGTAAACCTTGACCGAAATGATAAAATATTTGAAATATGTATATAAATATGGTCCAGATATTTCATCAACAAACCCCTTCAATTCTTAAGTTTATTTTGCCTCGACACAAGCTTAACCAATTTACATTCATTAGGATATAACTTTTTTGATAGTACCTAAATGACCACTTTTGCATAATGAATAATACATTTTTTATTATCATATCGTATAACGGTTACGTTTTAAGTTTATAAATATTCCGTATCAAGATGTATTTAAAAGAAAAAAATTATGAATATTTTTAATGATATTAGAAAAAATTGTCACAAACTCAATGTTTGTACTATTTAGAAAAACTTGAGATTAAGATCTAAAGAAATAAATTGTTTTAAACTTTTCGTTCTCTGATGTCTTACTTATTTTAGAGATCATTACATAAGAAGTGTAACAAGTGTAGAAAGTGACTTATTCCACACGAGTGACGGTTTGGCACTGGCCGCGTAGCGGAGAGTGCTGAAACGGAACGAGTGTGAAAATCACTTTCTAACGCGTTATGTACAATATTTTTCCTACGACTAATAATTAAAACAAATTCCAAACAAAAATTATTTCATAAAAAACAACAATTACTTTTAAACTTTGTGTCGTTGATTTGACAGTTCCTGCCTTCTATATAGAAATGCAAAATTCAAAACAGTTATGAAATATTCATATCGTAACAGTTTTTTATACACCCGTACTATAATAATACACCCATAATCTGTTTCATAATGAGATCCATTATGATACAGAATTTTCATAACGATACAGATTTTTAATCAATAGAAACCCATAATTTTTCAATCAAGCATGCTGTGCATTTGACGTTTGTCCTAGATTCCTATGTAATTGTTTTATTTGTCAAAATCAGTAGGTAATAAATTTTCGTAGAATAAAGCTAAACTTCGATAATTATATTATCAAAATGTCTGATATCAGCGATATAGAAGAATTACCATCGACTCCTCCACACATATCGGAGAAAGCAGAAAATGCAGTACAAAATATTTTGCCCCAAAAATCTAAGAAAGTGTACAAAAAACTATATCAACGGTTTATGGACTGGAGAAATACAAATTACAATTTTGTAGAATTTTTTATAGAAATGCGAGTAATTACTGTTATTGTGTTCAATACAAATATAAATATAATATTTATAGTTCTTCATTATTTATCGGGTGTAGAAATAATATCGTATGCAACTTTCATGTAATGGTTATTAATACACTCGCATAAACCATACGAAACTCGCCTTAAGCTTAAGGTTCATGTCGTAACTTACCTTAAGCTCATGTAATAATAGCTATCATTACATGATCGTTGCATAATATACAATACGTTCATATCATCACTGCTTGCTTGTTTATAATTTTAACGTCTCTTTTCTGCTACCAGGGCTAATTTAAACGGGACCTACAGCTTATCGTGGGCTCCGAACCACGGTCCTCAATCTCCTTAAACGCAGGACTAGGCCTTTGTCGTTAAACCCAGGACTAGCCCTTTATCATCAGGTGATCTACCGACTAACAAGTGTGTAATTGTGTCGCCAACCCCTATCAGTTTCACGATATATCCGATCTCATCCGGCCTGTCCGGCGTGAATGAAACTGCGTATGACACAAATACCTTTTTGCACTTGCCAAATTCTTATTTGACTTTTAATTCCACTTGAATGCGGCAGGATTCGAACCTACTCTCCGAACACTGATCAAGCTGAATTGGCAGACGCCTTAACAACTAGGCCACCGTGTCCGATCATGTATCATCACTGTTTTAAATGTGACAGATATTGTCAACTTTCTGACGTATTTATTTATGTGATATAGCTAACTTAATTTATATCAATCTAGATTCCAATAATAAGCTTAATAGCTGTAATTTTTTCCAATAAAAAGAAAAATTATATTATCAATGGAGATTTTTTCTTTTCGAAGAATATTCTCACTTTGTAAGGCTACTATAAGCAGTAAATATCATCTTCCTATAGAATAGTTGCCAATCCTGTTTCACTTTTGCTATATTAAACTCACACACATACTTTATTTTATTTGCCTAACGCCTGGTCATTTTTTTTTGTTTGAGACAGTCTCAAACGTTTTGGAAATGATTAACATAAATAAACTTAAAACATGGGCTCAGGTCACAATTCTACCAAATTTTGTCAGGGCTCAAATGATTACCTAAATACTTAGTTAAAAAAGCTCCTGAATAGACTTTGGGATTTCCCAAACAGATTTTACTTAGTCTTTTATTCTATCTTCTATTTCTCTCGTATTTATTATCTCATTAAACAAATACCTCAGTTGCTTTAGAACTATGCAAATTAAAAAATCAAAATAGATTTCAGCCATAATTTGATCTGTTATTTTGATACTCAAATAGAAGTGTTTTCAAAACATTTTTCTTCCACATATTTATATTTGAATATAAAGAAATTTTCCAAACAAATTGAATAATTACGATAAATAATTTTTTTTTAATCCTCTAAAACACCTTCTTCCACCATTCCTCAAATTTGCTTTGCATTCATTGATTAGGCATGTCTCAATTATTTTATTTGTTTTGCCATAAAAGGGTTCAGCTGTAGCTATTGGGATCTGACATGGGGGCGTGGCCTATCCAAGATCAATTAGGGTGAAAATTTAAATTAGACATAGGTGTTGCTCTCTTATTAAATATAAAAAATGAGTCTTAGGATTGGCTATTTGACCAGGAAGCTTGTAATAAAACTTCTGGATCTGCTGTAAAACTTTTTAAGTTGATTCGTATGAAGTTAAAGAAGTTGGTTTCTCATGTCCCAATACCAATCAGTCTCTCCACATTACTGCTTATCAGCTATATGAGATTACGCTCAAAATTGTCCATTTTTACAACTTCTATCAACTTTATTTAAATCCTTCGAGAATTATAAGATCCGGGTCTGCATTTCTAATCAATTCTACTTTAATTTTTTGCTAATTGGATCTAAGAGTATCCTAATGCCTTTTTTGGCAGTATTATTATATTACCAATAATTTTCTCTCTTTGAATATAGTCTTTGGAAGGTAATTTTTCAGGTTGCAATAATGTAAGTTCTTGCGGTAATTTTAGTTGATTTATGATTTTGTACCACCAACTATTAAAATCGTCATAATTTGTAATTTTACATTGTAACACAAGCTAATTTTAAAATATTAACAAACTGTTTTAATCTAGCAATGACGTAACCCGTTCCCCTAAAGAATAACTAATGAAAAGAAAACACAATTAAACCAGACCACGATAATGACAACACGGTGTAGTAATTTTATAAACACGGTAAAACAACATTTCTTAACTTTTATGAGTCCCGTTCTGATGAAATAGCAGAGTAAAGGTAAACTTGAGGATATGTCAGGTTGTTTTAAAATTAGATCAGAGATAAGATAAGATGGAGTGCGTAATTTGTATATTAAACAAAATGAAGTTTTTTTGTTTGAATGGTCTCAGCTGATTCTGCTAAAATTTAGATAATATAATTTATTGAATTGTTTTATTACTTGTGTAACTAGGTTACTCTCGGTTTTATTTGCAGACGCTATATAAATCCGAATAAAATGTAATGGTTTCATTTTTTCAACTAACTAGGTGGTGTTTAATAAAGAGAAATAACCAACCCAAATTTGCGAGAATGTAATTATGTATTTGTGAGATAAGATAAATATTATTTATTTTTAAAATTAGTAAATACAAATATAATTTAAGTCATTATCTCACATCCCATATCTTAAAATGCAGCTTTAATAATCAAAGAAACACAGTTTAAACCATACAGGAATTTTTTATGAAAAGCTTATACATAGTTCAACCGACATACGTTAACTGTAAATAGAGGGTACTTAGGTGATTCCAAATAACCTTGGTTACTGGGTCTAACGCCTTTAATAACCGAGATACGGGGTGTTTCATCCATTTCGGTCAATATTTTGATAAGCCGTAAATTTAGAATAGAACCACCCTGTAGATTTCTCTCAAACTTGGGACAGGTATAGTGTCTCAATAGCCCAATCCTATAGTGTAAGAACTACAATTAAAATCCATTAAGAAGAATTTGTAAAGTTTGAAAATCCCCAAAACAACACCCTGTATATCAGACTTTTTAAAATTGAGATGGCTATTTGAAAAGAATGGAAAAAAATGAGTTAAAGTGCAACAAATGAGATAAAATATGGAGCCTAGTAGACCCATGAAAGAGAGAATTTTTACTACTTATTTCTTTATGTTGTAAGTCTATATTGATTACAGCCTTGCCAATCCACATTTAATTTTTTTAGCTAGTCAAATCCATGTAGTCAATTGAATAGGTTGATTATAACAAGTTAAAAATTATTTCCACCAGTAGTTTTAGTAGCAATAGTAGATTGTGCTTGTTACACTGCGACCAATGCAGATCCATTGTAAAACCCTACATTCTCTTTTTATATGGTCTATACCACAACAAACTGTTTGACAACTGGCTGCAGTAGGACAGTAGTATGGAGATCTTTGAGACATGCTGCTTGTTGGAAAACGTCCAACCGATCATTTTTTATTCTTTTGAGCTCACAGTGCTTTTCAAAAGTACATTCTACTATCCTGGAATAACCAATTCGTTTCATACGAGTTCGATTTTCTGAGCAATTGCTTGCTTTAATAATAACTAAGCAAGATTATAAAGTTTGTTGAACCATTCAGAGATATAACTTAATATATGGAGTTTGTTAAGTGTCTCCACTTTTGTCTTGGCAAGTTATTAGCCAATTATTAAGGTGATTAGGGCTGGAACAGCTCAGTTCCGGTCTAATCCCCCACACTGATTTATTATTTACCTTTGTAGATAACTTGTTCCACCTTAACTCTACTCTTTATATAGTACCACCCACAGTATTAGTAGCAATATAATATTAAAGGTTCCTACACTGCATTTAATACCGGTGTGAAGACAGCGGCCAAAGTCAGCAGCTAAAATCTCCGATGATTGCCGACTACCATAGGGCGGCGGCTTTTTTCTTCATAGGGGGGTTATGATATATATTGAAATTCACTCGCAGAAAGATCTTAAGAGGAACGAGATGGAGGTTTAGGCCTATTAAAAAAATACATGTTTTGATGGAAATATGATAGTTTACACATGCTTTTTAGATGAGCTACAGGTATCGAAACGAAAATTGCTAATGTCCACATTTTCGATACGAAAAGGTATTTTTTTTTTGAAATGGTGATTAGAGAGGGTAAACTCGAAATTTCCAAAAATAAAAATAATTCATTGTCCCACTATAGGGTGGAAACTTAAAAAATTTGGGAAAAAAATAATTTCCTCGAAAACTAAACATACTGACAACTTCAAATTTTGTGCAAATATAGTACACTGCAAGTACATTCGGAGGGTATCAACGAAAATCTCTCCCAAAGCTCACTACAGGGTGGAAAATTAAAAAATTTGGGAAAAAAATAATTTCCTCCAAAACTAAACATACTGACAACTTCAAATTTTGTGCAAATATAGTACATTGCAAGTACATTCGGAGGGTATCAACGAAAATCTCTCCCGAAGCTCACTACAGGGTGGAACATTAAAAAATTTAGGAAAAAAATAATTTCCTCGAAAACTAAACATACTGACAACTTCAAATTTTGTGCAAATATAGTACACTGTAAGTACATTCGGAGGGTATCAACGAAAATCTCTCCCAAAGCTCACTACAGGGTGGAAAATTAAAAAATTTGGGAAAAAAATAATTTCCTCCAAAACTAAACATACTGACAACTTCAAATTTTGTGCAAATATAGTACATTGCAAGTACATTCGGAGGGTATCAACGAAAATCTCTCCCAAAGCTCATTACAGGGTGGAAAATTAAAAAATTTGGGAAAAAAATAATTTCCTCGGAAACTAAACATACTGACAACTTCAAATTTTGTCCAAATATAGTACATTGCAAGTACACTCGGAGGGTATTAACGAAAATCTCTCCCGAAGCTCACTACAGGGTGGAACAATAAAAAATTTAGGAAAAAAATAATTTCCTCGAAAACTAAACATACTGACAACTTCAAATTTTGTGCAAATATAGTACATTGCAAGTACATTCGGAGGGTATCAACGAAAATCTCTCCCAAAGCTCATTACAGGGTGGAAAATTAAAAAATTTGGGAAAAAAATAATTTCCTCGGAAACTAAACATACTGACAACTTCAAATTTTGTGCAAATATAGTACATTGCAAGTACATTCGGAGGGTATCAACGAAAATCTCTCCCGAAGCTCACTACAGGGTGGAACATTAAAAAATTTAGGAAAAAAATAATTTCCTCGAAAACTAAACATACTGACAACTTCAAATTTTGTGCAAATATAGTACACTGTAAGTACATTCGGAGGGTATCAACGAAAATCTCTCCCAAAGCTCACTACAGGGTGGAAAATTAAAAAATTTGGGAAAAAAATAATTTCCTCCAAAACTAAACATACTGACAACTTCAAATTTTGTGCAAATATAGTACATTGCAAGTACATTCGGAGGGTATCAACGAAAATCTCTCCCAAAGCTCATTACAGGGTGGAAAATTAAAAAATTTGGGAAAAAAATAATTTCCTCGGAAACTAAACATACTGACAACTTCAAATTTTGTGCAAATATAGTACATTGCAAGTACATTCGGAGGGTATCAACGAAAATCTCTCCCGAAGCTCACTACAGGGTGGAACATTAAAAAATTTAGGAAAAAAATAATTTCCTCGAAAACTAAACATACTGACAACTTCAAATTTTGTGCAAATATAGTACACTGCAAGTACATTCGGAGGGTATCAACGAAAATCTCTCCCAAAGCTAACTACAGGGTGGAAAATTAAAAAATTTGGGAAAAAAATAATTTCCTCGAAAACTAAACATACTGACAACTTCAAATTTTGTGCAAATATAGTACATTGCAAGTACATTCGGACGGTATCAACGAAAATCTCTCACAAAGCTCATTACAGGGTGGAACATTAAAAAATTTAGGAAAAAAATAATTCCCTCGAAAACTAAACATACTGACAACTTCAAATTTTGTGCAAATATAGTACATTGCAAGTACATTCGGAGGGTATCAACGAAAATCTCTCCCAAAGCTCATTACAGGGTGGAAAATTAAAAAATTTGGGAAAAAAATAATTTCCTCGGAAACTAAACATACTGACAACTTCAAATTTTGTCCAAATATAGTACATTGCAAGTACACTCGGAGGGTATTAACGAAAATATCTCCCAAAGCTCACTACAGGGTGGAAAATTAAAAAATTTGGGAAAAAAATAATTTCCTCGAAAACTAAACATACTGACAACTTCAAATTTTGTGCAAATATAGTACATTTCAAGTACATTCGGAGGGTATCAACGAAAATCTCTCCCAAAGCTCACTACAGGGTGGAAAATTGAAAAATGTAGGAAAAAAATAATTTCCTCGAAAACTAAACATACTGACAACTTCAAATTTTGTGCAAATATAGTACATTGCAAGTACACTCGGAGGGTATTAACGAAAATCTCTCCCGAAGCTCACTACAGGGTGGAACAATAAAAAATTTAGGAAAAAAATAATTTCCTCGAAAACTAAACATACTGACAACTTCAAATTTTGTGCAAATATAGTACATTGCAAGTACATTCGGAGGGTATCAACGAAAATCTCTCCCAAAGCTCATTACAGGGTGGAAAATTAAAAAATTTGGGAAAAAAATAATTTCCTCGAAAACTAAACATACTGACAACTTCACATTTTGTGCAAATATAGTACACTGCAAGTACATTCGGAGGGTATCAACGACAATCTCTCCCAAAGCTCATTACAGGGTGGAACATTATTTCAGTCAACTTTCTTCATCTTAATATTCTCGACAGAGATCACACATGTCATTTATAGTTTTTGCATTAACGTCAATTCCATTCTGCATATCTGAAACCGTTAGTAAACATTTTTTATGAAAAACTCTTAAACAAATTCTACATTTGAATATGGTTCGTGGAAACTGAATATCATTTACTGTTTGTGTGCAAAAGAGGCATTTTTTGTGCATGTTTTGACTATTTAATAATAACAGATCTTTCATTTTAATGCGAATTTCTAGTGGATCGAAAGGTTCTAATAAACTTTGCTTTTTAATCATTTTCATGAAAAAATGTATAACATATATACCACAATTATAATTGTCCTTTTGCATTTCGTGATCCAAATGAGTGAACGTCCATTTTGAGTTATCTGAACCCTTTAAACGAAGAAACGTGACGAATCTTTTCAGCAACAACTCTCCAATAAGTGCCTCATTGCCCATTGGATCAATCACAGTAATTCTTTTTTTCGATTGATTAACTTCTATCAAAATGAAATGTTGGTATCTGGCAATCGGAAATATTAGCTTATTTCTGTTGAAAGTCACAGATCCGACAAAATTGTTCGTTAAATTTTCATTGCCGAATATTATAGATGATTTAGCAACTGAAATAATCTGATACTGATGTTCTATATTCAATATATGTAAACAATGATCTATAATGAAACTGCTGAGCCAACTTTTACCATTGAGAGTCAAATAATCATCAATTAAAATCTCTTTGATGGAAAATCCAATATCAGGATTCGAAGTAACGACATATCCACGGTTATCTGAGAGTTGTTTGTAGTAATTTACATCTGATACCAAACCATTATCCAGAAAAACCAATTGACTCGAAGTGGTCCATTTTTTTTCAGCCACAGAAAATAAATTTCCCGGAGATACCAATTGTGGTAACATATGAAAATAATAAAAACTTTTCAATTTTTTCAACATCGTATCCCAGAATGTCGTAGATCTTAAAACTCTAATAATTTTTATTCCTTTGAAAGTAAATATGACAAGATCACACCACGATCTGTCCGTTATTTCTAACAAACCCTGGATTTGATATTGGTAATTGTGAGCATATCTTATCGTGGAATTATCAGTATTCAAAAAGTCAAATTTATAAGAATGTGGATCGGCATTTCTTGCATTATAAGGGCACTTTACCTCAATGATGCCATCTTTCCCAATCAAACCATCAGGTGAACCAGCTAAAAATTGATTATGTTTGTGAATTTTCAGACCAGACGGTTGGTACTGGGATTTTGTTTGTTCTATGTAGAGGGATATTGCAGTGTCTTCGTTGTCAATGCCATATTGAACAGCAGGTGTTTTCAGATTATTGCATTGTCTTATATCTTTAATTATATTTTCATATGAGGAAATATTCCTTACTTTACAAACTCTTCCAAAAAATGAAGCAGTTACCCTAACACTCCTTTCCTGGAACCATTTTGCACATAATCTTTGCGTTCGTGTTTCACTTTCTAATTCTTTTATCTGCGGTTCCGTCAATATGAGGTTATTCAAAAATAAATCACACTTCTCGTATAACTTTTCTGCAAAATATGTGGTGCCGTCATGTGTTCCTCCTAACTGGCAAATTCTACATATGAAGTTTATAGAAGAATATGTTTTATTACCCGAAGAATCCTCACACAATTGATGAATCCAACGCTCACACTCATCACACTTCACCCATGAAGTTCTTTCGTCAATCATTCCGTGGCCGCAATATGCACATTGTGCTAATTCGTCATCATCTTCGGCATAAATCACACTCTTTTCAGTCGTACACACATCGGAAGATAAATCAAGAAAAGCTGCTTCTTTCAGAAAGCTTCCATTGAAATGGGTTTTGTATGACTTCACCTTTCTATTCCAATATTCTTGAGAAACCACTTCGGAGTGTGGATCTTGTTTTTTGTTGGATTTGATGTTTTTCGTGAGCTTCTTTTTTGGAATATCAAGAACGAATTCTTTGTAGCAACTCAAAACGAATTCTCTGCTAGATCTCAAAAATCTAGATGGCTTTAGATTCTTTTCGGAATTCAAAATGTTTTTTTTTAGATTGCCAAAATAATTTTCGACGAAGGCATTACTAAAGCGATTTACACCCTCATCTCTTATCATAATGCCAGTCCACAAACAACAATATGACATATATTTTTTTATTATCAGGTCTAAAAGCTGTTCATTTTGAAATATATTTGGTTCCGATTTTGCTTCGTCGCAATCAATTGTCGTTTTTTCGGCAATTTGGACAAAGTGTTTGAAAAAAGGACTGGATTTATAAATACTCTCCGTTCTGTTTATCTCTTTCTCAATTTCCACTCTATCGAATATATGTTTGTGATGATTTTCACTGACATCATCGGCAACTACAAACTTTCTCAATGCCAATTCAACACTCTGATTCTTGTATGGGGTCTTCAATAGTATAACAATATTCTTAAACCAGCCTTCTATGTCGGTAAACTTTTTCATTGTTAGACATTGAGCAATAGCGCATTTCATGAACTGCTTGGACGTTATATTACTGCATTTTTCCTCGACATCTTTACTTACTATTTTTGAAAAATGAGCACAACATAAGTGAACAGTTATCAATGAATCTACCATCATCGTTGTCCCTGTACATATCTTGTAAGAAATATTAAGATATTCCGTGAGAGTGATTTGATTGCATGCTCTCAGAATAGCGTGAATATTCGCGAATGAAAAATCTATTATGACGCTGCCAAAAATCGGCCATTTATTGTGTTCTTCGCAAAACACCCTAAAATCGTGAAAAATTTTGAATATATCTTTGGAATAATGCGACGATGATAACATTTCAAAAATTGGAAATATTCTTTGGGATTGGCTAATTGGTACAACAGCTGTATATAGAAATATTCTTTTTATAGACTTACCAATCCTTTTTTTAACGATACCACCCGTTGCATCAAAATATATTATTGGGAGGCAAAGGTCACTTTTTTGTCCCATCAAAACGGATAACTGTTCCTCACTATATATTTTCACATTGAATGGAAAAGATATCTCTCTAATGTATTCAGCATGATCTCGTTGCATACTGATCAAATCTAAAATATCGTTTTTCTCTCTATCCCAATTAGACATGGCTGCTACTTTGATTTGTCTAATAGTTGTATCTGATCTGATCTTTTGAAGGTTACCAGCTTCAACTATTTCGGAATTTGCAGCTAATATAGACAACCTTTTATATTTTGAGGGCTTCATCTGAAAAATATCTCGTTTAACTAATTCCCTTTCAACGCCTTTGACGAAAGATGTCAACGGACCACTGTGGCAATAGTCACGAGAGGTACTATAAAGGTGCAAAGTACGACCATTAATAATTGCCTTGAATTTTTTGCAGTGGTAATTGTTATTTCGACATATACCGTGAATCTTTATAATACCCTTTCGAAGATATTTAACATATTTGAAAATTATGTTACACGTATTGTTGATAAATCTATTTATTCGGTTTTTTACGTAATAAGGATAGTATCGTAAGTCTAGTTTTTCATCTTGGAAGATGACATTCCAAATTTCCTCATTAATGTAAAAACTGCCTTCCAGGTATACGCACTGTTTGTAAGATTTAACCGGCAAATCTTTGAGATTTCGAGCTCCTGTTGGTTTTATTTTTGGATTTTCTTCGAATGACAAATCCATACAACTAGGTATATCGAACTTCTCCGGTGTCACACCGATTGTTTCGAGAGTAGTGCCTCTTTTGTGCTCCCCTTTAGGGGACGTTTCTTCATCATCCATAAATTCAATGAAACCCAATTGCTCCTTATCTAATTGATCAGAAAGATTTTCTGGAATTTTGTCTGGTTGTTCAATTTCAGGGATATTGCCGTTATTGGAACGCACAGAAATATCTATTCCAATATTTTCACAGACTTTCTGTAATGGAGTCGAACAACGTATATCTCGAAAGCTGACATTTGAAATATCCCCTATATTCATTGGTTCATTCTGAATTTCGTTTACTTTCCCAGAAAAAAATTTCATACAATAATAATAAAGTTTTTTTCTGTTCCTGAGGTTGTTTGATATGCCAACCTTGTGACAGAGAAGCTTATAAACTGAACATTCTCGAACACTGTTTAATTCAAAGAACTCAATGCCGAGATTTTCAATTGTTTCCTTAAGGACCAGAACTAGATTTTCTGTTCCAAATGAAGAAATTTTACCTTCTAGCATATCTCGGATAATTATTTGATGTCGTTGAACTAATTTAAAAATATTACTAGGATATTTGAGATCTGGAATCTCACTATTCATTTTAGCCAGTCTCACATACAACACGTCTTTACAATTTCTGTGCAAAAGTTCTTGAAATGTAATATCGGGAAACTCGAGCAAAGTGGATTCTACAAGTTTCCGCAACAAATATTCCTTGTTTTTTTTGTAAACCATGATGACAAAAATTAATCAACTTAAACTTACAAATTCAACGTAAAAAAAATACGGAACAATGAGTCTCGTCAATTCCAACCGAACAGTCTGGTCTATAAATTTAACAATGGAGACTTTTTTCCTATGAATTCTATTCTACTGTAAAAAAAGCAAAACTCAAATAGGTTATAAAAAAACCGTGAATCGAATAAAAAAACTTATTTCAAAAAAGTCAAAGGACACAATAAAATTAAACACGATATAAGAATATCAAGTTTCAATTTTAACTTAGAAATAAGCAGAAGTAAACAACAAAAAGAAATTCTTGATATAAAACAATAATTTCTCAAGAAACGGTAAAACTAGCAAAAAAACTTATTTGAACAAAATCGAAGAACACATAAAAATACATAGGATAGCAAAATATCGAGTCTCAATTTTGAATTTCAATTTTGCATCAGACTTTACCAAGTAAACATCAAAGGTGAAAAATGAGAAATTAGCGACAGAAAACAACGATTTACAAAAAAACCGTGAATCTAACAAAAAAACTTGTTTTGACAAAGTCAAAGGCCTCGTAAAATTATACACGATATAAAAATATCAAATTTCAATTTCAACTTTTAGCTTAGAAATAAGCAGAAGTAAACAACAAAAAGCAATTCTTGATATAAAACAATAATTTCTCAAGAAACGGTAAAATTAGCCAAAAAACTTATTTGAACAAAATTGAAGAACACATAAAAATACATACTATAGCAAAATATCGAGTCTTAATTTTGACTTTTAATTTTGCATCAGACTTTACCAGTATGTTTAGTTTCCACCCTGTAGTGAGCCTTGGGAGAGATTTTCGTTGATACCCTCCGAATGTACTTGCAATGTACTATATTTGCACAAAATTTGAAGTTGTCAGTATGTTTAGTTTTCGAGGAAATTATTTTTTTCCTAAATTTTTTAATTTTCCACCCTGTAGTGAGCTTTGGGAGAGATTTTCGTTGATACCCTCCGAATGTACTTGCAATGTACTATATTTGCACAAAATTTGAAGTTGTCAGTATGTTTAGTTTTCGAGGGAATTATTTTTTTCCTAAATTTTTTAATGTTCCACCCTGTAATGAGCTTTGGGAGAGATTTTCGTTGATACCCTCCGAATGTACTTGCAATGTACTATATTTGCACAAAATTTGAAGTTGTCAGTATGTTTAGTTTTCGAGGGAATTATTTTTTTCCTAAATTTTTTAATGTTCCACCCTGTAATGAGCTTTGGGAGAGATTTTCGTTGATACCCTCCGAATGTACTTGCAATGTACTATATTTGCACAAAATTTGAAGTTGTCAGTATGTTTAGTTTTCGAGGAAATTATTTTTTTCCTAAATTTTTTAATTTTCCACCCTGTAGTGAGCTTTGGGAGAGATTTTCGTTGATACCCTCCGAATGTACTTGCAATGTACTATATTTGCACAAAATTTGAAGTTGTCAGTATGTTTAGTTTTCGAGGGAATTATTTTTTTCCTAAATTTTTTAATGTTCCACCCTGTAATGAGCTTTGGGAGAGATTTTCGTTGATACCCTCCGAATGTACTTGCAATGTACTATATTTGCACAAAATTTGAAGTTGTCAGTATGTTTAGTTTTCGAGGAAATTATTTTTTTTCCAAATTTTTTAATTTTCCACCCTGTAATGAGCTTTGGGAGAGATTTTCGTTGATACCCTCCGAATGTACTTGCAGTGTACTATATTTGCACAAAATGTGAAGTTGTCAGTATGTTTAGTTTTCGAGGAAATTATTTTTTTCCCAAATTTTTTAATTTTCCACCCTGTAGTGAGCTTTGGGAGAGATTTTCGTTGATACCCTCCGAATGTACTTGCAGTGTACTATATTTGCACAAAATTTGAAGTTGTCAGTATGTTTAGTTTTCGAGGAAATTATTTTTTTCCCAAATTTTTTAATTTTCCACCCTGTAGTGAGCTTTGGGAGAGATTTTCGTTGATACCCTCCGAATGTACTTGCAGTGTACTATATTTGCACAAAATGTGAAGTTGTCAGTATGTTTAGTTTTCGAGGAAATTATTTTTTTCCCAAATTTTTTAATTTTCCGCCCTGTAGTGAGCTTTGGGAGAGATTTTCGTTGATACCCTCCGAATGTACTTGCAATGTACTATATTTGTACAAAATTTGAAGTTGTCAGTATGTTTAGTTTTCGAGGAAATTATTTTTTTCCCAAATTTTTTAATTTTCCACCCTGTAGTGAGCTTTGGGAGAGATTTTCGTTGATACCCTCCGAATGTACTTGCAGTGTACTATATTTGCACAAAATTTGAAGTTGTCAGTATGTTTAGTTTTCGAGGGAATTATTTTTTTCCTAAATTTTTTAATGTTCCACCCTGTAATGAGCTTTGGGAGAGATTTTCGTTGATACCCTCCGAATGTACTTGCAATGTATTATATTTGCACAAAATTTGAAGTTGTCAGTATGTTTAGTTTTCGAGGGAATTATTTTTTTCCTAAATTTTTTAATGTTCCACCCTGTAATGAGCTTTGGGAGAGATTTTCGTTGATACCCTCCGAATGTACTTGCAGTGTACTATATTTGCACAAAATGTGAAGTTGTCAGTATGTTTAGTTTTCGAGGAAATTATTTTTTTCCCAAATTTTTTAATTTTCCACCCTGTAGTGAGCTTTGGGAGAGATTTTCGTTGATACCCTCCGAATGTACTTGCAATGTACTATATTTGCACAAAATTTGAAGTTGTCAGTATGTTTAGTTTTCGAGGGAATTATTTTTTTCCTAAATTTTTTAATGTTCCACCCTGTAATGAGCTTTGGGAGAGATTTTCGTTGATACCCTCCGAATGTACTTGCAGTGTACTATATTTGCACAAAATGTGAAGTTGTCAGTATGTTTAGTTTTCGAGGAAATTATTTTTTTCCCAAATTTTTTAATTTTCCACCCTGTAGTGAGCTTTGGGAGAGATTTTCGTTGATACCCTCCGAATGTACTTGCAGTGTACTATATTTGCACAAAATTTGAAGTTGTCAGTATGTTTAGTTTTCGAGGAAATTATTTTTTCCTAAATTTTTTAATGTTCCACCCTGTAGTGAGCTTTGGGAGAGATTTTCGTTGATACCCTCCGAATGTACTTGCAGTGTACTATATTTGCACAAAATTTGAAGTTGTCAGTATGTTTAGTTTTCGAGGAAATTATTTTTTTCCCAAATTTTTTAATTTTCCACCCTGTAGTGAGCTTTGGGAGAGATTTTCGTTGATACCCTCCGAATGTACTTGCAATGTACTATATTTGCACAAAATTTGAAGTTGTCAGTATGTTTAGTTTTCGAGGGAATTATTTTTTTCCTAAATTTTTTAATGTTCCACCCTGTAATGAGCTTTGGGAGAGATTTTCGTTGATACCCTCCGAATGTACTTGCAATGTACTATATTTGCACAAAATTTGAAGTTGTCAGTATGTTTAGTTTTCGAGGAAATTATTTTTTTCCCAAATTTTTTAATTTTCCACCCTGTAGTGAGCTTTGGGAGAGATTTTCGTTGATACCCTCCGAATGTACTTGCAATGTATTATATTTGCACAAAATTTGAAGTTGTCAGTATGTTTAGTTTTCGAGGGAATTATTTTTTTCCTAAATTTTTTAATGTTCCACCCTGTAATGAGCTTTGGAAGAGATTTTCGTTGATACCCTCCGAATGTACTTGCAGTGTACTATATTTGCACAAAATGTAAAGTTGTCAGTATGTTTAGTTTTCGAGGAAATTATTTTTTTCCCAAATTTTTTAAGTTTCCACCCTATAGTGGGACAATGAATTATTTTTATTTTTGGAAATTTCGAGTTCACCCTCTCTAATCACCATTTCAAAAAAACAATACCTTTTCGAAAATGTGTACATTAGCAATTTTCGTTTCGATACCTGTAGCTCATCTAAAAAGCATTTGTAAACTATCATATTTCCATCAAAACATGTATTTTTTTAATAGGCCTAAACCTTCATCTCGTTCCTCTTAAGATCTTTCTGCGAGTGGATTTCAATATATATCATAACCCCCTATGAAAAAAAAAAGCCGCCGCCCTATGGCAGTCGGCAATCATCGGAGATTTTAGCTGCTGACTTTGGCCGCTGTCTTCACACCGGTGCATTTAATACAGTTTTATTGTAGTATTATTATCAGTTAGATTTGCTTTAATCTTTTTATTCAACACCGTAGCAATAATGCAGATCTAACAACGAAAATCATGTGAACAAACGAACTTTTGTGATTGCAAATGGTTAAGATTTCAACTGTTCAAACAATTTTGATTCGCATTTAGATATTTTGTGTTCATGAACTTTGTGTTACTCAAGTCCTAAATGGCATAAAGACAAAATCTTTAACGTCTAATGTCAGCCATTACATTGGCTAAATCGTTTCGAAGAGAACGGTAAATTTATATTTTATCGTATTGACATTTGCTGGAGAAAATCAATAATGATCGGTAGAACGTGGACCGAACGTGACATATCGCCAATGGAATTTAGATAACAGTTAAAAAAACTTTTATGATGCAGTTAAATTCACAATGATATTGAATCGGGAACGATGTGGTTTTTATTAATAATGGGAATTTTATTTAGTAATGTTTTAGATTCATTTCTTAATATTCACGAAGATTAAAAGATGATTGATTGTCCCAATGATACTGTTTTGAAAAAAAAAGTATGTTTACTTTAAGAAGGCTGGCGGAAAACAAAACAGAAAATGTTGAAATACACTGATAAAAAAGAATATGTATAAATCCCAGCTCTGCTAGATTTATTGTGTAATCTTACCAAATGATTACTGTGATTTCTTCATTAATCTGTGAATTTACTTGGTAATTGTTTGGTATAAACTCAAATTCAAACACATAATATAAAGAAACATGTAATTTTATTCAGAATAAGTATATTTATCTCTAAGTATAAAAAAACTTGGTTTGATTGAAATGTATTATTTCCATTTGTATGTGTACAACAGAAGTATCGAGATTAAAAATGAGTATCACAAAAGAAACAAAGTTTGATATTCACAAATACACCACATATTGAAATTAAATAAAGTTTAATCAAACAATTTTATTCGTTTTCAACTTCTAACACCATTTCTGTTCATGAGTTACAATAAACTGAAGATTTCTGAAATACGAAGAAACAGGTTTGTGAAATATACAGATGAAATATTGATTATCGAATTTCAAAAAAAAATAAAAATAGGGAATATCCAAATATATCTGAAGCTCTCTGTAAAGATCCTATGCAAAACTATTTGAAATCAAATTAGGCATAACCAGTGCCGGCCTAAGAGCAAAATGTTGTTAGTGCAAGAATGAGTTTTGGCGCCCCTTACAATGAAAATGGGTGTAGGAAACACCCAAAAAAATGTTATTTGTGCTATAAAACGAATTTGTAACACGTAGGTAACATGTAGATTATGTAGTTTATTTTTTCTTCCAGGATATAGTTGCCATAGAAAGAGGAGAATTACCTCTTACTTCAACAATTGTTGTTGAAAAAATAAACTACATAATGTACATGTAAATATAGTATTAAAAGAATAAGTAAGTACTCAAATTCGATTTCTGGTCGACTGATAAATATTACTTATTGCGTTCCAATCTCGCGTAACCCTCAACTAATTTGCCTAACATTAACTTTCCTCTGAGACACCGAGTTCTAAAAATAGAAAACCGATAGTGCGCAGTTCAGTAATTTTCACAATGTATTTTCATGTCGGCGATTCTGTGAATATATAATGGCATATATAATGTAAATGTAGTATATTTTGTGAAAACTACCATACTTACCAAGTTTTTTCAAAAGAAATATTTTTACGTTACATGTTGAACAATCAAAGCCACAATGAATAACATATTTTTCTAATTCGCGCTTCTTCGCGTTTCTAGAATTGTTAAGTCACGCCCCCTTGCTTACATTCAGGTATGTGTGTACGTGCTGGAATTCGGATGCAGGTGTTCAAAGGAAACGGAAGTTAGAGTCGTCAAGTTGGAATTCGTTTATCTCAGTGGCGTTGTTTCCAATATCGCACGTGTTTGCTTCTCACTGGCGTTAAATAATTTACACAAAGGGGGTTTTCAGATAAAAAATGGATTGCCAAAAAGTGGATAAAATAGTAAAAAAGTGGAAAATTATGTCAAACTATAAAATCTACGCCAAATTATTTTTTTTTCAGTCTGAAATAAAAATTTCAAAAATACAGATATCTCGTCTAAATATTGGGTTTGTGGATATATTTTTTTTATTTTTTTAAGAAGAAAAATAAAAATCCCAGCTTAAAAACAGTTTGAAATTAAAAATCCAGGCAAATGGACGATTTTAAATAAAAATTGGCAATATTGAAATTTAAAAAAAATACTAGAACAAAAATAAAGGAAAAAATGGATTTTTAGTTTAGTTTCTTTCTTTTGCTCTAGCAGGTTTTTACAGCCTTTGTCGAATCATCCATCTTTGTCCTCTCCGGCTTTCCTTTTTATATTCAATAATGGGGCTCTACTTTTCCCATATTTCGTTTATATTTCATCCCTGCAAATTCTTCATTTATTTTGTCCTGGTATTTTTCTAGCACGTCCTGTTGATTTAGAAGCTCTAGATCAGCGGTTCTCAAAGTTTTTAAATTTTGTACCACATAAATATGAAAGAAAAATATATGTACCACCATGAAAGCATTTCGCCATTAAAAATCAATGCGTCGCGAAATTGTTCGAAGCTCTCGGAAAAGCTGTCATTTCAACATTAAAGCTAGAGCCGTAAAAGTCAAAAACTTGATAAATATATGCGTTTCTGAATAATAAAGATTAAAACAAAATGTTAAAAAGGGCGCAATTTTACATTCATTTAATTTTTTTCTGTAAAAATTGTACCACTAAAAATATTGTAATGTACCACCAGTGATACATCAAATACTATTAAACGAGCAAGGTTTGTATGTGTGTATGTATGTATGCTCAAAATCCACTCGTCAGAATTCAATGAAACTTTCAGCTAAATCGGCAACAAATGCAGGTCTTATGTCTATGAAAATTCGATCTTCCCAGATATTTACAAGGAAAGTTAAGCTTTTAGTTTATTTCCTAGCAACAATACAGAGATAATGTAACCTGTTTCTATACTAAATTTTTTTATTATATATTTTGAAAACGACTTTCATTCAAGAAAGTCGAAACGTCAATTAAAGCCCCCTTTTTCTTTAAAATAAGTGTTTTTATTTCCATTAGAAGAGAAACTGATAAATATTAGTTTAATTTGTCAGTTTTTGGTATTGTCAAAAGTAGTTAATTGTCAATCATCGATTATTGATGGAAATCATATCATATTTTTGTGCGAGGGGTGTTCCAGAGCAACGTTCAGTAACGTAGTCGCGATACATATCATGTTGGTCTAACAGTGGCCGGCGAGAACGTTGGTGAAGTGATGATGGAAAATCGTCATAAGAAAATAACCTATTTTTGTAAATATCAACGTCAAGGTTTGACTTTATTTAATTTCTGGCGTTTCAATCTGAACGAATTCAATTTTAAATTTGCCGCTTTTTACAATGAAATAGAAGATTCCATAATAACCTACAAATTTTGACAACTACTGACACGCACATCTCTGGGTAAACGTTGGAATATGGGGCCTGCTGGGATTTTCATGAAATTCTCACAGATGCTATAAAACATGATAAATCAATATAGCAATAGAAATTTTTGCGCGGGAAAATATTTTTCACATTTTTTTTTACAAAAAAATATGTTGGGATACTCACTCCCAAGACAAACAAATTCAGTGCGTTGGAGCGATTATTTAACATATTTTTCCAATACAAACGCATACATAACTTTTCTACAAATGCCCAAGTAGCAATTTATAACCAGAATAAACCTGAAAAGTATAAAAAAGGAAAAAATGTTCATTTGACGGACATAAATAATTTTAATCAAAATTGTAATGAAAATACAACGTTGCCAATTCAATTTCAGAAATATTTAATGGAACGTTGAGTAACACTGTTAAAATGGGCACTTGTCAAAATGTGCTACAAATATGTGTAATAGTTTTGGTTTTAATCATCTCTTTCCGAGTTAAATATTCGTATGTCTATGCTAGACTTAATACTGAAACTCGGTTTGTTAAATTTAATAAATTTTCGGGAAAATATCGTATTGGCGAAGAACATCGTGACTTTTTTTTAAATGAAAAATGTAAATGTTTCTTATCGTTATACAAAATGCATGGGAGAATCAAAAAAATTTGTAGGTCCAGATATTGTACCACAGTTTGAGAACCGCTGCTATCGAGTCTTTTTGTTGGAGAATACAAATTAATATTTTATTACTAGTAAACAGTGATTAGAGCCCACGTCCGCGTACGTCGACTATATTTCTTGCATGCTGATTTTCTATTAAAAAGTAATCAATCAATGCCATCAGCTGCGAATTGTATTTATCGATCACCATTTTCTTTTGTTTTTAGATGTAAACTATATTTCCTAATTTTAGAATTACAATTCCAGAAGACTGTTAATGTCATATTACTGAATTTTGCAAAACCTTTCCCCATGGTTCGTAGTATATAATTTTCCTATTTTTATTTTTGTCTTCGTCAGGAGCGTCAACAATAATCAAACTTTTATTTTTACATTTGATTTTTATTCTGATAACACAAATTGTATTTGAAATAGATTCTTTATTCTTATATGTTATGTATATGAAACCTATTCAAAATAATTTTCTTACTCATCCTCTATACCTTTAAAATATACTCACAAATCTCCTTTGTCGTGGTTTTTACTTGTTATAATTTTTGTACTGCTAGTATATCCTTTCAATAGTTCGGCTTGGTGTTTCAATTTTACCTTTGAATTTATAGTGTTTTATTATTTTCAATTGCAGAACAAAATTTATCTCGCTTTATACAAGGATCATTTAAAAAATTAAGTAATAAAGTACACGGCTAATTCGAAATTATGGGACACAATATAATCTCTACCTGTAGAAATTTATTCTTTGCCACACCCTCATTCAGTCCATGTGGACTTGTTTGACAGGTGTCAATATGCAGAATTAACCAATTAGAACCAAGCTCGCCGCTTGGAGAGGCATTCGATTGGCTAAGAAATTTCGTCTGATGCATACGTAGCTCTCTGCCTCTGGGTATTCCGTTCCCTTCTGTGAAAACCTTGTCCTTGCTATTCCATCGCATTCGCATAGAATATGGATTGAGATTTCTTCCTCTGTCTGGCAAAACCTGCCTGTGGTTTCTTCTGCCAGACCTATGTTTTTCATATGCTTGTTGAGTTTACAGTGTCCTGTAAGCATGCCTACTATTGCTTTTACGGACCTTCTGTCCTTGGTTAGTAGGTCTGCCGTGAGTGTGGGCGATGGTTTCTTGAGAAACCTTTTTGCCTGCCTCTGTCCTGGAGATTGTTCCCACCAGCTTTGGGCTTGTCTTTCCACCCATTTGCTGATTGATTTTTTAACTGTTGTTTTTGCTATACCGCAGAAGGGTTCTGGACCATAAAATGCCATTGACGAGCCTTGTCTGGCCAATTCGTCGGCTTTTTCATTTCCTCGATGCCCTTTGTGTCCTGGAACCCATGCCAGGGCCACTTTCTTGCGGTTAGCTAGTTCATTCAGGGCACAGGCACAGTCCCACACAAGTTTGGAGTTTACTTGGGTGGCCATTAGTGCTTTTAGTGTTGCCTGACTGTCGGAGAATATAACAACGGACTGACCTACGCTCTCTTGTCTGTTTATTTTTCCTATGCAGATGTGTATTGCTGCTACTTCTGCTTGAAATACTGTGGTGTCTTTTGAAAGGCTCACCGGGATCATTATCCTTGGTTTTTGCCCGTATATTCCGGCTCCGACTCCTTCTTCGGTCTTCGAGCCGTCTGTGTACCAGATTTTTGCTGCACTGATGGGTGCTCCTCCCTCCCAGTGTTCTCTCTCCAGTACTTTTACTTCGTATTTCCTGTTGAAATTGTATTTGGTTACCATGGTGTCGCTGGGCATTCCTGTAATTGGATCCGCCCTTAGCTCTTCTTCTATCCTTTGGTAATCCGTCCCGTGGAGTTTGGTGATGGGTCGTGACCCTTGCATAAGTCTGTAGGTGACAGCTCTCGCCTCTCCCTGTATGTATATGTGTAATGGTGGTAGGTTCAAGATGACCTTACTAGCATATACATTAACTCATTTGATTAAATTAGTAATACTTATTTACTTCGAAGTATAAAACAGTTTTTAGTAATTAAATATTTCAAATCCCTGCGATTTATAGGTGATCATGACACTTTGCATCCACATCTCGTTTTTTATAATGGCACGCTTTTTTAAATAGTCATTCATTAGTTCACCTCACGTCTATACCATTACAATGGCATTACCGACTTGCAAGTGTGTAATCATCGTTCGACAACATGTCATTAAAATAAATGTAATTATTAGCAACATTTCTATCACTATTAAAGAGATTTTAATTAAAACGCCTGTACTGTTAATAGATCATTTAATTAGATGCTATTATATATTGTATTTGTTTTAATAGACTATAACAAAGTATTCCTAAAGATCTCAATTATTGAAATTTATATAAACTTCGTATATTAATTATTCTGGAACTTCCAGTTGAAACTGCTACTACCGTCAATAAAATAAACGACATATAAATCGTTTAAAACCTGTATAGAGACAGAAACAAACCAGATTGAGTTGAAACCGTCTCGATAATCTGTTAAGAGAATACACATCATTTTTCTTGGTATACTCCTTTGCCAAGGCGAAATAAATCATTCGATTTTCCAGCGACGACATTATCAAAATTGATCATAAATTATTATCAATTATTCAGATGCTGGCAGCAAGAATGGTATGAACGCTAATGAAATGGACAGCTCTTAACAAGGTCAACTATACGGGTGTCATCTCTCTAACGTCAAGTCTAGCCAAATGATCGATTCGAGGTGCTCAACCAATCGATTTTATTATTTATGTTGCTCTTTTTTGCCCTCTTCAACTTGCAACGTTAGTTGATATATTGGATTTATTTTTGAGTTACTTTTAATATAAGAAAATACTTGATATTTATTTAGAGCAGTGTTTCCCAGGGGGGTCGCAATGAGATACTAGGGGGGTCGTCGGAAATTTCTTGGAAATACTCTTTTTAAGACGTTGCCCCTTGAAAGCCTCCTTACTTCGGTGTGATAAAGAAGATTTTCAAATAAAGTACCCATATCTTCGCAGATTTTTCAAAAATACCATTTCCTTTAATGGAATTTACACCTTTAATGATAGTTTTCGTAACACATTCCATTTCAGGAGGTAAAGCTGTTGACGATAGAGCTTCTCGATGTAAAAAACAATATCTTTATGTAGCATTAGGCATTATTTCTTGTAATCTGACGACAAGACCAGATTGATGGCCTGTCATAGTTTAGCGCCATATGTGCATATGGCAATACATTTTCTTCAGTCAATATCATATTCACTTGTGCGTTTCACAAAAGCGTTGAATTAACATTTTACCCAATAGGGGAAAATATCTTCTTGAAAACCATTATCTGTATCGTATCTTACAAAGGTAATAAATTGGGCACAGTTAGTTATATCCTTGGATTCGTCCATTTGAAGAGAGAAATACGTGTATTTATTAAGATTTTCCACAACTTGCGCTTGAATATCTTTTGCCATGTCACGAATTCTTCTTTGGATAGTATTCGGTACTTGAGAGATGTTTTTAACTTGGCAGCCTCTTTTTCACCAAGCATTATATGTACCATTTCAACAGCTGCTGGCAAAATCAGATTTTCAGCAATTGTGTGCGGGTTACTAGTTTTGGCAACACGATATATAAGCAACTTTATAACTTGCTAATAATGCTTTTTCATTAGCAGTTATTGCCAATGAAAAAGTATCTTGCTATTTGTGAAGGATGTTCAGCTGGAGCAGGAGAACTGGAGATGACCAGCAGCAGAATGTACATAGACGCTAGATAAAAAATTATTCATCTTTATAAAGCTTGGTCAAGTATAAAACTATTAAAAAGATGTCTAATATCTTATTTGATACACACGTCTGAAGCTACAGATATTGCGTATCTACTGATTACTGTTGATTTCGTGGCCTTTCCTTGCAAATTTGAAACCTAGCTATTGGCTACGAGCGATCATGTGATCTGTGTATTTAATTTGATTGTTCTGTTTTAATTTGTAACGGTCCCCGGATATGACGTACCGCTAGGCTATTTTAGCTTCAAATTGGGACATTATTTTTATTTTACGTTAGATTCAAGGTCAAAGGAGTTAGTTCCTTGAAAGGCGCAGTTATCCATGGGCGTACCTAATATTTACACCTGTATAAATGCAAGCCTATTTAGTACTTAAATCAATTTTTCATTTTATTTATATTTTTTATTTGAAATATTTTAAGTTTCGGTTAAAGAAGATTTTTTAACACTAGATATTTAAAACTAAATTTTTAAAATTTTGAACGAACCATCTACTTCTAACAATGTTGCATATTATAGTTTAGAGAAGAAAGGAGTGCAGTAATTTAAGTTTACCACTGTCGGGGTGAGTTTTGGCCTGTGGAGGGGTTCAACATTACCACCATGCTCAGCATCCTCGAAAACGGGGGGAAATACGTTTTATTACAGGGAAATGATGCGCTTTAACCCCTTTAGGGGGTAGTTTTTGGCCGTTTTAGGGGGTTCGGCTGGTGAAAAGAGAAATTCTGATACCGCCATAGAGTTCAGTATCCTCGAAAACGGGGGGAGGTAATCTCGATCCGGGTAAATTTTGGTCCATGTCCTTCCGACTCACAGACGCCACTATGTAGTTAAAATGAAAATTTTAATATATTTGATCGGCCGAATAAAAGATTTCGTTTGATTTAATCATGTTTCCCTGGTTTTTACTGTAATAAACCTGTTCTTTTGGCAGATAAGTCAGACTTTATTTATTCATAGCCGTATCGTATGTATTTTAATTGATTCGGAATTTTGTATTAATATATATTTCAAAATGGCTTCATTCTTAAAATATGCCCTCCTAAATCATTGAAGGTAGAATTACTCGTAATAGCAAAGCTGCATAAAAACAAATTCAAAAAATATAATTATAGATGAGTTGGCCCGGGAAAAAGGAATTAAAATTCTCATGCAGAGTTAATTCCCATTGAACTGATCTGGTCACAATTAAAAGGTTATGTTTCTCAAAACTATACAACATTTAAATTACCTGATGTGCGAAATTTGTTTTTGAAGGCAGTTTCAGATGTAAATGGAGACCATTTGAGAAAAGTGAAAATTCATTTTGGAAAGAGGATATAGCTATGGAAAACTTAATAGATCCTATAATAATAAACCTCAGAAAATACAATAATGATACCAGTAGTTACAGTGAAGACAGTGACTTTTGAAAATAGTTCTTGAACTTTTTATTTCTTTTAATCTTTGATTTTAGATGTTTTCAGTGTTTTAATGCCAAGAGATTAAAAAAAGTTTAATCCCATTAACAACATGTTACTTATTGGTATATTTTTATTTTTTAAAGTACGCCTATGGAATGTGACGTTATATCCCCACTTTTACTGCACTCCTCTTTTATTCAGAGTATAGTAACTAAGTGAAGTTTTGATCGGTTACCGTAAAAAAATGAGACACATTTTGCGTATTGCGATTAATAAATGTAGTCATGTTTTGACAGGGACATAAAATAGTATATTTTGTCACATATGGGCAGAAAATAAGCTTTAGCTGCATGAGCGATCGAAGCGAAGCGAGGGCAGCTAATAACCTCGGGCTGCTAAAGCGTTTTCTGCACGCAACTATTTTTCGCCTACCAAACAAAAAACACAAAATTGGAAAATATAAAAAAAATCTTTAATTTTATACATACATACAGAATTTAATGAGAAACTTAAGTAATAAAGATGTAGCAATTTATTTATTATATATTATTTCCAGTTGTTAAACAATTCATAGTACTTTTCGTACCTTTGTATTGACTTTGTAGGTAACAAATTTAGAGAAATATTGCTAGCTTCTTGAAAGTCTGGTGGAGTATTCGTAAATTCTTCATCACTGCCTGAATTATTATTCATTTTCACACGATCACAATTATTCAAAAAGAGAACGTCTTTATTATGTTATAGTTTAGTTCTCTTGATTCTAGACTGATTTACACTGACGTTTAATGAAAATTTATGTGAAACGTCAATGTCAGTGTGTAGATAGGGAAAAACTACAAAATCGTGTTCTTTATGATTTTGGCTTCCCAAGGGCAGAAATTATTATTTTCGGTCGGATTTTTAGGGTTGATATGATTAATTTTCGTCATATGATAGGCGAAAAATATAGTCACACGGTGTATAAATTTAGAGTGTTAATCTAGTACTAAAGTAATTATTTAAAATTAATAAATTACCTCACTCATTCCTGGCCTACATAAACACAACATTTGAGATTCTTCGCAAATCGGTCAAGTTTTTTTCGGTCGATCATTAATTTATTGAGAATGCTATTTATCAGCGTCGTTAGAAGTGCTCGATGCTCTTTCGCTATTTTTAGAAATATATTCTTAATTAGTCACTGGCCGTATTTAACAACGACCGATTGGAAATTAGCGTTGGCGGCGTCAAAGCTTTCATCTTAGTTCAAGAGCATTGGAAAGGTTTTATTAAAGAAAAAATATTTTTGTATACTTAAAAAAGTCCATTAGACGTAAGCTGTGGCAGAAAATGTCAGCACTATGAAAAAGAAAGTTTACTTGGAGTTTTAATAATTTAATAAGTTTGATGTTTTCTTGATAAAAGGAGTAAAAAACCAAGTAACTGGTGAAAATGAATGGAAAATTAAGCCAAAAAGACACTTTTTTAAGATTTTTTGCATTAACATTTAGTGAATTGAAACATATGTTAACTAAATTACAAAAAAGTCATTTTTGTTTTTTCATATTTTGCTAGCCTAGAACTAAACTGGTCTGTTACATTTTTATCACAAAGGAAAATGACCTTAACGGTTATGTTCAAACAATATTTAATTCCAAAGTGGTCTGTTATAATTTTTCATAAAAAAAATTGTAATAAAAAGATTCAAAAGAATCCGTTTCTCGTTGAAAATTTATTTTTTCGCGTAGCAGTTCTTAGATACTTAAACCAGTTTAGTTCCAGGCTAGCCATTTAATATTTTTCTATTTTTTTTTATTTTTTTAAGTTATTAAAATACGCCATTTGTTAATACTACAATCTAATCACATAACGATCAATGAGTAATTTTTGTCCAACTTAAATGAATATGTTTGAAGATTGGATAACTAAAGTCTACTTAGTAGTGTACCTTAGGTTCTGATGAATATGCTCTGCTTTTTTCTATCACTTTCACTTTCTCTAACTGAAATGGCTTCTTCCTCTTGAGTATTCTTACTAGATCACTGTTGTTCAGGAGCTGGATGGCCTCGACATTCACGTGTTGGTGGAGTCGTTGTTCGTGACTTCTTGCAAATTTGTTAATTGTCTGTTTAACCCTAGCACCACACGGTGATGATTGGGTCATATCTAGTACGGTGACGTCGGATACGACATCATGTTGATTTTCCCGCTATTTGTTATCGAAAAGTTACTTTAATGTACAAAATAAACAACTGTAAGTTAAATAAACAAACAACATAGTAGATATTGCTGAATATTTCTTCAGTAAGACCTCTGGCCTTACCCTTTGCTCCTGGAAGGTGGGTAATAATACGCGGGAGTTCGACTGAATATACTACTCAATGGAGTGTCAGTCCAAATTGTTTCATTGTCTTTACCCAAAAGAAAGTTTCTCTTATCTAGTGGTTTGTTTCCTAAAGGCACATCCACACCATCGTCTCATTCGTCAGAGTCAGAGGGCACATACTCGATATCATCATAGTCATCATCCGATAAAATAGCATCCTCAAGTTCACTTACAGTACTATCTACCATCTAGATTCGCTATCGCTTTCTCCATTTTCTATTTTAGAAATTTCTTCCAAAATCTCCAAGAGAACGACTACCTAGTAGGGTACTAGACGGCAGTAGACGCTAACCCCACTCCACTACATTCTATGCACAAAATGGCAGACCCTATGTAGGATCCGACGTGATCGTGTGGTTCTAGGGTTTTAACAGTGTTCGTATACAAGTCCCGGTGGAGATCACTGTTTCTGCAGTACCAGGGAGCGTTGACTATGCTTTGTTCTAGAATCTCTGTATTATGAGTAAATTACTCTGACTGGCACAGCCCCAAAGCTGGATGCCATTTGTCCATACCGGTTTCAGAATATGTTTATATAACAATATTTTGTTATATAATGACAGGGTAGAATTTCTTTCAAGCAGCCAATACATTTTATGAATTTTATGTTGAGTTCTTCACGTTTCTTTTTGCATGGACTTTCCAGCGTAGTCTCGCATCTAAAGTAATACCTAGATACTTTGCTGAATTAGCATAAGGGATCTGGGTATTATTTATTCTGACTGGAATATACTCTTTGTTTTGTTACTATAATTAACATGTACCGATTTATTTTCATTTAATTTGATTCTCCAACGATTGGTCCAATTATTAATTCTATCTAATGATGTTTGTAGTTTTCTTGCAGCCTCTTCGTGGGTTTTCCATACTGCCATCATAGCGGTGCCGTCTGCAAAGGTGGCAATTATATTTTGATCTAATTTAGGAATATTACTAGTGTATAATAGGTATAGGACTGGACCTGATACACTTCCTTGTGGTACTCCAGCCTTAATTTCTTTAATTTTATAGTAGGTATGCTTCTTCCTGTTTAATCATAAAGCATCTTTCTAATATATATGACGCTAATAATTCTGAATACTGAATTTTTCTATATGGCACCAAAGTTGACCGTCCAAAAAATCACCTAAAATGTAAAGGTGAGAATCTAAAACAAAAAAACCTAAACGGCATTTCAAAGTAGAGATATAAAACAAGGATAATGACTTATAACAGCTATAAGAACGCAAAAAACAAAATAGCGGAATTTTGAAGAAAAAAGTCTAAAAATTATAATAATGTAGGTTTTTGTCCTTAAATACGAACAACATAAGCTGATTTTTCTGAAAATTGGTCAAAAGTTACCGTTTTGAAAAAGTGCATTTTGCGAGTCAAGATTAATGGGCAGGATTAAACGCTAATATTAAAATAATTTGATGAACAATTTTGATTCGCTCGTCAGCATTTAAATGATTCTGAAAAAAAGAAATCTCTACTAATTTGAACTACTTATATCCATTAAAAATTTTCCTGATTACTTATTTAGTTTACAAAATATTTTCTGAAATAGTAAAAATTCTACTAATTAGTCAGTGTTTATATTAATAATAATTTTAATTAATACTTCGAATTCTTTGTGACCGACACAATTTCAAATAGTTCATCAATATTTATAGATATGCCGCGTCCGTAAAAGTTTAGTTGTAATTTTAATAAACAAGATTATCAATATGTAATAATAAATTGTTGTCAGAATTGGAGGAATGTTGATTTGGCTGATTTATTATTTATATGGTAATGTATCACCTAAATATTATATCTTGTTTAGAAGTAACTGCAATCAATCAAGTTATCCTGCACGCTTTTCCACATTTTCCAAATTTTGTGTGTTATAGTTGATTATTTCTATCCAATTACCTTTTTTTCATAACTCCTCCTGCAATCTGCCTGTTTGGCAATAAGCATTTGTTATAATTAGAAGATAAAGACATATTAGTCGATCTGAACTTATCTGAGTCCTGTAGACAGGTCGGAGATGGCAGTAGTCGTTTCAGTCTACACACTTCATTGACATCGCGCATATTTAATTGTCTGGCCAACACATTAGGATGCACTAGCACTCGTTCACTGTATTTCGCATTATAACGATGAATGATTTTCTTGGCTGATTCTAAGGAGATGTCGTAATCAGGTGCATCTATGCAATACCTTATTTTGGAACCTTTACAGGCTCTTTATATTGGAGATGCTGGCAGTATCTTGCAGCTGAATCCCATAAGTCCAAATGGGCTTAAGAATGGACTTGTGCAGCAATAGCTTGTTGTCCAAGGACAATTTTAATTTACGGCCTATGAGCCTTAATTTTTTAACCAATGCTGAATAATATTTAAAAGTTTATTTGAAGGTTTCTTGATATTGAATCGTTGTGGAATGCCAGAATAGCAGTGTCGTCTGCATATGTTGCCATTGTAGTAGTTCTTGTTGTTGGTAGGTCTGCTGTATACAAGAGATATACTACTATTGGGCCAAAGACGCTACCTTGAGGAACGCCTGAATATATAGGATGTACCTAGTGCATTGGATTCCTTGTTTCACGAAGAAGTGTCTATCTACCATATAGGATTTTAATGGCTAGTTAATATTCACTGGAGGACATGTTTCTCTATCTAATGTGCATGTTACATGCATGGACTTAGTTTCATTAGCTTTAACGCTCCATATTTTTAACCAGTACTGAATAATATTTAAAAGTTTATTTGGAGGTTTCTTGATACTGGATCAGTGTAAGATGCCAGAATAGCAGTGTCGTCTGCATATGTTGCCACGGTAGTAGTTCTTGTTGTTGGTAGGTCTGCTGTATACAAGAGATATAATATTGGGCCAAAGAGGCTACCTTGAGGAACGCCTGAATATGTAGGATGTACCTCAGTGTATTCGATTCCTTGTTTCACCAAGAAGTGTCTATCTGTCAGATAGGATTTTAATAGCTGGAAGTGGGGGTAAGGTAGAAGCTTCTTTAGTTTGACTTGCAATCCTGTGTGCCGTACCTTGTCAAAGGCTTCGGATATTTCGAGGAAAGCAGCTGAGCAATATCTTTTAGCGCTATTCAATTAACTTAAATTTTACTAAACAAATTGATAAAAAATTATTTCATTGTCAGCAATAGAAGAAGTGCAAACATTTTTTATTGGCAACTTCGGTGGCTGAATATTGTTATCTGATGAAATTAAATGGCTCTCCTGATAAATCATGTTTTTTTTTGTAGACTACATGCACGAACATGATGAATTTTATGTTTTTAAAAGAAAAATGCCAGAAAAAAATTGTCAAACATTTTTTCCGAGTTTTTATTACGCATTATTTTTATTGTTCCACTCTAGTTATTAAAAACCTGTATTTTTCGGGGTTTTGACAACAATCAAACTAAATTCAAAAAAATTGAGTCAAATTGGTTGTACGGCTTCCGAAATCCGCTGCGCGTTAATAAAATCAAAGTTTGTTGAATAATAATTTGCTTAGCCTTATTAGTATTTAAATAAAGGTAGTGTGTAAAATTTTTAGAGCAATCAAATAAATAAGTTGGGAATAAATAGGCGGGATCAACATTTTGTAGCAACAACAGCCATTTTTGAGTGTCGGGTTTCCTTAATGATTATTTTGTCTCTTTTAAATTCCGCATCCATTGTTTTAGTGGGGTACAAAGTACAATAATCCTTCAATATATATAAAATTGAAGAAAATGTGCATTAAACACCAATGTCGATCTGATGATAATCGCTTTGTCTTCTTTTTCTTCTATAAGGACGTTAAAATAATCGGCGCTTTCTCTACTTTATCCAGGATTCCTCCAAAGAGGGACTAATTAAGTTTCTGGAATATTTTATAAAATTTCTACTAAAATTTGTTTATATTTTGTATCGCTAAGTGCATAAAGACCTCAAACAACCGTTTAAAATTGCATCTAATCGCTTAATCGAAACAACCTTTATGTAATGCAGGTTATTCAACAATAAATTGTAATTTTGTTTTCGGTTTTTACGATTCAATTATTGTTGTGACGTGTTAGAAGTACCAGCACAAGCTAATTCATTCATTGCATTTGTTTGTTCAAATTCGCGAGTACGAAGGTCAATTTGTCGGAATTAAGCAATCTGTAACGGCCACAGCAAAAATACAATTTAAATGACTATTGTCACTGCAAATTGCAACGCTTTTAAATTGATTGATCCGTTAAGGTTTATTTATATGCACCTAAGGATAGTTTATAAACTAAGAGAATATTTACATATGTATCTACCTTCATACTACAGAAATATATGTTTAAGTTTCATCTAATTACACAAATATTAGTTTAGAATATTTGAGCTAATATAGTATTATGCAGCACTATTTATCCAGAAATTCACCGGTCATCTATGCAAACTTCTGAGATAATACCTCAACAAGCTTATTTCAGTATATTTCCTTTAATTTTTTACGTAAAACATTTTTATTTATAAAATCTGGTGTCTATGGTAAATTTTGTTTCTGTACAGTCCATATTTTTTTTATTCATTCTCCAATAGTCAAGATATATCCTTCTTTTCTCTTCATGTGCCTTACAGACATTGGCAACCCATGTGCATTTGACTATATATGTTGCGTATTTTTAAGTGTAGACGCATTACAGTTTAAAGCGGGATCAGAAAGGCAAAGTACCATTGCTTTTCGAGAGACCGACAAGGATTTTTAATTTTCGATGGTCACAATTTAAGATTGAACCTCCCTGAGGAATGATTGTGGAAGTCTATCGAGTGTACGTGCCTTTATGACCAGTGATCTCTTCTTATTTTTATTTTCTCTTGCCCAAAAGCATGATTCCGATGCTCATTGTGCGTGGTGACTCGAAAGCAAGATCCATCGACCATTTTGACTTCGATGAGCTTTCAGCAAAAAGTAATTGAGCCTCCCTGAGGAATGATTCTGGAAGTCCATCGAAAGTGCCTTTATGACCAGTGATCTCTTCTTATTTTTATTTTCTCTTGAGTTGGGTGGGTTCTAGGAATTCTCTACCAAAGGCATGATTCCGATGCTCATTGTGCGTGGTGACTCGAAAGCGAAAAAGTATTGCGCAGCTTGGGCCTTTGTGACGGTTGCCTGTAAAGAATATTATGTATTATTATATATCAAAAGTACTGCCAGGTTATATTCTGAATCTAAGCAGAAATCAAATAAGGCATGTCACGGGACTAATAACCGGACATTGTCATCTTAGGGAACACCTACATAAAATGGACATCTTTCAAGATGAACCCATATGTAGACTATGCAATGAGGAGGATGAAACAGCCTCTCATATCATACTAGAGTGCCAGGCACTCACGCACTGGAGGTATAACCTACTGGGGTCGGTAAACCCACAGGAGGACTTTCCAAAAGAAAATATGGTGAAAAGGCTACTCAGCCTGATAAAGGTAACAAACCTCTTCACCTGAAAATAACGATGTAACTGACGTGAAATAAGTCTTAAGGCTGCAGTGTTGAGGCATTAGTAAACCTCAAACAGGTACATCGTCATAATAAATCAATCAATCAACTACTTAGCTTCATTTCAAATTTTGTAGATAATTAATTTAGCAAAGTTTCACACTTTCACATTTAGGTCACTTAATCTGGCCAGGCATCGAGCAGACGAGATATTTGCAATGCATACAAAATATGCGTATTGGTAATTTTTAAACTAATTAACAAAATAAAAAGGAATAATACAAAATATCGTTGCTGGTAACAAGCATCTACTTACTAGACCACTCTTAATTCATTTTATCCAATTCAAGGTAGTTTGTGTTTTATTTATTGTTTGAAGGTAAAGCAAGTCTAGAGTTTGTTTCTGGCAATACCTTCTGTTATCTTGTCAGCTATTCTCCTAACCTATAAGCGGTAATACTCACCTGAATGAGTGTGTCATACTACCTGAGCGTATAAGAAAAAGTGAATGGCGAGCACTACTACCGTTCTGCCATTCGTTTCTGTAATATGAAGAAGTGCTTTAAAGAGCTTAGTGAGTTTACGGTTGAGGTACAGCCATAGTAGTTCCGTAGTCATGGAAGTTATTAAGTTGAGATACTATCGTCGACCACTAAACCAAACCACAAATTTTCATTTACTCTACGAACGTTTCGCCAACTATGTTAGCATCATCAGGAGTTGATGATAGACTAACAATGAACTATTTCTAACAACTATTTATACTGAGTGACTAAACGCTTCAATGCGTTCATCACACCCAGCGCCGAGCCCGCCATCCCCGGTCCCCAATTAGAGTACGAGTTCCCTAATCAGTCAAGGATGAAGAACCCGCCAGAACCTACTGGATTAAACTAAAAAGCGGACAAAAAGGAATTGGCCCTTTGTCTCTGTTTAAACTAGTTTTACATTGAACTATTTCTATACTTTCAAATGCGTCCAATAATTTGTTATTGGAGAGTGTTGTTAGACTGAAAAACTAATCTTAAACCCGCTTTGTTGGTAAGTCCTTTGGTGTAAGTGGGATTATACGTTACTGAAACGAATTTTTCAGTTGTTTTTCGTGTTGGAAAAACGTAGTGTCACGTAGGTTTTTCTTAAAATGTTGGTTGATTAGTTTATCAACTAAATCTTTATCGTAACCGTTTTTTGTAGCTATATCCTTAATCAAATTCGTTTCCTTATTAAATCTTTCTTTACTTAGTGGGAAGTTAATTAAACGTTGTACTAGGAAATGTAAACTAGCCATCTTGTATTGAATGAAAAGAAACCTACTTGTGGCGGTATCTTTCCTAAAAATGTAAAATTGTAACTTATTCTTATTCCTGATAACTAAAGTGTCTAAAAATAGTAGTTGTCCATTGTTTTGTATTTCATAGGTAAACTTTATCGACGGATATTGAGAATTTAATTTTAACTAAATTAGCTTTCTTAGTTTCGAAAATAGCAAATACGTCATCCACATATCTGTACCACATCCTTGGGAAACACTCAAATTCTTGACTAATTTGGATTTTAAATGGAAGTTATATTCAGTAGTAATATCAGAAGAAGAAGAAAATAATCGATTATACTTTCGAGTCACGAGACGCATTTCGCGAAACACTTTTCAAGATGGAAGGATGTGAAATACAAAACCGGTTATACCACGTCGTCAAGGGTATAATCGCTAAATTTATGATGAGTTGTATAATCACTAAAATTTGTAATTAGGTAATTATTTGGGCTGCTAATTTAATGCTTGTCTGAATTTTTTTTGTCAGTACGCGGGGCTAAACTTTAGAAATTTTTACTCTTGCTTGCCTTCTATTTTGTCTACTTATCGCCTCCTTGGGCTTGTATCCTCTTACCTACTCTTTATGCTTCCGTGACCCTTCTTCTATTCTGATGTGTCCTCTTCTTTTTTTGTTTCTGTGTCCCATTTACTTTTCCCAGCTACTATCATCTTTAACTCGCCCTCAAACATCCAGATATCAATTATAAAACCTGGGGCAGCTAGAAAAATCAATAGAACTAAACTAATATCATAGTTTTCTTTCAGCATGACCCTTGTAAGACCCAATCTGAATGAGACTAGATAAATTACAGCTACATCCAACAAAGAAAACGTTCCATTAATTTATTCCGCAAGTATGAAAACCCATTCTCGTACTAATGATAATCCTGAATGCCTCACGTAACTCTTACCCCAACTTTACTTCCTTGATCGACAGAATCATCACTTTCTAGGTTACGGCTGTTTGTTTTGAATCTACACCGGCGATAAATTCGCGGAAAGAATATTTTATTCAGATGCTTCGCTATTAAGGCCGACGGCTAAGATCAATCCAGTTTATCTTTAATAATTGTCATTCCTTTTATTTTCGAATTCAACCTCGACAATCATTTGAACTCTGATTTATGTTTAGATGGACTGGCGGCCGGGGGGCTCTTATGTAAGTTTGTGCCGTGACTGACGGATCAAGGTAAAAAATATTGATCGGGACTCGATTCGGGTTTTTTATAGACCATTAAGAAAAGTTTTTGGATCTGAGATAAATCAATCTGTCGATATTAAAATTATCGAAGTGATAACGAATAAAAAATATTTCTGTACTCATATATTTTTCATAAATATTTTGGAAAAATCCAAAGTGTTTTGTGAGAGGTAATAAAAAGGTAATGAAATAAAAAGTGAAAAAAATATTTATTTTATTGATTGTGCCTATACGGGTATAGTTCTCTGTAAATCTGCAAACTTTGATTTGGTTATTAAAGTGAAGAGGGCGTTGGGCTTTCCTCGTTCTTAGTACACTTGCTTCAACGCAACCAGTTGTATTAATGACCAGGTTAGTCTAAGGCATTCTTCAGACATTGCTTAGGGATGCGATGTCGAGCTGTCTACTTCCTACTGATGAGGCACAACAATGCTGAAACCGGTATAGAAATGACGGCTCCTTTAACAAAGTCAAGGGGTTGGATTTGTCTATTGTATAGCTTCCGACACGCTATCTGGACCGATGTAATCCAAAACCCGTTGGGTCATATAGCACCATTTGAAATCCAGATGCGGTTGCAGTGCGTCTCGATAATCATGTCGAACGGTGAAAGGGTGCATAAGGCGTTACTGTTAAACTAATATATTTTTCAGTGTAATAGAAATTAAATAATATTTAAATTAAAATTAAACTGTCCGCCACTTGAATTTGGTTAAGATACAATTGAAGGGACAAGTGGATAAGGGGGCTTGTTTTGGGAAATTCCAAATAATACCAAATTTGGAGACCCAAACTTATTAGGCCACACCCTTCAGATGGGCCTGTCCCAACTTATTGTAGATTTAAAGTTGGCTGAAAAATTGTGTGGACTGTATAGAGGTTGTAGCGAAATTATACACTGATTACTTGAATTTTATATATTAACGATAACTTCGTAAGAAACAAAACACCTTTTAACAAACATAGAATATAACAAAATTCAAAACTGTGTTTGCAATTGCTCAAAAAATAACTGAATGTGAATACGGGTATGTATGTAATATCATGTAATTTGTATAAGTTAAAAATTGATGAATTTATTACGTATGAAACAGTCCAATGATTGCGACCTGTTCATACGGAGATAGAAGTTCTACTGCGGCCAATCACGGGTATGTATTTTCGGCTTTATTGTTGTGCCTTTTTTTTATCTCTTTGGCAACTTGCAGTCTCGCCAATGTGTCGCGATGTATGTAAAGGCGGTTGCCGACAAACGCGGCTTTTAGCATTGAAGTTTTATCTCGTCGGTGAGTTACTTCCGCGTTGATTATCTGCGCGATGGCCTTGATATACGATGCGTGCTGTACTGTTGCTATGCTGGGCACTTAGGCGTGCGGTTTGATTATTTTTATTTCCTTTGTCGCCATGGGCGTAGGTAAAAATGTTCGATTTTGATCAGGGCTAACTGACATTTTTTTGATTGTGAGGTTTTTGATATAAACGAAATTAATATGTTTGAATCTAACCTACCCACGCCTCTAAAATTGTACATTTACTCCATTTGAGGAAATAAGTAACAGATAAAGGGATTAAATAACCTTACAGTGTCACTAAAGAGTGATTTTATGAACATTATTGTTTTGTTAGTTAGCACCCTTATCCACTTGCCCCTTCAATTACGCAAAATAAAGAAGATATGGTAAGCTAATAAAAAAATGCAAGCGTACGAAGCCTGAGAAAACGAGAGGGAACAGAAATTAATAAAAAGAATATGAACAACTTTAAATAAATCTGGAATAAAAAGATTTTGGAGAATAATATGTAGTACCTTTAGATGTTGTATAGATGGATAATATTCTTCTAAATAGTTTTTATAGCACAGGACACAGGTTCAGTATATCAGTTTTTAACTTTACAAATCTTTGTTAACTTTTCGGCATGAGAAAACTATTACTCACTTACATTTGCTCTATCATCTGGTTACTTTGGCACTACTGTGATAGAACTTTTATTTAATTGTTAACTAACAAATTTTTATACGTGATTATTTTTTTCATCTGTCAAAACAGTCAGATTTTGTGGTTTCAGCCAATAAGAGCTCAGGATCCTAACCAATCATTGTGTTTTATACTGATAAAACCGCTTCTTCGTTTTTGTTTTTTGATTAAACTGTGTTTACCTTTTTTGAAATGTGAAATGTAAACATTTAACAAATTTTATTTAGCATTATCAATTATTTTTATACTAAAATGTATTGCAAATCTATATTAATACTCAAATTTCAAAATGTATTTGTAAACTAACCTGTTTTTATTAGTTTATTTCAAATCGCCTTAACATTTTTACATACCTCACTTCAACACTAAACTTTTTGTTCATTAAATATGAGTTTTTGAATACCTAAACACTTAAAATTAATTAAATTAAAAAAGACTTCATTTCAGATTATAAACATGGCACAAATCCGTTCTTCTTCTTCGCTTTTTTTATGGCTTGCATACAAGTTCGTTTGCCAGCCATAAATCCAGTGAGTGCTAACTTCACAGTTACCATTTCGTGAAGATAAACCAAGTACGCCGGCGCCGTTCGGCAGGGTTGCCAATCAAAATATTACGTATGCCTTGGTGGCCATGTATGCAAAACTATAACAGCTCAATATTTTTTGATGTTTCAATTTAATTTGATAAAGAAAATAATGAACATTTGTGTTTAAAGTGTCTTTTGCATAAATGACTATATTCTCTGTTTTTAATATAAAACGATTCAAAAAATAATCCATCCAAATACGACTCGTCCTCTGAAATTTTATAGATTAAATTTTAGGTTTCCATACTCAAACGCCTTTATTTCAGGCAAAACCACTCAAACAAACTGATTTGAGATAAAATAACTCGTTCTGCGGACTCGTGATTTTATCAATCAGTTTGTTTTCGTGGTTTTTCCAAATAAAGCTGTTTTCGTGAAAACCAAAAATTTAATCGATAAAATTTGAAGGACTCGTGGTATTGCCTTTGATAAATGTTCATACATTATGTCGCTGATTCACGGAAAGAGAGAGAGAGAGAGAGAGAGAGAGTTTGACTCGAGGGGTAAACCGCGAGGTTCATTTTGGTGTAGAGACCTCGTCCATTAGTAGCCATTACTAGCCATTAGCAGCCATTACTCGGCCATTACTAGCCATTAGTGAGCCATTACCGGCCATTACTAGCCAATAGTGAGGAGCCATTATTAGCCATTAGTGTACAAAAATTTAACTCGCGGTTTTTACCCTTCGGTTTGACTGTTACGCTTTGAATCAATCGTTTAACATTTTTGCTGGTTTTTCTAGTCTCTTTATATGCAAACCTTTTAACGCGGAGTTACCACTTGGCGGACCAATTTCCTATTGGTCACGGGTTGGCATTGACTTGGATTTAATATTTAAAATATTCTTGAATTCGGACAATTTTTTGTATTAAGTGGCGAGACAAGTGGCATCTTGTTTAAGTTATAACTTACGAAGAATATTTTATAACTTATAAAGAGCTTGTATTTTTTCAGTTAAAATAAAATTTTAACAACATTACTGTAGAGTCTCTAGATTTTTTTGTGCACCTCTATAAAATAAACGATATCATAAATGTACAAAAATATCTTATCTATAAATGTCAACACATCGTTATAATATTAACGACTTTAGGGTATTGTAAAAAAATATTGTAAATATGTAGGCGTCTGAGGAAAAGAATGACTTAATTTAAAGATATATTTTAAAGTCCTCATATTTTTAAAAATAACGGGATGCTTACTAATGTTCGTTTATTTATTTTATGTTAATCACCTTATCTAATCTGAAAATACAAATATTTTAATGTGTAACTATCTACCTTTACGAAATACATATTTTTTTCATTTATTCTCTGATTGTAATGTACCAAAAACTGAAAAAATTTATTATATACCCAAATTATACAGTACGGAAATTTCATAAAAACCAGAAATAATTCTTCAAAACGTCCCTTCGTCTTAACGAAATATTAATAAGTGGTCCTTAGTTCCCAATTTAGCTGCTTTAAAACACGGCTCCTTTGATACTACTAAAACATGAGCCTTTAAGCGTAAGCGGCATCCTTTGTGTTCCAAAAAAAAACTTCATTGAAATCTAAAAAGTGAACCCGATTCATTCTATCGTTTGGTTATTCAAATGAAATGCTGTGATAAGACAATGTGACGTACGCAGTCTGTGGCTAATAGCAAATAGGATCCCAAAGATAAGTTCACCTCACCGTGAAATGCATTTGGTCGCGTAACCGATCCATTATTAGCGATTGCACATGTTATAATTTTTTTAATTTATACCCTTTCCACTCTAGCTCCCGAGCGGCCGCATAGACCCTGCACTATTTCGTTTAGTTGCACTATACCTAAACCGTTTGGTTTTTCGCAAATCTAATCTGTACCACAAAATTTATAACAGTTATTCGAGTTATGCTAGGAATTTCACGTGTCTACATTATAAAACTATATAGGTATGTTGCTAAAACCGACATTTTTACGTTTTTAGATATTTACGAGCATAATTTTATTGGACAAACATTGCAAGGAGTTATTTTTAGAAATTTTTAATTTAATTATAAAAGCCATTAAATTGATTTGCATGTATCAGTGGCTATGTTACGAATTAAAATTAAAATTTCATAAAAGAAAACCAATAGTGGTTATAATACTAGGAAATATTTATTTATGAACACATTTTGCGCGCGAGTGTCATACAATATTGTTTTTCTACGATCGTTCAAAAAGTTACTACTTTTTGCACTCTCAACTGTGCCAAAAGTTTTACTTTGTTGCACTAGTGCAGAAAGTGCTTTGATATTCTATAATTAGGAGTTCGATCTGAAGAAAACATTTTTTCCTTGTAATTTGAATTGTAATAAACGTGGTAACTGTAGGTAATTAGGTACCATTAAATATTATTCTTAAACATTATTGTTTGATATTAAAAAGAAACATTTTTTACTGTAGTTTTGATTAATCCAAATCTTGTTACTAACGACAGCATATTCATTAGGGTGGGCCAAAAAAACTCATTTTTTTATTTCGAAGTTGTAATAGCGCGGAATCATATAGACTAAAAATAGGCCTTCGTCTCGACCTGCAAACTTCATGCATCGTGCAACAAATATACACTTGCACTAGTTATACAAATAACTATTCTAAAATGTTACTTAACAACAAAAAAAGTAAAATATCTTTATTGAATTCAAGAGGTGTTACATATACAGTTTTCGCATTTGATATACTAAATGGATCTAAAGCAAAATACTCTTTAAGCTATTCAAACAATTCTCGAGCAATGATTTCTTTTGAATTTGATTTGATTTCGAAGAACTCATAAAATTAATATATAATAAACAGGAAACATTTTATGAACTACTAATGTAACGGCGGTCTCCTACAATGGTTTTCTAAAATTCTCTAGAGACTAATATAATCAGTAGTAATATCACAAGAGAGAAGATACTCGTTCCACTCGTATCTAATTTTTTCATTCTTATCTTGTGACAGAATCTAATATTCCGTTTGTCGGGTAGGAACCTACTAAGAAGAAATTTTTCCATATTCAACTTTTAAGTAGGTGAAACGGAGTGTTAAGTTTGTATAGAAAAATGAAAAAGGCACAGTATGATATCGAAAAAGAAGTAAAGCGTACCATTCCACTAATATTTTAAGTGTGTCACAAAGTAATTATAGGAAAAGTACCTATAGTAAAAAACTCGCACGAAATATCTATGAATTGCAGCACTCACTTTTAGCACTTGCTGCAGACCTTCAAACTCATGCAAATTAGGCTTCAAGTAGTGCTCGTTGAATAATATCAGATGATTATAATTTTTAAAATCAGGTTTAGTCATTAGTTCATTTAAATAATTAATAAGAACTTGATTAAATAAGAACTTGACCCCCCATTTGCTAATAACCACGCCACAACGCCTTCTGCTCCAGTTTTACCAGAGTTATGCATTTGAAGGGCTTCTTAGGTAGTTAGAACTGTACTTACAACTTGCAACGCCCACTGAAAGTTAGAGGCTGTAGAAATTCAATCTACTAATTAGTCCTGTAACTTTTAGAAGGTTTAAGTACACCTTAACACGGTAATGTTTACACAAGATTTTACTGTACGTCGTCCATATAAGGTACAAAGTTATTTTAGAATCAAGGCAGGTTTCAGTAGCTGCGTATTTTGGTATGGCTAGAAATATACAGGAAATTATAATACAATATGAAATTTATTTATGTAATTTATTGGATTAAATAAAAGATTTTTTACAAAAAAAAATGTGAAAGTCTCGTAATAATGATCGTAGATACCATTATTTTTATTAAAATTAACGTGTCTCGACTGTGAAGGTCGTTGACACGTTTATAGTGAGTATACTATAATAACAAATCATTAGGTTAAGAAACTTAGTTAAATAATAACAAGAAGATATAACAATTTAATCTTTTTATATTTTTTGTATCTACCGATACCGTGTAAACAAATTATGGGTTCTTAAAATTCACCAACTGCGTTAAAGATATCTCGTAATTTATATTTTAATTCGTGAATAGTGTAAACATTCTGGACTGTTAAGAAGTTTCCACAACGCTTCAGAAACAATCATATATTATACGATTCAAGATTCCATAAGAGGCCTGGTTGTAAAAGGTTGTCCACAGGAAGGGGTGCTCTCACCACTACTGTGGAACATGGTCTTAGACACCTTCGTCAATCGCCTCATCGATGACAATTTCTACAATATAGCTTATGCAGACGACCTAGTGATTCTGCAAAGAGGAAGATTTGAAGGAATACTCTGTGCTAGAATGCAAGAGGCCCTTAACATCATAGAACAGTTAATAAACACAAAAAAAAAACAAGGATGGTTTTCTTTTCACGAATGAAAGGAAGCTTGCAAACATCGTGGCCCCAAAGCTCCTAAAAACTAAATTAACCTTTTCTGAAGAGGTGAAATATTTGGGGGTCACCTTTGACAGCAAGTTAACATGGAACTCTCACCTAGAAAACAGTGTCAAAAGAGCATGCATATCTTATGAACAGTGCCGAGAAACCATTGGCCGCACCTGGGTAATGTCACCTATGGTTACGGCCTGGAACTACACTGTTATCATAAGACCTATGCTAACATACGGTGCGATTGCCTGAGGAGTCAAAACTAGCCAGCGGACAGTTGTACGCAAATTGGATCAAATCCAAAGAATAGCATGCCTCAATATAGCAGGGGGCATGAGAACTACACCAACTAGAGCAATGGAGGTGATCCTTGGTCTCACCCCCCTTGACATATTTATTAAGGAGGATGTTATGATGACCATGACACGGCTACGCTCTACTGGTATACAACTTGACGTAGGATCTGGTAAGTCGAGGTGTAACTTGCGGCACGAGGTCCTTGAAGAGGTGCCACTGCTACAAGCCAACACAGATTCGATTGCACCAAATATGCCTTTCATAGGCCCTATAGGGTAATAGTAAAAAACGTACAAGAGGCTACATTGGCAGCAGGTGCCTTGTGCATCTACACCGATGGGTCTAAAACAAATGAAATGTCATGCTGTGAAATTTATTCCAGATCCCTGAATCTCAATATAAAATGGGAAATGGGTTCTAATGCCAGTGTAGCTCAAACATAGCTCACTGCTATCTCCATCGCCGCAAAAGAGACTACCACAAGAAACATTACTGGTAATAATATTTACATCCTCACGGACAGCAGACAGGCACTACTAACTCTGAATAGACCACGTATTACATCAGGTCTAGTACTAGAATGTACCCAGGCCCTGATCGAAGCTTGCAACAACAACTTGGTCACTTTAGCTTGGAGCAAAGTTCATGGAAAATCAAAAGGCAACCGTAAAGCTGACTCGTTAACTAAGAAAGCAGCTTTTGGGACCTGGCACTTTCATAAGCTTATCGGCATCAGCTGTGGCTGACCTACTCCCTTGACAAGTTTAAGGATATATGGGACGACAAAACAGGCTGCAAGCTAGCCAAGGAACTATTACAGTATCCGAACAGCGAAACAGCCAAAAAATACTTGACTAGGAACAGACAGAACCTGCGCACAGCCACAGGTATCCTGACTGGCCACTGTCATCTACGAAAACACCTCTGCAGGATGGGGTTATCTGACACTCCACTGTGTAGAGGATGTGAACAGTAAGACGAGACTGTCGAAGATATTCTTTGCGAATACCCGACACTCTAACAAATAAGACATTTTCTTTTCGGCGAGCAGAGGCTAACACATGCTACCTTCAGGCGACGTCATCACCTACTTTAAACAAGTAGGCTGGCTGTCGAGCTAGAAGGAAGGCTCAACCTCAGAATGATGCACAATGAGCCAAATGTAGCCTACTTGCTGTGGGGTGACCCAACCTTCTAGCTTTACAGATACGATTCAAGATATTTGAGACTGACTGCTGGCCTTTTACTTGGGAATTTTATCTAATCCTATTAACTTATTAGTTGTAATAGTAAACAAGTATAACAGGGTTGGATATGGATGCTTATTTTGCTAACAGCATATTCCAGAGGGTGTTCTTTGGATTGAATGAGCAGCCACTTTCTTGTAATGTGTATTCAAAAATGCCTCTATGGACACTAAAGTGGTACTGTGGTAGAAAGTAGGATGCCTTAAGGAGGAGGGCAATAGAGTGTTGTTGATGATGATCTTTTAAAAAACCTGTCTTTCTAATTCCTTAGAGATAAATTGTTTAGGATATTTGCTAAATGAAAAATTCATTTTTGGCAATATTTTTATCAGGAAGGAGGAAAATTTGAGAAAGAAGTATACCTGGAAAGCATTTTCAATGAATAGACGGGATTCTGGGGACTTGCATATTCTGTAGCAGAATATAATAAAAGAATATGTTGACAGCCCAACAACTTTGACAATAAATACAAGGAGTGAAAAATCGTTTGCTATACTTTGCCGCCATTTTGAAGAAGATTCTTTTTAATTTTAATACCTTTATAAAAGTGATGGATGGTTAACATTTAAGAGAAAATAAGTGTTCATCAAATAAATTAAAAATCTGTTTCAAAATACAGTTTTCTATCGTTACAAGTTCATCTTTCCGATTTTTTCTAACAAAAATAATATTTACATCATAAAGATATTTGCCTCCAAAGCATACCGGATGAAATATCTTTTCAAATACGTGCTCTCTGGATTTTCCTGGAACAAATACACGTTGAGTTCAAGTTTATGTATAAATTTTTATATTCGCATAAAGTATGAAAGCTGTAACCAAAGTATGTTAACATAAGTTGCAATAAAGAGAAAAAAAAGCTGTTTTTTTATTGTCTATAAAAGGGATAAAAGAAATGTTTTGGACTTTATTGTGGAACAGATTAAAAATATGAACTTTTATTTTGTTTTTATTACATGTTCTGTTTTTATGGAATGATCTGGCTGACTTGTCAGGTCTTTTAAAAAATAAAAGGTACTAAAAAATGTATATTTGTAGCCTCGTTCATATGCTTGCTTCCATTTTTATTACAAGATTTTGCTTTGTTTCAACTCGTGACATCTCCGTTTGTAAAATATTTTATTTATAACGAGTTTTATAATAATATTGGTTTTTTTTTTCAGGTAAGTTTGGCAGATTTTTGCCTCTTGCATATTAAAAGTAAGTTTTTAAAGTATATATTAAAATCTAAAATATTGACAAATGAAGTTTTAGATGCATATTTTTAGATAACATGTGTCCGCGCGAAAACTTTAAATGTCTAATATACAGTGTGAAGTGAAGTGTAAAGTACGCACCAATGGGAAAATTTTTTATTAAGAATGTTTCGACAAAAAGTTATTCTTGATAAAAGTTTGTGCCTCCCCTAAAACTAAACATGCACCAACAAAATATAGTAAAACACTCGTAATATACGAGGAGCCTTCAAAAATTTGATTTTAAGACAAGAGTAAAGTATCCTTATTTTGAAAAATCTCTTGAAATGTTATTTAGAAAAGTTGTTCATCTAGATTTGAAGTCATGACCATCTAAGTGAAGTTTTATTTTTTACCCATTTTTTTGAAATGGGGACAACTAAAAATATTTTTTTCTAAAAAGATAAATAGACAACATCCTGTGTATGACGGTTTATTTAAAAAGACTGTAATACTACAAATTGCATAACTATTGTGTTAACCACGGTCAATTTTTTTGAAGAGAAAATTAATTTTAAAAGTTTTTGGTGCAAAGTTATTTCTATTTTTTGTTAACACCGAAAATTGCTGAAAATTATGAAGTAGTGTAACATGAACTTAATATTCAATAATATTAAATCACAAAACATTAAAATAAAATAAGTATTTCGGCACAAACTCATTGATTTTCTGGTTTTAGTAATTTTTTTTAAGATGGGTAAAAAAATAATACTTCACTTAGATGGCCATGAATTTATATCTAGATGTATTTTTTAATGCTGAACAACTTTTCTAAATAACATTTCCTGAGATTTTTTAAAATATGGGTACTTTACTCTTGTCTCAAAATCAAATTGAAGTGTTTTACTATATTTTGTTGGTGAACTTTTTGTCGAAAAACTTTGGGGATGATACTGTATGTGAATCTTGTTATCGGACGTTGTCGTGTCAGTGTCGTGTCGTCAAGTGTTAAAACGCCCATATGGATATGATAGGAATAAGTATAATATCGATTTATCGACAGCTTTTTGCGCGAGACCTTGAGATCTTCGGCTATTCCGACCATGACACTTTGGATCAGGATGACTTGAGGGATATTTTCCACTTGGTTTCAAGGAGATTGATTGAATGCCATTTCCCTATCAAAACGTGAGGGGTTCTTTATGTTCAGTTGTTCTAATGTCTATGTGGAAGTCGCAAAAATAGTATGTGAATATATACAGTGTGTTCCACGAAGATGACCCATTAGCCATATATAGAAAACTATAGATATTTGAAATTTTAAAATTGGATTACGGGGCTTTGTCAGTACGATCTATTCAATGAAAATATTATCAATTTCCGATTACTTCCGGTTATACCGGAAGTAGACATCAACTTTGTTATTTCAAATAAATTGTACCATTTTTCGTTTTATTTTTGGATTCAGCATCAAATTTTGAACAAAAAGTTATTAACATACCGGAGGTCTAAGTTTAACGGTTTCCTAGATATTTGAGATTTTTGAAAAACACGCATTTACTTTAATTTCCGTATCTGGCTTAGTTCTTAAGCTATTAATTTCAAATTCTACACAGAGATTGCGAGAATATCCTTCTAGTATACGGTGAAACTTCAAAAGCGATATTTTATACAGGGTGTCTAGAATGGAGCTTACAATGTCCATATTTTGAATTCTCAATAAGTCGACAATTTCGAATGAAACACCCTGTATTTTATTATCACGCCTATATCTAAAGTTACTAATTTCTGAGTTATTGCTAGATTTTCATAATTTAGAGATATTTTACATAAATTGGTGGGTAATATAATCTAGCATGCCATGAAAATTGACAGTTGTAATAAACAAACTACTGGACAATTAGATTATTTTATTTTCTATCTTCGTTCAATTTGTAATTGAAAATGGCTCTTCTGAATTGAAAATAACTGTTTTAGCTTATTTTCGTGCTTTTCCAAATGCCTCATTGCGGGATGCAGAAATTAGTTTAAGAGAATCTCTTAAAACAATTTATAGGATCTTCATTGCTGTAACCCAGAAGAGCCATTTTTACTTAAAAATTGAACGAAGATAGAAAATAAAATAATCTAATTGTCCAGTAGTTTGTTTATTACAACTGTCATTTTCAATTTTCATGGCATGCTAGATTATATTACCCCCCGATTTATGTAAAACATCGCTAAATTATCAAAATCTAGCAATAACTGAGAAATACGTAACTTTAGGTATAGAGAATGCTAATACAGATCGAAAAAGAATAAAAAACTGATTCAGGCGTGATAATAAAATACATGGTGTTTCGCTTGAAATTATCGACTTATTGAGAATTGAAAATATGGACATTGGATGCTCCATTCTAGACACCCTTTATAAAATATCGCATTTGACGTTTCACCGTATGCTAGAAGGATATTCTCGCAATCTCTGTGTAGAATTTGAAATTAATAGCTTAAGAACTAAGCCAGATACGGAAGTTAAAGTAAATGCGTGTTTTTCAAATTTTTTTATAAAAATCTCAAATATCACGGAAACTGTTAAACTTAGACCTGTTGATAATTTTTTGTTCAAAATTTGATGCTGAATCGAGGGATAAACCGCGAGGTCCATTTTGGTGTACAGACCTCGTCCCTTAGTAGCCATTACTAGCCAATAGTGAGGTGCCATTACTAGCCATTAGTGTACAAAAATTTAACTCGCGGTGTACCCCTCATGCTGAATCCAAAAATGGTACATGTCATTTGAAATAACAAAGTTGATGTCTACTTTCGGTATAACCGGAAATAACCGGAAATTGAGATCGTACTGACAAAGCCCCCGTAAGCCAATTTTCAAATTTCAAATTTCTATAGTTCTCTATGGCTAATGGGCCATCTTCGTGACACGCCCTATATTACAAGTATACAATAGCAAACATCTGAAATACTTCTAGAGTCATGGATTATTGAGTCCAAACTGTTGTACTTGGTGAAGATTTATTTTAACATCACCTATAAACAAACAGTATAACAGAATTATTGAACTTCATATTTTATCAATATCGAAAACAGGATCAACATGTTGCCGGTATTAATACCGAAATGCAGAACTATCTGTTTTATAGGCTTTTATTCACCTCATTGTCCATTTTCACTGAATTATCTCATCGATCTGTAAAATCCACTCGATTTTTATCTTTATTGTTATCTGTGACACTTAACGTCGCGTGTAAATGCCTATAATGTCACGCGAAAAAATGCTATTGTACTTTTTGTATTGAAGAGATTACGTTTTTTAATTTTTTTATTGACTGCGGCAAATGAGTGTTTACGGTGGTTGGTTTTAATTGATATACGTGTGTATCGCTCACGCTATTCTTTGGGTGAGCCATAAAAAAAAAGTGAGAATGAACTTGCGGTGGATGAGAATGATAAAACAAGAATACTCTGTGGCAATACTAAAAATTTGTTATAGGTGTGCATATATTGTTATGCTTGTGAAATTCTTCTCTGAATACTTTTTATTAATAAACTTTATTTTAATCAATTCACATTTGACATATTATAAAATTCAAATTCACATTTTACATTTTACAAAAATTCAAATTAACATAAAGTTCAAACTCTCAAATCTGTCAACACTCCTATCTATTAAGTCTTTTTCACATAATTTATTTTAAAATACACTTACAAATTTTGCCCCATTTTAACATCATAACAATATATTTAATATTTGTAATTTGGTCAGTACTGACCAAAGAATAGTTTACTTCTAGGCTAAATTAATACCGTTCTAACTGAATATTAAGGTTTACCTATTGGTAGTGCTCATTTTTTGTTATAATGACACTAATCATCAACATTTACGCTGCAGCAGTTTAAAATTTCATCAAAATATCTAGAGGGACTGGGAAAATATCGAGAAATAAAGTAAAAATGAGCGATTTGTGTCGAATGCTGGGAATTTACTGTGGGTCCCCTTAAACTTTTAGTTATAATTGAACTACAATCTGTAATTACAAAAACCCCATTTACAGTCATTCCAAATGAATATGATATCACAAACAAACAGAATTAATAACCAACACTGTATTTGTTGTATTAATAACTGGAATTGTTATACAAATACACATATTGAATCATTTCAAACACCGTCTCTTTTAAATCTCGAAAAAAAAAAACAATGAACGTTATTACAAAATTAAACGAATGTTTGTTTAGGATGGAAGAAATTAAGTTGAGTCTTGTTAAATCTACCTGCATATTTGGATTTGAAATGGTAAATAAAATACCAGGTGGACGAGCAAATATTTGATTCAGTTTGTCAAGTGTTTATAATGAAAAATAATTGAAAAAAAAAACAATATGGAGCTAATTTGAGGACGTACATGGCATATATATAGAGTTTTAGGTTAGGATCCTTTGATTCATACGACTACAGGGTGATCTGCCATCGTTACATATTTTTGGGTATTCTGTGGCAAATTATTCATAAACTAGAACTTAAAAACTTTATTCAAGAATAGCAGGATATAAATAAAAGCAATATAGCAAATACTTCTGCCTTGTATACCATTAGTTTTATCTATTTAATTATTCAGATGCGTTATATGGTCCTTAAGCGTTTTATATAGGAAAAAAGTTCAGAAAGTTCAGAATTCATGTCTTCGTCTGATCTTTGGCATCAGAAGACGACAAAGAGTGTCGCATAAGTTAAGGGAAATTAAATGGCTGAGTATGGAAAATAACAGAAAGCTTCATTTTGTTGTTGTATTATGTCATAAAATAATGGTAAGCAAAAAGCCTTCATATCTGAACCGTAAAATTACCTATCGGTCAGACATTCATAACTTGAATATTAGGAACAGAGGGTTATTATTTAACCACCATTTTAAGTTGGAGCTATTTAGGCGATCATTTAGTTATCAAGTTTATTATCTCTACAACCAGGTTTTAACAGATTTTAATATACTGTTTCTAAACTCAAAACAACATTTAAAAAATATCATTTAGATAATCAAGCCTAATTATTATTTTTTCTTTGTCGGTATTCATATCCATATCTGCATTGCCTCACTGGGAATTTAGAGATTCTGAGATTTAGAGTTTCTGAATTTAAATTTTTCATGTAGTTAAACGAATTTTCTTAGTGTAAATAGGTCACCAATCTTGAAAATGCATTTTCAATAAAATTTCAATTAATATTGCAGTGGCCAAATGAAAGGTTTATGCGGCAAACGTGGGGATCCTTTCATGCATTCGATTCGTGTCGTACGACATACAACGACAGGATGATCTGCCATCGTTACATCTGCTTCTAGCTTCTATGACTTGGTTTCTGACGCGGTCTCTCCTAGTTATTCCTTTTCTCTTTTGTCTATTCTATTGTTTGTCTGTCGTTTAAAGCCCACATCTCGCATTCGTAGCTCAGTATTTGTTGATATAATAAAGGTATCACTGTGAAGTAGAATTTGATAGCTTGGCAAATTCTTCTATTAATTTCTACTTCCTATCATCCGTTGTTTTCGATTCGACAAAATCATGATTTAGTTGTTTGTTTTCTAGATAAATATGCATATTTTTTGGGTTTCCTCTTTTACTGCAATTTATCTTAATTTCTTGGTTAGTGTCTCATTCCATATGTTAATTTTCTTTTGTAAGTTTCTCTCTGTGCTGGCCATGGTGACAATGTCATAGCCAAATGCTCATTCTCATTTCCACCCTTTGGAGAATGCGCTTTTCAACTTTTTTGGCTTTTTCTTAAGATTGTCCATAAATATTAAAAAAAATCTGTTGTGTCGCCACAAGACTTTCCCGGCAGTTATAAAATAAAAATTAAATAATTAATTTGGTGTTAAAATTTTTTTAAGTCCCAAAAAAAATTCGTTTCGAATTATTTTAAAGTAAAAATGACATTTGAAATATAAAAGGAAAAACATTTCACATATCAAAAAAAAGTAAAACAATTTTTTAGGTTCGGAATTTTGCTTACTTTTTCTTTGATATGTCAAATGTCATTTGGATTTTAAATTTTAAAATTTTTTTCCATTGCTTAGTTTTAAAATTAAGGAATGAAAATTTGAGGATGTATTTACAAGCCAATAATACCAAATAAAAACTTTAGGTCTTTTATTTTTTTGTAATGTACACTGCGCGTCATATAAAACTGGTACTCTTATAATCGAAAATAGTGTTTTTCTAGGTGTGTAAATGCATCTTTTAAAATGTGTCAATACTAAACTATTTTTTAGGTTATAATTTCTAGGGCAGTGATGCCAGGTCAACAAAAATTTTAGTAGATATAACGTTAAAATTAAATTTTTTACAGCAATGAAACGAGATGGAGAAATTAAAAATTTCAATTCAATAATTAATGTCATAGCTCCATTACTATTAAATTTTCATCTTCTGCCAAGCTATTTTGGAAATTATTCGGATTTGATCAAACTTACTTAAATGGGCTGGCATTGTGGATATGCGCTTTGACAAATTTGACAAATGTGACGGTTATTTTGATTGATTAATTAAGTTAGGTTTACATTGGGAAAAAAAGTGTACCAGTTTTATATGACCCGCAGTGTACATAGGGGCTAATGCGCCTCCTGGTGGGGCGATTTCAACCAAAAACAAACGGATTCATTCCGCGATGATCCGATACTGACATACCAAATTTCAGCTCAATCGGAACAAGCGTTTGGACGCTACGGGTTGCAATTTTTTAGTTAAAAAAATATTAGGTTAGGTTCAAAATTAAGGAATGAAAAATTCAGTATGTATTTACAAGCCAGAGAGGCATATCAAATAAAAACTGTAAGTCTTTATTTGTTTCGCGATGTACATATGGCTCCTGCGCCCCCTGGTGGGGCGGTTTCAACCAAAAACTCATGGGTTCAATCCCCGATCACTCGAAACCCATATACCAAATTTTAGCTCAATCGGATTGAGCGTGCAGACGCTATCGTGAAAGAATACAGACATACACACACAGACAGACAGACGGAAATCGTTTTAATCGTCTCAGGGGACCTCAAAATTCCGTCGTTATCTCAAATTTTTTTTCCCTTGGCGAGGGGCCGGCAAAGTAATAAAATCGGACTTTAAACATTTGCCCTGTTTTTCTCAGTCCTTTTTGTGTTAAAAATGTCTCTAATTTTATGTGTTTGCTAATCACGTAATTCTTAATTATTTTCTCTTATAACACATATATCGAAAATTTCATATTTTCAGATCATTTCGTTACTTAGGTACTAATAAGACTGTTTTCTATACCACCGCCAATTCAAAATACATACTGGCGTTGGCGATTTGTCGTTTTACCATAAATAGAAAAGGTGAACGGTTTCTACATATAATTTTAAAGAAAACATGTTTAATGTCTGTAAATATTGGAAATTGACTTGTTTTTTAAGGTTTATTAGACATTAAAAATTGTTTTTATTTAAGCTTTATGAGCCATTATGAACATAAATACTTTTTTAACCCGAAATGCATTCTGTGCGCAAAAATAAAACAAATATAAATAAATTTTAACTAACAAAGTTCTAAAAACTAAAATAAGGTCCGTATCAAAAAGATACATATAAATTTTTTTAATTGCATTTGCATTTACAAGCAAATTTAAGAGTAAGCAATCAGAATAAAACTTCTATAAGCTAATGTGCTAAGTAAATATTTTAGTCCATGAATTGACGTGATGAGGACCCTTCCACTGGAGAAGCCTCCAACACTTGAAATCGATTGGCAAGGACTGCAAGAGTGTATTGGGATGATCTTCCAATCTTTGTTTGTGGTTTTCACCTCGTTTTACTATTACTTCTTTAATGAAGGGCAAAGATAATTATGGAGTGTGTCGTTTGATACATGCCACGGTGCATTTGTGATTGTTCTTAGGATTTTTGATTGTGCTCTTTTGATTATAGCTACGTTTGACATACTGGCACATCCCCATAGTTCAATCCATATGTCCATATTGGTTTTATCACTGCTTTGCCAATTAAAATTTGATGAGATCTTCTTCCGACAATCCAGTATAATTCTTCAAACTTGAGGTCAATGTGTTCAGTCCTCATTGTTATGTGTTCTTTCCAGGAAAGTTTTTGGTCAAAATGTAGTCCCAGATACCTAACTATTCATAGTTTAAGATAGATCTTATATTAAATTGTATTTTTGTTGGTACACTAACGTGTCCCATCTCACTAACAAGTGAAACCTTGACTGAGACATTTTACATGCTTATTTTGCTATTTTTTGTACTGATATGTAATTTATATATGTCTTTTTTTGCAAATAAACACTATTCTATTCTAACTGATATATGTTCTGGTATTTGTATATTGTTGAGTGTAACTGGAGGACAGCGACCTTTCCTTAGGGCCTTGACAAATGAAACTTTAGACGTAAAATTTTATGAGACATCCAATAAAAATAATCCTAAAATTGTAGATATATTTTTTTTCGACCAACTATTTTGTCAAAATTCAAATCAAATTTTTTCCTTGGAAATTCAGTTTTTCTCGACATCTAAACATTCTACATATAATAAACGATCTAAATACTAGAGTTCAAATTGCACCAGTATAGCGCTAATACATTTCGCTGGTCAGCCTAGTGCAAAAAGGAAATTATAAATCGCCACTTGACAGTTTGAATCAAAGTTGTTGCGGATGAAAGATCAACAATAAAACAGTTTAATTAGGTATATGAACAACTGCTAGACATAGTGACGTAGACGTGTGATACGAATACGTATTGTGTCGGGGCAGATTAATAATATATAGAATTTTCACTTTTCAGTCATGTCAGTTATCACTCCGCTTTTTATTTAGTTAGACGCAAAACCTTTACAGATAGTGCTAATATTTATTTATTTACTAATAACCTATTACTACACAGACTATAAAAAAGGAAAATAGTTTACGCCCTTTAACAGTTATTTTAAAACCTACGAATTAGATAAAAACAAGTTACTTGTCAAAATATAAATGTTATAGTAATTTAGTACGATTGAACATCTCAAGAAACAGCAAATTGTGGAGAAAATGCAAAGTCCCATATTCAAGTATTTTCACTCAAACAACCAACAACCTTGTTTCTGCTAGGTAAATAAGTAAATGATTTTTTTTCTCTAAACCCTTTTTACGTGGATTTAAAATTCAAGAGTAGATTTTAAAAAGGGTATATTTCATTTTTAATTCAAAGTTTTAGGAGCTGAAATACAGGGTGTTTCATAGTTAAACCGACATACGTTAACTGTAAATAGAGGGTACTTAGGTGATTCCAAATAACCTTGGTTAATGGGTCTAACGCCTTTAATAACCGAGATACGGGGGTGTTTCATCCATTTCGGCCAATATTTTGATAAGCCGTAACTTTAGAACCACCCTGTATATTTCTCTCATACTTGGTACAGGTATAGTGTGTTAATAGCCCAATCCTATAGTGTAAGAACTACAATTAAAATCCAGATCCGGATTAAGAAGAATTTACAAAATTTGAAAATCCCCAAAACAACACCCTGTATTTTTTTACATTGATATTTGAAAAGAACGGAAAAAAATGAGATAAAGTGAAAATTTTTAAGTGCACATCCCATTCTGCTACTGGAGTTTTAACGTCAAATTACATCAAATGCATTTTTTTCATTTTCACAAGCAGTAACTTTCGAAATACCTGGTAGATTTGTTTCATATTTGGTACAGGAATCATTTTTTAGTAGGCCAATCGTATAATGTAAGGACTATACTAGAGTTAAAATCCAGATACGGATTAAGAAAAATTTGTAAAATTTGAAAATCACCATCGCAACATGCTGTACATAAGATATTTTTTAAATTGGATCAGAAAAGAATGGAAAAAACTGAGATATTCTGACATATTATAAATGCACATCTCGTTCTACACATTACTAAACTTTTAAAGTAAATTCAATTAATGCAATACATATATACATTTTCATAAGCCATAACTTTGGAAACACCCTGTAGATTTCTTTCATATTTGGTACAGGTAGATTGTTTAAATAGCCCAATCGTACAATACAAGGACTAAAGTTAAAATCCAGATCTGGATTAAGAAAAATTTGTAAAAGTTGGTAATCTCTAAAATAGCATCCTGTATATCAGATTTTTTTAAATGTAATCGGATACCTATTTAAAAAAAGAAAAAAAAAGACAAAAGATGTGTTATACTAAAATATTTTTATAAGTGGACAAGAGCGTTCTACAAACAAAAAATACAGATTTAATTTTTCGGAATAATTCTGGATACA